>OX243987.1:10002500-12502500 GCA_945859715.1 Apamea sordens
CGCTTCAGTCACAATTTATGAGTTAAAGATAGTAGAAAACAAATATAAGCGTAACAACGACTGAAATAAGGGAGTGTTTTGGACCTGCCTTGAGCATATATAGCACGGTTAAAAAGATTGTCTTTTAACTATATGCAATTACAGTCTGGCAAACGAATTATGATTATCCCTAAAATCTCCTAAACTTGCGTGCCGTGTCTTGAGTACGTACCATAATTGTATCGAATTTTATATATTTATGTTCTGTAATTTGTATGGTGTACAATAAAGAGTATTCTATTCTATTATATTCTATCGACCTATAGGAATTTCTTGTATGTATCTTGGTTGGTACTAACTGAAAATCTAGATGCATACTAATTGAAAAATAAAATAGAATAAAGCATACAATTACACATAGCATTGTTAAAATTCAGACGGCCTCGACGTAAAAGATTATGGGGACATCGAGACGCCGGGCATCAAGGAGGTGAATATGGAGAACATGGCACACTTGGCGCTGGTGTCAGCCTGCAATAAGAAGCTGTCCCACAAGGTCTCCCAGGTCCTCAAGGACGACAGGATCGCTGTCACTATAGGAGGAGACCACTCCATTGGAGTCGGTAAGGAAATCACTTGATACATATCATGCCTAGTGCAGTGTTGAATAGGTACCAGGGCTTGGAACCTGTACTAACTAAAATACAGGTTCTGTACCGATACCTAGTTCTTGGTTCTTGCGATTTCGGTACATAGGTACCAGTTCCAGACGGGAACCGGTACCCCAACTAACAAGTGCCGGTGCCAAGTTCAAGTACCCGTACCACAAATCTCATATTTGTAGTACGGGTACTAGGCACTTCATACGGTTGGCAACCTTGAAATTATTTTATTATTGAAATTACTACCGGTTCCCAAAAATACCTGTACATACCGGGCTTGAAATACCAGTATTTCAAGCCCGGTATGTACACAACATTATAGAGATGCGATTAATTTTCGACACGTACCTCAATAAATTATGTACGTATTTCCAGGACCAAAAATTCGCTTTTTATTTTTGGATGGAAAAACATGTAAACAAATAAAAGTGAAGTTGGATGCTATCTATGGGGACCCTTCGCCATCTATGACAACTGTGAGATATTAGTTTAATAAATTCAAACGTGGTCGTACATCTGTTTTTGATGAAGAGAGGCCAGGCGGCCCGAGAGATGTGGTGTCCGAAGAAATCGTAGAAAAAGTCCATGACATGATTCTCGATGATCGCCGAACTAAAGTGCGCAAAATAGCAGAGTGTGCAGGCGTGTCATACGGAATGGCAATAAATATTTTTAATGACAGGCTAAGTGTGAAAAAGGTGTCGGCCCAATGACTGCCGCGATTGTTCACGGTGGACAACAAGCGGATACAGCTATCAATGTCGAAGCAGTGTCTGGGCCTCTTTAAGCGAAATTTTTGGGATTTTTTGCGTCGTGTTGTCACCTTCAATAAAACCTACATTTACATGAATGGATACATGGATACATTATTATACGCCAAAGACTTTTTGCAGATAGGCAGAACGATCACAGGGCAATACTACAGTGAATTATTGGATCAATTGATAAGAAATTGAAGGAAAAACGGTCCCATTTCGCTAAGAAAAAAGTGCTCTTTCACCACGAAAATGCACTAGGGGCTGCAGTCTCGACATTCATAGCGATCGCTTTACGACCGAATTCGGTCGCAAAATCCCGGATTGACAGGAGTAATGTATGACAGGACTTTGCGACCGAATTCGGTCGTAAAGCGATCGCTATGAATGTCGAGACTGTAGCCCCATGACATTCATCCAGAATTGTCGTGACCAAATTTCATGATCTGCGCTACGAATTGCTGCCGCAACTACCGTACCCGCCTGACCTAGCTCCCTGTGACTTCTTTCTGTTCCCGAACATGAAAACATAGCCGCATTACCGAAATGGCACAAACGTTAGGAAAAGTGTATAGACCTTAAAGGGGATTAGGTAGAAAAATTAAATTTAAAAAATTAGAAAAACTTGCGCTTGCATTGCTAACACGGGTATACTTATTGATCAACCCACGTATGTAATTACATTTAAATACGCTATGTTTAATTTGAATACGGGTTGTTACATTTCAGGCACAGTTGACGGGCACTACCAGGTTAACAATGATATGATCCTCATTTGGGTGGACGCTCATGCAGATATCAACACTAACAAAACATCGGATTCCGGCTCGGTACACGGCATGCCAGTCGCTCTTCTAGTCAAGGAATTCTCTCATTACTGGCCGTACCTACCCACAATGGACTGGCAACAACCCTTGTAAGGAAATTCACTTATAAATAAAACTATGTAAAATCATAAAATGTCCACTTTGGTATCTACATAATTATATAAAAATCAATTGCAGTGGTTTAAGTCAACTCGAAAATGGTTCGACCGATTGTAATGAAACTTTGGTAAATAGTTGTGCGCGCGCCGGAGAACATTCCTACAAAAAAAAATGAAAATGGCATTGTAACGCATGAAATGGGATAGGCATTAGCTAGTGGGGAATGTAAATGCTTTGCTATTGAGGTCCAGATCAGCTTAGCTATTCACAGCCATTCGATACGCTTTCTTGCCGGTCAGATAGATACATCACTCCGAAACCCGAAATGTTGTCAGTTTAAAGTTAAACCAAATAGACTGCTTGACTATTCTTCCGACGGCTATATGCTGTCGGGGACTAGGCAATCACTAAGCAGGTAACCCAAAATGACTCATTTTCGACTCGGAACCCTGAAATGGCCGTGAACCTATGCTGATCATATATTTCAATTGTACAAGAAAATACTGGACATTTACGCGTTTGTGTGTTGGAACAGAGTTTGCACCGGTGTTTACGCACACACTTGTGCACATTATTATCTCCTGCGTGCCTGGCTAATCTCCGCTGAGATTGGCCACCGTGACCGAAATCGGTTGTATTATTTTATTTTTATGTGTTTTTTAGTGATTATGGTACCTCCTAACTTTTGCATAAGCTACGGCTACAATGATACAGCACATTAAAGTTTGGTTTGGCAAGAGTCTCATTCTTATGTTTAGTTTTTGGTTCTGTCTCTTTAGAGGTACTGCAAGTAACGTGCCAATAATATTACAAATAGTGTATCACTAAGTTTGCAGGTAATATTACAGCACATTATTTTTGAGTTCGGCACTTTAAAAACGTATCCTCTCTTTGCAGATTCTCCATAAAAAGCTTAGGATACATAGGCCTACGTTCCGTTGACCATTATGAGAGGCTTGCCATAGAGAAGTATAACGTACCCACATTTGCTATGGAGGACGTTGACGAGTAAGTACCTACACCTACTTAAAGTATCTAGTATTATATTATCGAGTTGTGATCTTCGTCAATAAACTATTTTAGAGGCATGAGGTACAGGTTGTAAAGTTCACTCATCCTCCATAGAAAAGGGAGGATCCTCCGAACAGACGGGTGTTGTGTCTGGCGGGCAACTGCCCAATGATTGATGTTGCGAAGTTTGTATATATGCTAATTGCGCGGTAAACTCTGCTGGCGAGATGCAGTATTTGCGTGACGTCAGTATGACGCGCATGAGGTATTGTAGATACCGCTACACTATGTTTTACTTATCTTTCTAGGCACGGTATTAAGAATTCAATTGAGCACGTGTTAAAGAAGCTGGACCCTGAAGGACGCAGGCCTATCCACGTCAGCTTCGACATCGATTCTTTAGACGCGTTAGAAGCGCCGAGTACTGGCACACCAGGTTTGTATTTACATTATCAGTTGTTTTATTTCGAAACAAGACGTCTGTCTCCCATCTGTAAATTTTCGCATTTATTTTGTTTTTTTAATCAATACCTATCAAAAATGTTAATTTAATTAAATAAGGCTGATAACCGGCCCTTTTCGACCGTTGAAAGTGACAAAAGACGGTTACAGTATGAACATATTGAACCTGAACCACAGTAGGTATAACTAGCTATATATTTATACTGTGGTTCAGGTTGGCCTGCGCCGACCTACTACCTACTGTTTTTCCAGCCTGTAGGTTTTATAGATCACGCGTACCAAGACGCTCACGATAAATGGACGTGTACCTATAGTGTAGCACCGATGTTCAGTGAGCGCAAGTCCATATAAATCGGTACGCGACCGATGTCTACGTTGACCGTCTGTCGAGCACTAAATCCCGCCTTAGTACCTATGTGATATTTTACAGTTCGCGGAGGACTATCTCTTCGAGAGGCCATCAATTTAATGGAGATAGTGTACGCAACTGGTCGCCTGCGGGCTGTAGACCTGGTCGAGATAAACCCTGCTCTGGGCAACGAGAACGACAGGAAGCAGACTATTGAAGCAGGGATGTGTGTTCTGAAGGCAGCACTGGGCTTCTCGAGACGAGGCACTGCTCCCCGTGGGGTGTTGGACCTGCCCATACAGGACCCTGAATCTTAGGAACGATGACTGATTAGCACATAAACCTAGGTAGATACTACTTATGATACTGTTTACCTATACTAGCCAAATATTTATAAATGTATGCTTATGTTTTCAGTACAGTGTCGTCATAATTCGATAAAGTAATTTCTGTTTCTGTATGATGGTCAAAAGAAAATAGATCCTATTGAAGAAGGGGTGCTAAAATTTTCAGGCTTGCTTCGCTCATTTTTGCAACCTACATTCTTGAGCTTTTCTCCATAAGTCGACATACCAAGTAATTCCTAGACCTTTTGGAATGATCAAAAGAAAATCGAACCTATCCGAGTGTGAAAAATTTTCGAGCTCGCTTCGCTCGCTCTTCCTACATAATCTACCGTTCTACATAAGACCAATTTGAAAGCATTATTAAATACCACCGCCCATATAAAAGCTGCGAGCTTACTGCCACCAACCTAGCACAAATCCAAACTCCAGGCTGCTTTTGAGAAATGTCTGATGGAAAAACCTAATAACACTTACCCGACCTAGGAATCGAACCCAGGACCTCATTCTCAGCAGTAACGCTTGCGACTACTAGACCAACGAGGAGATGTTTCCCTGAAAATATTCCTCGGCACCCATGGTGGTGAGCAAAAAAATCTTGGGCTGCGACCGCGCCTGGTGCACATAGCACATCGATCTTAGAGACTGTCGGACAACAGCGATAGAGATGACTCTACAATTTCTACAAAGCCGAACTTTTTCTAAAGATCGAATTGCTATAAACATTGTGTTCGACCGGGTAGGTAGGTAAAGATCGTTTATCTTGAAATTGCACGTAGGTAATGTAAACGCGTCATTAGTCGCGCAAAAACTCGAAATTTTAATGGAGGTGCGTGCAGTTTTGCCTTAGACGCTTGCTATTGTATTGGCTAAGTAAATATTTTGTTGCATGTATGTAAGTAGATAGGTACGGTCAGCAATAAAAGTAGATCAAACTAGTTTTTAAACCATAATAAAATTAGGTATTGAGCAATAGTTATTTGTGCAACAAGAGACCAGTCGTTTTTTGCTCTCGTGTAACACACATAACTTTTCACTTCAGCAGCGAGAACACTTTAGGAGATAAATAATAAACTGCACCCTAATTGCGTTACACACAATCAATCGGAATCGGTTTCATTTTGACAGTTCAACAACATTCATTGCGTTATTTACGTGTTGAGCAGACAAATGTTTCGAACTTATGAAGCAATGGATTAGCAATTTGCTTCAAAATGATTCAGATTACGATTGATTGTGCGTTACGCGATTAGGGTGCAAGAATAGATTGAAACAACTATTTATTGTGAATAAAAATAATTAACATTGTAGGTAGAGGTACCAATTCAATAAAATGGAACATTTTAAAAGTTAAAAGTAAAATTACTGCAATTCTGCAAATTAAAAGTAACAGATTTGTTTGGCAACGGCTCAACATTGAGTTGAGTTTGATTATCTGGGGTCGGTGGCGGATTGAGAAGGAACAACGGTGAAAGTTGGTGACTCTGATCGGCTTTCTGTATAAGTACACTGTGCGTCGTTGGAAGTGGATGGGCGTGGATGAGACCAAGGATCCGAGGTCGAATTCAGACTTATTGTTTCCACTATACGCTTACAGATTTTCGACTTATTTTCTATTGAGTCTTCAATATTATAGGCGTCTGTAACCGTATTTGACTTCCACCCGCCGTGACGTTTTAAAGTGGTGAGATCGGCTCCGGAATCAGCCAAGAGCGTTGCCGAAGTTCTCCGAAAGCATGACCCGTGTATAGCTGAGGCTCTTTCAGTTTTAAGAAAAAGGCAATTTCTCGCGGTATAGCACCTACTTATTTTATTTACTCCCATAGGCTGTCTTGAGCATTTATTATTATGGTATTGTATGAAAAATCGGTCAGTTTTGATATTGGCTGGACGTAAATTTTGATATTGATATACAATAGTTACAAAAAAACGCACCCACGATACAGGAGAAAAAAAATAAAAAACATATTCTTCGCGTACGACAAAAGACCTGTCAAGGTTCGTATTCAATTCGTATTTTTCAATTTTACTAACAGTAATTTATCTGAATGCTTTTCGATATTATTAACTGTTAGCTGTAATAGCTCGTTATTGCGACATGCTCCACTAATTCCTATAATCAGTACAACCTGTTAGTAATGAAAATATTACATAATTAATATGCATAATTTAACATTTACAGCATCTTTTACCAAGGCTGAATAAGATATTTGCGGATTTCTGAAAAAAAAAATCAAAATGTTACTTGGTCTCACTCAGTGAGCAAAATCGCATTTTGCTCACTGATTTCAGGCAGCAAAACCTACATGTTTGAGCTACTGAAGTGAAAAATACATTATTTACCTAAACCAATCGTAAAGGAGGTTAAAATTTAAACAATACAAACTCTATTGTTAAGTTACAGAGTAGACTTTAGTTGCTGACCGTACCTACATACTTAATTGACGCCAAAGATTAATATGATATCTAGGTATGCATTTGGTGAATAATGTTCTTGTGGAACATTGAATGCGCGTCCATATTATACCAGTGACTCACAATAAAGTATTACATACTTAAATGTATTGTTTTATTGCTAACGATCTAACCATTAAAATAGCAAAGTTAAAATCAGCGTAACGATCGTAAGTATTGAAATCATAAACTGAATTTTATAGGCTTTTCTATTCAGTTGGCTAGACAGTCATGCTATTTAAGTTTATAAATGCAAAACATGATTGTGATTCTGGTGAGTACCTGATTTAACTGGTTGATTATTTATTTTATGAAAAGAGTTCCGTATTAGAATGAGATAAACTGGAGATACGGCGAAAACGTCAGAGTAGACCGCGAAATTCAAATTGTCTTACCATTTTTGCAATTTGCAGGTCAGGATTTATTTAAAGAATTTATAATCATAAAAACCATCAATACAACTCTTTTTAAGTTCGTATTATCGAATGAAATTTCATTTCATGAAATCAATCACGACATTTGAGGCCAATTCTAACTCAAGGACTTGTTTTGCTGATTCGAATATATACTATAACTCTGTAATAATATTTGTGACGGTCGCGAATCATAAAACCTGACTTAGACCTGCAAATTGCAAATAACGTAAGAAAATTAGAATATCGCGGACTCGATTAGCGCATCCTACTGAAATCACTTTTACGCCTATTACCCAGGTGCTTAAACTTGGCTCATTTCAACTTTGCACTGAACGCTAAAGATCTTCGTCAGCGAGTTAGTAAGTGACAAAGGAACACGAGTGGTCGTACTTATTGAAACCATAACCATAAGATCACCTTTGTATTTTTATATATGATATTGATTACACAATGCTTACAGATTATAAGTTTAATTACGGTGGTGAACTGTCTAGAACCAAAAGTAAACAACGATATAAATGGTGATATAAAAACGATTATCGGAAAATACTTGAGTAAAGTACCCGATATAGAACCACGATACGTTATCAACGACAAGTTATCAAACGTGATAAATCACTACTTTAAGGGGAAGATATCTTCATTACCCCTTTACAAGATAAGCTTGAAGATAGATAGGAATCCAGTGAAGATCCCATGGACTTTAGACGCAGTAGAAGATACAAAAGGCGATAATGTAATGCAGAGGGCCCAGTCGACCGAGCAACAAGATAAGATTAATAAGCACGTTAAACATTACAAAGTCGTGAAGTCATCCGTTCTTCAAACATCGACTCAGAAGCCCGATAGGACGACGAAGGCGTCAACGACGGCAACGACGCTCGCCACGACGCCGCCGCCCCTGAAGGAAATACAATAAAACAAAACCTATTGCTTGGTTTTTTTATTTCTATTGCTTGTTTATTTCATCTTTACGTAATAACAGCTTAACTTAATCGTGTTGATTTTACTCAGTACATTCTATTTACATGCTGGCTCATAGTAAAATTTTAACGTTGATTACATCAGCAAATATGAGCTTTATTATTAGCAAACTTTTAATATTATTATATCCGAACAAGACTCGTCATTTACATGATAGATAAAAATATATCAATTTGTAAGAAAATTGGGTATAACGACATAGCTATGTAGGTACTAGGTACGTATTATCAATTCTCTGATTTGTGCGTTTGTAATTTATTAACAGAACATAATATAAAACTACCAAATCAATATATACTGGATGTTTTCAAAGTACTTATAACATAAAAAAATCAGAGCAATGGACATGTTTAACCCGACTATCTATTAGATGAACACCAAAACCTTTTTCATGTCTTTGATAGGTATAATAATGACTTAAAATCGATCTGAAAATATTTTTTTATAACTGGTAACTTTAAAATTTTCCTTTTTTGAAAACATGATAAAGGCATAATGGCGTGATAACACTTTTAATTACAAGTAAAACAAAGATTATTATTACCCAAACGTTTTTTTCTTGTTCATTTTAACATTCGCACTACATTCATCACTCACTAGAAATGGCAGACTGTGTATCTCCTAATTTAGAGCACCAACAACAATATTCATTATGAAAATAATAGTACTGCAGCTGTGGCGATTTAGACATCGTCGCAAGAACTAGCTGCTCGAAGGCTGCGCAAATGTCCATTGTAGGGGTCACCAGTATACAGGTATGAGGAACAGGGTGTAAAGTTCACTCATCCTCCATAGAAAAGGAAGGATCCTTCGACCAGACGGGTGTTGTGTCTGGTACTGTCCGACGATTGATATCGGGACGTTGTATAGTTGCGCGGTAACTTCTGCTTGCGTGATGTAGGATTTTGCGTAACCTCAGTGTGATGCGTAGTTCGCATGTGGCGATGTGGATGCCACCACACGCCCATTAAATATTACAGAGAGATTTAGGTACGTAACAATATGGATATCCCAATATATCGTATATCAGTCGTAATTATTATGCACTATTCTACAAAAAGCCCTTTAAATCAACTGAAAATATTAAAAAGCAGGCCTGCTCCCGTCATTTTAGAATCGAATTTAAATTTATAGCGATTTTTTGTCTAGGTATTATAGTAACTCCATATAAATAAGAATCAAATTAATATTTCGTCGAATTGAATGTGACAAAAATCTACCTTGAATATATCGGTATGTTGTTCCTGGCTGGCTATCAAAATAGGTAAAATACTCAAGTTTAGGCTAATCATGTACCTACAGGTTAATATAATAATGGCTCAACTAATAAGAGATATGGGATCAACTGATGTGCCAAATTAAATTAAAATGTCTAATGAAATAATAAAGAAATAATTCATAGCTACTACACGCTCTACATAGAATTAGAAGTTGACTTGAGCTCGGTAATGTTTCTGGAACTTATTGTTTTTAAGAGACATCTTCATCTGCCATTTAGCTTGGACACGTTTCATGAAGTGGATGTCACGTGCTTTCCTGTAAAATAATACACCTTATTTAGAAAACATGTGAAGATCTAGCAGGATAAACTGAGGTGGATTGTGGGACTTGAGCACGTCCCGAGCATACTTCCGTCATCGGGAAGTAAGTTTCGTTATTAATAAAGACATTAAATACTATGCTTTGCACTTGGCAAAATGAACTTTATTCCAATAAGAATAGGGTATATTTTGTATTAACCAAGTAACGCAAATATTTTAACAAACCATGCTGTAATCAGACGTTAAATGTAATTAAGGAGATTATAGTAAATTATCAGGCATCCCAAATGGGTAACGATTAATCGAAAACAACAATAATGGCTGAGCAGCCCACAACTAATTTTCTTTTATTAATAAGTTAACTTACTTTGCAGCTAACGCTTGTTCTTTGGGCGCCCAACCAAGGGCCCGGTAGACACCGAGTAACCTGTGCAGTTTGCGGTCAGATTTCTTCACTAAAGCCTGACTATTCGTACTCAAATTTTGTTTATAGTACCTGAAAATTAATAAAAAAGTTCATAAGTAAAGGTCTTAGGGCCGACATACATGGACTGCTCGAGCAGTTAGCGATTGATCAACATAGACGGACCGCTCTTGTACATGGACTGCTCGAGCAGTTAGCGTTTGATCAACATGGACCACTCTTGTAGTCATAGTCAACAGCTTGAAGCTGCCATTGATAACTGCTGGAGCAGTTGATACCAACTGCTCGTCATTCAAATCTCTCGCGCAGTTACCTGCTGCGCGAGAGCAGTCGACAGCTCGAGCAGTCAGTGTATGCCTGGCGACTGCTTGACCGCACGACCGCCCAAAGCAGTTGCAACTGTTCGAGCGGTTTCGTGTATGTGTGTACGTAGAAGACTGTAGTTCACTATGCAGTCGCAGCTTGAAGCAGTCCGTGTATGTCGGCCCTTAGACATAAAGGCAGAATAGTTCAGAATTTCAAGTAAGATAAGACAATGTAAATGATAAATGATTTTATTTTTGTAAGTAGGTTTGTACAAACACTTTTACACGTCAATCATATTTTAAAACTAGATGAGGTCGGCGTTTCCTATCTGACTAGTCTGAGAAGAAAGGCCGAAACAAACTCAGACGTCACAGTCTCTTTTAAAGTCCAGACATAATCTTGGTCAGATCATGTGAAATGTAGTTTATCTTCGTCCAATGAATATGACGCGAACTATTTCGCTCTGATAATTATCAGAGAATATCATACCTCACAATGTTATAACAGTCATAACAACTTACATAATCAAAAGGAAACTAACTAAGTACATGGTTTTATTTGAGCCGTAATTAGTTTTTAATCAACTTCCCGATGCGAAGGTCACATCCTTTAAACCCGTGCACGCGCTGCAGCTGTGTACAATTTTGCGTAAACAACTACGCAATACCTACTGTACTTTTAATAACTGAGGGGAAATTCTGGTAATTTTAAGATCGGTCACAGTCTGATCTCTGCAGTCTCAATCTGTCAAAATAATCTCTAATTTTCCTAAATTTTTGACAAGTTTTTGACATTTGTTTGTCGCTGAGATGAGACTGCGACTACATTTTCAACGTTTTTAATTACCAGAATTGGCCTTCAGATTCATTTTACTTTACTTAGGGCGAATTCCACCAAGCTTGTATAACTAAGATAAGTCTTATCCTGAGAGTAAATTTTGAATTTTTAACAGTTTTCCATACTAGACTGTCTGACTGTTAGAGGTCAATTTTATTCCACAGATGAAAGATATCCGACTTTGGTGAAAGCAGCCCTTAGGGTGAAAACAAATGACGATGGGCATCAAAGCCACAGGTATAAATATGAAACAGGATTAATTGTAGTGAGTACTGTACAGCCACAAAACCTTTGGCTCTAGTTGCACAAAAGAGCTTGCAAATTTGTCCTGTGTGTACAGCTGTTTTCTATACAATAAAATCTGTTCGCCAAGTGTAATAAACAATAGAGAAGGTACCTATTGAGTATGAGGCCCATTTCACTATACAAGGACAAATTAAATAAACTAGCGAAACTTCACACACATGAAATGTATCGATTTATCTTTGTCACATGAAATAGTAATAAATTCTTTGAATAAACGCTTAATACAACGAAACTTACTTCATAAGTGACCGATGGCCGACGACTACGCCGGAAGGTAGCACCAGTTGGAAGTCATCACCCTGCAGTGCTGCAGGACCTTCTACTTCTTCATCAACCTCCATGCCTTCATCAACGTCTTCTTCTTTATGGTCTGGGTATGAAGTGCTGGAAGATGATAAAAAGAGTCGGATTAATGATTTATTTTGTAATTCTGGGAATAAGTGTGTGAAAGGGAAGACTAAGGAGGTGACTGTGATTATATTATTCTGTAGCCCATTCTATGGACATCCACAGGGACAGTGAGAACAAGAATAAATAGTTTATTTTCCAATTATAATTTGTACAACTTAAATACAATATAGAAAAGATTGATTTTACCTGTAATCATAAAAATCAGCATACTCTGCTAAGGCAAGCCCTTCGTGCAACATTTTGCAATGTCCCTTGTCAATCATATGTCCCCGAACTGCTTCCATAGAGTAAAATGTTTTGCCTGTATCATTGCACCAGAGGCACATGTAACCTTGTGAAATCTGTGGAACATAGATAAAAATTACTTACAGAATAAATGACAAAGAAAAACTAAGTTTGTAGTTACTGCTAACCTAAGTCATCCCACTACTGGACAAAATCCCCTCTCATGATTTCCAGCTCTTTCGATCTAGGGATAAAGTGGACCACTGGTAGGTTTCTTTCCTCCAGCTTGTCCCATCATCTTCTACAGAGTCTGCTGTGTCAAGGCTCCACATAGTGGTTATTTTGGCCCACAGCTCATTGGGTTTTTTTAGTTACATATTGTTTCATTCATTCATTCATTCATTTTTATACCGTTTTCTAGCATTAGTAACTATTAATTATAAATGTAATTTATTATGACAGAATGTGTGAATATTACATCAGCTTTACAAAACTGTGTGTTGTGTGAATTACATAACACATTGTGTGACTAAACAAAAAAAATAAACACAATCATGTTTATATGTTGATACATTATGTATGTGTGGAGGGATAGAAAACAGATTAGGATGTAAAATGAACTCCAAAAAAGAGTATTAAATAAGTTCAATAATATTGGGTCTCATTATTATTATTAAGCATGACGCCATCCTGGCAGGCCGAGACAAAGATGGCGGGATGAGCTTGAGTCTTACTGAAAGGACTGGCCGGCACTCGCAAAAGACAGAATTGTGTGCCCTGCAGTGGGACAATACAGGCTAGATGAGGTTTCTATCTAGCTTGATTGATTAGAATCTAGCTAGATTAGATATTGGGCCTTACCTTTTCTCCTAAATACAAAAGAAGTTCCTTCATGTCAATACAGTATTCTACATCGGGAATGAAGAATGAATGGGCCTCAGACATGTGTTTGAGATTCTTGACCATGTTCTTGCTGTGGTGGCCACAGAACAGGCAGTCTCGAGGCTTGATCAAAGAGTCACTGCCCCTGATTCGACATTCCTCCCACTCGTCTGAGTCAAGCTGAAAACAAAAATATTATTGTGTACATAAAGCAGTGTTCACAATCTCAGCTACATTCCATCGCCACTTAATCTGTACTTTAGTGAAATGTATTGTAAGTTGATTTTTGAGTAACCATTTGTAACAAAAAGGTCCTAATAAGTTTTTGGTTGCAATTTGAACTTGTTATGTATGACAATCAATTTGTTATTCTATAACTTGAAAATTATCCCAAATTTCTGGCTCTAATATAGAAATCCATCTCAAATAATTATAATAAGTTCTGCAGTAGACATCTAACAAACTGATAGCACAATCTCATGAATGTCAATATTTTCAGGGGATAGTATGTGGCTGCCCAATACTTAGGAACATAATCCATGAGAATTCAAAATAATGTTTCACAATAAAATGCAATAAGTGTCTTATTGTCCGATAGATAAATTCTGGATATTCCTGCATTAATGGTAAAACAAACCTCTTCAATATCAGAATCTGTTTCGATGTCCTCTTCTCCAGAGTCGTCCGCAGACACCACAACAAACTTGCTTGGTTCCTTGGCACCAATTGCACTGGAAGCGTTTGCACTGGCACCATTCGCACTGGAAGGTACACTAGACTCAACCTTCACAAAACTGTCTGTATCTGAATTACCACTGTGCTCCTCCTCCTTATTTTCAATATATCTTTCCTGAGACAACTTGTGCTTCTTACTGTTCAAGTGATTGTCAAAAGCATTTTTTGTGTTGAATAATTTGGAGCAATACTTGCAGTACTGCGATTCATCACGATTTAAGTTCTGGCTCTGTTCTCTGTGTTCTTTAGCCCGTAGTTCGAACTCCTCAAGAGTTACAGGCGGTATTGAAGCAACTTTCCTTTTCAAATTGTACCTGTGCCAGTCCTCTTTATAATGTTCACGTTGTAATTCAGGCGTTTTGAACATCACCTGGCAGGTTATACAAGTAAATGAATCTGGCATTGTTACTGATTTCTCACAATACACAACTAGAAGTAACCACAGCTAAATGAACACTGGAATGGATTTTACTTTAATAATTGGTTAGATTCTAATATGAAATCAAAAGGAACGGTGAATACGGCGATAAAACTGATAAAGTTGAACAAAAAACGTACAAGTACGTCGCACATACATAAGGCCCATTAGTGATGCACACTCTCGACTTCACCACGTTTATTCTGTAGTCGAATATGCCAAAGCGTAACTAGGATTTCATAACGTAAGAAAACCCCAAAAGCGTATTGTTTAATATTTATATCAAAATATGGACTTACACATAGGTCCAAAATAGGCATTGGAATACTACATAAAATTATTATTTAAACGTGTAGTCGATTGTAGCTTAACATTGAGCTGAAGCACAGCACTATTTTCTCATATTTCGCATGACATTGACGTTAAATTCAGTCAGTTGCCAGTGTACTGTAAACTGTGTAAAGAAACTACTTTCTAGTTTCTACTAAAAGGTTACATGCTCTGTGGTTTCTACTGTTTGCATAGACTAATATATATAAAATGAGATAGACTGGCAACTGACACTTTGATTTTTTCTTAGCGAAGAGCGACATCTGAACGTGAAGCAGGGAACTAGATGAAATATATCTATACTATGTATTGTATAGATATGTGTAGATGCGTGTGTGTGTGTGTAAGGTTCTGTATGTGTGTTCTTATTAAGCTAGTTCACGAAATATCAAATGTACTGATTCGACCGATTTGCAATAAGAGATTAAATACTTTATTACAGAGAATAAAGTAGATAATTCCTCATCCAAATCAGTCAAATCAGTAAATTTGATATTTCGAGAACTAGATGAGTATCAAAATATACATGTTTAAATACTTACTAGAACCAAATAAACAGTCGGGTAATAATACAAAAATTAGATATTGAATTCATTTATTTTCTTAAACATCTAACGCTACTCCAGTTTGCCTTTCTCGTTTCTTACCCTTTCTTTTATTAAAATGCTTTCGAGCCTGTAGAATAATGCAGTCCATATCATCACAGTCTGCTTTAGTAAAATTATAAAAGCTCTTGCCACTGAGGACATTGCAGACTTCTCTGCACCAATTCATGATGAAGAACACAACACTTTTATTCAATAAATACTTATTTACTGTATTTTTATGTTTATTGCATGTTAAAAAATTAAAATCAATATGTAAAGATACTATTAAATTTATATATTGTACGATTTGCTTTTTATGTGCATCAGTTTTTAACACTTCTAAAGTGATGTGTTCCACTTGGGCAAAATAGTCAAACAATGCCCGGGATGGATAGCACAACCATTTTTTGCCACAATATTCTTTTTTTCCTATGAACTTGTGAAAATCTTCAACATTTTCACTTATGCAATTATTTTTACACAAGGTACATTTTTTAAAGACAAACTTTTTGGCTTTGGTGGCTATCCATCCACTGCAATATGCTATAGCAGCGCATTTTTCTACATGGACTCGAGAACGACTTAGTAACATTGCTTGTGTACTAATCATTTCAATATTTAAATGATAATCTTTTATGTGCCTAATCTCATTACCATCAGCATTTTCGTTGCTGCGTGATTCATTTTCTATAAATGATTTTAAGGATTGTAGACAAATACTGTCATCCTTTTCACAATTTCCCTGTAGGGAGTGTGCGGATGTCATATTATTTATCAATAATGTCTTGAATGCATTTTCAAACCCTGTAGAAGTGGGCATTATATTGCTACAGCCATGAGCTCTTATGGCTCCAAAAAAGTTTTCGAGAGGGTCTTGGTTCATGTTTCTTAGTAGTATGGAGTTTATTCCTTGCGATCTTAAATAATTTACAATAGATTTAAAACCTTCAATTGTTTTCACCCAGCTGGTAAGAGAAGGCACTGTTGTTTCTTTATCATCATTAATTACATATTTCATGGATTTTAAAATTGGTAAAGTAGAGTTCCAAAATTTTAAATGTGGTGAGTTTGGTGTTACTGCCGATCTGTATATTTTCCCCTCTTCTTTATGAAAATTTGCGTTGACCGAGTCGAAGAGGTCGTCTAACAGCATTATTAATTCTGCAGTGTCCACGCTTTCCTCTGGCAAGCTGCCACTTTCTGTAAATGAAATGTTAATGTTGTACTTCTATAATTTTACACTTCGATAACATGATTATAACTAAGTTAAACTCATACAAACCTGCCATAAACCCAAGTGCCACACCAACAGACTTGCTAAACACCTGAGTGCAATATTTAACCCTCATTCTCGGTATCATTGAGGGCACAACATGTAGAGCAGTCAGCTTGTGGACCAACTTTACACCCCTAAATGTTGGACTTCTATGGTAAAGATTTTCTATGTGCGACCATTTTGCCACGCGTAACTTGCCATCCTTGGTAAATTTTAAATTTTTATTCAGCAGATTGTTACGCACGCCCTTTATTAGATGAGGTGGATCATATATAGGCACAATTTTGCCACCAGCCACTTCAAAAAAGCCTCCTGTATATTCTTCATTTTTTCGCAAATATTTTGCTTTAGTCTCCTCCACCAATTGGTTTATGGCAGCAAGGTTTGTAGAGCCTTGGTCACATATTGTAGCTACTACTTTTAGGCCTGTGCTCTGAACTTTTTCAATTATTCTTTTCAATTGAAATTTTAAATCTGCAGTCTTCGTTGTGCCTGAGCAAAAACTGTAGGCTATCGGCTGTTTATATTTTTTTACTATGCCTCTCACCATAAATACAAGCACGTGATCCGAAAATATCACTTCTCGTTTTGTGCCAGTATCAACAAAACCAGTGATTTTGTCGTGTGCTTTGTCGTAACTTAGTGCTGGCGCTATTGACATTTCATCAAATAAAATGGAGCAAAATTTGTGTGTGTTTGGCATTCCAGACACTTTCTTTTTCAAGTGTTGAAAAATAGTTTCATTAATGCCCGGCACTAAATCTACTTTTTGTAGTATGTTTTGCAGCGTCCTTCGGCTTGGCAAAACACAGAGCTGGCTTAGCAAGCGATAAGCTTTAGGAGATGGTTTATACAATGATAAAGCTAATATTTTCTCATCAAGAGTAAATCGCCTTCCTCTAGGCTTTTTATCACTTCCTTTTACTTGCATATAAAATAAAGATTTAGCTGCTGATGACATCTTTTTGCTCACAATTTCAAAAGCATTCGTTTTCCTTATTTTCTTTGCTAGCAGGTATCTTTGGCGAAAGGTCTGTTTGGCTGTAAGAACCCGACGAAGTGTTTGCTTTAACTTTTTCACCTCATGTTCTTCATGCTTCCTTTGCAGAAAGGATACTGAAAATATAATAATATAGTTTAAATTGTGCAGAACATGTTTAACCAACGGTCAAGGACCGCGGTCCGCCCATTGGCGACGAAACAATAGAAAATCAATTGTGTCTCATTAGCGGAGATTGACAGATTAAGGAAGGTGCATCAAAAAGTGAACCTCGGCTTTATCATGGTAGACAATGATCTTGAAATTAAAGGATTTGCATTTGCAGATAGACTAAGATAAGTGATCATAAAGAAATAGATAACATACCTGAACTAGAAGGCTTGAAGTATTCAATAGTTCTAGATTTCATGGGTTGTATTACATTACAATGCAATATACCTTCTTGGGACGTAGACGGTTCTGAAAAGAAAAGAGAATAAGTTAGTATTTAAACAATATTAAAAAAATATACATATATTTCTAGCGTATCCCCTTGGTTAGCATAATACTTGATAGTCGAAGTTCCCACCACTAATTTCTACTAGGACTTTTAATTTTTTACAGCCCAACCCAAAATGGAACCTATTTCAAACCATATTCATTTAGCCCAATTGGATACACAATAGATGGATAACATTTGCTAACATACCTGAACTGCAAGGTATGTATTCTATGTTTCTTGTTGAGTCCTGAATTATATTAGGATTCAATGATATTGCTTCTTGAGAAGTAGATGGTTGGCTGTCTGGATCCATTTGACTTGGTCCTGGAAAGTACAGAATAAAAGAAGTTAATATTTTCACTTAAAAACAAAATTGTGTATGAAATATTGAAAACCTTGTACTTGAATAGTTTAAGTTATCCGTAATTTGTGTCTGTGTATATGTTACCGGCAATCTGTATAATCCAATATTCTGTACAATACCTAGGCAATATATAGAATACCTAAAACGCTTAGGTAATGTATGAAATATTATTTGTTGTTTGTTTGTTTGCAAAAGATTAAGCACGTCTGCGTATGCTCTCTACAATCTGTCCAAGAAAGTTAACGTTGATACATTAATGGTTGCATATCACGGTTTAGTGGCCTCTGTTCTAAGGTTTGGTGTAGTATTCTGGGGTAATTGTTCCGAAAGGGAGTCTATATTTAAAGCGCAAAAACGGTGTATAAGATCCATTTTTAATCTCAAGGTTACAGATACAAGAGACAGAAGCATTCCTTTTTTCAAGAAACACAAAATACTAACTTTTCCTAGTATATACATTCTCGAAGTAGCTATATTCGTTAAAACTAACAAGCATCTATTTCCTGCATTGAATGATACAAGGATGCGAACTACTGCTATGAGATCAAAATATCAGAGTCTATTGTGTACTGGTAGATATAACACTGCTTTACTTAAAAAAAACATTATTGGTATGGCACCTACTATATTTAACAAATTGCCAAATTATATTAAGGATCAGCCCTTAATAAAATTCAAGAAACTCCTATCGTCGTTGCTGACAGAGAAATGTTATTACTCTGTTACCGATTTTTTAAATGATGAATTGTAATATTTCCTTCATTTTGTCTCATTTATGATGTAAATAATTTTAGACTTAGCTGATTCATGATCTCATTTTGAATTTAAGTATCTAGATTCTAAATTATCTGTAAGTTAACCACTATATTTTTGTATGCCAACAGGCAGAATGTACTGGGAATATCTATGAAACTAACACCATTATTGTAACACCTGCATTCTATACAAATAAATAAATAATTATTATTATTATTTATTTTATACTTTGCCTAGGCATTCTACACAGTACCGAATGCGCAGCTGGCAATGTGTGCAAAAGACGAAAGCGGGGAAGGGGAAGACGTGCGAGCAGGCAGTAAATTTCACGCGACAATAATATTTTTGAGTGTAATAATTCTTATTCTGCTGCAAAAAAAGTATTAGATAAGTAATACCTAGGTACCTTCTTTATAAAGATTATATTTAATGAGTGATTGTTAATTTTGAGCAAACATATTATAATTATTTGTCCGTCATTTTATAGATAAGTATTATAGAGGAAACTTACATCTGACCAATTTGAAAACAAAATATATGTGTCGAATTGAGAACCTCCCCCTTTATTTTCGTCGGTTAAAAATCACGTGCACACAATGAACACAACTGTTAGCAAGTACTACAATAGCGGCCGTGTGTTGCAAGCAAGATAGTCTTTACGGTGTATAGATGTTCGTTTCTCCCATGGTACTTACATAACATTAATAAATATAGACCAAATCTATTTACTTTACACATTGCCGGTGAACCAGCAGGTATTCTATACAATCCCTAGGAAATGTATACATTACCTAGGCAAAGCATGTAACGGACAATAATATTCATAATATTTCATACATTGCCTGGACGCCTCAGTTATTCTATACATTGCCTAGGTAGTGTACAGAGTACCTGAATTATACAGATTACCAGTAACATATACACTTAAAACTTCTAAACTACTTGATGCAATGCAATTTTCTCCTTCATTTAGAGATTTTCAAGAGGAAGGTTTCTGTGTATTGTACATTCATTTATAACCTGTGTGAATCCAATGTTGTTGTTAGTATTAAATAAAATTAATAAAAACATATTTACCTGATACATCTGCAGATGGTAAAAGCAAAGATGGAACAGCCAATTTACAAAGTCTGTTTTTCGGGTAAAGGAATTCTTTCTGAAAGTGCCGATGACAGATTCTTTGAGTTTTGCGGAAAGTGGTGCTGTCCAGACTCGCAATATCACCTCCAATAAACTTTACCCAATTTTTAAACCTTTCTGCATCTTTCTCAGGACATGGAAAATAATGTAGAGGTACACCTGAAAATAAAATAAAGTGACTATAATGGGACTGCCTGAAATGTGATTTTTAATCTAGCGACTATAAATTGTTTTACAATATAAAAATGTAATTTAATAAAAGTACAGGAATGAAGTGTTAAATTATCATAAAAGATGTTTTTTTTCTAAAGCACATAGGTCAGACTAGCAATGCAGTAAAAAAACCAGCCAAGTGGGTGTCGGACCACGCACAATGAAGGGTTCCGTAGTTGCAATGAATTTATCCCAAGAAAAAATCACGTTTGCTGTATGGGAGCCCCCTTATATATTTATTGTATTTTGTTTTTAGTATTTGTTGTCATAGCGGCAACAGAAATACATCATCTGTGAAAATTTCAACTGTTTAGATGTCACGGTTCATGAGATACAGCCTGGTGACAGACAGACAGACAGACGGACAGTGGTCTTAGTAATAGGGTCCCGTTTTTTCTTAGTAATAGGGTCCCGTTTTTACCCTTTAAGTTGTACGCAAAATACGCGCATTGACGTGGAGTTCCGGACACCAGCCCGTATTACCCTTTGGGTATGGAACCCTAAAAACGATATCAAGAACTCAAAAGCCTGGATAAAGGGGTGTAGGTAGATGTGGTACCCACATGTACAGTGCTTCTATTTTTTTAATGTCTCGGCAACTGCCGTGCCTGCGACTTTAGCAGCTTGATGATGATTGATTGATTAAGAATGTTCATAATATAAAAACACATTTCACTCACTATCTTCTGCTACTACTGGGCACCCAGGAACACAACAGACGTTTCGCGGCATTGTGTAAAATGTAAAATAACACTACACTGAGATATATGGTCCAAACTCCCTAGGGAGGGCCTATCTACATGTATGTCACAAACACTTTCACAAAGTACAGTCTATGCTGGAATTTCGGTATTTCTGGAATATACGGAGGAACTAAAGCTCAACTCAACGTAATAACACAAAAACACCAAAAAGTACAAGAAAAATTGCGCACGAGCATACAAACGTACCGGTGGAAAATTTCTTGTGACGTTAAGACTCAGTGTTGCTAACGATGAGTATCAGTAAACTACTCGTAAGATTCCATCACCGTAAAAATATCACTAATAATACAAAATTTTAATAAAATATACTTAAAACAATTTTGATTTGGTTATTAAATCATATTTTTTATGAAGCTAGAGTAATTAAAGAAAAATAGCAAAATTAACAATTGGTGCAAACTGCCATATTTTTTTAAGCAAAAAAAGTGGTAACACTGCAATAAAAAGTTACTTGCTTCAGGGATAGATGGCGCTTTTCGCAATAAAAAAAGAATGTTCTAAGTTACCAGGGCATGACTGTTTGTTGTTGCGTTGTGTTGTTCAGTCAGAGTCAGAGGCGGTGGCTCTTTGGGCGGTGGCGACTGGCGGTAGTGATCTGTCTAAGGACCCATAGAAGCGCCCATAGATAAGGATAAGTAGGAAGCGCCACAACTAGCACTGCCTTTTAACAACTAGTTTGTTGTGATAACGGTGTGTGTGGGCTTCACACCTTAAAGTTGGACTACTATTCACGCGGCACCCTGTAGAGAGTGTAGGGCAGTCTTTAAACTCTAACCGCCCAATTTCACTCTTCCGTCGACTGACCGGCCAAACCGTCATGTATCGAGGGTTGGGGCCCTAATCTGCCATAATCGGTTGACAGTGATTGGACTGTTGAACATTGAACTCTAGGCATATTTTGAACTTGACAGTGTTGATGTGTTGACTGACACTTGACTGACTGTCTGTCGTCAGAAACCACAGAACACTATTACTCCTAGTCAGAAACACTGTAAAACGAAATCGGAAACTGATAGGTTTACAAAATAATTACAATAGAGTTGCTTCTGTCCGGTCATGTGGAATCATTGACCTCTTATCACTGTGGTGTAATAATATTAGATTAGTGATCTTCATACACATTAGAAGTTCAAAGTTGGAAGGATGTTGGAAACTGACGAAGTTGATGATGATTTCTTTACTCCAGTAGCTGGGTAAGTTTTAAATATTTGAAGTTTTGAAGTAGTATAGTATGTGGGGAAATGACAGTCATTAATTTATTAGACTATAATTTCCTTAGCACACTTTTATAGTTGATTTTATTAGCATTATGAGAGGAGAATTATTTATACCACATCTCAAATTTATTACCATATTATCTTTTCAGCACATCTCTGGCCAATATATTTGGAAATGTAACTAAAAAAAATGACGGAAAAACAAATGACCCATTAAAATACATACCTCCGAAGCCTCAAAGCGTTCTACCAAAACAAGAACAAATAAAAACTACAGAATGCATATTTGCCTGTGCTCTTATCGGACACGAGTGGTAAGTTGATATGTGTGATAAACTACTGACATTTAATTTTATTTGCATACTATTTACATTTTTAAGACAAGTGGAATTAACTAACCATGTAAGCCTAAATCGAGAATAATAATTTTAGTATTGTCGAAAACTGTAATTGACTTTATTCACACCATTCCAGCATTAATTTATTTATTTAAATAAATATGATGATGCTATCAGCCAAGCACATCTTTGTGGGTTTATTCTACACATCATAATAATTATCCTTCTGTAACTTTCAGGTTCAACAATGTCTACACATCAAGAGGAAAACTAGGCTTTGCCATTGTTAAGATTCAGAAAACTGGTGCTCATAATATTGTACTCTATGACTCTAATAAAACTACCCTGTCATGTACCACAATTTCACCTAATTTAGAGGTCACCATTAAAAACGATACATATATCTCTTATTATGATAATCTTCGAAAGTATTGGAGCATATATGGTACAAAAGAGGAAGTGAAAAAGGTTGCAGAACATTTAATTAGTTTTGAAGTAAACATCCAATATTCATCATACACAGATCAAGGCCCACCAGAGCCTACTAACGATGAAATTAAAGCAGATGTCACTTCAGAACAAAGTGAGAAAATTGATAAAGGGAGTGATACAGACTCTTCAATTAACAGAAAAACGAAAGCTTCCATTTTAAATCGAATGGCTAATATGGGTCATTCAGTTTTGCCGACTCGAGCTGTACCAGTAGAAAGAACTAGTGATTCATCAGACACAATGGAAACTGATGCCCATCCAAAATCTGTGAGACACAAACCAGTTAAAAGTATTATTAAGAAGAATCATTTGGAAAACATGTCTGAATCACAGCAAGTAACTGAGTCACATCAGAGACCAATAGTGCCTAAAACAGAATCCATTGGAAACATTCCATTATTCACATCCCATTCTGGGCAGCTATTACCCATGACAAGCACCAATCTCATCACAGGCCCTTGTAATGAGATGGGTATGTTTATATCAGAACAAAGAATAAGCAACAGTGAATTAAGAATAAATATGAATAGGATAACAGACAAAGTGGATGCAGTTTTAGACAAAATTAATAATTTTGAACCAAAAGGAAATACAAATGTACAAACAGATATTTTTATGAAGTTGCTCACAGAGTATGAAAATAAAATTAAAGTATATGAAGAATTACTGAAATCTAAAACTGATAAAAATATTGAACATATAACTGCATCCATACATGCTAATAATGACAATCAAGTTGTAATATTGCAGAATAAAATCACTGAATTTGAAAAGATTAATCAGGATAGAAACAAAGAAGTATTAAACCTTCAGGAAGAAATCAAACTTTTAAAATCTAAATATGATCAATATAAAGTTGACCATGTAAATAATGAAAGTGAATTTTTAACAACAATAAATCATTTAGAAATCAGTAATAAAGAAAAATATGAGGAATTGGCCGACATTCGAAAGCAATATGAAAACTTAGTCACCAATACAAGTGCTAGTAATGATAATATTGCTGATAAGGTAAAAAACATAATGAATGATACATTTCAAACCATATCTGTAAATTTTGATAATGATGAAAGTTACACAGGTGAAACAGTCAAGAAAATTATAGCCACAGTAATAAAAAAAATAACTATACAAACATTAAGTGAACTGTAATAATTTACTACTTTGGTCCTATTCTATCTTATTACAAAACGAGTGCTAACTTTAGACCTAGTTAGGCTATGTCTAAAGTACCTTCGAGTCAGCCATTGTATTTAAACTTTATTCCGACAAACGTAAAGTTCTTACTGCGAAATTGACAACTTAGACTCTGGTTTAACGTCAGCTTTGGTGTCAGTTTGTAAATCGTAACTTTGTACCGTGTAGTGCTTCCGATCCACCGGCGAAATCAAATTATAACTACATAAATACCACGGAGTGCAAAGTTCGACGGCTGTGGTAAACCTGACAGAATAATCGACACGGCTCAGTTGCCAAAGAAGAAAAAAAAATGCCTGCTTTTGTAATATGAACTTTGTTGGATTATAGTTCGAAATTTTAAAATGACTCGATGCTTTAAACCTGGGTCTAAAGGTAAACCTTGTTTTGTAATAAGGCTGAATGGGATACTCTCACTGTTTCCGTGTAGCCATTAAGTAACAGTCCTTCCATGTTTTTATTGGCGAAATATCTTTTTTATTTGTATATAATATTAAATTATAGAAGTTAGACTAGCTGTAAATAAGACGTATGACTTATATAACTGATAAAGTTATATCAAGCAGCTGCACTGATATTAAATGAACTCGTCTCAAAAACCTTATTAGTAAGATTAAACTTATGAGAAGAATTTAAATGTTTTTATTTTAAATTACTTCTGAAAGCCGTATTTGGGCTGACACTCCATTGACGTGGAGTGTTGCAAAGGTAACCAGTAGGTAAACTAGTGCAGCGGACCGGAGAAGAGCCATCTTCAAATAATACTGTAAGTACAGACGCCAGCACATCAAGTTACTACAATCTGTCAGATTTCTTCAATTGATTTTCAACTTTATCGCTAAAGTATTAAGGTTCAAGGTTGATTGGGAAAATTTGACAGTTTCGGGTAGCTTGACCTGCTGGCGTCTGTACCTACTAGAAAAGTCACTAAGTACTAGTAATGAGTAATACAGTACTTGTAATTCATTTCACAACGCTCTGCTGCCCCAAGCTCTGCCATGCGCTTTACTCTTGAACTGAAGATCAAGCATAATATAAGTTGCCCTGGCTGGTCCCTATTATTCTACCAGTAGCTTCTGCTCGCGACTCCGTCCGCGTAAAATTTCTTGTTCCGCCGACCCCCGACCAACCCCGGCGCATCGCCCGTCCGTGCTATTACTTCGTTTTCGACTTGTTTCTGACTTTTCTTGAGGAAGTGTGATGCTATAGCCTTCCTCAAGAATTGGGCTACCAAATGCAAAAATATTTTTTCAAATCCAACTGGTAGTTCCAGGGATTAGTGCGTTTAAACAAACTCAGCTTTGTTTATATATTATTATAACTAGCTTCTGTCCGCGACTTCGTCCGCGTGAAATGTTTGAATTGAATATGAATTGTTTTCACTTAGAGTTCTTTCTGACTTTTTTCTTTTAATGGTGAGCTCCTAGCGTGATGTCAAATAGCCTAAGTATAGCCTTTCTCAAGAATTGAGCTATCAAATGCAAAACTTGGACTGGTAGTTCCAGAGATAAGTGCGTTCAAACAAACAAACTCTTCAGCTTTGGATAATAATGAAATCGGGGAAACTGAAGGTTTTGACTTTGCGAATGTGCTAAGACAGCCCGTGTTTAATTTTTCTTAAGTTTTTCGCAATTTGCAGATCAGTGTGATGGAATGAATGTGGATTAAAATTTATGATTCGCGACGAATCAGCAATACAACTTCGTTAGCCATAAATGTCATGATTTTATTTCACGGCCGCGAATCATATTTAGATCTGTGCCCGTATTCCCGTAATTTAAAACGTTCAAAATCTAGTCGCAGTCTCATCTCGGCGACAAACGAATGTCAAAATGTAGGGAAATTAGACGTATTTTTGACAGATTGAGACTGAGATCAGACTGTGAACGTTCTTAAAATTACGAGAATTACCCCTCTGATATGTTGTGAAAGTCGGCGCGGTGGACACCTATGGGGCATGCCACCGTCCGAGGGAATTAATCCGATACATTATTTCTGCCTGTTGTCGTTTGGTTAACGGAGACTACTTGCATAGCCATAACCTTGTAGCCAGGATTATCCACCAGCAACTTGCTCTGAAATACAGTCTTGTGGAATCGGAAGTACGGACGCCAGCAGGTCAACCTACCCGAAACTGTCAGATTTTCCCAATCAACATTGAACCTAATGCTTTAGCAATAAAGTCGAAAATCTATTAAAGAAATCTGACAGATTGTAGTAGCTTGATGTGCTGGCGTCTGTACCGTCATAGTATCAAGGGGTATCGTGTATTCGTGTTACCTAGTAACTGGGTTGTGGAGGTCAGATAGGCAGTCGCTCCATGTAAAATACTGGTATTTAGCTACATCCGGTTAGACTAGAAGCCGACCTCAACCTAAATGGGAAAAGGCTAGGCAGATTAATTGACCATTAATCTGCCTACCCGATATATTACTTTACTCTATGGGAGTACCCTAAGGTACGGCCAAGACTAGGCGGTATATCGGCCCATAAACAATCTATCAAAAATGAAAATGACAGATGTCACTCATCACTGTCGTCCTCCCTCGTCAGTTAAGTGTCAACTTCTTACATTTTTACAGCAAATTGCAGAATAATTTAATATTATTGTTGTTCTTGTTCATCAGCTTACTATTTAACGTGTTTTTACTACACTATTAATTTGATTATTTAAATACAAATTGGAGTTATCAAACATGGATGATTTACAACAATCTTTAAACCAATATGAAGAACAGGTACATAATAACAATACAATTCTCTAGAAGCTCTTCAACAACTTTACCAATTTTATTACTATTTTAATGTTTTTCCAGCTGGCAATGGTCAACTTAACCCTCGAAACTGTTAGTGAATCAACGGAAAGAGAATCCTTATTAGCTTTGCAGTCAGATTTGCAACAACTTATCCAGCTGACTAGAGAGAACTTGGAAGCCCTGGTCCCTAAAGACACTCAGCCGGTTGAGACTCAATCTACTGAACCTAAAGATGAATTGGATGATGAGTATGCATTGTTCATGGTAAATATGAGGAATCATTGTCTTTACAGTTAAATATTTCTATTGTAGAAGCACTGTCTAACATTTAGTTGTGGTTTCCAGCAAGAGATGGCTAAAAGTGGTGCATATGAAGAAGCTAAAGGGAACAAATCTGAAAACTCTGAGGATGCAGCCAATGCTGATAGTGATATTGAGGTATTTTTCTCATATCATGCAATTATTAGTTCTACAAGATTTTTTAAAAGAGGAAACAAAATACCGGTTATTTTCTGGTAATGAACTTTATAATAATGACTAACTAGGATCACTTAACTATGGTATTCAAATAGCTAAAGCATCTACATTTATGCCTGCTTCATCTTCTAAGTGTGTCGATGGCAATCTAAATCTCAACCTCATTTTGCCCACCGTCCACTGAGGATATACATAATATATTTTTTTCTAAAGACCCCCAATATTTTTTACTTACCATCTGTAAAGATTTATAATTTTCACTGGGTCTTCTACAGCCCCCAAGTCTCAAATACACACAAACCTATGATCTAAATGACCTCGGACTAGAATTTGGGTATGCTTTACGCGCCATCACTGTATTAATATACCTGCTAAACTATTAACACTTCCTAATTTTATGTGAGGCAAATATACTATCTGTTTCTAAATCTCGACATAATCTGAAACTTTCATAGGATGAGCTGTCTTCGTTACTGGGCATGAAGTGTGCAGTGTATCACACACACAAGTGGGGTGGCCAGCCAGGTCTCTACAATGCCATGGTCAGTTCTGTAGTGCCCAAACAGGATGAGGACCAGTTCCAAGACCTTCAAGTTAGTATATAATTTGTTTTTAAAGATTTAGCATAAATTCTATATCCATACTCATATTATAAATTTGAAAGTAACCCTGTCTGTATCGAAAGTAACATTTGTCAAGGAGATATAATTATGGCATCCTGGGGAACAACATATGTTTCCGTGGGATAATTTCTGACATCCAGGCTTTGCCCATGTGGATGTCAGAAATTACCGGACTTGTTTAGATATATGAAAGAAACAAAGTTTTTTGTAACAGTTTATTTGATTTCTTGTTCTTAGTTAAAACATAGCCTTCATCTATTTAACTACTCAAACCAGTCAGTGTAGGGATTATCTTATACCTCATTTTACTTCTCTGACCATAACTCAGGAATGGAATTAGCACAATGTACAAATTTTTCTTCCTTCATTGCAGGTACGAGTTCTATTCACTCATCCAACACACGCTGAGATGTTACCCTGTCCTTTCTTCCTTGATGGTGAATGTAAATTCAGTGAAGAACAATGTAGGTGAGTCATAATCATGGTTAACTAAAAAGGGAACTCCACCCTAAATGTAGTGTCATAAATGTGATAATTAAATCTGATTTTATTGGTGTTACAGATATTCCCATGGTGCTTTAGTACAATTGTCGAATTTAAAAGAAGCAATAGAACCTGATTTTAGTTCAATTAAAGTAGGTAGTAGAATATTAATGAAACTGAAGCCACCTGATAATGAGGTAATAATAGTTTCTGATAAACCATTAATTTGTTCAGATTACAGTCCCAATCCGCCATTTTTACGGCTTCATATACAACGTGCCGCTACAATGGCGACATTAATTTATCGTAACACACGGGTAGGGATGTTAAAAATAAATAAAAATTCGGCATTTGAAAACTACCGCCTGCGCTGCCGACATGGGCTCTCTTTCCTTCAATTCGCCTACTCTTTGCACGTTATTCGTTTTAATGTCATTGATGCAATGTTCGTAAAACGCGCTACAGTTCTTTCACTACAAGATTCTATTTTAGAAAATTGTAAATAATGACGTTTTATGAAATCATAAAATATGTTCATAAAACGAAAACGCGAAAACGTAAAACGTGTGTTAAATTAATGTCACCATTAAAGCAGCATGCTGTATGACAAACAACTCTAATACATTTCAATTTCAAATAGATCTTATTAGCAAACAAGTTTTATAATTTATTTAAAACTAGCTTCTGCCCGCGGCTTCGCCCGCGTGGATATCGGAAATTATCCCACGGGAACGTGCTAACAGGATAAAATGTATGTGCTTCCCCAGAATGCCATCTATCTCGCGGGCCCTTTGTGGCTAATAACAATAGAAAACCAATTGTGTCTCATTAGTGGTGATTAAGAGGGTACCTATATGATATCTTTACCTAAGTACCTACCTAATTAAAAAAAAACTCAATAACAGAAAATTAAATACCTACCTAAATAAACCTATTTCTGATGATAACTAATCTAAACTCAATAAATAAGCAAAGTCCCTAAAAACTAATATCTATACGAATGACTAATCCTACATAACAGTATTATAGCCATTTATGTTTTTGATATTTTCAATGTACAGAATTTTCACTTCTACAGATTTATTATAAGTATAGAAGATAAAGGTTTAGACATCAGAAATCTCCAGATTGCTTTGCTTTTAGCAAAAGGCCTCCCCAGGCTTTTCCATAGCTCTTTGCTCGTAGCCAAACCCTACCCCAGGCTTTTCCATAGCTCAGGGTCGTGAGTTTTTCTCCCCCATGTCCCCTCCCACAGTAGTTTTCAAGTTGTCTTCCCATCTTTAAAATGCTCTTTCTCTTTTCCTTCTCTGGGATAACATTATGTTACTTTAGCCCTTCTAACGTTATTACTTTGATGACTGGTCCCTCTGAGACATATTTTGTGTTCATTACAGGAAATAGGTTTAGCAAAAAAATCAACTGAAAAGTATCACTTATGGCATAGAGCAATAATAAGGAGTATAGATATAGAGAAAAGAACTTGTTCTGTGAAGTTGGAGCACGGTGTACACACAGGGGAGAAAAGGAAACATGGGACTGATGAATATAGAGTGAAAATTGAGGAAATTTTCCCATTGAACAGTAAGTTTCTTTTATAGAATTTGACTTCCCGCATTGATTCTTTGCTTAGTAACCTTTACAGTTTAGGGTGATTGCACGTCTTATAAGGGTTATAAGAAGCCGAAGTACCTTAAGCAATTATAAAAATATTGACCTATGACTTATACTACTTTTTACTTTTCATGTAGCTGAAAATGAAGAAAGTGATGACTCCGATGATAGTTTAAGCGATACAGAATATCCACAAAGCAAAGCTATGTGTGAAGAAATAGTAGTTGACAATCATGCACTTATTGTTGAAAAAAGTCTTCTAAACCAAAACATCACCCCTATTGGGAAATGGGAGCAACATACTAGAGTGAGTATGTATTAACGTTTATAACAATTTGCAATGACTTCTAGATTTAAAGATATAAAAAATTACAGTTAATTTTTAATTTACAGGGTATTGGCTCGAAAATAATGTTTGCAATGGGCTACGTTGCGGGGACTGGGCTCGGCGCAGCAAGCGACGGTCGTGTTCAGCCGGTTGAGGCGCGCGTTCTACCTGTGGGGAAGAGTCTTGACCAGTGTATGGCCATCTCCGAGAAACATGCTGCTCAAGATCCATTGAAGGTAGCATATTATTCATACATTCGTTTGTTTTTTTTTTCTGTTCGAGCAACATAATAATATTATGCTGAAATATAGTATTTGGTGTGAATGTCCTTAGAATTTACTTTTTCTTCTCTGTATTTTATAAGTGGAGACCTGTATCTGTGTTTGAATTGGCTTTCAGACTAATTTACTGTCCTTGTTCTGTTTGTTTTAGCTGTAAGTCTCGCATGTCATTTAAATAAATAACTAATAAATAAGACTGAGACAGGTTGAAAGTGTTCATTTTTTGTTTTTTATTTAATAGCACGATCTTTTTCGTCGTAGGTATCTATTTGTCGATTTATGAGCTGGGCGCTGGGGGCACTGCAATTGATATAAAACCAAGGGTCATAGGTTAAAGATCATAATCATAGCTTACATTTCGTAGATGATATAAATACTCTTTATAGACTATTGTTTATAACAACATTCTGTTTTTGCTTATAGGTAGAGCAAAAATTAAAAAGATTACAGAAGAAAGAAGAAGAGCGTAATAAAAGAGCGTACGAGCGGGAAAAAGAGAGGGAAAGACGAAATGTGTTCAATTTCCTTAATAAAACGTTAGGCGATAGGACCGAAGCAGAAAACGAACCGGAAACCTCCCTAGATGTAAAGCAGTCTACGAGTAAAGACTTAAACATTGAGCAATTCAAAATTACAGAAGACAAAAAACGAATTGAAAAGGATATAGTAAAACTGAATAGTTCATTAATCAGACATCCTTCTGGATCTAATGGTCACAAAAATATTAATATGCAGATTGCAGAGAAAAATAAAGAACTGAACATTCTTGTCCAGAAAGAAATGCAAATATCTAAAGAGCAAACACACAGAAAAGACAAACAGAAAATGACCGTTTTTTAACAGAAAGTTTTACTTTAGCACAATCGACTTTAAGTATTTAAATAAAAAAGGTAAATGTTATCAATAAATTATGAAATAAGAGTCTTTTTAATTTGATATTTACAAGAAACCTTGTAGGGTTGATAGAATTTGAATGTAAAATTATGTTGCTATCTAAATTGGACTGGGTGTCGGTGAATTTGGCCTTCCAATAATTTAACGAGTTTTCATTTAAGTATATTTGACACTGAAACCATAAATAAACAAAGCCACTTTTGTAATAAGCGCATAGATATCATCGACACATTCCATATGAGCAAATAAAATTTTTGTCCACCAAGTGTCTTACGATTATGATTTAACGTAGTAACTTACTGATATTACGATTGTGATTAGTACAGGTAAATCTGTCCCTGTAAAGCAAGAAAGATGGTAGGTTGGTGTCCTATAAATCCTATTGCTTTTCATGTCTTGTGTTTAATGTCTTTCGAGCTACAGAGAAAACGAAATGTAACTTACGATTTGTCGATACATAGTCATTTACACTACTCTATAAAAATCAAATCTACTCTACTCTATAAAAACAAATTCTGCATAGGCATACAGACTTGCCATCTAAAAACAAATTCTGCATAGGCTTACAGACTTGCCATCTAAATTACTTCAACTTGAATTCTTCATTAGTGGCTTTTATGGAAGACACCATAATTTAGTGACGCGATCCCCTTTCAGTCATTGAAAAATAGCTCATGAAATAAAACTTAATGATTTGAGTGATACTGGGCAAAGTGATGGTTTTTGAATTTCTGTTAGAAAAAGTGACGTAGCTGGATTTATATGAAACTGGTTTAATAGCAATGGGCTCACCCTTTATTACATAGCTCATGGGACTTACTGGCAAACCTCTGACCTTTGCGTAGAAGCTCAGTGATGGTTTGATGATGTTATGCATAATTGCATAAATTTCAAATACATGGATCGAAATACTACGAAAGTTTTAAAGGAATGTATGTGATACGGTGCAACGGATGATTGTTTCGCCACTATAGGGGAAAGTATAGTGGTGTCAAAGAAGCGGATGCCAGTTGGCAACAACAATGAAACACTTGGATAATTACAAATTTCTATATTTACATATGTGATGTTTAGTTTAAAATAAGCGTACATGGCATAAAATTACAATTAATATATGACATATTTTTCTATAAATTAGATATTTGTACTATCGATCAATATTAACAAAGTACTTAAAATGTTAATGGGCGTGTGACTAGCAAATAATATTTGCTGAATTTTATAATTACGAATTAAATTTTAGTGACAGTGGGTCAAATGTTTACCACTAAACTACTCAATAATGTAGATTATACCTAAATTAGGTATGGAATTGTGGCTATCATAACCTAATTTCATCATTATCCACTTGCAAGCGTTAACTCTGATGCATATTAGATATTTTTAGAAAAGGTACAATTTATTATTATTAAAAAATGAGTATAAGATGTTAATTATTATAAAATTTAACTTTGCATTGCCATAATTCAAATAATAACTACTAAAACCTCTTAAAATTGCTACGTGAGCAAGATATTTGTACTTTTCCTCAATCAGTTTTCCTAAAGTGCTGATGTCTACGTAAGCATTCGTCAATGCAATATAATTTAGTACTAACAAGATTTAGAAATTGGCTAATAGACCCACTGTGCGAAGTTCCCAGGACTACTAGGCTACTGAATCAATACCAAATGTCAGCCCCAGTACATCGTAATCAACATAACACTGTGCATTCATCATGTTTATAGGTAAAGGTTCAAGTTGAACATCAGAAGTCGAAAAATATGGTCCTAACAACAATTTACTCACTCTCGTGTCTATCATATTCTTTCTAAATAAGGCACTAAGAAAGGCGCAAGTCACATTAGAAGGACCAAATTGAATTCAGGTAAATTTAAACAACTTCTGATTTTGGACTCCAGTCCTTTACCTATAAAACTTCTTGTGCCCATCCGACATGACAATATTCCTCCAAACGCGCCAACATGTGACTACTACCTGTACCTGTTTGCAACAATACTAATATGTATAGTTATCATCTAATTATATGCTTATGCATTGAAAGTTCACTATAAAAATTTCCTAGACAAATTCATCACAGAGATTTGTTATATCCTCATCAAGATAACCTTATTACCGTCACCATCCATTCTCGCTCATACATCCTTTGAATTACATTTATTTTAATATCTATATATTACATTACATAATGCAATAGAGAGTGATGAAATAAAGAGAGACATTCTTTGTACTAAACTAAACGTCTTGAAATTAATAAGTACACTCTTATGAGACTCTTCGCCACGCAAGTTAAAATAATTACCCTATGATTGTTTTATGATGAATTACATTTGTGATGTCTTTATTACGTGAGTTGTGATGGCCGCTTCTCGAAGCATCGCAATGAAATAACGAATACGAAATCTAATCGCGATCACAACTAATGTGACAATGCTTGAGATGAGATTCGCTTCAACTGGCGTTGTGTTTAATTACTCTATTATTATAATTAGAAGCGGCGGACTTTATGATTAACAGGCGGCTGTCACTGCTGCCTGTATTAAAATGATTCCGATATACCGATAACAATCGATATTCGGGTGTTATCCATCCACAGTTATCATCCATACATCAATAGATTTAAGGTATGTGAGTCCCGGGGACTATCACTTATTGATGCTAAAGCGTTGCTCTGAGCCGGCTGACGACGCACGCCATCGCGGAGTCGACGTTGTCGACCACGGGCACTCCGGAGCGTTTGGCTAAGTCTGAGAGGTAGTGGCGGCCCCGGTTATAATCCTTGACGGCTGCTTCACTATACTGTAAAGAAAGAATTGTCTCATGAGTATGTTTATTGCGAAGTTAGTTCGTTTGATTAAAAAAACCAGACATAGGTACTTTTGCTGGGGAAGATAAGCCAACAAACGTAAGCAAGAGTGACGACACAGCTTCACATATTGGTGCTTATAGATAATAATTGCTCTAAGTGAGACTAAGTATAGTTAGTGCAAATCACGAACGATATGACTTTAATTTCATTGACATTAGGTTCAAATTGCAATGACACCTCATGCAATCATACATAACCAGGATTGCTAAGATATTTAAATGTATACAAATAAATAAAATTGAAGTGTTGTTTGTAATGTCAAGGTAACAGCTTTTTACTAAATGCATATGAAAGTATATAAGTGCGGTATATAACAAAAAAAAAATTGTATGTCTGTTCCGGCTAATCTCCGAAACGGCTGGGGCAATTTTGATGAAATTTTGTATGGGGATCCTTTGAACCCTGGGGAAAGATATCCGGATACTCTTTTTATCGACATACGATCGCGGGCGGAAGCTAGTTATAAATATAGGTTCAACTTACACCATGTGCTTTCTGCGGGTCCATGGGCTGCACTAAAAGCACGGTGTTGGCAGGACGTAGTCCCATATAGTGTGCGGCCAGTACCATCGCAGCGAAGCAAGGAGAATCAGCACTCATCGCGAACACTAGTACGCGTGAGCCTAGTAATAGGTCCTCGTCGTATGTTCCTGTAACGGAATAGCTTGTTAGAAGAGTGGCAAGGTACAATGATGGCGGTAATTGTTATGCTGGCTGATTTTTTGGTCAGCTACCAGTCAATCTTGCTTGTTTATGTATGAGTTATACATATGATAGCGAACCCAGTGGAGTCAGCCTCGCTAGAATGTTGCTAACTGTCTAACATGCCATGAGCTATCTTACTACTTAATGCAGGTACGATAGAAGTAGAATGGATGACGAATTATGGCGAAAATATGCGTGGATATGGGTGTGCTGTGGATAATAAAAACATAAACATTATAATAAGTTACCTTTGAAGGGCTGCGGCGTAACATCTTCCGTGACAGTATAGAAGTCCGACGCACTGAGCCGATCATTCCTATCGGATCTATCTTCAGGCGTGCGGTCTCTTAGCTGCACGTCATCGGGCAGTTCTAACGTGGTACTGGAAGGGCGCGGCTTTTTATCGCGACGCGGTGACTCGGGGTGCGCGGGCGCGGTCCTTCGGGCAGGGGTCGAGAACATTCGGGTGTAGTCGTTGGCTCGTGGCACTACGTACGTAAAGCCTTCCCTTCGTAGGACTTCTTCCGGTTTGGTGTTGTGGATCTGGAGAAGAATGGATTTATTTGGTAAGATGGATCTTTGTGAAAGGAGTTGAAATCTGTCAACAGTGGTTAAAAATAGAATAGCGCAGACAACGTACTCAACTCGTGCAAGAAATGTTTTTCAGGAAATCGGGCAAACTAAAGTCAACTACTTTAGTTTTCTAAAAAACTTGTTTCTGTCAACCACACTATCATACTAACAATTTCATTTTGATGGTGTCTTTAAGGATAGTTTTCGTACTTCAACTGTTACACTGACGTGCGTTTGAAAGTGTCTGTGCATTTTAGTGCAATAATTCGCAGAATTATCATTTACCGGGAAGGTCCCGCCGAGGTAGACATCATGCGTGGGCGCGCCCAGCATGGCGGGTAGTCGCTCGAGGCGTCGCTCGGTGCCCGGCGTGAACACCGAGTCGCCGCTCGAGGCCCCCGCGGCCCCCCCGGGCCCCGCCGGCCCCCCGGGCCCCGCGCCTGCGCTGTCCGCTGCTGGCCGGTGACCGCCGTTCTGGAAACAGAAGTAAAGTAAACGATAAATTAACTACACAAAATTGTTTGTCCTACAAGTTGGAATGGAAACAACTGCCTGTATAATGATCGTTCATGCAAATCTATGCCAAAGCTTTTTTCTATGTAGTAATGATATTATTGCAGTGAGTAGGAGCAGCGTGGGCAGGCCCCCACATGGTCGACGACCTCGTGAAGGACGCCGGAATGAACTTGATGTGGATAGGATAAGACTTGTCGTTGTGGCGACGCTTGTGGGAGCCATTACCAACAGTTGACGTCTTTTGACTGAATGATGATAATAAAAAAACTTGAGAAGTGTCAAGGGACACCCGGATGGAACGAAGTATAACTGGCTTGCTTTCTATAAGAGAGAGAGAGAGAGACATACAGAGAAACACGCGCACGCCGCACGGCTTATAACTATAGCAAAAAGTGTCGTTCCAACTTTTGGTCTTAATTTTTTCCGTCTAGCCGCCTTTCGCAACGCGCAATAAGGAATTTCGTTCCAATAATCACAAAATAATGTATTCGTTCCTTACCTTAGGAATGAATAAACCAAGCTTTCGTCCGTATGCTTTAAGCCTGGGGTTGACAAGCCGCAGACCGTTGTTAGCGTCTCTCGCGGCAGGCTCGCGCGGCTCACTGCGCAGGTCGCCGCCCGTCGCCTCCGCCTCTGTACCGTTTCGACTTTGAGACTCTGCAAGTAAAGAACGGTCAAATGATATAGTGTGTGCGACAAACGGGTACCTCTCGTATTTACAGCGGCCACAAATAACAATAATAAGAAGAAAAAAGACTACTAGAGTCTCTCGAGTCTTTGTTGAAAGTTTGCAATAAGTGTATACCTACTGTGTGAGTAAAAACTGATACAGGGTACTTACATAAATATTTTATAATAAAAAAATATTCAACATTAACAGCAAACACGTTGTCTTTTGATTTAGAAAATAAAAAAGATTGCAAGCAAGAAAAGGTTTGAAATGACTAACAAACATGATGCCATATTTCAGTGACCAAAACAGAATTTATGAAACTGCACAAGCTAGCATAAAATTTAAAACAAGTAGAGCAAGTAGCACCCAAATACCGAAATAATGAAAATGATAACTGTATGAAACAAGTGGAGCGTGGGGCGGCCGTTACGTACACAAACGACTTAGTTAAGGTCGTGGGTAGACGTTGAATGCAAGCGGCTCAAAAACCATTCCTTATGAAAGTGCGGCGTGCGTCCGGAAGTGGACGCGTTGCGGATGACATGATGATGATGTAAAGTGAGAAGTGCGCACACGCACCGGGAGTGGGCGGGGTCGGCGGGGAGAGGTAAGCGCGCAGCGAGCGGAACGCGCGCCGCACGCGCGACGCCACGCCCTCGCTCTCCGCCGCCGCGCGCGGGCTACTGCGCCCTTCAACAAACACCACCCCTTACCACACACCCGCCACCCAAATATTCTTAACTAAATATACGACGTTTCGTACCGTGAATCGTAAAAACACTGCCATATCTTCTGCTATGTTTCCACAATAAATCGTCCTTGTCAAAAGCAGCAATATATCGAAGGCGACAACAACATTAAACAGCTTATGACACATTAAAACAAGTTTATGAACGGCACACTGGCAGAAAACGACAGTATTTTAACGAGCTTTACGGTCATTAAGTAGGAGTCGTACTGACCTGCGTCGGCGGCGAGCTCGGCGACGGCGGCGCAGAACGTCTCGAAGTCGACGGGGTCGGCCGCGGGCGGCAGGCAGCGCTCGGCGTGCTCGCGCGGCGCGCGCGTGGCGTCCCGCAGCGCGTCCAGCGCGCGCGCGCGCGGCAGGCGCGAGGCGCGGCCGCCCGCCGCGTCGAAGGCGCGCTTGAGGCGCAGGATGGTGTGGCCGAGCGAGTGGCGCGGGTGCGTGCGCGCGCCGCGCAGCACGGCGCGTGCGCAGCGCAGCGCGGCGGGGATGTCGGTGAAGGCGGGCAGGCCGCGCCGCTCCACCGCCTCCTGTAGCGTCGCCCGCGCACGCGACAGCTCCACGTACTCGCTGCACTCAAACAAATCATGTTATTAGAGTTTACATTCTGCATACAAATTGTCACAATAGAGGCACATGGAAGCAACTATCATGGCGCGTGATCTTACTGCATGGGTTAGAGTGACTGACGTCAATACTTAACGAGATGATCGTGTTTCTACCTTTATCGACTGTTACGAATGCTTTAACGTGCTAATGTTGTAAAAAAAAATTAGACAAGTGCACTCTGACGTTTGTTTTGGTACTTAGGTACTATGAAAAGAAAATTTATTTACACATTTCAGACATTTGACATGCTAGAGTTCCGACCAATACCAAACGACATAATTACACAAATTAATGTAGCTTTAGTCACTGACAGTTACTTCAGGTAGAGTCATTTATCTGATAATTCATCTTTTCGGAGAACATGACACCAGGAAAAAGATAGTCAGTCAGACAAGATGATGACGAACGGCTATCGCTCATCAAATCGCAACAACTTCAAAGACATGAATCATCCTAACCCTCGTGATGACAATCGACTGATGACAAATTAATAATTTCAATTTTTTTGCCCTGCTTGTCTTTGCGATTGCTAATCTACCTACTATTGTTTTTAGGCGACGTATGTGTTCAAATGTGGACTAAGCTAAGAATCAATTGTAGATTGGTCGGTGCGGTTCTTAATAGGCGGGGGGGTATTATAACATTCTTACAGAGATCAATTTTTATCAGAAGCCACAAAGGACTGCTCAAGACTCGTCAAGTGACACCCTTGTCACTTGACGAGTCGTACTCATAACCATATATTAAACACGTGTGCACGGTAGGTCAAGGTGACAGTTTATGGATGGTGCGCACATGGTACAAAATCGCATGACTTCACTTTTCGTGTAACTAATATTGACCAGTTAGAAGAATGCTAGTGTATTTAAAAGTACGGAATAGATCTTCTTCTTTTGTAGGTACTCAAATTTTGTCCGAAAGCTACCAGTACCAGGACAGCTCTGTCATTCGCCTCGTTCAAATCATGGTATGTGCACCTGGTTGTGCATGATAGGCAGGAAAAAAGGTGAGGGATATCCTGCTAGGGGGCTCCACACTGGGAAGGTTCGACGATACCCTATTTGGGCAGATTGTTTCGTTTGTTCGTACGGAGTAGATACTGACTGGTCAGAGATGGTCTCGTTTCCGATGTTCTGGTGGCGCGTGTAGGGCCGCAGCACCAGCAGCAGGTCGCGCGGCGCGGCGGCCAGGTGCGCGGCCTCCACGCTGGCGGCCACGGCGCGCGTCTCGCTGTCCAGCACAAACAGAAGCGCTCGCGCCGCGGCTTTAGCGCGGTGCTCCACTTCCATTAACTCCGTCGACCAGTCTTCGACTTGCTGCAAAACAGAAAATGATTAGTTTTTACGTGAATACAATTTTCTTTTATTAATATTAATACCAGCCTATACTTGTCCTGTCTAATATAAATTAGCCATCTGGGTCACTTGCATCGTACATGCATTTGTCAGGTACTTATGTAACGTCACGTTAAAGTGTCTGGGTAAACCAATATTGTTAAACACTTTGGCTTCAAGCGTTCAGCTAAAAAGTAAGTGGGTATGACGTAAGCACAAGTTTTTATGTGTATTTGAAACCGTTTACTTTTCAAGAGATATCTATTACGTTTGTGTGATAGACGTTTCAATAGAACGTGTCATATCTAATTACCAAAATCATATTTATCAAGAGCACGTTTCATTCAAAGAAGCTGTCAAACAAACACGCGTTATCATATCATACGTATTATCTATCTTTTATTAACTAGAGAATGGTCTGTTCTTGTGAACATGTTTTAATTTTTTTATGTCTGCACGTAAGCCCAGTTAATTCTGTCCATCGACTCATTATCTGTGGCCTTTTAAAGTTGTGCCCCGATGTTATTGTAATAACAACCAACGTTATGAATATTAATGGTCGCCCACACCTTATTGTTATAGTAATTGTACCTAATTATAGTTTGTTTAAATATTTCACTAAAGAAAAACAAACTAGTTTACGAATTCAATTTGCAAATTGATAACGTCATCCTCGGTAATTAACATTTGTTCTAGCTGATAAACTTGAGTCAAAAAACTAAGTAACTGTTGCAAACAATAAATAAAGATAAACGTAACATTTGGTTTTTTCTCAAGCATAATGTTATTTTTGTACTTTTTAGAATAATTGAGCGGATCCGACATTCATTGATGAGAAGAACTTGTGTATCGTCGCTTTTATAGCTCAACCATAAACATTACGCCAGGATCAACGTCGATTAAAAAATTAATCAATTTATTGAAGCTGCGCGTGTCACACCACATGTGACTTGCTCAAATTGGTACATTATTCTTTCATCTAAATTAAATTGGACACGAGCCGACAATCAACAGCTGACCTGTAATCACGCTTGGATTATATCGTACAGGTTTTCCTATCCAGTATTGTTTAACGATTAATTGACTTCATATCACGTCGTAAATGGCGAACAAAGTTCGATTGTTGACTGCATTAACATACACATCGTTGTAATGGCTTATAGTAGGTGACTTTGATCTACAAGAACGCTGAAACTGAACATTCGTAGACACTTATCACATTATGCTCTATCATTGATATACGTCATCTCTATTTACATACCAACATGGCTTTACGCAGTTATAATGAAATTAAACACATAATGTATAATATTGTTTTACAGTGAGTGCTCGCTGGTTATTTATTAATGTATCTAATCTGTTATGGACATGTCACAGTCATGTGGTAGTGACAGCTGTCAACGTACATAAACTGGTAAAATATTACCGTAGCCTTTGATTATGAACTTTCTATGTTAGGTAATTCTAGACACTATTGATTAATGGCAAAGGAAAACATTGTTAAATTACCAGGGCCTACTTACTCTCTAAGTCCGTAAACGAAGATAGGGCCCGTCTCGACCAATTAACTTTTTCTGACGGGTAAAAACACATCAGAGGGGCAATCCGGGCAATTCTCGTAATTTTAAGAACGTTCACAGTCATCTCAGTCTCAATCTGTCAAAAAATACTTCTAATTTCCCTACATTTTGACATTTGTTTGTCGCCGAGATGAGACTGCTACTAGATTTTGAACGTTTTAAATTACGAGAATCGGCCTTCAGGAGTAAGGACAACTGTCAAGTCGTGTTGTCATTCATTCTTAGTGCGGTCTCCGAACTAATCTTATGTCCGTAGGTGATACGGAAGCGCCCGAAACTGCGGACTTCGTGCTTAGAGTAGACCCCCTAAAATCAGAGTGAGACGAGCATCGACTACCACCGGTACCACGCTGTATCAATTAAAACGGTATAGTCTGAAGAAAAGACAAGGGAGGCCTATGCTCGGCAGTGGGTGAAGTCGGGCTGTGGATGATGATGATGAGGATAGTAATCGATACGCGTCTATTCCCTTTGTTTGAGAAGAGACCTTTGTCTTGCTGTGAGACCACTAGGTTGGCATGGATAATAATTTATACTGCAATAGTAGTGTTCAACTCACCGGGTTAAAATAAGTTATGCCCATCTTCTTCAGCATCGGAATAGCTATGTCCGATCTCCAAGTAGTAGGGTTGCAGGATCCGCCCAGGAACACCTCGCAGGGCGGAGGGGGCGCCTCGCTGCCTGCGCAACACCATACGTCAAAAATTGTCACAACAATCAGTAAGTACACACAAATAAGTAGACATACATATACATAACTGGCATAGAGGATGGACTGTGTGGTAACTGCTGAATAAATTGATTTTCCTGTACCGGAAATTAAATAACAATTTTGAGGTAGGTACCCAAGTTTTTTTCATCTTTTATAAATTCCGAAGAATCTGTTGATTTTATGCGTGCTTTGGTATAAGCTCGACTATCAATCTATTCTAGCCGATGTACACATAACATCTTATCACGTGGTTATCAACCCACGCTATTCATTGCAAACACCATGTCTAACGTAGTGTCTACGTCAACAACATGAATAATTTCATAGATATTGTATAAAGGGCGAAACAATCAATCACAATGTGAACAATATTTGATGTGTTCTTTGAGACACAACTCATAATAGGATGAGTTGACCCTATTTCTAAGATGGGCTCGAGGCACGCAAAAGAACTACTGTTAATTGTTAACAATTGTACTGCGGTTGGACACGCAAGCAATGAGCTCAAACCACAGCGGTTTGTTACTATTTGTTGAAGATTCATGAGTGGCCTATACAAACCGGTATCTTATGTTTAATACATGACGTCGGATCTACGTTGAAACAAATTCTATAACCAATAACAATTCGAAACCTTGGCGCCGACACTACGCGATACAAAGAACTAAGACGCATACCAAAAATAGTGATAATCAATTAACATGCAAATGTAATCTATCTGCATGGTAATAGGTGTATTGATCATAATGATAGTTGGTAGCAACATGGGTACATACTGCGTGGATTAGAAAGCATCACGGCCAGGCGAGTGCCGGTGCTGGGTTCGTTCAACCAGCGATACTCATCGTCAATGATTGATGAGTATCGACCTATCGACTGCGTAGGTTGCACATATGTAGGCCGACCACCGTACCACATTCAACACCTACTTGCATACTCGTAGATTAATGATTACCATAAAAGGTCGTCCATTCGGCCGAGACAAAATTTAAGGTAAAAAAATATAAGTAATTAATATGGTAGGTTCTAGTTTTGGTCACATTATGTATGACCAATTAATCGACAATGATCTTTTAAAAGTTCGTACCTACTTCCTATACACTGTGATATCTAAATTGTATTCATCCCGTGGTGTGCTGTCTATTTCTGTAGCACTATTGATTAGTGAGGATAGATATTTTATTAAATAGCAAAACTTACAAGTACACATACACGCATTCCAATTTGAAGCAAATCCTAGTTAGTTTCTCTTTAATCTTGCATATGTCCTTAAACTTTTCAATTTTATTTCTAACGAATAATCCATCTCTTTCCAACTTTCTCACATTATGATTGTAATGGATATTCAAGTAGGTAATATTGAAATTGAATCACCACACTCCGGGATGAAAACAGTTTAAATTGCACGGTGTATTACGACTTGATCAACCTAATATTTTCTATCTGCTATGATAATCAATATTAATTTGGATTTTTTAGAACAACACATAAGATACACAACACAGAACGACACGCACAGGTAAGTATTCATTCATGTTTACACTGCAGTTTATAAAACGTGGCCAACCAAACACATCAATCCAATTCGGGATCTTCGTTCAATGCCAAAACGAAAACGTAAACACAACGCCAGATCAACAAACGCACTAACATCGGCTGCTCCGCCCGCGCACAGATCACAGATTTGAATAGAATGTCCCTGAATTGTCACAACTTCAACGTGAACTCACGACACATGTACCGAAATCCACAGTGTACACAGTCATCCTCTTATACTTGTGTAACTAAGTAAAATATATGATACAAAACATTGAGGGACAAAATTATGATTTTTATAACGGAAGAATTGATTATGAATACATTATGGGAAATAGGAATATACACGATGTCGTAAATCGGACAGGTTTTCATTGATGAAAATAATATAGAAGTAGGTGAGAAACGCACAGGGCACAATCATTGTAGTCGGCGGCATGGTTGCGGATGTATCGTGCAGACTGCGTGCACGCTGTCCACCCGCGAACGGTCGGTGGCCAACTGGCGTGAGGCGTCCGTTCGCAACTTACATCTACGCCCAAGTACTAGCCAATTCCGCATTTTAAAATATTCCGTTATTTCTATAGCATTACAAAGACATGGCACAAAGACTTATGGTATTGATGTTGACCATAAGTCATCCACAAACCTGTATTTTTCATCTCATCCACAAATGATTTTAATGAAGATACGTCATCAACATCATCATTCAAAGAATCAAACTATTCGAAGACTGTCGTACATTTTAGCCTAGTCATACTATTTATTTTATGGATAATGGATTGGATTTATGCATTCAACTCAATCCAATCATGTTGCACCACTGATGCTTAATGAATGAAAATCAGAAAAAGTTATTCCAATTCCTACTAATTCGTGCCTTCGTGATGAAAGTGAAGATTTTAACAATAACACAAAGTAAAAATATTGCACGAGTCTTCAAAATTTCTCATAAAAGTACAAAACTGAAAGAAGATCCCAAAGCCATCGATGAATAATTTCAGCGTAATACAAAGATCGCCATGTAAATAGAAAATAAAGAAAAATTACCATTGTTTGTTTGTTCTCAAGAAGTCGTCATTTAACAGAGTAATTCTTCCGGGAGATAAGGAAGTTGACGCAGTATCGTTTCATCGTTTGTTTACGTTAGGTATATCTGTAGTTGTAGTAGTGCGATGTCATCTGTATTATGTTTTCGTAGCATTTAGCGGCCGAATTCGTGGGCGCGTAGTACACTGAGCGGAGCTTCGCGCCCTCGCTTCCGTACTCTGTTTATAGTATTTGCGGAAGAGCCTGGGAGGCCACGCATCATATTTACTTAGTGATCTCTGCCTTTTACGAATTACCGTGCGAAAGCGGAACTTCTTTCCGACATGTATTGAGAGATTCACATCTAAACGCCTCATTTGGTTCCAATGAAGACGAAAATTAAACTTTCTCTAATATTCCAAAGATAGGAAAAGCGGTTTATGTCTGATATTTATAAAGCTTCAGAAGCTTAATTTACTTGTCTCTAATATTATACATTAGTCAGATGCGCCGGGAGATTGACGTAAATCCGAGCATTACATGTGCGGGCGGTGCAAATAGGAGCGAACGTACAATGACTGTAGCATAGGGCAATCGCATTAATAGCAGAACAATTAAAAACATAGATATACGCAATAAGTGATGACCACATGTCCCACGAATGTGAGTTAGTTCCTATTTGTTATTATTAATATGAACATCATCGCTGTCATCTTACTGTGTGCTTAGCGGTGCGAGTACGTAACTGTTGATAAGCTTCTGATTGATATGTAGCTGTAAATTATTTATTCCTTTGCTGTCTTAGATTAACTACTCTAATGTATTTGATTTATAAAGGTAAACAAGTTGTTCATATGCTATAAGTACATCACCGATCGAGTCAGTCCTATATCCAAACTGATGAAAAGGAAACATGAAATCAATTACACATTTCATAATTACGACGGCAGTATGTATGTGCCATGTTGGAATTAAAAATAAATTAAAAAAAGCAATCAAACCTGAGTCATTATTCGATAAAGGTAAGCTGTACGTACTTTAAAACAGTAATTAAAGATCGATTTATTATCGATAAGTATTGACCAATCGAAATCAGTAATTCAGCAGGTATCAAACAGCCTGATAACAGATAGAATAGCGTGGGAAGTGGACGGCGACACAGAATTTATAGTGTATGAGATATTATTGCGTAGCCAAAGGGACTACCAAAGTGTATTTCTGGATTGGTACCGTGCGGAAAGTTTAGTCACCATTTGTTTCATCACGGGACGATCGACCTTCCGCAGCACGAGTGTGCATCCTGAAGCGGGGACGGGAGGCTCAGACGAAGCCAAAATTTTTATTATTCACACCAAACTTTCCGCAATGTCAGCCTTTATAGCCATTTCAGTAATTTCGTGACGGGCCAGAATAAGGTCACTTAATTTTTATGTTTTAAACCTATCCTAAGATTTAACCAAATATTCTTACCGTTCACGTGTTTACAAATGTTGTCCTTATCTCTGAGCTCCTTGTCTATGTTCCATTGTGGCGACTCAGGTTTGTTCGAACTCCTGCGAATGAAAACTGAAATTAGAAATAAAACACAATCGATGAACTTGCGTAGGCGTTTCCGCATGATAGTGCAATGAATGGTGCAAACACTGAATGAAATCATTTCTAAAGAGAGAAATTATACAAAAGCTGTCCTTATATGTAGAGATTCCTTGCATGACAAATATCTTATTGTTTGGCATGCAAGGGTCAACGCACGCGTCATACGTAGTCCCAGTCCTCAGTTCAAGACCGAGGAAAAGGAGAACGATAATTTTTAAGTCATCGGTAAAATTAACCTGATTCATATCGTGGTCACTGCGGACAATAAGGACATTGCTTGTGTCTTTAATTATGTCGCAGTAGGTATTTTCAATAAAACATTTCCAAGGATATTTTACGTTACATGAATTCCCATGTGAACTTTATTGTTAGGTACCTACTAAAGTGTATCCTGTTCAATTGTATAATATTATTACTGTAACTTTGGTTTAACAGTAAATGATAAATGATTTTATTTTTGTAAGTAGGTTTGTACAAACACTTTTACACGTCAATCATATTTTAAAACTAGATGAGGTCGGCGTTTCCTATCTGACTAGTCTGAGAAGAAAGGCCGAAACAAACTCAGACGTCACAGTCTCTTTTAAAGTCCAGACATAATCTTGGTCAGATCATGTGAAGACCATGTAGATTTATGTCTGAGATGGTTTTTTTGAAGAAAGAACCAAACAGTTTGAGAGGACCTGTCCAGTTAGTAGGTGGAGCAAACGCCATTAGCAGCTTGTCCCATTTTAAAATTCCAGTAATACCGTTTTGAGTTAATTAAGTATCTGTATAGAATCACAATTGGGGCTGTTTAAAGACATGCAGGCAAAGCATCTACTAAGTTAGTTTTGATTCATGAAGTCCTTTTACAATCTGCTAAACTTCTTGACTGTAATAGGTAAGTACTACTACATCTTGTGAAATCGGTTTAATAATAATATAGCGTGATTTTATTGAAAACAATTGACATTTTGGTTTTCAAAGCTTATTTTACAACCAAACTATTATTGTGACCAAATTATTGTGAAAATGAAGAAGTTATTGACATGGAAAAGTGTATTTTCCATGTTGACAAAAAAGAGACAAATATGTTGGCGAAAGATCTGGAACAACCTGGGGCGGAAGGAAATAATGTGGGTCGAAACGGTTAATTAGCAGAAACTGACTAACGACTGACTAATTCTGTAACAACCATGTGCCCGTCGCGTCACAAGGGCTGTGTGACTAAAATTGTTTTCTAAAGAATTTCAAAGAATCCGATATGCAAATTTGTTTGAAATATGGGACATGGGAGAACCGTTAACTCCATCCAAATATGGATATTTGGGTGGTTGGAGGTGACGGGCGCAAAGAAGTTTAACATGAGGTAAGTCGAGGATGCAGTTTGTTTGTAAATTAGGTAAGTACCTATATTTCAAAGTACGTTAGGTAATATTAGGAGAGATACTGCTCGATTTATGCGACCAATTTTATACCGAATAAATTTGATTTCTAGTAGTTGTTTAACACTCAATAATCATGAATGTGAGAGTCAGTCGCCGCAACCAAGGGGCAATCCATAGTAAGAGCATGTCAAAGTTATTTCATACCGTGCCAAAACCTGATGGGAAGATTTTTAGGATCATTTTTATTCAATCCAAAAAAATAGGGATGCATGAAAGTCGGGGGAATATGTCTCTGCCTATGCACTAAGGAAAAACTATTGTAGGTATGGTATGATTTTCAGCCGGTACCAAATTACTTTATAAAATTAAAGCCACCGTCAGTACCAGTACTACAACTGAATGAATCGAATTACCGTGTAAAATTCTAAAGTGGACATGTTAACATTACAATAGGACCTTCGCGATTTACTTCAAAATAACATGGACAAGTGTGAAGTAGAAACAAATGGAACACTTACTGCCTGGCTTGCCTCGAACACCGACGCAGTTCAGCTGCGAACACGCAGAATTCTCCGAATGTGAGAGTGAGCGACTTGCGGCGGGCACACTGCCGCGCGCAGACCAGCATTTCGAATACTAAAACAATAACAATTCAGTTCAATAATAAACAAAAGTTACCTGGGGAGGGGAACACAGGAATGACATCAACTATAAATCATCATGGACAACTGAGAAAAAGTAACTCCTATTCTTATAATTTCGTTTTTATTTGTCTAACTTAATGTCCTGTCAGTGAGGCTACAGTAATAGGTTCTAAAGGAGGTATAAGTATTTCTGCGTACACGGATGCTACGTACCTCATTATGTAAATTTAATGTCCCAGAATGATAAAGCAGTAGTCATGCCAAATTCTTGTTATAGAATAAACTTTACGAAGAAACTTAATGATTCAGATGATATTTCTGTTGTTTTTTATCAAAACATAAATTAGGATCTCAACTTTTTAGGAATAGGTATTATTATTTCACGGTTAATTGCGGTCACTTAACGTCCGTGTAGATTACGAACCTCATTTAGGATGAAATAAACAGTTTATTTCATCCTAAATGAGGTTCGTAATCTAGAACTACCGGCCGGACAACATTTAAATACAAATTAAATGTTTCTAATTTGCACAACAAACCCACGCGAGACGAAACTCATTTCGAATAATAAATAAAGTACTTTGCACAGTCACGTCACCCTACGAGGGCGACAAGGATTGAAGTCCAAATAATTTAGATATTAATAACTATGTTGTTTAAACGTAACTTAGAAATATGTAGGAAGGTGTTGCCAGAGCCAAGCATGATATCCTTTCCTGGGTTGAAGTGACTAACAAGTTTGTTACGGCCTAAGTATGTGGCTTTTCAATAGATTTAAGATGAGAATTTCTTTGATATATAGATCTACAGTAGAACAGCCTTATGTACAACAACACTAATACAATTCCAACAAAAACGCGATGAGGCGATCAGGATTTAAATTGTATAGTTTTCAATATTATGTACCTACTAGCACGAAACCGGTTGCTATTTACAACGAGTTCAACTGCGAGGATAACAAAGACAATTATCTACTTAGGTATACCTACATATACTCATCTAACGACTCATATTTACATAAATTAAATGAATGGGAACATTAAAGACATTTATCCAATTTGACTATTGTTATAAAAGATTTGATTTAACTTCTGTAACTAGGCCTATAATATTTCGTGATTCAGAACCATAGTCGGCATGCAACTGCACAATATGTATTGTGCAGTTTCGCTCATAACTAAAAACCACCCAGAAAGTTTAGATGTTACGGAGGTTTTCAAGTAGCCATTCCCATTCAAAAGATTTATATTATAGTGAGATAAGTTGACAAAATAAATTGTTTGTTGAATGTGTGAGTGATATGTTCATCATATCACACACTCAACAAACAATTTATTTTCACACACATTGTGCCTTGTTGTCTGGTGAACTAGTAAAAGCCATCTGCGACAAAGCAGAAAGTAAAAGAATACAATATGGGGCGTAGCCAGTATGGATCATATGGATGGATGGGGCACATGCCAAAAACATCTTTGTGAATCTAAATGGTGTCAAAAGCAGTACATAATTTTTGTCGCAAGAAATAGCACCGGAAAAAACGTAGCTTGTATTTCCAGGATATAAAATTATGTCTCTCGGTCTAAACTATCGAGCTTCAAGACACGATTAAGGTAAGGAACATGGTTCCAATGCTAGATGTCCACACCAAGGTAAGTTTCCAGGATATAAAATTATGTCTCTCGGTCTAAACTATCGAGCTTCAAGACACGATTAAAGTAAGGAACATGGTTCCAATGTTAGATGTCCACACCAAGGTAAGTATACCTACTACCGCCAACGAAAATATTAGGCTTAATGTCAACATATCTCAAGGATAAACGAGCAATAACTTAATATTGACACACAATAAAAATTTATGAGTGTGTGTAAAGACATATTAATCTCATAAAGAATGAAAGGACAGAGTCAGACGTCCGTGTGAAGTATGCAATAAACAGTCGGCGAATCAAACGAGAAGTCATGAACTCATTCGGCGGCAATTGGTCATCAGTGAGCAATAACGGTGAGATCACTGGACGCGCACGCGCACACCTGCCACAACAACAATAGCGGATATGTACCGTAATTTTACACGTAGTATCCTATTCCAAGCGTAAAATAACGATTACGTTATTAATTGTTACGATTGCACATAAGCCATTTGGATTATAAATAACCATGATTTTGTTCATCTAAATTCTAAACTATATAAAACACAAAGCTTAACTTTACCGCGCCATGCAAACTGCTTGGTGCGGTAAAGTTAAAACAAACTTATTTTGTTCTTTATCAAGAAACAATAAATATTCATGGCTGAAATCATAGCATCGTATGCCTGTGTACCTAACCTGCGGGTACCAACCAAAGTTCGATATTATCAGCTATGATTTCTGACGGAAATATCTTCTTGTTGCATATTTTTCTGTTCGGGTTTACCGTGGTTTGGGATGAAGTTATTCCAACTTTTTTTAAAGCTATATTAATATAAATTATGTCTACCTGCCAAAGAGCAAAAACGTGTAGAAGAAATAAGTTCGACTTGACTATTAAAGTAGCTAATAGTAGAACATAATATTGTTGCGTGACTCAAAGAATCAGCACTCGCGCATTCGATCTAAAACCTAGAAGAAAACGTAAACGATATGACCCAGTTCCAGAGGAAATTATAATGGACTTAGGATGTTTGAGGCAACACGCGAATTTAGAATTGGCTTTATATTTGAAGCTGCTGTTGGAAAACATTTTACTAACCTCTTAGCGATAAGACCACCCATTGTGCCATTGTAAAATTTCTACATTTATATCTGCAGTGCGATTCTGTAACCATCTCACCGTGAAAACTTAGGTGAAGTGAGCGTGGAGTGAGCTGTCATTCCAACTAATGCTAGGGATTGACACTATTGACAGCTCACTCTAAGCTCACTTCACCTAACTTTTCACGGTGAGATTTTTACAAAATCGATCGGCTGTAACATTTATGGTGTACAGACGCCAGCACATCAAACTACTACAATCTGTCAAATTTATTTAATAGATTTTCAACTTTATCACTTTAAATTTGACAGTTTCAGGTAGTTGACCTGCTGGCGTCTCTACATAATAAAAGAGTATCTATTCTGTTCTTTTTTTTTGCAATAGGTAATGGGCTTAACTTTCTATATCATCACGATCATTAGCCAATATAATAATAATAATAAAAATCGTTATTTCCAACTTACAATTCACAATGTCACCGCATGACATCTATACTTATAATAAATCTGTAGAAGTGAAAATTCTGTACATTGAAAATATCCAAAAAATAAATGGCAGGGGGTGTTACTTGACCGACACCGAACCCAAAAATGTGATTAAAAAAATTTTTGTCTGTCTGTCTGTCTGTTTGTTCAGGCATCACGCAAAAACTACCGGTTCGATTACGATGAAACTTGGTATAATTATTCTTTAATATCCTGGGCACCACACTGGGTACTTTTTATCCCGGAAAAGTATATACAATAAAAAACAAACTTAATTTTGCGGTTCGATCTCTATACCCGATTACCACTGTCTGTACTGTACCAATACCAACCGCAAATACTAAGTTTGTCGTAGGTTGGGTCACCCGGAGTGGAGTTCATTTTTATTCCTTTTAGTTTTTAGAGTTATTTAGGTTTATTTTTATATGAGTCGTAGGTATAGATTTTAGTTTTAAAGTATAGGTAGTATATTTGATAGTGTACGTAGTGACCGTAGGTTATTTTATAATAGTGTTACGTAGGTTTAGTCATTCGTATAGATATTAGTTTTTAGGGATTTTGCTTATTTATTGAGTTTAGATTAGTTATCATCAGAAATAGGTTTATTTAGATAGGTAGGTATTTAATTTTCTGTTATTGAGTTTTTTTTTTAATATAATTAGTTACTTAGGTAAAGATATCATATAGGTACCCTCTTAATCACCACTAATGAGACGCAATTGGTTTTCTATTGTAATTAGCCACAAAGGGCCCGCGACATAGATGGCATTCTGGGGAAGCACATACATTTTATCCTGTTAGCACGTTCCCGTGGGTAAATTTCCGACATCCACGCGGGCGAAGCCGCGGGCAGAAGCTAGTATATAATATATATATAATAGCAATCCAATGCTGGTAAAAACCTTCTCATTTCCAAGCAATTTACAATTTTAAACGAAACAACTTTATATCCGTCACAGTAAAATGATCTAAATTAAAATGATTCTAAAAGTTTATATTACTTTAAATTTCGCCACGTTGCGCGTTGTACATATAAGAATGATTGATTCGCAAATGAGGACATCGATAATTTCGGTAAGACATATGCAAAATTAAATAAAATTTACATTTATGTAATCACAAAAGATCCTTATCATTCCAATACCCCGGGGAATTTATCGATATCAAGCGCGAATTTACAATATATTAAAAAGGGTAAAGATTACAATTGGGAATCACATATAATTGTGTCCTTTATAAGTATCATGTTTAATCATACAAATTTGACTTTCATAAACGCTTTTATACCCTGTTAAAAATGCTAAGTATTTATCAGACTATCTGAAAGTAACATTGTATCTGTAATTCCGAGTAGGGCAGGACAATTTCAGTGAGTTTCAATGTATGAAACAATGTAACACAAAGACATTGTAGATCAACGTGTATGTTTGTTAGTGGTCATTAACTGTGACCTGTGAGTTGATTGCAGTTGTTAGATTTATGGACGATAAATATACAAAAGGGGCGAAGCTTAACGTGGCAAGCCCGTAAATTGTTTTATATGACAGATAGTAATCGTGGAATACATTTGTTCTGTTGCGATACCATCGCCGCCTTAAGATGTCTGCTTGTTACAGTGATATATTGATCAATATTCGTTAAAATAATATCACTGTCAAATTCCTAGATTGGAATTTAAAGGACCACCGGCACCACGTCGTTACTTAAATCCTCAGTAAAGAGAGGTTTCGGACTGGGTGTTTCTGTTTATTAAACAGTACTAATCGGACGTATTCACAGCATCAGCAGCGTCTGTGCGACTGCTACGCATTGACTACAATAGCAAGCGTAGTAGTTGCGTCTCGTAGCAGCCGCTCAGACGCCGCGTAGAGGTCCTACGCGGTACTACGACGTCTCTTAGGGCGACGTAGGCAAACGCTACGCCAAAGGCGCGCCGCGTAGCTGTAGCGCAAACGCCGTTCGATCACTATAGTTTCGAAGAGGAAACACTACTATTGGATTTGTTGCTGTCCACTAACTAAATAACGGATTTTCTTACATATTATAATCTGTCTGAATGTCTCTTTATACTTTTATGGACTCTTTACTCGAGATTCTCGAGTTGTCTCGAGTCGAGAACCAGTCATGCTATTTAGGTGCCGGTGCAGGTGCGAGATGGACTCTCCGCCCGCGGCATCACTCAAGTGATACAGCCTATAAATTTCCAATACCGGACTATATAGGGTATATTGTCATCTATTTTCTTAAATACTGCTTATCATAAAATATTTAAAAAAAAACTTGAGAGGTGTCTCGGGACACCCGATGGAATGGAATGGATGGAACTAAGTTCAAAGAGAGAGAGAGAGAGAGAGAGAGAGACAGAGAAACACGCGCACGGCTTACAACTATAGCAAAAAGTGTCGTTCCAACTTTTGGTCTTAATTTTTTCCGTCTAGCCCCCTTTCGCAACGCGCGATAAGGAACTTCGTTCCAAAAATGATACTCTCACAACAAGTCCTTTCATTTACACGGTAAAGTCCGCAATATTTTTTTTTTTGTATTCTTATTTGAACTCCAAAAATGACCCCTATATTCAAAATTCCGTGTACACGACGACACATTAAGATATACATTTCCAGTTTAGCTGACCTCGCATTGTACAGGCTTTTCGCACAATGAGAAGTCAGTTTATACTGGAAATGTATAGCTTGATAAATGTCGTCGTGCGTACGTCATCATCCATATGTGTACCCAACCAAGTTTCAACTTAATCGGCCCAGTAGATTCGGTGCAAATTGGCTGTGACAAACGAACAGACAGACACACGAGTGAGGGTCCCGTTTTTTCTTTCGGACCAACGGGAAAAAACAAGCTCACAACAAATTTTTCTGCGAGCTTTTTCAAGGGAGCGGAGCTGGGGGCACGGATATAAGCGTAGGTACTATACGACCATACATGTCAGGTCCAAATGGGGATACTCAGCAGACGTATGGGTATCGATATTTAAACACGGTAAAATTAGATGTTTTTTGGGGGGTCAACGACCGCTGGTAGTTTTGTTATTTGAAGGAAATCTGTTTTCTTTTGTGTAATCGTGTTTACATATCGAGACCCATCACGTCTATGAAGTTTCGCTAGCTAATTTAATTTGGCCCTGTATAGTATACTATGATGAGCAGGACTTAAAAAGCTATTGTTATTTTTTGCGATAGGTAGGAACACTAACTATAAATACAGTAGAAGTAAGCGAGTCATCGATATTTCGGGTACTTACCTACACGCAGGATTCGAAATGTGTCAACAACTCAACAAGTACTCATAGTAGACTAAAGATAACAATCAATACTTTGCAATAACTGTAGTACCTATATCAGTATATTTTATTAAACCGTTTATAACACGTTTCATTCTTTGATTACAGATAAATAATAAAATGCAATGAATAAGTACGAGATTATTATCTGTGCAGTACTAACTGTTGCAATATCTCATACTGGGCAATTAACTAGCAGCAATTGGCAACACGCGGAACTGAAATGCGTAATTTTTACTGGCGTATTGACATTTGCTGTTGAATCAGCCTGATGATGATGATGTCACCGCGGTATCGCTTATCCTATAGGTGAGCCGTCATCAATGCGTATCAATCATTAGCCTCTACGTATAACCAACTAATCACGCCACATGATCAAACCTACTCTCCATTTTATTAACATTCATATTCCAAAAAAATAATTAATTAATAAATCTATCCACGCGTAGGTATAAACGTTAACATAATAGATATTTTCCGTTTGCTATATATCAATGATGATATCATATTTTAACATAAGTAGCTATGTGCGTAAGGCAGGAACCAAGATAATGGATCATGGTTAGTGACACAACTTATTGAGAGATCAATAAGGTTTTAATTAATGTTATTAGTTTCGTATTAATCACTTAGAATGAATAGGATAGATGGGTCAAAATAGATAATTATGTTTATGTAAACAGATTGGAGCTTTACGCCAAAGATCATTACCTATTAATAATTCTACAAACGTTCATGTCTGTTCATCAGTTAGTTGCATGATTTGAAATAATGAAATTCGATTAGAATTTTATTGATAAAAAATGGAAGGGTGTGTAGTGCCTATGCAAGGGCAACTTGAATGCCCTTGTGATAACAAAAATTGAAAAATATGGATAACAACGTTTAGCATAAGATGCGAACTTCGAAGTACTTAATATGTTACACTTACAAATCGATGTGTTAGGTCGAATACCTTGTGAAACATACAGGCTGTACCGCTAAAGGTTGATAACTGAAGCAGAGCACTGGGAGACCTCAATACCTATCGATTTAATCCATAAGTATGGTTCGCAATGTTCATTGGTTCAGAACTTATTAGTTAGCTTTAGGTTAGCGTTAGGTTATTTGAACATGTAATCCTTTATGTAATCAGATTTTGTACTAAACTCGTAACTCTATCTCGACTCTCAGATATACAATTGAATATCGATATTTTTAAGATGCGTGCAGGCATCCGTTTTCTACTACGCAATACAAAACGTTGACCAGGCGATCTATTCTGTTACAGTGAAAATTTAGCTGAAGTGAACTCGAAGTGAGCTGTCACCTGATGCTGGGGATTGACCCTATTGACAGGTCATTTCATGTAAGTTTTCACGGTGACAATTTGACGGAATAAACCGACAGGCTCCTGAGGGAACTAATACGCATTCCACTAAAAATCGAGAAACTTCACTGTAGGTACATATTAGGTGCATGAAAAAATTATTATTAAGCTATTAACAAATAGTCAATCACTGACCAAATATTTGATGACGCCTTCGTTATCACTGCCAAGATTATTTTATCGTCGACTAGTGATAAACTCTAGCTCGTTAGCTTCTTATTCATTGGAAACAAATGCCAAAACAATAATAAATGTTGTAGCGAGCGTGTACAGTCACGAACAAAAGTATGTATACACTCGGCTTTATTCAAAAGCGATTTACTCCTTTATTTTTTAATGAAATTTTATGTTGTTACGAACATAAATCATTTTCGAACCCATAGGTTTATGTAATGTGTCGTATTTCAACGTTGCATTCGTTATTTCACGAAAAAATCACAATTGAAAGTTGCCAAGTGTTGACATATTGGTGCTCTTAACTGTACAGGGCACTTCCTGTATATCAAACCCTGGCCATTAATTACTGCTATCTAAGTTCTACCTACATTTTACACTCGAGCGACACGCGTCGCGACAGAGTCATCTGCAACTGTCGATGCTCAACAAAAGCTCACGTAGCCTAGAACTTCAATTTACCCTGAACTCTTTATTCTATAAACTCACTTTGTAGTATAAAAATAGAAATTTCATAACGCAATAGATTTCCGTAAGTAGCTATTAAATAAAATGTTACGCGGTCGTCAACTTTATACCCCTGGGAAAACCGGAAGCCCGACTCTTATAATTCCGTCGTAGTAAAAATAACTGCTACAGTTATTTCATGGCTAGCGGCTTAATTGTTACTCATTCTTAATGACTCCGTAGTGCCGCTATTTACTTGATGTAATTAGGTTATTTATTTACCTATACATATACATTTATGGCAGGCAGGATAACCAAGCAGTCTGTCAGTCTTAAAAATAAGCATTAGCGAGTAGTACTAGGTTGACTGGTAAGGTTGGTTATTGTTTTCTGTGACTATAAGTCGATGACACGTGTAAAAGGTCTAGGTCGAGACGTAGCCTAATAAACAAGCACGTTGTTGATGATATGATTGGTTATAGTTATAACTTTTATAATTATACAAATTGATCTACCAAACCGCACTAGGCCTGCATGGTGGATTATGCCCCCCTCCCTCTCACAGAGAGGAGGCCTGTGTCCCAGCAGTGTGAACATTACAGGCTAAATTATGATTTATACAAATTATAGTCCTTACCCTGAGTCTTAGTAGGGTATAATTCGATGTCGTTGAAAAGGCTTTGCACGCGGTCGGCAGAGGCCGGCTCGTCGGGCGGGCCCACCCGGCACTCCCATGCACTCGCTACCTCCCTGTAACAACAACAGACGTTCATTCATATATTATTACACAAACAGATATGTACTCTACTTTATCTGATACTCCTGTAATGCTGATTTTATCTAACATCACCGTTAATAACGTACCTACGACTCGATAAAGTTAGTATCACCATACTGAAAACGCAATCAGACTTTGTATCGAATATTTCATTAAATAAAAGAGATATGATGATCTAATCTACTTTTGTCGCTTTCGATAAATAAGAAAGTACTATCACAAGAACAATATGAAAACGAGCTTATTATACTTAATACATGTGAGTAAAATAGATTGAGACGAAACAGTTCGTAAGAGTCGGTAACGTATTCCAAATATTGCTGCTAACTGAAGAACAAAGATAAGGCAACACTATAAATATTGTTAGGTAGATACCTAATCGGCCGGGCCAGTCATTCATGTGACGCCACGCCATACACTATGTACTCACACACTTCACTACGTACTCGTGCAATTACGTGATTAATGTTAGTAGAATAACCAAAACCCCTAAAGTCATCGACAGCATAATGACAATTTATGTATGTACGGTATACCTGTACATATACTCAGGTACTTTAAGTAGGTACTGAGAAAAAAACAAAATTATACATTCATATTGACCAATAGTATGTAACTGGTAACGACCTTCATATTTTAAAGCCATTATTCAATGAAGGAGAGTTTCAGTCTACGACTAGAAGACCGGAGACACGGATCCCTTCTTTGATAACTCTGTCGCTAAGCACGCTAGCGCTAATAATTCAATTCTATTTAGTAAGTTGATTAAATCAACAACGTAAGTTCAATTGGACAAAAGTTTATAATCAGCATACCTAGTTTTCATGGGAAATAAATGAAGTCCACACTCACGCCGCGCGTCGTGATATCAAAGTAAGCGCTAGTAAACGTTAAACAAACTAAACCTACGCAATAATAAAGATGTGGGAAGGCGAGACAGCTTTCCGTTCTGTTGCATCAGCACCACACTTCTTCGATCCCGAGTGTAATCGCAACCGTAAACAAAGTTTTCTGGCGGTCGGCAGACAGAACATCAACTAAGGGCGTTGGGTTACCTATAAAACGCGATAGCGGCCGCGATACCGAATGTTCCCACGTGAAACAAACAGATGATAACTTGCAAAGAAATACCATAGACACTATAGGGTTTGTAGAGTTAAAGGCGCACTTAATACTTTCCCATACTACAGCTAAGGCTTAGGTCTAAGGTAAGCCGCTTTCGTTTGTGAAACTTGGCGTTCAACGTCGCTTCTCGTATCTCTCTCGTGCCTACTATTTGCACTTTATATCTACAGAATGCTTATTATTAATAGATATTTAACAGATTATAAAGTTACTTACAATACTACTTCAACTTACGAGTACTCAAATGAAAATCCATATTTACATGAATTGGAACAAGTTAAAATCACTTCAAAATTAATAATACAACATAAAAATGCACTTGTAAATAACAACTTCATTATTTCATGTATATAATATCATCGGAGCCGTATACTAAACGATACGCCCTCGGGGCGGTGCCTAAGTGCGTCTACTGAGTTTGTATAAGACAAATTGTGCCTATTTATGTAGTAAATAATCTTTTCGCAGTAACGTTAACGCATTTCGCATCCAGTCGACTTCTCGATATTGACCTACCGATAACCGTTCGATAAATGTATAATTAAGGCTATTTTTCCTTTTCCTAAAACTAAATTAAATAGGTACCCACTATGCAATGTAGGTAGGTTAATAATAGGGGTTAAAGTATGAAATTGCCGTTTTATTGGAATAGGTACTTCTAGGATAGGTAATTGTAATAGGAATTGTGATATATGATGAAAAGTGGATTCTTTACGATAACCCTAAGCGAAAAATGCAATGGCTGACCCCAGGTCAAACGCCGCAACAGTGTCCTAAAGCAAAGCTTACCAATAAAAAGGTAATGGTAACTGTTCGGTGGTCTCAGCACGGTGTTATTCACTATAGCTATCTCCGATCTGCTCAAGCAATAACGGCAGATGTCTACTGTGCCGAACTCCGAACAATGATAGCAAAACTAGCAGTGAAACAGTCCCGACTCATGAATCGATCTTCACCGTTATTGTTCCATGATAACGCGAGACCTCATACAGCACGAGAAACCGTTTTAACTCTACAGGAACTGCAATTAGAAACCATTCGTCACCCTCCGTATTGGCGAATACGGAGGGTGCCATGCTGCAATACCATGCTCCAACGGACTACCATTTTTTCGTGATTTGGACAATTTTCTACGTGATAAAAAGTTTTCTTCTCAGGAGGCAGTACAAAATGCTTTCACGAATCTAGATCACGAGAGTTCTATCGCAAAGGCATAAATGACCTTCCTATTAGATGGCAGCAATGATCATCATCTGCCTAGCCTTTTCCCAACTATGTTGGGGTCGGCTTCCAGTCTAACCGAATGCAGCTGAATACCAGTATTTTACATGGAGCGACTGCCTATCTGACCTCCACAACCCAGTTACTGGGTAATACGATAGCCCTTGGTAAGATTGGTTGTCAGACTTTCGGGCTTCTGACTACCCGTAACGACTGTCAAAGATCCACGAATGGCAATGTATAGATAATAATGGTTATTATTTTGATTAAATAAATTTGTAAAATTAAAAAAAAAAACCAATTTCAATATTTTCAGTACAAATCGGCAATTTCATACTTTAACCCCTAATATATAGTGTTGTTAAATTAATTTGAATGGTTAAAATTCTACAATATTTATTTATTTTGGAATCAAAATGTGTGTTTCCAAGTAAACATCATTTCAAAAGAATAAGTAACTAATTGTTTTGCTTGCGTGGTTTACGTGACGTTTTAAATTTAGTTGGAATTTTCAAAGGGAAGTTACCTCCTAAGGATTGTACGCCATAGGTTAATAAATTTAATAACCCAATTAGAATGCAACATGTTAAGACTTTTCTAGACCTCATGATGAAATGAGTAATCTAATAAACGGTAGGCAGTTATTGAATATAAAGTTGACCATTACATTTACATTAGTCATAATGACATTTCATTGTCAGTCCCTTCAAGCGAAACGGTTAGTTGCATGAGTAACCCTCAATCATTCAATTTAACGTTCAAATAGAGGTAAGTCGGAGTCGCCGAAACTTTGGGTAAATTAGGAGGTAACTAAGATATGGCGCTGCCACTGTGACTGACTCGACTCTCTGCGGGCTATCGTACATGTTATTTCATTATATTGCAACGAGATTATGATGCTATCTCATCGAGTCATCGAATAGTTAATGGTCGGAAAGTTTTCTGTAGAAGAACATTGCAGAACAATATGTCGCACTTTGTTTGTCAAACGCTGTCTAGACGCTGCGTAGGCACAGCGTAAATTTTGTGCAGACTCGGCTTAGACGTCGTGCGAAGTGTATCAGTTCGATAAATAAACATTAATCATTAAGGAAATAGAATCTGACCAGGAACAAGTATTGCTGGCTTTTTTGTTAAAAAGAAATCATTCACTGCGTGATTTTTTTGTCAATTGATTAAAATGACTTTAATTATCTGTTTCAATCGCGATTGTACCCCATTTGTCAGTGAAAAAACGAGACGTACCCATGGGGTCTACGAGGGGGAAGATTTATATATTATCACAATCAATAGAAAACAATATAGCTACTCTTTATTATGTACACCATAAGAAATTAGAGGTATTATCAGATGTTGAAAATAATGCACTTAAAACATTGTACCTTTACCTAAGTTAAAGAGGTCACTGACCGCACTGCCATCAGATATAATTTCAACTACAACAGGATTTCGTGCGCGGACGGCTTACAGTATAGCCTACCCAACAGCAAATCAGTATAAAGCCACTGTCTAAAGCTTATTTTTGTAGTTGCTTATTTTTACTTCTATTGATAACGCCGGTCTTAAACAGAGCTAATAAAAAAACTGAATCTAGAATTCAAGCTAAACTTCCGTAACCATTATATTTGTGTAACCTAGCTCAACGTTGCTCTATCCAACATGGGCTAAATATACATATATTTTCCAATAAAGCTGTGGCTCTCAATTGCCACAAGTTTTATGCTTATTTACTTTTTTCTACAGCTCAAAACGGAATAGTCTAATGACATTCAACAATACCGATACCGATAGTAAAACTACAAACGTAAAGCGCGTGCGACCGAGCTGAGTGCTTACAAAAATATACCATGACATCATGGTGTGCGAATGAGACGTGCTGTTCGGTCTCACTCGCGCTGGCACGCTTATAAATACACGAGTGCATTTACTCCATTCGTGTTTGATTATGTATTTTCGATTTGGCAGTCGACATCAAATAGCGATTAAGAGATGGTTTTACAGAACAAGGTCGATGAAAACGACTCAAGTTATTTACCACATTTAAAGCAGTTGTTCCTACAAAATAAAAAATGGTCATGCCCCATTTCCGGACGGATAACGGAGTTAACGACTGCTTGTTGTTTTGTTCAGCTATGAAGTGTGAGATCATGTATGCCAAATTAGATATTATATTATAATGAGTAGCTCTATATACGTATTACTTTATTTTTTGCCGCGCATTAAAGTTGCCTTTGGAAACACTCCATTTTAAGAATAATCAAGCTTAGTTTTCTTTAAAAAAAAATCTCAATTAGTTTTACTAACCTCTATAAGAAATCACATGGGTAGGAACGTTTTTTATTTCGCACCAAGCAATTAAAATATCAAGAAACCTGTGTTATAATTGAGCTACTTCGCACATACTATGTAGGTATGTCTACAATAACAATGACTGAGTAAATAGCTTTGCAATTCCAATGTTAAATTTCAATCATAAATGTAAGTCTATGTCATTAATTAACATTATTAAAATATTTGTGCATTTATTAACTGTACTCAGTACGTGACGTCACAGTCACATAGTGTCTACTGTCGACAGTAGGCGACAAAAATGCTGGAAGCATAATGGCCGTGACTAAGAAAGCTTTTGGATCTGACGTCATTCAAAGTTGTTAACCTGAGTTCACCTCCACGTATCACTCATTGTATGAATTCACCTATAAGCTTCGAAATTGATCACTTGTAGAAAACGTGTCAGGTGTTGGTCACTTTACAAACTTCATAGTATCCGCGCTTACACGTAGAATTTAGGTTTGTATAGTAGATAACAGAGTTGAGTATGATTATATCGTTCTATTGATCATATCCAAGAATTCCATCTAGACTTCATTATGAAATAACCGATAACATACTAGATTTCATCTTATATCTGAAGAGAGCCAGAAGTTAATTTGGGTTCTGTTATTAGTTTAGATATAATTGAACTAGCCATTAATAAACACACCCAATTTCTTAATCATCCGGCTCGGTCATAAAATTAATGAAAATAATACACTCGAGAGCAATGAATCCGGGTCACTTAAAGAATGTTAAAAATCTCGGAAACTAAAAATGATAGGTTAATGCAATAAATTGTATTTAATAGACAATGTAATACTCCTTAAATGAAAGTAAAAAAAAATATGAGTCACCATACATTTTATTAACACAAAATTACATAAAGAAAAAAACTGCTGATCTCTCCTTAAAACAAAAATAGGAAACATGAAATTTTTGAACTTTATTACGATTTTCTTGAATTTTAATACTTCGTATTGCCTCCTCGTGCTTCCATTACTGCGTTTACGCGGTTTGGCATGCTGTACACCAAGTCCCTTATACGATTTTGGGGAATATTCTCCCATTCCTCTGTGAGAGCAATTTTGAGCTCACGAAGCGTGATTGGGGGAGGGTTTCGTTGTTTTACGCATCTGCCTAGCTCGTCCCAAGCATGCTCGATCGGGTTGATATCCGGGCTGCGCGCTGGCCACTCCATACGAGTAATGGTCATCTCTTGAAGGTAGTCATTCACAATCCTACCTCTATGAGGTCGGGCATTGTCATGCATAAATATAGCATCCTCACCTAAATTGACCATAAATGGACCAACGTGATCATTGAGGATTTCTTCCACATATCTTACGCTAGTTAAAGAGCCGTTTTCTATGATCACCAGCTCTGTGCGACTTTCAGAAGAAATTCCGGCCCACACAAGTACAGACCCACCACCGTAGGCTACTTTTTCTTCGATGCATGCTTGCTTGAATCTTTCCCCTGGTCTTCGATACACTCTGTGTCTTCCATCGTGCTTGTAGAGCATAAATTTTGATTCGTCGGAGAACATAACTTTTGACCAATCTTCAATACTCCAATTTACGTGGCTCTGGGCATATCTTAGTCTTGAAATACGATGCCCACGCTCCAGTTTAGGGCCGTTTGCAGGTCTAAGGGGTTTTAAGTTAGATTCAGCAAGCCGACGTCTTACTGTCCATGCACTTGGGTTACTTCCTCCGAGGCGTCGAAACTGATTTGTGAGTTCAGTTCCTGTGAGAAAGCGATTTCGAAGCATGGTGTTCACCAAGTATCGGTCTTCTCGTGCTGTGGTACACCTGGTTCTGCCCGTTCCTGGTCTGCGTAGGTTAGAACCAGTTTCTTCGTAACGTCGGAGAACTCTTTGTACTGTTGACAGCGACACACCGACAGTCTTGGCTGTATCGCGCTGACTCCGGCCGGTTTCCAGCATTGTAAGTATTCTGGTGCATTCTTCAGGCGTAAGCGACATAATTTAAGCTTGAATAATGAATATAGAGCACTATCAACATGGTTTATGTACCCACATAAATGACAGATTACAAACAAAAGCAAAACCAAATGCTGTAATTTCGTAGTTCCATCTTCGAAAGTGGCCCTTTTTCAAATTTGATTTTTTTATGATATAACTTTACAATAACTAAGAAGTTTTAATACCTTCATTTAAGGAGTATTACATTGTCTATTAAATACAATTTATTGCATTAACCTAGCATTTTTAGTTTCCGAGATTTTTAGGATTCTTCAAGTGACCCGGATTCATTGCTCTCGAGTGTATATATATCTAATACATAAAGGATAACATGACAAATGGCGATATCATGTCTAATTTCTTTTATGTTTATATTTCCATTAAGAATACGTACAACTGCAACAAAAACTATCAAACTAGAAATGCTAATGAGATTTTTTATAGATAGACAATAATCTGAATATTTAGAGAATCACAGATAAAATACTAGGAAGTGTGATAAAACTTAATTGGCTAAAGATGAATAATGATCACATTATTCTTTGCAAATTTTATTAGTGCCGAAATAATTCTCATTGCACAAGGTGTGCGAATTTAAAATGTCATTGCGAGCAGATGAGGACATCCGTCACTCCACAAAAACATCTGTGTGTAGTCATAAACATAAATAAATAATCCACGTCTAAATCAACAATTGGTGTAGCATCGTAATTAACGACATCACCTCCACCCCGCGACCTGGGTAAACAACTCACCATGATGTCATGCATTGCTGATGTTGTTGACCTAACCACAAGACGCGCGCCTGTTGTTCCACTGAACATATGTTACAACTTACAATATAATCCGGATTGCCAAAAGTTAATTCAAAGATGTGATTGTATCCACAAGAACTGCGCAAATTTATAACAATATAAGTCAATGTCGTAGCATCACTAGGGAGGTGCACATTGTTTTATTTGTCCAGATGTTGTCTTATTAACCTAGTAATTAAATTCCCATATTTTTGTCTTACCTGGCTAATGTTCCCTTCCATTTGATTAAACCGTTAGGTTTATTCGATGTCTGGTCCTCGATGACTTCACACTTAATGGGTTGGGGCGGGTCGAACGTAGTAGCATGCAGAGGTGGTGCGCATGCAAGCGGCTCCATTCGACAAGAGATAGCAGCCCGTTTAGGCGGCGTTGCTCGCGGGTAGGTGTGGTGGCGAGCACTGCTGATCGCGGCTGGCTCGCCACGCCTCTGTTTTGGTAATGTCCTGGCACATAACGCACTGGCTGCATTCTTTAGATGAGATCGAAATCTGCTGTTGTTACTTGAAACACTTAATACACCGCCCTCCATCTTCATCTCTTCAACCACATTACTTTCACTGCACTTAATGTATGTTTGAATCCATGGTGGTATATATTAACCACTTCAGTTAGTTTCACCTTTTAAAAACCATTTTAGTCTATTTTGTCAACACTTTATACTTCCGTCTCAATCCTTATAGGAGTCAACGTCGTTCTTTTCATTGTATTCAACCTTCTATACAAAGAGACGTCAAATTACTATGGTGAGGCTTTATCTTACCATAATATTTTACGGATAACCAGTATTTCTTTGCAGGGGCATTTATTTTACAAAAAAGAAGTCAAATAAATTGTAATTAAGTTGATATTTAGCCACTTGTAGTCTTAGACACGACAATCATCATGAATTAATAGCAGGCGACGAAATATAAACTTTCAATTACTTTTGGTACTTTTGACATATTTTCTATTAGATACACTAGCCATCCAAAAAGTAATGGGAAGATAACGGCTGACGCCCGAAATTTATAATGTTTCTCGATTTCAATCTACGACGCTAATGTTTGCTGTATATCGATCGAAGGATCTCCTCCGCGTGCCATTTTCTGTCATCTTTATTCTGTGATTCGCCTTCTCAAAGATTAAAGATCATAAACTGAATAAATGAATTGGTTGGCAACTGGCAAGCTTCATCCAAAAAAATAGATTAACAAATGTCAATCTCGAACAGATGTCAAAACTTGGATCAGGATTGATTATTAATTTCGGGCGTTAGGTAAGTTCCTAACGAATACCTGAAAATGAGTGGTACAAGTGCCTTGTTCCTAAGATTTTTTTGTTCACATAAGTACTAAAGTATGTAAATAATACTGAAAAGTTCTTGATCATATTTTGCCATCAATAACTTGAATCGATTTTTTCCTCGATTGTAATATCTTAAACAACGTGCGAGCAATAGATCACGCAAGATGTATAAATAAACTGATCAGGTTAACATTCTCACACGCACATTGAGATCCTGCTCTCATTTAAAATTAAAATAATGTGAGGTGGGATTCAGTTTTGCAAGTCACCGAAAGACTACGTCATCTTAGTTCATTATCTTGTATAACTTGACCTTAATCTATTAAAGCTAAAAGGTATTGCAATTAAGTATAATTTGATGACTAAATATGATATTATTTATGTGCCTAACCACCCACAAGTCAGTACTAGCGAACGGTAAAGCGAATTAGTTCGCTAGCAAAATGAGTGGCGTTGCGGTCTACTTGGTGAGATGCATGCTCGACTGCATTGCGGCATCGATTTCGTACAAGAACGTCGTGAACGTCATTGTAAAGACTTTTTACGTCGTTACTGAGTGAAAAACATGATTTTTTGCATTTTCTCCCGCTATACGGTTACCATTTTAATATTTAGATTTTTGCGGAAGGCTTTACGGTGGAACCGCAGGTCTGACGGAGGGTGGAGGGGGGAGCGGTCGTGGGCGCGCTGACATCACCGCCGGAGCCAGCCGATCTTACATCACCGTCGACTGCCTCCCACTGGGTACCGCCTGCGCGCCCGCACCTCCCCTCCGTAACTTCTTTACACTTATTGAAAATCAATAGCCGTATACGCACAATATATTATGTATTATGTATTTTCCATGCTCATCTCAGTCTATGATCAATAACATAGGTAGTTTATTTTAATTTCAGGTTTGTCACGCACCGCATAGGCTAAAGTGTTCATGAAAACGAATATCTATGAAATTATTGGTAAACAATTTTATTTGGCAGAGCTATGACAACTTCTTACTTTACAACAGAAAGTATGATAAACTCTAATAAATAAACCGTCGAACTATGGCCAAGGCTATTTTGCTTCAAGAAATTAACCATAAAATCAATTATTATCGCTGTCCAGCAGAGATCAAGGCTAATATCGCCCACGACAACCGCTTATTACCTAATTTAATAACAATTCATTAATAATTGTTACCCTTATTAACCAGTTAATAAGTATCGTCGGCGGTTGTGTTCGAAGACTAACTAGGAAAAATTATGAAAACGTAACCTTTTATTATTTCAGAGGATGACTACGAAACATAATTAATTTTACTAAGATACCAGACACAAGCATATTTAACTGAAATTACTGTAAAAATGTGACTCAGAGATCAGATTATAAAATCGAAACATTAGCAGAGGCCTACGAAAGTCGAAAACATGTTTAGCTCTTACGAATAATATGAAACACCGAGTTTAGCAATTTTACCAACATTTGGAACTTTAACTGATTAGTTAATATTACAGCATTTCTCATTTTGGTACATCTTCTGTCATCATCTTCACGAATAACATCACAGATGTATCCAGACTGCTACAATATCAAACTTCATACACCTGCTTTTGGCCTGCGAGAAAAGTTCGAAAGATGTTGCCAATTCGAAACAGGTGCAGAAGATATGTTGCCGATATTATTACACCTTTAGAAAACTGTATAATTCTGCCCAAATTCAGCACACAGCGCATACAATATGTGGCTCCGATGTAGTGCCTATATACTTACTTATAAATTATACATATTAGATATAAAGTAACTTCCTAAATACACATACTCAATACAAATTAAAAACACAATAACTGCATTGTATGCATGTATTCTTTATTCAGTATTCTACTAGAGCTAATAGTTTACTATTAGAGGTGATACGATGATTACTATGTTCCCATTAACCTCAGTGGATCCTTTGATCGCAACCTTACAATCATGTTTTATGTTAAATTGTCGTGTTGTATGGCTCTGTTGATGAAACGTAAAGCACTATGCATCCCCACATTTCCCACGGCAATGATGTCAAATTGGTTTATCAATCACGGCGGGACGGATGCGGCGCGGAGCCGGCCGGCCCGCCGCCGTACGTGGGTGGTGTGTTCTGTAGTGCGTACAAGCCGTTGAATTCATGACACGATGTTAATCGACCGGCGAGATGCGCACAGCTATTTGATACAGTCAAAAACATACTCACTTTATATTTGAACTCCTGGAGATAGCTGTACCTGTACGTAATTAATCGACAGGTCGCATGGTCGCTCCAGTCAAACACAACGCATTTCAGATGTAAGAGACGGAGAAAAATATAGCTATTTCCAATCCGTTAGGTGTTAACAATTGGTATAATAGCTTAAACAGGTTTAACGGCATCTCGTGGTGTGCACGCGGATGTGGTCGGTAATTTGAGAACGACTGTGCCGAGTTGTTGCGAAGAGGCTAAGTATTGTCCATTGATCGCTAACAATAGAGGTCCGAGGTCAGACTTTTGTGGCACATCGATTGTGTTCTCATCTAAAGAACGACTTCAGACGACATCCTCGCAATCTTTATACAATAACGTCAACTAACAAGCGAAAAGCCAATTCAGGCTACAGCACCCTAATTGCGTAACACACAATCAATCGGCATCAGAATCATTTTAAATAACGCAATGAATGTTGTTGAACTGTCAAAATGAAACCGATTCAGATTGATTGTGTGTTATGCAATTAGGGTGCTGTAGTATCACTCTGCTTAACCTTTTCCCAACTTTTTTGGGGTCCTGCTTTCACTCTAACCGGATGCAGGTGAATAGCAGTAATTTACATGGAGCGACATCCAGGGTACAGTATAAATCTACCAAATGCTTTTTGGTGAGTGGATATTTCTCTTACACACAATTTTATTTATGGTGGACAACCAGTTTTCGCGAGAACTTTTTTGAAAACATTGAACCTATATAGCTCCTGATTTGTAACAGACAAATTAGGAGCTTCACAGGGCCATTGTTCTTGTGTATTGCTTCTAGTAACATGAGCATAAAAGTTAAAATATCTTTTAGACGACTTAAAATATCGCCGTTGCCGCATCATCATCAGGCGTATCCTAGCGAAACTCTTAACCCTCAAGCGTTCTTTAGTTTTTTTTTAGATAAAATATTTAGTGTCTGTTACTTCTTCGGAAATTCGAAGACATGTTACATCTACCAACCCGCACTGAGCCCGTGGTGGATTACGGCCCACTCCTTCTCACCGAGAGGAGGCCTGTATCCCAGCAGTGGGAACATTATAGGCTGATTATTCTACATCGTGGTAACCAGTTTAGGTACATAACGATCAAATAATAAATAATATTACGTATCAGTTTGATATCCTGAAAAGGGACCTTTTAATTGTTTACCAAGATTTATGCTACAACAACCAGGTTGTTTGTGTTTAAATCTCCCACAGTCTTCGTTTACAGATTTTGTTCCTTAACTTTCACTGTAAATGTCAAATGAAGACTAACTAACCCAACTGCTTATTAGCTAAACGTTCAGATTTAGGTATACGACCTCCACATGGCACGGGGAGCGCCTATCTCATACGATGTATATCTCGAAATAGAATGCTAAGTATTCCGGATTCTGTTTGCAGCCATATGAGGTATTTCTATTAGTCATACAGTATAATGATGTGGTTTGATTTATTTAGTTGCCTGTGAGCAAGAACCAAGCAGGAAATTGGTGTTAGTTGGTAAACATAGGGGACAACAATTTGAAATCATAATTTGTAGTTTTACAAGTAGATATCATACGAATCGTGCATAAATTAATATTTATCTTATCTTTAAAATGTCGCATTTTAAATAATGTCTTCTACGTATTTTGAATTCATCAAGTTACTACACATGTACTATCGGATCTGAAATAATTTCAAGGTGACATAATATTTGGGCGAATGTACCTAATTTGTTTATAATGAAGAGTGATTAAATCGATACTTGTGGCTTATAGGTAACCTACATAGTTTTCGGTGTTGAATATGCGTTATATTAAATTGTCTATGTTATTAAAACAATTTATTTCGAGCAGGACCTACAGAAATTTTTGGAAACCAATGATACTTTCCAAAAAATGCAAGCTTGAGTCGATGGCTCTCCTATTACTCGAATTGGTTTCTAAAGACCCCTGTAACACAGGTTTTTCCTAGTATGGGGGTCTTTGATCATTTATTTGGTGCCAGACTATCTGCACGCTTAAATTATGTCTCACTTTGTATCTGTGTACTTTTTATGTCTAATAAATAATTCTAAAGAAAAATTTGCAGAGGTTCATTTTAATATTACAAACCCGTACATGAGCAAGTTTAACAAAAAACGGGCACATGACCAATGAAGTCATCGTTGTCGGTGTCGACGTTCGTACGGTTCGTCATCAATACGAGAAGCATGGATTCAGGCAGTCTTTGCAAATCACAATCGTGCCAAGGGAACCAAAAATATTTACTTTAAATTTGTAATTTTATAAATATACTTATAATCAAAGCGTTTTATTGTTTTCCTGAAGTAGGTGCAAGCGCTCTTTTCTTTCTTTTTGATGGTAACTGTAGTGAATTGAGTTTATGTGACATATTCCAACTCTTTAAGTTAACAAATGAGGCCATAGCGAATTAATGAAGATATGTTCAACAAATAATTTAATAGAAAAACCAATTAATGACAATATCGTTTACAGTTTAGTTTAATTTTGCAGGTACATACAGATACTCTATCAATATGCATTATTTTTAGTTTTACAGTACCAGTGTTGGAAAAATACAACACTTCGAATCACTTCAGTCGAAAGCGATTTTCTCTAAAACTTTTATTTTATTTTCTACGTAATCATTTGAAAGGAGACTGGGAAATTGGTCTAGAACCAATAAAGATGATTGATTTATAATTATGTATTTATTAAGTAAATACACAAGAGCTGACATGCACGCCGACCATATATATTTATTTAAGGTTCCGTACGTCCGAATGAAAAAACAGAACCCTTATCGGATCGCTCGTATGTCTGTCTGTCACAGCCTTTTTTCTCCACATCTAATGGACGAATTAAGTTAAAATTTGGTACACATATGAATTTCTGTGATCCAAACACGGACGTGTAACGAAAATAAATGACTTTTAAATATGGGAGTGACTTTTGGAAGGCTGCTATATGATTTTTGATTATTTTAAAATAAATAGTTTAAAAGGTAGAATAAAATAAACATTTATTTTTCAAATATGGGTAATACATAATACTACATGGTAATACATTAAAGCTCAGCCATATTTCACCATTTGGCATGCAACATTGATATTGTTAACTTTTACTTAAAAGTTTAACCAAAAGCCAGATTTATCGATCCAGAGCAGATAAAACTTCAGTCACACTGTAGTACGTTTTATCTATTAATGCTATTTATGAAAATACAAGAAAAATGACCATTCCCCCCTGATATCCGAAACTACTGAGCTTAAGCTCAGTAGTTTCGGATATATATATATTTATAAATGTTAACATTTATAAATATATCGAGAATATTTCTATGCTTAACGATCTTTCCTGAATCTTTAAGCATAGACCTATTTTCAGTAATTTTGCTCCTATAACAATATTTACCTATGGTCTTAAAATACTATGGTAAATCTCTTAATATTGTGCGTACAAACTTACATTTGCAGTTCGAATGTATGAGAGAATTCAGCGAATATGTTTTTCAACTACAATATTAAGTTTGTTCTCCAACTACAGACCATTGTGCGTCCGACATACAGTTGGCCAGTTTTTTTTTTTTCTAAAGAGATATTATTTAAAATACAATTGTATTACGTATATCCCGAGTTTACCTATTTAAACTAGTCCATTGTTGCAAAATTACCATCCTGTATTATTGCATTAGGGGATCGGTAATGTTATAATGATAAAATATGTAAGATATTATAATTTAGAAAGAAATGTTACGTAGGAAATAAAAAATGGCAATTTCCTTTAATATCTTCTTCATCATTTTTCACAAATGCGTCGGGTTTTTGTATTGATAGTTAGACAACTTTCATTTGGCTGGTTTCATAAATTAAGTGCCTAGAGAAACAAATTTTATCAAAATCATTTGGGAACAAATATTGCCTGAGGAAATATTCACTGTACCGGATAAAGTAGGTATTGTATGGCTGCAATTTATTTTGCGAATTGAGTTGGTCATTCAACTCCGAGAGAATTCTATGACAACACGTAATTAGATCATTCGCTCGTAATATCACATTCTACAACGATTTCAGTGGCCTCCAAATTGTTTAAAATTGTAACAACTAGTAGAACTTTGTCTATGACGTAAGACTGATTTTGAAAGCTGTGAAGTTTTTGCAATCTCAAACAAAAAAATTCAACATTACTAAGTGTATCGGTAGATTAGTGTACAGCTGTACACTGAACAAATATTCCAAATTATTTAAGTAATTCAAGACTACATCTGTATAAGAATATGTCAACTGAGGTGTGTAATGTATATTCATACATATGTCAGATACACCTTATCACACTCTACTTGTGTACTAAATGTAAGCAGGCATACATTTATGTACATAATAGAGATATGATAGGTATAATACCCCTGATGATATTGTTGCAATATTGAATATCAGTTATCGATAATAGGTGTCCCTCTTTGAACAGCTTGTAGTTTGTGTTTTATGGTGAAACTTGCATCAGTTAGGTACCGTATGTTCTCTAATATGATACGGTATCTATACGTTAAAGTTTTACTAAAATTATGTGAATTATTTTAACCGCAACGCTACTTCCTTATTGAAATTATGAATCATTTAATATTATTTAATGTCATTGTTCAAAGTTACATTTATAAATGATGATAAATAAATATAAAACTAACAATATTTATAACCTCAAAACAAATTAATGCAGAGAACCGTTAAAAAATTAAACATATACCTAAGTCTTTGGTGGCTTGCCAAACTTTGGTCAAATTAACGTCAGTGTAACTAAATAGTTGAAACTAAGCGTTTGAACAAGTAAGTGTCTTAATTATGTATTATGTGTTTATACCCACGCACATAGTGAAGATTCAGCAGCACTTGCACCACCCAATTCTCATAAAAGCCTTACATATCCCTCACCACAATTCGATAACGAGCAAAATACAAGTATCAGTTAGTACCTATACAGTATGCTATCCATTACTGACATACATAACAAAAGTATGTTTCTAGTTTTATTCACCCGTATAAGCTAAACATAGCTATGGCAGTTTTCCACTACTGTAATATTATGTTCATAAATCAGTTTTACACAACGTCACTGCAAATAAACTGGCATGTTTGTTCAATTAGCGAAATTTTAAAAACTTGAGCGTAATGTGTCCGCGTATGTACCACGCGGCGGAGTTGATCGCGCAGCACTGGTGAAGTGGTGACCGACCGGCGAACGATAGCGACACTCCGACCCTACGACTGGTACCATGAAACCGGTGACGAGACGCACTGACGCAACAGCATCGCAAACACTGAGTACCGCGCCGTTCGCGGCCCCATCGCGGCTACAACTGACTGTACCAACGGCAACGGGCAGCGACGCTAAACGAGCATGCTTACCATGCGAGCATTGTATCGTAGCCTCGGCGGCCAAAGCTGATAACAACCTGCGTACAGTGCGTACACTTCCACCTCTATCTGATTCTATACTATACCTTCGTTAAGTACTAACTTCAGCTACATTTAATTACGTAGTTGATAAGTAAGGTACGTATGTATGTCCCTTCACGGTGAAAATGTATTAATGAAAAACAAACAAACAAAAACGATACAGGCAAAGTTAATGAAGAAACAACAATACTTTTAAAACAATCAAGGCAAAATTGAATATCCTACATTCAATATGGCTAATGCTCATTTGAAAAATAAACACACGTTAGGCATGCATAGTCGTTTTAAACCCCGAAATCATCTAAATTAAGATATAATCAAACAAAAGAAACTCAAAATGTCAAAAATAATGAAATATTTTTTCATGTACCTACTTTATTCTTGCAACACCTCAACGCAAACTATTGCCACATTAGATTAGAAGGACATTACACATTACTACTGAAATAATGACTTTGTAAGCGAGTAGCAGTAAACTCACAATGTCAAAGTATAATAAAAATTATGAAAATAGCGCTCTACTTTAAATTTAGCGTTTGTTAAATTTTACTAAAATGTTACCATGCCCAGCAAGTGCGTATCGTGATCATGAACGACATGCCAGTCGACATTATTTATCTCACTGTGTTTATTTATTTTAACATTTTGCACGATAGGTGAATTTTGAGACTTGTATGCATCTTTCAACCTCTTCTAAATAGGAGTCAGGGCAAGGTCAAGGGTTCTGGCCAACTGTCGGCTTCATGATATTGTCCACTCATCATCTGTGTGACAATAACAAATATTTTTATTTTGACTTATGGAGGCCTGAGAGGTTTCCTTAAATGATTACATCAAATCTGGAGTTCGCCAGGGTATTATCCTAGGACCCCGTTCTAGCTAGTGTGAAACGCCGGGGAACAAATTGGTAAATATTACTGTGCGATGTGAGACTGATAGATTATGCAATAACAACTCCGCATGAACTGAATATTGAATTTTAGAGTAGTTTTCTAAACGCGACAAAAGAATATCAACCAGCTCATAAAAAAGGGTATATTCGTTTATAGTGAACTGCTTGACAAGTTTTACGTGACTGTGAATGAAATATCACTGTAACGTAGTTCCACGTGTGATCAAAATGAAAATTGGCATGCGCGTAGGCTCCCTCAAAAAATACATTTTTAGGACTTTTTTTTTAGAATAACATTTCGGAACTACACATTCACGTCATGATTCTTATTCTCCGTGCCAAAATTTCAGTCCATACGTTAATAATTTACATTACTTTATTATAATGCAAAAAATATGTGTAGGCAATTTCTATATTTTATGTGATGTACGTCGCGGAAATCTTATGATTTCAAATGGGGAAGCCTAGCCGGATGGGTCTAATCAAAAACCTTTTTTTCGCTAAAACTAGTAATTAAATTATTAAAACGTAGATAGTACATTGAACTAAATGTTGAGAATTGGAAGATAAGTAGTTTCGTTTCTGGAAATGTAAATATAATTACATTATATGTACAACGAATTTAATGAATGACTGGAAATAATACTGAAATAAAATGAATTTACTGATGACCAAAGCTAAGTTTGTGTAAATCCATATTATAATTTGAAAAAATGTACAATCACTATACAATCTGAGTCGACTTTGACAACACCCATTACTTCCTACACGTTTTTATTTTCTCATTATTTGGGTAAACAATCATCAATCAAAGAACGCAGATGCATTGCCCGAGGCACTAACACAACATCCGTTGTCGGACAATGACCAAAATAAAGTTGATCGCAGCACATTGCGGGGAGCATGCTGCTATATTTTGGCAAGTCGACCAGTGCGTGTCGCGGGCGCCTGATGGCATCATCGCTATGGAGAATCGTGACGTCACCGCGCCTTTTCCAAACGTGGCCGCCAGACGAAAATAGTCCCCGCCCCGCTACCGACCGCGGCCCCTCGTCTCGTCACCGACCGAATTAGCGAGCGAAGCGGTCGGCATTCAGCACCGGCACCGACCAGCCAAGCCAATCCAACAAAGACAATCCATTCGCAAGTTCAGATGGCCGCCTGTAGACCGCAGAAACAGGCGCAGGTGTATACAGCGATGCAGATAACAAGATTTACATGATCTGACGTAATGCAATCCTGTTATAGATATTCTTAGATTCTACATCGTATTCATTTTTAAATGTTTATGTTTTTTTATTTTCAGTAAGCTAAGTTAAGCGGTACTTTTGGAGATAAAGACGTTAAATTATAACTTAAAAATCTCTGTGTAGTGTCTTCAAAGCGCTGTTTATTTTATAGTGTATCTGTAATCTGTATACCCCACATGATGTTGTATTCTCAAATTCTCTGGTTAAGAGTTTTCAGGTACAAAGCGATTATTGGCTGTGTTAATTTTATAATAGACAGTCTCACACTCTTCTAAAGATTAATTCGTCTGCTGAAATTTTCTCTTTTGTTCTTTGTAGTAGTCATTGGCAGGCTTAATATATTATTACTGTGTGGACATTTACGGTCCGATAAGGTGATGCTTAGTAATATTTATTACACCCTCGAAGCCTCGACCCACGTTTGTTTGATGTGATCATTTATTTAAAAAAACCGGCCAGTTGCGAGTCGGACTCGCGCACGAAGGGTTCCGTACCATTATCTATAAAAAACAATCATGAGTTGATTGAATGAAAGGTAAATTGCGGTTTATGATTTATGACGTATTAAAAAAAACTACTTACTAGATCTCGTTCAAACCAATTTTCGGTGGAAGTTTAAATGGTAATGTACATCATTTACTTTTTTTAGTTTTATCATTCTCTTATTTTAGAAGAACAACTACTTGTAGGTCATACAAACATTTGTTCCGTGCGGGAATCGAACCCGCGACACGCAGCGCAGCAGTCAATCATTTAACCACTGCGCCAACCGTGCCGACAACTTTGGAAGTGTCTCTAGCGCAAACTATTCAGTTTAGAAAAAATGATATGAGAAACCTCAATATCATTTTTGAAGACCTATCCATAGATACCCCACAGTATGCGAGTTGGTCCCGACCTTGCTGATAGCCAGTATGGCTTCCGGCAGCGGCGGTCTACCGTAGATGCGATTCTTCGCATTCGCGCGCTGTCGAATCAGGTGGTGTCCCGGGGTGGGGTGGCGTTGGCGATAAGTTTGGACATCGTCAACGCCTCCAACTCTTTACCCTGGGCTGCAATTAGAGAGGCAGTGGTACATCATGAAGTGCCTTCCTACCTGCAAGGCATTGTCGGGGCATACCTACGTGACCGGCACATCCGCTATGTGGGCCGGGACGGTAGCGTTCAGCGGAGGGAGATTACGTGTGGGGTTCCGCAGGGGTCGGTTCTAGGTCCTCTCTTGTGGAACCTAGCATATGACGCGGTCCTGCGGGTCGATCTCCCTGTCGGCGTTAATAATGTGTGCTACGCAGACGATACTCTGGTGTTGGCCGGCGGGGATACCTTCGAGGAGACCATCCAGCTTTCTGAGCTCGGGGTGGCAAAAGTCGTGGCGGCAATCCGCGGGCTGGGTCTGGAGAAAGCGCCTCAGAAAACTGAGGCGTTGTGGTTCCATAAACTGCCGAGGAACAGAGAGCCACCCAGCTCCTTGGTCCAGGTCGGAGATACGCAATTCCAGGTGGGGCGATACATAAAGTATCTTGGCCTCACCCTGGACGGTCGGTGGGGCTTCGAAGAGCACTTCGAGCGCCTGGTTCCCCGGATCGAAAAGGCAGTGGGTGCTTTGCATAGACTGCTGCCCAATCTTGGGGGACCTCGGGAGGAAATTCGCCGCCTCTACGCGGGTGTTGTGCGATCGATGGTCCTTTACGGGGCGCCTGTTTGGTCAGGTAGACTGTCAGGCGTCAGATGCAGCAGGACTAAAGTCAATAGACTGCAGCGAAAGATGGCCATTCGTATCGCACAAGGATACCGAACGATATCCTTTGAGGCGGCAACTCTCCTGGCGCGCTTTCCGCCGCTGGACATCTTGGCGGATATGGACGCGAAGGTCTACGACCAAATTCAAGATATCCGCCAAAGCGGGAAGTGTGCCAGGAAGCGCATTCGTAAGGCTGAGGCGGCGGGAACGGCGACACGCTCTCGAGCGGTGGCGCGAGCGGCTACAGCAGCCGCAATATTCGCGCAAACGCGTTGTCGAAGCCGTTCTGCCGCACTTCGAAGCCTGGCTGAAAAGAGGGGAGCGCATCTCCTTCAGGCTCACCCAGGTACTCACCGGACATGGTTGCTTCGGTGAGTACCTGAACAGAATTGGGCGAGAGGCCACGGCAAATTGCCACCACTGTGGAGGCAGCTTGGATTCCGCACAACACACGCTCGAGGAGTGCCCTGCTTGGACCTCCGAGCGGCGGGCCCTGGTTGCCAGGATCGGGCGAGACCTGTCTCTGCCGGCAGTAGTGAGGGCTATGCCGACAGAGACAGAGAATTGGACAGAAGTAGCCTCCTTCTGTGAGACCGTTATGGTCAAGAAGGAGGCCGGCGAGCGGGATCGGGAGAGGGCTGATCCTGCTCGGAGAAGGAGGCGCTGGGGAGGCCTTGGCGCCTAATACGCCAAAACCCGCTTACCAATTAAGATAGGTGGACCTTTGGGGTCGCGGGCGCATAGAGTGGGGACTCTGTCCGCCTACCAAGTGACCCCAGGGAAGACACACACACATACAGGCACAGCAGTCACGTGCTGCCGTGCATAGCGAGGCTTAGGGGAGGCCCCTTTACAGTCTCCACAGGGATGTGCCTTATAGGCGTTGCGCAGGGGTGATTCCGGAATTGGTCTTTTAAGAGGAACCGGGACCACCCCTATGTGCGGATGGTGATCACCGGGGTGGTTTTAGTGAGGTAAAAATCCCACACTCCCCGACCCCTCTCCCCGGAGATCGGGTGCCTTTCGAAGGTTACCCCCGAAAAAAAAAAAAGACCCCGCAGTATGGGTTTGATGAAAAGAAAAATTTGAGTTTCAGTTCTAAGTATGGGGAACCCCCAAAATTTATTGGTTTTTTTTCTATTTTTTTGTGAAAATCTTAATATATACGGTTCACAGAATACATCTACTTACCAAGTTTCAACAGTATAGTTCTTATAGTTTCGGTAAAAAGTGGCTGTGACATACGGACGGACAGACAGACAGACAGACACGAATCCCTAATCTAATCACGATGACGAATCCATAAGAGTTCCGTTTTTTGCCATTTGGCTACGGAACCCTAAAAAGGTAGTGTGAGTTTTTATCCCACTCCATTGGTCAGTAGGTGACACTATGAGGGATAAGGCGGTTATCACTTTGCACCGGACACCGCTCCAGTGTGCGGTGCTGCAGTTTTTGACTTTGACTGTAGAATCTTGATTTGTATACAACAACCGACTACATAACATACTGACACCGCATATCTCCGTGCGGTCTCAGTCCAAGTTACAAACCGCAGCACAGCACCGCACACAGGAGCGGTATCCGGCGCAGCCTTTTATTTAGATTTATCGTTGTTAAGTATAGAAGGTAATTTACCGTCCAGAGACCGTGACTTTACAGCAACATTACTTACTTACAAATAACGGACGATTCATTAAGAGGTACAGTTCCTCGTCAGTATTATCTGACCCACCCTAAAAACAAACGAATTTGGACCCTCTGGCTGTAACATTAAGGTTTATTCAATTTATATGAGCTTAACAGACAAGTGCTCGAGAACTCCATTAACAGATACAATCAATACAGACACGCAAATTTCATCTTTATCACGTAACGTTAAGGTAAACCCACCCAACATTGTCGGAGCCACCGGCATTATATCATTTTGTTAAGCTATTTTAATCATTATCTCGTTGACATTAAAGTTGAAAAGCTTTTAAGTCACACTACATAATTACAACCCAATCTTTAATTTCGCGCATTTCCAACAAGTTCTTGTGGCTTAGCGGTTTGATGCTGGATTGGCGTCGAACAACATGTGGGTTCGAAAATACAGTCCACCTATATTATCAGTTTCTTTTTTAATTTCTGCAATATTGCTTGCATTATTAAAGAACGATCAATATGATTTACGCCTAATAACTTATCTTGTAAACAGGTGGGTAAATTGAAAAACTAAGTTCACAGAATTTATATTGACCAAGAATGGTTGGATACGAAGTAAAAAATATATTTGCTTCGTGAGGTAGATAATAAATTCATCTAAGTGACAAAAGTTACACTACGCCTAATAGCAGTGACTGCGCACACACATTTGTAAATCGTTTCACATAACTCGATAAGTATTTTTAAGCAATTTGGTGTTAAAAAGCATCATGTCGCAACTTAATGACTATACCAAACATAAAATCATATTTTTACATGAGTAGAATGTTGGAATTAGAGAGATTGGTCATCGACTTAATATAGCAGTAAGTGTTTTTTTATACCTATTTAATTTTATTGATTGTGATTAACGAACGCGTAGTTGGCTATTTTACCATTACATTCACTCCTTACAAGTTACATACACGGTTCCAAAAATGTTTTTTTTTTTTTGTTTTAGAGAAATACGGCCAGTTTATGCCTAAGACGTTATGGAGACAATGGAAATATTCAGCGGATTCGTCCAGGAGCAAAAGCCATCAAGTATAGTCCCGAATTCGAACGCCACCGTTGTTTCAAGCCATGTTGAAAATCCATTTTTTGCCCATTCGTGTAACCGCAATAAACCACAATATTTCAGGGGAAACAGTGAGAAGGCATTTACACGCTGCTGGGATAAGGAATTATAAACCGGCACAGAAAATTTCATTGACACCTGCTCATCGCGAAGAAAGGGTCCGTTTTGCCCAGGAATATTTAAATTTTTATTTTTTTTATTTTCTATTTTTAAACACACCATGTAAGTAAATGCTCAATGGATTGATTGTTAAACCATTAAAATGTTGCAGATTATATGGTGATGTTATTGTTATAAATAGATTGTTTCTATTTAAATAACATGTTTATTCACTACATATAGGCAGCTATAAATCTGTAAAGCATTTCACACATGAATTAATTTTCTCGATAACAAACTTTTAAGCATAAGCATGCCTTGTTTAATGTTAATAAATGGTTAGATTTGATTATGGCATATTAATATAAAATGTAGGTATATTAATTTGGAAATATATATGAGCATTTACTTATTTTATCTTACCTAAGTGTTTTAATGAAATAATAAACATTTTAAACTTGCAACTTTTTAATTTTATTTCTATACCAACTGCCCGTTTAAAAAAACAAGATCCTACGTCGTCCATTAAAGAAATGTAAAAAAAAAGTGTAATAAAATAATAAAAAAAACAGCTGAGCAAAAAGCTACATTTAGGTTAAACTCGGTTTCGAACGTAGACAACGATGAACACCGCACTACCATATTGACCACAAGACCAACTCAACTCTTATAAGCCGCATTGAAATTTGATCTTAGTTGTTATGCTAGACGCAATATTCTAAAGAATTTGAACCATATAGTATACTTTCATAAAGTTTATTCTTGCACAGCACAAGCAGCCAACCTTTTCCTCGTGCAAATAGATTATTTTGTATTTTAAATAATCACTCCATTGAGACATGATAATAAAAAAATCTACCTACAAAATAGAAAATAAAAAATGGTAAAGAGACGTTGTTTTTGTAATTTAGTAAGACAAGGTCAAATATGTTTGAGCGTAGTCACTGCATACCCTTAGTAGCATTTGAATACCAGTTTTATAATAAATAATATTTATTTTTCAACTACCCACTTATTACAAGTTATGCGTAAATATTACCATTTTACAAAGTTTATATTTGAAGATTATCCGTCTATAGTTCTTTATAATAATACAAGAAATAGTTTTGGAATAAATTCTAAATTGAAAGCAAAAACAATATCATCGTCGCAGGATTTGATCTCGCACCTTGATTTTCTCAGTCTTATACACAGACCACGAGACCAGAATTACTTGAACGCAATCATTAAAATAAGCTATTACACTAATTATATTATAACAAGTAGTTATAACATATAACCTAAATGCTAACGTTATAAAGATCAAATTTGCGTGTCTGTATTTGTCCAACGAGTCCATGAGCACTTGTCTGTTAAGCTCATATAAATTGAATAAACCTTAATGTTACAGCCAGAGGGTCCAAATTCGTTTGTTTTTAGGGTGGGTCAGATAATACTGACGAGGAACTGTACTTCTTCAAAAGTAAAAAAAAAAAATACCTTTTTCCGTTTTATCGGGTTATCTCTATTATCATACAAAAGGATAATTCATTATCATTACATTTATTTATAAAAAGATTATTTATTTCAAATGATTCTGAAGTTCCAATTTTGAGCATTTCTTATTGGTTTAGTGAATATCGCGCGCCATGATAACGGACTATTTCCTGCATGACTGAAGTTAATTATTATATAGTAGCTAGTTAGTTATCGCATTTACTAAGTTTTGTGTATTTAAAATAATCTACCTTTCGATCAAAAGCTGAACTGCTAAGAAGTACACATGTAATTATTAGGATTAAATGATTTTATTTCCGTCTGTAAGTAGGTTTTTTACAAAAACTTTTACACGTCAATCATATTCAAGTACTAGATTAGGTCGACGTTTCATATCCGACTAAGAGAAGAAAGGCTGAAAGAAACTCAGAGGTCACCGTCTCTTTTGAAGTCTAGACAGATCAGGTCAGTCAGATCATTAGATCAGAGTCAGGGCTTTTGTTTGTCGAATAAAATGCAAAAATATTTTTTCATAGAGTAATAATCAGACTGGTAGTTCCAGAGATCGCGTTCAAACAAACGAAACTCTTCAGCTTTATTATTATTATCTTTACTTGAGATATTTCGAAACAATCGTAAACCACAATTACGAAGAGGAGAAGGAACGAAGTATTTAAAACAACCAAAACCAATAGAAATCAATAGAACGACATACAATCAATTTACATCACCCAATGGCAATACCGACAATGTCATTAATCCGCGTAAAATATGAACACTGAGTCAGAAAAATTATGTATTTGTACGTGAGTCAGAAAAATTATGTATTTGTACAACGCCATCTATGGGTAAATGGATAAAACGTCAGCACAAGGCATGTGTAGTTGTTGTATTCGTGAATGTATTAGCGGCATTTTGTGTTTTAGTAATTTTCTATTATCTCCGAAACTATATGACCAATTAATGACATACTGTAAAGGGCAAATCTTATCTCCATAATATATAGTTGAGGAGGTACTGTCGAGTTTTGCGACCAATTTTATACTGAATTTTCACATCTGTTGTTTAGCATCCAATAATATTATGAACTAGCTTCTTTCTGGCCGCGACTTCGTCCGCGTGGAATTTTTGGTTCGTCCGACCAATCGACATACTGCAAAGGGCAAATCTTAGGGGCAAAATGTCCTTGTGATCATAAAATAATTTATTATGATAAGGATTGATAATTAAAAATTATATTTTCATCCAAACGTAAGCATGTAAAAAAATACTTTTTTAAAACATAAAAGTGATATTAAAAGATAGAAACATGGTGTCGCGGACTTTTTTGTAGAACTAAAGGCGGACTGATTGCCATACATTGTTTTTAGTTACATACAATTACTGTTGAGGCAGCGCATGCAAATAATTCTGTTTTAAGAGGTATTCTTTTCAGATTTGCTAGACAAAAGTTGTGATAGCTCAGCTAAAATGCATGATGTAAACATAATTTATAGCCTATAGTACTCACACATAATGTAGCTTTCTACCAGTGAAAACGTTTTTAGAATTGGATCATTAACTCCGGAGATTACCTCATACATACAAATAAACAAATTTTACCTCTTTATAATCTATCTTCTATCTATATATATAAAAATCAATTGCTGTTCGTTTGTCTCGCTAAAACTCGGGAACGGCTGGGCCGATTTAGCTGATTTTGGTTTTGAAATGTTTGTCGTAGTCCAGGGAAGGTTTAAACGGTGAGAAAATATGGAAAAATTGCGAGGAAGATAGTATAAACGACTATTTCATTTTCCCATATTAACTGTTCTACCTACTTTCCTGTCAAACATTTGACGATCGTCCCTTCGGGTTTTGAATAGTGTAGGTGTAGGGTAGGAGTAGGGTTCCTACCCTACTCCTACCCTACACCTACCCTACTCCTACCCTACTCCTGTAGGGTAGGAGTAGGGTAGGTGCAGGGTAGGAGTAGGTTAGGAGTAGACTGGAAATAGGGTAGGAGTAGGGTAGGAGCAGTGTAGGAGTAGATTAGGAGTAGGGTAGGTGTAGGGTAGGAGTAGGGTAGGAGTAGTGTAGGAGTAGGGTAGAAGTAGGGTAGGAGTAGGGTAGGAGTAGTGTAGGAGTAGATTAGGAGTAGGGTAGGTGTAGGGTAAGAGTGGGGTAGGAGTAGGGTAGAGGGTAGGGGGGGATAGGACACCACGCGAACAAAGTAGCGCCGGGCAGCTAGAAATAATTTATATGGCAAAACAACGTTTGCCGGGTCAGCTAGTATTAGTATACTAGATGTGAGACTTAGTCCATGTACTTAAGGGGAAATCCAAAGTTACAGCAATTTAAAGTCAAAATACAAAAATCTTATTAAAAAAGGCATTTCATAGTCATACCGTGCCAAAACGGTTTTTTGGATCATCTTCAACCCAAAAAAAATTTCAGCTGCATGGAAGTGGGGGAAATAAATGTCAGCCGCGTTAATGAATATGGTTGTTGCTATGGTAGGCACATCAGGCTAAATTCATAACTATGGTTAATATGGCAACGTGGCCAAAGAAACCATGATCTCAATTTTCAAGGAAAATATAAACTGCATTTTTTGTTTTAAGAAAGCTTCTGCCTGAGCCTTTTTAGGGTTCCGTAGCCAAATGGCACGGAACCCTTATGGATTCGTCATGTCTGTCTGTCTGTCCGTCCAGCCACACGCACGCAGTCGCATCGAAAGCGCTTTTACGTGCGAATATCATCGGTGCGGGCATCTTTCTACAGAATTGCAATTCTGAGGAATAGACAGGGAAACGCTAATCTGTGCGTAGGTACAGATTTCACAATAATCTCATTATTGTGATACACGATTAATTAATATCTAATCATCAATTTTTGTTCGTGGCTCTCTTGGAGCACGGTAATATTATCAGATATTACCGTGCTTGGAGTCTGACAGTAGGCGTATGTCACAGCCACTTTTTTCCGAAACTATAAGAGCTATACTGTTGAAACTTGGTAAGTAGATGTATTCTGTGAACCGCATTAAGATTTTCACACAAAAATAGAAAAATAAACAATAAATTTTGGGGGTTCCTCATACTTAGAACTGAAACCCAAAAATTTTTTTCATCAAACCCATACGTGTGGGGTATCCTATGGATAGGTCTTCAAAAATGATATTGAGGTTTCTAATATCATTTTTTTCTAAACTGAATAGTTTGCGCGAGAGACCCTTCCAAAGTGGTAAAATATGTGTCCCCCCCCCCTGTAACTTCTAAAATAAGAGTATGATAAAACTAAAAAAATGTATGATGTACATTACCATGTAAACTTCCACCGAAAATTGGTTTGAACGAGATCTAGCAAGTAGTTTTTTTTTAATACGTCATAAATCGTAAACCGCAATTTACCTTTCATTCAATCAACTCATGATTGACTTTTATAGATAATGGTACGGAACCCTTCGTGCGCGAGTCCGACTCGCACTTGGCCGGTTTTTTTACAAATTCTAGCTGCATCGGCAAATTTTTTTAGCGCTACAAACGCTTCCATAGCGGGTGGTAATATCACCATCAACGGAAGCGTTTTCATAGTTACATAGAAACTAGTCGTGTTGCTACGTTGTCCGTCATTGCGATTGGGCGGCTTTGCCGCAGCAGCGGCAGACAACGTAGCAACACGACTGGTTTTTAACCGACTTCAAAAAAAGGAGGAGGTTCTCAATTCGGTTGTATTTTTATTTATTTTTTATTTTTTTTTTATTTTTTTTTTTTATGTTTGTTACCTAATACCTAATTATTCTAGGTATGCAATAGGTATCTTGGTAGTTTTATAGTAAATGTTAGAGGTCGTTTTTCGAGGTATTGTTGCCCATACGTATTTCCTTGCCTTGGCTGGCACCGACTCCAAAAAGAAGTAAACAATTTTGAATATTTGCAAAATATTAATGTCAAATAAGTTTACCTTTAAATTAAGTTTCTTAACAGGAATTCAATTTTTTATTTTTTACTTTTTAGTGCAGGAACGTTTTTGTTTGTCTTTTTTTGAAGGCGGTTTTTTTTTTTGTAAAAATTTTTTTTTATTATGTAACTCCCAAAGTGACACTCCGGAGGAATGGTGGCTTCGGAGGTAGTGTAACTCTGGAGACGTCCATCTGATCCGAAGGTGACCGCAGACAGACTGCTGTTCGGAATTGTACCTTCAAGTATTGACAAGACAATTGTACTGACAAGGTGACATTGTGCAGAAAAGTTAGCATACCTACCTTCAGAGAACCTTTATAGCAAGTAGCCTGCTTCGTGGGTGGTAATAAAATACGTACAGGTACAACAGAAATTGTCTCTACATCAACAAGTTAAGAATGAGGCCGTGCAGAACGATAAGATAGCGCAGCAATCGCTGTGTTAATAATTATAAAAAAAAGGAAAATGTTGTTTGTGAAGACGTTTTGCTAAGCCATTCATTGCTGAAAACGTGCGCGACAGTGAATCGGTTCCGAGAAACCTACTCGCGTTTCCTGGAAGCGCTACTATGGACGCACACATTTGCAAATCGCTGTGTAGTCAATATGGCACACATAGTCGCCCACGGCCCTGATAACGCGCTGCCGTGACGACTTGACGAGACGTATCGGTGCTCTCATTAACCAACCAACTCGTATTGCGTGCCCAGCTCGGCTTACACCCAATCAAACAATTTGTTGCACCAAAGTTACGACGCAAGCTGGAGTCAACCGTGCCAACGCGAAATAGAAAATACGAGTACTATGTCACCGCCACCCTTATATGTATTTCTTTGTAAGCTTATTGCAGTGAAAATGCAAGCAAAGACAAAGACAACATATCATATTTTTTTCAATAATAATAACAGTCAAGAACTAAACGCGTAAACATAATTAAGTAAGAGAATATGTATAAATACTGTAACAATCTAGTTATTGACAGGCATTGCCAATAATGTGAGCTCAATAAAATGATTGCAGAGCACCGGGGTCAGCGGCGGGATGCCAACGGTCAATAATGATGGCTTGACATCCGAACTGAATAGCAATCAATCAATTAAACTCTTATTTCACTGCCAAGAATATTTTGTTTGTGTTGCTCTTCGGACGTAACTCGTTTAATTTATATGGCAATGCTTGTGTCTAAATGAAGGGCTGGATATCATTAAAGCTGCATTTATATTTTCACTGTAATGAGTACATCCCGAGGGCCATAAGAATGTGTCCTATGTCTTAAAAATATCTTATTAATAACCTATTTTACCTTTGGTTGCCATACCAAAATGGTAATTAAAACATGATTTATTATGTATTCATCGATGATTAGCGCGACCTCACGATTTAATGAACGCCCTTCATTGCACATTTTATGCTGGTCTATTTTTCAAGTAAATATTTATTTTAAAAAACCTTTTTTAATTTGTTTGTAAACACCTGCCTATTTCGGGAGGGAGTATGTTCTAGTAACAAGCTCAATAGATTGAGACAATTTCTAGTAAACATTTTGATAATCAAATAATAGTAAATATAAATACGAGTATAGTAAACACTCACTTGGTGAGGCTGGAGGTAGCATCGCAGCGCGCGGCGGCGGCGGCGGCCCGGCGCTCCGCAGCCGCGTCTACCATGCCTCTGCATCACCGCGATGGGCATCACTTGCGAGTCGCGCCACCTCGCCACCTCGCCCCGTCACCTCACCACCACCCACCACACCGCCACTACCACACTGACATCACAATGTACATACAGAACCCTCACAACCTGCCTGCCTGCCTGACACCTGATCACTTGAGGTTGCTATTCAATACGATACTATCGTGTGGGGTTTCAAATTAAAGTTATACTTCGCCTATACCGAGGATTGCAAGGCTACATCCAGAACACATATAGATGACCTGAAACAAACAAAAACTTCATTAAAACTTCAGCATAAAAAATACTTTGTCTTTATAAACCTGCGTTCGTAGTATGGATGGGAAATGACATTTACATTTTATTAAATAAAAAAATAATAGTTTGTCTTTATAAACCTGCGTTCGTAGATGGTTCGTAGTATGGATGGGAAATGACATTTACCTTTTATCAATTTTTTTATATAATATATTACTCGTATTATTGTTGCAAAAGAAATAGCGAATGCGTGGCTTATTTGTTGTCCTCAGTCACAGATTGCTAGATGGGTAAACCTTTTTTTTCCAAGTGTTAACTTGAACTACGAAAATCGATACGAAACCAGGCGCTGGCAAAGTCAAATTGATATAGCGGTTGCAGTTTTCTGATAAGAGCTGGGCCATTGGCAGAAATACAGGGTGGCACGGACATCGATCGCAAACTGTTACCATGGATTCAGTACCTATGATTCCGAACCAACCAGCAATGATAGTTTTAGAAGGTTATTAAAAAAAAATTGCGCTTCTATACATCTTGACCGCGTAGGTATTGCACTTTGCGTCGATGTCGATGCTACTCTGCATCGTCTGCATAGAGCTAACACACATTGAATGATGGGACACATTTCACTGTAATAAAGTGAAGACTGTGCAAATTGATGAACAGCGATTTCATGGCGAATTGTCGAAGATGCATTAGCAGCGACGTGCAAATTATTGTAAGTATAGTTGTGTGTGGCATAGATTCCTTAAAAAAAGCTGTTCAGGATCATGCCATTTATTTTGCCTGCTTGAATAAATTCTAGATAAATAGTACAGTCACCACGTGCTGTGGCAAGAGTCCTCTCCTTTCTTCTAAACAGACATGTTTAACTTACTCCCACTAACCCAACGCCAAAACCTTGCCAAGTGACTGTAACAGGATCTGGATGAAAAGCATCTCAGGCAGCAAAAAGTTTAGTGTTGTCGATTGTACTGGGTGAGAGTTATAAACTATTCAGTATTTATTATGGATTGGAATCAAGTTTAGTTTTGTCGATTGTACTGGGTGAGAGTTATAAACTATTCAGTATCTATTTAGGATTGGTTTGTAAGCATTCAAGCAACAAAAAAAGTGTGGGGTCTGGGGACCCCCGGTAGGAAAGTAGTTCAAAATGGAAAATCCAAGAAAAAGTTCAAGATGGCGGCTGCGATAATTTGAAAATATTCGTAGCTGCAGTCTTCTATTTTCATTTTGACTTCAACGACTTGGTACTCGAAAACCATAAAAACGACACCCATGAGGAAAAATTTTAATTTTTTGCTGCTGGCTGGCATCTTGGATTTGCATTTTGACCTCACTATCGGCTTCAGCACCCTCGAAAACCATGAAAACTTTATCTCTCTCTCTATTATGTTTAATAAAAAGTCGCAACACGCTTTTTCGTTACGTGACGATTTCTCCAAGTTTACTCCTACCGCAAGCTTCGTTAAAGAACTTCGTTCCAAAAACTAGTTTTCTATATGTACATGTGGTGATGCCTACCCTAGGCATGGGCGCCGGCAGGATTATGTTCGGGGGGCTGCATCTTCAGCTCCATGAACTCGAAACTTTTTCCCAAACATGTCAGTATGTCCATTCATACAAAAATAGTCAGCAAAGTTACGTACGTACTCCAGGACCTAACTTTGTTGACTTATGCAGATAAGCTTATGGTGTGAAAATGTAGGACACAAGAGCGAGCTCGAAAATTTTTAACATCCCGCCTCGAGTTATGTTAGGTTCTCTTTCTCTTTCTTTTTTTGTGTAATTTTATTTACAGTAACAAAATAAAAAAGTTAAAATGTAGTAAAGTAAGTGGGTTGCAAGGGACTCTTAGGGACTACTCACACTTATTCAGCTCTATTCAGCTTATGCCAATAGAGCATCCATTCAGCTTTCGCGGCAAACAAGTATAAAATGAGGAGAAATGTGTCATTATCATGCGAGTGCTATAGATAGAGTTCAGCGCTGTTCTGCCGCGTTCAGCGCTGTTCCGCATATATAAAGATATGAGTTTTATTACCAAAACACACTTATGTGACTTAGCAAAACAAATACCTAGTAAATTATACACATACATTAGTAGATAGGACCTCGTCCTTTCGTAATGTTAGTTATATTTCAGAGGCCAGCCGGATCTAGATAGTACCTGCTCCGCGCTGAATTCATACATTCCTGGAAGCCTAACTCAAACAATCATTTACAACAGCACGATTTATGTGTTTAGTAAGAAAATGTCGTTAAGGGAGGGCCCACGAGCATCTTTTGTCTCAGCAACTTTTTTGGTCTGTCACATCTCGACGAACGACAGTTCTTATTACGACTTTTAGATGTTTCCCTTTTCGAGAGCTGTCCGTGGGCCGCGAGTTTTTCCTGTGACCTGTCGACATTTCACTGATTTCGCCCAACCGGAGTTGGTCAACGTCGCCATACTCGTGAACTTGACCCGAGACACTTTACTAACTTACTTACTCAAATTATGGGATTTAATCAATAAGACAGTGGTAAATTGTGTTTTTCTTAACCTTATTTTCATGCCATAACAACATCAACCATGTCTCTCCCGCAGAGGAAGGCAGCAGCCGATCGATTCTGTAAAAATCTCACCGTGAAAAGTTAGGTGAAGTGAGCTTAGAGTGAGCTGTCAATAGTGTCAATCCCTAGCATTCGTTGGAATGACAGCTCACTCCACGCTCACTTCACCAAAGTTTTCACGGTGAGATGGTTACAGAATCGCACTGCAGGTGGTGTAAGTAGTTACTCCGGGCGATCAAGTCCCTTGTGATTGTGACAGCGGGCGAGCCCATTGGCATTACCCGTGGGCCAGAAATCTTGACTCGGGGCTGCTGCCAAAATGGTTGTGGAAGAGGAGTCGCTCTTCCATTCTGATATTCGTGATCAGAATGGAAGAGCGACTCTTCTTCCACAACCATTTTCCACCAACTACAGGTTCCCACGTTGGCGTTAATCTTGGTCAGGTATACTCGACAAACTATCGACCTGCCCGTAACTCATTTGGCATTGGTCTATCTACGCTTCTTGTGCCCACTCTCAGCCATCATCTTTTCGCAACGAATTTGCTCCAAGCCGTCACCACCATCATCAGTTTGAAATTCTGAATGATTATTACTTATTCAAGAAGGACCCACCACTTTTTTGGGTTTCGTAGCCAAAAGACAAAAACGGAACACTTTTAATTTCGTCCTGTCCTGTTCGTCCGTATGACACACACCCACTTTACTCACGAGAATATTGGCACTATATCGATCGATGAAGTTTGTTGCAAGGAAGGTGTATGCTATGAACCGCTACACAATGGTAAAGTAAAATTAGTCAGTGGGTCGTCTTAGGGACGGAGTTGTAAAATTACAAGAAAACTAATAGGGGGTGGCATTCCCCAGACACGCAAGAATGGAAAAAAAAAATCAGTGCACACACACATAGGTACGCCGGTACGCGTATGGAGTATTATTGAGTTATGCTGTCGATAAAATCAATGTAGGTAGTTCATGCGTTATTACCCAGTAACTGGGTCGTGGCACTCCCACTGGCTCTCTCTCTCTGGGTCTGGGTTGTGTGATGCAGCTGAGACAGACTGGATGCGAAAGGCGGAGGTCAGGGTATAGTGGCGAACCATGGGAGAGGCCTATGTCCAGCAGTGGAGTGCGATAGGCTGAGTTGACTGGGTTGTGGAGGTCAGATAGGCAGTCGCTCTATGTAAAATACTAGTATTCAGCTGCATCTGGTTAGACTGGAAGCCAACGCCAAAATAGTTGGGAAAAGGCTAGGCAGATGATGAGGTAGTTCATGCATAAAAAATATTAATCCCTAATTCCCGATAAAAGAAACCCTTCACCGTGGAAGGTCCGACACAAATTTGCCCGGTTTTTTTTTAAATTATAATTACAAAGGAGGTAGATAGGTACATGTATAGGTAAGGTAGGTAGTGGGTACCTTCATCAATTATTACGGGTATACCTAAGTAGAAGCACGCATCTACTTAGTGAGTTGAGATATTAACTGTTATCATGTAGACCCAGGAGTGTAGCTACCGCTGTATCAGCCGTATCAACTATACGGGCCCCTGAGCTACAGGAGCCCCCGACGTGACGTGTATAAGCAAAAATTTTTAAAATAATATGCAGAACCTAAAATTCTTGTTGATAAATGATATTTATTTCTGTAAATTGGTTCATAAATATTATGTTTAAAAAAGGGGTGAGTACCGAGATGACGACTAATAGGTATGGAAGAAAACTGTGACTGCCGGTTTGATTCCCGGGTCGGGCAGTGTTATTGGGTCTCGGCTTCTAATCTAACCGGATGCAGCTGAATGCCAGTACTTTACCTCTGGTGCGACTGGCTATCTGACCGCCACAACCCAGTTAGTTACTGGGTAATACGATGTCCCTTGGTAATACTGGGTGTCAGACTTTCAGGCTTCTGACGATCCGTAAAGACTGTCAAAGATCCACGAATGACAGTCGGGACCAACGGCTTAACGTGCTTACCAAGGCACGGAGGAGTCTCGGTATTTTATGATGGTCACCCATCCACAGACCTACCGCAGCAAGCGTAGCTTAACCTTCAATCGACTCGTGCGGCTGTTATTACTTAGCCATGAGCCCCTCACCTTCTAAGTCAGGCTATATTCTTTATTTTGCAAAAACAATACCCTTTAAAGCTTCACAGTTGGGTAAAATAAGGGCCCCCAAAAAAATTTGATACAGGATGAGCTACTCCACTGTGTAGACCTATCTATTCATCAATAGGTCAATACGTTTTGATACCAAACGTTAATTAGGTACCTAGGTGTCTACCTACCTACTTTAGAAATGTTTTTTTTTTATGAAGCGGGGACCACAAATGACATTCTAATGTATCACCTTCCTCTATCAGCCATCACATAAATTTATTGCTTTCACGTACCTATGTACTTACGGATTATCTACTCAATAATTTTACCTACCAACTTAGCTTCGTGTTCTTTTAATTCTACAGAATACTTATTTTGTAGAAAACAAATTATTGAACAAGTACCTTGTCAGTAGCAAGCATAGAGTTGTTGACGAAACTTAATAAGCATAGCAATGAAGTGTAAGCCAGATTACAATTTTATGTATGAGATCATCGATATGTATATACAGCAAATGTAATAAATATAAATATGACTCACCCGTTATGTACTCTGTACAGAAAGACCGTGTAGGTTATCATTATCACTATTGATGAACGTCACACACAATACATTGAACACACACGTCGTCACAAATCGCCCACACTTTAACATTTCCGAGTTTTTCAATGGATACTAAACAATGTAACTAACCAATATCATTTTAGATACAACAAATGTAACTAATTTCTACTACAGACAATATCGTATAGGATTCGAGAGAAAGAGAAGCAACGCTAAAAAACAACAATTTCATGGTAGGTATTGAATTTCTGTAAATTTAACGAGTGCTGCCATCTCTGAATTTTCACCAACAACATTTAGCGATGAAATAGAAAACATAGCCGTTTGACATTATCTATTATGCTTGAAAGGAGGTAATAACATGAATGTTTTAAGAATCAAGTATGATGATTTTGTGAAGTATTATTTTATCATTTTAATTCAAAATCTCTTAATAAATGGAATAAATGAGAAACAATGTTGAATCTTGCATAATTTTGGATTCTAATAATTTTTCATTTATTTACTCTGCAAAGTAAACGTCGCTCCAAGGCTACTGCGTTTAAACAAGTACAACTTTTTTTGTGACAATGTCTGCATCTGTTGATTAAAATTTGAAACATAATAAGCTTCTAAACAAGGTCAACAGTTTTCATCAACTCGTAGTGAACGAAAATAATTAAAAATAAGTGTGTAATATGTCCATACTTTCAAAAAACGTACATTTTGTGTGTCATCACCAAATATTCAAGTACAAGTGTCCGCGAAAATGATCTGTACTTTGTTTTTCGCAATCACAACGTTACATGAACATGGATGACCTAAAATGCGAATATGTGAAGAAAAAAAGATGTTTGGGACTCACAAGAAGTGTAAACTGAAGTAATTATAATGTTTCGCACATCGATTATCGACAATCATTTACCTTTTCATGCCATCGCCTAACGATCGGTGAATTGCTTGGTCACAAAAGTGAAAATGTGATGTGTCAAACTGATTGTTTACCTCGCGGACAGGTGAGTGGTTTGTAGAAGTGGTACGCGAGGGCGGCGGGAGGCGGGCGGTATGTCTGATCGATCAAGTCCCGTGAACGGCGGTTACGAGGCCGCAAGGCTCACCGTCCGCAAGGACCTCTTCCCGGAGGTTCGTCTATCTAAGCTGGCGACTGATGGGTCTGAAGCTGACTCCGACCAAGAAGACGTCGAGTCAGGCTCCGGTGTTAAGCTGGAGACTGATTTCGAACAGAGCATAGACGAAATCGCCAGTCATAAGGCGCAAGTGGCCAATGGGGCACTGCCGTGTCCTACGCGGCCGCGACACAGGAAGCACAAGCACCACTCCCGACAGAGTTCTCAATCCTCAACCGTGAATGGTTGCCTTCCTTCAAAAAGTAAAAGGAGAAAAGACTCTTCAAAAGATTCATCTTATAGAACACATTCTAAACATAGTGTTGTGTCACAAGTGAAAGGTGGTAAAAACTTGAATTTAGTGAGTAGTAGTGAGTGCCAGGAGGATGACGACGACGACGAGGAGGCCGAGGAGGAGGAGGAGGAGGAAGTGGAGGAAGAAGAAGATGATGAACATAGTGAAAGTTCAGAGGATGAACAGCTCAAGCGCAATTCAAAGTTACCGTTAACTAATATGCCGCGACAAAGTGGTAAACCATACAGTCATGAACTTAGTCAATTATCAACAAAAAAGAGTAAAAAGGAGTCTAGAGAGCGTAGAGCTCACGCAGTTATACCGTGTAGTGGCAAGCCAAGGTCTATGTTGGACATTCGCAGTTCACGAAGTAAAAAGAAATCGAAGAAGGCTGAGAGCAGCACACCCACATATCGAAGCCAGATAGTGGATACTAACTCTATGAAGATTAAGATTAGGAGGACAAGTGTTCATGAAACTGTAAGTAATTGCTTAATTCTCCTTAACTTACCTTCTATGGTTGGCTAGCGATTGACTTTACTAAATAATGCTATTACTATAACTATATACATAACAAATAGATCACAAAACTATACATTTTAAAAACACACAACATAAATGCAAAATGCTGACAAATATTATACAATATAGTATTAGGATTTGGGGGTTTAGATAATAGTGTTACATTTTACTATTCTTTAGTTATTCAAAATGCCTACTCATTGTTATAACTGCATTATTATTACACTTTCTCTAGACAAAGTAAACCTCTTTGAATATCAATCATTGCCAATACACAATAGCTAATACATAAACTGTAATATTCGCTCACAATGCATTGAATGTTAGAGTAACAAAGTGCATTACAGTGAGCTTCACTTTCCTTTCCCAGCTGCAACATTCCCTAACTTGTTTTGGACAGGTTACATAAACATTTGATAAATACAAACTATCTTAATTTTGTTACAAAAATCAATTTTTGTTGTATATTGGTCCTCTAAAGTAAAGCTATTTATGTGTATTGGTATTGATACTGGTAGGGTTGTATAGTAACTGCTTGCTATTGCAGGTTCTAACAGGATAGTAAACGCAAACAGCTGGCACACACTTTGTTCTCAGTTTACTCTTAGAGGGAGCTCTACGCTCTAGCAGACATACAATTGTAAGTTGGCCAAGTAAATTGCAGAGTATACTAATAGGTGTAATTACTTGTGCTAGCCCGCACATCTTCTCCGATTAAATCGTCGAAATAATTAATTGGACACTGATCGTATCAGAATCGAGATTCACTTCCGATACGGTTTGTAACCAATAAAATAAAGTTGGTCAACTAAATTATAAAAGTACGCAACTTAGTCGTTCAATAGTCGGCCAACTTACAATTGTATGTCTGCGGGTTCTCTTAAAGTGTAGTTACACTATGCAATATTCAGGGACCTTTTCCCTTAATCAGAATGGTGTAACAAGACAAAAGGGGGGAGGAAGTCCTATTTAATAAACACATGACCTAAATATTGGGCCCTAAATATAGTAGTAAGGGTTTTAGGTGTATCCCCTTAACATACAAGTACTGTGACCTATTTAGCCTCTTTGTGTCAACTAAATATGGGTTCATTTTCTGTAATAATTTAGGAGGATTATGATGACAATATTAAGAACTTCTATCTATGACCCCTGTACTATGTAGCTATGCCTCAAATGAGTTCTTGATTTATGATAAACCCATATAAATCATTACATCACACGTGTTTTCCCCAAAGGAGTAGGCACAGAAGTCTATTATACCCACATTTTGCCAGTTATGTTTTAAGTCTCATGTAAACTGTTTTATCTATGCAAATAAATAAAATTGAAGTATCTGTTTGTAATGTCAAAATAACAGCTTTTTAATAAATGCATATGAAAGTATATACAGTACGTAACAGAAATACAATTTTTAAAATTTTAGTCTGTCTGTTTGTTTGTTTGGTCTGGCTAATCTACGAAACGGCTGGATCGATTATGATGAAATTTGGTATGGGGATACTTTGATCCTTGGGGAAGGACATAGGCTTTGACTTTTTATCGACCACGCAGGCGAAGCCACGGGCTGAAGCTAGTAGTTAATAATAATCCCATATTTAGTTAAATATAGACTGTAGATATATATTATTTACAAAGCAACCATAGCCACATATTTGCTCGGATGATAATACAAAATTTTACAACAAACAGAAAACAGCTGTGTGATCAAATGATGATACAAAAAGCTGAAGCATTGCAGAGTAAAATGTAGCTTGGCAAGCTAAAGAATGTAACACAATTTTGGTAATCTTGACTCAGCTGTAATAAAAAACATTGGTATATATGTATATAACTACATCCATATTTTATTATCTTTGCAAAATAAAATTTACAAGGTAATTTTAAATAACAGGAAAAAAAATTCATGAAATTTAGGTACACCATTCTTAAAAAAGTATGAATCCTTCAACTCAATTCACAAAATAAACTGAGTTATGTTTGAACAAGTTACATTGTTGCATATTACTATTGTTATGTAGTATCCATTGTATGAAAGTACAGTTTTAGTTTAACATCTGCTGTGTCCATAATAAAATTAAATAATGAAATAATTAATTGTAGAAAGTAGAAAACTAGCAGCATAGCAACTCAGTTATTAAACTGCCAACAAAAAGATCTATACTATGATGGGAATGGGGCTTAGGATGTCCAATATTACGAATTTATTAAAAAAAAAAAGATTATTTACTTTTGTAGTTAATATACTTAATATACTTACTATTTTATTTTGTACCAACGACAATGCAGCCAAGGGTGATACTCGGACGCGCTTTGACCTTTAAACTAGTGAGTTTGTCTTTTTACAATTTTAAGATAACTTTTTTTTCATTATTTTTAATTTTGGAACCTATTATTGATAGAATTCCAAAAAAAAATTGAGTCTAAATATACATGCTTGAGAAACCATTTTTTTTTCTTTTACCTCACCTTAAAATGATCCCATACTACTGTATGCAAGGCTCATTTCAGGATCGAACAGCAGCAATTAGTCTTTCAGTTCCGTGCTTGTTATCCCTAAATTGATACAGGGAACTTTGCTTCCAGTTATGATTGTAGAATGCCAGCTTATAAAATAAAACAGGACAAGTGATAAAAACATTGAATTAAATACCACCATTAACAAAACTACCAGTATTCTTCAGAATACCATTGAACATCGTAGTGATCTTCACTTGCCACACACGCAAACAAAACACTGTTGATGTTCTTAAAAGTAAAGCCATGTTTTAATATTGTAATGTTTATTTTGATAAAATGATAACATAACATCACACCTGGAACCACATTTCATTAGTTATGTTGAAGTCTTATGTATACACCCTAGTCTATTGCCATTATCCAGGCACGAATCTGGACTCCAGGTTTCTATTAAGAAATTTGTAAAGGAAAACCTAATAATAATATTTTCCTTGACATGGGGATCGAATCCAAGACACACTGCAATTTTGCTTGCTCACACTGGACCTGGTTAGTCCAGGCAGTCATTTCACCAGTTTACTTTAATGGACTTAATAACTTCCATAATATGATAAGCAGTTGACATCCTCCTTGTATCTTGTTTTATTCATATACTATTTATTATTTAACATTCATAATGTGGTCAAGCCTTTATTTTCGGATGGAATAAACTTAATATTATAAGGCAATATGGTAATAAAACCACAGTTCAGTAATTCAGTTCACTGTAGTCTTTAGATAATTTTCGTTGCACCTAAATATAGGTGTTAAATAGTTTTGTAGTAACTAGTTACACATTCTACAAAGCACCACATTTTAAATAAACCTAATATTACAGGTAACACCAACGCCAACATCGGTTGCCGATATTGGCCAAAGGAAATCTAAAAAGAAGCGGGCGGCGTCGCCGGTTAGCGTGAGTTCTGGCGAGGAGTATGACCCGTCGCGTGGAGAAACGGCCGCCGCCATGAGCGTCGCCGCGCCCAAGCCGCGCCATCCGCAACCCAAGACTCCTAAGCCTAAGAATAAGAAAGCAACCAGTTCTAAAAGTAAGCAAAGTAAGTACATCCTCAATTCACTCTATTTATCTGTTACTATCTTTTTACTATTTTTAAGTATGAGCTCTCTCAAATAGCACCGCAACTCGCATCCGTTCTACCTCAGCTGCATGTTTGCATTTGATATCCGCCAGGCGATAACAAGATAGTATAGCCTTTGTATACTACAATCATATACCTATGAGTATTTTCGGTCTCGATGCTTTTTGATATCCTTGTGTAAGAAACTTACTAACGTAAATTACCTTACAGCCTATTCTTAATAAATGTGAGTGCACAACACTTTCACAAATATTTACATACATTATATTGATAAGCAGCAATCTTCATCATTTACATATCTTAACTCGTTAATGTTACATTTTTGCAGAGAAAAGTGAAAAGACTGAAAGAACTAGAATTAGTGGAGCTGAAAGTAAAGAGACTGGACCACAAAGTCCTTGGGGACATTCTATGCCTAAGGAGATTCTATTACAGATATTTGAATATGTTGTGGCCTCTCAGGGCACATTGCCTTCTGTGATCAGGTAAACACATTCAGGCAATCTATATTGCCAATGTAACTAAGCTTTATATATAATACTCACTGTTATTTTATATTTCTTTCCAGAATTGGTAGAGTATGTAAGTTATGGCACAGTGTGAGCTGTAGACCAGAATTGTGGAAGAATGTAGACCTTGCACAATACACTAGTGAAAAATGTAAAACAGATTACAAACTGGTGTGGCTCCTGGAAAACCGGTTACCGCAATGTCAAACCTTAAATATTGGTAAGTGAATTATTGTGCTGGTTTACTTTGTTGCATGATACGATACATTTAAAAAGAGCTTTTTTTTAGTAACACAACCTACACTACACTGCTTTCTTTTCTTCTACTGTGGTCTTGTTAAAATTTTCGATTTCAAGCAATGTTTCATTATATTGACACTAGCGTCGCTCAAAAAGGTTTTAGCTTTTTCTACCTTCGTTCGGTTTGAAGGCTCAAGATCCAAATCGGTTCGTCAGATTATACATATATACAGACGACATACCAGGGATGCAAGGGAACATGCTTGATGCTAGTCTATATGGAAACAAATTAGAAGATGCAAGTGATGCCCAATACCATCCTATACAAATAATTATTACTAATCGAGTTTCACCCTACTCTACAGCTCAGTGGAAAGTCAGCAACGTGTCGTGGGTGCTAGCCTGCGTTGCTGACTACTGCCCTCAGCTAGTGGAGCTGAGCGTCGCCGGCTGGAGCCGCATCACCTCCGAGCAACTGTTCGACCTCATGCAGGCCTTGCCCAAGCTGCAGAGGATCGACTTGTCACTGACGGTAAGATATTTATCATATCAGGTCATGCTGCATGTAGTTCCTTCATGGAGAAGAAAATCCTTTTCGTTGCTACATTATGCCTAAGAAGAGCCGATTATAAATAACTAGTGTATTGTATTCCCGCTTTCATAGTATAGATTTCATTGATGATACATAAGTATGAATTACATTATAATCTTTGTGCTTCAAATAAGGAAATTGGTTCGATAGTCCATCCAATGACGGAAATGGCTATTTAAGTTCTTATACCCTCCGTATTGGTCCTAATTATAGGACATAACATCACGCCTGCTGTCCCGAAGGTTTGGGTGATGGTGTAAACTACGCCCACATTGCGCCAGTAAAGTTACTGAATTTGTGATGAATTATTCGACGCTATATTTTAGTTTGTAAATAGTTTTGGTTAATTTAGGATATTGTTTTGTTATTTTCGAAAAGTTACTTTAATAAAGTGGTTAATGTATGTTTTGTTACAGTCTGAAACTGGTGGTTCGAGTACGTGCATGTCAGCGGCTTCGATGACGCGCATCAGCGAGAACTTCGGCGCAAGACTGACGCACCTCATGCTAGCGAACAACAAGTTCATAGCTATGCCGCAGATTCTGCAGTCGATAGCGGTAGGTGTTTACAATCTACCTTGTAAAATAATTAATATTTTTAAGTATAGATTAAAGTGGAACGGTGCTGGTAAAATTTACGAAGAGCATTGGGCTAAAACAAGAAGTCGGTGACTCCTAAATATCTGGAAATAGAACCTCGGAATGAAAGATCTGACAGGTCACAGGATGAACCTCCCCAAAAGCATTTCCCAAAATATCAGCAGACCAGGAAAAGTGGAAACAGAGAAGGGAGGTTGTTGCTTGCCAGTAGGAGTTAAATAATAACAATGAAACTTAGCATCATTTACTTCGCTAATACTGAAAGATGACCTTAACAAATGACGTTCAATAACGTGGTGCAATTACATGTCATCATCTGCCTAGCCTTTTTCCCAAATATGTTGGGGTCGGCTTCCAGTCTAACCGGATGCAGCTGAATATCAGTATTTTACCTGGAGCGACTGCCTATCTGACCATAATTATATTTATTATTAGGTATATCATAATTACATATATGTTATGTAATTATTTACTGATTTGTTCCTCAAGTAGTGCTCGATAACACTTTGTTTTTTTTTTTGTATTATTTACGTAAATATTTTGGGATTTCCTGATTTAATAGGCGGGCAATCCCATTACGTCACGTTTGTTACTGTTAACAACCATACATTATGGGTTGTTATTGTTTAAAGACTTCACTTACGAGGCTATATATTAATTACTAACTTCTCCCCGCGACTGCGTCCCTGTCGCATCGCATCGCCTGCCCGTACTATTACTTCGTTTTCGCTTAGCGTTCTTTCTTACTTTTTTGCTCGGTTCCTAGGGGTCATAGCGTGATATTAAATAGCCTTCCTCAAGAATTGGGCTATCAAACTGGCAGTTCCATAGATTAGCGCGTTCAAACAAACAAGCAAACTCTTCAGCTTTATTATTAGTATAGATACATAAATAGTTGCTAATATCTACCTTGCTCATGTGCACTGATAGGAATAGGTAGAGCCTATTTGCCTAAACTTCGAAGAACATAGACAAGAAACGGAGACTTCCTTAGGACTAAATTTTTTCCGGGACATCTGTCCCGAAATTCGGGACAACATTTTTAAATACATTAAAAAAATATGTTATTTGGAATAAGTAATTCGTCTATATTTACCTAAAGTTTGCGACTAGACAACATTTATAATTTATAACTCCATAATAATAACTTATCCTCTATGGGCTCTAAAGGAAAAATAAAACACAAGTAAGTATATTTATATTATTTTTGAAATATGACGTAATTGGAAAGCATGAAACAAAACGTACAGGCGGAAAAAACTTAAGTTACAAATTTATGTTTATCTCTCCATGTCATATAATATGACATTTTTGAAAAAAAATAGTCCTACGGAAGTGTCCATTTCTTGTCTCTGTTCTTCGAAGTTTAGGCAAATAGGCACTACCTATTCCTATCACTGCTCATGTGGCTACCTACAAGCATGTGGAATATGAATTCAACAATTATTGTACCTATAGTCCTGTCAGTAAATAGTGCTGATATAGAAGGTTCCTTCAAGGTTCGTCCTTGGATATGGCACGTATTATGTGGAGGTTCCTCTCTGATAATTCCTTTTTTGTGTGGAGATGCTCATAGATGAGAGCTTTTCCTACGCGGTGATTCCTACTAGCTTGAAAAACTAACTAGATAGCTGGAACTTTCATAATGGCAGGTATAGACCCAGCACTCGTTAAGGCGGGCCCCGTCTACCAGTGTCTATTCGTCACTGCGGATCCCATCCCAATATTATCTTATACATATAGGGTGGCCAACTCAGATGCATACAGATTTGATTTGGCGCCAAATGCACTATTTATGGACTTGATACCACATTAACTTTAGTAATTTTACCCTCAAGTTCCTATACTGATTGAAAAACTACCCAATTTTTTTCAACAAATCATTTCTGGTCTCATTCATCTCATCCAGAGGATTTAATCCTTTGTGATCAAAAATCTTTGTGGTTCACACGCATACATTCTCTTTGACTAAATGTTTAGGTGTAATTATTGCACCATTTTACTTTGAAGAGGCTACAGGCAGGTGCTGCTGGTAATGCGAATGGGGATCGCTACCATGTTATATTTTGTGGTTCTTGATTATTTCATTATCTTTCGAAGTAGTCACTAAAGTATACTGTGTATATTTCCAGAGCCACTGCGTCAATCTGGAAGTGCTGGACATATCCGGCACGCTGGCGGCGTCGCACCCGGCCGCCGTGCCACTGGAGGCGCTGCAGAAGGGCTGTCCCAAGATGAGGGTGTTCCGAGCTGCCAACTCGCAGCTAGTGCTGGCCAATGCCACTACCTCACAGCAGGTTCGTTTAATCTATGTCGTCTATTCCCGCTACGGCTACAGCCCAAGACTATAATTTTTAAATATTTTGATTTTGTTTCTTGTCTGGAAGCTTTTATCGTGCACATCTCTTTACATCATTCTCCCATATAATTATAAATTCCACATTAATGATGTGTTTAACTGCTATTTTGTACTTAACAATATTATTTGAAAGAGAGATGGATTTTCTTGCCCGTTCTTTTCCTTAGGAACCTACTACGCAATGAAATGGGCAGTTAGCTTCATTTTTAGGGTTCCGTAGCCAAATGGCAACGGAACCCTTATGGATTCGTCATGTCTGTCTGTCTGTCTGTCCGTCCGTATGTCACAGCCGCTTTTTTCCGAAACTATAAGAGCTATACTGTTGAAACTTGGTAAGTAGATGTATTCTGTGAACCGCATTAAGATTTTCACACAAAAATAGAAAAAAAACAATAAATTTTGGGGGTCCCCATACTTAGAACTGAAACTCAAAATTTTTTTTTTCATCAAACCCATACATGTGGGGTATCTATGGATAGGTCTTCAAAAATGATATTGAGGTTTCTAATATCATTTTTTTCTAAACTGAATAGTTTGCGCGAGAGACACTTCCAAAGTGGTAAAATGTGTGTCCCCCCCCCCCCTGTAACTTCTAAAATAAGAGAATGATAAAACTAAAAAAAATATATGATGTACATTACCATATAAACTTCCACCGAAAATTGGTTTGAACGAGATCTAGTGAGTAGTTTTTTTTTAATACGTCATAAATCGTAACGTAACGGAACCCTTCATGGGCGAGTCCGACTCGCACTTGGCCGGTTTTTTGAATGACCGACATTGACAATTCGAACGTGTAAATGCTTTAAGTTTGAAGGAGTTATGTAGATCTTCATTTTATACTATTCTACATTTTGGACACTATCAGTCATGGCATGGTTGGTCTAGTAACAAGTCCAAGATACTGCTATTCACAGACATTGAACTTATCATTATTTAGTACCTCATTTATTCACAGATGGAATGCAAAGGCTGGCCACAGCTGGAAGAGCTATCCATAGCGGGCGAGGCGGCGACGGAGCGCGTGGGGGTGGGCGAGTACCGGCTGGGCGACGACGCGCTGGCGCGCCTGGTGCGCGGCGCCACGCGCCTGCGCCTGCTGGACCTGCGCGGCCTGCAGCGCCTCACGGACTCGGGGCTCGTGCGGGTGCCCGCCTGGGATCTGCAACACCTCTTCCTTGGCGGTAACATACACATTTTATTATTTTCACCAAAGATCTTATCATAAAAATTTGTATAGTGATTAAAAATGATTTCTGTATAAGTCTCGCCACTTATGAAGATTATATGTATTAACATTAAAATACACAATCTTTTACTTTTGTAAGACGTCGCACAAACAAATTGATCCTGATGTTGATAAACAAAGAACTAGATGCTTTTCAAACTGCACGTTATCATAGCTGTGCAATTGATAACTTAATAATGCCTGTTTGTACTAACACTGGGCGACATCTAAATCTGCTAAGCAATTACCATTTTTTATGTTGTACTGCCCCACTGCTGAGCACAGGCCTCCCTCAATTCCTTCCAAGCATCCTTCTCCAGGGCCACCTCGATCCCACCCTTGAGGTGCGCGTCTAGGTCGTCTCGCCACCTATTCCTGGGCCGACCTGCTGTCCATCCTCAGGCCCCCACACTGTGGAGGCTGTTGTCCAGCGATCACTATGCATGCAATTACTTAGTGCAAACATATATTTAAACACCGAATTTGACTTCAAAACCACAGACAAATGACTAAATTGTAGATTTCGAAACTTACGAGTAGCCTACTGAGAAACGAGCGGTGAATCAGGTCAGCTTGCTTAGGTTAGACTTTAGCTAATTAATCGTTGCTAAACTACTGCACACGGGCATTTTCGGGCACATTGAAACGCATACCGTATACATAAAATTCATTAGAATTTTTTTGTCGCCTGAAAGAAAATGTATAATAATTTTTATTATAAAATTGTATGTGTAGGTTGCAACGTGACCCGTCAAAGCAGCGCGTGCCTGGAGCTGATCTGCGAGAAGTGGTCGCACAGCCTGCTGGAGCTGGACCTGTCGTGGGCCTCCGCCGAGCGCGTGCTGGACGACGCCGTGTCCGCGCTCGCCGACTCGCCCGACAGCAAGCTCAAGTAAGTACTATTCACCACATTGGTGAAGGAAAACGTGAGGAAACCAGAGGGGTAATTCTCGTAATTTTAAGAACGTTCACAGTCTGAGCTCAGTCTCAATCTGTCAAAAAATACTTCTAATTTCGCTACATTTTGACAAGTTTTTGACATTTGTTTGTCGCCGAGATGACACTGCGACTAGATTTTGAACGTTTTAAATGACGGGAATACAGGCCCTGGACTTATTAAAATAAGTCTGAAATCGCCAACCCGTCTTGAGCAAGTTTGGTAAAGATCAAATGCTTCTTTCTGCCTTTGTATGAGAAAAGGCCATTGCCCTGGAGTGGGCGAATAGGCTGGGATTAAAATCAGGAAATAACCTACACTCGAAATGTTGCCATCAGCTATACATTTTATTATAAATTAAAGCCGCTATTCGTCCGTATGCGTGCCCGCGTGCGAAGCAGAGTCATGTCGCTAGTCTAGCATAAGGCAACTCTGACGCTGAAAACACCCTTAATTATGTCCCAATTATTTCAGAGTACTCAACTTGTGTGGGTCGTCAGTCTCCTTGGAACCCATAAAGAAAGTTCTTCTCAAATGTCCCCATATTGAGTCTATAAACCTCAGCTCTTGTCGCGCTCTTCCAAGGGGAATGAAACGCTTGTACACGGGGAAAGAAATACAAGACCTCAAAGATAGCTTAGATCCGGAAAAAATAAAAGCCAAAGAAAAAAAAGAAGAGGAGAGCGCAAAGATAAAAAAAGGCGTTAAAAAATCAGCAGCTGACTCCAAATCAGAAGCCGCCAAACAAGAGCCCTCGGCAGACGTTTCCGATAAATCTGACATCAAAACAGAATCACAATCTACACAGGATACAACCTCGTCTTCCGTATTTCAAGAACCGAAAAGCTTTTTAGAGTCACCTACGACTGTGGCCGATAAGCAATCAGCTTCAAAAAGGACACCAGTAAGATCTTCTCCAGATAGTAAAACACTTGAAAGAAAATCCGGCAAGGAAATGATAACTGCGGTACCTGAAGGAAAAAGATCTACAAGGGGAACCACTCCAAAACTATTAAGTCCCGCTACACAGTCAAGACCAGATTCCTCTTCCACCCCTAGGTCAGATCCCGTCAAAGACCTTGGAAGTCCCCATTTCAGTCCAGTCGCGAAACCAGACAGTCAAGTACAAAATAGTCCAGATGTCCAGACAGAGTTATTAAATCAAAGCCAAAAAAGCAGTAACTCGTGGAATCTCGGACAGTTTAAGACCACACCCACACATAAGTCGGAAGCCAGTCCTTTAAGTAGGTTAGAGAGTCACACTAAATTAAAACATGGTAAAGTTATAGAGCAATGTAGTCCAACCACCTCACACGATAATAAACCTAGTCCCGAAACCCACAGTATCAAACAAGATAATATGAAGAATCCTAATAGCTGGAATTATGGTAATTATAGTCCTATGCCCCGCCAAGACAGTCAATTCTCCTCCCAAAGGAGTCCCTATTCAGCTCAACCAAGTCCTGCTCAACCTAGCCCTTATTCCACACAGCCCAGTCCGTATTCGACTCAGCCGAGCCCATACTCTTCACAGCCTAGTCCTTATTCGGCCCAACCAAGCCCAGATACAAGTCAAATTATTAAACCAGAGTTGCAGAAGTCTAGTGCTTGGAACACCGGAAGCTATAGTCCTATGCCCAAACATCACCCACCATTTTCACCTCATCCATCAACCCATGCTAGTCCCGACGCAGGAATCGGTTTAAAAAGCGATAATCATCGAAGCAATCCCAATAAAACTCCGGGACATAGTCCAATGTCGCGACAAGACCGCATGCACCATAGCCCTTATTCACCCAGACCAAGTGTAGATGTGACTTATAGTAACAAAAAGAGCCCTGGAGTCGGTAACTACAGCCCGATGATGCGACCAGATTGTCACTTACCTAGTCCGGATAGAGGCTCCACCGCAAGACCTACGATTGGTGGAAGGCAACAAGACATATACGGAAGAACTGTAAATAAAGCGCTCGATATGATGCACAGTAGTGCACCACAACCCGAGATTCCCAACTCCTGGGGAATGGACAGATTTAATCAGATCAGTAGCGCCAACACAACCGCGAGCATCGAGTCACTGGTGTGGGGAGCGTCATCGTTCAGCACGGAGCCAGCTCCGTTGCCGCCACGAGTTGACAACATGCCCGCCATGCTCAACACGCCTTCGCCACAGACATGGCCCGGTTTACCCTCGTTCGACAGTAGTGTTCAAAGACCTAATGACGATTTAAGTGATCCGTGGACTTTTGGTCAATTCCGTGAGCAGCCGCACCATGTGCACAACACCTTCGTGGATCAGAACAGTTTCGATTTGAGTGCTCACTTAGGTCATCAGGCGCACTCGTTACAGAGCTATTTGGACGACAACTTCCCAGAAACATCTCGCGTAGAATGACGCTCTCGCCCGCCTTCGTTTTAGTAACTCAAATGAAACTGAATGTTGTTATGGACAAAATATATTAAAATATGATAAATTCCTTCTTTGAGGAATATAGGGTGATGTTGTATTTAATAATGATTGAACAATTATATTATAGACATTGTAAATAAGATTTATTTAGTTAGAATTAAGAGTAATGAAGCTAGGAATGCATTAATGTTATTTTGCAGCCGATAGTTTATGAAATGATATAAAAGATAAGAAAATTATAATTATTAAGGATAGTAAAATTCATCCATCGACTTAGATATTGTTGGATTATACTCATGAGTTAGGTTTTAAAATGAGTCTTTGGTGTACAATGCCAAAACCTGTTTTCACTGACGACAAAATTAATTTATTTCTATCCATTTTATTTTCTTTGAGTTTTAACTTTTATAGCATTTTTCAGCAAAAGGTTTCATTAACAAGAAGAACTTTTGTTTGTTTTGTTTAACTTTCGATTAAATCATTACAATAGCATAAAAACATTCCGTTTCACACTGTATGTAAAATTGTATACTTATAACACTATTTTCTCAAAATTGCCGACACCCTAAACCTTTACTTATTTATTTGTGTTGTTAGATATTTTAGAAATTGTTGTGTTAACAATGAATGAAGAAAAGTTTTATTGTTGACGTGCTTTAGAATAGGCCGTAAACATAGGTATAAAGTTTACATAATTTGGTTTTTATCTCAAAATAAATAGAGAAGAAAATACCGCGATGGGTGTCTGTTGGCGTTAGGTGTAACACATTATGATTCTGAAGAAGTAGTTAACTAGTTGCATGTCATTATTATATATTTAATGTTTCCACAGTGTTGTTAAAACTTTGCAAGCTCTAGCCAACCACTTACCCCAGTATCTGAAAGTCAATTCAAATTAACCTGTTGGCAAATATCGTGTTAACTTTTGTAATTGGTCGTTGTTCTTTTAGTCATGCAACCACGATAGCCAGCAGAGATGAACAATAGAATACAGTAAAGACTTGACCAGGCTTCCAGTAACTGAGGGTCACATTTTCGACTATTTGATAGCATTCAGTTTAAATTATAGACATGGTTTAAAGTATATTGAGCTCACTGTTTCCCTTACTTCCAAAGAAAAAAACAAGCGATATCTATTCTAATTACTGCACTATTGAAGTATTTGTGTTGTAGAATTTCTAAATGGAGTGTTACCTGTGTAAACTAGTGCAGCTAATATTGCTAGCTATTGTGAAAGTACTTGTGGAGCTAAATGATAACAGTCAGCATCATCAATTCATTTACAAACATATTCATATTGTGTGTACGCACTGATATAAAATATCGCGGCGGGAATTTATCTCGCCCGGGATGTTCAACTCTCGGTGTAGAGCCGAGCATTGAGAATCTAACACAGACTTAAAAAAACAGTGGCGCCGATTCCCTTGTTCACAAACTAAATTTAAGTTCAGTGCATCTTTTTCTTTCTATTTCATTAAGAAAAGGACAGACGATAAATATTAGTTTATTCCTGTCAAATTAGTCAGCGCCTGACGTAAAGACGTAATTTTAATCGATATGTTTTTAATCACGTCTAAACTGTCTATGGAGTATCTTAATTTCACCTCATTTCATTTTCCGCCTTCGTCTTCTCAATAAATTGTTTTTCTTGAAAGCATGATCAAAACTGATAGACATTATTTTCTGCTTCTAAATCTTATGAGTTAGCTATGGTAATTGCATCAGCCAGGAGCTGTACTATGGAGGTGTAAAGGCCATCATTGTGCGCCGTTATGAAAAAGGGATAGGGCTATTCATCCTGTATAGCTCCATCTCTCTCTGACACTGGAACAACGATGTCTTCAACACGTCACAGTAGTAACCCAGTTGTCTTGGTTTAACATGAATAAATGATGCTGTTTTGTTATTCAACATGATCACTACGAGTGCTTGTATATTAATAATTACTTTGTTGCATTTTAAGTTTTCAGTAAAAATTAATAACTGACAATCTAGATCAACCCTTGCATTCTATTGTCAGGTCCAGGATTTATTATATTTGGTCTTTTTTCTTTCATCTTACTTTGCTTAGAAATATTATAATTGTATAAAACAAATATTTATTTCCTATGTTGTTGCATAATGGCGTGGGTCTAGAGTTGCACTGTTATCAAATTGGAATAAGAATCTCAATAGACACCTGCATAGTTATATTCATTATCAGCCAATCATGAATTGAGTATTACAATAAAGTTAAAACTCTAGATCCAGAGCGATGCATTCATTAAAAAAAAAAAATCGTGCTTGACTTTCTAACATCATTTTATATTTTTAAACTTTTATTAGTGACGATAATGAAGTTAGATTTTTATAGGAAGATAAATCTAAATATCAAACCTAAATATTTATTTTAAAATTAAAGCCAAGTACAAAGTGCTTTTTTATAAATTATATGTATAATACGTGTGTGACCCGTGGTCCCTCCGAGAAGTACAATGCTGCCGAATTAAAATGGTAGTTTCTGCCGTAGGTCCCTGGAAGATACCGTCTCTCCGAAAAATACAATGCTGCTGAATTAAAGTTGTACCAAGGTCAAGTCATAACACAGTCAAAGGCGTTATTTAAAAAGATACTCACATTACTTTTTATTTGTGTTTATTAATTTATTCAAATCTTATGAGATGTTTGCTGCCAATTTCCATTAATGATTAATTCATTCGAAATCAAAAACTCTGACAAATATTATATCTGACCACTTATGACTTTATAATGATTTAAAGTATTAAATAAGACTGAAGAGATGACGCTGCAAGGTTTTTTTTTAATAACTTCTTGCCTCTATGTTACAAATATATTCGTGATTTTTTCATTCTGTGATTCTTTATTTAATTCTTTAATTATGAATAAAACCTTAGACCGTAATAAGACTTGACCTTGGTACAACTTTTATTCGGCAGCATTGTATTTCTCGGAGGGACCACGGGTAAAGAAAATCCCCGTGGTCTCCCTTCCAGGGACTACGGGAGGGACCACGGGTCAAACACGGTATAATATATTGCATAGGTACATACTTCGTGTTGTATTTAAAGAGACCGTTAAAACCACCAAATATTGTTTCCAATACCTACATTAGCCTTATAAATGCCTAACTTTTAACTGAAAAGATATTTTATAGTTTTATTAACTTATTAAAAAATGAAAAATTATTATCTTCTATACATAGAATGTATAAATATAATATTAGGTAAATATTATGTTAAATAATCGTGTACTATAGTATGTATAAAATAAAGTTGACTAATATCTGTAAGTTCTGTTATGTAGAGATTTTTGTTTGTAATATTGTTACACTACGAAGCGGACTTCTTACAGGTGGTCCAATTTTTATAATCTAACCAATAAAATATCGATGTGGTTGTACATTTACATTTTGAATAGAATGTACTATTTATTAAACTTCTTTTGTTGAGAAACATCATCCCATCTATTTTATCCACATATCCCACCTTCGAATACTAAGTCGAATTAAGAAGTAAGTATGACGAATTGGTCTCAATTCCATAAAAAAATATAAATGGCCAAAGGAATGCCACGCTGCGTATTGCATATGCATTGATTATGATCTTTATTCAGTACCCAAGTTGAAACATTATAACACTTGGGGTGAATTAAGGCCAGCGGAAGGCGGGGAACGGCATCGAGGAGGTTTTGCCGCCGGCCATCACACACTGATGGCTTGCGATATCGTCAGCGGCCGCAGGCGCACTACTGGATGCTGCGGCATGCCGGCAGCATCCCGCGGTGTGCCATGGGGAATTCGAAAGCAGCCGCTTGCACTGCCTTTCCTCCGCGATTATATGCTAGCGAACTCCGGCGCATACAGTCGCATGCCGTCAAATCTACTCACGCCGCATGTTGGCGCGGTTATTCCGTTTATCACCCCAGAGCGGATACGCGGAAACGCATGTCCGAAAATCCACCCTAAACCTATAAATTCCGTTTATCCAACTAGGCTTAGGGTCGATTCTCGGACATGCGTTTCCACTTATCCACCTTAGGCACCGTCTCCAGTCTCCACGAGCGAGAATCGCGGCAATATTATCGTCGTGCCATCCAATTCTCACAGCGATGATATCGCCGTGTGGAGACACGATAGAAATACGTGGCACGACGATAATGTCGCCGCGATTCTCGGTCCCTTAGGGTGGATAAACGAATAACCCGTATAACATAGGTACAGAGCAAAGAATACAGAAATAAAAAATGCGAGCTTTTTTTTTTAAGCCGAGAACTAGAATTGAACCGATTGTATTTTGGGAGTTTTGTTGACAGAGAATTGATACTGGAGAACCTGTCAGGGAAGCAAATGAAAACATCTAAACGCGTTGTTAAAACATTTTATTTAGACAACAAGCATACATAATATAACGTGATAAAATATTTTATGCTGTAACGAGGTATGTAATTTCAATTTTAACTTATAATTAGAAACATTATACAAATTGCATTCCACATATTTGAAATATTAATTAATAACAGACATTGTTACAAGTCGGAGGGCAATGTTAAAGGGATTATGTTACAGTAAAAGGCTCGTCATTCATACATACATTATGTCGAATACGTCGCAAAAAAAAACTCAAATCAAGGCAGATATTTTCTGAACCCGAACAAAAGGAACCCCTTTTGGCACAATACTTTTTAAATAATAGATTACGTATAATTACAAGAGTGCAAACAGAGCGCCGCGCGTCACATAAAAAGGCTATCAGGGAAGCTTCTGAAAAAGTATTGGATAATATATGCCTGTAAGCTGGGCGGGTACCTACGTGTTGGTGGTGTGTTACGGTCACATAATAATTAGTATTATATTTATATTCTTTTAACTAGGTCCCTAAAAATATAGCCTGTATCCATTAGTTTCGAATATACAAACTTTTAAATACTGTGAAATACTTTGCATTTTCCGCGCCATAGGCACATTGTTAACTCATTTCCGAATGATTAGTTTCATGCCAATGTTGGCATAAAATCGGGCAAGTTCGAGTCGGACTAAGGGCCGGCGCACATCTGTCAACCTTGCAATCAAGTTGAAAATTAAATTAACTTTCATTAGCTCGAGAGCGCGTCTAAGCGGAAAGAGGCGCGTGTCTCAAGTTATTTATTCTAAACTTTTTATTTTTAGGCAAGCAACGTTGATAATGTTTGGCAGTGACAACCGCGCGCGCGGCGCTGCGCCTCTCCAGCAGCAGGTCTGCGCCGGCTAGGTAGCTAAGCTATTATAGTTTTGGTGCTACCTTAGTTATACAACTGATAATCTACATTTTTTTTTTAAACTGACTAGTTATTACTGTTCTATAGATACAGGGGGCCTACTCCGAAGTGCAAAGTGCGTATGTTCGGAACGGAACCGACACATGTCCGAACCGAATATTATTGAAAAATGCAAAAAAGTTCGGATCGGCTCAGTTGGGTCGGGACCATGGTCTATATTCGAAAGAGTGTAGGATCGGAACCAACCGAACCAAATAGTAACTTCGTAGCAGGAAACGGCCGAACATTCGGCCGATACTACTTCGGAGTAGGCCCCCAGGTCTTGTTGATGCCCTTTCTTTGGGAACACCCAAATACTCAGAAATATTTTATTCCGAATTTAGATTTTCCGATTTTCAAAAGTCCGAATTTCATAATACCTAAGAATTATAATGCCTATTATTAAAAATCACGAAATTTATTTTACCGAAAGTCGTAAATGCGATTTGTTAGTTTTCCGATTTTCATACGTTCGAAGAATCAAATTCTCGAAGGGTTCTCGGTCCGAAAAACGACATTCCGACGTCTTTTTTGTTAAATGCATTATCTATTCTATATCTATACTTATAATAAATCTGTAGAAGTGAAAATTCTGTACATTGAAAATATCCAAAAAATAAATGGCAGGGGGTGTTACTTGACCGACACCGAACCCAAAAATGTGATTAAAAAAATTTTTGTCTGTCTGTCTGTTTGTTCAAGCATCACGCAAAAACTACCGGTTCGATTACGATGAAACTTGGTATAATTATTCTTTAATATCCTGGGCACCACACTGGGTACTTGGATTTTGCATAATTATTGAGTTTAGATTAGTTATCATCAGAAATAGGTTTATTTAGGTAGGTAGGTATTTAATTTTCTGTTATTGAGTTTTTTTTTTAATTAGTTAGGTACTTAGGTAAAGATATCATATAGGTACCCTCTTAATCACCACTAATGAGACACAATTGGTTTTCTATTGTAATTAGCCACAAAGGGCCCGCGACATAGATGGCATTCTGGGGAAGCACATACATTTTATCCTGTTAGCACGTTCCCGTGGGTAAATTTCCGACATCCACGCGGGCGAAGCCGCGGGCAGAAGCTAGTACTTATAATAAATCTGTAGAAGTGAAAATTCTGTACATTGAAAATATCAAAAAAATAAATGGCAGGGGGTGTTACTAGACCGACACCGAACCCAAAAATGTGATTAAAAATTTTTTTGTCTGTCTGTCTGTTTGTTCAGGCATCACGCAAAAACTACCGGTTCGATTACGATGAAACTTGGTATAATTATTCTTTAATATCCTGGGCACCACACTGGGTACTTTTTATCCCGGAAAAGTATATACAATAAAAAACAAACTTAATTTTGCGGTTCGATCCCTAGACTCATTACTGTACCAACCGCAAATAATAAGTTTGTCGTAGGTTACGTCACCCGCAGTGGAGTTCATTTTTATTCCTTTTAGTTTTTAGAGTTATTTAGGTTTATTTTCATATAAATCGTAGGTATAGATTTTAATTTTAAAGTATAGGTAGTATATTTGATAGTGTACGTAGTGACCGTAGGTTATTTTATAATACTGTTAGGTAGGATTAGTCATTCGTATAGATATTAGTTTTTAGGGATTTTGCTTATTTATTGAGTTTAGATTAGTCATCATAAATAGGTTTATTTAAGTAGGTATTTAATTTTCTATTACTGAGTTTTTTTTTAAATTAGGTAGTTACTTAGGTAAAGATATCATATAGCTGGTGCCCTCTTAATCACCACTAATGAGACACAATTGGTTTTCTATTGTTATTAGCCACAAAGGGCCCGCGAGATAGATGGCATTCTGGGGAAGCACATACATTTTATCCTGTTAGCACGTTTCCGTGGGATAATTTCCGACATCCACGCGGGCGAAGCCGCGGGCAGAAGCTAGTTTGACATATATTTTTAGATGTGATGTTTTTTTTTTGTCTGTGTGATGTGTTTTGTTTTTTAGATGTGTCATAGGTATTATTTTACCGAACTATATTTCGCCGATTTACAAAATAGCTTTTTGCTATTGGCCGAAGACTCTTTTGAATTTTTTTCATTAGCCAAATGATTTATTTGTCATAATTTTCACAACACTGAAACAACATTTTACGGAATATTATTTGGTTACAAATATATAGCCGGTTACTTGGTAGCTACAAAATTTAATGACAGAAACGAATCGCTGCAAAACCGACTTCACGCAGTCTTGTCTGCCCTACCCTAGAGTGTAATTTAAGCTCGCGTAGTCGCGGAGGGGTGGGACTGCCCGCAAGCCGAGGAGCAGCTGCGGTGATGAGCGTTAAAACCATCTGCGACGAAAAGCTCGCGAGGGGCTGCCCAAACCCCGCAGCGCCGGAGCCGTGACAGAAACAATGCATGCTGCATGCCTGCTTGCTTGCATGCTGCATGCCTGCTTGTACGTTGCATGCTTGCTTGCACTGTGCATGCTTGCTTGCACGGTGCATGCTTGCTTGCATGCTGCAAATCCCCTGTATTATTGATAAATCACTTCGGTTAGGTTATGTTAGAACTGTGACTATTAAGTCGGACTTTTTGATATTCGATCGATTGAATCTCGGTATTTTGAGAATAGTAATTATAAACGTTAAGAATATTGAAATTTAGGAACTATAAAAATAGGAGTAATGATAAGTTGGAGTTGTTTATTTCGGAATTATGAAAATCGGTATTTTGACATTCGTATTTGTGACTGACGGAATAAAGTTTTCCGTATTTATGTAGTGTACCCCCTTTATTTGGGTGCAGAATCCTAAATCTCGAAAAAAAAAAACGACCTCTTCATTTCGCAACAATGCATAGATAAACTGCTTTTAAATTTCAATATAATTTAAATGAAATCTATCTCTAAGAATCATTCAATTCATGTTTCATATTTGCGCCTAATTTTATTTAATTTTGAGATTCCTAAAATAATACGACACGATTCTATCTAGACCCACTCCACTCTCATTAAAATATTTGAATTTATCAAAAATCGTTAAAAAAACGCAAAATCGATAGCTATGTGCATTTTTGTCACTATCTCAGTGACCTAATAATATTTTAATCATATACAGACATTTACAATAAAGCCACGAAAATAGACAATGGAATGTAGAAGTTTATAGCAGTAACTAGGTATACGTTAAATGCTGTCATATTCCTCATAATTAAACTCAGTGGCAGGCGAAGGTCCCAACAAGTCCTGCTGAGGAGTAGTCGTCTTTTTATCACTTTTAGATTTCTTATGTTTATGCTTCTTTTCTTTTTTCTCCGATTTCTCATTGTAATCTCCCTTATCTTTGTCCTTTGATTTCTTCTTCTTTTTTTTCTCCTGTTACAAAGAATAACATTAGCAAAACGTTAATAACAATTATTTTTAATTAACAATGGTTGAAAAAGATTCAGCCATTACCTTGTCACTAGGCTCTTTAGCCGTGTCTGGATCTTCGCCGCCTAAAGCAAAGTTTAGAAGTTAGAATGACAATGTATTACGAGAAACTGTAGATGATTTAATACGATCACTTGTTTTCCAATTATGCTAACCTTCAGGGGATCTTCGTGCACTTGTATCGCCAGCCCAAAGCGGGAAATCGTTATCCGACGGTATTTGTGCGTCAATGTGACGTCTGTTTTCAAATATAGGCATACTTCCTATATCTACGCTATCAATATCGTCCTCTTCGTCCATTGTAACACGACTCATGATTTTGTCAAGTTTAGTAGTGTCTTCATCTTGATTTGATCTTGAAGTAAATTCTGTGGGTAATTTTGACTCTGTTCGAATGTCCACTGACGAACTAACGTCAAAGTCTAAATCTTCCTGATCAATTGTTACTTTGGGATTATTAATAGTATCATCGTCACTGAAATAATAATCGTTATTAGAGACGTATACTAAGTACTTTTCGCGTTTATCCAAATAATAGAGGTGTCCTACCTTTCAGTGTCATAAGCAACATCCTGATTAGGGCTAGATATTGCAGGAAGATCTTCCAAAAAGCTACTGTCCAAAGTTCCAGCATAAAACTCGTCTAGACATCCAGATGAGGCTGATACATTGGCACCGGATGGCGTACTCTGTCCACTAAAATACGCAAATAAACCAAACAATAAAATAATTGTCAAAAGTCTAAAGTGGTTACACGCAGGGACTTTTTGCAGCCATAAAAACACGCGATTGCATCGCGACACTTGCTGTAAGGGTAATTATATGCTGAAAAAGCCTCAATGTGATACCTCGCGAAGCTCGCGGTCTCGATGTCACCTCCATGTAAAACAAATGCATGCTAATAAACACGCACGCACATAACGAAGGATATCTCACTGCGATACATCGCGGGCTGCTTGGGGGTTTACATATATGCCTACATCTACATGAAAACAAATATTTTGTGTTTACATCGCGTTCAACGGCAAGCATCGATGTCATCAGAGGGGCAATTCCCGTATTTTTATGAACGTTCGCATTCTAATCTCAGTCGCAATCTGTTAAAAATACCTCTAGTTTCCATACATTTTTGACGAGGTTTTGACGTTGATTTTCGCTGAGATGAGATTGCCATTAATTTTAACGTTTTTTAAGTATTGTCCTTCTGGCTCCTGATTGGTCAAATCGGTTCGCATCAGCTTATCGTATCTGCTTCACTCTCGTGCCGCTTCCATTTGATTGATTACTTGTGTGAAGTGACTTATGGATAAGGAGGTACTAATTTGTTTGTGAGAAATGTTAGGCCTGCTTTTTGGGGCAGGCCTATGTCCAGCAGTGGACTTCTTTCGGCTGGAATGATGTGAGACAGGCGGAAGAAAAACCACCACAAAAAATATGTTTTAGCTAGAGAATGGAAGAATTTAGGTACTTCTTGTAGAAGTAGTAGTCTTCTGGAGTAGGTAGACACACAAGACTGAGCAACTGAGCTTTCAGATGCGACTGCACCTGAATGGATGGTGGTGCGAACATGTCTGCGAACGTCGCGGTGCCATCTATGAATCATCATAGAAATAGCATTTATCGACATCAAGATAGCGACCGCGACCGCGAGCATCTTCGGTATGTAATTACCCTTTAGCACGCGAAGTAAAGGAAAGAGTTGGTGACTGCAATATCGTGACTAAATCGCTGCAAAAAATCGCCGTGTGAACATAACCACTCCTAAAAAGAGTAACATAAGGTTAATCTACAGAGTGTTGTTACCTGTCTTGAGGCAGTCGATGTGGCGTCATGTCCATGCTAACTTGAGTTTTAGGCCTCGTTAAGTCTGGGCTAACATAATGACTTTGCGTGACTTGACTCGGCGTTTTCAATCCATTACCGGCTAGTGACTGCGATACCTGCAATAATGATGAATAAAAATATGGAATAGGAACATGAGAAGTAGGTATAGGAACCTAAAATGTACGTAGTAGTATGTAATAAAATACTCACAAGTGGGTTTACACTAGGGGGCACAATAGGTTTGCCGGCGCCAAGCACAATGCTGGGAGAGCGATCACTAGCAGGTCGAGGTTCCGGCTGACCCGCACTCTGTCTCCGCTTATTTGCGAGACGATCCACAAACAGGTCATAGTGAGACTCTTCTGAATTCTGGAAATATTAATCACTGATTGTAACAAAAAACCGGACGAGTGCGTGTCGGACCACGCACATTGAAGGGGAACCCTTCGTAGTTAGGATGAATATTTACGAATGCATAGTATTGTTTTTATCGATCATAAAAATAAGTTTGTATTTCATAGTACAGCCCGATTCAAGCTTTACGACGGCTCGGAACTTTAGGCGAGCGAGACGCTGCGCAGTAACAAATTCATGTGTTAGGGCGCGTTCACATTAAACGTCCGTTTTACAGGTCCGTTAAAACGTGTATGTTATTATTAGCATAATGTAGTTGTATGAGCGAGTTCACACATAATACAGTATTCTGGATCCAGTAGAAAATACCGATCCGACAAAATAAGCAGCAATCCGTTTTACAGGTCCGTTTAAACGTATGTGTTATTAGCGTATGTAGTTGTATGAGCCAGTTCACACATAATACAGTATTTTGGATCCAGTATCCGATCTCTTAAAATCAGTCATGTGTGAATACTATCTCCAGTAGCGACGGATCCGTTAAAAAGGATCCTGTAAAAACGTACGTATATATGAACGCGCCCTAAGCGGGGGTAGGGTACTGCGCAGCGAGTAGCACACTTCAGATCTGCCACAAACTTTGACGTATAGGTACTATAGCTATTTATCGCAAAACTATGAGAAACAAAAAATAAATTAGAAACATTATAATCTTTAGAATGATGGGATCCAACAATATTCTACACGCTTATGTGCCGCTCGATCCTCTCTGCCTACCCAACAAAAGAAAGCGTAAAGTTATACCAGTATACATTTATGCAGTTTTCATTACTTGTTAACCTGTGTTAGTTTGCCTTTTAATTTCATTATACATATTATCGTGACTACTACTACTATCGTGAATACTTTCACATATCAAAAAACAACGGTTTAGCTGTGGGGTGTACACGATAACATAAATTACCACTTGAAAGCTTAATATTTCGCAAATGAATCCCAGAATCATATTTACTAAGAACCCTAAACCAACTAACCCTAATGAACTTGGTTCAGAAAATACTAGTTTTAAGAAACATTGTTTATATTTACTAACCTGAAAGTCATCAAGTTCTTTTTCAGTCTCTTCCGCGTCTCTCTGGTTTCTCTGAAGTTGTTCTAATAAACTTGTTTTCTGAAGTCGTAAAAACGGTACATTGAGGAATTTGTGGAGTAATCTTAGTCCGAAACCATTTCTCATTGAAGACTCAGCATAACGCACGGGAGCAGTCCTATGAAAGCGAAATAATTTATGAGGAGAATGAGATATTTTTTTTCTCCATCGTTTTATCCTCCTTTCAACCTTCACAATAGATTATATGATTTAACACAATATCTCTAGATACAGATGTTCTATGTCACGAAGTCCGTTTGGCTATGAATGTTGTCAAGCGTGCACATGCACATTGCTTTTGTGTGCGTAACCTCGAGAGCGCTCAGTGTCGATCGCGCACACACAAGCGCGCTTGTCGGGATACGTCACTACTACAATCAAAGCCGAACGGACTTCGTGAAATAGAATATCTGTACTGGATTAAATGGTACTGGAGTCACTACCATACCTGATAAGTCTGGCATGGTGAAGAGCTGTTTCAATGTGGTGAGGGTGAACTTGTCTATGGTGCTGCATGTCACAATGGTTCCCCAGCACCACAACTGGTATATCTGCTGGTACTTGAGATAGCTCCTTCACCACATAGTCAAATGTCCTGAAAAAAGAATTCTGCATTATCATATTGTAAGTTAGTTGAGGGGCCCGTGGCTAATAATAATAACAGCCGCACAGGTCGATCGGTCAGGTTAAGCTACGCTTGCCGCGGTTGGTCTATGGATGGGTGACCATCTTTACATACCGAGACCCCTCCGTGCCTCGGAAAGCACGTTAAGCCGTTGGTCCCGGCTGTTATTCATGCATCTTTGACAGTCGTTGTTGGTAGTCAGAAGCCCGAAAGTCTGGCAACCAGTCTTACCAAGGGGTATTGTATTACCCAGTAACTGGGTTATGGAGATCAGATAGGCAGTCGCTCCATGTAAAATACTGGTATTCAGCTGCATCCGGTTAGACTGGAAGCCGACCCCAACATAGTTGGGAAAAATCTAGGCAGATGATGATGATGATGAAGTTAATTCAGTATTTTAGTGTGATAAAATTTGGGTTGGATGAGCAAAACATTATTGTTGTGTATCTTTAATGAAGGTACTTGGAAATTTTGACAAATAATATTCATACAAGTACCTTACATGTGTGAAAATAACACATTAGATTAAGGCTACGTAGTGCTTATGCTATCCACGAAATAAAACAGTGAATTACCTAATTCGTGTTTTATTGAACATAATAATTATTTAAAGGGGGGAAGGGAAGCCTTTGCCCGGCAGTGGGACACTAAAATGATAAGAACTGTAGCAATCTGTTTGTTTTAACAGTATGCCACTGGGTGAGTAACAAACTGTTATAAGTAGCCACTCATTTAAAAGTTAAGTAACCTATGATATCCTCTTGACCAAATTTCAGTGGAGAAATTCCTAATGGAAAAAGCAAGAGAACAAATCAGTGGCGAACTAAACCTGTTGGGGCCCAGGGTGGCCAAACTAAATGGGGCCACCAAGTGAAAGTAATGGCGAAAGCATTAGATATCACTAATTTATATAAAAAGATTTATTTTTGTATTTTATGAGCATAGTACTTATTACAATTTGCCATAAATATACATACCAAGGTTTTGTTATATCAAGCATGAGTATCACACCATTAGCATTTTTATATACATCTAAGAATGTGGCATCAAGAACTGGTGTTTCATAGCCGTCTTCAGATGCTGCTGCAGCAGATTGGTTTTCCAGTTTTAGACCCAAAGGAGGTTTCTTCTTTGTACGACCTTTATCTACTACTTCCCATACTTCTACCTTGAAAATAAAACAAGTTTCAAATTAAAAACCTGTTCCAATATGTTGAAATAAAGTAATTTATTCACATTACGTTTGAACTGCATATTCTTTGTGAAATTTGCATAAGTTTTAATGAATAATAATATTTAGTGTAGTGTGGAGTCATGAGCTGTCAGTGGCAAGATGTAATTTTTATTATCTTAGAATAAATCAAACAGACATTGTAATAATGTGTTACTTTGTACTTTCACTCACTTTAACAATGTAATCAGTATTTTTATATGTCCAATGTATAGGAGCAACTTGTATTTGATCAGTTGGTGCATAGTCTTCGATAAATGGTCCACCTTGTAGACGCTGCAACAGGCACGATTTGCCAACGTTTCTGTCGCCTTTTATCAGTATTTTCACTACAATCAATAAATCCCGATTAACCTCATGTATGAAACAAGATAGTAGAGTAACATGCACACAAGTAACTTACTGTTAAAATGAACTCCTTTCGAAAACTTCTTCTGCAAAGAAGAAGACATAGGCAAAGGAGCTGGACAGCGATCATCGCCGCTTCTAGTTAGTTTTTTGAGAGCAGAAAACATTGTTGATTCTCTTTTGCGATATTTAACTAACAAATAACATGTAAAATATATATAAATAGACCACAACACTTAGCTGCAAGAAAAAGAAACCAATATCAGCTGGTGTCCAAAAGTAAAATAAAAAATATTGGCGAAAAAAGTATACATCACATCAATACAAAACACTCGACAGCGACCACAGATCATATATATCACATATCACAGATATATATACACTTAGTTTATGCCACAGATCATGACAGCGACATCCAAAGGGTTGCCAGCAGAGCCAATTACGTAGATAGAGAATGAACTATTCTCTATCATTGACATAGAAAAGTTCTTTATCTACGGCCAATTCATTGAGATAGGAAAAAAATGGAGATGCCGCGTTATTCTATACATACATTTGCTTATGCCGACCTCATCTAGTTTTAAAATATGATTGACGTGTAAAAGTGTTTGTACAAACCTACTTACAAAAATAAAATCATTTATCATTTATACAAATATGAGTGAAATATGATTCAGAATTTGAAATATCGTTATGTCTCATTCTCTCTAGTGAGATAATCTTATTTGATAAAAGAGACAACTATATTTTAAGTTGTTGCTAATTATGGCAACATTGCCTTGACGTAGTGACAGCTGTAGGTAAGTGCCGTAGCAGCCATCTTATGCGACGAGTTTCGTGGTAGTTTTGCTGTCAAATGGTTGTTTGTTTTTTGTATTATTGAAATTTGCGAGAAAATTACGAGGATTTTACCTTTTAAAACTGTATGTAAATGTTGGAAAACAGAAGTTCAACATGCCTGTGTGTTGTATTGTGAAGTGTGGTGCAAGAAAGAATGAAAATCAACCTCAATTGTCGTTGCACAGGTTAGTAGCCGGTTTTCATGCAATAATACATACAATAATACACAATCGATGATACAATTGTAACGCGATCATGAATTTATGGCTAAAGTATTGATATTTGGGTTCATTTCCATATAATAGGCCTTTTTATTATATTTGTTAATTCATTCGTTGTGTTTACAAACAGATGTCATAATGGAATAGTGTTGTACCGTTGCCGACTTACCGTAATAGTTTCTGAAACTAGTTCCTCCGCTGAAACAATATCCGTATATTCTGCGATGTTAACATAAATAATCTTGCGTCTTATTCGGTCCGAGTGATCTAGCTAGGTCCGGCCTGTGGTTCACACTTCACAGCACCAAAATCCATCGTGATAACTAGTAAAACTCGTACGTAGTATCGTTACTCGTTATAGTAACAACGAGATAACAGTTGTTCCTTGATTGACACAACCCTAGCAATAGCAGCCATTTTATGAGACAAGATGAGTTGTAGGTATGCAGTTATGCACCCTTTTTTTGTAGGTATTTCCAGTCCATACTTTTTTATGTCAATGGGCCAATAACAATTTTATAGTTCCCAGTTTTTTTTTTTCATTGTTTGTAACAAAGCGAGGGTAAAAATAAATTGCTCTATACTCCATTTATAATAGCATTAGAAAAAAGAGGCTCGTAGAAGCAGGAATGCAAAACATTTTATTTCAAAGTTATGATAAAACAATTTTAAGGGAGATGCTTAAATTCTAATTTTCTTGCGTTTTTTGCAATTTGCAGGTCAGTGTAAGGTTGTATCTTAATAAAAATAATATGATGCGCAAAAATAAGAAATATGTAGGCAATAATACAATTTTAACCTTAAAAATAAAAAAAATTTTGGGGAACCCACAAAATTTATTGTTTTTTTTTTCTATTTTTGTGTGAAAATCTTAATTCGGTTCACAGAATATAAATCTACTTACCAAGTTTCAACAGTATAGTTCTTATAGTTTCGGAAAAAAAGTGGCTGTGACATACGGACGGACAGACATGATGAATCCATAAGGGTTCCATTTTTTGCCATTTTGCTACGGAACCCTAAAAATCAGCCCTTAGTTCTATTTACAAAAATAGTTTATTTTACTACAACTAGGTAGCTATGTATTTTACAAGTGTAGTTACATGAAAATTACTTATTTTTACATTACTATTTACAGTTGATCAGCAGCACCATTAACTTAATAAATAAGATCACGCCTTATTTTCAAGTCGGTAGGCAGTAACTACGAACAGCTATGCTAAAATCCTTATGGTCATTGTACATTGGTTTCATAAAACCATGTTATGAGTTTTTATTTCAATGCTCTGTCATGTCTCCAAATATAGGTGAAGGATCCGGTACCATATATGATGTATAACTTTTTTCAGTGTCCTTTAGCTTTTGTTTTTCAACTTATATACAGCTACCCTTAACAAGTCCAAACAACTTGCTGATGTTGCCTGGTTATCCTGCTCTCCAAGACCACTGTCATGTCACTTGAAAAAAGAAAAAGCGTTGAGCTGTGTTCATGCTTGATATTTCTTTGGACACATGTAAATAACTCTATGGGTGCTGAACCACTCTAATTGGTATAATATACTGTCGTCTTAATAAAAATATCCATTTAGTCCCACTTTGATTTCTTCTTTTCAAACAACTCTTTGCCATCTTTATCTACAGTAGCATAGTATCCCATTGATTCGTATTTTGTTCTCATATATGCCATATAACCAAGGGCAAAAGTGAAGCATGCAGCCCCTATAGTCATAACAACAATGTTCTGAAACAAAATATCAATAAATATTTTATTATAAAATTGAACAGAGAAAAACATTGCATCATCAAGTGGAAGATTTGCACATAATACAGGTGGCTAGTTTACTCAATGGATATTTTATTATTGTAATATTAAAAGAAGGAAATATTTCTACCCGAAACAAGAATCAAATCTATTAAAGCATGAAAAAAAAAAATCTGTTGGGAGTTTCTCAAAGTAAAAATGGCCAAAATGAATAAAAAAATAAAAAAAAATTGAGTAGACATTTTGCATCATGTTTAGAAGAAAAGGGTTTATTGTACAGTATTTACACTATCAATGTATAAATTGGTGGTGCCTGGTTCTCTACCACCAATCTATGAATACATTCTAAATGCTTAATTTGAATCCAGAGAGCTTGAGTAAAATTAGCTATTTCTGATATGCATGGTCCTTTTAACTTCCTACCACGTGATTTAGTTTTTCCCACTATAATTTAATGTAACACTCTTATTTTAACTGTAACAAACAAAACTAAAATAATTATATTGTATGTTTATCTAAACAATCAGCGATATTATTCCATTGTCAATAATGTTACATAAAGATTGTATAGGTTATAATATTCAACTTACAGGCTTCGCATAGAGCTCAAAATTAATAACTCGAAATGCTGTTGTCGATCTCATCGACCGTATCCCATCTCCAGGCTTTTGTTGTTGATTTTTCGGCTCCATGATTTAACTTACTAGGTAGTTTAAATTATATCAGCAGGTAATTTGTTACTTATTACTCAGATTTCATGAATGATAAGAGTCTGTCTAGCTAGTCCATCGACTGTTCTGATTTTAGAATATTCTTCAAAGTAAGCTGGTGAAGAAACAGTGTTTGATCATCATCAACAATTGAACAGAAACGAAAAACACTTGCTGTTGCTGTTACTGTTGGTGGTAAGCAGTGGCGCCAGTGGCCACACCACACCACCACCACAGTCCAAAGTTGACACTGACAAGTCTGACAAGCAACTGACAAGTGACAAGTATTGATTGATGCACAGATAACTCATTTTGTTTTTGTTTTCTCCACACGTTTTCTCATAGCACATCTGACATTGGCAGAATTGTCGACATCGGCACCATTGCCATAGAGAAAAATAGAATAGAACTTGACGGCACGGTTGGCGCAGTGGCTTAACGATTGACAGCTGCGCTGCGTATCGCGGGTTCGATTCCCGCACGGAACAAATATTTGCATGACCTACAAGTAGTTGTTCCGGATCTGGCTGTTTGTGTATGTGAGTTTAAATGTTTGTAAACGCAATACAGGAGAAATTCCTAGAATAGGGCAACGTTAAAAAAAAAAAGACAGAGTTGTATGTGCTATAAAGTAAGTACGTACATACTAAGTCGACTTTTTTTAAATTGATAAAAACACCAATGTTCTTACAAAAACGGACGTTTGGCCATACCTTCAAAGATCAACTATCCGAATGTCCTTGGTTGGCGTTCCTTGGGTGATTTTGTTGCTACAAACTCACACAACGAACAGACGCCTAACACTATAGCGCCGTGGGCGGACTGCTGTGCTGTGCGGGGAGCTAGCTAGTTTCTCGAAGGGCTAAGGGTCTCTCCCTTGGTGTTGCAGGAATTTCAAAACTTCACGTCCACATACCACAGTCATTGCATACCACACAGATTTTGACATACGATTTGTCACTATAGTGATGTCAAAGTCTGTTTGCGAGGTAAAGTTGTCAAAATAAAAGGCCCGGTTTGACATTTGAGAATGCGTTTTTGACACCTGTCAGTTTCATACAAACGAATACGTGTTTGATCTTTATTAACTACTAGAACTGGTAATGTCAAAACGGGCCTTTTATTTTTTGACAACTATAAACGAGAATAATGGCAAGGGTGCCTGCCTATGGTGTGTGGACGTTTGATTTTGAAATTAGTGGCAATCAAAGTTGCTGGGAGTAGACATGGGCCGTACTTGCAAAATCGAGTACCAGGGCTTCCAAGTACGTCCACATTAAAAAACCAGGGCCTAAAACCAGCGTTCGAAATACTTTCAAGTATTTTCTATTTGCATCGAAAATGATTGATCCATGACTTCATACAAATAAGAAGTACAATCGCGTATTCAAAAGCCCTGTTGGAAGTAAAAATACTTACATAGGAAATTGATCCGTGATATCCTATAAATAAGGAGCACTATCGCGTTTACAAATAAATACTTACAAACAAATAAAGTAAAAAAATACTTGCATACGAAATTGTTCCGTACCTAGTCTCTTACTGATAATGCATGAGTATGTATGATCGATGATGAGCATGATCGCATTTGCGAAAACTAACGCAGTTGAGTACCTACGTAGTTGAGCGAGTAGCCGTATAAAATACTTTGTAGTCTTGTAAATATTTCGGTTCGGTACCTGGGCCCATATTTCCGTAATTTAAAACGTTCAAAATCTAGTCGCAGTCTCATCTCGGCGACAAACAAATGTCAAAAACTTGTCAAAATGTAGGGAAATTAGACGTATTTTTGGCAGATTGAGACTGAGATCAGACTGTGAACGTTCTTAAAATTACGATAATTACCCTGCTGGTGTGCGTACTTGGGAGCAAATACCTGGCATAAAAACTTGGTTGCGTAAAGTACCTTCTCCCTAGAGTAAATATGTTCCTTGCGTACCTTACCCTAGCTGGGTGTGTATCTTGCATTACAAATGGTGGACCACCATTGTTATTTAAAAGACTATTGTTTATTTAATATTTTGTCTATTAATTTGAGAAGAATTAGAAAAAAAAGAGAAGACGCCAACTGGACTCTATGGTTTATGGCTACCCATGGCAATTTAGTTGTCAAAAAAGATAATTATTTTCGGAATATTCTGAAAATGTTGACTATTACCCTTTAATTACTTGTTAAGTTTCAATATTTTTCAATTTTATGTTATTTTAAAGTTTAATTCTTTGTAAAATGGAGTCGGATTCTGCGCTTCACGCTGATGTACCTGATGGCGCGGAAGTGTCGCCTTCGCCTCTAGAAGAGAACCAAGCTGGAGAAGCGGCCGATGCTTCTGATAGTAATGTAACAAGTAACGAAGAAGCCGCTGCCGCAGAAGAGTCAGGTAATCTTTAGTTATATATAGCTTTGTTTTTAGTTTTATACATTCTAAATTAGTTCTTGTTGGAACTGGCACTGTTATTATGTTTTGCATTTTGGTTTTTGTGGTGCTATTTCTTAAATGTAGTAGTGCTTTTAGTTAATAGCATTAGTTATGATGGACGATTTAAATGCGGTCATCAAATACATTTTAACATACTATTGTAGCAACAAATGGAGGCCCTACCAGCAGCAGTGATGGTTTGGACGTTGATGCTGCGGCACATCTAGCAGAAGGTGAAGAACAACAGGCCGAAGGTGACTAGATCTCCATAATTAGCGTATAGTTTACAATTTCTAGTTTCAGAGAGTACTGAATTATTGATTGAGGAAAGACATGCTATTACATATTGTAAAAGTGTTAGTAGTACTACTATATGTTGTGGTCTGGTCAAGATCTAGAATGATTGGCAAAAACATAAAGAATTTAATTATTGAGAAAAGTGGAAATACTAGGAATACAATTAAAACCTGAATGTGATAACAAACCATGTCCTGAATATTCCTCCTGCTGTCTTCATGATCCCAAATCGTTTATTGTAATCCATAATGTACACTTACAGGTGGCATGATAGTTTAGTGCTGGCATTTTCTTGGTTTTGCATTAATAATAATAATAATATAGAATAGAAGTATACATTATGTTAGGTTCTTCTTTATACACATATGAAGTTTATTAACTATTGCATTTTCTATTAAAATAACAATCAAGTTTCAAATGTTAAACTTGCAGAGGTAGGGATGAATAACTCAGATGTTATAAAGGTTCCTTCTAAGGGCTGGTCAGAGATGCATCATGATCAGCATTCATACATACGTGTCTTCTTGTCTTCAACTTTTATATTTTACTAGTTTTGGCCCATGGCTTCACTTGTGCCACATTTAATTTTGATGGATAAGTTTTCGTTTTAGCATTTTAATTTTAGGATTAAAGAATATGGTCATACTAATAGAAAAAAAGATATTATTTACAAAAGAAAGATTTAAAAAAAAATTGTTGCTTATGTTTCATAAATTTCATAATTTGATAAACAACCTTGAAAATTACACCAATGTTGTTTTTTATTACCTCTTTTCACCCCCTGAAGGGTTTGTTTTTGAAAAAGCAAGAAACATGTTTATTTATTTGTTAACAGGAGTAGTCCTAAGAATTTTTGAATTGATGCCTTGAAGAAAACTATTACATTTTAGTGGGCTTTACAAGTTTACGAGTAATAGTCCAGCAATTGTATTAGATTCGAAAATGTCGAACAACTCCATAGAAATGTCGATAGACGGCGCTAAGCGGCAGTTGTATCGCGCTATTGTTTCATTCCTAAATAAGTTTTATATAAAAAAAACAGTTGCTACATCGGCTATGACAAGTCTTATCCAAATCTCAAAAACAAAATTAAAACTTTCCGTGCAAAATTGTCGGATCAGGTGAGGATTTGTATAGGAAGTCAAATTAGGTAGGTAGTCATGTTTGGCTTTTATTTAGAGCATGGTACGAAACTATCAGTCAGCGAATACGACCCGCACTTGGCTGTTATAAAAACTACGGAACCCTACACTGCGCGTGGCCCGACACGCACTTGACTGGTTTTTTTTATATAGATTGTGTGCTCTGAATATTTGACTGAAGTGAACCTTTATCTATACTTCTAGCTAACGCTGAAGCGGAAGCTGACGCTGAAGCTGAGGAAGAAATGGACATTGATGACACTACAACAGGAACGGTAGCAGATGAGTCTGCCTACATCGGAGACAACTGCTTGTCTACACCTGTAAGAAATTGATATACTTATCACTAGACATGGCTAAAACTTCATCAAAGACTATAAATCTTTCATTGTTGGCACAGTTCTGTAGTTTGTGTACTTATAAACGATTTATCTTTTTAAATTCTGTGCCTAATTGCAATGCCTTGTTTATATAGGACAATGAGAGCCAAATGGATCCAATGATGAAAGAACAAAGCTTGGATGAGGCTGAAGGCCTTGCAGAAGCTGCTGAGGAGTCTCCAGACCAGTCTATCAGCTCAGCAATGCCTACTGATAGTGGAGTTGGTGAGGGAGATGGTGCACCAATTGTGCAAGATGGTACAGCCTTGTTTCTTTTTTTGCCTTAAAATACAGTATGTACAAAGTGCCTTAAACTGACTAGAGAAATTGAAATTGCAGATGAATCTAGTACAATGGACGAAGATATGGGTGGTGGCGAGGGTGTTGCAAGTAGTGACGATGTCAACGACATCAGCAGTGCGGCGCAGGATGTCCTCAGCACTGGCATAAGGTATGTTTACACCATAAATATTATTATTACTAATACTTCATATTTCAAATTAATTAGTAATGTATGCAATTGCTTTTCAGTTCAAGCACAGCAGAGAGTGGCGCTGATATTTCTAGCAGTGGTCAGTCAGAGGCACCTCTTATTTCCTCCACTGCCAATGGACCTGCAGTACTACACTCATTTTCTCTTGCACCTCAACAACATCAACCCAATGAGTTAGTATTAAATTTATGAAAAAACAAAATAGTGCCATGCACGCTCAGGAGCGGATCTAGGTTTTTGCTCAAGGCGGGGCGATGTATCTCTCCGATGAGGAATTCGCCGTGAATATTTTCTTAAAAACCTTCGGCGTCTATTTCTGTAAACTGGGACTCGCATCCTAATTGCGTAACACACGATCAATCGGAATCTGTTTCATTACTACGCACTACTACGCGGTTTAGACTCAGTTTGGTCGAAGCCCAGAGGGGGGTGCAACTGTGCACCCGTTGCCCCTCACCCATGTATCCGCGCCTGTGCACACTCTATTTATTTAGAAACTACCTTCGTTTTAAATTGAATGAGCGAGCAAGCGACTTTGAACTGACTGTAGCGTGTGGGGAGAGGAACAGAATGCCCGGGCGTCGACGAAAACTATCGTGCATCGGTGTGATTCCCAGGAAATGCCATGTTGTTCTTCAGTAACTAGACTTTACAACTCGCCACTAATGTATACGAGAGCGCGGGCGCCGTACAAAAGTTTTCGCCTAAGTCAAATGCAGCCTAAATCTTGGGCTACTATGATATGGAAGATCATTGTTATTTCGCGTTCTAGGTTCAGCGACGCAGACACGTCGGAAATGGAAGGTGCAGCCGACACGATGCCAACAGTAAGTGAATCAATGCCGTTGCTCACCATGGCTGCGAATGGCTCTGCACTTCTCTCACCTACTTTACTACCAGGTAATATATTTTCGGGACCATATTAATGTTCTTTAAATTACACCTTCGATAAAATAGCTTACAAATCGAAAAAAAGTCTAGTTTTAAGTTACAAAAATGCTTAAAATGAAAAAAATAATATGCAAGTTTCGCTCGCTCGCCCTTGGTCGAAATGCTGGCATAAAGAAAGAAATGAAGAAGAATTGGATGTCATTTGAAAGTATTGTTTATTTGGTCGTCTCAGGAGACGAAAGCGGCGCGGGCGTGTCGTCGTCGGTGGCCGCGGAGAGCGGCGCGGCCAGCGAGGGCGAGGGCGCCGTGAGCAGCTCGGGCGCCGCGCCCGCGCCGCCGCTGCCGCCCAGCGACGCCGCGCACGCGCTGGCCACGCTCGCCAGCGCCGCGCTGCACCATCAGCACGAGCAGGTACCGACACAACCTTATCTTCACACTTTGTGGAACTCTACTCCTAAGCAATGTGGAATTTTTATCCCCTGAATTACTCTTAAGCTCACAAATACCTTAGAACTACAAAAAAATAGACCCTTAGGACTACAAAAAAATAGCAAAAACATTATAAGTTAGAGGCACAAAATCAGAAAAACGACAATTATACAATAAATCTTCATTTTATTTAAAAAATAATCAAAATCAATATCTCATTAAGGCTTAGGTTTGGGGTGGGGTGTTTCATACTCAAATCAGCTAGGAATGATGAAAACTAAAACCTCTTAAAGGATCTAGGTCGACTTAACCTGTAACCCTGTATAGCCTATATAATTATAATATAAATAGCCCCTTGTTTCCTAAGACAATAAATATTTTTCAAATACATATAATCGCAAGCCCTCCTATGTTTCACCGCAAAATGCGGTGAATATTTAGCGGATAAAAGGACTGTTAAACAAAATCATTCATTGGTTGTTCAATATAATATTCTGGTTCCAGCATATTGATTCTTGTACTTATTTCAAAGTATAATAATAATTATGTATGATATCTAGTGTCCGACTGAAACAGGATTTTTAGCCGAAACCGAACCTTCGGTCTTGGTTCTAGTTTCGGCCGAAACCGAAACTTATTTGAATTTTATAGCATGTTAAATCTGTTGTATTTTTTCGCATATAGAGACAGTTAACATCGACGTAACTGCTACTTTTAAAATTTTACAGGAGAGTGATATAAAGTGAACTATTTTTTTGTAATGAGGCTCCTCTCTCTTTTTTAGTAAGATAAGTGACAGGCATAATTTTAACACTAGGAATAGGAACAAACTAGATCAACCGTGCTTCAGATTATCTAAAGTAAAAACTTCTTTTATGGGGTACTGTGTAAGATGTTATAATAAAATACCACTCAATATTCTTCAATTAAATGAGAAGAAATTTAAAACAAGCATTAAACGCACACTATGTAGACAAGCATATTATAAGTTGGATGAGTATATCGTAGATAAAAATGCTTGGCTTAATGCTGGTCCTGCTCCACAGGCACTTGGGCTCACTAGTTGATTACAATTTCAATATTTGGAAGAGATGCTTCCCCTTTTTTGTGTTTCTGACATTACGAACGTAATGTTTTTTTTATTCAATCAAGATTTAATTCTTAATACTTAGATATTAAATACCTCTTCCTGATTATTCCTATAGTTTTGTATAAATTAAAAGCTTTTTTTTTAAATTTTGTAAATGTAAGAACCATGGATCCGTTTTTATGATATTTTGATGTTGACTTGAAAGAGCATGGCAGTTGAGAATATGTCATGCTCACTTAAATGTCTCACTGGTGGTGGCGCGTGTGTTGGATCATTCGGTTCCCTACAAAATGGTTGAGCTGGGTGGTGCTGATCCACGCGTCATGTTCGTGAACGGGCGCCGTCAGTTGAGACTGGTCATCTCTTAACTGCCAGGGCTTATTTTTAATTTTATATTTTAAATTGTTCTTTTTTTCATTGTTCTCACATGTAGAAGCAATAAGAATAATGTACCCAGGATTTTGTAATAATATCTTGATTTAAAAGAGTGTCCTTGGAGTTTCTTGCCCGTTCTTCTCCAAAGAGATCTACGTTTTGGAATGGGCAACTAGCTTCACTTTCTGACAAACTGACCGACTATTTAAAATGTTGACAATTCAAAAGTGCCTGAAATGGTTTAATTGAAATAAATGATTTGAGTTTGAGTTTGAGTTTCTCATTACAAAAAAAATAGTTCACTTTAAATCACTCACGTTATGAAGGCCCTTGCTTATGTTTTTCTACTTAAAATGTGGCTACACTAAAGTAGCTTTATGTGTTATTCAATTAAGTAGAATATTTATATTGGTATTCTTATAAATAAATAAAAATATGTCAGATTCAGGAAAATGCGCAGAGAGCCGCGCATAAATTTTTATGCTTTTATGAAAAAATGAAACCACATTTTTTTAAGTAATCAAAATACTCATTACGTGTAATAAACATCGGCCATCTGTTCTGTGAGCATGTGCCTTGCCCACTGCCACTTAAGAGGAAATGCGGGTGGTGTTTTTTCTATAGTGACGCTCTCGCCTGTTTTCTTTCTGGTTAATGACCATATGGCTATGATTTTTTACAGAATAATAAATGTTAGTTACTTGTATGTCCCTATGTTTTCCTTTTTGATAATACATTATTTTTATAAGCACTAGAACCCTCAAAAAATGCTCAAAATTGCCTATTTAGACCGCTGTTAACAGAGGCCTAGGGTACAAATTTGACAACTATTAATGAAAAAAGGAAAACATGGCGACACAGTATATAACCATTTTTTTTTTTTTTTTTAAATCTTTATTGATTTAAATGGGGTTTTTATCCCAATAGATACGCCAACCCCATCATGCCTTATACAGACTTACAGACTACTACCAATAATGCTTTAAACTTAAACTAAAGGGAGAATCTTAATCAATATGGTACACCAACTCGCTAAATCTTTTCGCCACATCTGACTTGGGTTGTGCTAAAATTGCTTGGATTAAACCTACCTGTGATATATTTAATTTAAACTCATTGATTAAAATTCTCCTTTCCTGTATATAACCTTCTTATCCAGTTTATGAAATATCTTTTAAATTGGTTCAATATTGGTGGAGAAAATAGGCGAGAGCCAAACCTCGAAAATGTGACTTTTTACTTAGGCTATTCAGTCGGATCTGCAGTTGTCCTTATCGCACGAATAGACGAGAGATAGCGAGACAGAGCGACAGTGATAGTTTCTTCAAATACCTTATTTTCAAAAGTCTTTCCACCCGCATTTCCTCTTAAGTTTGGCAATTCTTTGGACTATGTTGGTTACCTTGGTTCTCCTGCGGATATCTTCATTTCTGATTCGATCACGCAGGGAAACTCCAAGCATAGCTCTCTCCATTGCTGTTTGGGTGATTTTAAGCCTTCTAATAAGGCCTACTGTGAGTGACCACGTTTCAATGCCATAGGTCATCACTAGCAAGACGCACTGGTAAGAACTCAACTGGCAATCAGGTTCACTTACTCGAAGTTAGCCGAATGATGCGCGACAATTAACGAATCTAGTTTCGGCGGGGCCGAAGGTTCGGTCAATTATTGGCCGAAACCGAAACTGGCCGAAACTAGATTTTTTGGCCGAAACCGAACCATCGGTCGGTCCTTAATGATATCCATCAGGGTTATCTTGTTTCTTTCAAACTTCTGAGTGACCATGGCCTGTATTCTTGGAATTCTACTTCTGTTAAAACACTTACGTTTAACTTTGATTTCTCATAAAGACTGTCTGACTTTTATAGGCTGAGCCGGAGGAGCCGAAGCAACATGACGAAGATGCGTGGTACACCGTCGGGATCGTGAAAGGCAACTCTTTTACGGTAATTATTTGATAGGTGTAATACAAACTTGGTTGTAAGTTTGGAGAATCGAGTTTCAGAAAGAGACTCACGTAGTCATATAGACATAAAACTGCACTTTTATTTTTCTAAAATTCGATGTGCTGTATTTACGGCTGCGTACGGAATATATTTTTATTTGTTTTTAATGTGTTTTACTAATCTGTTTTGTTTAAAATCTAGGTCCAGAACTACATTTCTGATCCCAATGTGGACTTGTCCAATTTGTCTCTGGATAATCTGCCGGACTTGACTGGTTTACCCACGACTGCGCTCGAACACGGCACAGCCTACAAATTCAGAATAGCCGCGATTAATTCGTGTGGGCGCGGCGAGTATAGTGAAGTGAGTAATATAGAATCGCCTTATCTTTCAATATTTTTTCTTCGATATGGGATAATTGACAAATAGGTATATATTATCGCTATATTCGTCATAATACTATTTCTCTTTTCATAGGAATCTGCATTTAAAACCTGTTTACCTGGATTTCCGGGTGCACCGTCAGCCATCAAAATATCGAAGTCAGTGGAGGGTGCACATTTGTCGTGGGAACCTCCACAAGTGGCTGCTGAAGGAATATTTGAATATTCAGTATACCTAGCCGTGCGGTCTACTACACCATCAAAGGTAATACTATATTTTTGTGCTATAAAATACCAGTATAAAGTTCTAACACGTTTTGATTGGTGGTACGAACTTACGTATGCAATCGATAATGGAGTAAGGCGCTTTGTACACACACGTTTTTCTTGCCGTGAATAACTACTGTTTATTCGCCGTGTGTAGGCACTGTTCGCCAGTGTTGTATCATTGTATGGATCACTATGGAAGCTTGTTGACACACAGGTGTCTCTACCGCGCAGTTTATACACCGTACCGTAAAGAAAACGTTACAAAGGACGTTATAATTCTAAACCCACGCGTGCAAAATAAACGAACGTTATTCACTCTCGATATTAACATCTATAAATAACCTACACTATGCATTAACAAAGTGTTTACAAACTTTTATTTACCTTCTAATGTATGTATGTATGTTTGTTCGGGTGGACTCTTGCAGCTCAATTTTGAAGCAGATATCTTCAACCGATTGAGCTGATATTTTGCATGCATGTGTAAATCGGAAGACAATGCAAAATTATTATGACATGGAGTTGATCTGATGATGGAACCGGAAGGTGGCCATAGGAACTCGGTAGTTAAACGACACAACCTCATCGAGTTTGGACTCGTTTGATCCGTCTTGATGAGAACTTTGGTGCTAAATGGTAATTAGGGTCTGATGATGTAGCTGGAAGATGGCCATAGGAACTCGGTAATTAAACGACACAACCACATCGAGTTTGGGCTCGTATGATTCGTCTTGACGAGTACTTTGGTGCTAGGTGGTAACCAGGGTCTGATGATGGAGCTGGAAGATGGCCATAGGAACTTGGTAATTAAACGACATAACCCCATCGAGTTTGGGCTCGTTTGATTCGTCTTGACGAGTACTTTGGTGCTAGATGGTAACCAGGTTCAACTAAAGATGAAGTTACAGTACATCAAATGCATATAACGGAAAAACACTGCTACGCGCTACGAACTACGCCGTAGTCAATCTCGCATCAAAAATACTAAAAAGTTCAAAATTAAATTAAAAGAAAAAAAAAACTTTGGGTCATTCCATTATCGCGGGTGCAACATTTAGTTTAACGTAATTAAATAAAAAACATTTTTAATTAAATTAGTCTACATTTAATATGTTTACTTTATATTAATTAACAAAAAATTTTAAATGTTATTTTAAAAGCCAGGAGAAAGGTTCAAATTGCCATCGCGGGTGCAACAGGCCCAGCCTTTCCAGATCACAAACAAAAAACACATAAATCTGTTAATTCTAATACATTTAATATATTATGCCTTAATATTTTGAAATGTATTAAAGTAACAAAGAACATGTTTTTTTTTTTAATAATTTCGGTTGCAACACCAAATTATCGCGGGTGCAACCAGTCTAATTTAAGTGAAAATAAACATCATATTTATTACTAACAATTATACTTTTGTTGTCGCTTTTCGTTATTTCTTTTGAAATACGTCAATAATTGCCGAAAATTCTATGAACATATTATTTCCATCAGTCTTTTTCTTTGGCGCTTCCAACTTCGCGATAATATCATCAAATTGCACGTCTGCTATTCCGCCTATATTACTGCGAAGCAGTCTCTTTATGTTGCTCTTTTTTGTCATTTTAACCGATATTTCTGTAAAAAAAAATACAGAATATAATATAGACACACATCTATACATATAATAAAATTGTAGAAAAGTGGTGTCTGTACAATAGAAATATATAAAAAAAAAGTAGCAGGGGTTGTTATATTAAATATATATCATCAATCGTCTTCAGCATATATTATTAGTCAAGGTAGGTATATCAAAACATCGAAATGTTTTAATTTTGTGTTTTTATTCATCACACAAAAAGCTTACGTGAAAAAAACTTTTTTACAAAGAAAAAAAAACTACAGACTTTCGGAAGTCAGTGTCAAGAAACGAAAATGCCGAACCAGCGACACCGACTTCCGAAATTAAAGTTATTTTTTCTTTGTAGTGGTTTTTTCTGAGTCTGTAGTTTTTTTTTTTTGTAAAAAAGTTTTTATTTTTACTTTGTAGTTGTACCAACCCCACACAAATGCGGATATACTTACAAGATTAGAGGTACCCCAATAACAGCTTTGACGAAATGAGGGTGTACCGTGGTATACTGAACACATCTGCGTACCCCTTTAGAGGGTACAGGCGTGACGTTATGTTGTGTGATTGCATAAACAATGCATACATAAGCGATAGCAGCAATAGCCGTTGATTTGCTGGCATTTATTGAAGAGTTCCGTTGTCTGTCTCCGAAACTCATCATCAGATCTTGTCGAAATTTCAATGGGACCATTTGGGAACCCCTTTCCAACAAAAAAAGAAATTTTCAAATCGGTTGGCAAGCGACAAAATACAAACATCCGAATTGAGAACCTCCTTTTTTTAGAAGAAGTCGGCTAATAAAAGTTGCACCCGCGATCTCGATGTGAGATCGCAACCAATTTAAGTTATCGTTCATTTTAACCTAACAATCATTACACTCTTAAAAACAAATAATTTAAGTTTGGTTTTGATTTCTTCTTACTTTTGCAAAGTTTCAGAACATTAGCTCTTTATTTCTGTGAAAAAAGTAAACTTTTATATCTTTTGCATCGCGGGTGCAACAAGTTAACAGTGTATTGTAGCAGTCAATAATTCTGAATAAATAACAACATATGTATACTTACATTTTTTGTAACACGAAGATAAATGAATATTGTCACTACACGTTTAGCCGGTATAACGTAACCTCAAACTGTCAACAACTGTTTCGCGCCAGTTTTATTATGATTTTACAGTTTATACCAATTCTTCGGATGTTAATATTTTCAAACGCGCCAAAAAAGAAGATACGGTATAAAATCAAATAAAAATAAATTGATTATTATATTTAGAATTTCTTCTTTGCACTAATAACAAAAAAAAAACAGCGTGATTGAAAAAATCATGTCGGAAATCATATAGCGGATTCGCCCCTATTATTATAAAACAAGCTTTTATTACTTACTAGCTTCTGCCCGCGGCTTCGCCCGCGTGGATGTCGGAAATTATCCCACGGGAACGTGCTAACAGGATAAAAAGTATGTGCTTCCCCAGGATGCCATCTATATCTATGCCAAATCAGAAGTTCAGTGGTTTAGGCGTGAAAATGTAACATACAGTTTCAAGTTCAAATCCTCCCCTTAAAAACCGAATTACCCGTTTTTGTACCGTCAGTGGTAAATTTTCGACAACTTTACATATTTATTATTAATTATTTTCTGTCAAAAGTATCAATACTGAGTTTCGAGTTACTCAGACCGCGCATTCAATTTCTCCGACATAAACTTAACACCCCTATATCCCTCGTTTAGAGGTAGTTTTAAAAAACTTATAATGATAAACTTTATTACTTACTCAGGCAAATTTCAAGTTTATTAACTAAATGAATAAGATTTTTCATATAAACTGTATCCCCGCCTTTCAACCCCACAGGGGCGGAATTTAAAAAAAATCGTTTGGGATGTATTCATAACTTGACTCAAAGATTATTTATACTAATTTTCGAGTTAATCAAGCCATGCAGTAAAATCCTCCCCTGAAAAATTGACTACCCCATTTCAGACCGTCAGGGGTAGATTTTCAAAAAACCCTGATACACATTATTCTTTACTTTCAATATTAGGTATAAATACTGAGTTTCGAGTCAACCGGACTGCGCGCTAAAATTCTTCCATACAAACTTTGAAACGCCCCAATCCCTTATTAGGGGGTAGTTTAGAAGAAAAAAAAACTGTCAATCTTCATAATTTATTTAGATAAGTATTCGTGCTAATTTCAAGTTTATTAACTCAAGGAATAAGATTTTTCATACAAACTTTCATCCCCTATTTTATCCCCTTGGGGGTAGAATTTATCAAAATCCTTTCTTAGCGGATGCCTACGTCATAACATCTACCTGCATGCCAAATTTCAGCCCGATCCCTCCAGTGGTTTGGGCTGTGCGTTGATAGATCACTATGTCAGTCAGTCAGTCACCTTTGAGTTTTATATATTTAGAAGATACTTTTCCGGCATAAAAAGTACCCAGTGTGGTGCCCAGGATATTAAAGAATAATTATACCAAGTTTCATCGTAATCGAACCGGTAGTTTTTGCGTGATGCCTGAACAAACATACAGACAAAAAAAAATTTAATCACATTTTTGGGTTCGGTGTCGGTCTAGTAACACCCCCTGCCATTTATTTTTTTGATATTTTCAATGTACAGAATTTTCACTCTACAGATTTATTATAAGTATTGATTAATAAAAAGGACTAAAAAGTTAAAAATAATTTAAACCTGATAAGAAATAAATAAAAGCGTGTTACATTGTGTTCTAAATGTTCTTTGTGTGTTAAATGTTGTTGTTTTTCTTGTTCTTAATTCACTCTCGATACTATTGTCTTTTAATAATAATAACCTACGTATGCATTAACAAAGTTTTTGTTTTTAGGAGCCAACAAAATCACAATTAGCGTTTGTGCGCGTGTACTGTGGCAAGGCGAACACATGTGTGGTCCCGCAGGCGTCGCTCAGCGCCGCGCACGTGGACTCCTCCACCAAGCCAGCCATCATATTCCGCATCGCCGCACGAAACGAGAAAGGGTACGGCCCGGCTACTCAAGTCAGGTGGTTGCAAGGTATGTCTCAAAATGTTTAATTATATTTTTTACAATACATTTTTTTATAAGGTCCTACTTTATTAGTCCCGGTTTCTTTCGGTGAATATCAATCATAAACAGGATTGCAAGGGAGTGGAGGAAACTACAGGAATGTTTGATACATTGGCTTAGGTCTGTATACTACGGTTATCTTGTGTATAAACACGCTGTGCATGTGTGTAAGTGCAGGAGCTCTCGGTACCCTCCGTGACAATGGCGAAGTCGGAAGTGTGTGTGTGTGCTATGTGCTGACGCTACTCGTCTTCACGTACACATTCACAGTGTGTTTGTACACTTGCTTACCACAAGTAAAGCGCGCGTCGCTTCGTGAGATAAAAATACTATAACAGACGATACAGAAATTCACGACATTCTTATTGCGCGTGAAAATCGACAACTCTGTATGAATCAAATACAGGCGCTTAAAAAGAAACATGTCTTAAATTAACAGTTGTGGAAGCGCAAAAAGTGCGTCGTCTGTTAGATGCATCATGCATTACATTTTTGTGAAAGTTCTTGCGACTACACATTTACTAGTGATTAAACTAATCAATGTTTTTTGTATCAGAGATGAAAAGTTAAGCAGATGTAGGAACCGCTAAGCTTTTTTGTTTTAATTAATCCATTTATTGATTTGATTTTTTCATCAATTCTGAAATAGGAACCCGTCCACTAACTTCGTTAATAGAAACTGATTGATGTACCTAATACGGATTAACATTTCCAAATTCCATTAATTTATAAGCACCTTACGAACTGCGTAGACTAGGTGACAGTGGTGAAGCGTCCTCTCCGTCAATGAGCTGCCACCGCGGCCGTATACTTGCTTTACCTAGGACCCCAGCGTAATCGTTTGCAGTTGGTTTTACTTGCGAGTCGTGGACGCTTATCATTATAATTATAACATAAGTTTGTTGCGAATAAGTAATCTGTGATAGTAATATCACTTTGGTTAGTGTGTACCATGTCAACTGTCGTGTTCTAACGAATCGTACTTTTATGTATTGATAAGTGCAAGTGATCACATTGCGGCAGTACTTTAGAAATTGTAAGGTAGGTCCTCCTATTCGGTGAAGTTTTCAGTGCTTTCAGAGAGCGCGTTTGAACGTTTGCACAACCATGTGTACACTACAGGTACTGTCGCAAAAATACGAACGACTAACAGAGGTGGAGAGGGCGGATCCAAGAACACGCCGCCCGCGCATTCGACCGTGGACGATTAGCTGCCCGGGCCGGAGTCACCGGTCGCCGTCGGTAAGCTACGTAGATAGCCGTTTTAAATGTTCACTTTTTCCGAGTTATTTTAATTTAATTATTCAATTCAATCACGTGTCGATACTGCGTAATGTGCGCGGCGAATTTGGATTTTAATATTATGTTTTCATTCATTTGTATTATTTTTATTTTTGGTGGACCAGGACTAATAACGTAGGACCATGTATTTTTATTTGTATAATTTATTTATTATTTTTCTTCAAGTAGAACAGCTCTCTGATCCGACTGTAGTAAGATAAATGTACTTTCCAGTACCTATATAGCTTAGGAGTAGAAACTAAAGGTTGGGTGTTCAGGTATGGGGAAAATAGAACAACGTACTGATAAAGAGGACCTTTTTTGCGCCCGCCTAGTTTTTTGTTATACTTATTTGTTTTTATTTTCTACACAGGATGGCAGGTTTTGGTACCTTTTTGATCAAATCCCTACTCCGTAACGTGTTTGCAATGTAAATTAATAGCTTTCGTTTTGCCAGTACAAAAACGCTTATATTATCTTCTTGTTTTCGAATTAGCAGAAACGTTGCGCCATAGAGTAACCCCCCCAGAGAGGCAAAGCTTCTAAGTTTGGTGTTACCGCGCTTTGTAGTACTGCACCTATCAATGAGTGTTTGTATGAAGTTATCTCTTTATCGGGTTACCCACTCCTGTCGCAGATCGTCACCTAACTCAAAAGTATTACTATTTTTTTGGAATCTTATAGAGTTGTTAATCTACAATTTTGTAATTGTGGTACACAAAAAAGGCAAGTACTTCAACCTGCCTAGCCTTTCCCCAACTATGTTAGGGTCGGCTTCCAGTCTAAGCGGATGCAGCTGAATACCAGTATTATAGTCGTCGCAGTTGCCGAAGCGTATACTTTTCTTGGAATGGCTGTACAGTCAACTCTTTTATAACTCTTCAGTTTAACTTTGTCAGTTTTCAAATTCTGACCTTTTATCAAGTCAGGACACATAATACTTTTTGAAGTTACGGCACCGAGCAGACTATTGCATAAAAAACTATATTTAATTACTTGATAACAAAGACCAAAATAGACATATAACCTTGACTAATGTCCAGTTTACATCAACCTAAAGCCTTTTTGATGGTCTGGCCATTTATGACCGCGGCTTCGCCCGTGTGGAAGTCGGAAATTATCCCACGGGAACTTACTTTCGGGACAAGAGGTAAAAAAAAATCCTATGTCCTAACCCAGGTCATGTTCTATCCGGGCGTCAAATTTCTTCTAAACCTTTTATTATTATTAAAAGCCTGTGATGTCCCACTGCAGGGCAAAGGCCTCCCTACTCTCTTTCCACTTCTCTCTGTTTAAAGCTGTTAAGGACCAGTTCTTGTTGAAGGAGAAACTAAAAAACTCTAAACCCTTTAAGACGTGAAAAGGTAAAAAAAAACAGACGGAGTTTCTTTCCAATTTATAATATTAGTATGGCTATGGATAAATCGTGTGAGTGATTTTTAATTCGCCATGTAAATATGACTGAATTTAATTCTGCGATATTGACATTACGACGCAATATGGTGAGTAAAGTAGATTCTATCGTGCAATGAGCCGACAAAAACAGCCCTTAAGGAGACGAACATATTTTGGATGTGATTGTACATTGTGTTGATAACTCGTTCCTGACTTTTTGAACTGTCAAAATGAAAATGATTTCTATCGTAAAGCTCCGAATTCATCAGAAATAATAGTTGCACAACATTTTTTAAGCAATATGTTCGTGTATTGCTTGCAACATAGGATGTTGCAGTGGTTCTGGCAACATGATAAAGTTTTGTGTTCATTTTTTCTTAACGTTTGTTTCCTATGAATGTGCTTTAGTGTGAGCAGCAATGTACTGCTAGCGGGGGTATAAATTTCTTCCGTGAATGCATGACGGCTATCACGCCGTGTCATTATTGGAAAATGAATGAATGTCTTAAGTTTATGTTTCTTTACAGATATAAAATCTACAGGGGTGAAGAGGACAGGCGAAGGCAGGTTACCGGGTGCTTCACCTTCCAAACAACCTAAGCAAATGTTGCACTAAGTGTTGAGTTTGAGACAGTTTTTAGACGTTTAATATAGACCAATACATTTTAGTTTGTACAGGACTACAGATTATTCAACAAGTTTTGTTTAAATCAAGGTTAGTACCTAACTATGTTACTCTAGCATAAGTCACAATTGAGAGTGAAATCTCATTATGTCGATTTTATAAACACGGAAATCTTTCACCTATCAAACCTTATTCACATTTGACTCTGCCACTTTCCTCTAGCTAGTATTAATAATGTTGATTGTAAACTATAATTTTATGGACTCGTTACCGTTGGTCACGTCAGGCGGTAATAATAGACTGATTGATGTATTAGACGCAATGAGATGGATTGCTAAATATGGAAATGTTATACACATATCTGTGGAATATAAATATGGAAATAATGACTTTTTTTTTATCGACCTGGATTTATGTATGCCTAAAAGATGTGGAAAAGATAAAATTGGGTTCTTGAGCCAATTTCACCACACATTAGCTTCAATTTATAAGTTTCTAGAATTAATTATAGTTGACAATTTCAGATATCTACACCACTTGTTCAAAAGTGGTGAAATTGGCTGTTAAGGATAAAAAATATACATGAATTCCATTTGGCTTTTAATACTTAATTACATATTATTGAGTACACTATACATTTGTTTCATTGCTATAAAATGCTATCTATTCAAAACTCCGGTAGGCATTCCAAAAGAAAATAAAAATACAAATTATTATTATTATTATTTTATATCTTTCGTTTTATAGAAAATTTCCTATATTCAAGATATTTTGCGTTTTATCATGATATTAAAGCAGTATCACTAGATTTATTATTTGGACAAGTTATAATTTTTTTATTGTGATATAGGTTCGCCTGACACTTGTAGACAGCGTAGAACCTTGGTTACTGAAAAGAAAAATAAATATTTAATTATATTAAATTGTTACGTAACCCCAATTATTACTATTTGATACAATTCATTAACAAAGCCTTACCAATGAAGTAGTTCCGAAGAGTTTGTACCATCCTATGACGATATTAGAGAGGTTAAGGTCATCGAGCATGATCTGCGCCACCCCCATGAACACCTTTTTACCCTCTATACGTCCATAATCACCCCACACTGTCACCTGTGTATGCAAACAATTTACATTGTATTTGATGTTTTATTTGTTCGGTTTGCCAGTTTACCGATGGAGCTAGAGATTTAAAAGTAAAATAATCCAGCAACGATTAATAGTCTATGGCCGGGCTGTTGTCTATAGGGACTGGAAAACCAACTATTCACGCCTCGTGGACGCCAGCATAGCACTGCAGTGCTTTAAAGTTAAAGGGCACGCTGTATATGCGATGGACATGCGCATCCGACGATGGTGTCGGAGGAAAGCCACCTTTATGGATTTTCGGTTTGGTAGTGCCACTAAATAATACGGCAGCAGTCACCCGACTACACACACCGGGCAGTATGCGGCCAATATGTGCAGGTCATCATGAGACTAGTATGCACCGCTTGTGTGTTTATTCGACCACTACACTTGGCGTATTTGTGAAAATATACGCGTTATTTAGTTAATACAAAAATAACTTCATACAATAAGAATAGAGTATATTTTGCAATACCCAAGTATCTAGAATATTTTGAGAAATACACCAACTCGAGTGCCACAATTTTAAAATAAAAAATACAAGCTCACCTGTAATACGCAACCTTTGAAATTTTCTCTAAAGGTAAGCGTTTGTTGGTAAAGTGGGTCGAGTGTTCGGCGCGCCGTGCTCGTCTTAGCTTTAGCGATGCAGCGCTTGCCGCTCACTAGGTACACTTTAATGTACGGCGCGGGTAGGGTTCGTCTACCTGGCTGTGATACCAGACCTCGGGCACGGATTACCTCCACCTGAAACAGCGACACGTCGCGTCGCCTCAGTACTCCAGGAAAAACATGAATTCCAGATGGACCAAACCTAGGTATATTTATCTAGTGTGACTTGTTCGGATGATGTACACACGGCTACATGTCAAGCTATACAAAACCAGTTTGTCTTGGCCTCACTTTGTATGATATTTTCGCACAATGAACGGTCAGCTAATACTGGTTTTGCATAGCTTGATGTGTAGCCGTGTGTACTAGTCTATATTGAGTAAACTTGCACCCTTGGCCCGGTAAGGCAAGAAACAGTCTGTGGGTGTCACTGAGAAGTTTGTGGTAGGTTGTACAAAAATAAATTATAACGCTATTCTTTTACATTTTTTGATCTGAATCTTAAAGAAGCGTGTCTTATTTTTATATAATAGATGTTTTGCTGTACTTCAACAGAATCAAGCATTAACCTCAAGGAATCCTTTCTGGTAACACATAGACAGTTGTACGTCGCCCTGCGTGGGCGCCCCGAGCAACTGTCTTCCGACCAGTTGTCCTGGACCTAAGCCATCGATGAAGTCTGACAGGCCGCCGCCGTCCGAGCCAGAGCCTCTCATACCAGGAGACCATCTAAAAACAGGTATCATATTATAGTTTATACACGTAACTTGTTATCAGCTAAACGGAGTCCATTATTAGGAACTGGTGAGGCCCATTATCTTCAAAGCGGTTTTTACACCAATCCACTGCAACTGGGTAAAGGTCCCTCGATTATGGCAATAAGATAATTTGAATATAAGCAATATACTTTATACCTATTACTTAAAAGTGTAATGAATAAAAACAATTTACAAAAATGATTAAGTATAGAAATAAATGCAATTGTGGTATTGAAAATATTTTAAAACAAGGTGTAGGTAGGTTTCACATAAAAGGTAAATGTATGTAATGTAATAATTAAAATGTTGACCAGACCTTTTTAGCCACTACCAAGGAATAGTTATAAAAAAAAATACAACATTTACAACATTGATACAATAGTGAAGAAGAGGGCGGTAGTCGTTCGGATGCATCGATTGGTAAAGTTAAGGCAGAGCACGTGGATTCCAGGTACTAGGTTCTATTATACAGTATCAAGACATCTAACTAGTAGATGTAATTGTGTAAAGGTGCAAGAAACGCTAGAGAATGGTCTGCATCTATTAAGTAGATAGGTAGTAGATTTAATAGTGGATTAAAAACTATGAAGGCAATATTCAAGAAAATAATAGTAATGAAGTTTGGTACACAATCCATTTCTATTCTAACTTCGTATCAGTCTATCTACAATTTTATTTCATGTACTTCGAAACTGATGTTTCATGTTACCCATAACCTACACCACAACCAACCTGGTCTTCTTTAATCTTCTCATTTTCGCTAAGGAAACTGGTACCAATGTCCTCCAAATCCACGTTTAAACAAAGTATGTGTTAGATTTTAGTCACCCTATGCGTAACTCTATGGAAAATGACTAGTGATTATTTCGGTGAGACATGCATGAATGTTAATGTAGGTATGTATGTACATCGATCAGACAAAATTGTGTGTAACAGACCAAAAAAATAAGTGCATACATCATAGGCTTTCAGGCAACATTTATCATTCAATCACAATCGTGCATCATGAATGCAGCTTCGTTCTCGACCGACGACATCGTCTCGCCGGGATGTGACTGAAAATGTTATCAAACGTCGGACTCGGAGGTGGAGACACCGGAGCTAAATGTAGCTGTCTCATGTTACCTACTTAACGAGAGGGTGCGATGCCTATGCAAGAGAAGACACGTGCGTGCTGAACAGAAAAGATGAGTGAAACACCAATTTAACTGGAATCATGCTTTGACAAGACGAAAGGCACACAGAGAGGGGCAAAGTATGTAGAAGACGAGCAACATCGAGGCGCACATACAAAAATGGAACTCTGCAGGCAGCTGACGAACTGCGGCTTAAAACGGAGCGGCCGAGCGCGACTTACGAGGATCCCTCCGAGCTAGATATGGACACGAGGCTGGTGGCGCACACCTCGTGCGAGCGCTTGAAGGCGGTGGTGGTGGTGCCGGAGCGCTTGCGCCGCGCGCCGCCGCCGCCCTCTGTGCGAGACACGCGCGCTGTCGCACAGTCCGCCGAGAACACCGGCGCAACATACATTTATTACCCGTCGAAAAGCACATTACACTACTTAGTTTGGATGTTATACCTTTGCGAAACATTGCGTTCATTTTGAAACCGAGCTTTAACAATTTGAAACTTGAAGGAATATTCTAGTTTTTCATTATTGTTAATGGATACAAATTATTTCACATAGGTAGGCTAGGTATATTATTTGGTATTTTGTGAGTTGCCGTAGTGTTGTCCATTTTACAGTAGTTGATTTTATGAGCTAAGTGCGGTTATTTACACAGGTATTTATTATTCAAGTAGGTAGATTAAAATTTCTGGATGGCCAATCAATGTAACTTAGACATTAATAATATGCATGGGTAGAAAATAGGTACAGCTCTATTTTAGGGGTGGGTTAAAACTAAAAACTTTAGCGTCATAATACAATATAACTGGTGTCGTATCACATGACACGATGAAAATTTAAACACTCAGTGTAGTCGCCGGATACGAAAATGTTTACTAAGACAAGTACATCATCTATGGAACTGTATAAGTATAGCTCTCACAGGGGGTACACATATTTGCGACAGTTACTTTCCATTTTATTTTAAAACATTTACCAAATAAAGCTCTACATTAGCTGACTTACATAAGCGACATTGCACATTTATTTGTTTCATGACTGTAACATGCGGTGTTTTATAATTAACCATAATAATTATTAAATATGCTAATGCAGATGGCTTCTCTGTCGTTTCTCGGTGACCTTCATAACGCGGACCAGTAATACGCGAGTGAGCTACCGCCCCGGGCGAGTGCACTATTGTGTCAATGCCGTCTGTGCCGAGCACCGCGAACCTGTCTTCGTCGTTCTCGCTGGAGGCTGACGAGGCACGTGACACGCCACCCATGCCACCTCGCATTTCGGGCCCCACTTCCTCGCTCCGTTGCACCGTAAACGAATTTTTTCCACGTTTACCAAAACCTAACCTCCGTTTCCTTCCTGCGATTATCGTACCAACACTTGAATTGTTTACTAAATTAAAATAAATATAAACCTTTGTTAACATTCAAAGGTCCAAAATGCATTTAAGGGATAATTCAGTTAATATCAATATTGATTGATGTAATTCACCTGTTGCTGACAATTGCGAAGTGGAATTGCTCTTCTTTCCCATACCAGGGCCGAAGTAGTCCCGAGGCTCCGCCTTCAGTAGCACATCGTCGCTGGCAGGCTCTAGTTCGCCCGCCCCACCAAGAGCAGTGTCGCTGAGGCTGCCGTCTTTGGTAAAAGTTACACCTTATTTTTTAATGTTAGTTTTAGGTATCAAACCACGTTTATAATATCTTATGAATTACCTGTTTTTTCATCTGGTGGCACATCTGCGTTGCTCAAACTTCGAGTGAATTGTCCGCGGCGCGACTCTCGTCTTTCTAGGGGTTGTTGTTGTTGGCTGCTGCCATTGCCGCGTCCGTTCTCTCGTCCACCGTAGTCATTACTGCGCTTTGAATTCCGGCGGTGCGGAGGTTTTTCACGTTTTTTCGCCGATTGTTTTTTATAAAGGTTTATATCACGTCGGTGATAATATGATTCAGGTGTCGGATGCGTTGATTGAGGCGTAGCGCAGGCAGTCGATTCATCCAAGGAGGAGGGGTCCATCGCCGCGTCATGAATGTTTTGATGAGTGTCATCAAGTGGCAGGTGTGAGGCGACAGGAGTGAGCGCACGACGGGGCGAGCCGAGGTTCGGGGGAGAAAGAGCAACAGACAAAGAATTAGCCATAATACTAAATTCTCGATCTAAATGATATGTCGCTGCTAAAGAATACGACCGGGTGCGAGCTTTCTTAATAATGGAAGGCAAAGGTTTTTTGAAAGAGAAATCAATACTGGATTGCGGGGAAAGGGAGTTGGGTGAACGATATTCTTGGAAGGTGGGAACTTCGTTTATACTAACGGTATTGCCGTACTTCTTTTTATCTTCAACTTTGGACTCAGTAGGCATGTCTAAAGTATTTTTTGAAGTTATACTCATTCTCTTAAACATGTTTTTAATTTGATCGGGTGTTGATAAATCTTGGGGTGAACTTGAACGTGAGCTTTTCAGTATCACTAATGAATCAGAATTTCGTCTTCGCTCAATTTTAGGTTTTTCTTTTTTATCTACTTTGGTCAGTACTTTGCCAGCTTTGGGACTTTTGACTGCTTCTTTCATTGTATTTACGTCCAACGACTTCGTTTGATTAGGACTTTTTTGATCATAGTTGGTTTTCAAATCGAGTGATAGTAATTTTTTTCGACTAATTTGAGATGTAATGGGATTAAACTCGGTAAAGTTTATCGATTGACGTGAATCTGATGCTTCGAACGAGTTAGTATTATTTGATTTAGTGTTCTCGAGATCTAAACTGTTCGGTTTCCCGATGCTAACATGTATCGTAGTTTCAGCTTCACTGCCGTCACTGTCATAACCGTGATATTGAGAATGTACCTCGTCTTTTTGTACGAAATCTACAGTACTACTACTTATTGCAGCATTCTGATTAACTCCTTTACCTATGTTAACAGTCGGAATTTCAGGAAGAGATCTTACGCGCGGATTAGGTAAACTTTCTACGTTAGGGAGTTTTCTTCGTCTAATTCCTTTACTTACATGTGGTTGATAATTATCTGTCGCTACACTAAAAGGCTTTTCTGAGTACCAGTTACTAGATTCAGGTTGAACTTGCACTTTTTTTCTGCCAGGATGGATAAATAATTTATTTATCGGCATTGGGCCATAATATACGTTCGCCGGTAAAGCTCTCTGCTCTCTATTAATAGATATAGTTGTGAGAAGCGATGGTCTTGTTGTACGGGATAGTGCCATGTGAAAGATGTAATCTTTTTTGTTTTCAGTAATTTTATACGTATTAGTGTATACAGGGTATTCGGGGCAACTGTGACTTCGTTCATAAGCGTGCCGGTGGGAGCGTTCGCGAGTGCAGGAGCCCGCGGAGCGGCTGCGAGCGAGGATGCGGCGCAGGCGGCGCGTGGGGCGCGCGCGGTGTGCCGGCGCCGGCAGCGGGAGCGTGTCGGCGCGCGAACGCAGGCGCCGGCGCACCGCGCGCTCCGCACCCGCCGGGATACAGATGGACGGCAGTAGCCGGTGAGGTGGACGATCAATACGGCGATATCGGTACGGGTAAGGGACAGGGGTAGCACTATCGCAAGAAGAAGATGTACTGTGAGGAGGGAGGATTCGCTTCCGGCTGTAAAGTTATGTTAATAATAACTTTTTTACTTTTAACTTCTCGAAATTGGGTGTATTAGGAGTAAACGGATAAAAACATATTTATATTTGATATTAAAAGAAAACAAATTGGGCGCAAAAAAATAAAAAATTAGGTATTCTGCGTTAGGTCGCTCGTGGATATAGATGCGTATATGGTACCTGAGCATCCTGGTGGGTCGCGGGCGCTCGGACTGTGTGCTGAAGGCGCTAGACGTGATGGAGGCCACGGACTCGAGGTCGGAGTCCTGCGCGCCCGTGTCGGGTGACAGGCGGCGCCGCGGGCCCCAGCCCCCCGCGCCCGCCCCCCCTCCTCCGCGCGCCGCCAGCTCGGAGTCGGACAGTCCTGCGTAATGTCTTTCCCACCCTACATTATAATTGCTCTCACTAATATACAAGTTTAATGATACCATTACGCTTAGTTGTTTCTCTACCTATTATGTGCGTTCGTGAAAGACTACACATTGTTGCTGTTAAACATATTTATATTTAAACGCCAGTAATTAAACTGGTGGTTGATTACTTAATTAATATTGTAAGTGTTTTAAAAATCTCGCATATTTAAATCACACAGCTGGCTGCCGTGGTCTCTGTTGTTATTAAAAGGACATCAACTCTGTTTATTCAAGGGGTTGTGTAGGTTTTAGGTGTTACCTACAAGAACTAGGACAAGGTGACACAGTGTGGAGTGTTAGTAAGCTGACCATACACGCGACGGTATCCCTGACAGTTACACCTGCCCTGGTATTACTGATCATGTGTGTGGCAAATGACACATTCTCATTAATATTTTGGACATAGGGTTTGATAGGCAACCTTATCTGTCAGGTACACCGGTAGATGCACGGGCACATTTATAGAGTGTGGCAGGTTATTGGAGCAGGGCAGCGTGTATTGACCTTGTGGCGTGCTGCGGTACGTGAGTGTGGCGCCAATGTGATGCGGGGCGATCCACTTACGTTCCTCGAGGTCCGCCGACACTTGCGCGCGCACTGCTCTCTGCCCGCCCTGCGGAAACACGATATAATTTTGTATTTTTTTTTCTTGGCTTGTATTTGACGAGTGTATTGTAATTGTGATTTAAGTAGAGGCCAAACTCAAAATGACTTATGTGAGTCTGAGTAAACAAACCAGCCAGGTTTATTCTGTAAAAATTTCACCGTGAAAACTTGGGTGGAGTTTGAAATTAACTGTTATCCCACCTGATGCTACATGGATTGTCAGCTCAGTTCACCTATGTTTTTATAGAATAGCACCGCAGTCGTACCTAGGTACAGGTTAACGGACATGCTCACTGCACCTAATTTAGGAACTGCGGATGTTCATGTATGAGTAGGTACTAAGGCAAGTTTAGCTAACCAGTAGCAAATGCCATTTAGAAAATAGTATGTTACCTGGTGATGAGGTATTTGTGGCAGTTGTCGCTTCTTGGGACTCGTTGTGGGCGTGGCCGTGGCTGAACGAGACTGAAAGCGCGGCGCGTACGCGTGCGTGGGCAGGCGCGACCCGTCACCCCGGTCCTCGTTCACTGCAATATCACATTTCATTGCTTTTTCATCGACGCATACCTACCCTCCTACAAATTCTTACAATACATGCCATTGAAACTTTGATTTTTATTCATATTGACAATAGTAATACATTCATAACAAACAATATATTCTTTGAACATACATAACAAGTACAAACTTACGAAGGTTGCCTTTGAAAGATAAATCACTCATTAGGTTATTAGATTTAGAATGACATGCAATTATTAGATATGATATGGATTACATTAAAATTCATTAATTAATGCGCTGTATTCATAGATTTGCTTCCATACTAATTTTTAACTTGAAATCGCAGAATCAGAATACAACGCACAACAAACACCCATAATGGATAGCGTGCTCATATCAGGTAGATAAGGACGAGGTCAGCGGAAGATGCATGAAACAAAATCAAAGTGGAGAGAGCTAGGAGGTGAAACAGTAAGTGGCAGTAAAGTGGTGATGAGCGGACGCGGCGAAAGAACGTGCGTGTCTCGACGACAGTGTTCCGTGCGGGGTCGAGGCCCGCTGTCATTGCGACGTCCACGGACCAATCGGAAAAAGTTTTGGAGCGCCGACGGAGTCGGATGTCGGCGTCCGTGGTAGTGATTGGTGGGTAGAGTCGGAGGGCGCCGGGGCGGCACCTGTGTAGCGCCAGGCGTCGCGGTCGCTGGGCGGCGACAGCGAGCGGCGCGGCGACTTGCTGCGCGCGCGCGCCGGCCGCGCCACGCCCGCCGCCGACTGCGAGCGCGCCACGCTGTACCCGCCGCTCTACGCAAACACCAGCCCTTACAGTTTAGCTACTGACAATATTAACTTAACAAAATATACAATTCATATTAATTACCTATAGTAAAAATATATTCTGATAAGTAAGCGCTCTTTTTGTGGTCATTCAAATAAAATACAATGTAGGCAACTATGCTTTACATACAGACTAGGTATTTTCAATCAGTAAATGAATGCTACTACGGCTACGCAGTGTTCTATGACTATAGAAAAAACGTGAAATGTACGGTGGATTATTTGTTGGAATACCTGTTGTTAAGACATTGCTATATGTCCTGTAACTGTGATGCTAGAAATTGTACTTACGTCAGTCTTTACACGTAATGCAAAATTAATGGGCAAGCATGCGCCACTGGTTGCTAACACGATTATTGGTCGAGGCGATCATTAGTCCTCAGAGGAATACTGACTAAAGTTCCTCAGGGAAATTGTATCTGGAAGTCATGCAAATAAGCATTTATTTGTTACTGAGTGGGATTCGAACCCATAGAACAGAAGGGGTCTATGAATCCTCATCATGCGATTGAGTAAGTAGAACTTCAGTATGATAAGTAGGTAGATGGGTACATGATATAATCCGGACAACTCACGCGTTCTCTGTTCATGCCGGTCCTCACCCTGCCCGCCGGAGACATGTCGCGGCGGCTGGAGCGCGCGCCATCCATATCCATTCGCTGTAAATAAAGAGTTAGCGCCAAACTGATTCGCGTGCCTCCTGACCAAGAGTACCTACCTACCCATGTAGGATTGTAGTTCAATGTAAAATTCAAATTCATTCAAAATTGTTTACTTATTTCTTCAACAAGATTACAACCATTAGTTTGTGATTGGAGCCTTCTTTTAGGCAAACAATGCCTGTATTAGAAGACTCCGTTCTTCCGTATTAGAAAAATATTAATAACATATTTAACAAGGAAGTAGACTTTGACATAAGTATAGTTTGAGTGAGGTTGTGTGTGCGTGTGTACAAGTAGGTGTGTGTGTTGTTTGTAGGTGTGCCTGTGTGAGAGTATAGGTTAGGTACCTCTATATTCTACATATTATATAACCGAACAGACCGTGTATTAAATTGCATGGAGGCAACGAAAGTTTTTGTACCTATGTAGGTAGGTATACCTACTCTTTTTTTTGTAGGTGTAAATCTATTGTATTTTTTTGCTATAATCCTTATTCAAATAAGTAGGTAGTCTGAACGCTTTCATTGTTTGGCTTCATCAACCTCACAATTTAGGTGGCTGCTCGAATTTTGGTGGACGGCTAATACCTACCTATTATTTTGCTATAAGGTCGCTTCGATTTTCGAAAAGAGTGGCTTTGTAGAGCTTCCTCTGTAAAACTCCTTTGATATTTACAGAATAGGTACTTACATCATGCGCTGGCGGTGGACTGGAGCTGGATGCGAGGCTAGACAGCGAGTGATGGCGGCGCAGGTCGCACTCGCTGGGCGTGTCCGAGTCGGACAAGCGTGACGTGGACGTCGACGGTGGCGACAGGTGCTCGCCGTCCGCCTCGTCCTCTCGATACCTCTGGCGAGTTAACATTCGGTTAGTTATTATTTATTAAGCCCCAACAGCCCAACGGACCTCGTGATTACCACAGTGGCAAATAGATTATAAACCTAATTGTGGCTAGCTTGTCATCTAGAGGTTACTGTGGCGGTCAAAGCCAAACAAACTTGCAAACGTGAATTTCTGTGACTCAAGTAATAGGCGATGTAGCACCAGCAGGCACTTATTGCATCATTAATACGTGAACCCAGCACAAGCTCGTTAAGCTAACTTGTAAGTAACCCAAATCACGCGTACCCAATCTTTGAAAAAATTTATAACCTCCACATATACCTACATAGATGGTGCAAATTAGGGGTTTCTGGTTTCTGGACTTATTTATTTCTCGGGACTCGAGAATTCTCGACTCTTTTAGTAGGTAATTATAAAAACTTTTATACAATTATTAAATTGAAAATTAACTCGTCAAACGATCGCCTACTAGAAGCAGTTTGTGCGTAAGCGCTCAACGGTTTTCACGATTAGGTACCTACCTATATTTATTGTCATGTTGAGTGTATCGCTGTTTCATATGACATTTGGCAAGTTAAATGTTAATTTATGGCACTCATACGAGGATAAGCAGACCAGGCCAGAGTAAATGGATTAAAGATGACCTAACGTCGCAAGGATTCCAGATAGAAAATGCAATTAACAAGCTAAGCTGGAGAACTAAAGAACCGCTGAATATGTTCATACTTTCATTTCAGAATAGTGAAGACGTCAGTAAAATATACGGCATTAAACATATCCTAGGGTGTAAAGTTGAAATAACCCCGCTTAAAACATCAAAAATAATACCGCAGTGTAAGAGATGCCAGGCTTATGGTCATACCCAAAAGTATTGCTCAAAAGAACCGAGGTGTGTTAAATGTACAGGTAAACACCTCACAGCTGATTGCAAAAAATCTGTAGAAGATAAACCTAAATGTGTCCACTGTGGCTTACCTCACCCAGCTAACTACAGAGGGTGTTTAGTTGCTAAGGAGATGCAAATGATGAAGAACAAAACCTCAAAAACTAACTCAACTAAAAACGCTGTTAAGCAAACTACCGACAAACAGACAACAAAACAAAGTGCACAGTTTTCACAGACAACCGCGAAAACTGCACACACATCTAAAAGTGTCTCATATGCACAAGCGGTAAAACCAAGCTCTCAACCATCAAGTCTTGAGGATAAGCTCAACCAGATCTTGAACTGCCTATCATCATTTGATAAGAGACTAGATAAATTAGAATCAAGTACTGTAAAAATTAATCATGAATAACACACTAATAATAATGGCGTGGAATTCCAATGGACTGCTGCAACACCAACATGAGTTGCAAGTAGTCCTAGACACAGAAAATATTGATGTGTGTTTGATCTCTGAAACGCACTTCACTAAACAGTCTTTTGTAAAGTTTAGAGGCTATAAGGTATATCACTCATTGCACCCTAACAACACGGCCCAAGGAGGTAGCGCGGTTATTATTAGAGAAAATATCTGCCACTATGAACAGTGTAAATACGAGGAGCCAGACACGCAAGCTGTGGCGATATCAGTGAAAACCGATAAATTTAATGTTACAGTAGCGGCCGTATACTGTCCTCCAAGACACACGATAAACAAAGAACAATATGTACACTTCTTCAGACTCCTTGGACAGAGGTTTATATTAGGCGGTGACTTTAACGCAAAGAACACTCATTGGGGATCGAGATTAACCTCAACAAAGGGACGACAGCTTCTAAGTGCAGTGAAAGACATGCGGTGTGAGGTCATAAGTACTGGAAAACCTACATACTGGCCGACTGACCCCCAGAAACTACCAGACCATATCGACTTTTTTATTGTCAAAAATATATCAACAAATTATCTGAATGTGAAAGAGGGGTACAACATGAACTCCGATCACTCTCCGATATTATTACAATTGAGTCACAAAATATTACTAAGAGAAAACCACCTGACATTAGTCAATAAGTTTACAGATTGGGAAAGTTTTAGCATAGACCTGCAAAATATTATTGACCTAAAAACTTCATTAAAAAGCAAAGATCAGCTCGATTTTGAAGTAAACAAGTTTAGCAACAATATTCAACAATGTGCATGGAACAACACACCACAGGTTATAAAGAAGTTTAAAGGAAATACCTACCCAAGGGAAATAATAGACCTATTACACGAAAAAAGGACTCGGAGAAAAAGATGGCAACAAAATAGATTCCCGCAAGATAAAACTCTATTGAATAACCTTAGACTTAAGAGAAAAATACAAACGTTTCAAGATGAGACTCTCAATACCAACCTACGCCAGTTAAGCAGCGACCATACTACACAATACTCTCTTTGGAAAGCGACAAAGACACTCAAAAGGCCAATTACACCAATTCCCCCTATCAGAGATGATAACGGAAAGTGGGCCATAAGCAATGAGCAAAAAGCTCTAAGATTTGCTCATCACTTAGAAGAAACCTTTCAGCCAAATGACAGGTCTATAGACAACCTGCAGTTCGCCAATATTCTGCAAGATCAAAGAATTAAGCTTGTGACCCCAAAAGAAGTTGCAAGGGAAATTCAAATAATTAGCCACAAAAAATCACCGGGGTATGATCTTATTACGGGAGAAATCCTAAAACATCTCCTGCGTAAAGCTTACTAGGCTCATCAATGCTGCATTTGTGCTAAAGCATGTTCCTGAGCCATGGAAAGTTGCTGAAGTGATTATGATTGCAAAGCCCGGTAAACCACCTCACGAAGCATCATCATACAGGCCCATTTCCCTGTTGCCTATAACATCAAAGCTGTTTGAAAAATGGTTTTTGAAACGCCTAAAACCTATAATAAACGAGAAAAATCTGATCCCTGACCACCAGTTTGGTTTCAAGCTAAGACTAATGCTGCCCAATGATTTTGCCGATATCCTGCAATCATACATTACAAACAGAATGTTTCGAGTAAGACACGAGGATGCCTTCTCTGAGTTAAAAGTTATTAAAGCTGGCGTGCCTCAAGGTAGTGTGCTGGGTCCAGGGCTCTACCTGTTGTACACACATGATATACCAGAGCTGGAAAATAATACAATTGCAACCTTTGCGGACGACACTGCCATTATGGCTACAGGGTCATGCCATACGGAAGCAACCAAAAAGGTACAAGTCGCTGTAAATAAAGTTCATGACTGGGCACAGAAATGGAGAATCAAATTAAATTAATCAAAATCACTTCACATTGACTTCACCAACAGGAATTGTGATTACCACGCAATCTTCATAAATGGCCAACAAGTGCCATACGCAAATACAGCCAAATACCTTGGCATAACGCTTGACGTGAAACTGCGCTGGCAAGCGCACGTCAAAAAGAAAAGGCAGACCTTGGCATAACGCTTGACGCGAAACTGCGGTGGAAAGCGCACGTCAAAAAGAAAAGGCAGGAACTAGACATGCGTTTTAAAAATATGTAGTGGTTGATTGGACGGAATTCCTGCTTATCAATACATAACTAAATTTTATTATATTAGCATTTCCTTATATGGACATATGACATCCAACTATGGGGCTGTACTAAGCCGACCAACATCAAAATTATACAAACATTCCAGAATAAGGTACTCAGGAGTATTCTTAATGCGCCCTGGTATATAAGAAATGAAGACCTCCATCGTGACCTAAAAATGGAACCCGTCACCGACATAATCCAAAAATTTGCTGAGGCCCTGAACACCGACTCCACCGACATGTGAACATCGAGGCAATTCAGCTGTTAGACCAAACAAATATAGTGCGAAGACTAAAACGGACAAAACCTTTTGAGTTAGTGTAGTGTAAAAAGTGTAGAAATAATAGTGCCAATGACACACATAATAACACATGAACAAAGTGCTTATATCATCATATCAGACTCTAAGAAAGTGGAACGGACTTGTGTAAAGTACAATAAACACTATTCTAAGTTTTAAAATAATTATCACGTAATAATTTAAGTTACATTAAAATTGCTTATTAGTCTTATAGGCTAGATTGTAATTAATTATTAAGAACCTGGTTCTTTTTAATAAAGGATAAAAAAATAAAAAAAGTTAAATGCGATTTTTTATTTTTTTTCTTAATAATCATCAATAGGTAGGTATTATTGTTAATTAAGTCTTATTTACATTATTGTTTCAATGAGAAATACATTTTAATATCTAGGTAAATCCTATATTTTTAATGTCTTTTTATTATATTTATTATTATTTATTTATTTATCAACCTTACAACTATCATTACAGGCCAGGCCAGGACATTGTAGGTGCGCTTTCAATATAATAGGGGTTAAAGAATGAAATTGCCGTTTTATTGTAATAGGTACTTCGAATTGACATACCTAGAACCTTCATGGTTTGAGATTTTTAAGTGAAACTTTTTTCACATGGTACCTATGAAGATCTTCTTTTAAAAAATGTGCAGCATTCGATTATCGACTTCCAGTTGTTTTTTTTTCAGCTTATACAAGAAAGATGGATACTTCGAAAATTCGAGTTATTTTTGAATACGAGTTCCGACGCGGATCTAACGCGGCAGAAACAGTTCGCAATATCAATGTTGCGTTTGGAGAGGGGACTGCTAATGAACGCACCGTGCGATTTTGGTTTAAACGCTTTCGTGATGGAAACTTTGATTTGAAGAGCGAACCACGTGGAAGACCGCCCACACAGGTGAATAACAATGAATTGAAAGTGATGGTGGAAGCCAATCCGAGCCAAACTACCCAGGAATTAGCGGCATGGTTTAACGTTACCTTACCAACAATATTGACTCATTTGCGTCAAATCAATCAAATAAAAAAATATGAGAAATGGGTGCCTCATGATTTGACTGATCTGCAGAAAGAAACGCGTGTTGAAACTTGTGTTCAGAAATGAAGGAAAATTGGATCGAATTGTGACATGTGATGAAAAGTGGATTCTTTACGATAACCGTAAGCGAAAAATGCAATGGCTGACCCCAGGTCAAACGCCGCAACAGTGTCCTAAAGCAAAGCTTTATTTACCAATAAAAAGGTAATGGTAACTGTTTGGTTTTCTCCGATCTGGTCAAGCAATAACGGCAGATGTCTACTGTGCCGAACTCTGAACAATGATAGCAAAACTAGCAGTGAAACAGCCCCGACTCATGAACCGATCTTCACCATTATTGCTCCATGATAACGCGAGACCTCATACAGCACGAGAAACCGTTTTAACTCTACAGGAACTGCAATTAGAAACCATTCGTCATCCTCCGTATTCGCCAGACCTTGCTCCAACGGACTACCATTTTTTTCGTGATTTGGACAATTTTCTACGTGATAAAAAGTTTTCTTCTCAGGAGGCAGTACAAAATGCTTTCACACAGTTTGTCGAATCTAGATCACGGAGTTCTATCGCAAAGGAATGAATGACTTCCTATTAGATGGCAGCAATGTATAGATAAAAATGGTAATTATTTTGATTAAATATGTCAAATAAAAAAAAAAAAACGAATTTCAATTTTTCAGTACGAATCGGCAATTTCATACTTTAACCCCTAATATTATTATGACGGAAAATATAATGTGATAATTTGTAGAAGGCATATACAAGTGGCAGCACAAACATGTGGAATGGACTCAAAGGAACGCCAAAACTATCTGGCTTGATAAGCGATGCCAAAATTATGCTGCATCGGCTTTAAAAACGTGTCAATTCAATATTAACGGACGAATTATGAAATCAGATAGTATGTATTTCCTACCTATCCATAGTAATACATTTATGCACGTGACTTGAATTTTAACCCATGCAGGTACTTTGTGTAAATAATTTTATCACCACTGCTCTCAAAACGGGGAAGGAAAACATCGTGAGGAAACCGGCATGTGCTAGAACCAAAAATTCGAAGGCATGTGACCGCACTAGGTCCGCGTGGTGGATTATAGCCCAACTCATCTCACAGAAAGGAGGCCTGTTTCCCAGCAATGGGAACATTATAGGCTGATTATGCATGAGTAGGTATCTGATAATAAAATTTTTGGCTACAGTCTTTTGTTCGTTACATAAAAAACGGAGACTCTTCAAAGAAGAATAGTAATTTTTATACTTTTATAGCATGGGATAAGATAATAAATATCTATAAAGAAAAATGTCTAGAAAACGGGAAACCGCGTGCTAACCATTGGTCTCTATTTTTAAATGAGATTACATTCATCTGATCATCAGTTTCATTTCATAGCTTTATTCTGTTTTCAAGCTTGGGCGATTTTTTCTGATTATGAGACTTTCGGCATTACAAACAAACAGTAGCTACTCTATCGAAAGTCTTCATCACTTAGAACTCGAAAGAAGAAGAAGAAGAATGTTCATTATCTTGAGGCGATTTCTCGAGTTAGCGACGTTTTTTTCTCGTCTCGTACTCGTCCCGAGAATCTTCACTTCAAAAGTTTCGATCAGAAACCCTAGGTGCAATAAAGCTATAGTGTAGCTGTGTGGAGTCGCTCTTATAAAGCGTTTTACACCTTCATAGTAAGAAATGTGAAGGCACTAAACAACATTTTCTTTCCTTTCATTAAACAATGATTATAAACATAAACTCGCAAAAGTCGGCTGTACACCACATCTATTGCACTTCTTCGCCAGTTATTTCCAGGATAGACAGCAGTACGTGGATTATAATGGGTGTGAATCCGACCCATATTACACGTGGTCCGGCGTGAGCCAAGGCAGCAATTTGGGGCCTCTCGAATTCATCTTAATGATAAACGATTTGCCGGAAGTCGTTAAACATAGCTCTTGTTTATTATTTGCGGATGACCTCAAGTTGCTGCTCGAGGTTAATAATGAATCCGATTGCGAACGATTGCAGGAGGATATACATAGGGTAGTGGAATGGAGTCAGGACAACGGGCTTTTCTTTAACATTTCAAAGTGCTCGGTGATGAGTTTTACGCGCGCGCGTGCCCCTCTAGTGCACGAATACGTGGTGGGCACTGCGCCTATGCAACGAGTATCTGAGGTGCGGGATTTGGGGGTTATCGTCACTCCCGAACTATCGTTTCGCGATCATATTACGGGGATCTGTAAGAGGGCGTTTAGAAATTTGGGATTTGTTCTGCGACAGACAAGGCACTTCACTAACATCGCAACAGTCAGAGTCCTGTATGACGCACTTGTCAGGAGTCATCTGGAACATAGTGCTGTCATATGGGCTCCGCATGAGGCCAAGTACTCAGCAATGCTGGAACGCGTGCAGAACAAGTTCACGCGCCACTTGTACAAGAGACTATATGGGGTATATCCGTTTTACCCGCTGATGTACCCCACTCTGTTTGTGCTCGGTATGGTCGGGTACAACCAACTGAGGGTACGACGGGAATTCACGCTTGTTGCATACCTGGTTAGGTTACTTCGTGGCATTGAGCATAACCCAGGAGTACTGCAGCGCCTGAAGTTATGTGTTCCAGACCGCTATGTGTGGAGGCGGCGCCGCCCACCACTGTTGGCCGTGCCGGTTGCCAGGACCAACCTTCTCGCCAAAACACCATTGACCCGCGCTATTCGGGTTATTAACGATCTTCACGTGAAGATCGATGTATTTACAGGCCATTTCAGTGAACTCGCAAAAATACTGCTGTTCCTTTTATGTTATTATGTAGATTAGAGTAGGCTATATGTTGTTGTTTTTATTTTATTTTTATTTTGTTTTCTTTTATTTAGGGAATTTGGTGCATACCTTGTACTACTAGTTGTTTAAGTTATTCATAGTTTTAAATTGTTAGTTAAGTTCATTTTAAGACCACGCTATCGCATTAGGTATACACCTGTAATGATAGTGGTAGGGAGATTTTAATAAATAAATAAATAAATAAATAAAATAATACTTACGCTGAAGCTTCCCATCTCCTCATGCGGCTTCAACGTGTACCAAGTAGGTTCATGGTTCATCACTATGTTGTCTAAATCGAGAAGGACTTCTCCGAGGAAATCGTTTGGGCCGTAACGATTTAAGTCCCACACGGTTACCTTAAAAAAAAAACATGTTCCATTTAAAACATTCCATGTGTTGTTAGTCACAATATATTCTAGGTTTTTTGCTAGTGTTTTAGGTTCAGAGCTTGAATTTAAATTTGATTCGAGTATGTTTGAGTTGGAAATCAACTAAACAATAAAAGAGCCTAAATATATTGCGTCTTAAAAAAGATACTGATAAGGGATTCTATCAAACTACGGTTACTAGCAATATATTTACCTCTAAAGTTCTCCTCTTTATATCTGTGATACGAATCCCACAATAGATAAAATTTTGATTCCATCGTGGTTCTAAAGTGTTAGCCAAGGTTTTAGTTCGTCGTTTGCTCTTCTCGCTTTTGTCGGGTAGTAGGAATATTTTCGCATACGGACACCGAGGGGATCCATCAGACCGGGGAGTGAGACCGCTCGCCGATACAACTGTGACGCACAGCTGAGTAGCGCTCACGTCGAAGTATATTTTGAGCTGTATAATCAGAAACAAAATATCTACTTAGTCACAAGTTCTATCGATTGGTTACACGATACTAAAGCAAGGCTTAATTGTCTTGTTTCCCAACAAACAACGTATTTGCAAATGCCGCTCACTGCGGATGGGCAATTTGACCTAGTTAAGTTTTTGTTACAAAAACCTCAATAAAAACGAGTAAGCTGGGATTGGAATTGCGCCAGATTAATAACATAGGCTCGCCCCTGGAACTTCGCCCGGTTACAGTGACTCTTTAACATTTGGGACTTTGGCTACATCAGTTTGGAGTGTGGCAGGAATATAATGGGTACCCATTTTGATAGAAACGGGAAACACTCTTATTTTTGGATGAAATCTGCAGAGTACCTATGTGCTTTTCCTTCTCTTATGATATCTTATCAGCACACATGCATGCGCCAACCAGCATAATATCTTGAGCTAGTTCATTGCCGATAAGTAAACATAAACATAATACAAATAAAATCATATTAGGCTAAAAGTTACAGTCGTAGTCACAAACCTGGATGCGTCCAGCAACGTTTGCGTTGTGGTGGTTGTAACGCGCGGGGCGGCGCCGCGAGTGCACGTCAGGAGAGCCTGGTGACGTGACAAGGACGCTCGGCTTCTCGCAACCACCCATCACCTCCGTGTATACTTCTGCGTACGTAGAACAAACTTAACTTTTTACAGGAAAATGTTCTTGCACCTACAGCTATGGTTTTGTTTTAAAAGGATCTCAATTATAACATTTTGAACTGATAATTCATCCAAAGGGTTAATTTTTTAGTAATAATGAAATTGTTTAGATGCTCGTGAAGTTGTGACATCAATTCACTCCAGTGGCGTAACTATGCCCTTTGGGGCCCGTGGCAATTTCATGGGATAGGGCCCCCTTATAGAAGTTCAACCAACGTTGTATTTTTTTATACTAGCACTTCGTCCGCGTAGATTTCGTAATTTCCCCTACAAAATTGAATACCTGACAGCTTCGTTAGTTTAGTGGTCGAAAAAAGTTTGCATTTCTGTACTTAGGTATGTTAGGATCCTCCTGTGCTCATGGCCCTCTCGGGCCGGGGGCCCCTTCCGGCTGGGGGCCCGTGGCATTTTGCCACTCCTGCCACCCTATTGTTACGCCACTGATTCACTCTACGATAATACCTACTGCTGGAACCTTCTGCCAGAACGAAATTATATTTAGCCTATGGGCACTTGCACCACAAATCATTAAACGCATTTAGCGCTAAACATATTTAAAACATCGTTCTGTTTCTGTCATTTTCAAAAGATTGACAGGAACAAAACCATATTTTAATATGAGTTTAGCGCTAAACGTATTAGGGGTTAAAGTATGAAACTGCCGATTTGTACTGAAAAATTTAAATTAGTTTTTTTTTTAATTTTACATATTTATTTAATCAAAATAATTACCATTATTATCTTATACATTGCTGCCATCTAATAGGAACGTCATTTATGCCTTTGCGATAGAACTCTCGTGATCTAGATTCCACAAACTGTGTGAAAGCATTTTGTACTGCCTCCTGAGAAGAAAACTTCTAATTGCAGTTCCTGTAGAGTTAAAACGGTTTTTCGTGCTGTATGAGGTCTCGCGTTATCATGGAGCAATAATGGTGAAGATCGATTCATAAGTCGGGGCTGTTTCACTGCTGGTTTTGCTGTCATTGTTCGGAGTTGGGCACAGTAGACATCTGCCGTTATCGCTTGATCAGATCGGAGAAAGCTATAGTGAATAACACCATGCTGAGACCACCAAACGGTTACCATTATTTTTTTATTGGGAAGCTTTGCTTTAGGACACTGTTGCGGCGTTTGACCTGGGGTCAGCCATTGCATTTTTCGCTTACGGTTATCGTAAAGAATCCACTTTTCATCACATGTCACAATTCGATCCAATATTCTTTCATTTCTGTATCGATTCAACAAGGCAACACAAGTTTCAACACGCGTTTCTTTCTGCAGATCAGTCAAATCATGAGGCACCCATTTCTCAAATTTTTTTATTTTATTGATTTGACGCAAATGAGTCAATATTGTTGGTAAGGTAACGTTAAACCATGCCGCTAATTCCTGGGTAGTTTGGCTCGGATCGGCTTCCACCATCTATTTCAATTCATTGTTATTCACCTGTGTGGGCGGTCTTCCACGTGGTTCGTTCTTCAAATCAAAGTTTCCTGATGGCGCTTTAAACGCTTAAACGTTTAAACGTTTAAACGCTTTCGTGATCGAAAGCGTTTAAACCAAAATCGCACGGTGCGTTCATTAGCAGTCCCCTCTCCAAACGCAACATTGATATTGCGAGCTGTTGCTGCCGCGTTAGTTCCGCGTCGGAACTCGTATAAAAAATTACTCGAATTTTCGAAGTATCCATTTTTCTTGGCTAAGCTGAATAAAAAAAAAACAACTGAAAGTCGATAATCGAATGTTGCACATTTTTTTAAAGAAGAACTTCATAGGTACCATGCGAAAAAAGTTTCACTCAAAAATCTCAAACCATGAAGGTTCTGTGTCAATTCGAAGTACCTATTACAATAGAACGGCAATTTCATACTTTAACTCCTATTATTTAGTGATTTTTGGTGCAAGCGTGCCTTAGTATTTATAACGGGTAGGTAACTTAAATAGGAAGTTGCGTAGGTCCTATATGTTCAGAAGGTACCTTTATGAGTTCTCCACGGCAGAGCAGGATTGCGTGTGGCAGTGAGTGGTCGCGACACCACTAGCTCCACGTGTAGGTCATGTTTACTGTCGGCGACCACCACTGCCACCTCGTCCGCACTCCGACCCTGGAGTGGCACGCCGTTCCATTGCAGGACTTCGTCACCTGAATATTGCAGGCTAGTTGTACATACATATCGAAAATTTAAAGGCGATTAGTTTATTTATGTGAACAATTTTAATTATTTTGCACAGATTTATGTAGTTTATGCACCGTAAAATCTCAACTTACCTATCCTAAGTTGTCCTTCTAGGTCAGCAATGGACCCTTTTTTGACTTTTTCCACCACTGCGACTCTCGTGCCGTCCGGTAGGAGCTTGCCCCCCACCACCTTCAGCCCGAGGATAGCCGCTGAAGAGTGCGAGCTACCTTCCACGACGCTCTTCCGGAGCACCATGTGACCGATCATGCGCGTGCCGTCCGCCGACACCTGCCAGCTCAGCGGGAACTGTCCACAACACTATTACATTAATTCTTTCATCATCAGCTTCATTAAAGTATTCGATACTAAATAGCTCTATTAATTATGTATTTACTGTTTTATGAAAACTTGTACATTACAAGACAGTAACAGCTAGTCCACGAAGCTTTAACACCGTGTAATTTACAAGGAAGTGCACACTCAACATAGATAGGATGTAATGCATGCTCGCCAATGCAATCATGCTACAGCCAACAATACCCATCGAAATTACTATCGTCATAAACACGCTTTCTACTTTTTTCGTATAAAATAAATATTTAAAAGTGGTCAATCAAGTATTCTACTTATAAACTTTTGAGTAAAGTATGTAAAAGTTATAAGACCTAATTGTTGTACAGATGGGAAAACGTGGATTTTATATTTGCTAGTCAAGTACGCTGAACGCAATCAAAACGTTTTTTCATACAGAATAACTAAAACAACTGAATTATCTGTAAACATTTCCTACATGTTATGCATAATCCAACCGCAAACTGAACTAATAGATAAATGAGTACTAATTGGAAGCAACTAACCGACACAATGTGAAGCGGTCTGTACCTTAGGGCAATCGCCTCTGTTCGAATCTTCACTGGAGGTGAAGGTGCTAGAGGTATCGATGCCCGAGTCTTTGGTGGCGGAGTCCTGGCTGGTCTGGCGCTCGGGCTCCCAGCGCAGCGCGGCCCAGTCGTGCGGAGCGCCCGACGCGTCGCGCCCCCCGCGCGGGAATGTCGCGGCACCTTCGTGCCCGTCAAAGCGAACGGTCTTTTTTCTCCTCTCAGTGAACCGTCTATTGTCTGAGGAGTCTTCCCACAAATAGGCACTCTTATACACAGCTCGGTCTGGGCGCGGGCCCTCTTCTGGTGCGTACGGGCGCAGGTACGCTCCTTCGCCATCGTCGCGGGCCCGCCACCGGCAATCGGTCACAGAATCGAAACTGCGTCCGCCTGACGGCCCGGTCCTCGCCACGTCGAATGGACCGCAAGCCTCTGCCTCGTAATCGGCCGGCGAATGATTAGTCAAATTGTAATAATTGTTGGCAGCCACGTTGGCGCTACGCAGATGCGGGTGCCGAACTGGAGCACATGCCTCTAGTTGTCCTAAGAATGATATCGAATGAATAACAACGTTTGCCTATACAAGGCATCTTGTCATCGCCCGCGTCCGTTTGTTATGGAGCCACGCGCATGTACGCGCCCGGAACCAATATGTAGGTATTGATCAATAGTACAATATTTGTTTTCCAACACAATTCGGGATTCCTTCCTATCCTATAATTCCTCAGTAACGGCATTTGTAAGAAGGCTTACTGAACGTTTCATATGATTATTTAATAAACTAAAACTGCGTGTTTCTCCGGTTCAAAATAAAGTAATTGAAAGCGGTGATCATCACGCACAAGCGGAAAGAATGTGTCAAACTTATCCGAGTAAGACAGTAAAACAGCAACAATAAAATAAAGTACACGACCACAAACAATTCTAACGGATTTATAGTAAAAAATATGAACAAGTACACTTCTTTTCGCCCAAGCATGCGTTTGTTTGAACCATAAATTTAGTGCAGAAGCCACCTACGAAAATTAAATTTTACAGTGTTTATAATAGGTAAAGGTAAAATATCGCAATTTTTGGTTCAAACAACAGAAAACTGTAAAATGAGAAGAGCATTTACTGATTAATCTTGTCATTTAAAAGAAATGCTGTTACATAAGTAATCAACTTAAAAAAAAAAATTCAAAGGTACCTAATGATAAAAATGAGTGAATGCTCTTCTTAAGATAGGTTTGAAGACGGGTGTCTTCGAAGAGATAGGACGTTATTAACAGCCATCACAATTGGTCCACCAGAGAAAGAAGTGTTATACGCAACAGTAATACTGATCATCACATCTAAACTTCAGCAATATAATTACAACGCATAATTAGATAAGTTCCCGTCAAAACTCGCCCTCTCACCGATAAGAATTTATTCATTTTCTCGTTTAACATCGTCTGACGCTGGCTTCTGGAACTCTCGGAACTGCTCTTATCATTATTTGTACCTGCGAACAGGGGATGGCGTGGTGAGGGCCACTCGTCGCCAGATCGCAGGCGCCAGGCGGTATGTCTCGCGGGGCCGGGCTGCCGGGCTGCCCGGCTGGTACCGGGCGCGTACATAGGGCATAGAGCTAACAAGTGAAACGTACGCGGCGGCAAACGTACATGTACAGTAATAGTAGTAATGCTCCAAACCTAGCACCACACTGATTGACTCCTGTGTGCGAGGTTTGAAGCCTTAGGACTTGAAGTTCTCTGAAAATAAGACTGATTGAGCAAACAAGTGTTTATGTCTTGAATGTAATAATATTCGGGCTCTAAAATGTTACAATGGAACACGATTATAATTGACTACATGATTCAACGTGATGGAATACATATATGGATACAGATAAGTTTAGGTGCTCAACACTATCAGTTTCAGTGAGATATATAATACTTAGATAACTAACAGTCACAATTACCTGAGGCTACTTAGATTAATGAACACCTCGCACGGAACACCTTAACTTTATCATTGCGTAATGCCAGAGATGAACATGACAAACGTTACGTATATGGTAAAGTACATGTACCTACTTTATGTATTTGTGGTGTAGTGTTGTGTGTAGGGTTCATAAACAAAATTAGCTTGGATGGAAAGGATCTTGTAGTGTTACAAGTGAAAGGATTGGGTGACGGGTGTTAGGCCAGCGTGCATACTTACCGCGATCTCGATACTCGTCGTTCTCATCGGAAACACACTCTGGAACTTCATCATCTGAAGAGGAAGACCGAGGCGGGAGGAGGGGGTGTGACGCTGGCGTGAGCGGCAACAACTGGGATGGGGGAGGTACCCCCGATTCGACCACCCCGTATGCAGCCTTTTGTCTCGGGTGTACGAGGTGCGGATGAGTTCTAGCCAATCCTTCAAGTTCTCCGTAACATCTCTGCTCTTGTTGACTGTATTGGCGACGAAGAGCGCTGCCTGATCTCTGAAGTGGGAGGTTTTCTTTCTCCGCGGCACTATGTGCCCTCTCTAGTTTCGGTCGTTTATCGAATGACCCGTCAGGCTGTGGCGGTAAACCTCGGAGATCGTTTTCCATACGCCATAGCATAGAATCCTGTCCAGCACTTTTGTGGATCCATTGTCCGGTTTTAGATAACAATTCTTGTTTCTTGCGGCATAGTATACATACCCATATAACCTGTAACAACGGATATTTATCAAACTATTTTGTTATGAGTTATCTATACTTATAATAAATCTGTAGAAGTGAAAATTCTGTACATTGAAAATATAATTTACATTTACAAAAAAATAATTTACAGGGGGTGTTACTAGACCGACACCGAACCCAAAAATGTGATTAAAAAAATTTTTGTCTGTCTGTCTGTCTGTCTGTCTGTTTGTTCAGGCATCACGCAAAAACTACCGGTTCGATTACGATGAAACTTGATATAATTATTCTTTAATATCCTGGGCACCACACTGGGTACTTTTTATCCCGGAAAAGTATATACAATAAAAAACAAACTTAATTTTGCGGTTCGATCCCTATACCCGATTACCACTGTCTGTACTGTACCAACCGCAAATACTAAGTTTGTCGTAGGTTGGGTCACCCGCAGTGGAGTTCATTTTTATTCCTTTTAGTTTTTAGAGTTATTTAGGTTTATTTTTATATGAGTCGTAGGTATAGATTTTAATTTTAAAGTATAGGTAGTATATTTGATAGTGTACGTAGTGACCGTAGGTTATTTTATAATACTGTTAGGTAGGATTAGTCATTCGTATAGATATTAGTTTTTAGGGATTTTGCTTATTTATTGAGTTTAGATTAGTTATCATCAGAAATAGGTTTATTTAGGTAGGTATTTAATTTTCTGTTATTGAGTTTTTTTTTAAAATTAGGTAGGTACTTAGGTAAAGATATCATATAGGTACCCTCTTAATCACCACTAATGAGACACAATTGGTTTTCTACTGTAATTAGCCACAAAGGGCCCGCGAGATAGATGGCATTCTGGGGAAGCACATACATTTTATCCTGTTAGCACGTTCCCGTGGGATAATTTCCGACATCCACGCGGGCGAAGCCGCGGGCAGAAGCTAGTATGTAATAAATTCTTACTCCTGGAGTTGAAAACACCAGGTCAAGAGTTCACGTTTTCAGGGGTTGTGATTTGTTACTATGAAACTAAACTATCACTATGTCTATTTGATCGCCAACTGACCTATACAAAGTAAGAAAAGACTAGAGAGAGGATTTTATAGTAGTTGTTCATTTAAATATTGCTGACCTTGTTAGAACGAAGAGTGACTTTGCCCCCGCATCGGGCGCAGCATCTGACCCTGCAGTAGTGGCACGAGTGGCCGACGCCGTCCGCGAACTTAGTCTTGAGGCAGATGTGGCAGGTGGCTGCGAGCTCTACTCCAGCCGCTCGGTGCATCTCATTCCGAGTCCGGATCGTCTGCTCCAGCACTGTGACTTCATCTTGCTTACGTCTGTGGTAAAGTTCAATATAAGAACAAATGTGACTTGTTCAAATTTATATAAAAATAGGTACCTAACTACTATGCAAGTTTGTTTTGCGACTTCACTGACAAACGGTGAAGAAAAACAACATGATTCGTGAGGAAACCTGGACATACAATAAATATAACACTGAAATCGCCAATTCCCCTTGCTGCGAGCAAGCGTGGTACAGACGCCAGCAGGTCAATCTACCCGAAACTGTCAGATTTTCCCAATAAACATTGAACCTAATGCTATAGCAATAAAGTCGAAAATCTATTAAAGACATCTGACAGATTGTAGTAGCTTGATGTGCTGGCGTCTGTACATCCGCTTTGGATTCGCTTTTAATTTCTGCAGCACACTCATAAATTTGGTAGGCACAACCTTACAATAAAATTCCGATTAATAGAACATAGTCTCAGTTAGAACCTAGTCTTTTCTTGTAATGTTAATTACTGAACATAGGTTCCTAGTATTGTATACATGCAACTATATTCTAACTGAACAGACAGCTGTGCTGCTGGGAAGTTTGTTGCGCCACTTCTTCTTCCCAGCGATAGCACTAGGAAGTGGTGAAGGGCGGGCGTTTTTGGGGGACTGTCTTTTGTAATTTTGACGTTCGAAAAGTGCTGATTCTCAGTCTAATTTGAATAAATGACTTTTGATTTTGAGTTAATATGTTGTTACACATCATCATGCTCCTGCCACTATCCCAATTTATTTAGGGCTCGGCGCAGCATGTTTTCTTCCACATAATGATCTCTCTTTAGCCCTATTGTATTTTAAAATTGATTAGAATAAAACAATATACAAAAAGCAAGGAATAGAATCCAAAGAATGGATGAAAAAGGGAGCTTTTCAATTTCAAGTTGCAATAAATCACAATACGATTATTACGAATGTCAGGAGTGTAAAGTACAGTACCTACTTGCTGTTAAGGTCTGCGATAAAGTAATGCTTGGTTTTCACAACAACAATGTAGCTTGGAAAATAACTTGGATTAAAAAATATGTTCGATTTGATAGCAATCGCAAACTCTTCTGCAAAAACTAAATTCCTTTTAATAATAGGGGTTAAAGTATGAAATTGCCGTTTATTATAATAGGTACTTCGAATTGACATAGAACCTTCATGGTTTGAGATTTTTGATTAAAACTTTTTTCACATGGCACATATCTATGAAGTTCTTCTTTTAAAAAAATGTGCATCATTCGATTATCGACTTTCAGTTTCAGCAGTGCGATTCTGTAACCATCTCACCGTGAAAACTTAGGTGAAGTGAGCGTGGAGTGAGCTGTCATTCCAAATAATCCTAGCGTAGACAGAGAATGCTTTCAGAGCATTCTCTGTCTACGAATCCTAGGGATTGACACTACTGACAACTTACATCAAGCTCACTTCACTTGAGTTTTCACGGTGAGATTTTTGCAGAATCGACCGGCAGCAGTTGTTTTTTTTTATTCAGCTTAGACAAGAAAGATGGATACTTCGAAAATTCGAGTTATTTTTTAATACGAGTTCCGACGCGGAACTAACGCGGCAGAAACAGCTCGCAATATCAATGTTGCGTTTGGAGAGGGGACTGATAATGAACGCACGTACGATTTTGGTTTAAACGCTTTCGTGATGGAAACTTTGATTTGAAGAACGAACCACGTGGAAGACCGCCCACACTGGTGAATACTTAACAATTAATTGAAAGAGATGGTGGAAGCCGATCCGAGCCAAACTACCCAGGAATTAGCGGCATGGTTTAACGTTACCTTACCAACATTATTGACTCATTTGCGTCAAATCAATAAAATAAAAAAATATGCCTCATGATTTGACTGATTTGCAGAAAGAAACGCGTGTTGAAACTGGTGTTGCCTTGTTGAATCGATAAAGAAATGAAGGAATATTGGATCGAATTGTGACATGTGATGAAAAGTGGACCCTTTACGATAACCGTATGCGAAAAATGCAATGGCTGACCCCAGTTCAAACGCCGCAACCGTGTCCTAAAGCAAAACTTACCAATAAAAAGGTAATGGTAACCGTTTGGTGGTCTCAACATGGTGTTATACACTATAGCTTTCTCCAATCTGGTCAACCAATAACGGCAGATGTCTACAATGCCGAACTCCGAACAATGATAGCAAAACTAGCAGTGAAACAGCCTGGACTCATGAATCGATCTTCACCATTATTGCTCCATGATAACGCGAGACCTCATACAGCACGAGAAACCGTTTTAACTCTACAGGAGCAATTAGAAACCATTCGTCACCCTCCGTATTTGCCAGACCTTGCTCCAACGGACTACCATTTTTCGTGATTTGAACAATTTTCTACGTGATAAAAAGTTTTCTTCACAGGAGGCAGTACAAAATGCTTTCACACAGTTTGTGGAATCTAGATCACGAGAGTTCTATCGCAAAGGCATAAATGACCTTCCTATTAGATGGCAGCAATTTATTGATAATAATGGTAATTATTTTGACTAAATAAATAGGTATGTTAGATTAAAAAAAAAAAAGAATTTCAATTTTTCAGTACCTACAAATCGGCAATTTCATTCTTTAACCCCTAATATTAGTGTCGTAGGTAATCGGTTATAATAGGACGTAATTTGAAATCAAATTAATAGTAACTTTTCTATTTATTCTTGCTATGCCTCTGCTTTTCTATTATGTCACTACATAATAAATATGTTATCCAAAATTTAAGCTACCTCAAGTAGGTCAAAAAGTAGGTCAGTTAAATAAATTGCAAGCTCTTTAGGTACATACTAAGGCGAATTTAAGACTATCAGTTTTTTCAGCATCTCAATTGAATTAATTAAACAATAACACATTGCATTACCAGGGTTCCGCACGTATCTTTGAAACATTAACTCGATAAAATAGATAGATACCCCGTTGTGCAATATAACGCCTCACTCGATATTGATTAAATTTAATCCAGAAAGAAAATGTCTCACAGTTAGTTAACGTATCGTTAGTGAGAAAAAAGAACGTAATTGAATTATTGTATTATAATTTATATTGATGCGTCATTATTATCCACTGCATGTTTAATGCGACACTCCACACGCGCGATAACAAGCCATATCCCTGCCATCAGCAAACAAGAGCACGAAGAAAATTGTGTAAAGCAATAGAGAAATATTGAAATAAAGAAAATGAAGCACCAAGTAAAACTGTTTATCTACGTCAATACTGAACCGAACATATGAACACGGCCTCGCACGGGATTCGTTTGTGTTCGAAAGCAGGAACTGAACAGGATCAGACAACACAATAGCGGCGATGCCAATATGCAGCGACGAGGATGTAATAGTTATTATAAATACCACCCGAGTAGAACAATGGTTAGGTATAGGATCACGGCACTTTCACGAATAACAGTGGTGCAGTACGTCGAATGTGCCTAGGCGACACGGGAGGGGCGCGGGTGGCGGGGGGCGCGGGCACACCTCATGATCTCGTGCTCGCGCTGCTCCTCCTGGCGCTGCCGCATCATGACGCCCTCGATGATGGCGCGCTCCTCGGGCGTGAGGTGCGACAGGTCCGGCATATCGGCCATGGCGGGCGGCGACCGCGTGCGGGGCGCGGGCCCGCCGCGTGCTGCGGTGCTGTGCCCGCGGCGCGAGCTCGGCGCCACTCCACTCGGAGGTTTATTTAATAATGCCGGGTGGGCCAATGGCGCGCCGCCGTGCTCTGACGTCAGCGCGGCTATTGATCGCGGCGGCAGGGCGCGCCAGTCGCAAAACCCGCCCGCGCGCCCTCGCCCCGCGTCTCCACGTACATGCGTGCGCATATCAACTATGCAACGATCTATGTACACATCTGTACTCACCAGCTGCTTACATCTAATTATTAACTTTGAGATTCAAATGTTTCACGGCGGTATCGATGTTCCACAACTCCAGGTAATCAGGGCCGTCTTTCACCTATTAGAGGCCCTGCAATTTGTATGGTGTACAATAAAGAGTATTCTATTCTATTCTATTCTGGGCACATTGGGATAATGGGGCCCCTATAAAACCATAATAAAGCACTATTTTTTTAGAATAGTTATAGAACGTATTTATGCAAAGTTTTAGCTTTATTTTTATTTCTTTACTTTAGATATGAATAGATAATATAATGTAGTCCAGACTAAGTGACCAGCATCCACGATTAGTCCATAAATAAGTATATATGCAGATTGAAGAGGTACCTTCTAGATTTGAGTTGAGCAAAATCGTTAATCACATCTTCAAAATCTATGTTTTCGAGCATATCACATTCTATCGACATTAGTGACAAACTGTTTAATATCTCTTGAAGCATTGTATGTATACTTCTTAATTCATTTTTTATTTGATTTAATTTGGAGAAGGAGCGTTCCCCACTGCAGTCAGTTACCATCATGCTTAAAAAGATTCTCAGTGCGATTTCTACATTAGGAAAGGTGTCTACAATTTTGTTCTCTTTCAAAAGATGATAATTATATTTCCAGTAAGTAGGTATACTATTAGTTTCTCCATTTTTACTTTGATCAATTTTCAAGTATTCTGTTAAATGCAGTCATTCCATTTCTAACTCTTTCTCGTTTACGTATTCATAATAGATTTCAGCAAATTCTTTGCAACTTTGTCTCAACTCTTCGGAATTCAGAGTATTCAAGCGAAAAAATAAACCACAGAAGAGCACAGTCAGAAACAACAACAAACAAATGAAACGTCTTATCACCACAGATAAATACAGGGGAATTCCCGATCGTCGAGTCGGGTAGTGTTGCCAATGCCAAATACTCCGGATTTTTCCATAAATCTGTGGATATTTTATTGTCTCTGGATATACAGAATTTTAGGTAAAACCACGGTAATATTATCTATAAATATTACCGTGGTAAAACCTACGGAATTCCACTTCTATCACTTTTTTTTTTACTTTTTTTAAAGTTAATTATTATTGCGAAGGGCAATTGACATGAAAAAACATTATTTAGTCATCATAATTATATGAAATTTCTTTTGTACTTCAAAAAAAAGCGCTTCAATTGCTATTGCCATCTTGTAGGAAATGCGCATGTCAGGAGGCATGCGACCCCATAAAGGAGAGTCGTCTTTTTCAAGAAGACGATGTCAAATAAAAAATTGTTAAAATTCAACAAGGAACGTAAAAATATTTATTTTATTGGAATGAAATTTAATGAGATTAGAATTAACATTTCTTCTATTTGAATTGAGTGAATTTCATGATAATGCATTATTAACACGAAAAATAGCAATTACTTTTATGTCAAAAATGTATAGGTACTATGTGTCTCGTCCTAAACCGTAGACAAGTAAAATAGCTATACATATTACCGATAGCCAAACAAACCCCAAGTTAATGCAATCAAATACAGTTCATGAATGAATGAATGAATGAATTGCACCGATCCCAGCGTGGTTTGACCAGACTCGATTAATCGAATGAACCCCAAGATTCGCACTAGCTCCTGTAGCCTCATGTTTATGGTGCTACAGCCACCATTGCATATCAAGAAGTAGACCGGGGGGCGCGGTTTTTGTAGGGAAGACGTGCCCGTAGGAAAGGATAGGATTTAAGAGCCTACCGGATATGCATCCTAGAGTAAGCATTGGACTAGTGGAGAGATGGGTAATATTTGTTGGATGGGCATCTTTTAACGACGACGCGGCCAGGTGCTTCAGGTCGCTTCACCTGTGAATCTTTTGGCCGGATTTCAACTGCTTTCTCGGCTCTTTTCTATGTCCTTGCTCCTTGCTGTGTTAAATGTTGCTGTTTTCAATGTCTTCATCGTAAGCCTTGCTACTGTCAGCGTTTTACTGCCAGTGTTTTTGTAAATCTCACTAGCAGGTTTCTTGATCTTATTTCTGTATTCCGCCGTATCCCTCCAAAAATTGATTCCCTTGTCGAAGTATTTCATTTCCTATTTTAAGTTTATTCCTAGTAATTTATTGACTTTTTACCTTATTGTTGTATTAAAAGACATAAATTATCTTTTTGCAAAAATTAAACCGGTAAGCCTGATTTTCAGGCGAGAGTAGAGTATCTATCGGTTATCGTTTGGTAATGGAGTAGGAACTAGGGAACCCCAATCCATTGCGGGGCCCTGGGCATGTGGCCAGTGTGCCCAGTGGGGAAGAGGAGCCTGCAGGTAATAGATAAGAGAGAACCTCTCTGGACGTGTCACTTAGTTACGTTTATAATGCGGTTTTCTGAAATTCATCATATTATGCCGAACGGTACTTTGCTACAGATTAATTTCTAAATTGTTACTCATATTCATACGACTTTTGCAGTTTAACTTTGAAAACAGGTGAAAATTATACTAACGTCAGCTAGCATATAACTACGTAAAATTCGTGGCCAACGAGAGTTGGCGGTGACTGCCAACTAACAGCTAGTAGTAGACAGTAGTAAATATACTGTTATTACAATAGGTAAGTAGAATATATTCTTCTCCTTCTAAATAAAAGTTACATCTGCAACATCATTCAGTGATCATGAAGCAGGAATAAGTTTCGGAGTGACCGACAAAAGGAATGTAACATGCCTCTTTTAATTCTAAGTAGTTCATCTCTGATCTAACAGATGCCACTATCGGCCGCGCTCAGAGTTTTCACATCTATCCACACATAAGTTTTCTTCTTGGTAAAGTCGTAGCTGTAAACTTGAAAACTAATAATACCGTATCGTAAAGTCGCATTATTAATAAGTAATAAATAACACTTGAAAACTTACGTAGCTCTAATCACCGTAGAAGGCACATAGTTGATGATAGGTACATTCGTAGGCAGCGATGTGGGCTCCACCGTAGCAGACACGTAGTCGATAGTTGCTACGTCGCGCGTCGCGGCAGCGATGTGACATCCACCGTAGCAGGCGCGTAGTAGATAGTTGCTACGTCGTAGCAGCGATGTGGGCTCCACCGTAGCAGGCGCGTAGTGGATAGTTGCTACGTCGTAGACAGCAATGTGGGCCCCACCGTGGCAGGCGCGTAGTCGATAGTAGCTACGTCGTAGGCAGCGACGTACGCTTCACCGTACCAGGCGCGCTATCGATATTAGCTGCGCCTGCTGCTGTGGAGACCAAATCGCTGCCTAGGACGTATCCTAGGCAGCGATTTGGTCTCCACAGCAGCAGGCGTGTTGTCGATGACAGCTACGTCGTAGGCAGTGACGTGGGCTCCACCGTAGGAGGCGCGCAATCGACAGTAGCTACGTCCTAGGCAGCGATGTGGGCTCCACGCAGCAGGCGCGTTGTCGATGACAGCTACGTCGTAGGCAGCGATGTGGATTCCACCGCAGCAGGCGCGTAGGACATGATAGATACGTCGTAGGCAGTGATGTGGACTCCACCGCAGCAGGCGTGTAGTCCATGATAGCTACGTCGTAGGCAGCGAAGTGGGCTCCACTGCAGCAGGCGCGGAATCCATGATAGCAACAACATATAGTAGGCAGCACAGAACACTAATACCCTAAGCCGGTAGGCAGCGATGTAGGCTCCACCGTTGTAGGCGCGCAATCGATAGTAGCTACGTCGTAGGCAGCGATGTAGGCTCCACCGTTGTAGGCGCGCAATCGATAGTAGCTACGTCGTAGGCAGCGATGTGGGCTTCACTGTAGCAGGCACGTAGTCTATAGTGGCTAAGTCATAGGCAGCGATGTGGGCTCCACCGTAGCAGGCACGTAGTCTATAGTATTATATAGTATAGTATATCGACGACACGGTTGGCGCAGTGGCTGAGCGATCGACTGCTGCGCTGCGTGTCGCTGGTTCGATTCATGCACGGAACAAACATTTGTATTGCCTACAGGTAGTTGTTTCGGGTCTGGCTGTTATGTATGTGAGTTTAAATGTTTGTAAACGCACCCACGAATTCCTAGCGTGTCAGTTTTTTTTTTTTTTTTAAAACGAAAAAAAAAGTAGCTACGTCGTAGGCAGCGATGTGGGCTCCACCGTAGCAGGCACGTAGTCTATAGTAGCTACGTAGTAGGCAGCGCCGTGGGCTCCCTGATTGCGTGCTCTTTTACGTTCCAGCAGCCGAACGGCCCCGCTTTGCGTGACCTTTAACACCCCCCGTGCAGCCGATTGTGACAAAACTAGACTGCGACGCCAAAGTTTCTAAAGAAGTGATACCAAGACCTTCGGCTGCGTAAAAAATCAAGCAGCCGGTCTATGTGAACGGACACGTACATATTAAAATAGGTACTAAAGGTAGAGGGAGATTAGTCTAAAACCGGGATAAAGCAGTTTAGTCTCTAACATGTTGCAAATTAACGTGCTCGTTTGTAAGAAAATAAATAATAGTAATGTTTTTTTATAATTAATTTATGTTAAATTCCTAGGATTCAACAAGTGTTCCTTATAGTCGAATATCAAGGTAAGTGAAAATTGTCTTTTAGCCAAACATAGCAGGTATCCAGCTTTACGGCCATGTATACTGCAAATTAATAGATTCAATCAAAATAAGATCTTTTTATTTATAATCTGCTATAAAAAAAAAACAAATAGTTCTAAAAAAAATAGCAAACTGAATTTTAACATCAAACATTAATCACACTCCAAGGGCGGAGGTTCACATTCTCCAGGTAGATGATTAGCACAAGGGTTGTGGAACAACGTTTTAATACCTTTTCTACCCCATGGAAACCTCTTAGTACGTCTTCGCATGTATTCATAGTCACGACATACTCCTTTGTGATATGGTTCGTGTCCAAACGCGTGAATAGTTTGAAGGATTATAAGCGGGACACAAAGAAAGAAAAACAAATTTCTGTATTTCCTCCAGGCACCATTGCCAGGAAATCTTGGGCAGCACGGATTTGGTGGAATAGGTCCGGGGCGACAGTCTGCCGGGGGACAGATGGGCCGGCACGGCTGGCACGGACAGGGATAACAGACGCACCGCGGTGGCGGCCGCGGAGGGCAACTACAGCACCCGTAATATCTAGCCGTATTGCGCATACTCCAGCCCATAGTTACTCCCGGGTTTTTTTTTATCTTTATATTTTCTGTTTTATTTTTGATTACTCACATTTTATTTACGTAAATTTGTGTTATAAAACTATGATGAAAGCCGAAAATGTATTTTTTTGCACAGATTAGTGATCCCTATCACTGATAGTTGACATAATTATATTTTTTTTTACATTCAGAATAATTTAACTGGTTCTTAGCTGACAGAATTAAATCATCAAAAAAGGTTTTAGGCGCGTAGATATAAAAGAAAATTGGCAAAATATCTTTAAACCGCATGCCAGTGAAAAGTAGCTTGAATGGCGTTTAAGTTCATCATCAGCAACATTTCTGTCTAAAGATGTCAACTACTAAACATGAGCCTTGGCCACAACGACAGGTACCTACTGCACTATTCGCAGGCAAGCGCACACCAGCAAGATGTTTCGGGCTTGAAATGAGTCCGCGTAACACTGGTCAGTTTCCCTCAGTCGTCAGTTTATTTAATTCGCCAGTTTCGTTGATTAGTCAGTTTCACTGATTCGTCAGTTTTGCCGATTACATAGTTGTGTTAACTCGACAGTTTCAAATGTTCGCTAGTTTTCGTCGATTCGTCAGTTTTATTCAATTCGTCAGCCAAAGTATAGTCTATAGGAAACTGCACACACGTCTGCTAATTTAAATAGATATTATTGAGATCTATTTGATAACTTTTAACACAGATCTCATTTTTTTACGACAGCATATATGCATTAAAATTAGCAGCCGATTTTATAGAAATATTAAAAAAAACGATTACGATATTTTTTAATCGACTTTTATTAATGAACCCGAAAATAATTTACGTTTGGCCGTGTTTGAGTTGGTTAAGAGTATATGTTAAAAAGCATAAATAAATTGAAAACCGAGATTTAAATAAATGTTTTTGAATTCTTCGATCGCATTAATTTCCTTTTTAGTTGACTCTATTTTATTATATTTGAATTTACGACATATCGTTAGGTATCATATTTAGATTTCAGTAAAACTTTTTCCCTTGAGCGTACAAAAGTGACGAATCGACGAAAACTGGCAAATACTGGAAACTGTTGAGTTAACACAACTGTCTAATCGGTAAAACTGACGAATCAGTGAAACTGACTAATCAACTAAACTGGCCAATTAAATAAACTGACGACTGAGGGAAATTGACCAGTGTTACGCGGACTCATTCAAACACCCGCAATATTACCTAGATTTTTTTTATTTGCTGACAAACCGCGGTGCTCGTTTATTATAGTCATTTGATCCTACTGATTGATAACAAACTGTACAGAATGCTATGTTTAAGCATTTGTGCCAATAACAGTTACTTTTGTTCTTAAAACATATTTATTTAAACTTTTCGCACAAAAAGGTACAAAGGCTGACTTAATGCCTTAGGCATTCTCTACCAGTCAACCAAGGGTGGTGAAGAGATTAGATGGCAGGTGCTTTGGTTGAGAGTTACAATAATAATAATAAAAAAAACTCTTAAAACTAGGTACACAAATACATAAATAGGTTATATACACATAAATAATTATTCCTATAATATTACATACCAGCTTCTGCCCGCGGCTTCGCCCGCGTGGATGTCGGAAATTATCCCACGGGAACGTGCCAACAGGATAAAATGTATGCAGTGCTTCCCCAGGATGCCATCTATCTCGCGGGCCCTTTGTGGCTAATTACAATAGAAAACCAATTGTGTCTCATTAGTGGTGATTAAGAGGGTACCTATATGATATCCTTACCTAAGTACCTACCTAATAAAAATAAAAAAACTCAATAACAGAAAATAAAATACCTACCTACCTACCTAAATAAACCTATTTCTGATGATAACTAAACTCAATAAATAAGCACAATCCATAATAACTAATATCTATACGAATGACTAATCCTACCTAACAGTATTATAAAATAACCTACGGTCACTACGTACACTATCAAATATACTACCTATACTTTAAAATTAAAATCTATACCTACGACTTATAAAAATAAACCTAAATAACTCTAAAAACTAAAAGGAATAAAAAGGTCGCACTGAAAAGCACGGTTTAGAATTGCAAGTAGCAGTTAAAATAAGAACGAACGCTCGCCACTCGACACGTCCGTTCAAATCAAAGTTCAAAAAATTTAATACCATAGATAAGGATAAGTACTGACGTAATGCGCGCGCTCAGACTTCGTCCTTATATACGGTAGCGATCCGTGGCGGCCGCGGCCGCGCGGCACGCGTGTGCCGCGAACGGTGCAAGCCAAATTCAACCTTCAGCACTACATTTAGAGCATAACCTTAGTGAACTCCACTGCGGGTGACGTAACCTACGACAAACTTATTATTTGCGGTTGGCGCAGTAATCGGGTCTAGGGATCGAACCGCAAAATTAAGTTTGTTTTTTATTGTATATACTTTTCCGGGATAAAAAGTACCCAGTGTGGTGCCCAGGATAATAATGAATAATTATACCAAGTTTCATCGTAATCGAACCGGTAGTTTTGGCGTGATGCCTGAACAAACAGACAGACAGACAGATAAAATTTTTTTTAATCACATTTTTGGGTTCGGTGTCGGTCTAGTAACACGCCCCGCCATTTATTTTTTTGATATCTTCAATGTACAGAATTTTCACTTCAACAGATTTATTATAAGTATAGAATAGATTGACAGCTCAGTAATCATGGAGAAATTAAAAAAAATATATGAAAAAGCACCACCCGAGTGCGTATCGTCCACATTAATTGCCGAATTGCCGATCAATTGCTGGGGGATGTCCCGAGAATGTTGGTGAGCATTTGGGCCCCATAAAGTTAGTGCTCACCCATACATAATTCTTGTTTTTCTTTCTATTGCGAATTGGACCTGCTCTTGACATCGATCTAGCCTGATGCTCTTTTTCAACCCAGTGCCGGTTTTAGCACTACAGGTCGAGATTTCTGCGGCACCCCTCACTACCCTCGGAGAGTAGAGGAGTGAAAATTTTAGATTTCGTTCCTGTGCATTGATTCAGTTTTACGAGATACTGCGTCAACTTATGCAGAAAACGGCCAATGCAGGATGCAAGAGCGAGCGAAGTGAACTCGAAAATTTCTGGTACGTCGCCTCGGATAGGTTTTCTTTTGCCCATTTAATGCGTATAAATTAATTGCCCCTTCTTGTCTGGCAGGGCGCCAGACAAGAAGAAGCGCCCATAGTGGTGGCCGGTTGCCCCACTCTAACCGACAGTACAGTTTCAACCCCAAACAGGTCCAAGACTTAACTGCTAATAAGTTCTTATATTTGCGCCGTATGAAGCTGTGGCAGCCGCTCCCCATTCCCATGCCCCATTCCATCTTTGGGTATTTGGGTTGAAACTTTAGATTAGACCATTGTCTGGTTGGCTGCCTGATTGAGAGACCTTTGGTGATATTCGGTTGGCTACAAGGAACTTATATCCATTGGATGGGCAATCCACCGGGTTTAAACCCGGTGCTTTGGTAAACACCCGGAAGCACCCATAAACACCCAGAAAATTGGGTGTTTACTTGATTTGACGAAATTACATTAGTGATGTTAAAAAATACATGTTTTAAAAGTGAATTTTTTTCATATGAAAATCACTTTTATAACAATATTTATCTTACATCTTTGTAGGCAACATTAGTCAGATCAGGGAGGGTAAAATAAAATGGTACGATATAAAAACGAAATTTAAAAAATCACATTTTCTATTATTTCTACTTTTGAATGGCTTATTTTATGTTGTAGTGTGTAATTAGCGTTGAAGACTCGAGCGTTAGCATGTTAGTTGTCATATTCTTCATTTTAAGTTGATTTACATGATACCCCTTTTTTTTGGGTGGGTAATCATCAAATGACCTCTCCCGCTCTAGGCTGAGCAGAAGAGCGTGTCAGACTTTTAATGACTAAAACCCACCCGTGTTCCTTCAGTTGCCTGTGCCATAGGCCACGGTATCCCTTTCGAACAACCCGCGGCCCTGGCAGGCATCGGCCCTAGCGGACCCCGATAGTTCGTGCTGACATCTCTTTGAGGCGCGCGTGGAACACAACGCGCCGTCAACCCAGGCCTGGTCCTTTCCGGGCGGCAAGCTGCCCATTGCTCGCCGCCCGCAAGCTCGCGCCTACGGTGGCCGGGAGTCGGTTGTTGACTCCCATCCAGGGCGTCTCCTGCGGTGACTAGGGGCGTGAGGGCGCAGTGATTGCCTCTCCCTCACGCGCTCCGCCTCCTCCTTCGCGAGCATTACTGCTTCGCAGAAGGAGGTGACGACCTCCCATGCACTTTCGCTCCGTACCATGGCCTGGACCAGGGCCGGACGCGAGAGTTCGCCGCTGCCGATCACCGCCACGAGGACGCGGCGGTGCTCCGCCCAAGCCGGGCAGACCTCCACCGTGTCCTCCGGGCGATCAACACAGTGGTGAAACCCTGGCGTTTCCTCCCGCTTTATCCTGAACAGGAACCTCCCGAAACAACCGTGTCCGGTGAGGACCTGTGTCAGGCGGAAGATGAGCGCCGTGGCGCCTCTCTAGCCACTCCTCAAAGAGGAGACTTATCGCCGCAATTGTGGCGTGCCCATACATGATACCCCTTAGCTTCCTGTAAATACTTTAAGATTTGTTCATAGCATTTGGTGCGCACACATACTTAATATACTTAAATTCCTCCGCCACAAATTTTCCGAATAGCTCATTTCTTTTGTCTTCTCCCTCTCCATACAAAGCACATTCTGAACAATTAGACTTCATAACTGCGTTATCTTTAATCTTTAAGAAGAAAGCAAACAGCAAATTCTGACAGCAGCCGCTGAAAGGCGCAAAATGTCCATTAGACCAATTCATTTGGCAGCATATATGCTGGACCCTTCAGCTCAGGGTGGTGAACTTACTCAAGATGAAGAACTTCATGCTATGGAGTTCATCCACGATTTAGGCCAGCAACTAAGTTTACATAATGTAATGGCTGAACTGGCTTGTTACAAAGCTAAAGAAAACTTTTTCAGACAATTTATATGAAATTCACTGCGTAGCTTTGGGCCCATTGTGTGGTGGAAAGGAATCTGTAGTTCGACTGAGCTAAGCAAAGTAGCGGTACGTATCCTGTCAGCTCCGTGTACATCAGCAGCAACCGAACGTTCCTTCAGTATTCAAGGACATATACATAATAACAAGAAATCGACTTTCGACGGAAAGAGCCGCCAAAATTTCATATATTTGTTACAACTGGAATCCTAAACATAAACTTAACATTCAATGAGATGAAGAAGATGAAGAAAATGAAGACGAAAACATAATAGAGAGTTTTATAGACCAACTTAATGAGAGCTATCAGTTAAACGAAGAAAATGAAAACAGAAAAGAGAGTTCTATAGACCAGATTTTAATGGACGACTACAATGAACCTACACCTTCAACGTCAGGGGAAGCCAGACAACCTTTACATTTTGTCGTCTGTGACGATGATAATGGAGAATCCGATAGTGATTGATTGTTAAGTAGGTACTTTTCTTGCATTATTTGATTTCACCTAATTATGTATATAATTAAATAAAAAAATAATAATTAAAAACTAAAGATTATTTATATAAAAAAATCATTTACACCCGAAATTTGGGTGGAAATCGGGTGTTTATCCCAAAACACCCGGTTTATACCCACCCACCTGGGTCACCCGGGTGGGTGGATTGTCTATCTAAATCTTCGTTGGCTATGGTTGATCTGTTAATCAAAGACATTGACATAGAAAAGTATGGACTGGAAATACCTACAAAAAAAGGGTGCATACCTACAACTCATATTGTCGCATAAAATGGCTGCCATTGCTAGGGTTGTGTCAATCAAGGAACAACTGTTATCTCGTTGTTACTATAACGAGTAACGATACTATATACGAGTTTTACTAGTTATCACGTTTGGATCACGATGGATTTTGGTGCTGTGAAGTGTGAACCACAGGCCGGACCTAGCTAGGTCACTCGGACCGAATAAGACGCAAGATTATTTATGTTAACATCGCAGAATATACTGATATCGTTCCAGCGGAGGAACTAGTTTCGGAAACTATTACGGTAAGTCGGCAACGGTACAACACTATTCCATTATGACATCTGTTTGTAAACAAACGAATGAATTAACAAATATAATAAAAAGGCCTGTTATATGGAAATGAACCCAAATATCAATACTTTAGCCATAAATTCATGATCGCGTTACAATTGTATCATCGATTGTGTATTATTGTATGTATTAATGCATGAAAACCGGCTACTAACCTGTGCAACTACAATTGAGGTTGATTTTCATTCTTTCTTGCACCACACTTCACAATACAACACACAGGCATGTTGAACTTCTGTTTTCCAACATTTACATGCAGTTTTAAAAGGTAAAATCCTCGTAATTTTCTCGCAAATCTCAATAATACAAAAAACAAACAACCATTTGACAGCAAAACTACCACGAAACTCGTCACCTAAGATGGCTGCTACGGCACTTACCTCCAACTGTCACTACGTCAAGACAAAATGTTGCCATAATTAGCAACAACTTAAAATATAGTTGTCTCTTTTATCAAATGAGATTATCTTACTAGAAAGAATGAGACATAACGATATTTCAAATTCTGAATCATATTTCACTCATATTTGTATAAGCAAATGTATTTATAGAATAACGCGGCATCTCCATGTTATTTCCTATCTCAATGATCAAAGACAAGTGCCGGAATCGGAAACGTCAAAGTCAATTTTTGACACATTCTCTGTGTCATTAATTTGTAAATATTTGATTGAAATGCAGAAATGATGTTTTGGAATTTTGGATTCTTGAAATAAACTTGTAAATCTTTTCTTAATGTAATGCCATTTTAGACTGTCTTTAATCTTATGTAACTGACTGATAAAAGAATTTGTGAACGATTTACTTTACCCGCTTCAGGAATGTATTTGTATGATAAGATATAATAAAAACGTTGGATTGGTCAACACTTATCTTTTGTATTTGTAGTGTAATGTGAAAACGATGTTGCTTTCTAGATATTGTCAGTTTTCATAGTTATCGATGTGGGATTTACTGTGTACTTTATGTGAGTTGTAGATTATTTATTTTTTCTATTGTTACTTGCTTTTGCGTAGAGTTGGAGCTACCTGAATAATATGAATGACCTTGAATACTCTACCTTGAATGTGGTATCCCTTCCAATTGGCGTGCGTCATTCATTCGGCGTCTCGGCGATGGTGAAGCGTATAAGCAGGCGTTGAGGCCGCGACGAGTCGGCGCCGCGCCGGCAAATGATGTCATAAACATTTTGGTAGTGTTTGTGTGTAGTCGCCGTCAGTACAAGCTCTAAGCACTCAACATATTATTTTATTGTTCCAGTTTTATTACTTTCGGTGTTAGAAGCTAACAATACCAGTGAAAACATGGATTCAAAAACCCTTTCTTCTTCTATTGCCCAATTCTCAGCCAAATTCTGTGTTGTAAGTATTCATATAATTAGACCTACTTAGTGATTTTCCTTGTACCTCTTGTGTATCAATATTCAAAATTTTAAATATCTAAGTGAAGGAATACAGTACCTACCTATCTTTATAATAATTTATGGATATTGTATCTTACAAAATGCTAGAATGGCTTTTCTTGGAATGAAAATTATAAATACTGAAAATAATATTAGTTAGTATGTTTGGAAATGGTTTTGTGGTTTTCTATTTATAGTTTCAAATATCCACCCACATGTCCCCACAATCCATATGTGAATTGATTGATATGAGGTGAAATGGTTGTATTATTGTTCTTTCCTAGAGTATTTCAAATCTAATTGCACACCCTATATTTTTATGAGGACTTGTAATAAGTTATATCTACTTTCAATAATTCTTCTCTAATAACAAGATACTGTACTAAGGCAAGATCTTGTGTTACCATGAGAAGAGCATTTTCATGTCAAAATTTTTCCTCTATCCCAATCCATTCATAGCCTTGACACTACAAACTTAATCATACAACAGAATGCTCTGTATATAATAATCATTACAATCAAGTTTGCACTAAGTGCTTGAGTGAGTGCTCAGAATATCATTAAATGATAATGATAAATTTTGATAAACCTATGATGAGTCCATGATATCAAGTGCTGAGGCCATTAATTATTGATGGCCTCGGTAGAGACCTGCTTATACTAAAACTAGCTTCTGCCCGCGACTTCGCCCGCGTGGATGTCGGAAATTATCCCACGGGGACGTGCTGACAGGATAAAATGTATGTGTTTCCCCAGGATGCCATCTATCTCTATGCCAAATCAGAAGTTCAGTGGTTTAGGCGTGAAAATGTAACATACAGTTTCAAGTTCAAATCCTCCCCTTAAAAACTGAATAACCCCTTTTTGTCCTGTCAGTGGTAAATTTACGATAACTTACTTTTTATTAATTATTTTCTGTCAAAAGTATCAATACTGAGTTTCGAGTTACTCGGACCGCGCATTCAATTTCTTCCACACAAACTTAACACCCCTATATACCCCTATGAGGGGTAGTTTAGAAAAACTTGTAATGATAAAGTTTATTACTTAAATAGGCAAATATTCTTGCCGAGTTTCAAGTTTATTAACTAATGAATAAGATTTTTCATATAAACTGTATCCCCCGCTTTTCACCCCCACATGGGGTGGAATTTTGAAAAATCGTTTGGGATTATTCATAACTTGATTCAAAGATTATTTATACCAATTTTCGAGTTAATCAAACCACGCATTATAATCCTCCCTTGTAAAATTAACTACCCCTTTTCAACCCGTTAGGAGTAGATTTTCGAAAAACCCTGATACATGTTACTCTTTATTTTTGGTATTTAGTATAAACACTGACTTTCGAGCTCCTAACTGTCAAAGATCCACGAATGACAGCCGGGACCAACGGCTTAACGTGCTTTTCGAGGCACGGAGGAGTTTCGAGTTAATCGGACCGCGCATTCAAATTATTCCACACAAACTTCAACACCCCTATATCCCCCTTTGAGGGGTAGTTTTGAAAAAGTTATAATGATAAACTTTATTACTTACTTAGGCGAGTATTCTTGAAATGTTTCAAGTTTATTAACCTAATGGAGAAGATTTCTCATATAAACTGTATCCCCGGTTTTCACCCCCATAGGGGTGGAATTTAAAAAAAATAGTTTGGGATGTATTCATAACTTGACTCAAAGATTATTTATACTAATTTTCGAGTTAATGAAGCCATTCAGTAAAATCCTCCCCTGAAAAATTTACTACCCCATTTCAGCCCGTCAGGGGTAGATTTTCAAAAAACCCTGATACACATTATTCTTTACTTTCAATATTAGGTATAAATACTGAGTTTCGAGTAAATCGGACTGCGCGCTAAAATTCTTCCATACAAACTTTGAAACCCCCCAATCCCTTATTAGGGGGTAGTTTAGAAGAAAAAAAACTGAAAATCTTCATAATTTATTTAGATAAGTATTCGTGCCAAGTTTCAAGTTTATTAACCTAAGGAATAAGATTTTTCATACAAACGAATTCCACCCTTTTCACCCTCTTAGGGGTGGAATTTCGAAAAATCCTTTCTTAGTGGATGCCTACTCTTCACAAAGAACGCACCCTCCAAATTTCATGTCTCTAGGACCAGCGGTTTAGGCTGTGCGTTGATCTATCAGTCAGTCAGTCAGGACTTTGAATTTTATATATATAGATTTCAAAACCTCTACATAATTTGGTGCCTACATTTTATTAAGTAACTACTTTTTTTTTACTCTAGATAAATTAAAAAAAAAATGAAATAAAACATTTATTCAATATCCCATAATTTACTAAAAACAAATTATATTTTTAATAAACTATATTAATTGAATTTTTCATAAATCCTAAGCAAAATTACAACTTCAGTAATTAGTAAAGTCAATAAGTATGGGGTACAACTAGTTGCCATTTACCCATTATTTGTTTAATATACCAAATGTATTATTTCCCTAGGAACTAGAGAAAGGCAAGAGTGTGGTGTCATCGCCACTGTCAGCAGAGTTTGTACTAGCTCTGCTGACTCTGGGCACTACTGACCCAGCACATTCTGAGCTACTGACAACACTTGGCTTCCCTGATGACAAATCTGTAAGTATTAACTAAATATGTAATATGTTTACAAAAAGTTTCCAGAAAATCAGCTGGTAGATTTTTATAATTATTATAAGACCAACCAACAACAAAACCTATTAATATAACATTCAAATTCAAAACAGTTATTTAACAAAAGACCAAATACTTGTACTTTTGAATTTTCAAAGGGTTGGTCAGTCAGAAAGATGAAGCTAGTTGCCCTCTGCAAACCATAAACATTTTTATAATATTTTACGATTTGACAATTTTGTATTTGACATTTTATTTTTAAATTATTCTGACATTTTTATAATTTTTTGACAATTTGAATTATTATTATTTATGAATATTTTAATTTAATTATTCACAATTTTATTTTGGGTTTTTATCTGTTCATAATTTTAAATAGTTTATAAGTAATTTTAATGTATGAGTGTAAAATATGGACTACAGTTGTCTGAGATAAATAAATTATTTGTATTATAAATAAACCAGATACCCTGCCTAGAAGGAATATCTTACATATTTCATACTGTCGCTATTTACTTGACCATGCATGACTAGTTCCGAGTACAGTCTGTATTTGGAACTGGTAAAAGTGACCAATCATTACCTACTTATTAGTCATAATATATGTATTGATCAGACTTGCGAGGTGTTGTGAAAAACAAATTTGTCATGAACACTCCAGCAGTTGGGTAAATTGTGAGAATTCTTCTTGCACAATGTTTAATGACGATTAATGTTCTATTTCAGATTCGTTCATCATTCGCTGAAGTGTCGTCTAAGTTAAAGTCGGTGAAGGGGGTCACACTAAACATAGCAAATAAGGTGTATGTTCAGGAGGGTCCTTATGACCTTCAGCCTAAGTTGAAAGAAGATGCAGTTAAGGTTTTTAATGCTGCCATAGAGAAGCTGAACTTTAGTACTGGGGCAGCTGCTGCCAATGTCATCAACCAATGGGTAGGTGCCTACCGTGCACCGTCCGTCTAGTGGTGCTTATTGCTTATAAATAATCACCTGCAGAGCTATACTGCATGCTTTGTATTCGAAAAAAGATAATAATCTTATTGTGTTGTATTTTCAGGTTGAAAACCAGACCAATCACAAGATTAAAGATCTCCTCAGCTCAGACAGTGTCGATGGTGACACTCGTCTAGTTCTTATTAATGCTCTGTACTTCAAAGTAAGTCTTATTTTCATACTATTTCTTACAGTATGAATAACATCATTTACATTCTTACTAATTTGTAAATATCGTTCTTTTATAGGGTACATGGAAGAAGCAGTTTGATCCCGCAAACACAATGGAGCAACCATTCCACATTACTGTCAACTCCTCTGTGAATGTGCCTATGATGTACATAGAGGATGAATATATGTACGGGGATTGCGGTGACCTTGAGGCTCAGGTATAAATATAGCCTAGACTAAAAACGCGCCAATATGTCCAATGTAATTCACACATGTTATGCTTGTTTTATAAATAAAAACGATAGTGTTAACACTCACATTCCAGAATAATATTTATGTCTATCGATTCCGCGAATATGCCGAGAATGTTCTATTTCAATCATTGCCTGCAATACTGGCAGACAATAACATTAGCATGTTTGCATTTTGTATGATGGTATAAGTTAATGGCCTATTGAATTGTTTATTTTATGTGGGATTGAATTGAAAATCATTAAAAAATAATTGTGAAATTATTGATCGGTCTATAAGCCGTGTATATGAGTTCCTATGACCTGTCACAATGAATAACCTTCAACTGTATTGTATTGTCGAAAAAAAGCGCTATAATGAATGGTTTTTATGTTTCAGCTGTTAGAAATGCCTTACCAAGGCGGAGAAACGTCGATGCTCGTCGTGTTACCAAATGAAATCGAAGGTCTTGATAGTGTTTTGTCTAAACTGGCTAGTGGCTTTGATCTCATGTCGGAAGTGGATAAGATGTACAAAACTAAAGTACAAGTATCTCTTCCCAAGTTCAAGATTGAAACCGAAATCGATCTGACTGAAGTGCTTCCCAAGGTTTGTTTATTTTTTATTTTACACTAGCTTCTAGCCCGTGATTTCGTCCCCATGAAGCAAATTTCTTATTATTTTTTTCCGTAAGAACCTTCTACAAAGTATTATAAACAAAGAGATTTAAGATAAGTACATAATTTAATGTCTTTGATTAGAAAACTTAAAAAAAAAGAGATGGATGAAATCGGTGAAGTCGTTCTCAAGTTATGGCGTGACCAAAGGGAAATAGGGGTTCAATTTTATATATATAGATTAAACACGCGTAAAACGATGCGTCACACAGTACTTCGAATTATTTAATACCCACATTTTTTGCGACTACAGCTTATCTGGGATTAATGAAGGTCATATTTCATTGCTAGTCTAGCTTCACTATTATAATGAGTACTTTGAAACGGACATGACGCAGACGTCTCGGATAAAAACTTCAAATTATGGAGTCTATAATGCTCAATTGTTTGTTCTAGCTTGGAATACAAGCGATTTTCAACAAAGAAAATTCGGGCCTGACAAAGATTTTGAATGTTGAGGAACTCCTGTTTGTGTCGAAGGCAGTGCAGAAAGCCTTCATTGAAGTGAACGAGGAAGGCGCGGAGGCCGCCGCGGCTACCGGTAAGCGTGATACTATTCATAGTCCAACATGTCTTATGCTCGGTTCCTATAAGAAAAACGAATCGGTTTACTTACCAATGGTAGCATTATTTATGCCGAACTGGGCGTATAAATAGATTCGTAAACTAATTTTGGCTGTGATAGCTACCTTCATATGGGAGGGTTTACTATGCAAAGCTATGAGGTCTTTGCATCATTATTGGCAAAGATATAAGAGTCTTAATTTTAAACAATAACGGTCCGTAAATTATAGGAATCGGCCATTAGTACTGTAGAAAAATACTTCCAACATTATTTTTTATCTTTACTTTGGCTATTAACATCTAATTTATATTGAAATTGCTTAACATTGGCCGGTGATATGATTATATTTGATAACACCCTTTTATGATTGATTAGTGACAAGATAAATTAACTTATTGTGGTTGCAATTATTATTAGGTTTAATAATATCTATATCCTACATTGCTAAGCCACATATTATTGTAATTTTTCAATATAATCTTCTGACTTGGATTCTTATTACATTTTCCCGAAGGGGTTATAGTTACAGAAAATGTGTGTAAAAAAATAACACTGCAATTTTTTTTAAGGGTTGCAAAGAAGTTAATTGGCAATCATGACAATTTAATTGATATCTACTTCTTAGTGTATTTAGTTTGTTTTCTACCTAAGTGACATAAATACTGGAATATCTTGATACTCCAAATACGATTAGAGTGAAGGGCTCATAAGGTTTATGCTTAGCAAGCTATTTTGCCACATCAAGGGAAAAATTAAACAAGTGTTAAAATACTATATTGAAAGTAAACATGACTTACTCCACACTGCTCAATAGCATACCTAATTTATATTGACTGCTGCATTTTAAATATGTTACCATAACTTTCCTTTCTATGTTTCTGCTTCATACTAACTCTTAATGGACATAGTTCTAAAAAAGAGGCTTTATACAAGGTGGGGCGAAAGTAATGTCATAATGTGAATGTGCTGCCATTTGGTTGGAAATGAAAATAATTATGCTCTGTTTTGACGGAAAGTTTATTTAGGACAGATTTTTCCATCGCCAGATAACTTTTATTCAAAGAATAAAATTGATGTTTGACAGTTTTTGTATGAAAAAACTGTCAAAATTACAAAATTATTAATTTTATAAAGTTATCAGATGATTGAAAAATCAGCCCTTAAAGGTGTAACATTTATGCGTTGATTACCACCTCATGCGTTGATGCAATTTGTGATCTTTTTACGGCATTTCAATTGTTGCTCCAAAAACATCCTCCAAATTGGTGACTTCTTCTTCAATGTTAGCTTTCAAGACTTAAAAGGTTTCTGGTTTGTTGTGATAAACGAGAGATTTCAAAAAGCCCCAAAGAAAGAAGTCTGGTGCCGTCAGATCTGGTGATCTGGCCGACCAATTCAAATCGCCAAAACGGGAGATCACACGGCCCCGAAACTGGTGTTGCAAAATCTCCATTTTCGATGAACTGTGTGACTGTGTGTAGCGCTCCATTGCATTGTCAATAAATTGTCTGTCCACAATTGTATCAAATCACAATTACTTATAACGCCATTAGCAAACATTATGGCACATTCACATTATGACATTACTTTTGCCCCACCTTGTAATACGGGATTGGCAGCGATTTTCTATCTGCCTAAAATCTACTTCTGCATTGTGATTTGGCGTTGTGTTAGTTTGTTATCTATTGTGGTGTGCTGTTGAATGCTATTTTTGGGCTGCTGCGTTGTGTAGTCGTGGATCGTTTGACTGTGTCGTGTGGTGTGTGGATGTGCAGTGATGGCGACGCGTCGCGCGCGCTCTGTGCCGACGCTTTTCGAGGCGAACCGGCCGGCGCTGTGGCTGGTGTGCGCGAGGCGCCACGTGGCAGTGCTGGCCACCTACCGGCCGAGCGCGAGCGCGACCTCTTCCTCGCGCGATGAACTATAGTGGTGTGTGTGGCGCAGGCATGGTGTTAATGCTGCGCTGCGCGCGCCCGCCGTCGCCGCGCTTCCGTGCCGACCGCCCATTCCTCTACCTGCTGCTCGGCTCCGATCGCGCCCCGCTCTTCATCGGAGCATATCACGGCAACAACTAGCGCGGACGAGTATCAACACTAGAAATTCGCTCTAGGCATCTCGTGGAACAAAGCACTCAAAATTAAATCAATCCCAATGGTATCTATAACTGATTTTCCGCTGATACTCATAACTTTGGTCACATAAAAAATTGTTTTCACTTATTCTTTGAAACTGCGATTAGAAGTCGGTAATCTGTCTTGGAAATATTTACACAAAATTTGACAATAGGTATCCGTTATAGACAGCATTTCGATTTGATCACACATTGACACATACACGGTGTTAATAAACAAATAAGTACCTGTACAGTTTTGACGTGCATACGATTTTTTTTTTTTTACTTAAAACTAACAGATTAAATCTGTCATTTTTTATTTCGAAAGTATAGATGCGACAGAAAATAACCTATATTAATTAACTGGCTTGCCGCTTGTTTCTAAATGATACTCTCGAATAGCAATACCTACCGTTTAATAATTAACACCGTGTATAACAATTAATAATGTTGGCCTATCTCGAAAGTATTTAATTTTAAAATTTGTTGTACGATATTACTAATTAAGATTTTATTAAAGTTTAATATTTTTATATATTTTTTTAACTTATCCTGAAACCAATACACACAAAAATACATTTTAGTGGTAAAGTTCCATTGACAACCAGCGGACAACAAAACCAGCTACAAAGAAAAAGTCACAAAAAAAAAACTAAGCAAAGAGTAGACGCTAGACTGTAACTAGCTGTGCTCCCCCGACCCCATCCGAGAGAAAGTCTATAAATATAAACACTTCCAACCATCTCATTATTCACTGCACTTTTATTTAACCTTCCACCAATCACCATCGTACAGCACTTGTCTCCTGTTACCAGCCAATCAATAATAAACACTATCACAAGTTCACAACACAATAAATATCACAGTAAAAAAAATTGTGTCATACATAAAACACGAACTTATTTCAGCAGTGTTCATCATGTATAATTCGATGGTAGATCGCTTCATGGCTGAGCGGCCGTTCGCCGTCACAATCCTCGGAAAGAGTTCACTTCATGGCCACATACCGAAATTAAAGAATCAAGTCGTCAACAAAATAATTTAGTCAATAAAGTACTGAAAATTTGACTACATTATTATGGGGTATTCATATATCTGTTTATTTAATACAAGCGGCCCGCCCCAGCTTCGCTGCGGTAATCGAAGACTATGAGAGGGAATTTAAGGCGAGGTTACTTTTTAAACTTCTGTAAATCTAGCAAAATATTAATTATGCGCAAAAAGAAAGTATTTTAGGAAAGTTGAACATATTTTAGGAAGGTTGAACATATTTTAGGAAAGTTGAACATATTGTGAAGCGCTGTGTGAAGATAGAAACGTGAATTAAAATAATTGGGTCGATAATAAATATAAAATCATGAAGATGACACTAAATCGTTATTTAAAACGTGTACCTTGAAGAGATTACATCCTTAAACCATGTAAAAGTTATACCAAAAGATAAGCCTTATTATTTTTTTTCTATGAAACAATATTATACACAAAATCCCGCCAAGAGACGTCATCGAATTTGGAAGCACGCCGTTTGTTCCGTAAAAATTTCCCCCTCGTTTGCGCTTTCTAATAGGTGAACATATTTATAAAAACTTGTGTTGATTTTTATTGAGTAAGTACCAAAAATGGCTAGTAAAAAGAAAATACAGAAAATTGAAACCTAAGGCATATCGAAAATTGGCACTTGAAAAATGGTAACTACTTACCTACATAATTTCTAATCATTTACTGTAAATAAATAAGTAAGTAGATAACCTACTTACCTACAAATTACAGTAAATGATTTCGTTTCATGACGTAAAGTTCCAACCATTATTTACCTACAATCATTGCTTAGACGCGCTACTACACAAAAACCGGCCAAGTGCGAGTCGGACTCGCGCACGAAGGGTTCCGTACCATTATCTATAAAAAATCAATCATGAGTTGATTGAATGAAAGGTAAATTGCGGTTTACGATTTATGACGTATTAAAAAAAACTACTTACTAGATCTCGTTCAAACCAATTTTCGGTGGAAGATTACGTGGTAATGTACATCATATATTTTTTTCAGTTTTATCATTCGCCTATTTTAGAAGTTACAGGGGGGTTACACACATTTTACCACTTTGGAAGTGTCTGTCGCGCAAACTATTCAGTTTAGAAAAAAATGATATTAGAAACCTCAATATCATTTTTGAAGACCTATCCATAGATACCCCACACGTATGGGTTTGATGAAAAAAAAAATGAGTTTTAGTTCAAAGTATGGGGAACCCCCAAAATGTATTGTTTTTTTTATCTATTTTTGTGTGAAAATCTTAATGCGGTTCACAGAATACATCTACTTACCAAGTTTCAACAGTATAGCTCTTATAGTTTCGGAAAAAAGTGGCTGTGACATACGGACGGACAGACAGACAGACAGATATGACGAATCTATAAGGGTTCCGTTTTTTGCCATTTGGCAACGGAACCCTAAAAAGTAAAATAGGTAAGATTTACTGAACAGATTGAATTTGTTCAAACGATTATTTTGTTTGCTCAATAACTTTGACATATCGTATAGTATTATAAAATATCTTGTGAATTCTAGGTGTAATTTTAACGACATATAAATCCGAATACTGAAAAAAGGTTATTTTACGTGTGATCCTTCAATTATGTACATTTATTACATGATACCACAGTATGCGCATATATGTAACTATAACTTGTATGTGTGCTGAAAACTGTAAAATAGAGACATAAATTATAAATGATGAAAACAGATAGGAAAAATAAAAAAGTTAACATGTCAAGAATGAGCATTCATAATTATTACAATAGTTTAAAAAGGATAAAAATAAACATTGAGAAAATAAATGATTAAATTTTAGGGAAAAAAATACACGATATTAAAATTGGTTAGTATAATAATTATTTCACATTAAATTGTTAACTATTGGAGAAAAGTGTATTTGTAGGTGGTTCAATTATTTTTGTATTTTGAAATGAGCACATATGAGTTTAGACCCCATAGCGTAGAAATTTTTCGTCAGTTATAAAAAAAAAAAAACTTCTGTTTCATAGAAAAGTGCAATAGGTGCTCGGTCCAAATGTATGGAACAGCAATATTTTTTTAATAACCGACGAAAAATTTCGACGCTATGGGGTCTAAACTCATGTGCTGAATCCATGGTTACAGTTTGCGCGTCGGTTTCCCTGCCCCCCTGTATACAAATACCTATACAATTTGGCAATACTACTAAGTACCTACAAATAATAAAATTGAAGTGTCTGGTATGGAGGTACTTTGAACCCTGGAAGACTAGACTTTTTATGGAAATACCACGAGGTGGGAAGCCGCGGCCAGAAGTTAAGTTAAGACTAGCCGCGGCTAGTCTGTCTTATTATTAAAGTGTAATGACGTCTCTGGGTCCGACAGTTTGGGGATGAATTTTAATAACCTTTAAAAAACATGATCCATTAATAATAATTAATTGATCTATGATCCATTTTAAATAATTTCTTATCACCGAAACGTTGAATATCACTTGCACAATTCACACAATTCACTCACTACACACTATAAAACGACAAGATATATTGATCTGTCTATATCAGACAGACATTTTCAAACTCAATAAAAGTTACAATTTACTGGGAATTGTTGGCAAAAGTGGTGAAGCAAGACAACTGTACAGTCAGCAACGAAAGTCAACAAACGCTGTCACTCATTATCATCCAACTAAATAAACACAAAAAATAATTCGATAGTTACTGCTTTTCAGCATTTCTTGTAATAGCTAAGAGTTCATATTATGGGAGATATTCTAATGACGGTCCCTTTTTTTAACTTCCTGGTCATTTTTCACAGTTGGTTGCAGTGACTTGGTTATTTAGTGTTTTTGGTACCCTAAAATAGGAATTTATTTAAGGCGCACAAAAAAAGGCGCAATAATTACATGAGACTTGACAGTCTGTAAGGCTTTCTAACTCTAGCTTTCGTTTTATAAATGTTTTGAATTTGTTGTGTAAGTGTTTTTATATATTTTTAGGTAACACGTAGGTACCTACCTAAAAAAATAAACTTTAAACTACTTGGTGGATTGCATGTGAGTGTTGCACAGGTACTACTACACTACTAACCTATTAGTACTACAGCAGTACTAAGAGGTAAGTAGTGTAGTACTACAGTAGTACTAATAGGTAAGTAGTGTTGTAGGTGGTAAGTAGTACCACTACTTACTGCAGGATACTTACTTACGTTTTTGTATGTCGCCGTTTTACCGAACAACGATTAGACAATGTATATATTTAGGTTTACCTCCATAGCTAGGTTACTAATTATGTTAAACAAGCTCCATAGTGCGCTCTAGGTAATTATAACTATATTTGTTTTATTTTGTCGTTAAGGGTGTGTCGTACAGTTTTGTGCTCAAATGCTTGTTGGTCCGCTTTACCCGTTAGAATCATTTTGTTGTCTATGGGAATGGAATTGGTGCTCCTTTTAAAAGCTCGTGATGCTTCTTGTAATTTATTTCAGCAATGGGCATCTCCATGTGTTGTGCGATGTTGAACGAGCCTCCTGTCCCCCGCTTCGTCGCAGACCGGCCCTTCCTGGTGTTGATCGTAGTTGGGAGGGTCCCTCATTTCATGGCGGCGTACTGCGGCAACGAACAATGATAGGCACCATGGCATTGGGCATTTAAATACCTAAAAACCTATTTAGGAAAATGTATCTACGTAAATGAAATTAAAACTTTGCTGACATTACCTTTGGTTTTGATTCGCTTGTCTTATCCCTAGAGTTTTTACTCAATAAATAGGATTTAAAAAGATCCAAAATTATTTTCGAAAATTCTATAGAATCCTGTGTTTAATGTAGGTACGTCCTAAGTCCTCTAAACAAAAATACATGACGTGACACTCCAGAAAACTTAGGTAATCTTGGTCGGTTTAAGGAATGCTTTTAACTGGATGTGGTTCGCTCTGTGCTCCTGCCTTAATCGGCTTTTAACGTAAGTTTGAATACGTCCTTAAATGTGGTCTTGGAATCTGTGGCTCTTCGAAAATAACATGACACACCTGAATATCTATCTACTGTATTCCAGCTTTTGGAGTTTGTGCGTATTCTGCCATGGTGAACCTGGTGCCGGTGCCAAGCTTCGTGGCTGACCGACCCTTCCTGGCAGCCGTCCTTGTTGGAAGAGCTCCTCACTTCGTCGCAGCATACTGTGGAAGCGAAAAATAACAATGGCACGATTACTTACGTTACTCTGCGGCAGTTAAACTCCCCCAATGTTTTTACTTTTATACCGTAGGTATATTTCAATTTATGATAAAATAAAATAAATTATTTTACCATATTTGTATTCATAATAATGAATAATACTTTTTTTTTAATCTTCTATGTCTACACTATCCCACTGCTGAGCAAAGGCTTCCCCAAATCCTTTCAGGCATTCTTTTCTAGAGCAACTCGATCCATCTCCTGCTGTACGCGACTAGGTTGTAAACAATTAAGTTTAAACTTAATTGTCATCATTTATGAAATCGGCATCGTGTGTACTTAGGTGGATTACCTAGTGTAAAGGGATATGCAATTAAACGTCCTTTTAAAACACTAAAATGTCATTTAATTCACTGATTAGGAGTTCACATTCACAATTAACACTCGCTCACAAGTAATGGCTTGACTTGAACCGCCCCGAATTTTTTTTTTTTTTTTTAGAATATGGCATCTCGTAGTTGTCCTTGAGAGGTCGTGACTACTTAACCGGACTATCCTGTGGTTGCCTTAAGAATTCTTAAAGCCTCCAGCCAGGGCTACATCTAAATTAATGCTAAGCGACTGCACGCTAAGGGCACCCCCTGTGGGGTACGAACCTCGGCTTAGGGCGTCGCTGGGAGAGGGCAGCACGGGGACAGGCTGGATCGGATTAATATTAATGCTTTGATGAGCGCGGCGTTTCCTAGGACTATCTCTGAGAAGAATTTAAAGCTACAGGCTCAGCTACGGCGCGGGCTGGCACTTCAGCGGGCAAGGGTCGGGGGGGAGAATTTACTTGGGGACGTCGCGAGGGACCTCGGCGGCGAGGTCGGAATGTCGGTTACCGCCCCGAACAAAAGATGGCGGGCTATATATATAGGCTGGCTTGCCACTACCCCACTCTGGGCTTGGCTAGATGACTTGGCATGGCTGAATTGGCCGGCAACTATGGCATGTGGAGTTGTGACGTGGCTATCGGCTGGCTTGTAGGCTCTTCGGGGCATTCCCGGCTAGCTAGCTGATGGCAGTGTGTTACAATAGCATATGGAACTAGTTCAAATTGACTTTAAAGATAGCAAGCAAACAAAATAAACCATGTAAAAGCTTTTATAAAAGTTCTTTTAACAGCACGTAATTAGGTAATGAACACACTAATGAGACATCGGTTACCTACTATCATTCCCACTGGCAGATGCATTATTATAGACGCTGTTAGGGATTGATTACGTCATCAAAAATAATTTTATTCTAGGGTGAAGATTAAAGATATTCCTACTTACCTACTCGTACATATTATATCCTGCTGCAGATATGGTAATGTCATTTTGTGGAAGGTCCTTGAAACCAAATGAAATTTAACGAGCCATTATCCTTAAAACACCTACACTCTACAGCTATTTGAATGTCGTGACCGTAATCATACTTGACCCCACTGACCTAATTACGACTGTACACAAAATTACTCAGTTCGGTAAGGTCACTACATGTTTGTTATAGGTAGATATTGTAATTAATTGCACCCTAATTGAGTAATACTATCAATAACGAATTTGAATCGTTAGAGAATATTGCTAATCCATTGCTTCATATGTTCGAAAAATTTGTCTGCTCAACAACGTAAATGATGCAATGAATGTTATGTAGTTGAACTGTCAAAATGAACGCCATTCCGTGTGCGTTTACCCTGGCAAAATGTTGTGCATTTGAGAGGTGAAATAACTCAAGAACCATAGCACACACAAATTTTGCTATTTACAAACATTTACTACGCAACAATAGCTATCTATTCATGTATTTGATTCCAGGCTGAACGAATTTTTGAAAATCGATTTTGCTAAGGTAACGTTTCAAACGTTACTCCAGCAAAATGTGTTTTTCTCAAATAACTTTTAAACCACAATTCACACAAATTTTGCTATTATTAACAAATTGCCCCTCATGATACACTAATTATTTGTTATGGTCTCACCTCTCAAATGCACAACATTTTGCCAGGGTAACGCACACCGCCATTCCTACTGCTTGTGTATTACGCAATTACCTCGCTGGTTATAGGTAGGTGCCTACCTGATTGTTCCTAGAAATCCAGATTACAATAGGTATATCTGGGATCAACCTCTTAGTTCCCAAATGAAAAGGGAATAGTTAGAATATGTAATAAGAACTCGTAATTTACATTAATTTGAAACACTTGCAGCACTTGGCATAGTGAGATTGGCTGCAAATGTGAGCCTCGATTTCTTCGGGGACCATCCGCTATTATTCGTGATTTTCCGAAAGAAATACCCAGTATTTTGGGCCTCCTATAGAGGTGAAGTTGAAGAAGATGAGGACTGGTAGTAGGTAGGTATGTATACCATACTTTATCTTAGTACTTTTCTTTAGGTGGCTATTAATTATGCTACCTGAATAAAGACAATGGCGCCGATTCCCTAGTTCACAAACGAAACTAAATTTAATTTCAGTGCATCTTTTTCTTTCTATTTCATTAAGAAAAGGACAGAAGATAAATATTAGTTTAATCCTGTCAAATAAAGTCAGCGCCTGGACATAAATTGACGTATTTTTAGTAGCCATGTTTCTAATCACAAAATTTAAATATTCCATAGCAAGTTTAGACGTGATTAAAACGTCTAAACTTGCTATGGAATATCTAAATTTGACAGGACTAAACTAATATTTATCTTCTGTCCTTTATGAAATAGTAAGAAAAAGATGCACCAATACCAATCGGCGCCAATACCGCGCCTATGTTATAGGCGCGGTATTGACGCCGATTCCCTTGTTCACAAACTAGTAGCAGCCTGGAGTTTACATAACTGGCAACTAAGTACGGTTGATTACTACTCAACCGTAGTTGCCAGTTATCTAACTACCTAAGTCCGTGTAATAATAGCCTATTGGCATTGACCGGGCAAAATTCCAAACTCCAGGCTGCTACTAATAATTTTCTAATAGAAAAACCCGAGCGATGACTCTGCCCTAACCGTGGATCCAACCTGAACCACACTTAGGCGGTGGCGAGCACTAATCCAAAGGGCTCATGTCATAATTGAACAATGTTTAGGTACGACGCCAGCACATCAAGCTACACGAAACTGAAAAAAAAATCCCAATCAACCTTGAACCTAATGCTTTTGCGATAAAGTTAAAACTCTATTAAATAAATTTGACAGATTGTAGTACTTAGCTTGATGTGCTGGCGTCTGTACATTACATATCCAACCTTCTCAACCTTAGCTCATAGTAAGTTGCTCTTGCTGGTTACACGTTTAAACTCAGGTGGTGAGTGAGTAGGTCAAAATGAGGGAGTTTAAGCCGCTAGGCATCTGTGAGCTAAAGTAGAAAATGTACAAAATAATATGTTTCTAAGAATAGGTGGTAATGACAACAAACCCATTATTTTTTTAATTTAGATAATATCACTAAATAATAAGGCGTAGCGTAGCGTTTTGGGCACCTTTGCGCCGGGAACAGTTAGGGGCGGGTTATTTGACTAGGCTGACGTGTGGTTGGTCCTTATATTATATTCGGCAGTTGAAATATCTGTACAAAATAAATACATATTTACTTACTTAATAATAAGGAAGTCTAAAACATAATTACGTTGTATCTACAGTCAGACGTCCCGTAGACCTAGTTTTCTAACTATTCAGCATTTCCTTGAGAAAATCTTTGTTAAGTCGATTATGTTGTCGATTTATCTTCACGCTCTTAATCAATAAATGTTTGATTAATTGCGTGTAGGTAGGTAGGTACATTCAAGGCGCACTTTACAATTGAACAAGAATTACCTAATCTTCAAAGTAAAAGATAATACTAGACAGCACAACTGCATGTAGACGTAGGTAGTTTAGGTACTAACATAAATGCCTAAGTCAATACTTAGGCATTTATGTTAGTACCTAAACTACCTATATATAGGTAGGTATGTATTTAATAGACTAGACCAATGTCTAGTCTATTAAATACATACCTACCTATATGTAGGTATAGATACTACGTATATAAATCATAAATTCATACCTCAGCTAATACTTATTTTCATGCAGTTTGGGTCTTCCATTAACTCAGACGCGGTACGAGGGGGTCGTGGGGGTCATGACCCAAAATAATTCAAGCTATCGAGAGTCTGAATGATTTACTTGTCTTACTAACTTAAAACTGTACTTGAGCCACAGAGACCCCGATGGGATAGGAGACATGGGGAACGCCGACAGAAGTGATTAAAATTAACTATGAAATGACAGTGGGTTTTTTAACGCGCCTAAAAAGTTTTACTTTAATAAGCCTGTTATAAAATATAGAATGTAGGATGCAAGAGCGAGCGAAGCAATTGGGCACTCCACTTGTACGTAAGGTTCGAAAGGCTTAGGTTATGGCCTGATTCCAAAACCTAAACTGCTGTAAAACGCGAGTTTAAGCTTTTCGTCATAATTTGATAAAGTAAGTTCTCTTTCTGTATAATAGTCAAAAGAAAACCGAACCTATTTCAAAGAGGGGTGCAAAAATTTTCAGGCTCGCTTCGCTCGTTCACATTCTGTTGATTCTTGAGCTTTTCTTCATAACTCATAAATTGACAAAGCAAGTAATTCCTACTCCTTTTGGAATGATCAAAAGAAAATCGAACCTATCCGAGAGTGTGCAAAATTTAAGAGCGAGCGTAGCGAGCTCTTAAATTCTACATTCTCGTAGTTGCTTGGGCTTGCCTGAATAAGTCGACAGTGAAACTCCTATTTCTGCTTGAAAATATAAAACCAAACCGGGGCAGGTTATTAAAACTTTCGAGCTCGCTTCGCTCGCTCTTCCCACCCTTACGTAGGGTGAGCTCACTTTGCTCGCTCATATTCTGTTGATTCTTGAGCTTTTCTTCATAAGTTGACAAAGCATGTAATTCCTACTCCTTGTGGAATGATCAAAAGAAAATCGAACCTATCCGAGAGTGTGCAAAATTTTGAGCTCGCTTCGCTCGCTCTTGAATTCTACATTCTCGTAGTTGCTTGGGCTTGCCTGGATAAGTCGACAATGTAACTCCTATTTGTGCTTGAAAATATAAAACAAAACGGAGGCGGGTTGTTAAAATTTTCGAGCTCGCAAGATTACGTAAATCTTTAGTCCCCGAAGGGTTAGGCAGGGGTGTACCTTTATGTAGTACTTATACCCCATTTCGCCAGTTATGTTTAAGTCCCATGTCATAGGGGGTGAGCCTCCTGTCACCAACCAGGTATAAATCCAGGCTGCTTCTGAGAAATTTCTGATGGAAAACCTAATAACACTGTACCCAACCTAGGAATTGAACCCAGGACCTCATGCTCAGCAGTAACGCTGGCGACCACTAGACCAACGAGGAGTTGTACCTCCCTTATTAATATTCCTCGGCACCCATGGTGAGCCCCCCCCCCCCCCCAATCTTGGGCTGCGACCGCGCCTGCATTAACTTAGGTACTAACTTATATATATAGTTGCCACGTAATATGGGAAAACCGAGTCGAAAAGTATTCGATATTAAGTACCTTAATTGTTACCTTTTTAATGTGAAAATTCTCGTAGCACCTCAAGGTATTACCTGCACGGTGTTCCTCTAGCTGCTTAAGACAGGGTGCGCGAGTCGGTCGTATATTCCTCGCTCTTATTACATAGGCACATTCCTACTTGCCTTCTTCAGGACTCAGTACCTACTCGTACATACAGCGCCTGAAGCTGCAATGAACAATTGATAAGCATTTTTCCGAACTTGGACACTTACTTATATGTATGTATTAACCAAAGTAGGTTATCAAAAAATGGCTAGTAGCCAGCTTTTATTTTCGTTTAACACTATCCATATTCCAACAGAACCAGCTTCTTACACATAGAGCGTCGTTAAAGTAGGACATTCAGTAAATACTTTGAGTTGTTGCCAAAATTGGAAGATTCCAGACTACCTAATGCTATATTTTATCAAATATACATATACAAATGACCTCTATACTCTGACCTCTGCAATAGAGGATATAGATGGAGATTGTATTTTCCATCAGCTCTATGATCGTTCGGTCGTATTACCTACCGATAACTGTACCTACTTAGGTATGTGAATAATCCATGATCACATTTGTACCTCAGTCCTTAGGTAGTGTTTATGTTATCCATAAATCCAACAAACCCATTTTTTTTTAAATTCAGATAGTAGGTATGTTCATGATATTATTATATTGATATACTTAAACTACATAGGTAATAACATTTTGTTGGAAATAAACCGTTTGTTTCCGCGCTACTGTAATAATTTACCTTTCGTCACACTGATTCTTATTTGTGTTGGAATAAAGTGGTGTTATCGAATAATGCCAGATTAATTACTCCCATTAATTCGGCGTTAAGTGCTTACTTAGTTCAGTGTTATGCGGAACTGACTGTATTTACTACAGATATGGCAGAGTGCTCACAGTATAGTCATTACTCTCGGTTCGTGCAGTTTTAAACGAGTTATCTCGTGTTAGCTTCATCATCTGGTCGTGATTTGAATGTGATAATCATGTGCTGACACCTCTATCTCGCTGTCTCGCTAATTATATAGGTACTAAGATTATTACTCATAGATATATACAATTATTGCGTTATTGTAAGATCATATTATTTTTCAGTGAAAAGCAGATCCAAATCAGAAGCATGAAACCATATTATGTTTTGGCATCTCACTGAAACAAAATCTAACATTATTGAGAAATTTGTCAGATATTAGAAGTAAGATATGATTCAAGAATGTGCATTTATTATATTCTTCTTACAAATTAATTTACTGCCCGTAAAAGCCAACGAGATACCAATTTTTAATTTTCGGCATGTAAGCCATATCAAACCTCGCTCTCTCCTAACGAGTATAGAAAGGTTAAACAAACAGTATTGTTTTGTTAACAATAAATGGCTAGAATGCGCAGCAATAAACAATATTTATGATACAATGAACAGTATCACCAAAAAAATTATTGGAGAAAAGTTTTTACCTCATTATGATTCAAGACCTCATAACAGAATACGGGAGTTAAACTCCATCATAAACTCACATTTGCCTGAGTCACAACCGGTATACACCCGGCTTTACATGACGAGTCCTACCGGAATGATGAACATACGGCCGTTGTCAGATTTGCACGGCTCAGTGCCTGCCAAGCCATACCCAATGTATCATCCGGGACTGCTCAATCCACTGCCCAGACCTGGCGTGAAGCACAATATGAATACCGCGTGGAACACACCCCTACACCCGCATACTAATAGCGGATTAACTTCGCCGGCACAATCTACATACGTTAATAGTACGAGTTTTGTTTCTCACAACCGACTGAAGCCGCCAGTGACGATGACGAAGGCTGTTTCTCACGTTCCACAAAAAATGATTGAGCATAAAAACTTATCTTCCATTAACAAATTTACCCAAAGCCTTGATGACTTTGAACGACAATTTTATAAGGTAAGTGTTTCTACATAGCCTCCTAGTAGGTAGAAACCTTATTATTCATTAGTAGGTACTTGAACTCGTAAACAGCATTTAGGTGGATAGATATGTTTATACGCCTATTTATAGATACATCTCAGACTAAAGTCTGACATAAATGTCGGTATAATGTTGGAAACAACTTTACATTACTTCATTGATAAGGTCCAGAAAATATAATTATATGTCCATTCATTGATCTCTATGGAAAAGTGGCATGGTTACGCATGAAAATACTGTTTTGTTACCTACCATTAAGGTCAATAAAAGTGCATTTTGACAAGAGTGGGTAAATCTTGTTGAGGACTAGGTATTCAGCTGACTTAAGTGTCTTAATTTACGTACACAAGATACTAACTGCCCAGACAGACAAGGGCAGTACACTGAGCCCGAGTCCCGAAACACGACAAAATTTGTCAATCTATACAAATATAGCTTGCTGACCGGAGGCGGGATCAGGAAACACCGTGATCAGCACCAGATGAAGGTATATTAAGGCACGAATACGGATACGGATATGTAATTACTGCGACACCGATTCCTGTATTGTTTATTGCTCACATAGGAGATATTCCGTAAAGAAAGGCGCGGTGCCTGCTAAACCATGCCCAATGTATTGTCCGGGACTGATAATCCACTGCTGAGACCTGACGCACCCGCACACTACTAGTTCGTCGGCGCAATCTACACAGGTTAAAAGTTCGAGTAATTGTTTCTCACAACCGACTGAAGCCGCCAGTGACGATGACGAAGGCTGTTTCTGACGTTCCACAACAAGTAATTGAGCATAAAAACTTGTCTTCTGTTAACAAATTTACCCATAGCCTAGATGACTTTGAACGACAATTATATAAGGTAAGTTTTTTCATACCGTCCAAGAAAAAACATTATTATTCATTACCTAAACGCTTAGATAAACGGCATTTAGGTGGATATAGTTATAGATACATCTCAGACTTTATGTCATTGGTGGTACGTATACTTACCTAATGTTTGAAGTTAGGTACTATACATCACTTCAATATATGTACGAGTATATATATCTGATTACCTATTCAATGAACGTCAGTGGAAAGTGGCGCATAAAAAAGCAATAATCTTACCGATTGGCCTTTTATGAAAATAAAGGCCACGTCTACATTAAAAGTGTATTTTGGCTGCCCAGACAGACGACGTCAGTGCTCTGAGTGTGAGTCCCGGAAGACAACAGAATCTCTGTCCATCTATTTATTATAGCTGGCTGACTGTTGGTGTCTTCTGACTGTAAAAAGCACCGTCACCGGCACCGGATGCAGGTCTGTCATACAGATAGGGACTGTGACACCGATTAGCCTGTATTGCTTCTTGCTCACACTAGACCATCATCAATCTTTAAAGCATGCTTCATGAATCATTAGATATTGACACTAAACACGGATTCATGATGAAATTTGAACTGAATTTCACTAACGCACTATGTTTTTAACAGTAACTAATTATGGGACCATGTCATGAATCCCGACCCGTTGTAGCAATAAGCGCCTATAGGTAGGTACATATCACAACACAATTAAATTAAATATTAAGTGAGGTGCTGTGACCAAAGTGAACATACAGTCGTGAAACACATAAAATGTGATTTTTGTTTGTTATTGAAACAAGTTGCAAGGCGATAGATTAATTCCGACCGCGCTGTATGGTTATCAGTACCGGTGTGGTTGTAAAATTGAAATTCAGTCCTACTATATTATCAATTGGTATTGAAATACCTAATGTTAAGCCGTCCATATCTTTGATCATTGACCTGAGTTAGAATGTATTTACTTTTTTTAGGTCATGTAATCATGCTCCTACACGAGGTGGGTATAATCAAATTATGAATCATCGTTAGAAATCAATGATATGTATAAGATTCAGTACAAGGTTGACCCGATTTCTTTATTCAACTTTTAGACCATAATTTCTATGGCCGTTAAAAAAGTTGACAGCATTGTTACAGATAACGTTCACGAAGCTAACAGCTATAAGTCCTACAGATCGACAAGAAAATGGAATGAGTTTCGTCCAATCCGGCTTCTTCTTACTTTTGACCCTGATGGCGCTTTGGAAAGAAGTTGACTCCGATACCAGGACTCAAATCGACCAATGCATTGGATTTAATGTTTCAGACATGGTATTTATTCTATCTAATAACTACCAACTTACGTTGAATTTGAAGTCCTTCGGTAATAAACATACCTACCTACCTAGTTTAGTAATCTAGTGTTTGTAATAAAATGTAATAAAGCTTAGGTTGCCTGTCTAGGACCGAGCTACATTAGGTCGGTAATAGCTGAAAGAAATCTACTACTAGGTACACTCATCGATCTGTTTGCTCACCGTAGTCGTTATGGCTATATTAGGTGGCCAACACAGAAATAGATCACAGTGGATATCAGATAGGTAAGTAGGTACCTATATTATACCTACACTCAACATGATAATTTCAGTTAGACGACACGGTTAGCGCAGAGGCTGAGCGATCGACTGCTGCGCTGCGTGTCGCGGGTTTGATTCCCGCACGGAACAAATATTTGTATTGCCTACAGGTAGTTGTTCCGGGTCTGGCTGTTTGTGTATGTGAGTTTAAATGTTTGTAAACGCACCCACGATACAGAAGTAATTCCTAGCGTGGGGCAACGTTAAAAAAAAAAGTTAAAGACGAACTGAACATAGGCCTTCTCTAAAAAAGCCACAACGACCTGGTCCAGCGCTGCCCCCATCCAGGATCTCCTATTTCACAACAGAGTATGGCGGCGACTACTTACCTATCTATAATATAGGTTACTTTTCAGCAAGAAAAAAACGATTTCCCACCAACCTAAAGAACATATTTCGTATCACCACTGAGGATAGCATAAATAATTTTGCTTACCAGGATAGCGTTGGTCTTGTGAGACATTTCATATCAACGTTGCCGAAGTCGTCGGACAAGCTGAAATTGCGGCAGTCTTCGCGCCTGATGCTTTGGCCAGGGAAAGAAGTGAATTTCGCAAGGTTCCAAGCAGGCGCGGCCGCAGCGCTGATGCTCCAAGTAGAGCGGTTCAACGGCACAGAAACATCGGACGCAATCGCTACCATACTCAACCAAAAGGTAACTTGTTTCTAAACTTACATTAAGAATTTTTCAAAGTAAATGGACCAATAACAAGGGGTGTGTTCTTCCTACGCCTGGCTTAAGTAGGTGTCCTTAGTACCTGCATCATATTCTGTTAAAGAGCAGTTTGACCCAATCATGATCAATGTAATGTGATATGTATAGGTGGAAATTGACTCCGGTGGTGCGATACACGATACATTCGATGAGGATGACGTATCGGGGGGCGTCACCGCGGTGCTTGTGAGCACGCTGTACCTGCGCGGGCGCTGGCGGGCCGCCCCTACCGTGCTCAACGGCACGAGGCGCTTCCGCGACGCCGACGACGCCCCCGACCGTACAGTGCGCATGATCAGGATCAACGACGTCATGAACTATGCAGACCTAAGTGAGTGGGATGCTCAGGTTAGTCACCAAACTACGCCTCTGGTTAAAAAGTATTTTTATTTAAAATCAATTTTCTTATACAGATAGTTGAAATGAGAGTGAAAGTTGTTGTTGCCTCCTACATAAAGTGATTAATATGGAAAGTAGGTAGATTATTGAACATAACGAGCCTTTTAGTTACTTAGTTATCACGAGGAATGTAAGTGCCAATCAGGACAATGTAAACGAGTACCACCACCATAAGATTAAGTCTGTTCAGTATGTGAGCGAATTGTATCCAGTCGAAGGTCGGAGGCGGCTTGTCAGCAGTAATATCCGAGCTATGGCCAGTCAGCTCTTTAGTGTCAATAGCATCGCTTGGGTCGAATTCGGTGAATACCACGTACTTGCCGGGACCATTAGCGACCAATCGGTTAACTGTCACAATAAAATCAGGTGCTGGCATCTTTCGCCGTCTCAAAAACATTAAAAATATGGTTTCTATGATCCCAACCAATGTCACTATCATCGAATCACGAAGGAAAAGTAATATGATCGGCGTGTCCGCACTGTGTTTTGGAATATCGTAACCAATTTCGGTAAGAAACATGAAATGTCCATACAAACTGAAACAGATCAACATTAGTCGCGTGTTGTCCTTAGCATCCATAGCTAGAGATATCACAGTGAGCAGCACGATGACGACGGAGGGCACAACGACGATGGCTGCTGGTCCCGCTGCTATTCTCTTCATCACAAATGTATATTTCAACATTGGATACGTGCTGTTAGGACAACAGCTGTACTTCCCTGCCAAACGTTCGTTTACCACGTGCAACAATTTCCAGCCTGGGCCATCTTGGAAGTCATCCTTCACAACGGGTTGCTTTGGATAAAATGTATAATTAACTTGTTCCCCTGTGTTCATCCACGATCCAAAATACAAAGTGCAGTTTTGTACGTCGTAAGGCCAGCTCCGCAATGACGTGCGACAAATTCCGGAATGAGCTATGTGAGGTACACATGTGACTGTGCCGTTACTGCTTAACAAGCAAGTTGTGTAGATCTGGTCCGACTGGTACATGGCAGCATCGGCGTTAAACAGCGCCATCCTCGGCGTCCAGATTTCGTGGCTTTCCATTTGTGTTTCTGCTATATTACCATAATCTTCTGGTCTCCAAGTTAAAAGTTCGTCCTTCCATGACAGGGCTACCCAGCTGTGAAGGGTGAAAGTTTCTTCTAAAGTATCGAAGCTTATATATTTTATCGCAAAGCGTACTTTCACAGTTACAGTTTGTTTGTGATCCTTCACTGGTCGGAAATCATAATTGTACGCACAGAGTAAATCCTTGTGGAGCTTCGCCTCATTATGAGTGGCTTCTTCGCGATCTGGAGGACATTCGTCACACGTGACAAGGGTCCCAGTGAACGCTAACAGCGCACAGAGCGCGAATACAGTACCGTGCGCCATCGTGATTGACGCGACAATGTCAGCCCACATCAACGAGGATCAACACATTTTCGCTGGAAACCCAATACTGCGAGCCGCCCCCTGCGATAAATGTTGATACCCGCCATTTGCAGATGACAGTTGTGACTTGGTACCATTTGGTCTATTTAGTGTTATCTACCTACGAGTAGGTACATGTATTGTCATCAATATCATATTCTCGTAACAGATAGTGTGCCCCACGGACCTTTGTGTCTGTGAACATAACAGCGGGTAGTCTTTTTGCGTTTATTCCTTCGGAAGTAGAAAGAAGTCCGTAATATCTCGGAAAACAGTGTTAGGTATTAAACGATGCTTCGAATGCACAACCTCCTTATTTTCAAAATTCCATATTAAGTGAGAAAATCTTATCCGGTAATAATGCATGAACATTTCTTAAAGGTACCTATAGAATTGCATTAAACGCACACCTTACCTTATTCATATAGTACCCAAACCAAATATAGCAAAACGTAGTGGACAGGGACTATGCAAGGAACTATAGTGTTATGGATAGGCACAAGTCAATAAGCATAATCTGTGCAGATATCGATACCTTTGGGTAGAAAGGTCGTATAAACCAAAACCCGACTTTTCAGGAGAGCAGAAAAACTATTTTTTTTTTACATAAAAATTCATAACTTTTTTGTTTTTGAAGTTATAAAAAAATGATCTATGAGAAAGGTTCTTACAATTTGCAAATGAAAAAGGTTAAATCATCAAAATCTATCTATCTTCTTTAGTTTTAAAGTTAGCTTGGATTTACGTCTAAGAAAAAATCAATTCTTGGTTAATACACCCCATGAAAATGTACTTAAAAAAAACTGTATAGGTCGTATATTCATTTTTCGTAAGCTTATGGTCACATTTACTGTCGTAAAAACCCATATGTGTAGTTTTTTTTTGTATTAAAAACCATTTATAATCATAGATCAATTGAATTCTGACTAATAAACAATCCTGTTACTCTCAGAATTTGTAGGAACTCAATTATTATTATTCTAATAACCAATAATGGTCGATTCAAATAAAATAAAACTACCTGAAATACGAAATCAACATTTATAAGTATTATAATGCCTTCTAATCATCATTTACTATTATTTCAATAATCGTACAACATACCTAACAGGTTTAACATTTTTAAATTGTAAAAATAATTATAACAACTTAACTGAAAAGTGAAATAAAAAAATCTACTTTGTCATAAAAAAACAAAAATTATTCAAACTTCTTCTAAATTAAAGTAATCAGGCATTTTAATCACTTATAAAATTATGACGATCGTTTTTTTTTAATTTTTATATATTTAAATGTACTTAATTCAATAAATTGTACTAAGGCTTACTTACTAAGTAATTTATTGAATTGGAACGAAATAATAAAAAAAAAACGATCAAGCACTAAACGTAACTAACTTATGTACAGACGCCAGCAGGTCAAGCTACCCGAAACTGTCAAATTTTCCCAATCAACCATGGACCTTAATGCTTCAGGGATAAAGTTGAAAATCTATTAAAGAAATTTGACAGATTATAGTAGCTTGATGTGCTGGCGTCTGTACTAAAAAGTAACTTATTTATGATATAAATTTGTATTCATAATTAGTTTAAAATTATTTATGAATTGTTACTATAAATTGTTTTAATTATTATTACACGTTAGGGCGTATAAACCATTTACAATTAACGACTATTTTTACGCCCTGAGTTAATATAAATTATGGTCATTACATCATAACAAAAGTACAAAAAAAAAACATTCGGCCTTTACATTGAAAATTTACCTTTTTTAAGAGGCTATGACCGAAAATTTCTGGGTCGTATTAACCATTTTTGTGCGAATTTCTGCATTTCGTATATACAGATCGATAGAGAAAAAAATTCTGAGAAAAATGGTATATTTATCTCAATTTGGCCAAAATGGTTTATACGACCTTTCTACCCAAAGGTATCGATATGTAGGGCCCACGTAGTTGACGTACCTATTTGCGCTACGTGGCTACGCCAGCGAGCTACGCAACTACGCTAGCAGGCTACGCGCTACGCTAACTAGCTACGCGCCTACGCTAACGAGCTACGCTATTACGCTTACGTAGTCGCGTAGCGCGTTTCTGTAGGAGTCCTCCTCAGTCCATCTCGTCACTGAATGCGTATGCGGGTAAACCGACTAAGTCCCTGGCGTAATTATAAGTACCTGCCTCATACTTATATTTTAGTTAATTTAAGATTTATGAAACCTGAAGTACAGGTCGTAAAGCTTTTTTTGGGTTTCTACTCATACATTCCTACTCTACCGATTATTACCTTAATTAAACGTAGGTACCGAGTACAGTGCCAAGATAGAGCACTCTGTCGACAAGCCGGTAGGTATACAGCAGTGCGATTCTGTAACCATCTCACCGTGAAAACTTAGGTGAAGTGAGCGTGGAGTGAGCTGTCATTCCAATTAATGCTAGGGAATGACACCATTGACAGCTCACTCTAAGCTCACTTCACCTAACTTTTCACGGTGAAATTTTTACAGAATCGATCGGCAGAACACTCAGCCGAGTGCTCTGTCGTGGCACCTGCACCCTAATTGCGTAACACTGGTAACACATCAACATTAGCAATGGCTTTCATTTTGACAGTTCAACAACATTATGAAGCAATGGATTAGCAATATCCTTCAAAGTGATTCAGATTGTGATTGAAAGTGTGCTACGCAATTAGGGTGCTGGTAGACCTTGATCACACGTACCGAGAGAATTGGGTGGACGAATAAGTATTTACACGTACCAATTTTTTTTACTTCACCAAGTCGGTCACCCGTGCAGTTTCGACGCTGCAGACTAGGGAGACAATGGATCAAAAATGATCATTGGAAATTGTACGGTAGCGTACTACGAGAGACGTCAGTGGGCAGAGTACGCACCGAGTGCATAAACATTTATACCTGCCAAGTGGGCAAAGGAGTCAGTGCGGGGAAGCGTGGGGTGGGGCACTCGGTCTAGTAAATCTATAGAACCGCCCCAGTGACTGCCTCGCGCTTTTTAACTCGACCGAGAGGTCTGTATCGCCCATCTACTAGGTTCGTGTGATCAAGGCTTTAGCACTGTTTGCCACTCGGGTATCGGTACGTGTACAAGTACATTAAGCGAATATTTTGTTTTTAGCCTATGTTGTCCACTGCAGGGCATAGTCCTCCCTTTCTCCTTTCCACTCCTCTGTCTTGAGCTAGTGTGGACCATTAGGAGAATACTTAACTGTTATTTAGTTTTATTACAGGCCTTAGAAATTCCTTATGCAACTCCGGGCCTCACTCTCCTGATGTTGATACCTCGCGGTAACTCGTTGAAGGGTCTGGTGCAACATGTAAGCAACACAAGCATCGGAGGTATTACAGCGAAGATGAAAACCATGAGGGTAGCCGCCACTGTACCGATATACACTTTACGCATGACCTTGCTGCTGCCTAATAAATTGCAGGCCGTATGTCTATCTCATTTTTTTTGTTTCTATTATTTTTTATTGTAGTGCATTGTCCCGCTGGAAACATAATACTTATAGCATAACCAAGTTCTGATCATCGTACATGGTGATAATATTACCTAGGTACTAATGTTTCAATTGTTTGGTTTATGAATGCTGGCATCTACCTGTATATGTCGACTTTGCTGAACGTACCTTTTGTCCAGCAGTTTACCTATTTCGATAGGTAGAGTTGGATGGGTGTTAATATTCTTATTAGAAAACAAGCCAAGCCTTATGTTTCAAAATCAACTAGGCTTACTTATTTAAATAGGCCTTCTTTCTCAGCTTCTTGTGCCTACTTTACGTCACCTGCCCGTGTCTGGGGATGTCCCTCTTCGTTTTATCTAGGTACTGATATTCGTCTTACTTATCGATTCCGTGTTGTCAGTTGGGTATACCGAGACTAGTAGATGTCAGCAACGTGACTCAAGCCAGTTCCTTGCGGCTGTCCCATGCTGTGCAACGGATCATGTTCTGGGCAGAGGCTGGACGCAACGCATATAAAGATGACGGTGGGTACCTACCTACATAGGTACATTTATTTATATTCACTTTTCCTACTAATACGAAAGACATTCTTGTACAGGTGTTCACCCGTGTGTGACACAGACTTATTTATTTACTAGCTTCTGCCCGCGGCTTCGCCCGCGTGGATGTCGGAAATTATCCCACGGGAACGTGCTAACACGATAAAATGTATGTGCTTCCCCAGAATGCCATCTATCTCGCGGGCCCTTTGTGGCTAATTACAATAGAAAACCAATTGTGTCTCATTAGTGGTGATTAAGAGGGTACCTATATGATATCTTTACCTAAGTACCTACCTACCTAATTTAAAAAAAAAATAACTCAATAGGTAACAGAAAATTAAATGCCTACCTACCTACCTACATAAACCTATTTCTGATGATAACTAATCTAAACTCAATAAATAAGCAAAATCCCTAAAAACTAATATCTATAGGTACGAATGACTAATCCTACCTAAGAAAAAAATAAACATTTTTTCTTTCAATACAACGGAACCAATTTTGAAAACAACCACCACATGACCAGACAACCCAATGAACCCAACAAATAAACCTTTTGATCTACTAATACAACGGAGCCAATTTTAAATTTACGAAACGATCAATCCACAATTCCACGACAGTACCGAAGCGCTCGGCCGATACCCAACCAAATGCGTGTAACGAAACCATAGCGCGATCGATCTATATCGATCCCATCTATCGAGCATAGTGACAACTCGGATTATTTATCTATACTCCGTTAGAGCATTTTCTTTGTACTAAAAGTTGTATTATATTATATTTTCATACCTTTTTACTATTTATTTACATTTTTCCGATGAATTTTCAGTACTGAATTGATGCCGACTCTTGACCAATAGATGGCGCTGTATGTCCGGAATAAATTTTATTTTTTGTAATAAAAACTATCCTATGTCCATTGTCAAGTTCCAAACTATGTCTGTACCAAATTTCACACAAATCGGTTCAGTAGTTTAGGCGTGAAGCAAAGACAGACAGACAGAGTTACTTTCGCATTTATAATATTAGTTTGGAAGTTTGGATTTTATTTTAAGAAAGCTTACAGACTAATAACAACTTAAATATCATGCATAAGTAGGGACATTAGGCATTGCATTTTAGGGTTAGGCAGAGGTGTAGATTACCAACACCCACATTTCGCCAGTCTCAGTTACCTAATAGGGGGCGAGCTTGGACGGCGACAGACGGCGTTGGCTTTTGTAGTATTATTGTCCCGTTTTACCATTTGGATAGGTAAAAACTAGTTTTGTAATGTTGTATGAATTTCACTTCAACCTTTGCACCACGAATATCATCAACGTTGGTGGGAACGCTGATGATATTCGTGGTGCAAAAGATTGAAAAAAGTGATAAAAATTGTCAATCTGAAATATTTGCTACTTACGTGTTCGTCAATTACGTTAACATTGATGAATTTAATTTGTATGTTAAAAATTATTCAAAATTATTTTAAAAAGTTTGTTACATGGCCAAGTCACGTTATTTGGGTTCAAAGATTAAAAACAGCAGTAATGTAATTAAAACGACTTGGAATATTATTAATAGTGAAACGGAAAGATCTAGTAATAGGAATACTGTAGTCAGTATTCCTATTACTAGATCTTTCCGTTTGCCTGTCGATTAATGACAACATAATCAAACTCAAACTCAAATCATTTAATTCAACTAAACCAATTAATTACAGGTACCTTTGAATTGTCTAATAAAATCAGACTCACAAGTCGCCGAGGCATTTGGAAATTTCTTTTCAGATATTCCCGTTTCAACTACTAAATCCCTAAACTCATCACCTTCTGTTGCAGAGTCTTAAAAATTGAAAAAAAAATTAATCTCAAAGGGTGGTCAACGTATTCATACATTACACAGTTTTAGATAAGCCACCAATCAATTAACCATTATCTCGAACGATATCGCATAGCGATACGTATGTTTATTCTGATAATAATATTGATTACGTATGTTTTCAGGTATCGAGTGGGACCAAGCGCCAGAGTTAGAAGTCGTTGTGGATAGACCCTACATATTTTTCGTTCGCTGGCGCAACGTAACCCTTATAAATGGAAATTTTGTACTGTAATTTACAAAAGCATTAATATAACACTGAAACTCGATTTTTAAACAAAACGGACGGGTTTTTTTTCTAGCACCTAGCACCTACTTCTAAATAAAAACGGGAACGTTTATGGATACAATGCCGTTACTGTTAGTAATTTCTCTTGATTTGATATGGGTCACTGGTTTTATGCTGTTTAGTGGGATTAGCCAGTGGCTCGCAGAGCAGTCGTCCGTGCGTTTGCACCGCGATCCCGCTGCGGTGGAATATGGCGCTCAGTTCCGGCGCGCTCGGCCAGTAGGGGGCGCGCGCGAACGCCGCGGCGGTGTCGCCGTAGCAGTCACGGATTATCAACACTTCACTCCCACGACGACCGAATACCGCCCATTGATCTGCACTCTGGTCTAGTAACGTGTATTTACCTGCTTACAGATTTGATTATTAAATAATAGATATAGGTAGTTTATATGCGTAATTAGTTAAGTTTAATAAATCTTAAGCATTGTATAGCTGTTTATCTAGCAAAATTAGGGGGTTTACTTACAATCAAATGTTACTATTAAGATAGGTAAGTACATGACAACATTCCGTTTACTACTGATGAGTCAAGCTGGTATCAGCCTAACAAGAAGTTTTTACTTAGATAAGACTCGCCTACTTATCTTGCACATTACCTTTGTCCCTGCTTAGTCTTCAATATAGTTATAAGTATTTCGGTATAAGTAGGAAGTGCTAATAGGTACATAGTTGCTTTACCGTATTCCTTCTCCGTGATAATAATATTTTCCATGAGTCCTGAATCTGAACCGTTGCCCATTAGAAAGTGTTTACCCAGTGGAGTCTCCACTTGCAATAGGCAAAGATTCCATTCCACGCGACCACCAAAATCACCATACTTCGTGATGTATTGTTCTCGTTCCTAAATACAAAATAGATTTTATTTAGTACTTACAAAACAAATGCACACGAGTTGATTCACCTGTGAACGCAGATAACACATAATTTCATTATAGATAATATTCAAATAACACCTACTACGATTACACTGGATGATAAAGGATATGTGCGTCTATTGTTTTATTACACATCCTCAAATGTGTAGGGTAGCATCATAAAAGTTATGATGTTTTACCAAAAAAAAAAAAATATGCACCATGCTATTTTTTTTCCTAATCGGCATTTCTTAGACCCAAACAGTCCACTGACAAAGCCAGTCCTCATATAAAAAGATGTTTGAACTTTTTGCCATCGAAAAAGAAAAAGATAGGCAACAGTGGAGATTCTGATTAGGGTTAGATTAATATATGCAATACCAACATCTAGAAGTGTTATTTAGTTTGGATAGGCAGTATACTTAGTACTCATTATTTAGTAAATACCTAGGTACCTACCAATTCCATAGTAGCTCTAATATGAAATTTAAAACACTCTAGACCCTTCGGTTGCGTGTAGACGGTCATCCAGCTTCCAACCACGTCTTGAACGTTCAAATGATGTCCCTTTTTGTATAAAGGGCAAATGTCATAGATCGATATATTACGTGTTTGCACCAGATTATCACCACTTGCCACTAATAAAATAGTTAAATTAATTATACATTTAATATTCATTATTCAAATATAACTCGTTTCCTCGCGAAGTCTGCTTTACGAGAAGTAAAGATTGTGGTAAGAATCTCAATGAGATAAGCTTGTTTTAAGAATATCTTGTTAAATTAAATCAATATTGAAATTATCTTTACCACACACCGTTGAAATTCGATTAAAGATTACCAAACAAATTAATAAAATATTTAATCTTTCAGCTCAGTATACCTACTCTGTATGGACTCTTAACTGTCAGTAATTATGCATAATAAAACAACGCCTTTCTGTAGTCCGTAGAATGCCCGCCATGGGCTCATCATGTTACAAAATCAGTTGCAACGTTATAATATGTGGTAGTTTGCTATTTCTATTATCCGTCAATCTCTATGTTTCTACTGTGGTGAATATCTATTGATTGTAATTAGTAACAAGGTCATATTGATGTGTAATATTATATTTTATTTACATAATCAGTACGGAATATAAATATTAGGACCAAAATGGGCACGGTATACAGTATCATCGATGCGCTTACAGCCAATAACAATCTACAAGCAAATGCCATCTAAGCAGGAAGCCCTGGACGAAACTTTAAAGAGCATTTTTTCCATTAGGTATTAATATGCAGTTTACATTATACATAATAATCTACAATCGTTTTCTACAATACATATTTCATTGAACTATTCATAATTTCATACCAACGATATATACAGTATGTTAACTAACAGAGGGCGTTCCCGTTAACCCGCAATAGTATAGCATCCATACATGCTAAAAAAAATATTACCATTCAAAAACAAAATGTTTTAATTTTTTTTAATATTAAAATATTCAATAAAAATGTTAAATTGTTACGTAAAAGAAACACTCTGTACACTCGTACTTGAAGGACGGTGCAACGTCGCAATTTATTTATGAATGACGGGCCGCGTGTGCGGCGATCTTATTGATGTGCCTAGCCCCGCCCCCTGCCCCCGAATGTCCTGTCCACCTAATTTTATTCGGAACTAATCGCACGCGCTGACCGGACGTGCATTATTTTCGCATTGCAACATCTTCCGTCATTCTTGTGTGAAAAATGCCGCGTTATCAGTTCAGTGCTCAGGAGTATGTGAACATGGTGCTCATTTATGCTGAGTGTAATTATGATGGTGCACGTGCTCTGAGGATGTATGCTGAGAGGTACCCCAATGCACATCAACCGCGGAATTCTCGTGTTATTGTGAGTGCCCTGGTGCGTATTCGTAACAATGAACCGGTAGTGCCGCGTCGTTCTGGTGGCCCCCGACCCGTGATCTCTGTGCGGCAGGAAGAGAACGTGCTAAGGCATTTTGAGGAGGAGCCCGGTTCAAGCACTAGAAGAGCCGGCCGCCTGTTCAACATGAGTCACGTCGCAGTCTTTAAAATTTTAAAGAAAAACAAGCAGCATGCGTACTCACTTCAAAAAGTACAAGGTCTGCTTGGTTCAGCTGACTTCGAGCGCCGGTTAACTTATTGCCAGTGGGCACTGCAGCGATGCGCGGAGGACACCCACTTCATCGAAAACGTCATATGGTCAGACGAAAGCCTATTTACGCGCAATGGCATGTGGAATCGGCGTGTATGCCATCACTGGGCAGAAAGAGGTCATAATCCGCGTGCCACTCGGCCGTTAGGACATCAAATACGGTGGTCACTGAATGTGTGGGCTGGGATAAAGGGAAACAAAATAATAGGACCTGTCTTCATCCCAGGGACTCTAAACCGTGAGAGGTATCTGGCTCTTCTTAACGGCACCGTCGCGCGCTACCTCTACAGATTGCCGCTAGCCGAGCTCCGAAATGTCTGGTTTCAACACGACGGAGCACCCCCTCACATTTCAACAGAAGTGCGGTCGCGGTTAAACGAGTTGTTTGATAGCCGCTGGATCGGGAGATACGGTCCCGAGGCGTGGCCACCACGGTCACCTGATTTAACGCCACTTGACTTCTTTTTTTGGGGTTGGGTCAAACAACTCGTCTATAAAAAAGAAAGCCGCTCGCGGGAGGAGATGGAAATGCGAATACGCACAGCATTTCGTGTTATCAGGAACCGCATACGCGAGGACCCGCTTTTAATGCGACGAGTGCACCAAAATAACCGTCGGCGATTGCAACAATGTGTAGACAGAGGAGGTCAGCATATTGAGCAATTCAAAATCTAGGTAAGTTTTTAACATTATTTAAATGTATCATAATACCTAGAACATTTCGAAAACATTAAAATAAAAAATAACACTAAACTACTGTGCCACAAAATTAATAAGTTCAGAAGGCCCACTCTTTCCTAAAACTGCTTTTATACTCAGGGAGTACCCCGTTCAACGAACGTGTTACTACTGTGACGTTACACGATTGCTATGAATAAACGCAAGTACTTAGGTATTACGAAGGCAACTGCATAAAGTAAAAGTTTTTAAATTTCTGTATTGGAGAAAAAATTCACTTACTAACGTGTAATACCGTCATTATCATTTAAATCCTAGCCTAAACTGTGATTCAAATAAATGAAACTTTCTCCAAACTTAACCGCACACCGCGACAGGTCTGAGTGGCTAGGTAAAACAAATTCTTGTACTTGTTCCGTGACTGGACCTTCTGTACTCGTATTCTGTTTATGTCGCGGCCACGAGCCCGCGACGACCGCGACGTGTCGGCAGAAGCATAGTATAAAGAGAGGCTGCCACCACCCCGCGTTCATTACTCGGCCGCTACGTGCAGAATAACTGTCTAATACTCTGTATTTTAATTTGAATGTTATTGAAACGTGGCTTAGATAGGTAGGTACATGAATTTATGTTTTTTTTTTATTTACTTCGCACGGACGCGTTCCTTTGTCAGCGGGACATTTGAGAAGTGTTGTTAAATGTTATTGTTAAAACTAAACATACATAAATGTTTTATTTTACTGATAACAACGCGACGACGACGTGTCTTTCAAGTCGCCGCTCGCCATTCAGCGCGACGCGCGGCGGCCGCCCGCGCCGGTTCGCTCGGCTTCGTGAGTATTCGCGAGCGAGACGCTCGACATCGTGCGTATTGCGACGTTGCCGCTTTGGGCAATGCTACTACGCTAGGTACTATTCCGCGCTACTATTTTGATTATAAACAGGAGGTTTCGAATTTATTGTCAATTAATTATTTTTTTGAATTCGGATTATTTTATGCTTATTTTTCTATGCTGATATTTTTATTTTTATCTGTTGATGATATAGATTAACGAGTTTAAGGGAACGCCCTCTGTTATTTAACATACTGTATTTCATAACTACTTATTGATTAATTTATAATGTGTGAAGCAAAAATTGGATATAGTCACACATATGAATATCTATATGGTATAATATAATATACATAGGTACATATTGATTACTTATATGGCCTTTAAAAATATAAATTATTCTCTAAATAAAAAATAGTCCCTAACCATCACCAAATTTAAAAAAAATATTACCTACGGCAAGAGTTGAATGACATTACCGATAATTTATAAAACTATAATCATCATTGATCAATAAAAACAAAGTTACGTTGTATAATATATTTTAAAGCGAAAATTATAAATCGTAATAAACGTATAAAAATATTTAATATGATGAACAATAACTTTAATTAGGCTTACATATCTGTACCTATGTTCATTGCTGGTGATTATACAAGTACGTTCCTCTTTTCTCTTACAAATAATGATAGACTAGTTGTAAATACTTCATGTGTATTTTGGAATACTGCTTCCTGGAAACAAGAAAAAAATACAAATTAACATTATTACGAGTTTTCAAAGAATATAGAACTTGTTTTGTGAGCGATAAAGTAAGCTTACAACTAAAATGAGAGGTATCGGTTATTTCAATAATAGATGTAACATTTCTTATGTAGATTTTTATTTAATTGAAAGTTTATAAGTGTAGTTACATTTAACATTCTTATTTCTTGACATTGACGTTATAAATACTCGTTGACTAGTACCATAACTTTTTAATAATACACATTAGACATAACAAATAGTCCATTTTCCTGCTCGCAGCCGCGCTGCTGCGCGAGTCAGTGGACATTAATGAAATCTAATCATTTTCAAACGGTTACAACAACTACAATAATTTACAGTATCACACACATTTGAAACCAATGCAATATAGGTCATATTTAGTCAAAAAGTTAACAGTGTAATATTAAAATGTGTAGCATAATTATTCATTAAAATTTTGTAAATCATCAAGCTGCCGTAACTGGCCGTGGCTTACAAGTGATCTTAATTAACTCCTTCATTGTCTATCAATATTATATTATAACAAACGATCGATTTAATTCATATTATTCTTACCTATATTAGCATGAATTTTATAACAAGCAAGAAAAGAATATGTAATGTTATGGTATAAATAAGTAGGTAATAGGTACAAGAATCTGGGTGGCAATAAGGGTGCTGTATACAATGAGCACAATCAAAGGTCTACAGATAGATACATTATGTTCGCATTAGCACAATACCTAATAATAACTGGATGTCACATTATCAAGTTTGGTATGCAAAGGAAACTTAAATGGATTATCTTATTCCAGTTCACACGTAAGCGTAAATAACATTTCCTTGGTAAAGAAATTTAAAGCTCATAAAAATCCTTTCAGAATTCGATCAGAAATCAATGCTACCAAGCAACAGTTTTATGTTAACATTTTCGAAGGCAGATTGAAGAAAAGTGCCCAGTACACCTAGTCTTAAGACTCGAATTGAATTGTCGTAATTTCTACTACCTTACAAATTACCTCATAAGTTTCATTTTGGTCGACAACTAGATATTTATGCTAAAAATAATATAGCTTATGAAGAATCACGTTGGAAGGTTAATTAAAGCAATAAAAAACATTAACGATACATAGGTAAAAGGTACTTTAAATTAATCAAGCCAACTAGGTACAATATTAAATTAGTACATACACCTAAAATATAATGTCGATAAAAATCACGAAAAGTAATGACCATAATGATAGGTACATAAAAACAGGATTAGTACTTACACCATAATAGTAATAATAATGAAGACTGTCCCAAATTTAACCATGCTAAAAGCCAAGGAAATCTGGCTCATCTAGCTAATGGTGCCAGCATCTGTTCAGCACTAATTTAATATTGAGGGATAATTTCACAGTTTCACGCGTATACATGTCATGGACAGAAACTGCAGGGAATTTAGGAAACACTGCCTCTGCAATGGCCAGTTTTCATAATACAGTTCTATTGGTTGTAGTATTCAGGCAAATTGGGTCAGACGGTGGATTTTGTTGTGCGCCTAAATTATAAGCTGTACTTAGGTTTTTTTTATGCGTATAGTAGAATAATACAAGGAAGAGAAAATACAGCTGTGTACAAAATAGAATCATTATCATCATGGCTGATATCAGACGCTTCTTATAATTTGTTGATGTCGTGTGAACTGGAATGAAACAAAAATGAACAAAAAGTGAACCGTCTGATATCTGCTTAAGGTAATAATTATGTCAGGAGTGCTACACACCTGTTCGGGTCGGCATTAATCTGCACAGCCGGGCAGTTAAATCGAATATATTATGTTCTGGTAAACGCCGCTCGGCTTAGCCGCTTGTACCTAAACGGGCGGTAAAAAAAAAAACAATAACATGCAAATTCAGTGAAAAGATTTTCAGACCGGTCTTTACCGATCGGCAAGAGCCGAATATGTGTAGTAAGTAATTGCTACGGGTCGGCTTTGTTGTTCAACTATTGACCCTAAGAAGTGTGTAACACGCCTCACAATGCCAAATCAATCGTGTTCCTGCCACAGTGAGAGTGATCCTTTTGATGGTACAGGATGGGATGATGATAAAAATAATATACATATAACTATAGTATCTTCCTATTATAAATGTTAAAACATGGCTTTTATGCATGTTTACGTTTGGTACAATCTACGAGACACCAAATCAACAATATTACGTTTAATATCTTAGTGGACATAGCGAGCTTGCGACTAAAATCAACTACCGTATTAAAATTACAGTGCCTCCTATATCCAAAAGTCTTATTTACCGGTCGACAAAATTGTTTTAATGAATGAGATCACTATAGGTTCCAACTGCAGGCCGTGTTTGTAATTTTTGACTCAATTTATGACAACGTTCTTCCCAACAATAGGAGGTCAAATGTTTGTTAGTGCAGGATATAGATCAATGAAATATTTTTTACGACACCTACTAGGTTGGAATGTTAGTTTTAAAGTGTTTTAAGATTCTATAAAATAATTACAGATTAGAATCGTCTGCGTCAGGATGACTGGACCAAGAGAGATTTTGGAAGTTTGAGCGATACCCACTAGTTTTTGTACCTATTCAGTACTATTTTCGCTAAAGAGGGAAAACTATTGTGAGGAAAGTGGCCAGCCATTCTGACTTCAGAATGGCTGGATCACGTCGGTTTCACCTAGCTTATCGTTACAATTTAGTACATCAACATACGTTTTTCTTAGATTTTCTCAATGCCAACAAATATTACTATGTAGGGATTTATCACTCAATCCTTTGAATGATAATCCATTTTGATGCCTACAACTAGGTGAAACCGACGTCGTCCAGATTACATGCAAAACTCCTTCTAGGAGTACATTTTTGTTTGGTTTAATGAAAAAATCTATAGGTGTAGGTTTTATCATATGTTGAGGTAAGTACTAAATTCTAACGAAAAGATAGAACTAGTTATAACGCCTACAACTAGAAATCGACGTGGTCCAGCCATTCTGAAGTCAGAATGGCTGGCCACTTTCCTCGCAAATTTTTCCTCTTTAGCGAGGTACCAACCATTTATTTAATGTCTGGTACCAAATAGGTACAAAAACTGGGTACCTATTGCTAATCTCTCGTGGTCCAGTCATCCTGACGCAGACTTTAGAATCACTGCTATTGCGGATATCTAGACCTCGGTGTAGGTATATTTTTGATTGACTTGCCAATTTACATCCTACGCAAATTATATGCACGAAATTAAGCTATTACTAAATCCCATTTTTAATTCGCATATTGATACACTGTATTTTAATAATTTATTTATTAAAGTAAGAAAGCACTTTATACCTTACTAGCTTGTTTGGATGTTAATAGGTATACATAAAAGATAAACTACATTTTCTATTTTTGTCTGGCGCTATACCCAAGGCCCTGATTAAATATGTGATATTACAATTATTTTATATTTTATAACAACTATAGCGGTGACGATGACCCAAAGTAAATTCAAACAGGTATTGAGTATAAAGAACCCGACTTAACTTAAAGTGTAAATGAATAATAAAAAAAAAAAGATTTGAGGAGTTTAATACATGTAGGTAAGTTTTTGAAGAAGGACCGCATGGTAGATATGCCAAACCTTTAAGCATAAGAGACTATCTCGAACCATCCGGGCGTGGTCTATGGTTGGGAGCGTGAGCGCGTGGAGTGTGGAACGACACCTTTAGCGAGAAAATGATGGTTGCAAAACTCGTATAGGAAAATGTGCGAGTGCTACAGCCCCCTGCCAAAGGTAGTTCGAAGAACACTGCTAAAACCTGTGACGGACCCCTTCGCACGCCTCAGCGAGGACATGAGGGTTTCAACACGAGACAAAAAAGGGCATACATTTGATGTTAGATATTCATCCAATTTTCAAGTTTCACAGGGGACTTTATTTAGAGTCCTTACTCGTTTTTTTTATCAACAATTTGGACATTTTTAATTTTTGGTCAAGCATGACCTCTTTGATTTCATAAACAGAGGTAAAAACTGCTACTGTCTGTCTCAAGCTTAGATAAGTGCAATTTATTGAATTGGAGTAAAGTTACATACCACTAAGTAGATCTATTTAAAGAGCATAATTGTTATTATTACAACTGATGATCTCAATTATTAGTGCATTCAGAGTTCTAGTGCTCTAAATAAGACTAGAATTACATTTTAATTCTAATATTTTATTAGGTAATAAAGTTTCTTTTAACAATAAGGTGCCTTGTTTATTATTAATGTTCACTGATATAAGAAAGTAGGCCTCCCGCTGCTCAAAAACATCCTTTATTGATAAGACGGTATAACCAACGCTGACATGAATATTTTGAATGTGGTTGATGTTGCAAGTGTTTTGATGATATTTACTGTTTTATGACAAGCTAACTAATTTACTGAATACATCTTCGGATTACTGAATTTAATGAACTTTACCCATGAAACCCTCCCCTTTTTTTTTTTTCATGAAATTAAATGTCACAGTCACATTTTGGACGCTGTAACTCATAACTAAATAGGCTGAGAAAAAACATTGTAATAACAAATATTCGCCTTAAGATCTATCCATTGGTTAATATCTTACAGGATAGGTGGACAGGGTGACTCCTATACTCCAAAGATCACAATACCTATTTTGTTTTGATGAAAAGTTTAGAGTAAGCATTGTACATACATAAACTCACACTTTTTTCCCATGGTAGTAGGAAGAATCTACAAAACCCTACCTGATATGATCCTTGCCGCCGGGGCTGTGGGTTGTTCGAAAGAGATACTGTGGCCCCTGGCACAGGCAACTGAAGGAACACGGGTGGGTTTTAGACAGTAAAAGTCTGACACGCCCTTCCGCTCAGCCCAGAGCGGGAGAGGTCATTTGATGATTTCCCAGCCAAAAAAAAATAATAATAATATGATCCTTACATACCGCTTTGTACAAAACACCTCTATTACTACTAGATACTGTTAGATGTCATTATGTCTGTGCCCTGTAGTGAATGATGATTGTTTAAGTGTCAATAGCCAATTAAAAACTTGACTACATAATCATTCAAGTAGCCTCTCATTAATTCCGCATCAGTCAATGCCATCATCAAACTGAGTTAATAGTAGTGTTACTTTCACCTCTGATTAATCTACCTTAAAAATGTCTAACTTGATTTTACAAATACATACTGTAATTAACAATTTCTTCCGAAAATAATTCACATAGTACATACCAAATAACAAACATTTGTGGTAAATCTAAAAGAAAATGTCTAATATTTTACTACTTTTCGATACTGATTTTTTGCCACTAGTGAACTCTCAGAGTCAATATTGATAAATTTCTTATGATTTCATTACAAAACTGTCAACTTCATTAAATACTACACAATCTCCAATTGACTACAATTATTAGTCCAACAACTAGCTTTACTCTTATATATTACTTTTAAGGCCAAATTGAAATATTTTTTATAATAATTATGCATGATTGCTAAAATGTTAATAGTTTTATAATGCAAGAGTAGTGGAAAAAGACCAGTACCAACACCATAAAATTGTGTGTTCATCATGCAAGATACATAATATGCTCATTTTGATAATTATGTAGAATGAAAACTATATATAAGGTAATACTCTATACAATACTGGAAATACTGTGTTCCACTGATGTTACAGTGGCAACATTGCGATTTCTTCAAATATTGAAGTATTTTAAAGCTTTTAATCAAACAAATTTAATAATCGCTCATTACTATGGGCCTGGTCAGACTGAATCTAGTTTGGTAACACATTGGGAAATATATTTGCACACAATTAATCCTTGCACTTTATAATGCGTCACTAGACAAAGGAAGTTTTTCAAACACGTCTTTTTGTTGGTTATTTTTATGTTTCCAACATGATGCATCTTCTACTATGTTGGCATTTAAATATTAAGGTACAATTATTATCAGTGTATATTTAAAATAACTTAATTTTCATATAATGTTGCTTGATGTGAATGTGATCCTTTAAACCCACTATCTTTGAGAAGAACCATTAAAACACTAACCTGTGTGTAATAGAGAAACAAGTATATCAATATGTTTATTAGTAATTAGTTATATATCAAGTTTCATAGCTAACTAGTTGGACATAAAACTGTATTTGATAAGGTATTGTGTTTAACTAAATGACATGAAGTAGAGTTTGTGAATATTATTTTTTATTCTTATTATATAACAATGTAATGATCAAATAAATATATTTCTTACTCAAATTAAATGATTAAATATTTGCAAGGTTGCTGCATAGATAGTATAGCTATATCCCGACAACCGTTCTGTTTTTTTCTGAACATGTGATATGAAAGTAATACAGAATAATAATTCACTGAATGTCTACCTATTTTGTTAGTAATCTGTATTAGAACTGAATATTATTTTAAAGATGCTTATAGGTACTTAAATAAGGGGTTGACATTTTGATGTAGTACTGGTTTTGCTAGTTTAATTTGAAATTCCATAATTGACCCCACCTGTGTTCAGACCGGTGTTTTCCGAGGCTCCAGTCGGAGCAGGTGCAGGCATGGCGATGGGAGGCGCCTGCTCTCCCTTGGGACGGCCTTCTCCAGCAGGCTGCGCAGTCACGGCCTGCACGCCATCTGAGTCATCCCTCTCCAGCGTGTGGTAATCTCCGGACTCCTCTGGAGGGCGCGGCTTGCACTTGCCGCAGCAGCAGTTGCAACAACAGCATAGGCAACAGCAGAAATAGCATCCGGTCAAAATGCCGCATACGATAAACAGGGCCTTGCACCAAGTGCTTGTCACTACGAAATAGGCGTTGACGTTTTCTTCTCCGAATTGCTCAGCGATATACAGCCCGAGAGATCCATAATTATCATATATATTCCGTTTCGTAGCATCGCTTAGAATCGTATGTGCACGGTTCACTTCTTTAAATTTATCGGCAGCTTCAGGATTGTTAGGATTTTTATCGGGATGATATTTTAACGCTAATTTCCGATAGCTTTTCTTGACGTCGTCTTGTGTAGCAGTTTTTGGGACTTGTAGTATTAGATACAGGCTGTCCCCCGCAGTCGATAGTTTCCTTTTATCCATTTTAATGGTCCAATTTATTAAACGGTTTTATACAACGTGAACGAGAAATTATAATGCAAAACTAAGACAATCCCTGAAGAATTTACGAATTACGATAACACGAACATCTCAGTCTCACTCTCACGTCAGTGTTGCCAGTTGTGATTTTAAATAAATTTAAAATATTTTATATGACGTGTGTCTAGCTAGATGGCGTAGGCGTAAGCTTGGACTCGAGGCCTAACTAACTTCAAATAAATTACTTTCATTACAGACGCGTTCTTTGGCCCAGAATCGCCGTGCGCCGCGGCCTTGAGCAAGCGGCACGTCTGTCCTCAACGAACCGGCGCGCCGCACCGCACTCACCAACGCAGGCGATTTTTTCATGCCCGCAACAGAACTTCGTATGTCGAATTAATTCAACGCTCATCGCCGAGTGTTCATCGTGGCGAGAAAAATCACGCTAGTGCGAACAGATGTACCGCTTTCTATTTGTTCTATTCCAAGCGCGGCATGCGATTTTTCTCCCACCGCTGTTTATTACGTTCGTGCCAACGTGAGCTGTCAGATAATCGCAATAGACGGCACGTAGAGTCCGCCTCACAAAAGAAATTCGCGGCAATAATTGGAAATAATTGATAATAATATGTCCAGGGATATTTATTTATTTAATTATTATTTTATGGGTAGCAACCTCAGTCTCAAACACCTGCAGACACCTTTCTCTATTGTTGATTTTGCATTTAACCAGTGCCTGGGGGTTTACCACCAGCTCTTATAGCAGGGTAGAAGTTGAACTGCACTGTCATAGAACAAAAAACCAATGCAGTTCAATTTCTGCCCGTCACATGCCCGTAGCGCCGCGTCTGCGAGACTTCGTTCTTGAGACGGACTTCAGAGATACTCTATCTGTAGGTAGATAATAAAATTGTATTACTATCAAACTATCCGCCACTGCCCGCTACCACCTTGTCTGAATTACTCGATCGCAGTGGAGGAACGACGACGTACCGTAAAGGCAAAAGCGCCAGGGTAGCCCATCAATAACATTTTTTTTTTAAATTGCACGTCAGTTGCTTGTGTTCAGTCATTCAGCTTGTATGTTGATCAAAATATTATGATTCACCACCGTCATCCAGTTGTTTTAAATGAATATAGTCTTCAGCTTGAAATTGTATTTGATGCAAATGTGGCTATTTTGTGAAAATACGGAATTGCAGCAAATATAGCATTCAGCCTATATATAATGTTCCCACTGTTGGGACACAGGCCTCCTCTTTGTGAGAGGGAGTGGGCCATAATCCACCACGCGGGCCCAGTGCGAGTTAGCAAATATGTATAATTTTGTTGTTTTTTTAATGGGCATTGAAATGATTGATAATCGAAATGAATTTTGATCAACATACAATGAAAAACAGCGCCGTAATTTGCAAAAAACTTAACTAAAGGCTTTGAAGGTCCGTGGTATATCTACCTGTCCGCCATTTTTTTTTTTTATAAATGGCGGCCATTTAAATTAGCAGTTTATATCGATGACATCCAATGCAAACAGAAAAAGACCAAACCCCGTAAATGGATTTCCAAAGTTGGTCAAGTGACATTTATATTTTTTGAACTTGCTCACATCTTGTTGCATAGATGTTTGATGACTTTAAACTTTCAGGGTGATTATTTCAAACATCTAAGCAATAAGTATGCAAACAACAGTAAAAGCCTCGCGAGACTTTGAGACCGCACGGCAGTAGTGGGGACTGTGGGGAGGCACATTTAAAGTATTCACAGACGATCGAACTTGGTGCGGACCGCACCACGAACCGTACGGTGCGGTCTACACAACAGACGAGCGCACCAGACTCCGAACCGTCCAGTCGGTTATTGTGCTAGCATTGCGTGAACACGTCTCCTCGACATGCCGCCTATTCTATCAAAACAGGCCAAAATGGCATTAGTTGCGGCAACTATCGTTGCTACATCGCCATTACGTAACGAACGAAAAGGAAGAAAAGAATGGGCATAATTTTATCTCAGAAACAGACAACAATACAGTCATATGAATCTCATTAAAGATCTCGATGATAAAGATTTTCGTATATATCTTCGAATGAGTTCCGAAGCATTTATTGAATTGTTGGATATTTGAAATGCTTGACTACGTGCATCTTTATTGCAATAAATATTATGCGAGGTATCCCACAAACATGGGAAGTCTTTATATAACTCCAACAGCTCTATATCAGCTTTTTTTTCGGTATTCATAATGTCTTCTTGATGTCGCTCCGAATCCATGTTAAACACGCTGCAAAATGTACTCTGTGCACGCTGCGACGTGTTGCGCGTACGGTGGCACAATAGCGACTGGACCGTCATTTGGTTCGGTGCGCCGTCCACACGATCGGATCGGTTCGGTACGCACCGCGTTCGATGTGCGAGCGCTCCGAACCAGCCGCACCGATATTAATAATAATAATGTCCAGCGGACCGTGCGCCACACGATTGATTTTGGTTCGAAGCGCACTGTGTTCGTGGTGCGGTCCGCACCAAGTTCGATCGTCTGTGAACACTTTAGAACAGGCAGTTTCGCTTCTGTTTTGCGAAACTAATGCGGTTTACCCTCTATAGGTAGTTACTTTTGGGTTTATCTATAGAAAAGTGTATTTTTTTTTATGCCCAGGCAACTCAGTCAATCAATTGGCAACGCTGGGTCAATACCCAGCGTTGCCAATTTGTGGGGAATTCCCCGAACTGCGGGGAATCTCAAGTTGATTAGGGATTGTCCATTTGACATCTCACCGTTATATAACATCGATAGTTCATACTTCAATAATTACTACAACTACTTTAATTACTTCAATAATTACTATTATTATAATTACTGGTATAGCGACCAGTCCAAATACGTTAGATGGGCAGGTGCCATGTCGGGTGCGTACGGGTTGGAGTGCGGCGTGAGGCAGGGGGGGCTTAGCTCGCCCAGACTCTTCAACCTGTACGTCAATCGGCTTATATGTGAGCTCAGCAACACCCAAGTTGGTTGCGCCATTGACGGACAATGCATTAATAATATAAGTTACGCGGATGATATGGTTTTGCTGAGCCCATCGATCAGTGCGGTAAGAAAGCTCCTCCGAATCTGTAAAGACTATGCGGTGACTCATGGTCTCAGGTACTTACAACTCAACTAAAAGCGAGCTCATTGTTTAGGGCGCAAAATAAAATGTATGTCGTTATTCCACCGGTTACCTTGGGTGAAAAGAGTCACTCGTTTTAAATACCTGGGGCACTGGTTCACCGATAGGCTGCCGGATGACGATGATATAGAGATAGAGAGGGAACATAGAGCGTCGGCTGTCAGGTATAACATGCTGGCCCGCAGGTAACAGGTTCGCACGGTGTACGCGAGAGGTTAAAATAACATTGTTCAGGGTATACTGCCAGTCGCTGTATACGTGCGCCCTGTGGGTCAGTTATGCACAGGGCTCGTACATACAATGCTTTACGAGGCCAATATAATAACGCGTTCCTGGTAATGCTGGGGTTGCCGCGCTTCTGTAGCGCGTCGGGGATGTTCGCGGACGCATGCGTTCCGGATTTCGGTACGCTGCTGCGTCTGCGAATTGCATCACCGATGCGTCGGGTGCGCGGCAGCCCCAACAGTCTCGTGGCTACTGTTAACTGTAGCCAGCAGTGTGGATGGCCAAATAATAGGTCACTGGATGGCGGCACACGGACCGTCATTCAGATATATTATGTGAGGGTTTTGTAGGTTTATACTTAGATTAGTTTGATTTGTTATTTTTTCTTGTTATATTTTATTTATTTTTATTTAACGTGTTTCTTGATCGTATGTTAAGTTATGGATCTATGGTCTGAAAATAAAGATTTATTATTATTAGGTATTAATAATTTCATGGATAATTAATTATTCAAATTATATGAACTATTTATTATTTAGCTGCGGAATAACTTGGATTTGGGTTTGTAATTTTGTTTTAACCAAATAAATGAAAACCTAAACTCAAAAATTCTGATATCCTTGTTGCTGATGCTATCGTTTTTAAACGCCCGATGCGTGTCGTCAACTGAAAATTTTGTGTCCTTGAAAATTTCATAACAGAAAACTGGGTATCTAGGATTGGCAACCCTGATTTGACCTTCAACATTTCAACAACCTGTCAATGTCATGAATGAATGAATTTCGACCAGTGATTCCTGGATTGTCCTTGGTCCTGAATTTCTGCCACTGTTTTCTCGATTTCGATGTTTCAATTATTTGCTAAGTCGTTGAAGAAAAGTTTACCGGGGTCCCCGGGTAAAATTAATCGGTCAACTGGTCTGGTAGGGATTAAGTTAACACTCGAGCGTACATAATATTTTGAACTTTAGATATTTCTTAGAGCAGTTTGTCTGTCTAGTTATTTTTGGGATATGAATAAGTGAGGATTCAAGCAATTATGAATTTTCGTGGTTTATTTAAATCGTACCAAGACGTTTTACGTAGAAGACCATACTTAGTACAGGCAGTACAGACTGGAGCTCTGATGGGCTCGGGTGATTTAATCAGTCAGACCGTCATCGAGCGTAAACCCATCACAAATGTAGATCTTATGAGGACGTTAAAGTTTTCTTCAATAGGCTTTTTTGTTGGGGTAAGTAACCTATTCATTGACAGTTTACAAAACCCTTTGTAGTCACCCTCATGCAGCATCGAAATATGGTGCTTTTTTAAATCAAATATTGGTTTATGTAAAAAACAACATTTGTTGATATTGTACTATTAGTTATAGCGTGTAGAGCAACATTGCGGCTGAATCCAAGTCCCTTAAACTTGTGGGTTGAATCCTAACTGTTGTTCTGATGTGACTGTACAATGACAGTACAATTTCATTAATGAGATTTTATTTAAGCCATAGAATTATCTACTGGGTGGCAGGAACATTGACACACACAAACTGTAATTATGGATTCAGTACATGATTCTGAATCCCCATGCGTTGTTGTTTTTTTTGATAACCAACAAAAAACAACTTCCTGGCGAACAAAGCTGCGGGCATAAGCTGGTAATTAATCAATCTCATGAATAAAATTGTACAGACTGCTATGCCTTGTATAAAGTATTGGTGTTCAAGCTATAGCATTTCAATAACCACATTTAAACTGCACAGTGCAAGGTCACATTGCAGTAAACTGCATCCTGATCCTAAACCTTTATGAAATCTCATTGCTGCCTGTAACTTCTAACAGTAACCTTTTGATTTATCATTTTAGGGGCCTGCATTGCGGGTTTGGTATGGAGCATTGTACAAGTATGTAGGTTCCACCGGCACAGCTGTAGCCTTGAAGAAAGTGTTCATTGATCAGATTGTATTTGCACCACTATTTTTAGTTGCTATCCTTAGTGCAGTGGCATTTATGCAAGGTAAGGACTCTGATAATATTATCAGTGATTTGGAAGCTAATTACTTAGATGTTTTAAAGTCAAACTACCTACTTTGGCCATGGGTACAGATTGTAAATTTTACCTATGTTCCCCTCCAATATCAAGTTTTATTAGTTCAAGTAGTTGCTCTGTTCTGGAATACATATTTGTCCTGGAAAACAAACAAGCAATGAGTGATTGAACAATAGTTGGCATTCAAAATAAAACCATTTTCCAATTACTTTTAATCATGTAATTTTTTAAGTTAAAATTTTTAGATCATATTATTGTGCTAAGTATATTAGTTAGACATTTTTTTTTTTCTTTAAATATAGCAGGATGAAAAGCAATCTCTAATTATGTTTAATAAGTAAATTTTCTTCCTTCCTCTAATATAAAATGATGTGGTAGAAATACAGTGCGTTTTATTTAACATTTCACCCTGACCTAAGATAATGGTATCTCTTGCCATACCATCTGACATCACTATCATCTAACACCAACATGAATTAATAATAATAATACACACACACATGTACATTAAACATTGAAATACATACAGTGTAGTTACATAAGGTGAGTATATTCTACTCACCTTAACAATTACTTTATAGGTATTCTAGTGTATTACAATAAATTCAAATAATGCTACTCAAATACGTATGTAAAGTCAGGGAAATTCATTATTAAGTAAATTGACTACCAACTTAAAGTAGGTATCTGATATTCTGTTATTATCATATACATTTGTGTATTCAGGTCACAACTCATTCTTTGAGTTGTATGAAATGGCTATAGTAAGGTGGCAATTTGCTTGACAATTATTTTCCCTGTCTGAACACAAGCACTGAAACATTAAAAAGGTGGATTCTAAGTAAATAAAAAAAAATTATTCACTAATACTCTAATCTCACAATAGATTCTCCAGTCTTTGTTAATAGCCAAGACCTCAACCAGACCTCAACATCTAAAGAAACTGGACAACCGGACACGGCGCGAATAGTTAGGAGTTTAGGAGGTCGCCGTATTATTATTATACTCTTTGGAGGTCGCTCTCCCTCACAACATAACCATAGTAAAAGCAAACAAGTACGACATCTTCATACATTCGCACCGCGCACGGTTTCTATGTGAGCGCGCTCGTACGTATGCGTCGTCGCACGCACACACTGACAAAATTTATCGCTGCTAAAGGTTAGTGGTGTTCAAAGTTGCTTTACGGCAATCACTTGCTTAATGCTTAATGCTTTATATTTTAAGCATGCTTTTTTATATGCTTTATTAAAGCATGCTTTTTTATATGCTTTATTAAAGCATGCTTTTTTATACGCGTTGGTACTTGACTTAAAGCAAGCGCGGTGACTAACAGCATGCTTTATAAGAATATTACATCGCGTTTATGAATTACGATAAAACAGAACCGTTAAAAATGCAATGAACTTTCCTTCATACTTGCCAGGCTTAGGACTGTCTATAATTGAATAAATGTTATTATGAAATAAAATAAGTTAGTTTTAAAGCAATTATATAGTAATTTTTTACTTTTTTACACTATTTACTTTCAATTTTTATTAACATTTTATTTACATGCAGAAACATTATCTGTGCTACTCTTGTAGTAGAGAACCGTATTCTTCGATCATTAATGAGATACCCTGACTTAAAATATTCGTTCGCAAGGAACCGAAGTTACCATGCGACGACTGTCCGCCCCGCCCCCTGCTTATTCTGCTTAATCTGCTATTCTGCTTATTGCGTTTCGCGCGACGGACAGTGCGATGTAAAAGCATTAAGCAAAATTCTGCTTATTGCGTTTCGCGCGACGGACAGTGCGATGTAAAAGCATTAAGCAAATAGCAACTTGTGAAAGCCACGATAGCATTTGCTTTATGTTATATGTATTAAGCACGGTGCTTTATTTTGCTTTATGATATATTAACCACCACTACTAAAGGTGCGCCAGTCGTGGCTGTGACGCCGGTAATATCGCCCGCGCCCGCGCACGCTTCGCCGCTGCCCTGCTGCTCGTAATAAATAATTTGTACGTGTACCTACCTACCTCCTTTAACTACAAAGACTTCATAATCATTTCATTTTATTTGAATAAATACATGATTCAGTAAAACCCATTGACATAGAAAAGTATGGACTGGAAATACCTACAAAAAAAGGGTGCATACCTACAACTCATATTGTCGCATAAAATGGCTGCCATTGCTAGGGTTGTGTCAATCAAGGAACAACTGTTATCTCGTTGTTACTATAACGAGTAACGATACTATATACGAGTTTTACTAGTTATCACGTTTGGATCACGATGGATTTTGGTGCTGTGAAGTGTGAACCACAGGCCGGACCTAGCTAGGTCACTCGGACCGAATAAGACGCAAGATTATTTATGTTAACATCGCAGAATATACTGATATCGTTCCAGCGGAGGAACTAGTTTCGGAAACTATTACGGTAAGTCGGCAACGGTACAACACTATTCCATTATGACATCTGTTTGTAAACAAACGAATGAATTAACAAATATAATAAAAAGGCCTGTTATATGGAAATTAACCCAAATATCAATACTTTAGCCATAAATTCATGATCGCGTTACAATTGTATCATCGATTGTGTATTATTGTATGTATTAATGCATGAAAACCGGCTATTAACCTGTGCAAAGACAACTGAGGTTGATTTTCATTCTTTCTTGCACCACACTTCACAATACAACACACAGGCATGTTGAACTTCTGTTTCCCAACATTTACATGCAGTTTTAAAAGGCAAAATCTTCGTAATTTTCTCGAATGTCTGTGTGTTGTATTGTGAAGTGTGGTGCAAGAAAGAATGAAAATCAACCTCAAATAATTGTCTTTGCACAGGTTACTAGCCGGTTTTCATGCAATAATACATACAATAATACACACTCGATGATACAATTGTAACGCGATCATGTATTTATGGCTTAAGTATTAATATTTGGGTTCATTTCCATATAACAGGCCTTTTTATTATATTTGTTAATTCATTCGTTTGTTTACAAAAATATGTCATAATGGAATAGTGTTGTACCGTTGCCGACTTACCGTAATAGTTTCCGAAACTAGTTCCTCCGCTGAAACGATATCCGTATATTCTGCGATGTTAAAATAAATAATCTCGCGTCTTATTCGGTTCGAGTGACCTAGCAAGGTCCGGCCTGTGGTTCACACTTCACAGCACCAAAACCCATCGTGATCCAAACGTGGTAACTAGTAAAACTCGTATATAGTATCGTTACTCGTTATAGTAACGAGATAACAGTTGTTCCTTGATGGACACAACCCTAGCAATGGCAGCCATTTTATGAGACAATGGCGCCGATTCCCTTGTTCACAAACTAAACTAAATTTAAGTTCAGTGCATCTTTTTCTTTCTATTTCATTAAGAAAAGGACAGAAGATAAAATATTAGTTTAGTCCTGTCAAATTAGTCAGCGCCTGACGTAAATTGACGTGTTTTTGGTAGTCATGTTTTTAATCACGTCTAAACTGTCTATGGAGATCTTAATTTGACAGGACTAAACTAATATTTTATCTTCTATCCTTTTCTTAATGAAATAGAAAGAAAAAGATCCAGTGAACTTAAATTTAGTTTAGTTACTGAACAAGGGAATCGGCGCCAATATGAGTTGTAGGTATGCACCCTTTTTTTGTAGGTAGGTATTTCCAGTCCATACTTTTCTATGTCAATGGCATCGCGCGACATCAAAGGCGTTGCGCTACTGTAGGAAATATTGTAATACTGTGCCTATACATATTGTTCTGTGTATTGTAGTCTTTGGTTGTCAGTGAGAATGTCAGTGTCAAATGTCACTATAATCTAACCTTAAATTCTTCACTAAAGATAATATTATTCGGGTATTTTGAGATTTGAGAATTCAATGTCATTCAGTCGATGTAGTTCTATGGTATTGGAAGGAAATATTGGTATTCACGTACTTGCAATCACTTTTCGGTCCATTTGGAGCCCAGTTAGTTTAGTGCCCCAGTTTTGCGTGACACTCACAAGGCAGGTAATCATAAAGAAACGTAGGTACTGTTTATTGTTTATTAAATTTTCCTTTACCAAAACCGGCCGGTATCATAAATTTGTTTAGTAAAGTTTGACCGTTTAATCCCACCTAATCGAGGTTTACGTCACGAATCACGGTAATATAAGTAATATTTTTCACATGATGTGCCGATGCTTGTTGCCTAACCGAATGTTAATTTATTTATTATTTGATTTATAAGTCATGGTTACGGTTTCTTATAATAAAGGTATACCTAGTTAGTATAATAATTGTCTTTAGAGACAAAAAATATATTTATTTCTGGTTAGAGTAAAAATGTATTTGCACACTTTGCTGGATAACTTTAGAAGGTACCTATACGACATGTCTCAAGGCTTTTTCAGTTGCTATTTAATTACTTATTTATTAATTATTAGCCCCTCTGCTGCGCACGGGTGCAGTGACGACATGTCAATACTTCGAGGTTTCTGTGCTATTATGTTAAATATTAATGTATTATACTCATAATCCTTCCCGAATAAATATTCTAAATGATAGTGAAAACCACATCAAAATCCATTGTGTAGTTTATAAGATCTAATTATTGGTCACAGTCAGGCATGAAAAGCGACTTTTTAGACTATGTATGATTGATATAAAAAAAATACAATGTGTACTAGTACTTTGGATCAAAAATTATTAGAATGTATGCACATCTAAAGTTACTTTTTTATTTAATAATTTTGAACATTCGCCTCTGCCACTCTGATATGCTATTTATATTATTTCAGAAAACCACCATGGAAGGTCTATCATTAGTTTCATCCAATAAGATATTTGGGGGTCATCAGAAGGTTTACTCCCATGAGTCTTCTGAACTAAAATGTAAGATGAACTTCTCCGTTTACCTGCCACCCCAGGCGGAGTGTGGTGATGTGAAGTTGCCTGTGATATTCTACCTCTCGGGACTGACTTGCAGTGAGCAGAACTTCATCACTAAATCAGGGTTCCAAAGGTATGGTTTCTTCAATTCAAAAAAAGGTGTGTTCAATGTTGGTGAATGGTGATATCAAGGTCTCAAGTGATTTATAGCACTTGATTTCCACCTAGGGTAGTCTTCACCTTTCTTGGCTCTCATTCACCTAACACAGGGTAATGATATCTAAAGTTAAGCGCAGTTAACAGCCGAAGCGGCCTGCATTGCATTTCAATACAAAAAAGTGTGGTACGGCCGGCCTTGTAGTGTGATTGTTCATTGAATACACGAAATGGACGCTTGTCCACACTTGTATCATTTTGGTAGGGTAAGAAAAACAGACCCCAGTTAAGGCTGACACAGAAAAGGGCGGGACGCGCCACACCGCAAAACATTTGAAAATTGTCGTAGTATCGCTAATTTGGAGGCAAAATATCACATGATTGCGTATCATTTTTTGATCAAACTATGACACTAAGAGGATTCTTGAAATGCGCTGCGTTGTGTCGCGGCCCGCCCTTATATGCGTCAGCCTTAACTGTGGGTATGTTTATCTTACCCTACCAAAGTGATACAAGTGTGGACAAGCCCCTCCATAAATTTCGTATGTATTCAATGAACCATTACACACTACAAGGCCGGCCGCACCGCGCTTTTTTGTATTGAAATGCAACGCGGGCCGCTTCGGCTGTTATCTGTGCTTAACTTTAGATTATCATTTAATACATAACATTATGCCAGCCCATTATAAAGATATAAACAATGTGTTTATGTGGCTTTTTGAACTTGTGTAGACTATAAAACTGTATGATAATTACACCCATAACTTACTTATCAAACAGTTTACTTACTTATCAAAAGTTTATCATTAGCCATTATAATACTTGTTTTTACTTAATAATAATAGTTTTAGGTATAAAATATTTGAACACAAGACCATAATTGTATCAGGAGATTCTTGACATAAATATATACGGAGTATAATAATATTTTTTAGGTATGCAGCAGAGCATGGAATCATTGTTGTGGGCCCAGACACATCTCCCAGAGGTGTGAAGATCCCTGGTGATGATGACTCCTGGGACTTTGGAGTAGCTGCTGGATTTTACATTGATGCCACTAAAGAACCATGGTCTAAGAATTACAGAATGGGCAGTTACCTTAATAAGGAACTGTATGAATTAGTGCTGCAAGCATTTAGTAATGTGGTTGATGCTGAGAGGGTTGGCATTATGGGACACAGGTAAATCTATGAAATATACCTACTTACCTATTATTTTAATTAATGCATTTTTATATCAAGTATTTCTTGCTACGGCTACAACGTCGCGATAACGCGAACTACACTTCGCGCACTCTCTCGCACATCGGTTAAGGGCCTTACTCTCGTTTAGTACCGTAATACGGTCACTTTATGAAGAATATTTCTCATTAACGGCTTGATTAAAAGATCTGTAAAAAATATATGTTTGCTATAGATTCATGAACAACATTTCTGTAGAAGGATTTTTTCGTATGGCTAATACTTTTGCCTTAAAAAAATATTTACCAACACGCTATTTTTTTCTGAAATTCGATATTACTTCTAAACGGCTTTGATGTTTGGAAATATTTTTACACTGAAAAATCGATGGTTAGAGGTACTACAGATTTGTCTTAGCTTATGTAAATCAATTAACATTTGCAAAGGAAATGTCCCCACTTTGAGATCGAGCTTCAGAGGGGCTCTGCGCGGGCGCGGGCGGCAGTCGTGCGTTAGCATTGAGACGGGATGGCTGTGTCGCTCGCTGCTACGCTCCGGCTATCGACCGACTATGCGCGTCTGTCTGTGTTAGTGCAAATATTTACGAACGAATTGTATCAGTGTGCGTTTATTGACTAGCTCGCTGCAGATGGCCCATTTCTATTGTGCGCGTGGACGCTTACGAATACTTACGATAGTAAAATACAAGTAGTCATATCTAAACTAATATTAAAATGAGAAAAGATTGGATTTGATCAAAATAAAAGTCCAAGATGGCGGCTGCGAAAATTTTCAAGTTTTTCATCATGGGTGTCGTTTTCATATTTTTCGAGGGTGACAAAACCGATAGTGAGGTCAAAATAAAAATCCAAAATGGCGGCTGCAAAAATTTTCAAATATTTCATCATGGGTGTCGTTTTCATACTTTTCGAGGGTGATAAAGCCGATAGTGAGGTCAAAATAAAAATCCAATATGGCGGCTGCAAAAATTTTCAAATATTTCATCATGGGTATCGTTTTCATACTTTTCGAGGGTGATAAAGCCGATAGTGAGGTCAAAATAAAAATCCAAAATGGCGGCTGCAAAAATTTTCAAATATTTCATCATGGGTGTCGTTTTCATGCTTTTCGGGAGTGATAAAGCCGCTAGTGAGGTAAAATAAAAATCTAAAATGGCGGCTGCGAAAATTTTCAAATATTTTAGCATGGGTGTCGTTTTCATGCTTTTCGGGGGTGATAAAGCCGCTAGTGAGGTCAAAATAAAAATCCAAAATGGCGGCTGCGAAAATTTTCAAATTTTTCATCATGGGTGTCGTTTTTATGCTTTTTGGGGGTGATAAAGCCGATAGTGAGGTCAAAATAAAAATCCAATATGCCGGCTGCAAAAATTTTCAAATATTTCATCATGGGTGTCGTTTTCATGCTTTTCGGGGGTGATAAAGCCGCTAGTGAGGTCAAAATAAAAATCTAAAACGGCGGCTGCGAAAATTTTCAAATATTTCATCATGGGTGTCGTTTTCATGCTTTTCGGGGGTGATAAAGCCGCTAGTGAGGTCAAAATAAAAATCCAAAATGGCGGCTGCGAAAATTTTCAAATTTTTCATCATGGTTGTCGTTTTTAGGCTTTTCGGGGGTGATAAAGCCGCTAGTGAGGTCAAAATGAAAATCTAAAATGGCGGCTGCGAAAATTTTCAAATATTTTAGCATGGGTGTCGTTTTCATGCTTTTCGGGGGTGATAAAGCCGCTAGTGAGGTCAAAATAAAAATCTAAAACGGCGGCTGCGAAAATTTTCAAATATTTCATCATGGGTGTCGTTTTCATGCTTTTCGGGGGTGATAAAGCCGCTAGTGAGGTCAAAATAAAAATCCAAAATGGCGGCTGCGAAAATTTTCAAATTTTTCATCATGGTTGTCGTTTTTAGGCTTTTCGGGGGTGATAAAGCCGCTAGTGAGGTCAAAATGAAAATCTAAGATGGCAGGTGCGAAAATTTTCAAATTTTTCATCATGGTTGTCGTTTTTAGGCTTTTCGGGGGTGATAAAGCCGCTAGTGAGGTCAAAATGAAAATCTAAGATGGCAGGTGCGAAAATTTTCAGAATTTTCGTCATGGGTGTCGTTTTCATGCTTTTCGGGGGTGATAAAGCCGCTAGTGAGGTCAAAATAAAAATCCAAAATGGCGGCTACGAAAATTTTCAAATTTTTCATCATGGGTGTCGTTTTCATGGTTTTTGAGGCTGCTGAAGCCAATAGTGAGGTCAAAATGAAAATCTAAGATGGCAGGTGCGAAAATTTTCAGAATTTTCGTCATGGGTGTCGTTTTTATGCTTTTCGGGGGTGTTAAAGCCGCTAGTTAGGTCAAAATAAAAATCCAAAATGACGGTTGCGAAAATTTTAAAATTTTTCATCATGGGTGTCGTTTTCATGGTTTTTGAGGCTGCTGAAGCCAATAGTAAGGTCAAAATGAAAATCTAAGATGGCGGGTGCAAAAATTTTCAGAATTTTCGTCATGGGTGTCGTTTTCATACTTTTCGAAGGTGATCAAGCCGATTGTGAGGTCAAAATAAAAATCCAAAATGGCGGCTGCGAAAATTTTCAAACTTTTCGTCAGTGATGTCGTTTTCACGCTTTTCGGGGGTGATAAAGCCGATAGTGAGGTCAAAATAAAAATCGAAAATGTTGGTTGCGAAAATTTTCAAATTTTTCATCATGGGTGTCGTTTTCATGCTTTTCGGGGTTGATAAAGCCGATAGTGAGGTCAAAATAAAAATTCAAAATGGCGGCTGCAAAAATTTTCAAATATTTCATCATGGGTGTCGTTTTCCCACTTTTCGAGGGCGATAAAGCCGATAGTGAGGTCAAAATAAAAATCCAAAATGGCGGCTACAACAATTTTCAGATATTTCATCATGGGTGTCATTTTCATAGTTTTCGAGGGTACTACAGCCGATAGTGAGCTCACAATGTAAATCCAAGATGGCGGCTACAAAAAATTGTTTTTTTTTAAAATCATACATAAGGAACTTCGAATAACCTAAGTTATTCCGATCAAACTAAAATTTACTAATTATTACTTGATTTTAGGTACTTACACGATACTTATTTGACAATAATATATTTAGTGTGATGAGTTGCCAAATAAACAATGTTATTTATCACGAGACCGCATGAGTGAGTGAGTGAGTGAGTGACAGATAGATTGCAAAAACAATATCCTATACGGTTAAGACACAAGAAATGCGTTTCCGTGAATACTGTATCATTGTGTATTAAAATTCAATTGATTTAATACAGATAACTTATTATTGAAAGATTATCTATTTATCCAGTTCTTTATTTAGATATTTAAGAAGGAAAATTAGTTTTATATGTAACCAACACCTCAAATGATGACTGAATAATTAGTTACAACTAAAACTAGATTTTTGAAGCCGCCATTTCGGATTTTTATTTTGACCTCACTATTGGCTTTATCACTCTGGAAAACCACGAAAACGACACTTATGAAGCAAAATTCCAAATTTATTGCAGCCGCCATTTTGGATTTTCATTTTAACCTCACTATTGGCTTCAGCAAACTCAAAAACCACACCCAACATGAAAAATTTGAAAATTTTTGCAGTCGCCATTTTAGATTTTCATTTTGACCTCACTATTGGCTCCAGCACCCTCGAAAACCACGAAAATGACACCCATGACGAAAATTTTGAAAATTTTCGCACCCGCCATCTTAGATTTTCATTTTGACCTCACTATTGGCTTCAGCAGCCTCAAAAACCATGAAAACGACACCCATGATGAAAAATTTGAAAATTTTTGCAGCCGCTATTTTAGATTTTCATTTTGACCTCACTATTGGCTCCAGCACCCTCGAAAACCATGAAAACGACACCCATGATGAAAAATTTGAAAATTTTTGCAGCCGCCATTTTAGATTTTCATTTTGACCTCACTATTGGCTCCAGCACCCTCGAAAACCACGAAAACGACACCCATGACGAATATTTTGAAAAGTTTTGCAGCCGCCATCTTGGATTTTCATTTTGACTTTATAATCGGCTCCAGCACCCTCGAAAACCACGAAAACGACACCCATGACGAATATTTTGAAAAGTTTTGCAGCCGCCATCTTGGATTTTCATTTGGACTTTATAATCGGCTCCAGCACCCACGAAAACCACGAAAATGACACCGATGACGAAAATTTTGAAAATTTTCGCACCTGCCATCTTAGATTTTCATTTTGACCTCACTATTGGCTTCAGCAGCCTCGAAAACCACGAAAATGACACCCATGACGAAAATTTTGAAAAGTTTTGTAGCCGCCATCCTGGATTTTCATTTTGACTTTATAATCGGCTCCAGCACCCTCGAAAACCACGAAAGTGACACCCATGACGAGGTTTATCTACTAAACGGCCGTAGGTAATTATTTCAAGGTCACTGCCGAAACTATAACATCGTTCGATTGGCTACGGAACCCTAAAATGCTATTTAGGTACAGTGCTAGTTAGGTAGGTTTATTACTGATTTATAATAATTCAAATTGGTGAAACAGGATCACATTTTTTATAAAATCTCATTTTTATGTACTTAATAAATCCTCCTACCTACAGTATGCAAATAAAATGTTATTCGATTCCTAAGAAAAGTTTTACCCCCGCAGGAACTAAGTTCTGATTTTAAATAAAATCGAAATTTCTAAATGAAAAATGCTTAAAATATACGTAACATACGTATCAATCTATACAAAATATATCAGACTTGCAACCGCAATTCCCTTCTGGAATCGTTGGCAAAAATAGCGACCTGCGGGCGGCATGTCTGTGCCTCTGCATACTCTTTGATCGTCGTTTTAGTTCAGCGCGCCACCGCGCGCGTTTTACGTTTTCGGGAGTAGAGCGTTTAGCTCCGCCCACATGCACAAGGTCAGCGAGCCCTATATACACCTTAACGTCTCGGTGTACAACATAGGGCGCGCGAAGTGTAGTTCGCGTTATCGCAGTTAGGCTTCTAACTGCATTTTATTGTGAAATAATAGCATATTGTGGTTGGGCCACTAATCTGAACTGGATATAAACCCGCCAGATAACACGTATGTAAATCCAGATTAATCCAGATCCATTTTCTTTTTTAAGCTGAACCTTGGTTGGTAGTTACACCGGCTAAGTAATAAGTATTCAAATAAGACCGCGTACTCACGAGTACGAATTTCAGCGGTGGAAACGCACGCGCGTTTTTGAAAAACTCTGGATTCCCTCTGCGAATTAACTGGGCACCTCTCTGGAATGCGGCCTCTCTTCCGCTGCCCCGCGTTCGTCTTGTGCGTTGTTAACTCGCACGGGTTGTATAATACACATACTCAATACCCATTCTGTATTTGTCATATTATACAATATACCTTTTGTTAGAGATCCTAAATAAATCAATATTACTTTTTCAGCATGGGGGGTCATGGGGCTTTAGTATCCACCCTTAGAAACCCTGGTTTGTACAAATCCGTAAGTGCATTTGCACCCATCTGCAACCCTATGGAATGCCCATGGGGTGTCAAGGCCTTAAGTGGGTATTTGGGAGAAGACAAATCCAAGTGGGCTGAGTGGGATGCGTCAGAGTTAGTCAAGAAATATGATGGACCCCCACTCACTTTGCTTCTTGATCAGGTAAGATTATTAAAAAAAATAATTGAGTCAAAATCTTTCAATAAGTACTTTGGCCAATCAAAATACGAATATTAAAAAAAAAACTTTCTTGTGCAAAAATTAGGTATTTGAATGTTGTGTTCGGGGTTTCCCAAAGCTAGGCCTTTTTTTAGCGAAGAGGACTGCCTCTGCTTTGGGACAATCACTATCACCAACTGAGAGCTACTAAAATAAAATTTAATGTTTTGTTTCTTTTTCCAGGGGTCTAGTGACAAATTTTATTCAGAGAAGCAATTACTCCCCGAAAACTTGGTGGAAGCGTGCCGGTCAGTTGGTGTGCCAGTCATACTTAATTTACGCGAAGGTTATGACCACTCGTACTACCACATTTCGACTTACATCGGCGAACACTTCGACTTCCACGCCAAAATACTGAAGGCTTAATCAAGAAAACCATATTATTGACATAGTCAATATTGTGAAATGCATTTTTAATAATATCTGTTTTTATATTTACAGTAAAGTTGTTATTATAAAAAATAATATATATCTTTTTATACACTCACATTTTCTGCTTACAGATATTAATCCTATTTTAATTTATATCACCATCCATCAATAAAAACAAAAATTTATTTTTCAAACATTAAAATATAATTTGTCAGGTTACATTTTTAAAATTTTCTTAACAAAAATTGTTATACTTGCCAGTTCATCACTTTTGCTACCTTCCTGTGTCGTTTTTCCTAAGAGTATGGTAATACTGCAGGAATTTATCTCTGTTCCCCCATATGCTGGTGGTGCCCCAGTGACACCAAGCCCTGGAAATGAAATTGACATTGAGGATACGTCGGATAGGTGCTTTTTTGCCGATTACCACTACATGATAAGGTTTGATTCAATAGGTAGGTATGGGCGTTAGTATGACACATCTCGTTTTAAGGTTTCCTCCACCCACTATCTCTGACTGTATGTACCGTAAAGACACACGGTAAAAAAAATATTTTTTATGAATTAATACGAGTTACCACCCGCTATACCAACGCGTTTCATGACCGACTCGACACAGGCTAATGACGGTTTAGGTGACGTGCAGGTCCAAAGGTGATGTGACTTTGTAAACCATCCAGTTTTGACCCCTAGTTGACTGGACTAAATTTGTTGCTAATGACCTTTAGTATAACCCTGTAGGCACTGTGCAACATAAGTGTAAAAAGAAAAAAACATAGATAAGCATTACCAGATAAAGTCGTCAAAATCACTTCCGTTACCAAGATTGAGAGACCAGCGAAAAGTGGTTTTTCAAGCTGGCTGGACACGTTTTCGATCGATTATCTAAGATTCTGTAGTGTTACAAACCCTGAAATAAGGGTGTTTAGCCGTCACATAAAGTGCCCTATTGACCTAGTTAAATGCGAGCTATTTTGAAGATTTGTCCAGCCAGCCTGAGTCACATCAAAGGTGCGTCGGTGCTCGCAGACCGCATCCTGCCGTTCACAAACGTCAACATTTGTACCGTATGATGCTGCACATGCAGTAACAGAGATGACACTTGCATTACCCAGTCAACCCAACATCAGTGGTAACAATTTGACAGTGACAGTACCTTTAGATCGTAGCAGTAAGGGCGGTTTCCGTAGTGCAAGTGTTACCACTGATGTAACTGTGCAAAGTCGATATTTTCTTAAAACTCAGTATGCCATATTAACAGCCGCATACAGTGTACAGACGCCAGCACATCAAGGTACTACAATCTGTCAAATTTCTTTAATAGATTTTCAACTTTATCGCTAAAGAATTAAGGTTCAAGGTTGATTGGGAAAATTTGTCAGTTTCGGGTAGCTTGACCTGCTGGCGTCTGTACATACTATTTCTTGAAAGAAGACTTCATTCAATATATAATACCAATTTTATCAAAATAAAATACATAAGCTTCGTTTTCCATGTAATAGGCGCAATCATTCAAGCAAATCAAGGCCCCAAGTCTGCGATTTTTATAAATTCGTCATTCCAACACGATCCCATTCCCATCCCATTGTCATTTTGCTTAAAGTTCGTAATCTGCTAAATTCTTAATGGCGATCATTGGTCGGTCAATGGTCTCGTAATAGAATTGTGCCATAATGAAATTGTCGTATTGCCATTATCCACCCGTTAGTAGAAATGATTTTCGAAAAACTAACACTACTTTATTTATACCAGAGTTCATGTATTTTTACATATTACTTATTAGTGTTTTATACAAGTCGTGTTTTTTGTAAGTCAGTCATTCATTTATCATTATGTACGAGATTACCATTCTATGCCATTTCTTTCAAAGGAGTGTCAGTGGTTGACCACTGGAAAGTCATAATGACGCCATTATGTTAGTAGATTACCAAACTTGTCAAAATCAACATTTATGAAATCAATGCTAGACCATTCTGACACTATTGTAATAGGAGACTTGGGGCCCTGGTTGAGAAAGGACCTGTAATTGCGTAACACACTAACAGTACCATCGGCTTTCATTTTGACAGTTCAACAACATTCATTGCGTTATTTACGTTGTTGAGCAGACACATTTTCGGACATATGAAGCAATCCATTAGCAATATTCTTCAAAATGATTGAGATTGAAAGTGTATAACGCAATTAGGTGCTGATCAGTAACAAAATTATATGCTTTGCCGCCTAGTGCCGCTATTTTTTTTATCCGAGTTTTAAGTCAAACCTACCTTCTACAACCTGTATGTATTAACGCCTTCTCACCCTCCTTTTTTTTAACAATCTTGCACACACACTGTTTTAAACAATATTTCAGTGTTATTATTGAATACATAGTTTTGCAATTATCTACAGAGGACGATTAGTTTGGACGAGTTAGTTTTATACTCACATTCCAAATAAAGCACCACCAAGATGCGCAGCGTGGTCAAAGAATTTCCATCCAAAAACTACGCCAGCTAAGTCAACGCTCATTATGACCTTTATTGCCTGCAACATAAACATAAAAATATTTATATAGGTATCCTTATGAAAATTAAGCTACCATCAAAGTAAAGTATGTGTTGTGTGTTTACCGTGCCAGCAGCGAATGTGTACATAGGCAAAAAGATTATGCTTAGCCTGGTATCAGGATATTGAACACACACATAGGCCAAAACAGACATTATTGCACCCGACTGAAAAAAAGAAAACGATAACATTAATTTTATTATAGGACAATAACAAGAGTTTTAGCAGTCACCCATCTGTCCTGACTCCTGCGAGCGAGGTGGACCGCCGGCTTAGTGAAAGTCGCGAATCTGCGCTGGATGCGCAGGACCATAGACATAGAGAATGGATAGAGCGTTAGCCTTACAAAAGTGACCACTCTCTAGAAAGACAAAGCGACTATGCGGCTAATACCTGAAGTACTACTAAAGAGACAACTACTGGCCGCACACATTCACTTGCTCTCGTACTTTTCAGTCTGCATTCACTTTCACTGCACAACTGAATATGGAAGACACTAAAGCAAGCAAGTAGTAGTGGGATTAAAAAACAATGTTATGCACTTCGATCAATTATTGATCGAAGGTTATGCAGAACGGCCCCTTTCCGGCCCCGCGAAAATAATTATGCATACGAAAAAATTAAACTTTACTTCAGTGACACAAGGTGTGTTTTAGAATCAACACTGTAACAATTGTTATTTTCGGAAGAATTCGATCCAATTGAGATTAAGTTTAATTTCTTTAGTTGTAGATGCTGATTGTAGGTGTGAGTTGTTTCTACATAATATTATTCTTATTCGTTTCTTTATTGAACTTTTAAAATATACTTACCGCACCAAGACTAAGACCAGGTTGGTTTAGTAGAACCTTGTACAGAAAGCTGGCAAAGCTGCTAATTACACCAGCACTCAAGTACATGGCTACGAATTGTTCCTTTCCTAATGAAGCCACTGCAGCTGTTTGGAGAAAAAATTTCATTATTATCATTTTTGTGTAGGTAAGTACACCATTTTCTTAAGGTGTGCCTATTTTTTTTTTTTTGTTTTGGTCTGACTTTAAACCTTCCGCTTTGGAAGGTATGAAAAAACGTATACTATATGTCGGAGTCATTCGTTTGACTATTCGGAACGTTAGCGCCATCTCGTGGCGCTAGACAGAGTCTAGCCTGAGTTCGTGGGGCGAGAGCAACATCTACAAGAACGGTATGAGCAGAGCTCTCGGGATCATAGAAACATTGGGCATCGTACGAACAACATGTGGATAGAAACTGTCGCGCGTTCCGTATCGTTGAGTTGTGTGTGTGTGTGATTCTCTAGTGTGACTAACTGGTTCGTAAATTATAATCTTATTTGAACTGTAAACCGTGTTTCTATTGTCCAAAAACCAACACTACCCATAGTACGCCCACAGTAATTCAAATATGCCTGATGCTAACGAGAGACAGTCATACCTTCTCCTCCATATATAAAATTCAATTTAAAAGTCAGTAGAAAATAAATAACTTGGTTTTATTTCAGTGTTAGGTCATTATTACACTAGTAACTGAAGGTTTCCACCCACTAAACCGATCAGACAGGACTGTATCAGCACATGCAAAGCTTATAATGAACCCATAAACTCAACTCAGAACAGCAATTTCTGTGACTGGGAACATATGTTACAGTTCAATTATGGAATGGGATACTTGGTGGAGACCTTTACAATAAAAAATTTATCAAATCAATCCTCAAAATGATGTCACTATTTAAAAAAGTAGGTTACTCACCTGGCATGAAGCTGTATAGAACATACATATTTGCAGCCAAGTGCATTGCTGAGTAATGGCTGAATGTAGACAACAACATCGGAAGACATCTTGAACCTGATTATGAAATGAAATTAATTCAATTATTGAATTTTACTATTCACCAAAAATCATGAACCTAATTGCGTATTTTGCTTCAATTAAATAAAAACATACTTCCTGAGGGGTTTGAACAGAAGTATTTAATCATATAGGGCTGCAAAGCCCTCACCCGCCAGGCGCCAAACACCAATACATTAGCAGCCAATATTGGATAAAACACTTTCTCACTATCTCTTAGTGACCTCCACCATTTGGTTATTGGTCCTGGCTCTGCTTTTTGCTAAAACATAATTCAATACCTAATTAGTTTGGTAGAAGAGCTGGACTCCTTAAAGGATTGGCCCACAATGGCAGTAGACCGGGAAAAATGGAAAGAGGGAAGGGAGGCCTTTGCCCTGCAGTAGGACAACACAGGCTTATATAGGTAATAGGTAATACGGGCTGGTGTAAATGATAAATGATTTTATTTTTGTAAGTAGGTTTGTACAAACACTTTTACACGTCAATCATATTTTAAAACTAGATGAGGTCGGCGTTTCCTATCTGACTAGTCTGAGAAGAAAGGCCGAAACAAACTCAGACGTCACAGTCTCTTTTAAACTCCAGACATAATCTTGGTCAGATCATGTGAAGACCATGTAGATTTATGTCTGAGATGGTTTTTTTGAAGAAAGAACCAAACAGTTTGAGAGGACCTGTCCAGTCAGTGCACGCATTTGTCAGAAATCGTGCAGCTCAACTCAAAACTTAGGGAGCTCAACGATCCGACGAACAATACCAAAGAAAGGACATTTGGGTAGGCCACATTAATTACTCAAACTGCCAGACCACGACAAAAACTAAGAGAACAGAGAGAAAAATAATATACATACAATGACCCACATAGTCTTCACATTCACAATAATTAAAATAATAGTGTCCGCAACTTCAGACATTGCGCGTATTTAGCGTACAGGCTTATAATAATAAAATTAGTTCAAGGCAACTACCCTACATAAACATTCTATTAATTTATTTAAAGACATAGATGGATGTTTTGTGTTTGGCATCAAAGTCATCAAACTGTTATTTCTAACACAATTTCAAAGTTTGATACATACAAGATGTGTCTTGAATTTTCTTTGTTGAGCACTCAACCAGGTGCTTGGTTTGTTCAGAAATGATGAGGCATGTGCACGTAGAGTCTCGTATTCCCAAATCACGCAGGCAGTTAGACTTATTGCAGATACCTAGAAGACAGTGATAACAAGTATTTCTACATGATTTAATAATTCTTATTGAAAAAAGTTTTAGAATTTATTATTTGCAAATGTAGCTAAGTTCAATATTGGCGAGAATTGCCCATCAGTTTTAATGCTGGTATTGTCGTCATGTTTATTTACTATGGTCTCATGAATCAATATCAATAATATTATTGCGGATATATTTATGGTGCGTTTGTTTAGGTGATTAAAAAAAGGTAAACAATCTTGGTATGTCTTTTTATATTAAAGTAGTCGTATAAAATACATACGAAGGATAATTAAATTTAGTTTATTACCTACCATTAATTTAGGTAAATACCTAATTGTAAACATTTTTAGATACAATTTTTAAACAACTTTTAGATAAAAAGACATACCAAGATTGTTTACCTTTTTTTAATCACCTAAACAAACGCACCATAGAAAATTAATAATGAATTTTGCTTGATAAGTATCATTCTCACCCCAACTGTAAAAAAGAAGGGTTTCCACAGCGCCCTAGCATATAGAGGTCCGGATTCTATTTGTATTTGAGATAATGGATCAGGCTCGAGGACCGTCCGCCGTCCGCCTCGCCGACTGTTGTGAATAGAGTTGCGGACCACCAGCCGCACATTGCTGGGGCAACCACGGCCTTGCTGGAGGAGCAACGGTCTGCTAAAATGTGCAAAAACATAATTAAACTTAAATTTATCACCAATTTAACCAGTAATTATAAATTTTTCGTACCAACTATTCGTCATCTCAGCCGCACACCAAACATTTCTAAAGAACATTGTATTGTTTTTTTTTGCTAAAGTTATTCTGTTACATTATTTAGAAAAACAACGTAGTTATTTTGTATGTTATGCAAATGTATTACAAAACATTTAGGAAAAATTTCAAATTAATAGCTTTTTGACAACACGCTGACAATGACAAGACAACGACACTGCACTGACAGTAGCGACAGTGACAAAAAAATAAGGTTGAGGTCGCACTAGCGGGAGCACTAAACTCTATTTTTCTCTTTTCACCATGCTCCTGCAGCCTGCCCATAACCGTCATCAGAACATCAAAATCGCCGGTCAACAGTCATATTTAGTTTTGAAATTGTGTCTAAAAATTACTTATCAATTATTATTTTTAGACGACGGCAGAAGCTAGTAGTTAATAAATACAGTCATGATTAAAAATAATATAGACACTAGGCATCATTTGGATAATACAGAAAATAAAGAAACGAGTAATAAATAATAATACCTTTTGATATATAAACGCAATTTTCGACTACGTCACTTTGCTCTCATAAATATAAAAGGCGCACGGGCTTTTAAATTCTTGGCTAGCTTATAGAAAGAATAACAGGGTCTAGGCTTACATTTACAAATTCAAATTGTGAAATAAGCAATCTTTGCCCCATTAAAATTTCAGTAATTCCACATGGTTACTACTCTATAGAGATTGACCAGCCATTCTGATATTAGAATGGTCGGTCAATCTTAAATGTTTTAATTCTTTTAACAGATGAAATAAGCAATTAGGTATCTTATCATAGTAAGCAAATATAAGCAATTGATAAGTAATTTTTAGACACAATTTCAAAGCTAAATACGACTGTTGACCGGCGATTCACCCTTGCGCCTATATTCTCTTATTCTCTTTGATCGTTTTGCATAAGCTTAGCTTTGATTCGTTAGGTACTCTGCGCTACTATATGCTACGCCCCCTTCGCATGTGCTGAGGACGGTGCCCTGGAACTGACTGAGGAGGTTTTACTCGGAAGTCATCCTTTGCTTTCACGGTTCTCTCCCCTGGTGGAGTATGTTTATTATACATACGAGTATAACCTTAGTTTTTGATGTGTAGCTGTGGTCCGTACAAGAGGATTTCAGTTTCAGAAAAAAGTGTTTCTAGGCTTGTGAACTACCAAAGAGATTTAAGATATTGTCAAGTAAATAATTTAATGTCTTTGTGAACTACGTACACATACACGGCGCAGCGCAGCACTCAAGAACTGTCTGTCTGCGTCAGACGGTGGCGCCCTGCCTTCCTTCTACACCATTGAGATAGGAAAAAATGTCAATGTTCTACACTCTAAAGTTGTCAAAAAATAAAGGGGTTTTTGACAAAGTTCTATTCTAGTAGTTAATAAAGATCAAATTCGCAAAACACGTATTCGTATTAAACTGACAGGAGTCAAAAACGCATTCTCAAATGTCAAAACGGGCCTTTTATTTTTTGACAACTTTACCCGTTGCCGTGCCACAGTCCCAAAGAGCATACATCAATTACTTTACTCTTTGGCATACATAAAGTGGTACATTACATTAAATACTGCACACTTATCGCACAGTCCAATACAAAGAGTAATATAATAATCCAATATTAGTCTATGCACTGATGTACTAGAAAAGTATGGACTGGAAATACCTACAAAAAAAGGGAGCATACCTACAACTCATATTGTCTCATAAAATGGCTGCCATTGCTAGGGTTGTGTCCATCAAGGAACAACTGTTATCTCGTTGTTACTATAACTAGTAACGATACTATATACGAGTTTTACTAGTTATCACGTTTGGATCACGATGGATTTTGGTGCTGTGAAGTGTGAACCACAGGCCGGACCTAGCTAGGTCACTCGGACCGAATAAGACGCAAGATTATTTATGTTAACATCGCAGAATATACGGATATCGTTTCAGCAGAGGAACTAGTTCCGGAAACTATTACGGTAAGTCGGCAACGGTACAACACTATTCCATTATGACATCTGTTTGTAAACAAACGAATGAATTAACAAATCTAATAAAAAGGCCTGTTATGTGGAAATGAGCCCAAATATCAATACTTTAGCCATAAATTCATGATCGCGTTACAATTATATCATCGATTGTGTATTATTGTATGTATTAGTGCATGAAAACCGGCTATAACCTGTGCAAAGTCAATTGAGGTTGATTTTCATTCTTTCTTGCACCACACTTCACAATACAACACACAGGCACGTTGCACTTCTGTTTTCCAACATTCACATGCAGTTTTAAAAGGTAAAATCCTCGTAATTTTCTCGCATATCTCAATAATACAAAAAACAAACAACAATTTGACAGCAAAACTACCACGAAACTCGTCGCATAAGATGGCTGCTACGGCACTTACCTACAACTGTCAATAAGTCACAAAGTCAAGACAAAATGTTGCCTTAGTTAGCAACAACTTAAAATATAGTTGTCTCTTTTATCAAATAAGATTATCTCACTAGAAAGAATGAGACATAACGATATTTCAAATTCTGGATCATATTTCACTCATATTTGTAAAAGCAAATGTATGTATAGAATAACGCGGCATCTCCATGTTTTTCCTATCTCAATGTGTACGATCAACAACTTGACATAGATTAAAATTATAAAAATTGAAAAATGAATGTCATCGTCATGATGAGGTCATGAATAGGAATATATATGAGCATTATGAAAAGGTAAACTTTGTTCGCTTGATTCGATTCATTCACATTCACACCGACCCTACTATGTAGTTCTGATTGGTCATCGCCAATGACAGCCGCGTAGCGGGAATAAATAATTAAATAAGCATTTACATTTTACCGTGTTATCAGTGCAAGATAAAAGCCGGTACCTACTACCAAGTGGTAAAAAGTTTCCATTTAAAAATGTCGCGTTTAGACCTGGTGATATTTGGCGCCACTGGCTTCACAGGCAAGCAGGCTGTGATTCACATGGTAAAGTTCGCCAAGAAGTATGAACTTGGATCTTGGGGAGTCGCTGGTCGCTCGGAGACGAAACTTGGTGCCCTAATGACGGAAGTGTCTCAAAAAACAGGGGAAAATCTCTCCAGCGTCAAGGTAATAGTAGCAGACATAGATGACGAGAAGGCCCTTAACGAAATGTGCGCTCAAACGAAAATGATAGTGAACTGCTGCGGCCCTTATCGTATGTACGGAGAGCCTGTAGTCAAAGCGGCGGTGGAGAACAAGACTAACTACGTGGATGTCAGTGGTGAACCACAGTTCATGGAGTTAATGCAGCTCCGGTATGATGAGCAAGCGCGCGATGCGGGAGTTTTCGTCGTTAGTGCGTGTGGTTGGGACAGCATCCCGTGCGACATGGGCGTTATTTTCTTGAAACAACACTTTGCAGGCACACTTAACTCAGTGGAGTCCTACCTTAAGAGTTATGTACCACCAGAGATTGCAGCAGAGTCGCGGGAGCGTGGCCTCATTAACTATGGCACTTGGGAGTCACTTGTCTATGGCATTGCTCACCATAATGAGCTTCCAGCTTTGAGAAAGAAGCTGTACCCAGAGCCTCTGCCACGCATGAAGCCTAGGGTGGAACGAAAAACACTACAAAAGATAGGTAGCAACTGGTATCTTCCGTTTCTTGGGGCCGATGAATCAGTGGTCTATCGCACCCAGCGCTACTTATACCACAAGGAACAGCAGCGTCCAATCCAGTTCAAAGCATATTTTAAATCTGGTAGTCTGGCACAATCAATCTTCTCCATCTTTGGTGCAGTTTTACTTTTCATCATGACGAAAATCGCATTTACAAGAAATATTTTGCTCAAGTATCCGAAGGTTTGTTCTTTGGGCATGGTGACAAGGGAGGGTCCAACCGACAATGTGATGAATAATACCCACTTCACGTTTGAACTTGTTGGAAAGGGATGGGAGAGTGGTGCTGATGTGGAGAACACAAAGCCAAATAAGACTGTTGTTGCTAAGGTGTCTGGAACAAACCCAGGATACGGTGCCACAGTGGTTGCACTTCTTATGTCAGCACTCACCATCCTTAAGGAGAGAGAGAATTTGCCTAGGGCTGGTGGGGTTTTTACTCCAGGTGCTGTTTTCAAAGACACCAAAATTATCGAAAAACTCATTGAAAACCACTTGAATTATGAAATAATTGGGGGCAAATAATTTTGTAACTTAATATTTTATTTTTATTGGCGCATTTAAAGTGAAATAAGTTTAGTTGAAGTTTTTTATTTTCTTATGATGTTGTGTAACAGCATAAAATTAAATACAAGTATAAAAATGTTCAGCTCCAACACAAGTACTTTTGTAACTTACTGGGGCTGCCTCAATTTATGTAGGTATGACACAATGTTTAAGTTGAAATAAATATTTTTGCATTTTGTATTTTTTTGTATTTAAATGTAGGTAAATGCTTAAGTATAATATTCAACCTGACAGGTGATTCGCATAATTGGCACGGGTTTAACACATTAAAATTAGCTAAAATCAGATTACATTCTTATTAAAATATAGTATAGGGTGATGGTCACTCTTGTTTATTCTTGATTGATGAACTTTCAAATATCTATTAATATTTTATACTAAATAGTAGTTCAATAAATTATTATTTTTTTAATTATTATAAATCTTTTTTTTTCCCGACTGTGGCAGTGCCCAGAAGAAGTAAGTATTTGAACCACAGACAGACATAGGTACAAATTGTTGTTCTTGGTCCAGCTGTTTGTAAGTATAGGATAGTTAGTTACTTTCGGGATAAATATCTAAAAATCATTCATTTTTTTACCTAATAATAGAAACAAATGGTATCTATACATGTAGTATAGTTGGTTTGTAATATCAAAAATAACAGGTTTTTACCGAGTCCATATAAATTATACATTTAAAGTACCTAATTGAAGCATTTTTTTTTTAATTTTGTCTGTTCCGACGAATCTCCGAAACGGCTGGACCGATTTTAACGGGACTTTGGCAGAAAGCTGATGTTATGGAGTAACATATATTATATATAGGTTTTATGCTCCAGGTAGGTAGCATGTTGCCGTGGGATCATTTACAAATCCATGCGGGCAGAAGCTACTGTAGAATAATAGAATATCGGGGTTAGTACTATTAGTTATTCTGTGATATCGGGGAATGCTACTATTCCAAGTAAAATAGGATTGACCTTTTGCCATAAACTGACTAGAGTGAATAACAATGTGCAGCGAACGAACGAGTCCGGTCAAGGTCATTCTTATTGTTTCTTATTCTTTTCGCGTAGTAGGTACAGTCGCCAGCACATCAAGCTACTACAATCTGTCAGATTTCTTTAATAGATTTTCGACTTTATTGCTAAAGCGTTAGGTTCAATGTTGATTGGGAAAATCTGACAGTTTCGGGTAGGTTGACCTGCTGGCGTCCGTACCTAGGTACTTTTAACTTTAGCCTTGGAATAAGCATTAACTATTTATCAATAAGCATTCCCTCTGTGGGGCACAGGCCTCCTCTCTGAGAGAGGGAGTGGGCCAGGAGGGAGTGGGCAGTGTGGGTTGGTGGATTATTTATAGAGCGTTTCAATGTGAACTAATAATTCCAATAAAATTTTTGGGTAAGTAGGTACCTAATCCACTCGTTGCGAACGTATTGTTTCTTCGAGTTCACACTACGTAATTGGTCTCGAGTATTCTCGACCTTAGATCCCGGCGCTGACTACCTGCCAAGTGGCAACTGTGGTGGCAACGACACTATAACCCTGGGGGGGTTACACCACAGAACACTATTACTCGGTTACACTGGTTTAAGTAAACTAGACTGTAAATGTAGGTACCTACCTACTGCAATATACGGTAACAATTCAAACGCGTTTCGCATAATTCGCATCTTATTCACTCGAGGACGCTGTCCCAATGCAGTCCAGGGGGTCCACTCCGAAGTAGTATCGGCCGAATGTGCGGCCGTTTCCTGTTACAAAGTTACTACTTATTTGGTTCGGTCAGTTCCGATCCTACACTGTTACACACACTCTTTCGAATATTGACTATGGTCCCAACCCAACTGAGCCGATCCGAACTTTTTTCGCATTTTTCAATAATATTCGGTTCGGCCATGTGTCGGTCCGATCCGAACATTCGCACTTTGCATTTCGGAGTAGGCCCCCAGAGCAATCTAGTATGAATCTTATTGCCTGCGGATAAGAACTTTTTCACCTTGAATGTGAAATAAGCTCAGAAGTTGTTTTCGTTTTTATTTTAGAAGATAAAAACTTATATTCACATGTAATGTTTATTTTTTTATCAACTTCGTGTACTTAGGTACTTACATACTTTTTGCTCTTTGAGCTCGTACAATTTGATTATTACAAATCTTGGGCAATGATTGTAAAGATTACGATTATAATTATTTGTACCTAATGTTCAATCATAATTAGGTACTTACATATAGATGAACAAAATTAATCAAGCAAGTAATAGATAGTATTTGGTGATAATAATGATTATTAGTTTGTAATCGTAATCTTAATTAGGTAAGTACCTACTTTTGACGTGACAACGTCTTATAAATTGGTTTGCCGGGTGACACTTCAAGAAACTGCGTTACGCTCCGCTCACGTTATGCGCTCACAATGAGAGCGAGTGAGAGGCACGCGTCCCTTCCACTCTGGCATGGTTAGCCCGCCTAAGAGCGAGAGAGACAGACATAAAAAGTGAAAGGCACGCGTCCCTTCAAAGTCGTTGTCACGTAAAACTTTCGCCCGTATACCGACTTTACAGGCAACCAATTTTTCTGATTGATATAAAAAAAATCGAATAAAAATAAAAGACATTAGCCTACCTATATTGTACCTAAATCATCTTTATTTTTTTACTCAATCTCATGAATTGCAATTTTAGAATAAGTTTTCACGAAAAAAATAAAACAATTAAAATTAGACTTATACCTCTTGTACGACTTAAATAAGATTTTAGTAGCACCCCCTTTTCAAACATTTTATTTCAAAGCCCCCCCTGGATTGAAAGAGCTGGAAGTCATGGAGAGAGGCCTTTGCTCAGCAGTGGGATGAGAGCCAGTCCACACGACGCGTTGCGTTGCGTTGCGTCGTCGCAACGCAAATATTTTGACGCATAGCCGGCCACACAGGCGCTGCGCCATCGCAGCGTTACTAGGACGCAGTCTTAACGTTCCGTCGGCGCAGCGGCGACGCACAGTTGCGGCAAGCATTTTGTAAAAACATCGCATTCAGTTATTTTCAAAATCTACGTGTGACTTGTCTCATATAATTTCCCTTTCCTGAATCAATGTAATGAAGTAATCCATGTCAATTTCTTCAATGGTACTCATTTTACCCTGCAAATAAAACTGAATACAAAAGTACGTAAAAAATGAAATGAGCTTGCGTGTATCCTCCCTATCAACGCACTGCAACGCACAAGCAACTGAGCGCAGCCGCGTTCCGACGTCGCAATGAGTACACCCCCTCCCGCTTCGTCTCGGGGGCTGCTGTCCGTCATGTGTGCGTTGCGACGACGCAGCGCGCCGTGTGAACACCTTGGTTATTTGTATGTAAAACAACGCAACGGCAGCGCTGCGTCGACGCAACGCTGACGCAACGCGCCGTGTGGACTGGCTCTGATACAGGCTAACAGTAGGTAATGTAACTTTGGTAAGTTGGTCATTGTTGTGACGGGTTACGGGCCACCTTGCAAGAGATAGAAAACTAGCCTTTATAATTTTCGACAAATAAAAGTGCTTGTAGTACCTAGTACCTTTGGTACCGAGTCCAAGCCCTGCTTGACGTACTTAGGTACGCCGAAATACTATCATAGTTTTACAACGAACAAAATTATACAGAACTTTGAAACACTGTTAAGTGTTTCTTAATACATTTTGTTTTATTTGTGTCCATTTCTGGGCCAAGCTTGTATCGGACAAAAATCTATCTCCTCTCCTTAGAACTAAAATCTACAATCTGACGTTTTATTTCACACTGTTTTACAAAACCGTTACCTAATCGCTGACCCGCTGCATTGATAAAATAATGCAAAACGTTTATGCAATTCTGCCTGTTGAAGTTCAATAAATGGAAAACCGCTGAACGTTGTTCAGTTGTTTTATATCGAAGCGGTTTTGCAAAACCACTAGCGGTTTTATAAATCAGCGGATTCGACAATCCATCTGCAACATAATTATATTATATACATATACAAAGGTCAGTCTAATGTTTTGTAAGTACCTATGTTAGGTATAAAACATTAGACCTTCAATTCATGATAAATAAAAACTTGAGAGGTGTCAAGGGACACCCGGATGGAACGAAGTATATTAGTATAACTGGCTTGCTTTCTATAAGAGAGAGAGAGAGAGACAGAGAAACACGCGCACACCGCACGGCTTACAACTATAGCAAAAAGTGTCGTTCCAACTTTTGTTCTTAATTTTTTCCGTCTAGCCCCCTTTCGCAGCGCGCGATAAGGAACTTCGTTCCAATAAACCTGGGGGAACTTTATGAAACAAGAAATTAACGAAACAATTATATACCTACTACTTGACCTACCCATATCTACTGCTCAACAATCCCCACCTTTAACCTTTTATCACTATTCTTATCAACAGTCACCAGTTAACAGTGAGAGAATAATAAAACAACATTATTTTGCAACATCCAATCAATCAAAGAATTAAACATAGTCATTTATTACAAAACTTAGTACCTAAGTGCTTTGTATAGGACGACAGAGGTAGGTACAGTGGAGAGGCCTTAAGTTGCAGTGTCCACCAAATGTGAGGATTTTTTTATTTTATATAATTATACTTTATTGTACACTAGAAATAACATACATATATGGCTTATTATGTATGTATACATAACATACATAATCAGCCTATAACGTTCCCACTGCTGGGACACGGCCTCCTCTCAGTGAGAGGACTAGATATAAGTAACAAAAAAGAAATTACACACTACAAAATATTAAGTACAGACTGGCGTCTGTAGTAGTAGCCGAAGTAGAAATTTGACAGATTGTAGTAGCTTGATGTGCTGGCAAGCTACTACAATCTGTCAAATTTCTTTAATAGATTTTCAACTTTATCGCTAAAGCATTAAGGTTCAAGGTTGATTGGGAAAATTTGACAGTTTCGGGTAGCTTGACCTGCTGGCGTCTGTACGTACGAACGTACTTACGTTACATTTTCCACATCTCCCTTGTGGGATTTGTTCCTTACACGTACACAGCTCGGTTTTCCGAACATAGCCTGGTAGGTACATACGGCAATTTATCAAGGTAAGGTATCCAGTTTTAGATGATCTCTCATTGTATAGGCTTTTCGTACAATGAGAAGTCAGCTTATATTATACTGGAAACGTATTGATCTGTCGTCGTACGTACCAACCTACCAACAGACTTTTTAACTACCTATTTAGTTGGTTGTCATATAATACTACTATTACGTTCACAGAAATCTTTTATTATTAAGATTTCTGTGATTACGTTAGTACTATTAGTTATTATGTGCTAATATTATGATATTTTTAACTTATATCACAAGAAATACCTAGATAGAAGGGAAAAAGAGGTGTATTTCTGTACACTTGCAGCTACTGCTGCACCACTGCTAGAGTGGGTATTAAGTACTTAACGATGATAACAGTAGCACCACACTAACTACCCACCTTCCAACTCAGTCTCAAAGTCCTAGACCGTACTTTTACCCAAGTAAAGCGCCTATAATTTGTTAAAAGCAAACATGTCACAGAATAACAAAAGAGTGTCTGAAAAAAAATTATTTGCTCATAATTTTCATGTAGGCGTAATCCCGCTATATTTTTTGATAATGAAAAACCAGCGGGGTAATTGCGTAACACACTAACAGTAGCAATGGCTTTCATTTTGATAGTTCAACATTCATTGCGTTATTTACGTTGTTAGGCAGACAAATTTTTGGAACATAATATGAAGCAGTGCAGTGGATTAGCAATAGGTAGGTATCCTTCAAAATAATTTAAATTGTGATTACGCAACTAGGGTGCAGTTTGCCTAATATGACCATTAATAAGAATTCAGATCGTCAGAGTTTATCTAAAGATTAGAGAATCATTCAGGTAATTGGCCATTGCTCTTGGTCATAAAGTAGACGCGAATAGTGGAGAACAATTTAGGAATATAGCACACCCCGCACCTATACTTAGCACGTACAGTTACTTAGCTACATAGCTATAGACTTAGCATTTTTTCTAACTGCCTAATGAGATCAATGAGATATGAAATGACACGCTACGGACATACGGTAACTCAGATACAAATTGCGAAAAATTAAATCTACGAGAACAGCATTAAATAAATGAAAAGGTCAATTATTAAAACTGTTATAGGGTGGCGGAATCCGATCCTTATATGCACATTTTAAAGGGCTACCGTTTGCTTTACGAAGCCGGTTCCTCAGCTGAATACAGTTGGTAACGTTAAGGTTTCTTTTGCTATGGAACAAACATTTTTATTGTGTTCGCGTCTAAATAGGGGGGTTGGAGTAGGGTGGCTAGTGCCCCACGCGCATGCTCCATTCAGTCGGCGACCCGGTGCGACCCTCGTCAACTTCAGTCCACACCTGAGGAGCTCAAGGCGAACCCTCGTGCTTCTTCACTACAAACGATTTTAGGACTATAAAATCCTACCTTTTCAAAAGTAAGTGAAAACGTTTTTCCTATATTGAAACATGTTTGATTACGTAACTGAATCGCAAGTGTAACGCCTAATTAGATTTTCATTGCGGTGACATGGTGTTTAGTACATATCGACACGTGTTATAAGATACCTAGCTGTGACATAGCTGACACTTTAAAAATATACAACGATGATGGAAACTGAGGACGCATGTGACGCAATTTTGATCCAATTTTTACTGCGAGCTCCTTTCAAAAGGAAAAAGAAGCACTAGGTAGTTTTTCGGTGTATATCGCAGTGATCGTTGCTTAGTGAGATTTTAATAAATCAAATGGCGTCGAATCGATATCGTGAAAACATGTGGACAACCATTTTGGACGCTCGCTCTCATTTATTATGTGTGATGAATTGGATACTCTATATTCGTCTAGGATAAGACTGGCTACGTTCCTGTTTGAATCGTATAAGAAAACCTATCTAATAACTTAGTCGGTTCTATAATGATTTTAATTTGTCATCAGGTCTAGATAACAAATACTTATTTAATAACTTGTGAAATCTATTTACGATCCGAGCTTCTCATTTGTTTTATTTGTTTTACAGAAATGATGAAGCCAAAATTAACAAGCCATCGTCATCTATACGAAATACTATTTAAACATCAAACATTGTGACGCACAACCACAACAAAGTTTCGAATTACTTTATTTCTAAATATTTAAAAATTTATAACTGGTTTATCGATTGCTTTTGAAGTCGTAACTAATTAATACTTATAATTAATCTTTAGCTATTACACATTCTATAGTTATTTTTCTATAAAGGAATGGAAATTCGACTGTTTAAAGTTAAGAAGGGATTGTTTTCAACAAGTGTTAAGGAATTAATATAGATATAGAGCCAAGCTTATTGTTAACTATGGTAATATTTGCGTTTGGTTAGGTGCTACAGAAATGTTCTTTTATAACAAAATTGGTTAAGTAGTAGAATTAAATAATTGGAAAGGCAAAATAATGGAACCGTTTTCTGATGATTTGCTATGGCTTGTGGTTAGTGGGTTTGTAGTGGCGTTCGTATTGGCTTTCGGCATTGGTGCCAACGATGTGGCCAACTCGTTCGGAACCAGCGTCGGCTCCAAAGTGCTGACGCTCACACAGGCTTGCATTCTGGCGACTATCTTCGAGATCGCCGGCGCAGTGCTTATAGGTGAGTCAAACTAACATATTATTACAGTTATTACTAAAACAAAAAAAACATTTGGTTCAAAATCTTTTATACAAACTGACCTTATTTACTGTTCCTCCAACCTGAGAAGTTTTCTACTAAGGAACGAGGTACTTAGTTAGTGATCCCTAGTGATGAGTAGCGAGGTGAACTGGAACCCCATTATTATAAGAAACCCAATATCACTAGAATGCGAAGCGATATATCACCGCCAGCAAACAATTATAGGCTTGGGGGAAACTAGACTTTTGTGTAATTTCAGTATTTAAGTTTAGCTCACGCTTTATTCTGTAACTTTATTACCGCTCATCTCCACAGGGTATAAGGTATCGGACACAATGCGTAAAGGCATTTTGGACGTGTCTTTATATGCTGACGGTGGCGAGAAGTTGTTGGCTGCTGGTTGTCTGTCGGCGCTGATATCGGGTGCCATCTGGCTGATCGTGGCTACGGCACTGCGGCTGCCTGTCTCCGGAACCCACTCCATGGTCGGGGCTACTGTGGGCTTCACGCTCACAGCCAAAGGCCCCATCGGTGTGCGCTGGTCTACTCTCGGAGCTATTGGTAAGTCAGTCTTTACGTTTCGTCTCTTGGGGTATCCTTGCGACAAGGACGGATCAGGACTAATTGTCAAATAATACGTACTTAATGTTAATCTTATAGTCTTTTCACAGTTATTTTTACCTCTGAATTTGCATCACGGTCAAAAAAAAAAAACAACGTGATCTTTAATTGCGTTGAAATAAGGTTGTGGTTGGATTGCTATTGGGTTGCTACCACTCACAAGCCTGTCAAAGTCACAGTGATCTTTATTCACGTAGCTATAAGGTTGTTGTTGGGTTGCTGCTGTACGCTCGGCTGCATATCAAGCTTGACACAACCAGTATTTAAGCTGACTTCTGATTGTACAAAAAACCTATAAAATGCGAGGTCAGCTAAAACTGGGAATGCATAGGTTGATGTGTCGCCGTGTGTATATGTATATTGTTATCATGTTAGCTTTTTGTTTTTATACTTAGTTACTTTATTAGGGACCTAATTCTAACCTTATAGATTAAGTTGTACCTAATAGGTAAGTATCTTTCCCTTGTAAGTAACACAGAGTTAGTTGATGGTTAGATGCCCTAATTACAAAAGTAAAAACATGTTTTTATAGCTGATTATTTTATGACTAAGAGCTTCTCATGAAAATACGCTGGGGTCGTTTGATATCTCCGGATTTATGGCTCATTCGCTTGATTATTCAGTACCTATTCGTACTTACGACTATTGTGCGATGTTTTTAGTTCAAGGTTAAAGCTTATCAAAATAGTGGTTTGCGAGGAATGTTTTATGTACCTACCAGAATACGTTCAATTTCTAAGTAACAACATGGGATAAAGTTCTTTTGACACTGGCATACCTACATTCGCACACATAACATAACATCATGCCTGTATCCCCGAAGGGTTAAGCAGAGGTGTACCTATAGAATACCCACATTTCACCAGTAGGTAGTTTATGAAAGCTAGTGATGATTGTTTCGATAGGTAGTTAAGAGGCGTCGTTTTCAAGAAATTAAGTGGTCAGTTAATTAATCTAGATAGCGGCATTAAGCCAGCCCACTGAAATTGGATGCGTATCTACATTGTACTCGTATTCTGAGAAAGCATTACGTTCAATGTAGGCACTTGGATGTCATAATAATGGCTGTAAGTAGGAATGTTTGTGTTGCCTAACCTTGTAGTTAATTGTGTCGAATCATAAAGGTTTGAGTATTTATTTACCCAGTCTCTCGCGCGGACAAAAAGCGGCGGGACCTTGAATTCCCGTTAAAAAGAACGATATGATCGAAGTACTTACCTACGAAGCGATATGGTGCTTTTTTTGATACTTACCTAATAATAATGATGTTTGCCTCCTTCCATAATATCTGTCTCGTAGCAAATCACGTAGTAAAAGATCATTATATTAGCCGTAAAATGAGAATAACATAAGTCATAAAATAAAGAGATAATATTTGAAGTGGTAGATCGGCTAAAATTAAGAAGAATTAGGTACCGTAAAAAGTATGCAGCGTAGCAGTTCGCATCGCACAGCAGTAAAACTTTGTAGACCTTCGTAGACACATCTTATGTGTATCGTCCTTTGTCCCCAGTCGCGTCGTGGTTCATATCCCCGGCACTCAGCGGCACGGCATCATCCCTTCTGTACTGGTGTGTGCGTCGGTTCATCCTGAGGTCGCCGCAGCCCATCAAATCTGGCCTCAAAGCATTGCCATTCTTCTACGGAGCTACCGTGTCCGTGAACGTGCTGAGCGTGGTGCATGATGGACCTAAGTGTAAGCAAGCTCTTACAAAACATTAAGGTTCAAACAACTTCAAAGGTTAAGCGAAGTACGTATAATTCGGTTATTTCTAGAATTCGTTGCCTTAGCGTAGCAACTTGCTACGAAAGGGCTACGAATTCTAGAAAACAACAAGTATTGTTAGAAAATGCTGCATTGTAGCTCTCTAGATACTGTTCTCTATAGAGCTATATGTATTTTCCCCTTTACCCCTATTACATAGTTAGGCCAAATACTGATGTGCCATCGTAACATTTTCTAGTTGGACAGAACACATGAAATCAGTGATATTTAGAATTATAAATAACCGTGCACACAGTTCACAGTGCTGTCTTTTATTTTGCTTTTGTGACAACTAATGGGAGAAGACACTGCCTTCTGTAACACAGGTCTTTGAACCTGTCTCAGGAGTCAGGGACTTCATAGGTCTTGTGTATTTTTATGTGAATAAATCATTATTATTATTATAGTGCTGGCGATGGACAACATCCCGCTGTGGGTGGCTCTAGTGACTTCGATGGCGATTGGTGCGCTGGTTGCGGTCTGCGTACGCGCATTCCTTGTGCCCTACTACAAACGACGGCTCGTCGCGCCTCCTGTCAATTTTTCGCTTGGATTATCTAATGGTAGGGATGTTATATTTCAGATAAATAAGAGATTACTTCTGATTAGATTATGTACTATGATTTGATTGTTATCACATAAATCCCAACATTTGACCTTATGATATAATATTACAGAAACAACTCCAGCGAATACTCCAACACACTCCAATAAAAGCAGCGTCGCGCAACGTCCAACGTCCCTCCTGTCTGAAGATGGCAAAGTGCTCGAGGCTATTGCGGAGAGTGCGGAGATGGTCACCTTGAGCGACGCAGACAAGACCTCCGTTGGGGTGATGAACGCCAGAAACCGCGCACTCCTAGCCACCATGGATGACTGCAGCATACTGTCCAGGAGTCTTAGCCCACCAAACAAGTCACGGTTACAACTCATAGATGCGGACCCTCAGATTAACACCTTGAAATACATAGACGAGACGTTAAGTTGTTGTAAAAGTTTGGACTCTGCTCAAATGGCCGGTATGGGCGAGAGCTACGACTCCAGGAATGGTTTTCTGGGTTCTTGCGACACGATAGCGCGCGGGGAGTTCGACAGGTTAGCGGCCGCGAGGGCCTCACACTGCGTGGAATTTGATACACCACCACCACGACTGGACAAGGTGAGCTTATCTTGTAATAGCTTCATATTTTGTCTACCTGCATTGCCCGAAACCTCTTTACAGTAGCGGCCCTAGGGCGGTGCGAGCGGTGCGACGGCACCGGGCGCCGTCGTGGGTAGACGCTGAAATCAACCGAAATGCAACCACTAGGCACCTGTCACCAAAATCATTCAAGCTGTCGAGAGCCTGAATGATTTACTGGTCTTACTACTTTAAAACTGTACTTGAGCCACGGACACCATTACAAAAAGAACCTAAGGATATAGGCAGTCATGGGGAATGCCGACATAAGTGATAACTTAAAACTATAAAATTGGTTGGTGGTTTTTACAAATTCTCAAATTGTAGTATCAAATATTAAAATTTCATAATTTGTAAATTGGAATTATTAACATTAGTCTGGTTTTTACATCTACCGGCATTCCGAGATAACAAGCGCAACACGTCATATTCATCATATCTAGCTACAGGTCATTATACTGTTAGAATTATCAAGAGAAAATCTGACCTATTCGAGAGTGTGCAAAATTTTCGAGCTCACTTCGCTTGCTTTTTCATTCTACATTCTCTTAGTTTCTTAGGCTGTTTGAAAATATAAAACTAAACTTGAAAATTTTCGAGCTCGCTTCGTTCGCTCTTCCCATCCACATTTCACCAGTCGTAGGAGGCGAGCTAACTGCCACAAACCGGGCACAAATCCAAACTCCAGAGTGCCTCTGACAAATTCCTGATGAAAAAACCTAATAACACTTTACCCGACCCGGGAATCGAACCCAGGACCTGATACGCAGTAATGCTTGCGACCACTAGGGTCGACAGGTGGTGAACAGACAATCTAAAGTTACCTACGTTGCGTTTTATTACAAGGAGATGGATCTAAGTACACGCGGACGAAGTCGCGGGCACAGCTAGTCTATGTAATATCCGATTAATCCGTGTAAGCAACTGCATATGTATATACCATAGGAACACACACAAATAAAATTCTAGGGCCGCCTCTGCCTCTTTATCATTATAGTCTGGTATATTATTTCCTTATGTTGCTATTCTCCAGGGTCCTGACGGTGGCAGCGCGTGGAGCATCGAGCGCTGCACGGCGGCGGAGGTGGCGAGTCGCGCGGCCATGACGCCCAACTCCAGCGCTGCGCCGCTGCTGCGCGCCGTGTCCCCGCCGCCCGAGCCCGCACCAGCTCCACCGCCCGACGAACTGCGGCTCTTCTCCTTCCTGCAGGTCCTCACCGCCACGTTTGGTGCATTTGCGCACGGTGGCAATGATGTCAGGTAAAAATGCCTTCTATGTCGTTGATACCCACCTCTACAGCTACACCAATGTAACGGATCATAGAACCATCAGACTGCATGGCGGTTCAGAACAAACAACCCACAGTTGGTATAATTGTTAGATACCTACAAACTGCAATGATACTTTTGATTAATGAGTTTACAAAAATATAACATGGTTCTTTTGGTCCACAGTAACGCGATCGGTCCCCTAGTGGCTCTCTGGCTGTTATACTCTGAAGGTGGTGCCCACTCCCGCGCGGAGACTCCTTTAGCCATCCTGGTGTTCGGGGGCGTGGGCATCGCAATGGGGCTGTGGCTGTGGGGCCGCCGCGTCATTCGCACCGTCGGGGAAGACCTCACCAGCATCACACCTGACACGTTAGTCGATCTTCTACTAATTTCATGTAAATAATGTACCTACTCTTCATTATAATGGCACGCGATTTTTCGACAAAGAATGGTTTTACAAACACAAAATTAGGAGTAAATATGTGCTTAATTAATTACTTAGCTATTTCAACAGAGTTCAAAAGTATGGATTTATGCCAATTGTATAGAGAACTGCAAATATAGTAATGGTTTTTGGCACACAGGGGCTTTACAATCGAGCTCGGGGCCGCGCTGACGGTCCTGGTGGCTAGCAAGGCCGGTCTGCCGGTCTCCACCACGCACTGTAAGGTCGGCTCTGTCGTCTGTATCGGATACTTCTCCGACAAGCCAGTCGACTGGAGTTTATTCCGGTATGTTTATTCAGATTTTAACGTTTCTTACTTTTTAATACATAATATGTGCTGGTTATAACTGTTTGCATCATGTTTTACGAATAAAAACATGAGAGGTGTCAAGGGACACCCGGATGGAACGAAGTTCAAAGAGAGAGAGACAAACAGAGAAACACGCGCACGCCGCACGGCTTACAACAGTTACAACTATAGCAAAAAGTGTCGTTCCAACTTTTGGTCTTAATTTTTTCCGTCTAGCCCCCTTTCGCAACGCGCGATAAGGAACTTCGTTCCAAAAATTACTGAATTTCACAAGTAGTTAGATTTTTGAATCTGTTACATGAGTATCTATTGCTCATCTTGTTTAGGTACAGACGCCAGCAGGTCAAGCTACCCGAAACTGTCAAATTTTCCCAATCAACCTTGAACCTTATGCTTTGGCAATAAAGTTGAAAATCTATTATAGAAATTTGACAGATTGTAGTAGCTTGATGTGCTGGCGTCTGTACACAGATTGTAATAGGGACCTTCCTGTTATCAATTTGCGAATAATGACGCCATGTTTTGTCCAACAGGAACATAATATTCGCGTGGGTGGTGACTGTTCCCGTCGTTGCGGCCATAGCAGCTCTTGCCATGTTGGCTCTAGAAGCGTTTGTCGTATAGATTTCTTTACTTATGCATTGACGTGTAACGTAATAACTACCTAGAAACTAACAATAATTCATAATTGTCTGTTTTCCTCCTCAATGTATCTAAGTATTGTGCTGGGATAAACTCCATAAGTACCTATGTGGCCACGCCGGCTTCAAAGAATCATTTACGGAATTGGAATTAAATTGAGTGTAGTGTAGCTCAAAGTTTTTTTTTAATTCGTATTTACTGCATTCAACTGAATTGACGCTAAGCCTAGCCAACAAGCAATAGGTAGTCGATTATAAGTTTGCGAATATAAACACCACAAGGAGGTACCTACGTGATAAAATGAGGCCATTTTGAACAACAAATAGCCAGTTCAACATTTAGGGAATAAAACACGTAATAATTTTAAGAAGAATAGTTATTTCAATTTTAATTCGTTTACTTAGTGCAAATTAATGGTAATTGAGCGGGCGTGGCATCAAAAGTTCAAACATGTGCTGTGGCCGTGGGCCTATGGCGCACGTTACGAACTAAGGAAAACGCAAAATCTAAATCTGTTTCTAAATTAATTATTTATATAATAGTGGTATTTGCCTGCCAGTAATTAATATTGTTTTTTTACTCATGTTAAACTTATTCAGCGTAATAGTGGTTAGACTACCAAATAACTACTATTTAGTCCTAGGACTTCTAGTATTTTCATCTCTGCACATTTCCCAATACAGTTATCAAGTCCTTATTTTAAATTTGTATTTACTATGTGTACCTACTTATCTACTAGATTGACTGTGATTAAAAAATCTAAATAAAAACCTAGATATCGATACTTACTTACTTAGGTACATAGTTACAAGTTCAAATGAATCTGATTGTCTGTCATGTCATCTACATTAATGAATTGGACATTTTTTAATGGTCGGGATCAACCGTAAAGTCCTAAGAAAGACTTTCGTTGTGGTATTGGATGGAATTGTTTTACAATGCAAGTATCTTACTATCTTACAACGGCGTGGTATAATTGCGTAGCACACTTTCAGTAGCAATGGCTTTTATTTTCACAGTTCAACAACATTCATTGCATTGTTTACGTTGTTAAGCAGACAAATATTTCGAACATATGGAGCAATGGATTAGCAATATCCTTTACAATTATTCAGGTTGAGATTGAATGATAGTGTGTTATGCAGGGTGCGGGAATTGTTTTATGATTCCCGTTTTAAGAAATTTGCTAACGAGGATTGAAAGAATTGGCAAAATTTCATTTTATTTATACATTTTAAATCCAAAGTGTCTTTGTGAAACGTGTACTGTATGTACTAATATTTAAGTTACGAGCCAAAGTAAAAATGTTATCTTAGTTGCCCGTGTGATGTTTTGCGAATTTAATCAAGATGTAATAGCTCCGGAAGCGTAGATAATGAAAGCCTTTTACTTCTGTAGGTACCTGATTGCACGTTAATACTCTACGCATGCGCTCTCGGAGTTGGTGCAGATGCTAGTCTTATTTACTTGCATGCAAGCTAAGATTGTACCAGTTGCGCTGGCCTATTACGTACGAGTATAATATGAACGGTGTGTATTTTCACGTTAATAGAGGACTTACTGTTAGGTGTAGAATGGGGCTTAGAAGGGTGACTGCGAACTGTAATCTTGAATTGACACTGTAAATTCTAGGCACGGGCACAAAAATATCGCGGCGGGATTTTATCGATTACTGGATTTTAAAATCTCGATGTTGAGGCGAGCATTGGAAATCCAAGTGATTGCATCCCAGTGTATTAAAAAAACACACTGTTGGATTTTCAACTCTTGGCGCTGAGCAGTGCGTTGAAAATCCAGTGTGCGAAAAAAAATCGCGGCAGAAAAATCTGCCCGTGCGTACCTGGGTTAATTGCCAACCCTGGCTGCATGTTGAGTTGTTTTAAATGGTCGCATACCTGTAAAAGTTGACGTGCTTGCGTTTAATTACCATAATAAGGCATACCTACCTATGTTAAACTCATCTGCCTAGCCTTTTCCCAACTATGTTGGGGTCGGCTTCCAGTCTAACCGGATGCAGCTGAATACCAGTATTTTTACCTATGTTAAACTCAACATAAGGTATTTGCAGATTGCATTTGGAATAATGCCGTGGATGATCACTTTTTCTTGGTCAATAAACATATAGGTAGATATTATACTACTTATAGAGCTTGTGTGAAATAGGAGCAGGGCTACCTCAAAGAGAAATGTCAATTGTGTTGTGCTGTTGTTTACACAACTTTACAAAAGTTCTGTTTGGTACTTTTGCATGAGACTTAGCTCAGGTTCGCATGGGCGCGTTTTCCCGCGGCGATTTTTTCGCGCACTGGATTTTTAACGCACTGCTTAGCGCCGACAGTTGGAAATCTAACAGTGTGCTGTTGGATTCTCAATGGTCGGCTCAAAACCGAGAGTTGAAAATCCAGTGTGCGATGAAAACCCGCCGCGATATTTTTACCGTCCGTGCGAACGTGGGCTTAGGTACGAATTCAAGTGCACGATTCAAAAACTATCTTCTTATATTCTGTTTCAGTTTGTTACTACGCATAGTTTGTCAATCTGCCTATCTTCTAATGAAAATGATTATCTAAATAAGAAAGTGTTACATCGGTATTACATCGCGTTTTTATAAACAACTTAATGTGTCGCATATGAATTACAAATTAATTACCAATAGGCGATATTCTTGTTGAATAAACATAGTTGAAAATGTCTTGTTTTATTTTGTTCCTTTATTGTTTTCGTCGCCGTAAGGATTGAACAAAGGAGATGAAGAAACCAATATCCCATCAAAGAGTTTATAACTACTTATCGCATCGAGTGCCTTCTTACTTCTTCTTGAGTAATTAGGTATACCGTTAATTTAATCATATAATGTTGTGAAAAGTTGTGTTTTTGTATGAATATCCAATAGGTAAAGCCTTACAAACTAAAATATAAGTTTTTTAATAGGTAGGTAGTGTACTTATAGGTACTTTGTCCTACTACCCCTAATAACAGAAAAATACATAACAAAAAGTAGGTAAATTTAACACTACAGAACATACAATGGGCGGTCCTTATCGCTTTCTGCGATCTCTCTCATATACAGGGTGGCAGGGACATCGACGCGTAACCTTTTACCATGTATGTATGTACATGGTTCATGGTTCATGGTGGTATGTACATCCAGCGTTGAATTTTGTTACCGGTTTAAAAAACAATTAGATCTTCCATACATTTTGACCGCGTAGATTTTCGCGCACTTTTCTATAAAACAGCAGATGTTTTTTGTAACCCGACTAAAGAGGGCAGGAGCCCGCGACGATCAGACCTTCGTTATTTAATAAAAGCTGAAAGTTTCCCTGTGTATGTCCCCAATACAGGTAAGAACGATCTCCGACTATGAAGTTTGGATCATATGTCCCCAATACAGGTAAGAACGATCTCCGACTATGAAGTTTGGATCATATGTCCCCAATACAGGTAAGAACGATCTCCGACTATGAAGTTTGGATCATATGTCCCCAATACAGGTAAGAACGATCTCCGACTATGAAGTTTGGATCATATGTCCCCAATACAGGTAAGATAGAACGATCTCCGACTATGAAGTTTGGATCATGGTGGCTTTGGAAGGTAACAGGTAGCAAAGGTGTGTGTAATTAGAAATCACGTCATCCATTGTCAGACACTTAGTACCTACGGTTGACTTGGAACTCCTGTCAGACACCCTTAAAAACTACGGAACCCTACACTGCGCGTGGCCCGACACGCACTTGACCGGTTTTTTATTGACTAATTCAACTTGATTTTTTTTTGCTAAGCGTCGTTTTGCTTTCAAATACTTGAATTCCAGTCGCCAAAAATTTGTTGACGTTTATCATATCTGTGGATTTAAGCCTATTTAGCCTATAGCCTTCCTCAAGAGATGGGCTAACAAATGTTAAAAAAAATTCAAATTCGGCCGGTAGTTCCAAAGATTAGCGCGTTCTTGATCAAACTCTTCAGCTTTATTTATTAGTATATAGATAGATACATAAGTAATTTTCCTTTTGATGTGCCTACCTAGTAAAAAGAAAAATTACTACGTAGGTAGGTACTTACCTGTAGAAGTCTATTTACGTCACGCTCCATCACATGCGTAGTTATAGAAGGGAAAAGTTTTTTTTCAAATCGTCCCCTTAAAAACCGAATTACCCGTTTTTGTCCCGTCAGTGGTAAATTTTCGACAACTTTACATATTTATTATTAATTATTTTCTGTCAAAAGTATCAATACTGAGTTTCGAGTTACTCAGACCGCGCATTCAATTTCTTCGACATAAACTTAACACCCCTATATTTGAGGGGTAGTTTTGAAAAACTTATAATGATAAACTTTATTACTTACTTAGGCAAATTTCAAGTTTATTAACTCAAGGAATAAGATTTTTCATACCTACAAACTTTCATCCCCTATTTTATCCCCTTGGGGATAGAATTTCGAAAAATCCTTTCTTAGTGGATGCCTACTCTTCACGAAGAACACATCCTCCAAATTTCATGTCTCTAGGACCAGCGGTTTAGGCTGTGCGTTGATCTATCAGTCAGTCACTCAGTCAGTCAGGACTATGAATTTTATAGATGTGTGGTCGCAAGCAGTTTTTAAATCACAAGTATTGTTAATTTGCCAGCAATCTGCACTTCAGCCATTGTTGGATAGCCCACAGTCCCATGATAATAAGGGGGCGTCCATTAATTACGTGAGGCATTTTTGGCGATTTTCCGACCCCCCCTCCCCCGCAGGTGAGATGTCGTGAGATTTAGCTCGACCTCCTCCCCCCCCTAATCTCACGTGAGATTTTTCAAAATGTGAATTGATAGTGTTACGTTGGATTTATTCTTAACAAAAAAAAAGAAAAACAATGATATATTATAGGTACATACCTATCATTGTATAAGATTTGATATTTTAGTGAAGGAACATAATATTTTACTTCATTTAACCCAATTTTCTCGTTTTACTCTGTTTTCACCGACACCCCCCCCCCCCCAAAGTAAGATAAGATTAGATGATATTCGGCTCGACCCCCTCACCCCCTAGAATACCTCACGTAATTAATGGACGCCCCCTAATTATTAATTGGTAAAAACCCAACAAACAAGTGCGACGCGTAGAATGTGATAAAAATTGAAGCTACTTATGTTATGTTGGGAATTCCCCGAACTGTAAACTAATGAACCGTTATCCACCTAAATGCAACCGACCTCCTTTGCGCGAATTCTTACAAAGCGAGAGAGAAAATGCCATAGATATCGAATCTCGGCGATTCGGAATACTTAAAAATCTATCGAGAATCGACGAAACCTTTTTACCTAGCAATAAAATCAGCTCATGATTTAATTCTGTTTCTTGTACATTCTCTCTTTGTTTGCTCAAAAATGGACATAATTTCAAGGGGATGCCAATCCCGCACCTTTTGACCTGTAAGGACCATGAACCATAATGGCTTGTTAAGACTTCCCGTTCCCGAAAGTTCATTTATGACTGTCAGTAGCTACAGTACGGATGGTCGGTATCTGAACCTATACCTAGCACAAAGAAAATCTTTATAAAAAAGAATCGGTCATGAGCGAACTGACTCTTAAGTTCTAAGTTCCGTAGTAGAAAGGACCTAAGTCTAAAGGAGAGAAAGTTGTTAATGTGTGTTGCCAAATAGCTTCGGCAAGAGCTGTGAATATTGATGCTTAGCTGTCGAATAAGGATTAGGTTCTTTTTGTATTTTTTAATGTGGGTGTACACTCTACTATATTAGTTAGGTACATACACCTCAGCCACCCTTCGGGAATTACAGGCGTGAAGTTGTGTGTATGTATGTAGCAGTTACTTTTATTGCATAATCAACATCATATAATATAAACAAATTAATAATCTTGACTTACCTATGACTTATAAAATTAAGGGTTTAATTCACAAAAGGTGCGTTGTACATAAGTACTTTAAAAAAACATAATTAGGTGTACTATGTAACGAATTTGCCTTTATTGAAGATCAAGTGTAGACCTATGCTGCTATGACATCATTATCATTTTGGGAATACTAAAACATCGTTCGGTAAAGTCCGGATGAGTTCGTATGGATTCTTGTCAGACGCTTTTTAGGGTTCCGTAGCCAAATGGCAAAAAACGGAACCCTTATGGATTCGTCATGTCTGTCTGTCTGTCCGTCCGTATCTCACAGCCACTTTTTTCCGAAACTATAAGAGCTATACTGTTGAAACTTGGTAAGTAGATGTATTCTGTGAACCGCATTAAGATTTTCACACAAAAATAGAAAAAAAAACAATAAATTTCGGGGGTTCCCCATACTTAGAACAGAAACTAATTTTTTTTTTATCTTCAAACCCATACGTATGTGGTATGTGGTATCTATGGATAGGTCTTCGAAAATGATATAAGGTTTCTCATTATATCATTTTTTTCTAAACTGAATAGTTTGCGCGACTTCCAACACACATTTTACCAAATGTGTGCCTCCCTTGTAACTTCTAAAATAAGAGAATAATAAAACTAAAAAAAATATATGACCATGTAAACATCCACCGAAAATTGGTTTGAACGAGATCTATTAAGTAGTTTCTTTTTTAATACGTCTTTGCTCGATATCAATAATGGCAACAGGTAGGCACTTGAAATATTCACAAAATACTTAGTTGTATTTTTACTTTAATAATAAATCATAAAATTAAAATAAAATAAATATTTAAGGGACGTGATTTTTATAGATAAGGGTACGGAACCCTTCGTGCGCGAGTTCGACTCGCACTTGGCCGTTTTTTTATTTAGGTGTCGGGCTTTGTTCAAGAGAACTTTTTGTTGATCGACCATTCGTAGCTTGCGCGTTGAGCCCGACGGACTGGTGCGAGCGGTCCCTTCGTATATCGTATCATTACTATCTTGTTTGTCCGGTTTGCATTTGTGTCATAAACAAAATTTTAAATAATTGCAAAACCAGTTTTCGTCTCAAATCGGATCAATGCAAAGGTAAGATGAGTTTTGAATTCGTAGTTTTAAGACTTATCCCCTCTAACCTTGATACCTACTCGTGCCAGTGAACGAACGGGTTCAATGGTGTTTGTTTTTTAAGAGACTTCTCAATGGACGGGCCACGTTCAATGTTTTAATTAACTTTATACAACTGCAGGTTCTTAGAAGTCACACTTGTTGTTTTGCATACCTAGTTTATGTAGGTTCCCAAGTATTTTTTGAGCAACGATTTTGTGACGTGGGTTTCCTTTTCAACATTCGTCTGTTTGTAGAATACCTACTTGGTTCGACAAGTTGGCATTCTGTTGAATACATTTAAATAATATTATTAAGTATGCAAAGCAGTTGAGCTGCTCGCACCAAGTGAAGGCTGAAGATAATTAATTGGTTAGGTTTTCATTTACGAAAATATTCTGAAACTAAGATTGAGTAAAAACCTATTCAGTTTGGTTGGTTACTTTGTAAGGTTTTATAGTTTATCAAGGAGAGAACAATAGCGAACAAGAACTAGGTACGATAAAAGCTCGAATTTGCTAGGGTACACAACAGAGGTGCATTCCGTAGGTTACGTAGGTATTTTATTAGACGGTGCAGATTATGTACATTATGGCCAGAAGCAGGAATTTTGAGCCTTTGTTGTTAAATGTTTTGTTTTTATTAATTTTTTTTACAATCGTTATTTTGTTTTTTCGTCCTAGAAAGATATTAGAGCCACTCGTGGCCATGTGTAATACCTTTTCAGAAAACTTGTAATACAGGGTCACTTTTCGGTATATTATTTTTTTTCACAGTGGGGTCCGAAGTAAATAAGAAGATAAGATGATTTGAGATTAAAAAAAATCGTAAAACTTAATATTATTCAACAACACTAACACACCCAATAAACAACCATAAATAGCATGTCTAACGCAAGGACTCATCAGTATCTATCTAGTGAAAATTATAAAAAAGATACAGAATGTAGATTTTTTCGAATTTTATAAGAATTAGTAAAAAAAGTCAATTTTCTCATAAAAACACAAAATATCTACATTATAAACTCTGCAGGGGTTGACCCTAAGGCCCTCCCGTAGAACATTTTTTGCAGCTGATGACCCTATCTAACCCCTAGTTGCGTTTGATCCACGACTTTTTGGCCACCCTGTATATATATCTATATATATAAAATTCAAAGTCCTGACTGACTGATTGACTGACTGACTGACTGACTGATAGATCAACGCACAGCCTAAACCGCTGGTCCTAGAGACATGAAATTTGGAGGGTGTGTTCTTCGTGAAGAGTAGGCATCCACTAAGAAAGGATTTTTTGAAATTCCACCCCTAAGAGGGTGAAAAGGGGGGAATTCGTTTGTATGAAAAATCTTATTACTTGAGTTAATAAACTTGAAACTTGGCACGAATACTTATCTAAATAAATGATGAAGATTGTCATTTTTTTTTCTTCTAAACTTCCCCCTAATAAGGGATTGGGGGGTTTCAAAGTTTGTATGGAAGTATTTTAGCGCGCAGTCCGATTTACTCGAAACTCAGTATTTATACCTAATATTGAAAGTAAAGAATAATGTGTATCAGGGTTTTTTGAAAATCTACCCCTGACGGGTTGAAATGGGGTAGTCAATTTTTCAGGGGAGGATTTTACTGCATGGCTTGATTAACTCGAAAATTAGTATAAATAATCTTTGAGTCAAGTTATGAATACATCCAAAACGATTTTTTTTAAATTCCCCCCTTGTGGGGGTGAATAGCGGGGATACAGTTTATATGAAAAATCTTCTTCATTAGGTTAATAAACTTGAAACTTTTCAAGAATACTCGCCTATGTGAGTAATAAATTTTATCCTTATAAGTTTTTCAAAACTACCCCTCAATGGGGGATATAAGGGTGTTGAAGTTTGCGTGGAATAATTTGAATGCGCGGTCCGATTAACTCCAAACTCAGTGTTTATACTTAAGACCAAAAATAAAGAGTAACATGTATCAGGGTTTTTCGAAAATCTACTCCTTAACGGGTTGAAAGGGGTAGTTAATTTTACAAGGGAGGATTATAATGCGTGGCTTGATTAATTCGAAAATTGGTATAAATAATCTTTGAATCAAGTTATGAATAATCCCAAACGATTATTCAAAATTCCACCCCTGTGGGGGTGAAAAGCGTGGGATACAGTTTATATGAAAAATCTTATTCATTTAGTTAATAAACTTGAAATTTGCCTAAGTAAGTAATAAAAAGTTTATCATTATAAGTTTTTCATAACTACCCCTCAAAGGGGGATATAGGGGTGTTGAAGTTTGTGTGGAATAATTTGAATACGCGGTCCGATTAACTCCAAACTCAGTGTTTATACTTAAGACCAAAAATAAAGAGTAACATGTATCAGGGTTTTCCCCTGAACCCCTAGTTGCGTTTGATCCACGACTTTTTGGCCACCCTGTATATATATCTATATATATAAAATTCAAAGTCCTGACTGACTGATTGACTGACTGACTGACTGACTGACTGACTGATAGATCAACGCACAGCCTAAACCGCTGGTCCTAGAGACATGAAATTTGGAGGGTGGGTTCTTCGTGAAGAGTAGGCATCCACTAAGAAAGGATTTTTCAAAATTCCACCCCTAAGAGGGTGAAAAGGGGGGAATTCGTTTGTATGAAAAATCTTATTCCTTGAGTTAATAAACTTGAAACTTGGCACGAATACTTACCAAAATAAATTATGAAGATTGTCAGTTTTTTTTTCTTCTAAACTACCCCCTAATAAGGGATTGGGGGGTTTCAAAGTTTGTATGGAAGAATTTTAGCGCGCAGTCCGATTTACTCGAAACTCAGTATTTATACCCAATATTGAAAGTAAAGAATAATGTGTATCAGGGTTTTTTGAAAATCTACCCCTGACGGGCTGAAATGGGGTAATCTTTGAATCAAGTTATGAATAATGCCAAACGACTTTCCAAAATTCCACCCCTGTGGGGGTGAAAAGCGGGGGATACAGTTTATATGAATAATCTTAATCATTTAGCTAATAAACTTGAAACTTGGCAAAAATACTTGCTTATATTACTTGCTTACTTGTATGTATGGTATGGTATCAATTATATACAATCACTAGCTTCTGCCCGCGGCTTCGCCCGCGTGGATGTCGGAAATTATCCCACGGGGACGTGCAAACAGGATAAAATGTATGTGTTTCCGCAGGATGCCATCTATCTCTATGCCAAATCAGAAGTTCAGTGGTTTAGGCGTGAAAATGTAACATACAGTTTCAAGTTCAAATCCTCCCCTTAAAAACTGAATAACCCCTTTTTGTCCCGTCAGTGGTAAATTTTCGACAACTTTACATACTTATTATTAATTATTTTCTGTCAAAAGTATCAATACTGAGTTTCGAGTTACTCGGATCGCGCATTAAATTTCTTCCACACAAACTTAACACCCCTATATCCCCCTTTGAGGAGTAGTTTTGAAAAACTTGTAATGATAAACTTTATTACTTACTTAGGCAAGTATTCTTGCCAAGTTTCAAGTTTATTAACTAAATGAATAAGATTTTTCATATAAACTGTATCCCCCGCTTTTCACCCCCACATGGGGTGGAATTTTGAAAAATCGTTTGGGATTATTCATAACTTGACTCAAAGATTATTTATACCAATGTTCGAGTTAATCAAGCCACGCATTAAAATCCTCCCCTGAAAAATTGACTACCCCATTTCAGCCCGTCAGGGGTAGATTTTCAAAAAACCCTGATACACATTATTCTTTACTTTCAATATTAGGTATAAATACTGAGTTTCGAGTAAATCGGACTGCGCGCTAAAATTCTTCCATACAAACTTTGAAACCCCCCAATCCCTTATTGGGGGGTAGTTTAGAAGAAAAAAAACTGACAATCTTCATAATTTATTTAGATAAGTATTCTTGCCAAGTTTCAAGTTTATTAACTCAAGGAATAAGATTTTTCATACAAACGAATTCCCCCCTTTTCACCGTCTTAGGGGTGGAATTTCGAAAAATCCTTTCTTAGTGGATGCCTACTCTTCACGAAGTACACACCCTCCAAATTTCATGTCTCTAGGACCAGCGGTTTAGGCTGTGCGTTGATCTATCAGTCAGTCAGTCAGTCAGGACTTTGAATTTTATATATATAGATTTTAGTACCTCATTGCATAGCTGATTAAATGATGATGTCTTCTCCGTAATTTGTACGCTTATTGTTTTAGTAAAATTTTGAGATAACTGGTGTCAAAGTTCGTGTACGTAGATGATTTTTGAAAATAGTTACTAAACTTTTTACTTTAACTTTTAACTGTTTAATATTTTAGAATATTTGGTAACGTCAATAGGTGTGTGTATTACGTAGCTAATGGAATAGCTATGAAAGCCACTCCATTAGAGAATTTAGAGATAAGCGATATTTTGTGAAGATTTCTGGAAAATTTCCAAAAAACATTAAAATCGGTTTTTCTCGGATTCCATGAATTTTCGCCTAGGCTTTCTGGGGTGCTTAATTGTTGCAAATGGGTCGCACTATCACGCCCTGGAAGGAACTCGTCGAGTTTCCCTGTCACCCTGTATATACACTTTCAGTAATTTACCATAGTCCAGGCACAGTATTACAATATTTCCCTATTGTAATACTGTGGTCCAGGGTTGTCTGGAAGAGATCGCAGAAAGCGATAAGGAGGCCTATTGTATGTTTTGTAGTGATAATTGTATTTTTTGTTATGTATTTTCTGGTGTACAATAAAGTACCTATATATTAATAAATATAGTATCCCGGTATCCAGGAGGACTTTCCTATATCTACAACCTACTTTAACGTTACGACTAAGAACGTCTACATTAAAAATATCTAACCTTTAACTCAAACATAAAATCAATAAATCAGCCTGTCTAGTGTCTAGCAACATAAAATGCATCCATTTTCCTCCTTTGGAACTGGATTCGACAAAAACCGAATGAGTGCGAATCAAACAAGGAAAACGAACGTAACCATTACATGCGTAAGCGCAATCGAGGCTTGGTTTTATCGAATATTGTTGTTATTAATATTTAATGAGATTTCATGACATAGTTATTTATGTCATTTATTCAAACTCAAACTCAAAACATTTATTACAATTAAACCATTTCAGGCACTTTTGAATTGTCAAAATTTTAAATAGTCGGTCAGTTAGTAGTAGGTATTATTTCCTTATGGATTATAACTATATTGAAATTAAACTTACAAGTTGGGGTTTTCCTCATTTTGTTTTGCACCTTATTTGGATCACTAAATATACAGGGTTATTTGTAAAACACCAGCAACCTCTTAAGATGTCATTGTATTCATCATTATGAACAACTTTTACTACGGGACCAAAACTGAAATCGCGAAAAAAAATCAGCTGTTCCCTACATTTATGTTCGCATAACTCGTCAAAATGTAGGGAGCAGCTGATTTTTTTTTCGCGATTTGTGGTTTGGTCCTATAGTAAAAGTTGTTCATAGTGATGAGTACAATGACCTCTTAAGAGGTTGCTGGTGTTTTACAAATAACCCTGTATATAAAAATAGTAGGTATACCTACCTACTATTTTTCAGACTGTGTAAATGAAATTGATGGTTAGGTACTTTTGAATATTTAGTTTCCGAGGTGTTTCTTCGAACGTATAATTTATTTTAACTAACTTTTGTAAAGCTTTGTCCTCCCTTGTGCATATTATGTATTCTTTGCCCGTTATTTTATTATTTATCCACTTATTTCAGGCAGCAAGGAAAGGTCACATGCATTGTTTAGGCCATACCTACCTACCTAAAGTGAGTTAGATGGATGGATCTAGATCAGGGCTGCCCAACCAATTTTGAAGGTGGGCCATAATTTTAATTGCGTGCCAGCAGGCAGGCCATCTAGTGAATAAAACTTGCCTACAGTTATGGTAGATACTAAATAAATAAATACCCAGATATTAAAATGAAACAAACATTTAAGTTACTAAAAAACTTCACTGACTTTGAAGAGGTTTATAGCTTAATGCGATGCACAGAGGCGAAATATCACAAAAAGTTGGCAAAAATCCAAATTGTAGTTTTTTGGACGAGTTTTAAAATTTTTATTAATGAATGTTATTGATATATTAAAAAAATACTTCTATCGTAGTTATTAACTAAACAAGATTGTAAATTAAATGCAAAATAAAAATAAAAAAAACCTATTTATTAATTTAATCATCGTGGATTAAACATATTTCATTAGCACTTAAAGTTACATGCTTTTTTGGCGGTAATTTTCTTAACCCAGTAATGTATGGGTCTGAAGATACCATTAATCTTTGAAAAGTGTTCCATAGTTATTTTTCTCAAAAATTTTCTTGAATAATTTTGTCTATATTATTTTCTGACATCTTTGTTCCTACTTTCTTGAGCATCTTTACTCAAAAGGCCTATTGCAATGCCAATATTGTATACAATGAGGGGCCAAAGGGGGGTAGTGCAAACACCAAAAGGGTAACACTTTTTTTTAGCTTGGGTTATTGCTTCGTAATCTATATATATAAAATTCAAAGTCCTGACTGACTGACTGACTGACTGACTGACTGACTGATAGATCAACGCACAGCCTAAACCGCTGGTCCTAGAGACATGAAATTTGGAGGGTGTGTTCTTCGTGAAGAGTAGGCATCCACTAAGAAAAGATTTTTCGAAATTCCACCCCTAAGAGGGTGAAAAGGGGGGAATTCGTTTGTATGAAAAATCTTATTCCTTGAGTTAATAAACTTGAAACTTGGCACGAATACTTATCTAAATAAATTATGAAGATTGACAGTTTTTTTTTCTTCTAAACTACCCCCTAATAAGGGATTGGGGGGTTTCAAAGTTTGTATGGAAGAATTTTAGCGCGCAGTCCGATTTACTCGAAACTCAGTATTTATACCTAATATTGAAAGTAAAGAATAATGTGTATCAGGGTTTTTTGAAAATCTACCCCTGACGGGCTGAAATGGGGTAGTAAATTTTTCAGGGGAGGATTTTACTGCATGGCTTGATTAACTCGAAAATTAGTATAAATAATCTTTGAGTCAAGTTATGAATATATCTCAAACAATTTTTTTTAAATTCAACCCCTGTGGGGGTGGAAAGCGGGGATACAGTTTATATGAAAAATCTTCTTCAATATGTTAATAAACTTGAAACTTTTCAAGAATACTCGCCTAAGTAAGTAATAAAGTTTACCATTATAAGTTTTTCAAAACTACCCCTCAAAGGGGGATATAGGGGCGTTAAGTTTGTGTGGAAGAAATTGGCTGCGCGGTCCGAGTAACTCGAAACTCAGTATTGATACTTAAGACCAAAAATAAAGAGTAACATGTATCAGGGTTTTTCGAAAATCTACCCCTAACGGGTTGAAAAGGGGTAGTTAATTTTACAAGGGAGGATTATAATGCGTGGCTTGATTAACTCGAAAATTGGTATAAATAATCTTTGAATCAAGTTATGAATAATCCCAAACGATTTTCAAAATTCCACCCCTGTGGGGGTGAAAAGTGGGGGATACAGTTTATATGAAAAATCTTATTCATTTAGTTAATAAACTTGAATCTTGGCACGAATACTTATCTAAATAAATTATGAAGATTGTCAGTTTTTTTTCTTCTAAACTACCTCCTAATAAGGTATTGGGGGGTATCAAAGTTTGTATGGAAGAATTTTAGCGCGCAGTCCGATTTACTCGAAACTCAGTATTTATACTTAATATTGAAGGAAAGAATAATGTGTATCAGGGTTTTTTGAAAATCTATCTCTGACGGGCTGAAATGGGGTAGTAAATTTTTCAGGGGAGGATTTTAATGCATGGCTTGATTAACTCGAAAATTAGTATAAATAATCTTTGAGTCAAGTTATGAATACATCCCAAACGATTTTTTTTAAATTCCACTCCTGTAGGGGTGAAAAGCGGGGATACATTTTATATGAAAAATCTTCTTCATTAGGTTAATAAACTTGAAATTTGGCAAGAATACTTGCCTAAGTAAGTACTTACCTAATAAAGTTTATCATTATAAGTTTTTCAAAACTACCCGTCAAAGGGGGATATAGGGGTGTTAAGTTTGTGTCGAAGAAATTGAATGCGCGGTCCGAGTAACTCGAAACTCAGTATTGATACTTTTGACAGAAAATAATTAATAATAAATACCGATGTAAAGTTGTCGAAAATTTACCACTGACGGGACAAAAAGGGGTAATTCAGTTTTTAAGGGGAGGATTTGAACTTGAAACTTTATGTTACATTTTCACGCCTAAACCACTGAACTTCTGATTTGGCATAGAGATAGATGGCATCCTGGGGAAGCACATACATTTTATCCTGTTAGCACGTTCCCGTGGGATAATTTCCGACATCCACGCGGGCGAAGCCGCGGGCAGAAGCTAGTTTGGATATAAATTAAAATTCACTTCCATTGCACTTTTTCTTAATATGAGTATGTTATATTGGTGTTTCGTAAGCTGCCCTTCAATAACACTAGCTAAGGCTTTATCAGGACCAAGAGTGGCATGGTTTTTATCCATTCTTGGAATAACGTCTTCAGCAACATCTTTTATTAATTTAGATTTTTCTGTCTCCATACTCTCTATATTTCATTTGCGTAGCATATGCCAGTTCTGCGGATGTCACTTGCTGTCGTAAATTTTCAGTTCTGTGCTGTTTAGCTCGTTCACTTATTTCTTCAAAATCCTTAGAGGGTCGACCAACCGATACTTTTCTTTTCTGAGATTGCGAGACGTTAAACATGTTGGTCAAACCAATCTTTGTGCGCATTAAGACATCTTTCAAAATGTCTTTGATACTTCTCTAGTTTTGATTTATATTGATGTATTAGTTTTTGCAACAAACTTTTAGCATCACTTGAAATTTGGGTCTGTTTTAGAGCATTTTCCATGTTATTATATAGAAACTGCACTTTTTCAGAGTCCTTTCTTGAAGTAGACTCTCTATAATACCCAATAAGAGTACATCTACTAATATAAATCTCTTCAGAGTTTGATCCTGGTAAAATAGAAAATAAATGTTTAATTATTAAAATTCTACCTTAGCACTAAAATTTATAAAGTTTGTTCAAGTTGCGCAAAAACGAGCATCTCATTGTAAGTTTTTATAAAAGTAGAATGTATAATGCTCATTTTAAAGCACATTTGAGGGCTTGACTCCATTGGATATGGTACTTTTATTTTAAGAGAAGTTTGATCACACTTAAAATTGCGACCTCTTTTACTAGAAATACGAAAAATAATAGAAATACAGCTAAAATATAAGTCTTTAACAGATATAATAATAGTTCCTTACCTCCAGGAGTAGAATCCATCATTAAAATACTTAAATCCACCGAAAAATGTAATAAAATATACAGTTGAATTTTAAGAATAAATGAAACAAAACACATCCGCTGCTAGTTAAACTTTGGACTAAGATACTACGTACACGTACACGGGGATAAAGGGGGCGCGGGGCGCTTACCAGGTAGTTAGCCCGTTTTACTGAGAATGTTGTTTAAACAATAAAAACCAGTTAGCGTGCAATTTGTAAATTTTAGTTTTTGCCAACTTTTAGTGATATTTCGCCTGTGTGCGTGCGATGGTGGCCCGCGGGCCTGGGGTTGAGCAGCCTTGATCTAGATGGATATTTGGTATGAAAATATGTGCATTCCTTGCATTGTGAGAACTTCGCAGTAGTAACATGATACTGGTAGGTTGCTTCATGTTTGTTATCTACACATAATGCAGTCCGATATAAAATGTAGTTGTTCAGTAAATAACACATAGCAGCATTAGGTATTATCTGCAGATGGCCACATTTGCTCAACACAGTTCTTATCTGTTCCAGTTAGGGATGCCAGATACAGGCTTATCATTTCCGGGACAATTCTACGGTAATGGATTCAGGCCGATAAAAATGTGAATGTATTTCGCAAAATTACATTAGCATCGATAATAATAAGAAACGTCGATAATTTCTATCGACATTTTTTTATATCCTGACAACCCTAGGAATGTCAGTTTGCCATATGTCGCAGAGATCAAGCTATCTTTTAGGAACTATACCAATGTGCCTAGGATTCTGCGATTGAACTCACCATGTGGCTCATATATTAGTAGCCAGTAAGGCAATGTTAGCTAATTACCTACATGAATAAAGACTAATAAAAACAAGGACCAACAACGTCCAGTGTCCAAATATATCAATTAAAACTAGACAGTTTTTTTAGTCTGGACAGTAGGCACAGTCGACGCGTCGGGCGTCTACCCGACGACGCGTCGACTGTGCCTACTGTCCAGACTTGTTCATTTAATTCTAATCTGAAATTTAAACAAGGCATTCCTACCAATTTCAGTGTGGTATGTCATTGTCGGTCTTCGTAATGGACCTCGTCTTCTGCCACCTTATCTGGCAGTGTCACGTTACGATACCATCCACTAAATTAATAGGTACATTGCTTTAAGTTACAGACCGGCCATGGACAACGACGGACTTCCTCTGTATCCTTCGAGTTTCGAGAACCAAGTTCAGGTAATTTTATAATAATAATTGTTTCTGGTAGTTTTATATATCATTGACTCGTTGTGCAGTCAACAGTAGCAATTGCACTACGAACATCATCCTTATTGCTACGACATAAAGGTGCTGTCAGTGTCAAAAAGTTACAACTGATGTGGGGTTGGCTGTACGGTCAGCAACGACAGTTAATTGACACTGTTACTTTTAGTTAATCGCAGTCTACTGCTGGACCTCCCAGGCAGTGCCACAATACCCTGCCCTCCGCCTTCCGCATCCATGTCTGTCCCAGCCACCTTAATTTCGTCGGTCCGTCTAGCTGGGGGGCGTCCCACACTACGCTTGCTGATTCGCGAATCTAAAATCTACATTAAATTCACTAACAGAAAACGCATAGCCTTAACCGCTGGGTCTGGAGGCATACAATTTTTCACAAGCGTTCTAGAGCTCAAGAATGAAGGATGGATCTTTAAAAATTCATCTCCTCAAGTGATTAAATAGGCGATGAAAGTTTGTATGGAAGTTCGTCATTTTTATGATGGGCAACCCCATGGTGCACGTGGGCGTAGTCGCAGCGGAAAAGGGTCTAATTTCTTAATTTCAGTTTAGCAGATGTTTATAAGTGTATGACGTCGTGTAATTGTGTATGGTAAGTACAAATTTGTGCATCCAACCATTGGGGAGGTATTCAACAAAAACTGTTTCAGCTGGAACTACGTTATCCTAGCGGCACAATCTTTTTTTTATGGACGTACAAGAAAACAAATACATTCAATAATTAGTGTGTAACGAGAGGTAAATGTGTATGTTTAAATGAAAGTGTGTCATAAAACTGCGAAAATAATCTTTCCGCTGCGCTGACGTTTGGCTATTTGATGAAAATCATATAAAACCGTTTAGTGCAGAGTTGTATTTTTTTACGCACGTTGCTTTTAATTTGTGTGTAATGTTTGTGAAAATAGAATTGAAAAAAAACACACCGTTCAGAAGATAAAAGTAAAATAAGGTTATTACGTCCAAGTACTTATAATAGGAACTCTAGAGCCTAACTTATAACGTTTATTTGTATCTAACAAGGGTCTACAATGTCTTGCCAAGTTTCATTTATGACGTGCTCTTAGTAATTAATGAGCAATGGCATATTTTACTACGACTGGACCACTATGTGTATGACATCAGATTGTAGGACTTTTTAATGGAAAAGCAAAATAAAACATATTCTGATATTTATTGTATTAGTGCAACTATCTACATGTAAAATTTCAGCTCATTACACTAAATAATTAAAGAGATAAATAGGGGTTAAAGTGTGAAATTGCCGTTTTATTGTAATAGGTACATACTTCGAATTGACATAGAACCTTCATGGTTTGAGATTTTTGAGTGAAACTTTTTTCACATGATAACTATGAAGTTCTTCTTTTAAAAAAATGTGCGACATTCGATTATCGACTTTCATTTGTTTTTTTTTATTCAGCTTACACAAGAAAGTTGGATACTTCGAAAATTCGAGTTATTTTTGAATACGAGTTCCGACGATACCAATGTTGCGTTTGGAGAGGGGACTACTAATGAACGCACCGTGCGATTTTGGTTTAAACGCTTTCGTGATTGAAACTTTAATTTGGAAAACGAACCACGTGGAAGACCGCACACGGGTGAATAACAATCAATGGAAAGAGATGGTGGAAGCCGATCCGAGCCAAACTACCCAGGAATTAGCGGCATGGTTTAACGTTACCTTACCAACAATATTGACTCATTTGCGTCAAATCAATAAAATAAAAAAATATGAGAAATGGGTGCCTCATGATTTGACTGATCTGCAGAAAGAAACGCGTGTTGAAACTTGTGTTGCCTTGTTGAATCGATACAGAAATGAAAGAATATTGGATCGAATTGTGACATGTGATGAAAAGTGGATTCTTTACGATAACCGTAAGCGAAAAATGCAATGGCTGACCCCAGGTCAAACGCTGCAACAGTGTCCTAAAGCAAAGCTTACCAATAAAAAGGTAATGGTAACTGTTTGGTGGTCTCAGCATGGTGTTATTCACTATAGCTTTCTCCGATCGTCAAGCCATAACGGCAGATGTCTACTATGCCGAACTCCGAACAATGATATCAAAACTAGCAGTGAAACAGCCCCGACTCATGAACTGATCTTCACCATTATCGCTCCATGATAACGCGAGACCTCATACAGCACGAGAAACAGTTTTAACTCTACAGGAACTGTAATTAGAAACCATTCGACACCCTCCGTATTCGCCAGACCTTGCTCCAACGGACTACCATTTTTTTCGTGATTTGGACAATTTTCTACGTGATAAAAAGTTTTCTTCTCAGGAGGCAGTACAAAATGCTTTCACACAATTTGTCGACTATAGATCACGAGAGTTCTATCGCAAAGGCTAAATGACCATCCTATTAGATGGCAGCAATGTAAAGATAATAATAGTAGTTATTTTGATTAAATAAATATGTTAGATAAAAAATAAAAAAACTAATTTCCATTTTTCAGTACAAATCGGAAATTTCATACTTTAACCCCTAATAATTATTATAATAGAAATACCAGAACAATCGCAATATATGGATAAACCGACCAAGATAAACTTACAAAAAAGCGGCCGTGCAGTATAGAGAGCTAACGATCTCAATTTTCCAGTACCTATAGTATCGTTAATGTGTTTAATAGTTTCGTACAGGTGCGTAGTGTGCGTACACAATAGTTTAGCAGAAAATAAAACAACTGCAATACCTTTATACTCTTAAAAGTATTTATTAGATTGACTAATTAAAATTAAAAAAATCAGCATTTATTAACAAAGTAATAATAACATTGATATAATCAGTTTTTTTTTTATTAAATATAAATAACAAATATATTGGTGAAGATTCTCTTGTTCAATAACTAAACTATAATAAATTAGAGAATCGCTATCTTTTACTAACAGGCAGCACGAGAAAAGGACGGCTATAGCTATCAACTAAGTTATAGATGTCAAACAAGTTTACGCCTTGCTGCTACTTCACCGCGTTTTTAGTCGACATGTTTTTAGTTTCGTTTAATGGAAATATTAGTTCAACAAAATTTGACAGCCCTAATTTACTTACGGCCGTCTCTTTCTTGTTTTATTACAGAAAAAGTTAGCAATAGCCTGAATTAAGTTTAATTTGTGCACAACAGAATCGGCACCATTGTCTACTGTAAAAGCCCATACCTGGTATAAATAAAACTTAGGTTTTAGGCCGCTTTCACATGAGGACGTTAGCAGCGCGACAGTCGCGCGGCTAACGTCCTAATGTGTTAGCGGCCTTTCTTGTAAATTTTCGAGAGTTTGAGCTTTTACAGCAACAAATATCACAGAATCACAGATCTAATAATTGACTCAATTGTGAAGGTAGGTTTGCAATGTAGTCCAGTACCCCTACCTACGGTCTACGTTTGTACGCTGGAAGCAGCAAATTAACACATTGCGGGACACTAAAGGAGACACAATAGCAGTTTTATTGTTTTTACCGCCCGTCATACCGTCCCGCAATGAGTTATGGACATAATAATTACCTACTGTAACAACTTTTTGTAATATTCTGACAAATAATAGTAGATTATTAACCAAGGGGATAAAGCAGTGTCTTCTGTCGCGGGTGACGATTTAAATCGCGAGCGTAACGAAGGACTCGAGGTTTACTACCGAGCGTAGCTTGGGTGTTAAAAACTTAAATCACGAGCGAAGCGAGGGATTTAAGACGAGTCCTGAGTGTAGCGAGGGATTTAAGTTCACCCAAGACTAAGACAGCTTTATCACCGAGGAAAATACTCTACTTTTCGTACCATTTGCGAAAAAATTAACACAATAATAATATGAGATAAGCTTAAGCATTTATTAAAAATAATGACAATTAAAAGTAAAAGTTAATATTCGAAACATTGGTCCAATTATTGATAGAGAGAGTTACATTTTTGTTTGGTACATTTATTGTTGATGACTTGATTTGAGTACCTATTTCTCTGTTCTTGCGTCTGAGGAACTTGGCAAATTCCTAGACTAATATTTTTTGTCGGAAAAGCAAAGGCATCATACGGCCTCGTCGGTTTTCGTAATTTTATTTAATAATCATAACTGTATAATAAATGCGTATTCCTTTTTCAAAAAGATGTATAATGCTTTATATACAAACTCAATGGTGTAAACACAGATGTAGTTCAGTATAAATTTCGGTAAGTATTCCAAATTTAAATCACATTCTCCCCCTAGAGGATGAATGAAATTCAGTACAATTTTCTTTCCCTGTTTTTAACAGATTAAAAATTACTATTGTTATGTTCGCTTTTTGTGGCATAGAATGTCACTTTTTTGAGCAAGTGGTATGAAAATACATTTGTTATTACAGATGCAATTATTATTGTAATAATTTCGTAAGTTTAAGAAAAAACAAAGTGACCTACTATTTTTATCACGAAAGTTATTACTTGTAAAGCTGGGTTCCCACGGTGCGTGATTCTGTGGATCATCACGCACAGCCGACGACAACGGACGGCAACGCACACAGACAGGGCTCTTTCAACGGTGCGAGTCGGTCTGTGTAGATCTTTTGATGGCTTCATTTCAAAATGCAAAGTGAAAGAGAACGTATCGTCGCTGCAGCTGCGGCTGTGGTATTAATTAACAATTACCAAATTATGCGATCTAGTAAAAGTAAAAAGAAACCACGTTGCTGGTGGATATCAGCATACAACAAAAGTCGTTTAAGGTAAGGTAGGTACTTAAATATCCAATTTTATTTTCTGTATTGATCACGGTAGAAAATTAACGAATGACATAAAATATTCCCTGTCCTGTGATCCTAACGGTGGGATCATGGGGAATGATTCGGAAAAACTTATAAGTGTCGGATCGCGTCGCACCGCACCTTTGAAGTTACCGCCTCGCGACGGATACCGGCGCACCGCCACAGACGTCCTGTACTCCTGTGCTACCACGGACGAGACCCTTCACACGGTGCGTCGTGCGAGCTGGTCCGCGTCCGTCCGCGATATCACGCACCGTGGGAAGCTAGCTTTACAGATTATCTTAGCAGTTTGATAACACATAAATTTCATTTAAACATACCTACACATTTACCTCTCGTTACACACTAATGAATGAATGAATTGGTTTTCTTGTACGTCCATAGAAAAAAAACTTGAGAGGTGTCAAGGGACACCAGGATGGAACGAAGTTCCTTTCGATTAATTAGTGAAGGAATTGAATAAAATTTTATTTTTTTTAAGTTATAATAATAGGTATTTTTTTATTATTAACAAATAAAAAACACAGACAAAAAAACTGCTTTCTACAAGGTGGGCCAAAAGAAGTCATCCGATGTTGTTTGGCTCTCTTTTTTTTCTAAATGAAAAACTTCGATTCTGTTTTTTGATTATGTTTATTAGAACCTATAGAATTTTATTGGTCAAGTCGAGAAGATTATATCGGCCAAATGGGCGCCGTCACAATTGATTGCCATACGGGCTCGTTTTATGGCATTTTTCATCACTTCGGCGGGAACTTCGGGAGAAATGTTGTCCTTGAGGGCTTCCAGAGTCTCGGGCTTGTTCATGTAAACACGGGACTTCAAAAAACCCCACAAAAAAAAGTCTGGAACGCTTAAATCAGGCGATCTTGCGGGCCAGTGCAACTAGCCAAAACGAGAGATGAGGCGACCCGGGAACACTGCCTTCAGAATATCGACTGTAGCTCGCGCAGTGTGTGCCATTGCTCCGTCCTGTTGGAACCACATGTCCCTTAGTCCTAATTCGCAGGTCTTTGACCAAAATTCGCCTTAGGGACGTCCGGCTGATGGCTAATTGCGTGGCACGGCGTCTGGTCCCACAGAACGGGCGCTCCGGGGCCGGCCACTCTTGGCAACGTCTCGTGTGGTCCCAAACTCTTCAAGGTTGGTGGCCAAACGGCGCAGTGTTTGCGCAGTCGGTGTCAGACGGCCGGGGAGTCGGCGACGGAATTCGCACTGCGCCAACACCACAGACGAATTGTTACGCAAAAAAATAGATACGATTATTTCGCGTTCTTGGGGAGTGTATCGCTCCATGGCTTGTTCACTTGTATTCTGTATCTGTCTAGTCCACAAATGTCAAAACAGGTTTGACGTTTGCGGCCATTTGCAAAAATGAGAGCATCTTCCAATAGGGTGATTTCTTTTGGCCCACCTTGTATAAGAGAGAGAGAGACAGACCGAGAAACGCGCGCACGCCGCACGGCTTACAACTATAGCAAAAAGTATCGTTACAACTTTTGGTCTTAATTTTTTCCGTCTAGCCCCCTTTCGCAACGCGCGATAAGGAACTTCGTTCCAAAAATTGAGCCGCTAGGATGACGTAGTAAACAGTTTTCGTTGAATAGCTCCCCAATGGTTGGATGCACTTGTACTTACAATACACAATTACACGACGTCATACACTAAACATCTGCTAAACTAAAATGAACAAATTAGAGTTAGACCATTTTCTGCTGCGACTACGCCCACATCGTCGGGCACATGGTTAGTTCTGTTATTTACAATTTTAAATTGACACAAAGTCAAAGATTTATTTGCAGATAAATATGGTTACAACAGTTCTTACAATGGTGGTATAATAGTAGCTTAACATATTCAATCATAATATAATGACATGCACATATTTTGGTGGTATAGGTATGTAATTAGGAAATTTAGATTTAAACTGAAGGAATTCTTTAATAGTAGAAGGGATTCTCAATTAGCCACCTGTGTAAAGCCCTTCTGAAGCGAACCATTGGAAGTTCTTTAATTTGGTTAGGAATCTTGTTATAAATCTGAATACACATAGGGTAGCAACTTCGTCTTGTAGAACTACAAGACGAAGTTGCTAGTTTTGAACTTACATTTATCTCTCGGTTTTTCAAACATCTCAGGGTGAGATTTGGTAAATTTACATAAATAAGTAAATAGAACTACCTAATGAACTACCTAAGAACATTCTAAGAACTTAGAATACTTACCTATTCTAAGTTAAGTTTATGGTTCGTATTTATTTTTGGTAATTTTTTAACCATGCATTTGTCTTACCGCGTATTCCATATATATCACACTAGCTTCTGCCCGCGGCTTCGCCCGCGTGGATGTCGGAAATTATCCCACGGGAACGTGCTAACAGGATAAAATGTATGTGCTTCCCCAGGCTGCCATCTATTTCTATGCCAAATCAGAAGTTCAGTGGTTTAGGCGTGAAAATGAAACATACAAATTCAAGTTCAAATCCTCCCCTTAAAAACTGAATTACCCCTTTTTGTCCCGTCAGTGGTAAATTTTCGACAACTTTACATACATAATATTGATTATTTTCTGTCAAAAGTATCAATACTGAGTTTCGAGTTACTCGGACCGCGCATTCAATTTCTTCCACACATACTTAACACCCCTATATCCCCCTTTGAGGGGTAGTTATGAAAAACTTATAATGATAAACTTTATTACTTACTTAGGCAAGCCAAGTTTCAAGTTTATTAACTATGAATAAGATTTTTCATACAAACTGTATCCCCCGCTTTTCACCCCCACAGGGGTGGAATTTTGAAAAATCGTTTGGGATTATTCATAACTTGATTCAAAGGTTATTTATATTAATTTTCGAGTTAATCAAGCCACGCATTATAATCCTCCCTTGTAAAATTAACTACCCCTTTTCAGCCCGTTAGGGGTAGATTTTCGAAAAACCCTGATACATATTACTCTTTATTTTTGGTCTTAAGTATAAACACTGAGTTTCGAGTTAATCGGACCGCGCATTCAAATTATTCCACACAAACTTCAACACCCCTATATCCCCCTTTGAGGGGTAGTTTTGAAAAACTTATAATGATAAACTTTATTACTTACTTAGGCGAGTATTCTTGAAAAGTTTCAAGTTTATTCACCTAATGAAGAAGATTTTTCATATAAACTATATCCCCGCTTTTCACCCCCACAAGGGTGGAATTTAAAAAATCGTTTGGGATGTATTCATAACTTGACTCAAAGATTATTTATACTATTTTTCGAGTTAATCAAGCCATGCAGTAAAATCCTCCCCTGAAAAATTGACTACCCCATTTCAACCCGTCAGGGGTAGATTTTCAAAAAACCCTGATATACATTATTTTTACTTTCAATATTAGGTATAAATACTGAGTTTCGAGTAAATCGGACTGCGCGCTAAAATTCTTCCATACAAACTTTGAAACCCCCCAATCCCTTATTAGGGGGTAGTTTAGAAGAAAAAAAAATGACAATCTTCATAATTTATTTAGATAAGTATTCGTGCCAAGTTTCAAGTTTATTAACTCAAGGAATAAGATTTTTCATACAAACGAATTCCCCCCTTTTTACCCTCTTAGGGGTGGAATTTCAAAAAATCCTTTGTTAGTGGATGCCTACTCTTCACGAAGAACACACCCTCCAAATTTCATGTCTCTAGGACAAGCGGTTTAGGCTGTGCGTTGATCTATCAGTAAGTCAGTCAGTCAGTCAGGACTTTGAATTTTATATATATAGATTTTTTTAGTAGTAGGTAGCTCGTGCGATACAAAGTCAAAGGCTTTTGACATTTTATTATTATTATTATTTTTTATTGACAATGGGCTCACTCTTGACCTCAATCCAGCCCAGAGGCAGGGATGAGATCTACGGTGGAACGAGCTTGCCCAGAAGAAGCCTATTCACTCTCATAATGTCAAAAAATACAACAGTTGTCGGGATTTTATGGTCAATATTTATAATAACTAGGTTAATTAAGATAAATGTCGCTGTGGTTGTCGATTTCCTTTCTTGGAATCCATGCAGTTATTGTTTCAAAATTTGGAACTTATCGATAAAATTTATTAATCGTGTATGCATGAGCTTTTCGTAAATTTTTGCTAAAATAGGCAATAGGGCTATCGGTCTGTAATTATCAACAAGTTTTTTTATGACCTTTTACTATGTATTGGTCTAATAATGCATTTTCAATTTCTCAGGAAACACTCCCATGAATAATGATAAGTCTATTAGATGTACGAGTACCGGAGTAATAATAGTGACATCAAAACTATCCGATACACTTGGAATAATTGCCTAAGTTTGTTTTATAAGGTTTTCTGTAAGCATCGTTAAAAAAATATTGTTTTCAAGAAATCCTTAATAACTAGTGTTATTAGACCCTCGTTGCTGACTGAACCTCGACGAGGACATGATGATAAGCAAATACCTAATAATAAAATAGGTGTTCACAATACGGTAGGTATTGTGTACACCTATTTTATTGTTACCTCACCTATTTTTTTATTATTATTACAACAGAATAGATCAGAAAAGAATAAAATGTCAATGCAATTAAATTAACGAATGAGTAGGTACCTATAAATTATAAAGGGCACAGAAATAAAATATAAATAAAATATCAAATGCAAAAAATAAATAAACGAAAGAGCAGTCAGCAGGTTAAAATTATACGGGTCACAGTATTGAAATTAATATAAAATGTCAAAAGTTGAAAACATACCAAGTAATTTTTTTTTTAAATAACTCGTTTATGCATAGGATAGGACATGCGCATTCCCTACACAAGTAGGTACCTATGTACACTAACGATACCTAATGACGTTATGTCCTCAGAATAGAATAACTCCCTGATATCCCTGAGTAGGTATGTTTGACATTTTAATTTGTGCTAAGTGCTTTTCCATTAGAAAATGTTTAGTAGCATACCGCCATCTATTACATCGGTACCGCCATCTATACAGGGTGTACTAGAAGGGTGTGGTCAGATTTAACATAGGTACCTACTTTTACAGGATGTACTAGAATGGTGTGGTCAGATTTAAGGGTGTGTGGGCACTGAGCATAAAACTGAACAACTTTCTCCATGGAACCAGTACTGTATTCGCGAAAAAATTATCAACTGCCCCATACATCTATATATATAAAATTCAAAGTCCTGACTGACTGACTGACTGACTGACTGACTGACTGACTGACTGACTGACTGACTGATAGATCAACGCACAGCCTAAACCGCTGGTCCTAGAGACATGAAATTTGGAGGGTGTGTTCTTCATGAAGAGTAGGCATCCACTAAGAAAGGATTTTTGGAAATTCCACCCCTAAGAGGGTGAAAAGGGGGGAATTCGTTTGTATGAAAAATCTTATTCCTTGAGTTAATAAACTTGAAACTTGGCACGAATACTTATCTAAAGAAATTATAAATATTGTCATTTTTTTTTTCTTCTAAACTACCCCCTAATAAGGGATTGGGGGGTTTCAAAGTTTGTATGGAAGAATTTTAGCGCGCAGTCCGATTTACTCGAAACTCAGTATTTATACCTAATATTGAAAGTAAAGAATAATGTGTATCAGGGTTTTTTGAAAATCTACCCCTGACGGGCTGAAATAGGGTAGTCAATTTTTCAGGGGAGGATTTTACTGCATGGCTTGATTAACTCGAAAATTAGTATAAATAATCTTTGAGTCAAGTTATGAATACATCCCAAACGATTTTTTTTAATTCCACCCCTGTGGGGGTGAAAAGCGGGGATACAGTTTATATGAAAAATCTTCTTCATTAGGTTAATAAACTAGAAACTTTTCAAGAATACTCGCCTAAGTAAGTAATAAAGTTTATCATTATAAGTTTTTCAAAACTACCCTTCAAAGGGGGATATAGGGGTGTTAAGTTTGTGTGGAATAATTTGAATGCGCGGTCCGATTAACTCGAAACTCAGTGTTTATACTTAAGACCAAAAATAAAGAGTAACATGTATCAGGGTTTTCAAAAGTCTAACCCTAACGGGTTGAAAAGGGGTAGTTAATTTTACAAGGGAGGATTATAATGCGTGGCTTGATTAACTCTAAAATTGGTATAAATAATCTTTGGATCAAGTTATGAATATTCCCAAACGATTTTTCAAAATTCCACCCCTGTGGGGGTGAAAAGCGGGGGATACAGTTTATATGAAAAATCTTATTCATTTAGTTAGTAAACTTGAAACTTGGCAAGACTACTTGCCTAAGTAAGTAATAAAGTTTATCATTATAAGTTTTTCAAAACTACCCCTCAAAGGGGGGGGGGGGGGGTGTTAAGTTTGTGTGGGAGAAATTGAATGCGCGGTCCGAGTAACTCGAAACTCAGTATTGATACTTTTGACAGAAAATAATTAATAATAAGTATGTAAAGTTCTCCAAAATTTACCACTGACGGGACAAAAAGGGGTAATTCAGTTTTTAAGGGGAGGATTTGACCTTGAAACTGTATGTTACATTTTCACGCCTAAACCACTGAACTTCTGATTTGGCATAGAGATAGATGGCATCCTGGGGAAGCACATACATTTTATCCTGTTAGCACGTTCCCGTGGGATAATTTCCGACATCCACGCGGGCGAAGCCGCGGGCAGAAGCTAGTAACTTCTATAAAATTCAAAAACCTTCTCGACCCAAATGTACGGCTGATTATTCCCGTCTTCGATTCTACTCTTTTTGCGCCATAACAATAGATCGCACCTGGAGCATAAGTATAGGTATTTCATCGCATTCTGTATGTTTTCTTACAGATAAAGAACTTTAACCCAAAAGTCTCGGCCCCGGTGGCGCCGCAACAGATGCCAGAGCCAATGCAAGCACCAGCGGTATTTACAAATTATATTTTCTTTCTTACAGTTTGATTACGTATATTTTACATACATATACAGTCTCCAACTAAGACCTATATGATGGATTGAAGAACGATGTTTTTTTCATCAATGTATGCTCGCCAAATGTTGGGCACTCGTCGTTGCAATAACCCACAAACCATCAAATATGTCTTAGTTGGAGACTGTTTTTCTATCGCAGGAAAGTGTGGGTTAATAGTGCATGGAACAGACCTAATAAATATTCGTCAGGGCTAATAGTAGGTACAATTGTTTCAGAAGCAGCTGCTGGGTCCCGAGAACACGGTGACGACTTGTCAGTTCTGCCACGCGTCGGTCAAGACTGCGGTGAAGTACACCACCACGTCGCGCACGCATATGGCCGCCGCACTCTGGGGCATGTTGTGGTATGTATACTACTTACGTTTTATAATTTAGTTTCCGATTGCGGTTTTAGAAAAGTATAATGCTACGGGTACATTGTCGCGATAAAGTGAACTACACTTAGCGCGTTCTCTCTTGCACACCGCTCGACGTCTCGCTATACAACAGAGAACGCATTACACCTACGCATAAGTTGTCGCTGTAACTTTAACATTTTTATGAATTACTATACCTACTAATCATCCTGAAAACACCTTTAATGAAACGAGAGTAAAGTTGATTTGTTAATTTTTTCCAGTTGTTTGTGCTGTGTTCCGTATGGCGCTGAATCAGCCAAAAACTCCGATCACTACTGCCCCAATTGCCAGAGATACCTCGGCACTTATGTCAAGTAAATACAACGTTACAGTCCTTGGATTCATTATTTTTATATACCTACATATTATTATATACTTGTTTATTTATAATATGATAGTTTCATGCAGAAAACTTCTCGAATACCTACGTTATGGATGGTTGAGTCAGACCCAAAATAAACCAATGAAAAACTCGCCACGGGTTTCGTGCGATGTTTTGTTTTGTTCATCCAAGATGTTTTTGGGTCAATGACCGTTCATGGTGATAAAACTTTAAAGGAACTTGTTATTAAATGTATATCTCCTTAACCTACAGAATATTACTGTTATAAACATTTATTATATTTTATAATCTTTGGTGTACCAATGAAGAGCAAAAGTAATGTGATAACTATGAAAACGAATGGCTCTCTAAACAGTAAAATGACTGATTTTTATGTAGGATGAGACTTACCTACTCTATTATCTCTTCTATTATTGTATAAGATTTGTAAAAACCTGATAGTTCATTCTACTGTGAACTTTTGTAATGTATTCCTAGCAGGTCCACGAGGAAAACAAGATGAATTCTATTTTTCTGCGATATTTATCTGATATGTATCGATTTTACGTCATTTAGGTCGTTTTGATATTATATAAAAACAAATGTCTAAACTATATCAAAATAAAATAACTTCGTAAGTTGGAAGTATAAGCATACAAGCATACCGAAATTTAATGATTTTGTGCCATACTTAATAGTAGTACCTAAGTACCTACTACATAACATAAATTGATTACCTATACTAAATGGTATCGTCAATAATGTTTTAAAATTGTCATAATTGTCATACACCGATGGATTTACGTTATAATATTTCTATACGAAGAGATACATACAACACGTCATTCTAAACGATGAGATTTGCCAAATATCTGTTTCGGCAAAAGATATACCTACGTGCCGTTATCAACATATTTGAAATGTATCTTATTTTTAATAAAGCATTTACTATGAATACACACGCGTTTAATTGCTATTTAATGAGAAAAGTGATGGGCAACCTAATAAAACTACAAATAGTTTATGATAATTTATTTTATATCTATATATATAAAATTCAAAGTCCTGACTGACTGACTGACTGACTGACTGACTGACTGACTGACTGACTGACTGACTGACTGACTGACTGACTGATAGATCAACGCACAGCCTAAACCGCTGGTCCTAGAGACATGAAATTTGGAGGGTGTGTTCTTCATGAAGAGTAGGCATCCACTAAGAAAGGATTTTTGGAAATTCCACCCCTAAGAGGGTGAAAAGGGGGGAATTCGTTTGTATGAAAAATCTTATTCCTTGAGTTAATAAACTTGAAACTTGGCACGAATACTTATCTAAAGAAATTATAAATATTGTCATTTTTTTTTTCTTCTAAACTACCCCCTAATAAGGGATTGGGGGGTTTCAAAGTTTGTATGGAAGAATTTTAGCGCGCAGTCCGATTTACTCGAAACTCAGTATTTATACCTAATATTGAAAGTAAAGAATAATGTGTATCAGGGTTTTTTGAAAATCTACCCCTGACGGGCTGAAATAGGGTAGTCAATTTTTCAGGGGAGGATTTTACTGCATGGCTTGATTAACTCGAAAATTAGTATAAATAATCTTTGAGTCAAGTTATGAATACATCCCAAACGATTTTTTTTAATTCCACCCCTGTGGGGGTGAAAAGCGGGGATACAGTTTATATGAAAAATCTTCTTCATTAGGTTAATAAACTAGAAACTTTTCAAGAATACTCGCCTAAGTAAGTAATAAAGTTTATCATTATAAGTTTTTCAAAACTACCCTTCAAAGGGGGATATAGGGGTGTTAAGTTTGTGTGGAATAATTTGAATGCGCGGTCCGATTAACTCGAAACTCAGTGTTTATACTTAAGACCAAAAATAAAGAGTAACATGTATCAGGGTTTTCAAAAGTCTACCCCTAACGGGTTGAAAAGGGGTAGTTAATTTTACAAGGGAGGATTATAATGCGTGGCTTGATTAACTCTAAAATTGGTATAAATAATCTTTGGATCAAGTTATGAATATTCCCAAACGATTTTTCAAAATTCCACCCCTGTGGGGGTGAAAAGCGGGGGATACAGTTTATATGAAAAATCTTATTCATTTAGTTAGTAAACTTGAAACTTGGCAAGACTACTTGCCTAAGTAAGTAATAAAGTTTATCATTATAAGTTTTTCAAAACTACCCCTCAAAGGGGGGGGGGGGGTGTTAAGTTTGTGTGGGAGAAATTGAATGCGCGGTCCGAGTAACTCGAAACTCAGTATTGATACTTTTGACAGAAAATAATTAATAATAAGTATGTAAAGTTCTCCAAAATTTACCACTGACGGGACAAAAAGGGGTAATTCAGTTTTTAAGGGGAGGATTTGACCTTGAAACTGTATGTTACATTTTCACGCCTAAACCACTGAACTTCTGATTTGGCATAGAGATAGATGGCATCCTGGGGAAGCACATACATTTTATCCTGTTAGCACGTTCCCGTGGGATAATTTCCGACATCCACGCGGGCGAAGCCGCGGGCAGAAGCTAGTTTTATTATATTACACTTAAAATCGTATCACAAGAAACTAGCATATTAAAAAAAGAGCCATAGAAAACATTAGTCGTAAGCGCAGTGGTTACGCGACGTACTATCGGTCTATTCTGTAAAAATCTCACCGTGAAAAGTTAGATGAAGTGAGCTTAGAGTGAGCTGTCAATAGTGTCAATCCCTAGCATTAGTTGGAATGACAGCTCACTCCACGCTCACTTCACCTAAGTTTTCACGGTGAGAGGGTTACAGAATCGCACTGCTGGTTGGTGAGCGCACGCAGTAGCCTTGCGCGGCGTATGGCGGCGGCTTCGCGCTGTATGTCCTCGCTGTTGTTGGCGTTGAGCTCCAGCGCGCCCGCCGCGCGCACAGCGCGTGCCCGACGCCCGCCCTCGCCGCGCCGCGCGTGCAGCGCCACGCCCACCTCCAGCAGGGTGCCGTCCCAGATGCAGCCGTAATAACCGTCCATAGCGTCCGCCGCGGTGCCCGTCTGTGGAACATCAATTGAGAAATTGTACCAGAAGCAGACCTACACCCCACGGTGGATTATTTACAGAGTTTATAGGGTTTTATTTAAGTTAGCACAGTCGCGTTTAGACCTCAAATTATCTCCTTTTAACACCACAAAAGTTTATTAGAGGCCTGAATTCCCACTTAATACTGTTCGGCGACATGTGCTAGACAAATAGTTTTACCTTTTCTGCGAGGCACTTGAAGGCGGTGGTGTAGTCTGGTTCGTCGGGCAGCTGGCACAGCGCGGCGGCTTGCGTGGGCGCATTGAGTGCCTGGCAGCATCGTGCCGCGCGCCGCGCTATGCTGGGCTCGTCGGGAGCGCGCTTGGCGAAGTGCCACGAGCCTGCCGCTGCACCGCAGAGGTATCGCCGTAGCGCTGCGCCCCAACGACCCTCTGCCATCTCCACGTCGCCGTATAATAATAATAATAATAAGCCCCCTAAACAACCACACGTCCTGATTGACCATCTAATCACGTGGGGGGCGGACACACGAATGAGAAATTACTGGCGTGGCTAACGTGGCTCTGGAAACCCACTTAAAAATGGAGACTCGTTCAAAAAGAAAACGTTTAGGACCGCTGCCCGGGGGCGATCGCCGGGGCGCACTTGGAGCTGACGCTGAGTGTCTCAGCATGCGAACCGTCAGCGGTGAGTTGAGCAGGCGGGCTCCCACCGACAAAGATGCTACAGCCGAAATCATTGGCGATGGTGACAGACTGATGGACAGGACAAACACCCCTGTAGAACTGTATAGTCCAAGTACAGTATCTTACACACCTTCTAGACCATCATCACCATCCATACCATCGTCACCCATGCCATCATCACCTCCCATTATTAGTTTAAATACAGTTCCACCCACTCCGACCTTGAATGTTGCGCGGGAGGTATCTACCTTTTTACCCGCGATTTCAGTTTCAGAACAACGGGTTTCCGATCAACGAAGAATTATAGTTAGGAATAAACTTTTGTCGCAAGCCGAATTAGACCAAGTTAAAGAAGAAGTACGAACACTATTAGAACAAGAATCAGAAAACTATGTAGACACTAGTACTATCATACTACCACAAAACACAAACGAAAATATTTTGCAAGAACAACCACAATCGCTCACTCCATTACATCCTAACAGTCAATCTCAACAATACAACCAATCACAAGTTTACACGCAAACACCACACATATCCACACAAACCGAATCCTTAACGCTAACGCTTGAAAATGATATTGAGACATTAGTTGTCGCAGATCAAAACTTAACCACAGATACGTATATTCAAGAAATACAGAATAAATTTAGAACAACAATAGCACAATACTCTGGGATGGATCCGGCTGTTCGACCAAAACTACCTAAACTTAAATACACTCGTAACCTATTCCGTTTAGTTAATTTATTTAATGAAAATATACTCATACAATTTATATCTATATATATATAGAAAAAAACATTCTATCTATATATAGAAAAAAACATCCGTAGACTTCGAAGTATACAGACGTGCTCATCAATGCATTTTTAAATAAAATAAATTAACGCTTGCATAAACAGTGACCCAGTTTACAAGTTGTACAAGTGTAAATAATGAACTGACTAGATTATTTTTAAATATTGTATTATATGGAAGGCAGCCCCTTTAATCGGAGCGCGATGATACGACGCAGCCCTCCACCGACACCGACCCCGGTGCCGACCCCGGTACCGACACCGACATCGGCACCGACACCGCCCCGAAAGCCAAGACAGGACCAGGATGAGACAATTGAGGTAGTGACCACTCCGGAGATCCAGAACTGGTTGACAACAATTGAGCAATGCCTGAATGAGGTGTGTGCTATTGCTTCTGATGGGAAGCTCAACACTGAGCACAAATTAAAGATCAACAATCTTTGCCGAAAAGTTGGACATGGAGCTGCGCAAATGGCTGTTCAATACCAGCCGCTAAAACAAAAAGCTATTCAAACCCACACCTCTCTTAAAACCATGACCGAAGCTCGAGACCTATCCGACTGCCTAACGGAGATGAACCGGACGATTCAGGAGTCCTGTACGAAGCAGGATGCGGGTACATCTTTTGCAGATATGGTGAAGAAGGGGTCCAACCGCTTTATTCGTCCTAATACTTTTAGCTCCGTGGCGATTTATCCCAGTGATAACTCAAAGACCAGTGACGAAACCAAGACCATGGTCCAAAATATCATATGCCGTGGAGAAATGAAGCTGAAGGTACGAGGCGTACGCAAAATAGGAAAAGGAGGATTGATAATCAGCACTGAGACCAAAGATGACCTAGATAAGCTCAAACAAACAGTCCAACTCGCTTCGTCAGGGCTTACCGTCGACGAACCTCAAAAGCGCAAACCTCGCATTATAGTAATAGGAGTTCCCACGTCCATGTCTGAAAATGAGGTTTATTTAACAGAACTTGACCGACAAACTGCCGACTATGTCCCAAGATACATTTTTGACCTCAATAAAACTGAGCCACAAATCTGGTAGGAAGGATGCTGAGAATTGCAACTATATTATAGAAGTTCCAGCCATCATTCGCAAGGCCCTCATCACACAGGACAGAGTATTTATAAATTGGACGTCCTGTCCGGTACGAGACTTTACACTGGTAACTAGATGTTACAAGTGCCAGCAGTATGGTCATGCAGCCAAAACATGCAAAATTGCTGCCCCCACATGCGGTCATTGCGGTGAAGAAGGGCACACTATCCAAGACTGCGCAAAGAAGGCACACCGCCAAAATGTGCTAAAAATGCAAAATTCGCTAACCGTACTGACCCAAAACATTCGTAGTATTTATAAGAACATAGATAGCTTTAATGTTTTTCTTCATAGACTAAACTTTGATTGTGATATAATGGTACTTACTGAGTGCTGGCTGGCAAATCGCCACGCTAACCTCCCAGCAATACCGGGGTACAACTTATTACATACCACAATAAACCACAATCAAAATGATGGTGTGGTAGTCTTTGCTAAGGAATCTTTAGAGGTCACAGTCGAGGAACATACTCTACAAGATTGTATGAGTAATTGTTTAGTCATCAAAATTGGTCCAACCACAGCGATAATCGTTATGTATAGATCCCCTTCCTCTAGAAACTTAGATCCTTTTAACAATTCCTTAAATCAGATTTTTCAAGCACTAAGCCCATTTAAGAATGTTATACTAACAGGTGATTTAAATATAAATATTGGCTCCGAAAACTGCGATGCAGGGACCCAAGATTACCTTAATATCTGCTTATATCATGGTTTTCTCCCCACTCACACATTGCCTACTCATGAGAGCGGTTCCTGTCTCGATCATATGATGATCAAAACCAGCCTATCATATGTTACGCTTGTTACTAACTCAACAATTACTGACCATCATGCAGTCTTACTCAACGTAAATTTAACGCTGCCTAAGCAAAATCGTCCTCAGACTATTAGCAAATTAAACACAATCAAACTCGAATATGATGTGTGCAACATTGATTTTAGCCTAGTTTACAATACTGCTGACGCTAATTTGGCTTTATCGTACTTAATAAAAAATGTTCAACAAGCAATATTACGTAACACGACAGTTTCAACAGTAAATAAGAAATTTTATAATATTAAACCATGGATTACTCCGGGACTTATTCGGTGTATAAGACACAGAGATAAACTTCATCAGAAAACTAAAAGATACCCTGATAATCCCATAATTGAAATCACCTATAAAAGATACAGGAATTTCTGCAACAATCTCCTAAAGAATTTAAAAAAGAATTACGATAAAACTGAATTAAATAAAGCAGGTAAAAATACCAAGCAACTTTGGAAACATATTAAAAACGTCACTAACATGTCTAAACAGCGTGAATCAAATTCGAGTTTATTGCTGGCTAATCATTCACCTCTCTTATCAGCTAACAATGTAAATAACTTTTTTGTAAATGTTGGAAAAGCTCTTGCCGAACAGATTCCGAAATACTGCGACCAACCATCTTTCCAAAAATCAAGCAATAGCTGTAACTTGAAATCTTTTGCTATGTTGGATACTGATGAAGATGAAATAACCCGATTAATTTCCGGGTTAAAAGACGGCTGTGCAGTTGGATGGGATAATATAAGCAATAAGATCCTTAAACACTTTAAGCATATTTTGGTACCTCCCTTAACGCATATATTTCGAATCTGTCTTTCCGAAGGAATTTTCCCTAGTTGTCTAAAAAAGGCAGTTGTAATCCCTGTCTTTAAATCTGGAAGTAAAGACGTAGTTAATAATTATAGGCCAATATCCTTACTCCCCTCAATTTCAAAAATACTAGAGAAAATTATAAACAGTAGACTAGTTAATTACCTAGAAACAAACAACATCTTATCCCCTGCGTAATTTGGTTTTAGAGCCAAACTGTCGACAGCCGATGCGGTGTATAGTCTGACTGGTTATATTTCAGAAGAACTCGGCAAAGGAAACCAGACCCTGGGAGTCTTTCTCGATTTAGCCAAGGCATTCGACACAGTGTCTGTTTCTGTCCTTCTGAACAAATTAGAGGTCATAGGAATAAGGGGAACGCCGCTGAAACTTTTTACTGACTATTTAGACCATCGGTACCAATGTGTTAGAATAGATAATATTACGAGCGATGAGCAGAAAAATACTGGTTTTGGTGTTCCACAGGGGAGTATTTTGGGCCCCACCCTCTTCCTTGTTTATATTAACGACTTGTGTAATCTAAATATTAAAGACGGTAAAATAATATCATATGCCGATGACACGGCGTTAATATTTAGCGCTAAAACCAGTAGCGAACTGTTTGATATCGCTCAACTAGGTTTTAATACTGTGACTAATTGGCTACAAAGCAATTTACTAACATTAAATGCCGACAAGACAAAATATATTCACTTCTCCATGCGAAAACCTCAACTTAACAGTACTAACCCTCATCTGTATGCCCATCAATGTGGAAACCGTACAACCATGTGTAATTGTCCCTCTATCCACAAAACGAGCAACATAAAATACCTGGGGGTAATAATGGACGACACACTCTCTTTTAAAAAACATATTGAAAGCCTAGTTAAAAGAGTCCGTAAACTAATATATGTTTTTAAAAAATTGCGAACATTAGCAGATTCAAAATTAATCACACAAGTTTATCTGGCCCTATGTCAATCTATAATTCAATACTGTATCACTTCTTGGGGTGGCGCACCAAAAACTAATTTGCTTCCTCTTGAAAGAGCTCAGAGAGCAATTTTGAAGGTAGCAAACTTCCATCCCTTCTTTTTTCCCACAGATCTGCTATATAAATCCTGCAATGTACTAACTGTTCGCCAGCTTTTCATTATGCACTTAGTATTAAAACAGCACACCATGCTTGCCTACAATGCCGACAACACCAACAAGAGACGGAATAATCTAGTATGCATGTCTAATGCAGCCTCAAAACATGTCTTTGTAGAAAGATTTTTAACATTCTTAGGCCCATTCCTGTACAATAGATTAAATAGAAAACTAAGTATCTATAAACTAAATTACTATAGCTGTAAACAAATTATATTAAATTATTTACTAACCATCGATTATGCACAGACAGAAGACCTACTTATTGTCTGCAAATAAAACTACTAACATGCTATTTTACTTTTATTTACCTAAGTTTTTAAATTTAGTTTTTACGTTATATTTATTGTTAATTTATTTCATTAAGTATTTAAGCACTTTCTAGCCTGAAGCACAGGTTCAACCTAGTTCAGGCAAATTAGCAACTGTGCGCTATTTTTAAATTGTTAAGGTATTAAATGTAAATGTATTCCCTTTTTATAAATAAACGATTATTATTATTAAACGATTATTATATTATCTGATGACACACAACTTATAGACATCCATTTACTTATATATTGCACAACGGTAGTTATATCGGATGAACTCAACTTTAAAATCACAGACCACGCAGTAACCACAAGAACAAATCGGATTGCCAAACCAGCATGGCAGCAGAGATTAGAAAAAGACATTGAAAAATTAAGAGCAGACTGTGGTAGACTCACACATTATATCAACGGGATCAGATCAAATAAAGTAGTTAAGAGAGTTGAAACAATATTTAAAAATTATTCTAATCACACTAGACACGAAAGTAACAATAGGAAACCTGAGGAGTTTTTGGATACATTTAAACAGAAACTAGCACTTAAAGTTCATAGGCTTAGGAGATATATGAAGGCACAACAGCGCAAAAATGATAAAGCAACATTTGCAATGAATGAAAAAGTATTTTACAGAAACATACAGAAAACACACACCCACACAATAATAGAAAACAACACAGATACACCATCAAAAGAACACCTAGAAACATTCTGGTCCAGCATATGGGAAGAACAAGTGCAACACAATGATACAGCAACCTGGATTACAGAAGAAGAAACAAAATGGAGATCAATAGATGAAATGGAATTTAAAGAGATAACAGAGACTGATATTACAAATGTAACAGCTAGATTACATAATTGGAAATCACCGGGTATAGACAAAATACAAAATTTTTGGTACAAAAAACTAACTACACTACACAAGACTATAGCAAAAAATTTGACAGCTATTATATTAGGACGACAGAACATACTCGAATTCATTGCAACGGGAATAACATACATGCTGCCTAAAACTACATACACAACACAACCTTCCCAATACAGACCAATTACATGCCTACCTACTATTTACAAAATATTAACATCAGCAATCACAATAAAAATAAATTCACACATCGAACATCACAATATAATTGCTGAGGAACAGAAGGGATGCAGACGGGGCCACATGGGATGCAAAGAACAGTTAATTATAGACTCTACTATTCATAAACATGCCACTACAAAAAATAGAAACCTTCATTGTAACATATATAGATTACCAAAAAGCTTTCGATAGTATACCTCACTCCTGGTTGATAAAAATTTTAGAGATTTACAAAATTAATTCTAAAATTATAGATTTTCTGCGTATCATAATGCCTCATTGGAAAACAACACTACAGCTACATAACCACCACACGTCTCTTATAACACGACAGATAACTATTAGGAAGGGTATCTATCAAGGAGATTCCCTAAGCCCTCTGTGGTTTTGTCTCGCCCTTAACCCCTTGTCTCAATTGTTGCGCCACTGTCAGGCCGGGTACAACCTTAAACATAATACTGAAGAAACAGTTATCTCTCACCTCATCTATATGGATGACATTAAGTTATATGCAAAAACCGAAAAAGAAATGAAAAAGCTTATAGAAGTCACGACGGAATTTAGCCAAGATATAAATATGAAATTTGGGTTGGATAAGTGTAAGACATTACATATCATAAGAGGTAAAATCAAACCTGGTAGCTATACAGTTAACGACACCGATACAATTACAGCAATGGATCCAACAGATCTATACAAATATTTAGGATACAAACAACTTAAGGGACTCGATCACACAGCAATTAAACAGACACTAAATTCAGAATATCGTAGGAGAATTAATGCAGTTTGCAAAACACAACTATCAGAAGCATCTTATTAAAGCCTTAAATACTTTTGCCATACCAATATTGACCTACTCATTCGGAGTAATAAAGTGGTCAAATACCGACATCGAACAGTTAGAGAGAACCACACGCACAATACTCTCAAAACACAACAACCTGCATCCTAAATCTGCGATCGAACGACTCACCATCAAAAGACAGAATGGAGGGAGAGGCCTAATGGACATCCGTCACCTTTGGCAGAAGCAAATCACTAGGCTAAAAACATTCTTCTTTTCAAAATCTCGCACAAGTGACATACACAAAGCTATTTCTTTAAATGATTTTAACTACACCTCACTTAACTTAAATGAACAAAATATACAAGACACAAATAACCCTGACCCACAGAACCAAAAAATTGAAAACTGGAAGAAGAAAGTCCTTCACGGTAGACATCCTCATGATTTGGAACAATCCCATATTAACATAGTGGCATCTAATAAGTGGCTTAAAATAGGAACCCTGTTCCCTGAAACAGAAGGATTCATGATAGCTATACAGGATCAAATCATCAACACCAAAAACTATAGGAAATTTATCATTAAAGACCCTACCACTACAAACGATAAATGCCGCAGATGCCACATTCAATCAGAAACCATACAACACATAACAGGAGCATGCACAACCCTCACACAGACAGATTACACTCACAGACACAACCAGGTTGCAAACATAATTCATCAAAAACTAGCACTCAAACATAGTCTCATACAAAACTCTAACACTCCTTACTACAAGTACACACCACAAACTATCCTAGAAAATGATACACACAAAATGTACTACGATCGCGCCATACTTACAGATAGGACTATCCACTATAATAGACCAGACATAACCCTTCAGGATAAAATAAGAAGAATCACTTACCTTATAGACATTGCAGTTCCTAATACCCATAACCTACAAAAAACAATCGCTGAAAAAATAAGTAAATATGCTGACTTCAAAGAGGAAGTCACAAGAATCTGGAGACAAGAAAAAGTATACGTTATTCCTATAGTTCTCTCCACGACAGGCGTTATCCCTAACCATCTTCTCCGTAGCCTAAAATTAGTAGATTTATAAGAATCGGACTATATTAACCTACAAAAAGCTGCCATCTTAAACACCTGTAGAATAGTTAGGAAGTTCATGCAGTTAGAGGAAGAAAACACACTCTCATCTTAAACACACACCACACGCTGCATTTACTTGGCTTTGGCCCGTAAATGTAGCTTAGACCAGCCTTAGAGCTGAGAAAAAGAACACTCCCGATAATAATAATAATAATAATTTAATTCAGAAGATAAATTCCATATAAAATGATTAGTACGGCTTAAAACTATGTTAGTACCTTAAAACTATACTTATATTAATGACTGGCATGAATTTTATTTATTTATTTAAACCTACATTAATTTATCTAACATTAAATATAACAGCACCAGAACTATGCACCTTATTCCAGTGCCTCACAATCGGACACTCCACCTTCTCAGTTATCGTGTTTAGAAGGCCATTGGGGCTGCCCCGCACACGACACATCAAGGAGGCCACTCTCTTACGCACAAGCGCCCTACAGCAGTCGGTGTTGGCCTCCGCAAACATCCCCGACGCACTACAGTATCGCGGCAAACCCATCAGCATTCTAAACCCATTATTGTAGACGACCCGCAGGGCATTGAAAGCCTTCTGCGTATAGCGGACCCACAGGCTGCAGGTGTACATTGTCTGGCAGTACGCCTTAAACAGAGTAATTTTAACATCATTTGTACATCTCGCAAACCTGCGCGACAGCATATTACATCTCACTGCCAATGCCCTGCGTTCCCTCTCAATATCCAAGTCATCCGAGAGGTCCTCAGTGACCCAGTGCCCCAGGTATTTGAATTTGGTGACTCTACTTATCGGAATTCCTCCTAGTCTAACCGGTGGAATGGTCGTGGGAGTTTCGTTACCTGCCTTGAACACAAGTAGTTCACTTTTTTTGGTGTTGTACCTGAGGCCATGTGACACTGCGTACCTCTCGCATATGCCTATGAGTGTGTTGAGGGCTTTAACAGATGGGCTCAGCAGCGCCATATCGTCGGCGTAGCTAATGTTGTTCATACAATTGCCATCAATTGAACAGCCGACACCAGCCCTGCTGAGCTCATCTATCAGTCCATTATAAGCCACAAGGTCAAATGCCTTCGACAGGTCCAAAAAAACAGCCAAAAACAGGCGTTTTTCTTGTTCTTGTCACGTAGTACTGGATAGTATGCTTGAGTCGCAGTATTGCAGCTTCTGTCGAAAGCCCAGCTCTAAATCCGAACTGGGCATCATGCAGATGAATATGCTTACTAAGGTGACAATCAAGCAAGCCATCCAGCACCTTGGCGATCACTGTAGCCAATGAGATGGGTCTTTAGTTGTTCCCGTCGGAGGCATCGCCTGTCTTATTTTTGATAATAGGAATCACTGTGGTCTTCATAAGCTCCTGGGGTAAATACGAATGTCCTAAACACAAATTGTAGAACATGACCAACACCCTGGGCAAGTGAGTACCCGCATGCTGCAGGTGCTCGATGCTGAGGTCATCGTGCCCTGGAGACTTATCTCGAGTCATACTCTTAATGACCTGAGCTACTTCTTTTATTGTAAACTTAAACCGCACTCCATCCTCAACTTCAGCATCAAGCCCCTGCCGCACGCCTGGTAAGGGAGACTCAACCTTAAAACGTTCCCTAAACAACTCAGCAATTTGCTGGGGCTCATTTCTACCCTCAACACACGCAGGCACACACAAGCCAGTTTCCAGTTTTCTGGTATGCTTCCAGAAACGCTTGAAGTCCTTCTCCTTGTGGTGTGTGGCTAAAATGTCCATTTTAATACGCTCGACGTTGTCTTGACACCATTTGAGTTTAGACTTAAAGCGCTTCCTGGACTCACACATGGTATTGTAAACATCACCAGATTTGGGTTCACCATACAGCAACCAGGTCTGAAAGCTGCTTCGTGCTTCCAGATGAGCCTTTTGCACATATGTATTCCATCCGATAACATGCTTCTGTTTCTGATGATTTCTCAGTCTATTACTGCTACGCGCAGCTAAGGTCAAAGCACTAACAACACTGTTATATAGTTCATCAATTATTGCATAATGACACTCATTACTACAAACATTATCCGCACATGAGCCAAGTTCCATTGGAAAATCAATGTCCCTTAGTTCATTGTTACAGAGTTCGCTATATAACCTTATCTGCTCAGCGTTTCTCTCACCCCATCTCACTTCATTATATAGGTTCCCACTACAATATTTTTTTCTCGGTAATAGTCCCATGTTACAATACACTGCCATCGGAAAATTATCCGACCAGTACACATCATAAAAAACCTTAATATCAGCTACACATTGCCAAGCTGCCTCCGTAGTCAGACAGTGATCAAGCCATCTTTTACAATTGTTGTGACTTTCACTAACAAAGGTGTGCGTATCAGTAAAAGTATTTAACTTGATCACATCCGCACAGAGCCAGCTCCGCTCCGTACAAAAGTTGCTTAATTCCCTAAAGAATAGCTCGTTTGGATGAGGGTTGAAGTCCCCGAGCATTATAGCGGATTTAATGTCACAACTCTCAATCACTGCATTTATTTCACTTAATACTTCCGTGAATTCCAAAAGATTATTTTTCGCACTATCCGTTGGCATGTACACCGAAAACACTAACGACTTACGTTCACCCACACATACCTTAATAGCTGCTAGCCGCACACTACTACAAGGCAGCACCGCAACGGAAGAAAACACGCCCTTTCTCCACATCAGTGCCACCCCACCATACGGGCGACCGCGCAGTACGCCGACCGAAGTATCTACCGCTGACTTACTGGTATAATCGAAGTTCTTTTCAATCGATCCAATGTAGGCAGTGTCATGTGGCAATAGCCAAGTTTCCTGCAGTGCAATAACGTGAGCAGTTTTACAGATTTCCCGTATCCCCTCCACAGACTTTGCAGCTGATTTGCAATTAAAGCTAACCATTTTAACAGTCTTATTTGTAGTACTTGCCATAATTACTCGCTTATTGTAATTGCCTCAGTCCCGGCTTTATTCAACCCTATTGTAGATGGACTACCATGCAAGCTTCGCAGCTTGAAATTAATAAAACGACGAAAGGAAATACCTTCAGGCCACAAGTGCTCGTCAAGGAATATTTCCAACTTATGTCTAGGAACAAAAACTTTGAAAGCCTTATAATCTCTCTGTCGTTTCATTTTTATCTCAGTTAATTGCACTACAACATTCGTCTTACTTAATATGTAGTCCGCAACGTCCTTGACTGTTGACTCACTATCCACATTGTTTACAAAAAGCGGTATTTTACTCTCTGCGGCCTTAAAATTACCCGAAGGATCCTTCGCCGTACCCTGTGTTCCTATAAAACGATTTTTAAGTCGTCTACTCTCACTCTGCACAATGTTCCACTCTTCATCCTTAAAGGTTTTAAAATTTCCACCGTCCTGTGCTATTTGCGAGTAAGTACGCCGCTCACTATGCCTCAACACGTTTAAGGATGTGTTACTGTGTCACTATGTTACACGTGTCGCTGAGGCCATTGAGTGCGCACATGCAGGCGCTATGAACGTTGTCTTCGGAGACGAAACCGCAGTAGGCCTCCACGCGCTTGTTTTTGACCGCTTGGCTCGATGGATGGATGTATAGACGGAGCCTGATGAGGAAAACGAGTGTCATTCACTAGGTTGCTAGATTAAACACAATAATTTAATAATTTTATCAAATATGCTACTATGTCAATACAAATCTTTCCTCTAGGAGCTCGTTAATGTTATAATATGCTTTATTTACTAAATACGTCTTAAGATTTCTTTTCAAGTGTACATTATTAAGCTCCTTCCAACTTTTAGGCAACTTCATCATCTGCCTAGCCTTTTCCCAACTATGTTGGGGTCGGCTTCCAGTCTAACCGGATGCAGCTGAATACCAGTATTTTATATGGAGCGACTGCCTATCTGACCTCCACAACCCAGTTACTGGGTAATACGATACCCCTTGGTAAGAAGACTGGTTGTCAGACTTTCGGGCTTCTGACTACCCGTAACGACTGTCAAAGATCCACGAATGACAGCCAGGACCAACGGCTTAACGTGCTTTCCGAGGCACGGAGGGATCTCGGTATGTAAAGATGGTCACCCATCCACAGACCAAGCGGCAATGAACCGCGTAGCTTAACCTGACCGATCGACCTGTGCGGCTGTTATTATTTAGCCACTGGCCCCTCACACTTTTAGGCAACTTATTGTAAACAATTGGAGCCATATGAAAAACACTTTTGCGCATAAGTGCAGTCCTACAGGGAGGTACACATAGCTGGGTTTGGTCACGCCTGTTCCTGGGAAATTGATCTGCTATGCGCGGAAATAATGATTGTTCCTGACAAACATAACGGTTTCAAGAATATATATGGATGGCAATGTTAAAATTTTATGCATTATAAAATAGGGTTTGCAGCTGTCCGTGGTTTTCAAATGAAACATTACCCTAAGGCATCTCTTCTGTGCTTTAAATGCTACTTCTCTATTAGTCGAGGTACCCCAAAAGACAACACCATATCTGAGAATGGATTCAGCCAGACCATAGTAAGCTGTTAATATCGCCTCCCTATTGACATTTCGTGACAGCAAGTACAATGCATAGGCACTACTACTAATTCTTTTACTCAGAGAATCTATGTGATCCTTCCAATTTAAATGTCGGTCAATAATTAGTCCCGGAAACTTAGAAGATTGGAAAATGTCAATAAACGCTGGCTAAAATGCATAATTACTGTCTTACTTAAATTAATTTTTAAATTATTATTGTCTAACCATTGTATAGTATTGATCAATGTTATTAATGTCATATTTATATAGGTCTTTATTATTACAGGGTATAGTTATAGTACTGTTGTCCGCGAAAAGTGTTACAGGATGGTCAATTGACTTTGGAAAGTCATTTATGCAAAGTATAAAAAGAGAAGGTCCTAAAACACTTCCTTGTGGAACTCCGTAGGTAACGGTTCGTTCCTCCGATGGAATGTTTTCTTCATGTTTGGTTTTAGTGTTTAGCCTACTTATTTCGGTTATTTGTATCCTGTCGTGCAAATATGATTTTATAAGTTTAAGAACATTCCCTCTAAAACCGTACGCATCAAGTTTTTTTAAAATAAAATATCATGTTGGACATAATCAAATGCCTGAGCATGTCACAAAATATAGCACAGACTGGAGTATTTTTATCCATATTTGATATAATCGAGTGCAAAAAGTCATAAACTGTCATAAACTGCCATATTTATTGTTGTAGTGATTTTCACACACTATAAATATCATTTTTTAATTAAAAATACATATTTCTGTTACGACGACAATTTAAAATTGAAATAAGTACCTGTAAGAAAATATGTCTACATTCTGTCTTATATTCGTGTCAGTTAATTTATAAATGTTATTGTTACGAGCTTCGGGTTCGTGACAATGAAAACTGCCGATAAAAATTACTAAAAGTTACACTTTAATTAATCAACACTAACAACAACTCGAAACACACTAATTATAAAACACAATCGCTATTAAGTCGCACTTGAAGATCGCTTTCGATGTATTCGCTTCTGTAGCAGAACCAAGTCTGATTGCTCGCTTTTTTTTTTATAAATGGCATGTCGTAGTTGACCTTGAGAGGTCGTGACTACTTAACCGGACTATCCTGTGGTTGCCTTAAGAATTCTTAAAGCCTCCAGCCAGGGCTACTTTTAAATTAATACTAAGCGACTGCACGCTAAGGGCACCCCCTGTGGGGTACGAACCTCGGCTTAGGGCGTCGCTGGGAGAGGGCAGCAAAGGGACAGGCTGGATCGAATTAAAAAAAAAAAGTGGTGGTGGTGGTAAGTGGTGTGAAAATTAGATTAAATTGTATTGTTATTTTAATTATTTTAATTTGGTTTTATAAATTGATTGTTAGTGTTTAATTTATTCATTAATTGAAATGTTCAGTATTTTTAGTATTCTTGTGTGTGTGTGTAATTTCGTCTTTTAATTTAATGTAATGTTATGGACTTTGTCTGAAAATAAATAAATAATAATAATTATTATTAATGCTTTGATGAGCGCGGCGTTTCCTAGGACTATCTCTGAGAAGAAAGGCCGAAACAAACTCAGAGGTCTCAGTCGGGGAGTTTAAAGCTACAGGCTCAGCTACGGCGCGGGCTGGCACTTCAGCGGGCAAGGGTCGGGGGGGAGAATTTACTTGGGGGCGTCGCGAGTGGCCTCGGCGGCGAGGTCGGAATGTCGGTTGTTTGTTTTTGTAAACTGTACTGGTTGCCCTATCGCTCTCCTGGAGGAGGGTTATGGGGTCATCGGGGTCGTCGAGAACAGGCCTTGGATGGCGAATTTTATGGCGAGTTTGGAAGGGGTGTAGTTGGCGGCCGCTACCACCAGAGGGTTGGGGTGATTGGCGGCTGTGGCAAAGAAACGCTTGGAGAGGCGTTTCATGAACTGCTGGATAGTGGGGTCTTGAGATCTACATGGAGGATCTCATTGCGAACGAATCAAGGGAAGTTTGTAGCCTTGCGGAGGAATCGGTTTTGCAGGGTTTGCATCCTATGGATGTGACGGGGCTTTGCGTGAGCGAAGACTACGCAAGCGTAAGTCATTATGGGCGGATGCATGCTGTGTACAGGCGCTTTTTGCACTTGAGTGACAGCTTGCTGCGTTCATTGAGGACGGAATGAAGGCAGCCTAGAGCGAAAGAGGCGCGCGAACGGACCGTCTTTATGTGCTCTGAGAAGGTGAGGTGTTGGTCAAGAATAACATCAAGGTACTTGACTTGCTTTTCCCAAGGGATCAGCTTGCCGAACATGGTGATTGGTGGAGGGGGGTGGATTGACGTCTGGGTTTCGAGTAGAGCACCGCTTGACTGAAAGAAAGAAAAGAAAGAAAATGCATTTATTTGCGGCAAACATGACGCATAAAAAAGGACATAAACACAAAAAAAAAACAAGTTGGGGGTTTATATACGCGTTTACATTCACGCAAAACGACCATCGCTCAGCATAATGCTAAGACCCTATACGAGACAGAGCCCCAGCGCTGGTTTTCAGCGGCAGCCGGCGCTGACGTGATGACGTTAACCAGTGCAGCATGCAATTACAACAATCAAAACAAGAAATAAATAAACCATTGCAACATAATATGATTCGACACAAAACAAAAAACAACAATCAAAACATGAAATAAAATAAAATAAACATACATTAAAACAAAAAGAAAAAAGAGATGGTGAAACATGAAATATAATGGATGTGGTAACGGAAAGGCGGAAATCATTTATTTCAATTAAACAATTTACAGGCACTTTTGAATTGTCAAAATTAAATAGTCGATCAGTTAGTCAGAAAGTTGAAGCTAGTTGCCCATTCCAAAGCGTAGATCTCTATGGAGAAGAACCGGCAAGAAACTCCACGGACACTCTTTTAAATAAAGACATTTTTACAAAATCCTGGTTACATTATTCTTATCGCTTCTATATGTGAGAACAATGTAAAGAAACAAATTAAAATATAAAATTAAAAATAAGCCCTGGCAGTTAAGAGATGACCAGCCTCAACAGATGGCGCCCGTTCACGAACATGACGCGTGGATGAGCACCACCCAGCTCAACCATTTCGTAGGGAACCGAATGATCCAACACACGCGCCACCACCAGTGAGACATTTAAGTGAGCATGACACATTCTCAACTGCCATGCTCTTTCAAGTCAACATCAAAATATCATAAAAAACGGATCCATGGTTCTTACATTCATAAAATTTTCAAAAATGCTTCTAAATTATACAAAACTGTAGTTTGCAATTTAATTAAGAGAAGAGAGAAAAAAAAAATTACTACCAATCATGAAGAGGTATTTAATACTGAAGTATTAAAAATTAATCCTGATTAAATAAAATAAACACTAAAAAAAAAAACAAAAAGGGGAAGCATCTCTTCCAAATACTGAAATCGTGATCGACTTGTAAGCCCAACTGCCTGTGGAGCAGGACCAGCATTAAGCCCAGCATTTTTATCTACTATATACTCGTCCAACTTATAATATGCTTGTCTACATAGTGTGCGTTTAATGCTTGTTTTAAATTTCTTCTCATTTAGTTGAAGAATATCGAGTGGTATTTTATTATAACATTTTACACAGTACCCCATAAAAGAAGTTTTTACTTTAGACAATCTGAAGCTCGGTTGATCTAGTTTGTTCCTATTCCTAGTGTTAAAGTTATGCCTGTCACTTATCTTACTAAAAAGATGTAGATGTTTTCGAACGTACATAATGTTTTCGTATATATATTGACAAGGAACCGTCATGATGTTAATTTTTTTAAACAGTTGCCTTAGAGATTCGCGTCTGCTGAGATTGTAGATGGCTCTGACAGCCCTCTTTTTTTTTTTTTTTTTTTGAGTATGGGAAATCATCAAATGACTCCTCCCGCTCTGGGTGGAGCAGGAGGGAGTGTCAGACTCTTACTGACTAAAACCCACCCGTGTTCCTTCCTTAGCCCTTTATGTTCCAGGGCAGCGGTAAACCCTTTCGGATGTTCCCGCTACCCTGGCAGGCTTCGGCCCTGTGGGGCCCCGTCACTTTGCTGACATCTCTTTGAGGCGCGCGTGGAACACGAACACGCCGTCCGGCACGGGCCTAGTCCTGATCGGACGGAGAGCTACCCATTACTCTCCGCCCGCAGGCCCGCGCCTACGGTGGCCGGGAGTCGTCACGCGGCTCCCGACGCCCGGAGCGTCTCCCGCGGCGGCTGAGGCGTGAGGTGCGCAAGGCGCGTTCCCTCGCCCACCCCGCCACCTCCTTCGCTAGCATGACTGCTTCGCAGAAGGAGGTGACTGCCTCCCACTCCCTCTCACCCCGGACCATGGCTTGAACCAGGGCCGGACGCGAGAGGTCGCCGCCGCTGCCAATCGCCTCTACGAGGACACGGCGGTGCTCTGCCCAAGCAGGGCAGACCTCCACCGTATGCTCCACCGTGTCCTCTGGGCGATCCTGACAGTGGTGACACCCGGGCGTCTCCTCCCGCCTGATGATGTGCAGGAACCTCCCGAAACATCCGTGTCCGGAGAGGACCTGCGTCAGGCGGTAGGTGAGAGCGCCGTGACGTCTCTCTAGCCACTCCTCAAAGAGGGGTCTTACCGCCGCTATCGTGGCGTGCCCTGCGCTGGGTTGCGATAGTCGCTCCTTCCATGCCACCATGAGATCGCGCCGGAGGTTCGTCCGCTCCGCCGCGGTTTGCCGCGGATGCGGAGTTTCCCCCCGGCGTAGTGCCTCCGCGCGCCAATCATATAGGCGCGCGAGGACTATCGCCTCCAGATCCCATGGTGGCAGTCCGGCAAGGAGGCTTGCTGCCTCGCCCGAGATCGTGCGGTAGCCCCGGATCAGCCTTACGGCTACCACCTTTTGGGGCGCGTTCAGGTAGTGTGCGGCTCGAAGCCGCAGTGAACGCGCCCATACCGGGGCCCCATATAGGGCTGATGGGACGGTAACTCGTCGGTTCAGACCTGGGCTTTCCGGGCTTATGGATGCCAATGACAGTGGCGGATTGCTCGCGGCTAATCCCGGCCTTATATAGTGCCGCAGATAGTTCCAGAACCTTCTATCGTAAAAACATCTAGAATGTTCGAGTACATACCGCCCCCGACTGACCAGATGTCGAAAGTTCTAGTTAGTTCTAGCTTCGACATATCTACTCGTCAATAGATGGCGCTGACGGATGGCGTGACTATTAGTTCTAATATTCCACAATAGATGGCGCCGTTTGGTTCTGCCAATCCACAATAGATGGCGCCAGTGGTAACTAATGTCACTATGTATCAGGCATTAATTGTGGCGCGTAACACTGCCCCCTCCTAAGACATGCTCGTCCCGAGCATTTTCGGCTCCATAATAACGCGCCAATCGATCCACATGGACGATCTTAGGAGTACCTCTTGCACCTTTCTGTATCCGGTAGGTTACGTCATTGATCTTTGTCACAATCCGGTACGGTCCATCCCATTTAGCTTGAAGCTTAGGAGATTTCCCCTGGCTGCGGACTGGATTGTGCAACCACACTAGTTAACCTTCGTCGAGCCCTTTACTGTTTATTTTGCGGTCATAACGGGTTTTCATCTTTTCAGACATTTGCTGGCCCGATTGTCTGACGTGCTCACAAATGTCATTCATTTTGTTCCGCAAGTTATTCGCATAATCGGTTATACTGCGTGGGGCATCAGGTGGTATTCCGGTGATCAGGTCTGCAGGCAGCCGTAATTCTCTTCCAAAGTTTGCGAAAGCTGGTGTCACGGGTCACCGATGTACTTTCGTGAACAGCGCTTCGATATGACAACAAAAACGGTTGTATGTGCTTGTCCCAATCTCGTTGCCGATTTTCCACAACTTTTGCTAGGTACTATCATGGACACTTCCGCCTGATCACCACTAAGTTCATTTTTGCTTGCACTCAAAACATAGAAGCGCTCTCTAGCCCCGCCCCGTTGACCTTGAATAGACGAATGAAAGATAAGACCGGCCGACTGCACTGACGACGCCGACGCGGAGATGCACGCGCCGTTCGAGATTTATTGTTATTTTCAAACTACTGCTATTACCTATTTATTATATTACTAGCTTCTGCCCGCGGCTTCGCCCGCGTGGATGTCGGAAATTATCCCACGGGAACGTGCTAACAGGATAAAATGTATGTGCTTCCCCAGGATGCCATCTACCTCGCGGGCCCTTTGTGGCTAATTACAATAGAAAACCAATTGTGTCTCATTAGTGGTGATTAAGAGGGTACCTATATGATATCTTTACCTAAGTACCTACCTAATAAAAAATAAAAAACTCAATAACAGAACATAAAATACCTACCTACCTAAATAAACCTATTTCTGATGATAACTAATCTAAACTCAATAAATAAGCAAAATCCCTAAAAACTAATATCTATACAAATGACTAATCCTACCTGTAAACAGTATTGTTACGCGCCGCAATTAATGCCTGATACATGGTGACATTAGTTACCACTAGCGCCATCTATTGTGGAATAGCGGAACTGATAGAGTCGCCATCTATTGTGGAATAGTAGAACTAATACTAGCGCCATATATTGACGAGTAGATATGACGAAGCTAGAACTTACTAGAATTATCGACATCTGTCTGTCGGGGCCGGTATGTACTCGAACATTCTAGACGTTTCTACAATAGAAGGTTCTGGAATTATCTGCGGCACTATATAAGGCCGGGATTAGCCGCGAGCAATCAGACTTAGTTCTGCGACAGATGCGAATACATCGAAACAGCCCCGGATCTTCAATTTTTTTTAGGCGGGGCAAAAACTGAAAAATGCCGCCCCCGCCCACTTACATTTATTTTTATCCATATAATTTCAGCTAGGTATCAGATGTCCACTAATTGATTGAAATTTGGACATAGCCTACATAGGCCTTCCGGAAATAATGCATCCATCGCTGTTCTTTCTGTGTTAAGCCTATTTATTTACAGACTGATATATAGACATAAACGTGTAGGATATATATTTATACACAGCACAGGATAGGATTTAAAATAAAAATATGTATAATAAAAATAAAAATCAAATATATTATTGCATTAGCTTCTGCCCGCGGCTTCGCCCGCGTGGATATCGGAAATTATTCCACGGGAACATGCTACCAGGATAAAAAGTATGTCCTTCCCCAAGATGCCATATATCTCTTTGCCAAATCAGAAGTTCAGTGGTTTAGGTGTGAAAATGTAACATACAGTTTGAAGTTCAAATCCTCCCCTTAAAAAACAAATTACCCCTTTTTGCCCCGTCAGGGGTCAATTTATTAATTATTTTCTGTCAAAAGTATTAATACGGAGTTTCGAGTTAAGGACCGCGCATTCAATTACTTCCACACAAACTTCAACACCCCTATATCCCCCTTTGAGGGGTAGTTTTGAAAAACTTATAATAATAAACTTTATTACTTACTTAGGCGAGTATTCTTGCCAAGTTTCAAGTTTATTAACTAAATGAATAAGGTTTTTAATATAAACTGTATCCCCGCTTTTCATCCACATAGGGGTGGAGTTTAAAAAAATCATTTGGGATGTATTCATAACTTGACTCAAAGATTATTTATACTAATTTTCGAGTTAATCAAGCCAAGCAGTAAAATCCTCCCCTGTAAAATTGATTACCCCTTTTCAACCCGTTAGGGGTAGATTTTCGAAAAACCCTGATACATGTTATTCTTTGTTTTTAGTCTTAAGTACGCTATAAACACAAAAATCGCGGCTTCCAAAATATAAATGCATTGGAAAGTTAAAAGTTTGAGGGACTTAAACACGGGAACGCAACTATCTGTCACTTTCATATTAAGTATTGCCTTGATGTCCTTAAGCGCAGTATTTATGTCTTGTTTGTATTTGTCTAAGTCTGTGCCTTTTATTAGAGCAGTACTGTCATCACCGAATAAGACCATGGGGTGATTAATGTGATGGGGTAGGTCATTTATATATAGTAAGAATAAGAGTGAGCTGAGAACTCCACCCTGAGGCACGCCATATCTTATAACTCTTGCTTCGGATACATATGTTTTTTCGCGCCTCGTGTTAGTGCAAATTCTTGAAATTTCCGTCTATTGTTTACGGCCACTTAGATATTATGACTTAAGAAGATCAAGTACGTTTCTTCTTATTCCATACATATGTTCAGGGTTTCGTGATGAACACAGTCGAAAGCCTTTGTCATATCTGTAAAAATTGCGCAAATCGGTAGTCTTTTATCGACGGTCCCCATAATATTACTAAGCAAGTCGTAGATAGCAACATTTATACCTTTGTTTTTTCGGAATCCCTTTTGTTCATCACATAAAATATTATATTTACATATAAACTTATTAATTGATTAATAAATTAACTTTTCGATAACTATTGAAAATATAGGAATTAGGGCAATGGGTCTATAGTTAACTAAACTGTCTTTATTGTTTTTTTTGAAAAGTGGTTTTACAATAACTGTTTTTAGACCGCTCGGGAATACTCCAGAGCTAATACATAAGTTTACTAGCTTCTGCCCGCGGCTTCGCCCGCGTAGATGTCGGAAATTATCCCACGGGAACGTGCTAACAGGATAAAATGTATGTGGTTCCCCAGGATGCCATCTATCTCTATGCCAAATCAGAAGTTCAGTGGTTTAGGCGTGAAAATGTAACATACAGTTTCAAGTTCAAATCCTCCCCTTAAAAACTGAATTACCCCTTTTTGTCCTGTCAGTGGTAAATTATCGACAATAGGTACTTATTATTAATTATTTTCTGTCAAAAGTATCAATACTGATTTTCGAGTTACTCGGACCGCGCATTCAATTTCTTCAACACAAACTTAACACCCCTATATCCCTCTTTGAGGGGTAGTTTTGAAAAACTTATAATGATAAACTTTATTACTTACTTAGGCAAGTATTTTTGCAAAGTTTCAAGTTTATTAACTAAATTAATAAGATATTTCATATAAACTGTATCCCCCGCTTTTCACCCCCACAGGGGTGGAATTTTGAAAAATCGTTTGGGATTATTCATAACTTGATTCAAAGATTATTTATACCAACTTTCGAGTTAATCAAGCCACGCATTAAAATCCTCCCTTGTAAAATTAACTACCCCTTTTCAACCCGTTAGGGGTAGATTTTCTAAAAACCCTGATACATGTTACTCTTTATTTTTGGTCTTAAGTATAAACACTGAGTTTCGAGTTAATCGAACCGCGCATTCAAATTGTTCCACACAAACTTCAACCCCCCTATATCCCCCTTTGAGGGGTAGTTTTGAAAAACTTATAATGATAAAGTTTATTACTTACTTAGGCGAGTATTCTTGAAAAGTTTCAAGTTTATTTACCTAACTAGCTTCTGCCCGCGGCTTCGCCCGCGTGGATGTCGGAAGTTATCCCACGGGAACGTGCTAACAGGATAAAATGTATGTGCTTCCCCAGAATGCCATCTATCTCGCGGGCCCTTTGTGGCTAATTACAGTAGAAAACCAATTGTGTCTCATTAATGGTGATTAAGAGGGTAGCTATATGATATCTTTACCTAAGTACCTACCTAATTAAAAAAAAAACTCAATAACAGAAAATTAAATACCTACCTAAATAAACCTATTTCTGATGATAACTAATCTAAACTCAATAAATAAGCAAAATCCCTAAAAACTAATATCTATACGAATGACTAATCCTACCTAACAGTATTATAAAATAACCTACGGTCACTACGTACACTATCAAATATACTACCTATACTTTAAAATTAAAATCTATACCTACGACTCATATAAAAATAAACCTAAATAACTCTAAAAACTAAAAGGAATAAAAATGAACTCCACTGCGGGTGACCCAACCTACGACAAACTTAGTATTTGCGGTTGGTACAGTACAGACCGTGGTAATCGGGTATAGGGATCGAACCGCAAAATTAAGTTTGTTTTTTATTGTATATACTTTTCCGGGATAAAAAGTACCCAGTGTGGTGCCCAGGATATTAAAGAATAATTATACCAAGTTTCATCGTAATCGAACCGGTAGTTTTTGCGTGATGCCTGAACAAACAGACGGACAGACAGACAGACAAAAATTTTTTTAATCACATTTTTGGGTTCGGTGTCGGTCTAGTAACACCCCCTGTAAATTATTTTTTTGATATTTTCAATGTACAGAATTTTGACTTCTACAGATTTATTATAAGTATAGATGAAGAAGATTTTTCATATAAACTGTCCCGCTTTTCACCCCCACAGGGGTGGAATTAAAAAAATCGTTTGGGATGTATACATAACTTGACTCAAAGATTATTTATACTCATTTTCGAGTTAATCAAGCCATGCACTAAAATCCTCCCCTAAAAATTGACTGCCCCATTTCAGCCCGTCAGGGGTAGATTTTCAAAAAACCCTGATACACATTATTCTTTACTTTCAATATTAGGTATAAATACTGAGTTTCGAGTAAATCGGACTGCGCGCTAGAATTCTTCCATACAAACTTTGAAACCCCCCAATCCCTTATTAGGGGGTAGTTTAGAAGAAAAAAAAAATGACAATCTTCATAATTTATTTAGATAAGTATTCGTGCCAAGTTTCAAGTTTATTAACTCAAGGAATAAGATTTTTCATACAAACGAATTCCCCCCTTTTCACCCTCTTAGGGGTGGAATTTCGAAAAATCCTTTCTTAGTGGATGCCTACTCTTCACGAAGAACACACCCTCCAAATTTCATGTCTCTAGGACCAGCGGTTTAGGCTGTGCGTTGATCTATCAGTCAGTCAGTCAGTCAGGACTTTGAATTTTATATATATAGATAACTAGCTTCTGCCCGCGGCTTCGCCCGCGTGGATGTCGGAAATTATCCCACGGGAACGTGCTAACAGGATAAAATGTATGTGCTTCCCCAGGATGCCATCTATCTCTATGCCAAATCAGAAGTTCAGTGGTTTAGGCGTGAAAATGTAACATACAGTTTCAAGGTCAAATCCTCCCCTTAAAAACTGAATTACCCCTTTTTGTCCCGTCAGTGGTAAATTTTGGAGAACTTTACATACTTATTATTAATTATTTTCTGTCAAAAGTATCAATACTGAGTTTCGAGTTACTCGGACCGCGCATTCAATTTCTCCCACACAAACTTAACACCCCCCCCCCCCTTTGAGGGGTAGTTTTGAAAAACTTATAATGATAAACTTTATTACTTACTTAGGCAAGTAGTCTTGCCAAGTTTCAAGTTTACTAACTAAATGAATAAGATTTTTCATATAAACTGTATCCCCCGCTTTTCACCCCCACAGGGGTGGAATTTTGAAAAATCGTTTGGGAATATTCATAACTTGATCCAAAGATTATTTATACCAATTTTAGAGTTAATCAAGCCACGCATTATAATCCTCCCTTGTAAAATTAACTACCCCTTTTCAACCCGTTAGGGGTAGACTTTTGAAAACCCTGATACATGTTACTCTTTATTTTTGGTCTTAAGTATAAACACTGAGTTTCGAGTTAATCGGACCGCGCATTCAAATTATTCCACACAAACTTAACACCCCTATATCCCCCTTTGAAGGGTAGTTTTGAAAAACTTATAATGATAAACTTTATTACTTACTTAGGCGAGTATTCTTGAAAAGTTTCTAGTTTATTAACCTAATGAAGAAGATTTTTCATATAAACTGTATCCCCGCTTTTCACCCCCACAGGGGTGGAATTAAAAAAAATCGTTTGGGATGTATTCATAACTTGACTCAAAGATTATTTATACTAATTTTCGAGTTAATCAAGCCATGCAGTAAAATCCTCCCCTGAAAAATTGACTACCCTATTTCAGTCCGTCAGGGGTAGATTTTCAAAAAACCCTGATACACATTATTCTTTACTTTCAATATTAGGTATAAATACTGAGTTTCGAGTAAATCGGACTGCGCGCTAAAATTCTTCCATACAAACTTTGAAACCCCCCAATCCCTTATTAGGGGGTAGTTTAGAAGAAAAAAAAAATGACAATATTTATAATTTCTTTAGATAAGTATTCGTGCCAAGTTTCAAGTTTATTAACTCAAGGAATAAGATTTTTCATACAAACGAATTCCCCCCTTTTCACCCTCTTAGGGGTGGAATTTCCAAAAATCCTTTCTTAGTGGATGCCTACTCTTCATGAAGAACACACCCTCCAAATTTCATGTCTCTAGGACCAGCGGTTTAGGCTGTGCGTTGATCTATCAGTCAGTCAGTCAGTCAGTCAGTCAGTCAGTCAGTCAGTCAGTCAGTCAGTCAGTCAGGACTTTGAATTTTATATATATAGATGTGGCGCAAGTGTGAAGCAATGCTATTAGCTACGAATTTTATAACTTTTGTAGCTATACCATCATATCCAACGCTGTAAGTGTTTTTCAGTGCCTGTATTACTCTTATTACGTCTTGAGGCAACACTGCAGACATAAACATTGAATGTGTGTTGCTAACCAAACCAGTTGACACATGGGTTGATGGAGTATTAGACTGGAATTGATCAATGAAGAAATTGTTAAATGCATTTGCAATTTCTGAGGGGTTAGTAATGACGGTGTTTTGAATTTTGGTTCTAGATATTGGCTCAGCATTGCGTGTATTGTTATTTATAATATGCCATTTGATTTGTTACTGGCCGAGTTTATAAAGTAATTGTTTTGTGCTCTTTGGGTTAATTTAATTATTTTTCTGAATTTTAAGGAGTAATTTTTGAATTTATTTTTGTTTTCGACTGAAGATTCGCGTCTGTATTTCCATAACAAGTGTCTCTGTCTTTTACTACACACTCGTATACCGCGTGATACCTATTTAATAGTTCGATTTGATTTGATTGTAACTAACTTGTATGGAAAACAAAGATCATACAGCATTTTAAAGTGTTCCAGAAAGTAATCGTATGCTTCGTTTGCGTTCTCTGTACGATATATACCTGAGAAAGAAAGACATTGGAGATGATTATTATTATTGAAACCTCACTAAATTTTCGGATGACAGATCACGTCTCCTAATGCGCCAGGAACTGATTTTACAGGTTCTAATTACTTAGGCGAGTATGCTTGAAAAGTTTCAAGTTTATTAACCTAATGAAGAAGATTTTTCATATAAACTGTATCCCCGCTTTTCACCCCTACAGGGGTGGAATTTAAAAAAATCGTTTGGGATGTATTCATAACTGGACTCAAAGATTTTTTATACTTATTTTCGAGTTAATCAAGCCATGCAGTAAAATCCTCCCCTGTAAAATTGACTACCCCTTTTCAGCCCGTCAGGGGTAATTTTCGAAAAATTAGGGGATTTTGCGAATATAGCTTCATCTCTTTCGCACGCACGGTAACCAGACGCGTGCTGCCGCGATCTGCGATTCCTGCGGGCGAGCGGGCGCGTATTTTGAACTATGCCTACGCGCCTCGCGAATAATAAATGTTCATGCAGCACGTCTCACTCAGCGCTCTGGGTATCGGTCGAGTTGATATGGCCATGTTTCTGTACTTGTACTATTATTTATTCCGTGGTCAAAGTTAAGTAAATGATGAGCTGTCCATTCGTCTGTAAAGTGTGAATTTGGCCGCCCTCTGAACTTGCCGCCCGGGGCATGGGCCCCGGCTTGCCCCCCCCTAGATCCGGGGCTGCATCGAAAGCGATCTTCAAGTGCGACTTAATAGCGATTGTGTTTTATAATTAGTGTGTTTCGAGTTGTTGTTAGTGTTGCTGTTGATTAATTAAAGTGTAACTTTTGGCAATTTTTATCGGCATTTTTATTGTCACGAACCCGAAGCTCGTAACAATTGGTGTCAGAAGCAAGGATTAATCATGCCGATTTTACCTAAAGACGACACGGAGGGTATCCGCACCCGGAGTCAACGCCAACAGGAGACGGACCAGAGACGTTTTGGTGGAGCTATGCTGCAGAGGTCGGAGGGCCAGCTACCAACCACGGAAGCCGACCCACCCGCAGAACCTCCAGCATCAGCAGCACCAGACCTTGCTGCCCTGATGATGATGCTGCAGGAACAGGCTCGCCGACAGGAGGAACAGGCTCGTCGGTTGGAAGAACAGCTCCAGCGGGACAAGGAAGAACAGACCCGTTGGTTGGAAGAACAGCTGCTGCGTGACAGGGAGGAACAGGCCCGCCGACAGGAGGAACAGGCTCGCCGACAGGAGGAACAGGCTCGTCGGTTGAAAGAACAGCTCCAACGGATGGCTTGTCTGACTGCGCCAGGCGAGAAGAAGATAGGATCTTCATCGGGAGCTATCGGCGTGGCGAAGTAGTCTCCCAGGTGTTGCTCGACTGCTGCGACATGGTCGGTGTCGCTGGTCGGGTTGGGGCGGAACTGACGCTCCAGGTGGTCGGCGAAGACCTCCGCCCGGTCCTCCGCTACATATTTAAGCGCCCCGTCGCTGTTAAACAGCGGTCGTACCGGGGCTGGGGTACTCGTTAGTTGGCCGCAGAGTTTGTGTACCGACGGCCAATCGCCCGTCGTGGCGTCAATTCTTTCCTCCCAGCCCGCGGCGGTGTGAGCCTTGAGCTCGGCCTTGACTTAAACTTTCATCCAATTTTATGAGTTGGCCGCGCGGTTGAAATTGACATACTTTTATTGCATAATCAACATCATATAAAATTAAGGGTTTAATTCACACGAGCTGCGTTGTACAGACGCCAGCACATCAAGCTACTACAATCTGTCAAATTTCTTTAATGGATTTTCAACTTTGTCGCTATGGGAAAATTTGACAGTTTCGGGTAGCTACCCGAAACTGTCAAATTTTCCCATAAAAGTACTTAGTAGTTTCTAGTAGTTTTTCCAAAGTACTTATGTATGTACATACATAAGTACCTACATTAAAAAAAACATAACTGGGTGTAGGTACTTACTATGTAACGAATTTGCCTTTATTGAAGATCAAGACAAGTCTAGACTTAATAATACCTATGCTGCTACGACATCATTATCATTTTGGGGATACTAAAACTAAAAGTCCGGATGAGTTCGTATGGATTCGTGTCAGACGCTTTTTTATTTAGGTGTCGGGCTTTCAAAATCAAAATCAAAAGTCATTTATTCAAATTAGGCTGAGAGTCAGCACTTTTCGAACGTCAAAATTACAAAAGACAGTCCCCCAAAAACGCCCGCCCTTCACCACTTCCTAGTGCTATCGCTGGGAAGAAGAAGTGGCGCAACAAACTTCCCAGCAGCACAGCTGTCTGTTCAGTTAGAATATAGTGCATGTATACAATACTAGGAACCTATGTTCAGTCATTAACATTACAAGAAACTTAAATTATTTGCCATAAAATATGTCAGCTAGCCACGCCAATATACCAACAAATATAATAAAAACTATACGTACTCAAGCTGAAAAATAATTAATTCAAATGGAAATAAAAACTTACTACCTAAATAAAAGCCTCCTTGCATAAAGGGCGTGACAGCTTACATATTTATGCATAGCTGGGTTCTGGTCACATAGCTGTCACTTGAGTCACAGATGAAAAACTAGGACCATTGAAGTAAAATAAATAAATAAGTTAATACTAATAACAATAACCTGTCAGTAAGCCGATTCTGGAGAAAGAACATGAACATTGTCTTGAGTTAATTAGGGCGACCAACTATTCTTATCGTGTAAGTAGTCGTTGATGGAATAGTAAGCCTTTGAGCAAAGGTTAGATTTTACTTGAGCTTTAAACGCATTGTTCAAGAGAACTTTGTTGATCGACCATTCATAGCTTACGCGTTGAGTCCGACAGACCGGTGTAAGCGGAAGCTTCGTATATCGTATCATTCCGAAATTCCGATCTTGTTGGTCCGGTTTGCATTTGTGTCGTAAACAAAATTTTAAATAATTACAAAAACAGATTTCGTCTCGAATCGGATCAATGCAAAGGTAAGATGAGTTTTGACTTCGTAGTTTTAAGACTTATCCCCTCTAACCTTGATACTCGTAACAGTGAACGAAAGGGTTAATTTTTTTTTGTCTCTGTTAGATAAAGATAATAGTAGATCATTAACCAAGGGGATAAAGCAGTGTCTTCTGTCGCGGGTGACGATTTAAATCGCGAGCGTAACGAAGGACTCGAGGTTTACTCCTGAGCGTAGCTAGGGTGTAGCGAGGTGTAGCCTCGCTTCGCTCGTGATTTAAGTTTATAACAATAAACTTAAATCACGAGCGACGCGAGGGATTTAAGACGAGTCCTGAGTGTAGCGAGGGATTTAAGTTCACCCAAGACTAAGACAGCTTTATCACCGAGGAAAATACTCTACTTTTGCGAAAAAATAAACATAACGTTTGAAGAAAACAAAAACGCGGCAAATTCCTAGACTGATATTTTTTTGTCGGAAAAGCAAAGGCATCAAGCTCATACGGCCTCGTCGGTTTTCGTAATTTTATTTAATAATCATAACTGCATAATAAGTGCGTATTCCTTTTTCAAAAAGATGTATAATGCTTTATATACAAACTCAATGGTGTAAACACAGATGAAGTTCAGTATAAATTTCGGTAAGTATTCCAAATTTAAATCACATTCTCCCTCTAGAGGATGAATGAAATTCAGTACAATTTTCTTTCCCTGTTTTTAACAGATTAAAAATGACTATTGTTATGTTCGCTTTTTGTGGCATAGAATGTCACTTTTTTGAGCAAGTAGTATGAAATAGTAGATTATTAACCAAGGGGATAAAGCAGTGTCTTCTGTCGCGGGTGACGATTTAAATCGCGAGCGTAACGAAGGACTCGAGGTTTACTCCCGAGCGTAGCGAGGGTGTTAAAAACTAAAATCACGAGCGAAGCGAGGGATTTAAGACGAGTCCTGAGTGTAACGAGGGATTTAAGTTCACCCAAGACTAAGACAGCTTTATCACCGAGGAAAATACTCTACTTTTCGTACCATTTGCGAAAAAATAAACTTAACGTTTATTTATTTGAAGAAAACAAAAACGCGGCAAATTCCTAGACTAATATTTTTTTGTCGGAAAAGCAAAGGCATCAAGCTCATACGGCCTCGTCGGTTTTCGTAATTTTATTTAATAATCATAACTGCATAATAAATGCGTATTCCTTTTTCAAAAAGATGTATAATGCTTGATATACAAACTCAATGGTGTAAACACAGATGTAGTTCAGTATAAATTTCGGTAAGTATTCCAAATTTAAATCACATTCTCCCCCTAGAGGATGAATGAAATTCAGTACAATTTTCTTTCCCTGTTTTTAACAGATTAAAAATGACTATTGTTATGTTCGCTTTTTGAGGCATAGAATGTCACTTTTTTGAGCAAGTGGTATGAAAAGATCATTTATTTGTCAAACATGCGTTTACATAAACTGAATAATCAGACATGCAAGGTATTAAATTAATAGATGTGAGCGTCCATGTTTTGCCAATAACGGCGTACAAATTTTGTAGGTATAAAAATTACATTTAATTGCATTTTACTTATAGTCATTCTAAATTTCATTGGAAAATACAAAAAACAAATAAAAATAATTGATGTCAAGATATAGTGTAGGTACCTATATCATAGTCAAAATAAATTACATTAGGTATGTCCAGAATATTCATTAATTTGCAGTCAAATATAAGTCAAATAGAATCCTTCAAAAGTCAATTAATTTAAAATCACATTATTCAATTGTTATTGTATGTATATTAGAATTCGGAATAGAAAAGTCCTTTTCATTTAAAAAATCTACAATATTGTAAATTTGTAATACACTTTACTAATTAAGAAATTTCTCAGCTTATTTTTGAAAAGTGACAAGGGCAGTTCTCTCCAACTTTTAGGTAGTTTATTAAATATAGTAGGAGCCATACAGAAAATACTTTTGCGCATGAGGGTTGTTCTCGCAGCATGAGAGCATATCCTGCTGTTGCCGCGCCTATTACGTGGGACTACTTCATCTACTCGTTTAAATCGTTGCGGATTTGTTTTAACAAAAATAGCTACCTCTTGAATGTACAGACATGGCAAAGTAAGAATTTTATATTTTTTAAAGTAAGGCACGCAACTATCAGTAGGTTTAATTTTAAATATTGAACGAACGCACCTTTTTTGAGCCTTGAACACCGCGTCTTTTTCGGTTGAGTTGCCCCAAAAAATGACACCATAGCGTAGATGCGATTCTGTTAAGCCATAGTAGGCTGTAAGTAATGACTCCACACCCATTATAGACGACAATGTGTGTAGGGCATAGGCAGATTTACTGATTTTCTTGCACAAGATTTCGATATGAGTTTTCCAATTAAGTTTTTTGTCAATGTGGAGCCCTAAAAATTTTGTTGTTTCTACCTCTTCTATAGGCTGGTCATCGTAGTGTATTTTTAAATTACTCTTACTATTGATCCGTTGACTAAAATGTATTAATTTAGTTTTAGTCAGGTTAATTTTTAAGTTATTGTCATCTAGCCACTTTACCATTCGATTTATAGAATCATTTATGTCACTTTCATAAGTATCAACACTTTTACAAGGTATCGTTATGGTGCTATCATCGGTAAATAGTGTCAGAGGTTGAGGGATGCCTTTCGGTAGATCATTAATATATAAGTTAAATAAAGGAGGCCCTAGAACACTCCCCTGTGGCACACCAAACGAGACTATACGTTCTGAGGATTGGAATACAATTTCATGTTTACTTTTCATATTAATTTGGCTAATATTTGTTATTTGAGTTCTGTTAAGTAAGTAAGATTTTATTAGATTGTTGACATTTCCTCTAATTCCATATGCTTGAGCTGCTTTGTCAAAGGCTTGCGTCATGTCACAAAATACGCCACAGACCAGTTTCCTCTTATCCACGTTAAATGTAACATTATATAAAAAATCATAAATGGCCATATTAATAGTTTTACCTATTCTAAATCCTTTCTGTTCCTCGCATATAATATTATGTCTTTCTATAAATGAACTTAGTTCCTTGTAAATGTACTTCTCAAATATTTTAGAAATTATAGGGATTAGTGATATAGGCCGATAGTTATCCATTAACTCCCTATCTTCTTTCTTAAATAGTGGCTTGACGATAGAAACTTTTAGAGCATCAGGGTAAACGCCTGCGCTAATGCTGAGATTGATGACATGACTCAAGTGACCGCAGATTTCATCCGCAACATGTTTTAGTATATAAGTAGCAATACCGTCATATCCAAAACTGCTTGTATTATTCAAGGACATTACTATCTTTTTAATATCGTCTGGTATATTAGGGGCCATAAACATAGTTTTGTTATTGAAATCTAATGCTCACGCCACAGGTCTGCAGTCGACATCCAGTTTTGGCTGTATTTTATCAATAAAAAAATCATTAAAAGCTTCTGCAATAGTCTTGTGATGTGATATGACGCAGCCACCCATTTTAATTCTATTTATGTTAGATTTAGGTACGTTATATTTTGCACGATTGATGATTTGCCACGCAGTTTTAGATTTGTTTTTCGATGTTCTTATATTGTTATTGTTTTGTGCTTTTTGTGTTAAATGGATAATTTTTTTGTATACTTTAGAATAATTATATAATATGGTTTTATTAATATTGCTACGTTTAAGTCTAAACTGCCATAGGAGTTTCCTTTTCTTTTTACTGCATAGTTTGATTCCTTTTGACAACCACTTAGTTCTTCTTAATGTATTTATTTTAACCACTTTTAATGGAAAACACAGATCGTATAATAGCTTGAAAATCTCAATGAAATGATTATAAGCTACATTTGGGTCATTCGTGTCATATAGTTCTGAAAATGTAAGATTCATTAGTTGGCTTTTAAATTTTAAAATATTTCCCGTACTATAGTCCCTTCTAGTTGCGTACCAATACTTAATACAACATATTTTTTGTACTGGACACTGAAGCAGCTGTGCTGTATGATCCGATAATGCCCATTCTAGTACTTCAGTCTTACATGCGTTAAAGTTATGCGCAAAGTTGTCAATGCACGATAAACTGGCCATGCGAGTTGGTTGTTTCAAAGCAAGTTTCAGATTGTAACTCATTAAAAGACATTCAAGGTCATTAGTTGCACTATTTTGCTTAAGTACATCAATGTTAAAATCTCCGCAGATAACAATTTTCTTACAGCGTGTACGTAAAATTTCCTGCAAGAGCAATTCAAGTTTGTCGAAGCAATAATTTAAATTATTTGAGTTCGGAACTCTATATATACACACAGTTATCATCTTATAACTAGACAGTTCCACGCCACAGCACTCAAATATGCCTGGAGTGGATAACTTTGCTATTTTTGGCAATTCTTTCCATTATGTCCCATTTTTAACAAGGATACATGCACCACCCCTTTTTTGTTCCATTCTACAATAATGTGCTGCCAAATTATAGTTAGATAAAAATTAGTAGATTATTAACCAAGGGGATAAAGCAGTGTCTTCTGTCGCGGGTGACGATTTAAGTTCACCCAAGACTAAGACAGCTTTATCACCGAGGAAAATACTCTACTTTTCGTACCATTTGCGAAAAAATTAACACAATAATAATATGAGATAAGCATTTATTAAAAATAATGACAATTAAAAGTAAAAGTTAACATTCGAAACATTTATCCAATTATTGATAGAGAGAGTTACATTTTTGTTTGGTACGGACGCCAGCAGGTCAACCTACCCGAAACTGTCAGATTTTCCCAATCAACCTTGAACCTAAAACTTTAGCAATAAAGTCGAAAATCTATTAAAGAAATCTGACAGATTGTAGTAGCTTGATGTGCTGGCGTCTGTACATTTATTGTTGATGAGTGGATTTGAGTATTTCTCTGTTCTTGCGTCTGAGGAACTTGGCAAATTCCTAGACTAATATTTTTTTGTCGGAAAAGCAAAGGCATCAAGCTCATACGGCCTCGTCGGTCAAAGGCATCAAGCTCATACGGCCTCGTCGGTTTTCGTAATTTTATTTAATAATCATAACTGCATATTAAATGCGTATTCCTTTTTCAAAAAGATGTATAATGCTTTATATACAAACTCAATGGTGTAAACACAGATGTAGTTCAGTATAAATTTCGGTAAGTATTCCAAATTTAAATCACATTCTCCCCCTAGAGGATGTATGAAATTCAGTACAATTTTCTTTCCCTGTTTTTAACAGATTAAAAATGACTATTGTTATGTTCGCTTTTTGTGGCATAGAATGTCACTTTTTTGAGCAAGTGGTATGAAAAATAAATTTTGATACCCTTCCATGATAAAGTGCTCCGTAATACAAGATATCAACATTTGTCATTTTATTAGCTAGCTCTTCTAGACATACCAACAGATCATCTGCTTTTTTTATCAAACCTGCTATATTTTGATGCAATATGTTGATATATAATCTATTAGAGAAAAAACAGTTCATTTTCATCAGTAACATTGCTTGGTACAGTGTGAGGCAAATCTGACACTTTATTATAAGAATTACATGAATTTATGTCACTATACAGTGTAAATTCATTAATCATTAAACTCATATTCTGGAATATATTGGCCATACCGCGATTATTTACAGAACCACTACTCTTAGTAAACGTACTAAAATCGTAATCAAGATAATAATTAGTCAAACAAGTAAGCATAATTATATGAACAAGCATCCAAATAGATTAAACTGTTAAAGGTTTCAATTCTCGAATTAAACATTGTAGAGTAATCATTTAGTTTGAACGTAGGAGCACATAATATAATATTTGTGTGCTGTAATTTTGACAGCGTTTCACGAATACTGATAGTTAGTTCGACATAGTTCTGTGTCCGGCGAAAGTCCTCTACCCCGACAAATATCAAGCAGTAGTCATTCATATTGTAGTCCTTCAATTTGAGATCCAAGTCAGAGATAAGGTACTTAACACCACAGTTGGGTGTCAGGTAGTGGCAGATTCCATAGTTATGGAATATATCTTCTGCAATTTCTAACATTTTATTATTTTTATTGCTACTTAAAATACATAATTTACTCATTCTAGTTTCGTTCGGTTTACTGTTATAGTTTAATTGTGTAAGTTGTGCTTCAGTCTTTGTTTCCTCATTGCCAGTACTGTCGATAACGCCATCTGTGATCGATTTGTCCAACTGTTGATGATTTTGAACTCAACACTGGTTGGCGATGTGGATTTCTTGGCTCTAGTGGTAAATCCTTCACATTCGCTAGACTTTTCTGTGTTTTTTCTCACACACTGGTTGATTTTTGCAGATTTTTTCTTAATTTTTGGTGATTGTAGCTTTAACTTAGCAGGGGAGCATGCCACTGTTTTGTACAGTGCATTCTGCTTTTGTAGCTCCTGGTTAAGGTGGTTGAGTTTCGTATTTTCTAGAGTTAAGGATTCTATTTCGTTGTGGGCACTATTGAGTTCCAGAGTTAATTGTTCTAATTGATGTTTTAATTTGGTAATTTGTGTGCCATCTATCGGTGAGTTCGTTAGAAAAGTGTCCTCGTTTGTATCATTAGTATTCGTTTCAGACTTTGAACGGTTACGTCTTCTGAACGTGAAGTTATCTAAGAAATTCATTTTACAGTGCAATCAATCGATCAATATTCATCAACGTCACTTCTTGTTACGCTACTCGCTACTAGATGTCGTTGATTTCAATATCATACGATTATGTTTATTTTTCACATCTGCAACCCCAGAATTAATGTCATTTAGTTCATCTTTTCACCACTAGATGGCGTAGTTTGCAGTTTTAGTTAGATACTTTTTATTTTTCACATCTGCAACCCCAGAATTAATGTCACAAAATTTTAATTTAGTTGATCTTTTAGCCACTGGAGGCGTTAGTAAGGGTACAGAGGTCACTTTTCAAATAATTATATTTTCTAGCAACGGCTTGGCAATCATCTATCATTGATCAATTTCACTGTTTTGTCCAATTTTGTCACACTGAGTTATTGATTTCGGTTTTAAATATAGTTTATATACATTTCATTGTTCAGATAAAGCACATAATGTTCAAATTCACGATTTAGAGGAAAACGCACTGTTTTTACTTAACACTAATTTTTAGGGGATATTACTTAGTTTTAAAAGTCACTAACACTGTCACTTATGCAGTCCTATATTTGCAATTTAGTTTAGCATAGTATTCACCATTAAAACTTTTATTTGTTTATTTATTTATTTTAATTACACAGGCGATGTTTACTGCGCTAGTGTTGCCAGCTTTCTTTCTTTCCATTGAGATAGGAAAAACATGGAGATGCCGCGTTATTCTATACATACATTTGCTTATACAAATATGAGTGAAATATGATTTAGAATTTGAAATATCGTTATGTCTCATTCTTTCTAGTGAGATAATCTTATTTGATAAAAGAGACAACTATATTTTAAGTTGTTGCTAATTATGGCAACATTTTGTCTTGACGTAGTGACCGCTGTAGGTAAGTGCCGTAGCAGCCATCTTATGCGACGAGTTTGTGGTAGTTTTGCTGTCAAATGGTTGTTTGTTTTTTGTATTATTGAGATTTGCGAGAAAATTACGAGGATTTTACCTTTTAAAACGGCATGTATTAAACCTTATTATATAAACCGGCATATATTAAACCTTGTGAAATCATATCTCACTGGACGACAGCAAGTCACTGTTTTAAGTAGAGTCTGTTCTAAAACCAAGACCGAAGTTACTTATACGTCATCAGTTAGAGAAACAACATGTGGTGTGCCCCAAGGAAGTGTGCTTGGACCTCTGTTGTTTCTCGTATATATTAACGATCTGCCAAAATGCTCTGATTATCAAACTGTTTTGTTTGCTGATGACAGTACCCTTATCGTTCCATGTCAAAATATTGAAACTTACGAAAATGACATAAACAATTCTATTCTTTGCATTATAAATTGGCTACAAACAAATAAGTTAAAAATTAATATAAATAAAACAAAGCTTATGACATTTTATCAAAGAACGAAGAAACTTAACTTAAACATAACTTATGCAGATCAAACAATAACTGAAACACCCAGTGCTAGATTCTTAGGACTCCACTTGGACATGCACATAAATTGGAAATGTCATGTGGAATCTGTTTGTAAAAAACTAAATCAGTACTCATATGCACTTCATAATTTGGCAAAAATTGTAAATGAGTCCATTGTTCTTATCTCTTACAAGGCTTACATTACATCTACATTACGTTTTGGAATAATATACTGGGGGAATTCCTCTGACAAGGAAATTGCATTTAAGGCCCAAAAAAGATGTTTGCGTGCTGTCTTTAAGCTGAAACCTACGGATAGCTGTAAGCCATACTTAAAAAAATGTACACTCTTAACATTGCCTTGTATATACATCTTTGAGACAGCAGTATTTGTCAAATCTAATTTCCATCTATTTGAAACATTGAGATCTAAACGACGACACAGAGAGATATGCGCTAAACCACATAGCACGGCTCTTTATAAAAAGAGCTTTTTAGGAATGGCACCTAGAATCTATAATAAGATCCCTAGGGGAACTATAGATATTGAAAACATTCACGATTTCAAAAGGGCATTCCTGAAAATATTACACGACAAAGCATATTATACGGTGAACGAATATTTAACGGATATATTTTGACTACATTTTGTTTCTGCTTGTTTATACTAGAACTTATTATTTTTATACCTTATTGGAATGTTTTTCGGTTTTGACAATTTGTATTCGATTATTTAAACGTTGTGATAATAGTATTAAAATTATTTGACAATTTGTTATAATCAGCATGTTTCTTCGAAAATATTTGTACGCCGATAACGGCTTGACATAGAGTTCATTAATGACTATAACACCTGTAACTAACCTACCTATGCTCAACAAATAAAAATATTTGAATTTGAATGTAAATGTTGGAAAACAGAAGTTCAACATGCCTGTGTGTTGTATTGTGAAGTGTGGTGCAAGAAAGAATGAAAATCAACCTCAATTGTCTTTGCACAGGTTAGTAGCCGGTTTTCATGCATTATTACATACAATAATACACAATCGATGATACAATTGTAACGCGATCATGAATTTATGGCTAAAGTATTGATATTTGGGTTCATTTCCATATAACAGGCCTTTTTAATATATTTGTTAATTCATTCGTTTGTTTACAAACAGATGTCATACTGGAATAGTGTTGTACCGTTGCCGACTTACCGTAATAGTTTCCGAAACTAGTTCCTCCGCTGAAACGATATCCGTATATTCTGCGATGTTAACATAAATAATCTTGCGTCTTATTCGGTCCGAGTGACCTAGCTAGGTCTAGCCTGCGGTTCACACTTCACAGCACCAAAATCCATCGTGATAACTAGTAAAACTCGTATGTAGTATCGTTACTCGTTATAGTAACAACGAGATAACAGTTGTTCCTTGATTGACACAACCCTAGCAATGGCAGCCATTTTATGAGACAAGATGAGTTGTAGGTATGCACCCTTTTTTTGTAGGTATTTCCAGTCCATACTTTTCTATGTCAATGTTTCTTTCAAATAAAATCTCTGTTCGCTTACAATCTGTCACTGAATAGTGACAGACACGCCACGACACGCCTCTCGCCTCACGCCTCTATGGCGTGTTAGATGGCTGGCCTGCCTATCGATTCTGTAAAAATCTCACCGTGAAAAGTTAGGTGAAGTGAGCTGAGAATGAGCTGTAAATAGTGTCAATCCCTAGCATTAGTTAGAATGACAGCTCACTCCAAACTCACTTCACTTACGTTTTCACGGTGAGATGGTTATAGAATCGCAGTGCTGGTATGAGTTCTATGACACAACCACATGGCACATGACACATGGTGAAAGAAGTTCTGGTTCTGTATTTGTATCTTCGACAAAGAAGGAGGCGTAAAAGAAGAAGTATGTGGTTACATCCCTACATTGAGAAGAATATCAACTGCCGTATGTTTGTGGCTGCCAAAGAATTACAACAAACTGACAGAAAATTCATGGATTGTTATCGTATGAGCAAAAAGACATACCTTGAGCTTGTTGAAATAATGACACCTCAGCTGCAGAAACAGAATACCATTTTGTCGAACAGAAAAGACGCCAAATCCGACACAAGTTTCCTGCACGCTGGTTTCAAAGCAACTGATCTGCAACGCGTTTCAAACCGGTTTCAAACTAGTTGCGACGTGTGTTGTCTCTCAAAGGTATCTATGGCATAAACTCAAATGAAACTCAAAAGTAACTAGTAGTTGCAGTTTCGTTGCAGTTGCATTTCACCATGTGTGCTGGGCCTTACTCAAAAAGCATAATGCTAAGATTGTCAGATAAAATCTTGTGGAATTTTGTGTTTTAGCCTGCGGATTCGTTTTTTATTCATGAGATGGTTTGCCAAGATTTTTGGGTGACGAGTTATTCTTTCTTTGTATGATTTGATGTACAGACGCCAGCACATCAAGCTACTACAAACTGTCAAATTTCTTTAATAGATTTTCAACTTTATCTCTAAAGCATTAAGGTTTAAGGTTGATTGGGAAAATTTGACAGTTTCGGGTAGCTTGACCTGCTGGCGTCTGTACCTAGCTTTTTATTTCCTCTTTGGCTGGAAGTGTCTTCAGATCGTGGTGTAGAGGTTCATTTGGAACAAACCATGGGGCGTTTGTGATTGTTCTCAGAAGCTTGTTCTGAAAGCTATGTATGATTTCTATGTTAGAGTGTGATGCTGTTCCCCACAGAAAGAGAAAGAAAAAACATTTATTTAGCACAGACTAAAAGACACACAATACACCAGATACATACATCAGATAGCAACTAATAAATGAACAAATAGAAAGTATAAAGACCTATGTAAGAAATTAGTAAGTGGCAGGTAAGTGTGCCTCACGGCTGCCCCAAAATGCCCAGTTCAGCAAAAATGCCAGACAATAGTGCCTGACGCTTGTTTTCAACTGAACCTGATGTGTGAGGTGACGGATGTAAATCAGCTGGATGCCATAGGTCCATATAGGCTTGTTTATGGCTTTGTATAAAAGGATTTTATTTTCCAGGTGTAATTGTGAATTTCGGCCAATTAACCAGTAGAACTTTCTTAGTGTCAGTCCAAGTTACTTCCGTTTGGTGAAGATGTGTTTTTTTCCAAGTAAGACGTCTGTCAAGGTATAAACCTAGGTATTTAACATGTTCAGCTTGAGGCACTTGTATTCTATTTAACTGTACTGGTGGGCATGTATCCTTTCTAATAGAAAATGTGATATTTACCGACTTGGTCTCGTTTGCTTTTATCCTCCACTTTTTGAGCTAGAGGGCTACGTCGTCCAAACAGGCCTGCAGCATAGTTGATGCTACTCTATGGTCAGAATGGGATGCCAACACAGCTGTATAGTAAAGTAGTACCATTGTTCAAATCCGGTGATAGTAAAGAACCCAACAATTATAGACCTGTGTCAATTCTGCCAGTTCTCAGTAAGGTGTTTGAAAAGTTGATGCTCAATCAAATGTTACGTCACTTTAATAAAAATTACATCTTTCATGAACACCAGTACGGCTTCACCAAAGAGCGTTGTACCACTGACGCCGGGTGTTGCCCTAATGAAGAACATTTTTAACGCCTGGGAAGAAGCACAATATGCTATTGGAATCTTTTGCGACCTATCTAAGGCGTTCGATTGCGTAAACCAATAAACACTTCTGATGAAACTAGAGCACTATGGGATTAGGAAAACAGTACTTGACTTGTTAAGATCATACCTGAAAGATAGAAAGGTTAAAGTCCAAGTAAATGGCGTAAACTCATTGGGGTCTGAATTGACCATGGGCGTTCCTCAAGGTTCGATATTGGGTCCATTCCTCTTTTTAGTTTATATTAACGATTTACCCCAATTACTTCAAAATCAACCGAAGAAGGGTTTATTTGCAGATGACACATCATTGATCTTTAAAATAGACCGATGGTCACAAAATCTTGACGACGTGAATAACTCTATTCTTCAGGTCCAAGATTGGTTTATGGTAAATAATTAATAATAATAATATCCCTGGACATTTCACACAGCGCCATCTAGTCCCAAGCTAAGCAACCTAATGCTTGTGTTATGGTAACATGATGGCTGATAAACTACTTATATACATTTTTTTTTTTTTGTAAATACATACATATTATAGATAGAAAAACACCCAATTACCCAATTTAGTACTTAATGAAAAAAAAACCAAATGCAATAGATTTAAATTACCTAATGTTAGAAGTAGCGAATGTGACATCTTAATGAATGGCCAAAAACTAGAATTTTTTAATCAAACAGTTTTCCTAGGAATCACGCTAGACGAGAAATTACAATGGGGACCTCATATATAACATCTATTGCGGGGCGGCTAAGCTCGGCCGCATATGCTGTTAGAAAGACAGTTAACAGATTAAGAAACCGCGCGTTTGGTCTATTTTAGTTACTTCCACAGTATTATGTCATATAGCATTTTACTGTGGGGTCGGGCTGCTGACATTGAATCCATTTTTATTTTGCAACAGAAGAGCTGTCAGAGCCATTTACAATCTACGTCGCCGCGAATCTCTTAGGGAACTATTTAAAAGGGTTAATATTATGACGGTACCTTGCCAATTTATTTATGAAAATATTATGTATTTAAGAAAAAATCAACATCTTTTTAATAAAATAAGTGATAGACATAATTTTAATACTAGAAATAAAGATAAATTAGATCAACCTTTTATTATCTAAAGAACATCACCACACACACATCATCTTTTATGGGGTACTGTGTTAAATGTTACAACAAAATACCTTGTGAAATTTTGCAATTAAATGAAAGAAAATTTAAAACTTATACTAAAATTACACTTTGTAAGCAAGGGTATTACAAATTAGAGGATTATATCCAAGATAAGAATGCTTGGAAACATGCTGGTCCTGCTCCATAGGACAATCTCTAGAGTCTAGACAAAATCAAACTGGTTGCTAATGTAATTGTATATATTATTCTTTTTTTTTTCTCTCTTTGACGTTGATTTACATTCATATTCATATTCATATATTTATTTGCATTCCATAATGTTGTAGAGGTGTTACAATGGCTTAAAGCTAAGGTACAATTATGGACCCTGTAGGGCACAGCAAAAATTTTAAATTAATTATTAAAATAAAATAAATTTAGGACACAAATTAACAATATTTCTATGCTACAATCTTTAAAATATGTTATTATCATTCAATTTTTATAGGTAAATATAACATTTTATTTTGTTGAGATCAGTCTGATAAAGTTGGTACATACATAATAGTTATTTGGTAAGGTCAATTAAAAATATATCTATAATATTATAATATTTGTCTATGTATGAATGTATCAATACAACTGTGTGTGGTGTCTGTTTGTGTTCAATAGATTTTTTTGTCTTGTATGTATTCGTTTATCGTGTAGTATGCTTTTTAATTAATATTTGCTTGAGCTTATTTATAATTAATGTCGTATCGTTGGTTTCATCCTTTATTGCATCTGGTAGTTTATTAAATATTTTTATGGACATTACGTAGGGGCTATTGGAATGTAGTTTCATGCGCGAGGACTACATTCCAATAGCCCCTACGTAACATAACGAGCGATCTGTCAGATATAGAAATATGTTAATGTTACCCACATTAACATATTTCTATATCTGACAGATCGCTCGTTATGTTTATCGCCGCGGGTTGTGAAAAAGTTCATGTATTTCCTGACGAATTTGCATATTTCCAGGATATAGATAGATGGTAAGGTGAGTATTTTATGTTTTATAAAAAAGGGCTTACAGCTGTCGGTTTGTTCTATGTTGACTATAATCCGAGTTAACTTCTTCTGGAGAATGAAAAGCGTAGGCGCATCTGTGCTATTTCCCCACATTATAATGCCATAGCTGAGCCATGCATGAGCGTAGGCGTAGTATGTAGTAAGTGCAGTTTGCAAGTCGGTAGTTTTTTTCACTTCTCGAAGTGCGTAGGTGAATTTTGCGAGATTTGATCGTACGTTTTTTATATGGGGCTTCCACGAAATGTGCGTGTCTATTGTTAGTCCTAATAACGTAAAGTCGTTAACTACTTCAATTTTTGTGCCGTTTGTTGTGAAATTAACTAGTAATGGGGATTTTTGCTGAGGGTAGAAAGTCATTAGTTTAGTTTTTTTTATAATTAATCTCAAGGTTGTGCTCATCCAGCCATGTTTTTGTTTTATTTAATATCGTGTTCAGTTGGTCATTAATGTTACTATTTGTATGGCATGTAGTTAGCAGAGATATATCGTCTGCGAATAGCACACATGGTTCCTTCATGATTTTGGGAAGGTCATTGATGTAGATGATGAATAGGAGACATCCAATAACACTGCCTTGAGGAATTGATGCATTTATAATCTTCTTGTCGGACCTTACTTGGATTATTCGGTTTTGGTCGTAGTTAAAGTGTTCTATTTCCACATATTGCTCTCTATTTTTTAAATAGGACGCAAACCACTTATGTGTAGTTCCACGAATTCCTATTCCGTATAGTTTGTCTAACAATATATTAAACTGCACTTTATCATATGCCTTAGTCATGTCTAAAAGTATGCCAACCGCATATTTTTTATCATTTATAATATCAATAACTTCTTGCATATATTTATAGACAGCTATGGTTGTTGATCGATGTTTGCGAAACCCGTTTTGACCTTCGTCAAAGATTTGATATCTTTCGCAAAAACTGTACACACGGTCATACATAGCCTTTTCGAAAATTTTTGAAGCCGTAGGTAGAAGAGCTATGGGCCGGTAATTATTGGGGTCGGTTTTCAAGTTTTTCTTAAATAATGGTTTAATAATAGCTTTTTTAAGTTGATCAGGAAAAATACCTTCATCAAAGGACTGATTTATCAAAACACAAAAGGGTACAGCAAGTTCATCTGCACATTGTCTAATCAAAGATGGGGGTAGTTCATCTATTCCGTGACTTTTTTTGTTTTTCATATTTTGTATGATTCTATGCGTTTCTCGACAGTCCAAAGGCCTAAGAAATAGAGTATTTTCAGAAGGGTTTAGTACTGGCTGGCCTTTGGCCTCACGGCCAGTTTCTTGGCCAATTGATGCAAAAAAGTCATTGAATTTGTTTACTATTCGTTTTGGATCAGAGACTAAAACATTATTAATTCGTAACTGTATATTATATTTATCTGTAAGTGTTTTTTTGTTAGTACGTTCGTTCACTATATTCCACATAGCTTTGACTTTGTTTTGAGACATTTTAATTTTTTTAATGTACTGCTGTTTTTTCGATGTTATTACCGACTGTTTTAGTATTTTTTGGTATCTTCTGTAGTATTTTTTTATAATTGGATTGTCAGACTTAATACTTAAAATTTTTAATAATCTTTTGTTTATGCATGAGATCTTTATACCTTTAGATAACCAATATTTTCTATAATGTGTTTTTAATTTAGTTTTTATTTTTGGTATAGTTTTGTTTAGTATATCAGTTAATAAATTATTAAAAACATTATAATTTTGATTTGCATCGTTAGTTTCTATAATGATATCTCTCCAATTAACTGACTTTAATGCACATTTGAAACTTTCAATGTTATTTTTGTCATACAGTCGTTTTTCAGTATACCAAGTGGTTTGCTTCGGTCGTTGCGGTATTTTAAATTTTATAACTGTACCACAGTGATCCGAAAAACCTAGTTCTTCTACAGATGTATTTAAATCTATGTTTTTAAATGACAATGCCAGATCCTGCCCCAGCAATTTACAGAAAATGTAAATTAATGAAAATAATTGTAATGAATATAGAACCTTTTCATAATAAATTGTTTTTCTTTAGAAGTTGCGGATTACAAATTAATAATAAAAGGAATTCAATCGCTGAAATTCATTTTTGCCATTTCCTGTTCTAAGGCGAGCATCTGTGTTACGTATTACGCATGATAAAAAGTAAAAAGTTTGAAATACATGCCTGTAAAACAAAAACTCATATTACGTACTAAAATCATTATTTAATTATTATAACAATGATGATAATGCGTGACGTATATGTTGTTTAAATCACTTAAGATTATTATGCGAATAGTTGTCAAATCAAAGAGGTTGTATTATAATCATAGTTTCGCATAAATGGATTTTTTGTAACGAAACGTTATTGACGCGCGTATGTCAAACTCAAAGTGTCAATGTCAGTCATTCGCACTGTTTCTGTGTTCCTGGTGTTCCTGTTGTTTGCCTTCACGCCTCACTGTTTTGCTGTGCTTTTTAATGTTTTTTTCCTACCGACGACTTTTGCTTTTGCCTACGGATGTCGATTCATTGCTTGTGATTTGGCGAACGATGTTGTGGTGCATAAATTGTTACTCGAGTGTCTACAAGATCTTAAGACATGTTGGGTCTTCATTACAATCTTCAATGCAAACTCTTCTCGATTCATGGGTATTGTTACAACAGGTATTTATAGTCAATAGCTATTTTAGCTAGCATAGTAATGTCATCGCTGCTGTTTTGCTAGTTCTAATAAAGAATAACTGATGCAATAATTCTAGTCATACTTTGTTATTAGGATAGGGACGGCCCCTAAATAAGTAGTTTCTATAATCGCAGAATGCCTTCGTAGGGATAGTACTGTAACAATAACACATCAATAATTTATTTTAACAATAAACTGCACCTAACCTATAATCAATGTCTTTTAGATTTAAACAGAAACCGCAAGTTCTACAGGCATTAGGACAAATGTTTAGTTATCAGTAATATAAAAGCAATAAGATGCTGCATATTGCATGGTTGTAAATGAATTTTATTGACTGGGTCAAAGTTCTATAGAGTTTCTGGCATTGTCCTTTGTAAATATTAGATCAAGGCATGTTAACTTATACAAAGCATATTCACTTCACAAACGCCATTAGCGAAAATGTCACAACAAACTTTTATTTTTTAAATCATAGGTAACCTAATGGTTGAATTTATGAACTACAATCAATTGCAAACGAATGTGAGAGTGTGTGTCTATAGTATAGAAATTACTCATTAGAAGAAGGTCGTAAGTTAAACAGAAGTGTCAATCTATTGCTTCGTGAAACTGTCACCCCACTTTTGACCCTTACTGTAAATACCTATTAGGGTACTTAAATAAATTTCAAATCAAAACGTTAGATTTAATTGTGTAGGTCCTTACGTTTACCTGACTACACAAATAAATAAATCAAAATAGAAAGGGTATACAGACTCATTTCATTTAAAAACAGATAGAGATTTGATCGGGCCTCATTAGTGTATATGCGGTGTCTCTCCACAGACAATGTCTCATCTCCCATCGTGCACCGCATGCCCTGTCACCTGGTGAGGACCTAATGGCTGCATCGGCGAATGCTATCCGCGTTGCTGAATTTTGGGCCAAACAAATAAAAAAAAAACTATATTTTTGTCATTGACACGCTAAGAAGAAGAAGAATTTGAAGGCTGAAAGTCACCCAAAGGGCAATGGAGAGGGCTATGCTTCGAGTTTCCCTACGCGATCGAATCAGAAATGAAGAGATCAGTAGGAGAACCAAGGTAACCGCCATAGCCCGAAGAATTGCCAAACTAAAATGGCAGTGAGCAGGACACATTGCTCACAGAACGGATGTCTGATGGGGCCGAAAAGAATGGGGACCGCATACCGGAAGGCGTCCCACAAGATGAACCGATGACCTGGTGAAGGCCGCAGGAATACGCTGAATGCGAAAAGCACAAAGCCGGTCAAACTAGCAATGCTTGGGGGAGGCCAATGTCCAACAATGGACATCTTTCGACTGAAATGATGATGATGAGAGAAATTTCTTATGTTATAAATCCTTACTTTCGATAAGATAAGTTCAAACTGAACAATTCGATACGTTTTTACTCGATCTTAGTTTCAGAATATTTTCGTAAATGCATACCTACCTAACCAATTAATTATCTTCAGCCTTCACTTGGTGCGAGCAGCTCAACTGGTTTGTATATTTAATACAAATATTGTATTGTATATTGTTTTTATTTTTTTTTTTACTGGTTTGTTTTTTCAGCTCTTCTGTATTCGGTGTGACCGGGTTTTCAAGACCAAATTTGGTTTTGCTAGTCATCAGAGAGCTCACGAGAGGAAAGAGAAGTAGTCGGGGTCGCTGTCGCCGGATACGGTGAAGAGGACTATATATATTTAATAATATTATTCAAATGTATCATCAAATTTTGTTAAAGAATGCCAACTTGTCGAACGAAGTATTCTACATACAGACGAATGTTGAAAAGGAAATCCACGTGACCCACGTCACAAAATCGTTGCTAAAAAAATACTTGGGAACCTACTTATACTTGGTATGCAAAACAACAAGTGTGACTGAGAACCTGCAGTTGTTTAAAGTTTATTAAAACATTGAACGTGGCCCGTAAAAAGTGTCAAAACTGCTGTCAGAAGCACATACGCTCCTCAAATATTTTCGCGATTTCCTATAAATATTGTGAAGTTGTGCCTAAAAACAATATAAAAGTGTAGTCAGTGTTTCGGAAAACGCCAAAAAAATACTAAAGTTTCAAAATTCACCCAGTGAAAATCATCTACCCACTTAAATTCACAAATAGTGAACATTTTTTTTTGTCTCATTGAAAATGTCACTGTCAAAGTGTCAATGTCAACTTCAAAGCAGTGTTGCCACTTAAAAAGTTAAATTGCCCCAGAATCATGGATTGCCAAACAGAAAATTCAAAAAAGAGTCGTACAAATGCGACTAAAATATTAAGCCAGCAAATATTTCATAAAAGTCTATTTATTAGCCGACCCACATCAAGCTCTTGCAGTGGTACAATACCTACTAGCGACACCAGTACGACGATAGATCTAGTGGACTCTGAAAATGCTCCTTAAGAAGAAAACTGGGTTGAAGGACCTGGACGCAAAAGACCTCACAGCCCTGAAGAACTACCAACTAGCCAAAAGCAAACTAAATTAAATAGCTACTGGCTGAGTGCTCCCATTACTACTTCCAACCGATTCTCTGGCCTAGATGTCACAAATAATTCTTCCGAAACAGCCCAAATGCCCATCAAACCACCTCCATTGTTCGTAGACAAAGTTAGTAACATTCAGCCACTCTATGACATGCTGAATGACAGTCACTGATCTGCCGATCGATTCTGTAAAAATCTCACCGTGAAAAGTTAGGTGAAGTGAGCTTAGAGTGAGCTGTCAATGGTGTCAATCCCTAACATTAGAAAGAGAGTGAGATGGTTACAGAATCGCACTGCAGTACGAAATCACGATACTCCGTGGGGAACAAGTGAAAATTCAGCCAAAAACCACAGAAGCTTACACAAAAATCTACAAGGAACTTCAAAAGCGAGAAACTGAATTCTATACGTACAAACCCAAAGAAGAAAGGAGCTTTCGAGTAGTCCTTAAAAACATCCATCCGACTACAGACACCAACGAAATAAAAGTGGCACTAGAAGAATTAGACCATTTCACTTCTAGAAGCCATATGGAATTCCCTGGATATAAACTTTATCATACTAAACACCCTGACGGGAAAGCACATGGTGGATCAGATATAATAATCAGAAGCAAATTAAAACATTACGAATCAGTGCCGTACTGCAAAGCATCAATTCAAGCAACAACTGTAATAGTTGAAGATTGGGTAAGCCCCATTACTGTGTCAGCTCTCTACTGCCCACCGAAACACATTATTTAACAGGAGTTCAGCGAGTACTTCAATTCTCTCGGCGATCGGTTCATAGCTGGTGGAGACTTGAATGCGTAGCATAGCTTTTGGGGCTCAAGATTGACCCTTCCCAGGGGCCGGGAGATACTTAAATCTGTCGAAAAACTGAAAATGGAAATTGCAATTGCAGGTGAGCCCACATATTGGCCTACTGACAGAATGAAAATACCTGACCTAATAGACTTCTGCGCTATTAAAGGTGTCTCGAAAGATTACTTCCAGTGCCAGAGCAGCTATGAGCTATCTTCCGACCATTCACCAGTCTTAGTCACATTATTTAGTAGTTTCAAAGAAACTACAGAAAACTGCGTCCTTCACACCAAAAAGACAGATTGGGAAATCTCCAGGTCAATAGTCAATCATGCCCTGACGCCTACAGTCAGTTTAAAATCAGAAGATGATACGAGTATAGTAGCAGCAATAGAATTCTTCAATAATTCAGTTCAAACTGCTGCCTGGCAATCTACTCCTACCAACAACTTAAAGAATAGCAAAAAATCTATATCCCATACCATACTGGATAAAATAACTGAAAAAAAGGAGACTAAGAAAGCAATGACAACAATTTAGATCCCCTAACGATAAAAGTAAATTAAACCACGCTGTTAGGAAACTCAAAAAGCTTTTAGATGAGGACAAAAATAATAGTGTCCAGGCTTTCCTGAGCAACCTTGATGCTACTGCTGCTACAGACTACTCACTGTAGAAAGCTACCAAAAAACTATTTAAGCGACCTAAAACGCTGTCTCCCCCACTTCGGTAAGCCAACGGGTGCTGGGATCGAAATGACGAAGAAAAATGCACAACATTTGCGGAACACAAAGACGTATTTCAGCCTCACTCCTACGAAGGGCCCCCAGAGCACAAAGAAGAAGTCCAGCGAGAAGTTCAGCTGGATTGTGATTCATCCACTAGCCCCATCGCAATGTTTACAAAGCAGGGACTAATTAGAGTGATAAAATACTTAAAACCTAAAAAAAGCCCCTGGTTATGATTTGATAACTGGTATGATTTTGCAACAACTTCCAGATTCTGGCCTGACTTTCCTGTTGTCAATCTACAATGCTATGTCTAGACTATTCTTTTTTCCCCCTTAATGAAAAACAGCTAAGATCCTACTGGTTCCTAAACCAGGGAAACCTCTTGAAGACCCGAAGTCATACCGACCAATAAGCCTGCTTTCAATAGCGTCTTAAAGTCTATCAAACACTCCTGTCAACACGCTTAATGCCTATAATTAAAGAAAGACATTTAATACCCGACCATCAATTTGGGTTCCGGCAAAGACATGGCACAATAGACCAGGTTCACAGGCTTGTCAGTAAAATTCACAACACTTTCGAAGATAAGGAATATTGTGCTGCTGCCTTCCTTGACATTTCTCAAGCATTTGATAGAGTTTGGCATGAAAGCCTCCTCTATAAAATCAAAAATAGCTTCCCAAGAAACATCTTCCTCATCTTGATGTCGTACTTGAGAGATAGATACTTCTTCGTGCAGAGTGGAGACGCATTAGCAAAGCTGTATCCTATTGCTGCTGGGGTACCTCAGGGCAGTGTCTTTGGACCGATTTTGTACTTGATTCATACTGCGGACCTCCCAATATCTTTAGCGACTACAGGAACCTTCGCGGATGACACAGCTAAGTCAAAGTCAAATCATTTATTTCAAATAGGCACATAAAAGGCACTTTTGAACGTCAAAAATAAAATTAATATAAAATTGGTTCTAGTCGCCCCTTCCAAAAGGTAGTTTTCGTATGGAGAAGAATGGGCAAGAAACTCCACCGCTACGACTCTTCTAAAATGTTTTACAATATTTTGCATACATTAATTATATAATTATATGTGAAGACGATGCACCTAAAAATAAAATTACAATACCACAATAGGTAAAAGAATTAAAATGAATTAATGAAACCATGACATATAAATTAACTATGTGATATGTGTTTCCCAGCCATCTGGCAACCCTTGTTCCAGTACCTACCAATGTACCTAGGATTCTGAGATTGTACTCACCATGTGGCTCATATATTAGTATCCAGTAAGGCAATGTTAACTAATTATATGAATAAAGACTTATAAAAACAAGTACCAACAACGTCCAGTGTCCAAATATATCTATTAAAACTGTTTGCCCGACCTGACGCGTCGACTGTGCCTACTGTCCAGACTTGTTCATTTAATTCTAATCTGACATTTAAACAAGGCATACTTACCACTTTCAGTATCGTATGTCATTGTCGGTCTTCGTAATGGACCTCGTCTTCTGCCACCTTTTCTGGCAGTGTCACGTTACGATACTATCAACTAAATTAATAGGTTACTACATTGCTTTTTGTTACAGACCGGCCATGGACAACGACGGAATTTCTCTGTATCCTACGGATTTCGAGGACCAAGTTCAGGTAATTTTATAATAATAATTGTTTCTGGTAGTTTTATATATTAGGGGTTAAGTATGAACCCAACTAGCAAACTATATCGTAAAAAAGTCAGCATCACGTTTCTATTTCAGCTATTGGTTGTGAGACGGATCTTCAATATGTCGAGTAGGTAAATGATCTATGCACGTTCTCTCAACGCGATTTGGGCGCACTTCTCTCTGCTTTAAATGCTGTAAATATCGTATAATTATTTTCTAAATAGCCAAATAGTCGTAAGAATATAGAGTAATCGCAACTCAAATGTTACTAGTAGTTTAATAGACATCAGTATGCCATTATTCCACACATCAGCTTTTCCCAGGTGGGTAGAATCTCTTTCATTCGATTTATTTATCGTAATAAAGCGGTGTGGTTGCAGTCACTCGACTCTTTGATCGAGTGAATGCAACCAAGCAGCACTCATAGAGCATTTTATTTATCTTCAAACCATATAGCGCGTTGTTGTGTCTGTGAGGAAAGAAATTAAAATAAATGCATTACAGCCATAATGACAATAGGTAATTCTTGACCTATTAAAGTTAGCTTAAAGGTCTTACTTTCATAAACTCTATTGAGTATCCTAATTTGACAGGACTAAACTAATATTTTATCTTCTGTCCTTTTTTTAATGAAATAGAAAGAAAAAGATGCACAGAACTTAAATTTAGTTTAGTTTGTGAACAAGGGAATCAGCGCCAATGTCAATTTTTACATCGAAACAGCTAGTTTAGGTTAGGTTATTAGAACTGTGACCACACAACGCACGAGCCGAGCGAGCGAAGCGAGCGGTGCCGCGGTAGCGGCCGGCGAGTTCTAGAAACAAATACCGGCAAAACAATTTGAATACAAAACCAAACATTTTAAATTAACCGCTCGTTCAATAATTTTTACCGCCCATTTAATTATTTTCCTGCTCAATTATATATTCACTGATCCATTTCATTATTTTTTATTAGGTACTCATTTTTGTTTACTTTACTGCTTAGTTTTAACTGCTGAATTAGTTAATAAACGTGCCATTTATAATTTTTAACTTACCAAAACCGCTATTTACAACTGCCTCTTTAAATCAGTGCCATTAAAAAATAACTCGAATTTTCGAAGTATCCATCTTTCTTATCTAAGCTGAATAAAAAAAAAAAACAACTGAAAGTCGATAATCGAATGTTGCACATTTTTTAAAAAGAAGAACTTCATACATACCTACCATGTGAAAAAAGTTTTACTCAAAAATCTCAAACCATGAAGGTTCTATGAACCCCTATTATCATTGATTCGTTGTGCAGTCAACAGTAACACTTGCACTACGAACATCGTCCTTATTGCTACGACATAAAGGTGCTGTCATTGTCAAATAGTTACCACTGATGTGGGTTTGGCTGTACGGTCAGCAACGAGAGTTAATTGACACTGTTAGTTTTAGTTAATTGCAGTCCACTGCTGGACCTCCCAGGCAGTGCCACAACACCCTGTCCTCCGCCTTCCGCATCCAGTCCGATTCGCGGATCTAACGGAAATTATCCTATTTCATTAAAGATTGACATTAGGTACAGACGCCAGCACATCAAGCTACTACAATCTGTCAAATTTATTTGATAGATTTTCAACTTTATCGCTAAAGCATTAAGGTTCAAGGTGGATTGGAAAAATTTGACAGTTTCGGGTAGCTTGACCTGCTGGCGTCTGTACCTGACATTAGGTACATGCATTTTTATTAAAATTGATATTGACATCTATATCTATCTATATACTTATAATAAATCACTATTCCAACTCACTAGAAACCTCCGCCCACAAAGTCGCAGTGATAGGCGCCAAAACAAGAATGAATTAGCCCTACCAAGCTCCACATTAAGTATGTTCCACTCAGGACCTTTAGCCATGTGCGTAAAAATATATAATAAGCTTCCAAACTCAATTAAAGACATAGAGTACGAAAACAAATTCAAAACCAGCCTTCAAAGACACCTTACACTAAAATCATACTACACTCTAAAGGAATACTTTGACGATAACGATAAGTAAATTTTGACATTAAAATTCATAATATATACATATCACTCACAAGTTTTGACTTAATACTATGGTTCTGGTTTGACATTAAGTTTTATCATTATTATTATTGTTAAAGGAATTTTTGGACGATAACGATAGATAAATTTTGACATTCAAATTCTTAATAAATACATCACTCACTATTGTTGACTTAATACTATTATTCTAGTTGACATTACCTATATTATTTTATGATTATAGTTATAATTATTTGATTATTTTTAATTGTCTAACTTTTAACTATTAATGGAAATTATGACCAAATAATTGTTTTTAGTTTTTACCCTATCCTGGACTATACATTTACGAATACTTTATTATTATGTTAAAAATTTTATTATTGTCTTTCTGCACAGTGGGTTTCTTTCATTCATTTAATTTATTATTATGCATGCCAAAACATATGTATAAATTGCTGTGCCCTGACAGGGTCAATGTATGAAACAAATATTATTGTAACATCTTCTACACTACATTGAATGCAATAAACGATGATTATGATTATGATTATGATCTGTAGAAGTGAAAATTCTGTACATTGAAAATATCCAAAAAATAAATGGCAGGGGGTGTTACTTGACCGACACCGAACCCAAAAATGTGATTAAAAAATTTTTGTCTGTCTGTCTGTTTGTTCAGGCATCACTCAAAAACTACCGGTTCGATTACGATGCAACTTGGTATAATTATTCTTTATTATCCTGGGCACCACACTGGGTACTTTTTATCCCGGAAAAGTATATACAATAAAAAACAAACTTAATTTTGCGGTTCGATCCCTATACCCGATTACCACTGTCTGTACTGTACCAACCGCAAATACTAAGTTTGTCGTAGGTTGGGTCACCCGCAGTGGAGTTCATTTTTATTCCTTTTAGTTTTTAGAGTTATTTAGGTTTATTTTTATACAAGTCGTAGGTATAGATTTTAATTTTAAAGTATAGGTTGTATATTTTGATAGTGTACGTAGTGACCGTAGGTTATTTTATAATACTGTTAGGTAGGTTTAGTCATTCGTATAGATATTAGTTTTTAGGGATTTTGCTTATTTATTGAGTTTAGATTAGTTATCATCAGAAATAGGTTTATTTAAGTAGGTAGGTATTTAATTTCCTGTTATTGAGTTTTTTTTTTTTAATTAGTTAGGTACTTAGGTAAAGATATCATATAGGTACAGACGCCAGCACATCAAGCTACTACAATTTGTCAAATTTCTTTAATACATTTTCAACTTTATCGCTAAAGCATTAAGGTTCAAGGTTGATTGGGAAAATTTGAGTTTCGGGTAGCTTGACCTGCTGGCGTCTGTACCCTCTTAATCACCACTAATGAGACACAATTGGTTTTCTATTGTAATTAGCCACAAAGGGCCCGCGACATAGATGGCATTCTGGGGAAGCACATACATTTTATCCTGTTAGCACGTTCCCGTGGGTAAATTTCCGACATCCACGCGGGCGAAGCCGCGGGCAGAAGCTAGTTACTAATTAAACTTTTACCTTTTATAATACTAGTACATACCTATAGTCCATTTACAGTAGCATTAGAAAGAAGTTAAAAAAGGTTATTTTTAATGCACACTTTGTAACAAAAGTACAATAAACATTGTTACATTACGATAGACGCCGAATTTATTATGATCTATTTTTACAGCAGCTGTCACACTTACTTGTAACCATTTCAACTATTTATCTTATGAAATTATGTGGCTTTCATTTATTTATATTATTTAACTCCAATTTAAAATTACAATGTCAATGCTAAAAACCTAAAAGAAGCAGGGGTGAACAATACCTGGAACGTTATTCGTTTCATTTTTATTTTGTTTATATTATACGTCCATATTTGTTAAAACAATTTTAATTAAGGTGGATGCGCTGCAGTAGCTTGCGAAATCAGACGAATTCGGAGCAATTCTAATTTAAAGGGATGTATTGATGATTTTTAAGGTTAAAATTGTATTATTGCCAACATATTTCTTATTGTTGCGCATTATATTATTTTTATTAAGGTACAACCTTACACTGACCTGCAAATTGCAAAAAACGCAAGAAAATTAGAATTTAAGCATCTCCCTTAAAATTGTTTTATCATAACTTTGAAATAAAATGTTTTGCATTCCTGCTTCTACGAGCCTCTTTTTTCTAATGCTATTATAAATGGAGTATATATATTCACTTGATTGACAAAAGCCTCCTTTAAATGTATATTTTGTACGCCAAATGGCAAAACATAGAGAAACTATAATAAATGTATAACATTGACTGTAACACCTGCCGGTCGATTCTGTAAAAATCTCACCGTGAAAACTCAAGTGAAGTGAGCTTGATGTGACTTGTCAGTAGTATCAATCCCTAGCATTATTTGGAATGACAGCTCACTCCACGCTCACTTCACCTAAGTTTTCACGGTGAGATGGTTACAGAATCGCACTGCTGTACTGTTGCAACCTATGTTTACAAATAAAGATTGATTGATTGAAAACGCATAGCCTTAACCGCTGGGTCTAGACTCTACCCAGCGGTTATGCGTTTTGAACGTTTGTGAAAATTTTTATGCCTCTAGACTCTAGAGGCATAAAATTTTTCGCAAGCGTTCTAGAGCTCAAGAATGAAGGATGGATCTTCAAAAATTCATTTCCTCAAGTGATTATATAGGCGATGAAAGTTTGTATGGAAGTAAGTTCGTCATTTTTATGATGGGCAACCCCATCGGGCACATTCTGGGTTAGTTAGTCTGATACAATTTTAAATTGACACAAGATTTTTTTGCAGATAAATATGGTTACAAAAGTTCTTACAATGGTAGTATAATAGTAGCTTAACATAATGACATGCACATTTGGTGGTATAGGTACAATTAGGAAATTAGGATTTAAACTGAAGGAATTCTTTAGTAGTATAGAAGGGATTCTCAATTAGCCACCTTGTAAAGCCCTTCTGAAGCGGACCATTGGAAGTTCATTAATTTGGTTAGGAATCTTGTTATAAATCTGAATACACTTAAGGTAGCAACTTCGTCTTGTAGTTCCGTTTTCGTTCTAGGAATAATCAATCTATTAGGATATCTAGTTTTGAAGTTACATTTATCTCCCAGTTTTCAAACATCTCAGGGTGAGATTTGGTAAGTTTACATATTAACGCTAACGAATTAAGAACTCTAGGTTCTTTAAACAGTGGTTTATAGGATGTAACTGGGTCTACATTACAAATCGCACGTATACATCTCTTTTGTGCGACGAAAGCTCTTCCGAGATGCATCGAGTTCCCCCATAGCAGTATACTATACTTAACGCAGTATTGAACCAACATATGCATGATAAGCCTGTAGTGTGGCTTGCCTACTTGTTAAGTTAGATATATACGCCATAGAACATAAGTAAACTTACTGAGTTTTCCACATATCATATCAATATGATTAATCCAGGAAAACCTCCTATCTACAACTATCCCAAGAAAAATCATACTATCTGATAGTGTATTTGTTTATCTTTATAAGTGATGTTTAAATCCATTTTTCATACCACTTGCTCAAAAAAGTGACATTCTATGCCACAAAAAGCGAACATAACAATAGTCATTTTTAATCTGTTAAAAACAGGGAAAGAAAACTGTATTGAATTTCATACATCCTCTAGGGGAAGAATGTGATTTAAAATTGGAATACTTACCGAAATTTATACTGAACTACATCTGTGTTTACACCATTGAGTTTGTATATAAAGCATCATACATCTTTTTGAAAAAGGAATACGCATTTATTATGCAGTTATGATTATTAAATAAAATTACGAAAACCGACGAGGCCGTATGAGCCTGATGCCTTTGCTTTTCCGACAAAAAAATATTAGTGTAGGAATTTGCCGCGTTTTTGTTTTCTTCAAACGTTAAGTTTATTTTTTCGCAAATGGTACGAAAAGTAGAGTATTTTCCTCGGTGATAAAGCTGTCTTAGTCTTGGGTGAACTTAAATCCCTCGCTACACTCAGGACTCGTCTTAAATCCCTCGCTTCGCTCGTGATTTAAGTTTATAACACCCTAGCTACGCTCAGGAGTAAACCTCGAGTCCTTCGTTACGCTCGCGATTTAAATCGTCACCCGCGACAGAAGACACTGCTTTATCCCCTTGGTTAATAATCTACTATTATTCCAGTTTTTGTTATGAAATTGTACATATTTGGTTTTATCTATGTTAGGTTTAAGGTTATTCTTTTCTATCCAAGTTATTACTTTGCTTACGGTACTATTTATTTCCTCATCATAATTTTCTTTGGTTTTAGGGATAATTACGGACACATCGTCTGCAAAGAGTATGCAGGGATGATCAGTTACTTCTGTCAGGTCATTGATATATTAGGTTGGGGAAAAAGTCTTTTCGCATTATAGTATGTATGAACTTGTAATAAAATCTCTTTGGCTATACTATTTGTATCTGGCTGGTTTGGTATCATTGAAAGTTTAAATTTTAAAGAACCTAATTCCAAATTCAAATTAGGAAAATGTGTGATTTTCATTTGTTTTTCATACTGTCAAGATGAGTGAATCTAATGAAAAAATTCGATACATTTTAAAATTTTACTACAAAAAAGGTAAAAATGCAACGCAAGCCGCGAAAAAAATTTGCGATGTTTATGGACTTAGTGCAGTGTCTGTGAGGGTAGCACAAATTTGGTTTAAGCGTTTTCAATCCGGAAATTTTGATGTCAAAGATGCACGTCGCTCTGGTCGCCCTATTACGGATAAAATGGATGCCATTTTTGAAAAAGTGGAGCAAGATTGGCATATCAATAATTACGACATAGCTGAAGACCTGTGAATTGACCACAAAACAGTTTTGGCGCATTTGAAAAAAACTGAGTACACAAAAAAGCTCGATATTTGGGTACCTCACGAGCTCACTGAAAGAAACCTAATGAACCGTGTACTCATTTGTGATTCTTTATTACGACGTAATGAAACCGAACCATTTTTGAAGAAGCTGATAACTGGTGATGAAAGGTGGATCACGTACGACAAGAACGTGCGAAAAAGGTCGTGGTCAAAGGCTTCACAGACTGTGGCGAAACCTGGGTTAACTCGCAACAAGGTGATGCTGTGTGTGTGGTGGGATTGGAAGGGCTTTATTCATTATGAGCTGTTATCACCATGCAGGACCATCGATTCTGAACTCTGCTGCGAACAACTGATGAGATTAAAGCAAGAAGTTGAGAGAAAGCGGCCGGAATTAATCAACAGAAGGGGTATGGTTTTTCATCATGATAACGCTAGCCCTCACACATCTTTTAGAGTAAGATCCCAGAGCGATAAGACACAACTTATTTTCTAAAGCATAGAACTTTCGGTTCTAAGTAGTCTCTCGTTTACTTTTTAATACCTGTACGTTTGTGGAGTTGGCTCGGTGACACCTGCGCAGGTACCAGGTGAGAAAGGTAACTAAAAATCAGAGTTACTTAACTTAAATTTTAAAGACTGATTTTTATATATATTTTGTAGAATATTACTCTGAAGTAATATCAAAAAAGTCAGACGCTTTCCATGGGCCAGAACTTTTGTCAGACGCTTTAAAGCTCTACAAAAAATACATGAACTTAATTTATTTTAAATGTCTGATTTTTATATATGTTATTAAGATAACCATTACAAAGTTATATTTAATGAATCAGACAAATTGTAATGACCAAACATAAAAATTACTCAACCATGAGTATGAGCGCGAGAGCACTATACGCGCACTATGCGTTTCAGAGCGAGTGAGACATCCATGGTGACTCGGTTCCCCTTTTTTAAACTCACAATCTGTTTCAGTATATGTGTGTGTAATTATGCCAGGTGCAAACACTGTATAGTATACACTGTATACTATACTACTATAGAACTATACAGAAGTTCTATATTCGGGTTTATGAAACTACATGTTTTTGTCAGTTACATCGTGTGATTTGTGAGTGATAAGTTATTTCCAATAGAGAATGATATTATTTTCAAGAGACATTTAAAAAGTGCCAAAATATTTTAAAACAAAGAACAATCCATAACCTAAAATTCAGAGACGTAGTTTTACCGGATGATTTGTACGACAGTGGTTACCATCGTGAATGTTACAAATGTTTTACTGCTTTGCCGAAAAAATATTTAGGGGATGTTTGGTCATTACAATTTGTCTGATTCATTAAATATAACTTTGTAATAGTTATGTTAATAACATATATAAAAATCAGACATTTAAAAATAAATTAAGTTCATGTATTTTTTGTAGAGCTTTAAAGCGTCTGACAAAAGTTCTGGCCCATGGAAAGCGTCTGACTTTTTTGATATTACTTCAGAGTAATATTCTACAAAATATATATAAAAATCAGTCTTTAAAATATAAGTTAAGTAACTCTGATTTTTAGTTACCTTTCTCACCTGGTACCTGCGCAGGTGTCACCGAGCCAACTCCACAAACGTACAGGTATTAAAAAGTAAACGAGAGACTACTTAGAACAGAAAGTTCTATGCTTTAGAAAATAAGTTGTGTCTTATCGCTCTGGGATCTTGGACTATTTAGCCACTCGGCAAAAATTAAGAGAGTTTGGCTGGGAGGTTTTAGTGCATCCGCCGTATAGTCCTGACCTTGCACCTTCAGATTTCCACCTGTTTCGGTCTCTTCAGAATTCTATAGGCAGTGTCAGATTAACATCACGAGAGGACTGCCAAAACCACTTGTCGCGGTATTTTGATCAGAAGTCCCAAAATTTCTATAGCAATGGGATCATGTCCCTACCTACAAGATGTCAAAAAGTTATCGAACAAAATGGTACCTACATACTTTAGTTAAATGTAAATAAACTATATTAAAAAATGTTTTGAATTTTCTTAAAAAATGCGAAGAAACTTTTTCCCCGACCTATTATATCAGAAAAAGTAGGGGGCCTAAAATACTGCCCTGTGGAACGCCTGTGCAATTGTAACCTAATTTGGATTTAAATTTCAATTCACCGTTTTGATTTGGTTTATCAACAGTAATTTCTACAAATTGCGATCGGTTTGTAAGGTAACTTTTTAACCATGCATGCACCGCGTATGTCACAGACTACAATATAATATAGGGTAGCGTATTCCATATTTATCACAGTTTTTAGTAGTAGCTCGTGCGATGCAAAGTCAAAGGCTGTTGACATGTCGAAAAATATACAACAGCCGGTCGATTCTGTAAAAATCTCACCGTGAAAACTCAAGTGAAGTGAGCTTGATGTGAGTTGTCAGTAGTGTCAATCCCTAGCATTATTTGGAATGACAGCTCACTCTACGCTCACTTCACCTGAGTTTTCACGGTGAGATGGTTACAGAATTGCACTGCAGTTGTTGGGATTTTATGGTCAATTTTTTTAGTTACTAGGTTAATTAAATTAAATGCCGCTGTGGTTGACGATTTCCTGTTTTGGAATCCATGCTGTTCATGTTTAAAAATTTGGAACTTATCGATAAAATTTATTAATCGCGTATGCATGACGTTTTCGTAAATTTTCGCTAAAATAGGCAATAGGGCTATCGGTCTGTAATTATCAACAAGTTTTTTATTACCTTTTTTATGTATTGGTTTAATAGCTATCATTTTCAATTTCTCAGGAAACACTCCCATGAGTACCTAATGATAAGTCTATTAGATGTACGAGTACCGGAGTAATAATAGTGACGTCAAAACTATCCGATAAACTGCTTTTAAGAATTTCTTGGAATAATTGCCTAAGTTTGTTTAAGGTTTTCTGTAGGCATCGTTAAAAAATATTGTTTTCAACAAATCCTTAATAACTAGTGTCATTAGACCCACGTTGCTGACTGAACCTCGACGAGGACATGATGATAAGCACATATCTAATAATAAAATAGGTGACACAATACCTACCACAACAGAATAAATAAGAAAAGAATAAAATGTCAATGCAATTAAATTAACAAATGAGTAGGTAGATAAAATATCAAATGCAAAAATAAATAAACGAAAGAGCAGGTTAAAATTATACCTACGGGTCACATACAAAATGTCAAAAGTTGAAAACATACCAAGTTTTTTTTAAACAACACGTTTATGCATAGGATATACACTAATGATAATGACGATGATGTCCTCAGAATAGAATAACTTCCTGATATCCTTGAGTAGGTATGTTTGACATTTTAATTTGTACTAAGTGCTTTTCCATTAGAAAATGTTTAGTAGCATACCGCCATCTATTACATAGGTACTTATACAGGGTGTACTAGAAGGGTGTGGTCAGATTTAAGGGTGTGGTACAGAGCATAAAACTGAACAACTTTCTCCATGGAACTAGTACTGTAATCGCGAAAAAATTATCAACTGCCCCATACAAAACTTCTATAAAATTCAAAAACCTTCTCGACCCAAATGTACGGCTGATTATCCCCGTCTTCGATTCTACTCTTTTTGCGCCATAACAATAGATCGCACCTGTGTGTCGCTAGTTTATTATAGGAGCATAAGTATAGGTATTTCATCGCATTCTGTATGTTTTATTACAGATAAAGAACTTTAACCCAAAAGTCTCGGCCCCGGTGGCGCCGCAACAGATGCCAGAGCCAATGCAAGCACCAGCGGTATTTACAAATTATATTTTCTTTCTTACAGTTTGATGACGTAGGTATATTTTACATACATAATACAATCGTAAATGCAATGACATGAGAAGCGCGGGTACTGCATTTAGAAAGACTTGTTTAGAATGATGTTTTTTTCATCAATGTAGGTATGCTCGCCAAATGTTGGGCATTCGTCGTTGCAATAAGCACCTACTATAAACCATCAAATAGGTCTTAGTTGGAGACTGTTTTTCTATCTGAGGAAAGTGTGGGTTAATAGTGCATGTAACAGAGCTAACAAAGATTCTGAAGTAGTGTCAGGGCTAATAGTAGGTACAATTGTTTCAAAAGCAGCTGCTGGGTCCCAGGAACACGGTGACGACTTGTCAGTTCTGCCACGCGTCGGTCAAGACTGAGGTGAAGTTCACCACCACGTCGCGCACGGATATGGCCGCCGCACTCTGGGGCATGCTGTTGTATGTATACTACGTTTTATAATTTTGTTTCCGATTGCGGTTTTAGAAAAGTTTAATGCTACGGGTACATTGTCGCGGTAAACTACACTTAGCGCGTTCTCTCTTGCACACCGCTCGCGTATTACACCTACGCATAAGTTGTCGCTGCAACTTTAACATTTTTATGAATTGTGCCTAGTAATCATCCTGAACACACCTTTATTGAAACGAGAGTAAAGTTGATTTGTTAATTTTTTCCAGTTGTTTGTGCTTTGTTCCGTATTGCGGTGAATCAGCCAAAAACGCCGATCACTACTGCCCCAACTGCCAGAGATACCTCGGCACTTATGTCAAGTAAATACGTTACAGTCCTTGGATTCATTATTTTTATATAAGTAGGTACCTACATATTATTATATACTTGTTTATTTATAATATGATAGTTTCATGCAGAAAACTTCTCGAATACGTTATGGATGATTGAGTTAGACCCAAAATAAACCAATGAAAAACTCGCCACGGGTTTCGTGCGATGTTTTGTTTTGTTCATCCAAGATGTTTTTGGGTCAGTGACCGTTCATGGTGATAAAACTTTAAAAGGAACTTGTTATTAAATGTATATCTCCTTAACCTACAGAATATTACTGTTATAAACATTTATTATATTTTATAATCTTTGGTGTACCAATGAAGAGCAAAAGTAATGTGATAACTATGAAAACGAATGGCTCTCTAAACAGGAAAATGACTGATTTTTATGAAGGATGAGACTTGCTCTATTATCTCTTCTATTATTGTATAAGATTTGTAAAAACCTGATAGTTCCTTCTACTGTGAACTTTTGTAATGTATTCCTAGCAGGTCCACGAGGAAAACAAGATTAATTCTATTTTTCTGCGATATTTATCCGATATGTATCGATTTTACGACGTTTAGGTCGTTTTGATATTATATAAAAACAAATGTCTAAACTATATCAAAATAAAATAACTTCGTAAGTTGGAAGTACCTAGCATACAAGCATAGGCACCGAAATGATTTTGTGCCATACTTATTAGTAGTAAGTACCTACTACATAACATCAATTGATTATACTAAATGGTATCGTCAATAATGTTTTAGAAAAGATGAATGAATCTTATGTTTCTATAAAATTGTCATAATTTAACACCGATGGATTTACGTTATAATATTTCTATAAGAAGAGATACATACAACACGTCATTCTAAACGATGAGATTTGCCAAATATGTTTCGGCAAAAGATATACCTACCGTTATCAACATGTTTGAACTGTTTAATTTTTAATTTTTTTGTTTGGTGAAACACCTGATTATTGTCGTCTCAGAAATCATACCGACCAATGCTATGTATGAAGCCAACCTACCATGATCATCTTGTAAGACGAAGGAGACTAGTCTCCACGACTCAGGGAATCCTAGTGTGGAGGCTAGTGTTATTCAAATAATGTAGTTGTTTTTTTTTTCTGAACAATAAAGTTTTTATTATATTTATTATCTCCTTTATTTCATTTAAATACTTACAAAATACATTTTTAAATATTTTTATAAACAAAAGGATAAAAAAACATTTAAAAATATAAAAAGTAGTAGCCCACCGGTATCGGGAACAGGGTCCAAGCTACCGGCGGTCAGGGCTCCAGAGAGAGGAACTTCCTGACAATGCGAGCCGTGTCCAGAAGTACCGCTTTCTGAATCAAGCCCTTGATCCAGCTGCCCAACGAGAGCCTCCTCAGGTGTTGGTCGAGGCTCTTGGCCATTAAGCCATTGGCTGTCACGACTATCGGCACAATGATCGCTGAGTCCACAGCGATCATTGTGCCAAGTCAAGTCACTCGCGAGCCAAGTCAAGATACTTGATTTGTTTATCTTTCTCGGCTTTCACGAGGTTCTCATCATGCGGGACGGTTATGTCAACAATCATTGCGCGCCGCTCTGATCGATCCACCACCACTATATATTATTATTATGTATCTTATTTTTGTATTTATTTTTAATAAAGCATTTACTATGAATACACACGTGTTTAATTGCTATTTAATGAGAAAAGTGATGGGCGACCTAATAAAACTACAAATAGTTTATGATAATTTATTTTATATTTTATTATATTACACTTAAAATCGTATCACAAGAAACTATCATCTTAAAAAAAGAGTCATAGAAAACATACAGTTAGTCGTATGCGCAGTGGTCACGCGACGTACTGGTTGGTGAGCGCACGCAGTAGCCTTGCGCGGCGTATGGCGGCGGCTTCGCGCTGTATGTCCTCGCTGTTGTTGGCGTTGAGCTCCAGCGCGCCCGCCGCGCGCACAGCGCGTGCCCGACGCCCGCCCTCGCCGCGCCGCGCGTGCAGCGCCACGCCCACCTCCAGCAGGGTGCCGTCCCAGATGCAGCCGTAATAACCGTCCATAGCGTCCGCCGCGGTGCCCGTCTGTGGAACATCAATTGAGAAATTGTACCAGAAGCAGACCTACACCCCACGGTGGATTATTTACAGAGTTTATAGGGTTTTATTAAGTTAGCACAGTCGCGTTTAGACCTCAAATTATCTCCTTTTAACACAACAAAAGTTTATTATAGGCCTGAATTCCCACTTAATACTGTTCGGCGACATGTGCTAGACAAATAGTTTTACCTTTTCTGCGAGGCACTTGAAGGCGGTGGTGTAGTCTGGTTCGTCGGGCAGCTGGCACAGCGCGGCGGCTTGCGTGGGCGCATTGAGTGCCTGGCAGCATCGCGCCGCGCGCCGCGCTATGCTGGGCTCGTCGGGAGCGCGCTTGGCGAAGTGCCACGAGCCTGCCGCTGCACCGCAGAGGTATCGCCGTAGCGCTGCGCCCCAACGACCCTCTGCCATCTCCACGTCGCCGTATAGACGGAGCCTGATGAGGAAAACGAGTGTCATTCACTAGGTTGCAATTAGATTAATAACATATGGAAGCTCCGAGTTTATCTTGGAGATAACTGACGTCGGTGAAGGTAAAACATCGTGAGGAAACCTTGCCCTGCAGTGGGACAATAATAGGTTGGTAAGTATAAGTCAGAAACTTGAGAGATATTTTGTGAAATGTAGGGATTTCGCATAAATAATACGGTAATTAAGAACTTACCATGACGTATTATAAGGATACAGCTTCAAACTCCTTTCAAGAAGATCGGTTAGAGATTCCAGCACGAACTTAGCGTTATAGTTATTCACATTCGATATGTTATTCGGCCAAAGATTGGTATAATCCACCACCAGTTCCAAGGAGTTGTCATCTATTAGAACATTGTGTATTCTGGCGAGGAGTGAGAGCATCACACTGACGGCGAGGGGTTCTCTTAGGGTGGATAGGAACCCGTTGAAAGCGTTCCGAGCTTCGGAGACGCCGGGCGCTTCGCGGGAATGTGTAGGATTTCCCCCAGCAGACCTCTTAACCGGGATGGGGCCGGTGCAGTATACAGCTAAGGCTGAAAGGAAAGAAAGGAACTAGATTAAACAAAATTATGCCGTTAAAAATCAAGGTCGCGTGTCATTTAACTCATATATGAATTGAGACGAGGTTCAAATTACAATGATTTAAAAGCGCTCGTTAAATTTACTACTGCATATAAAGATCAATACAATAAGATTAGCGAGACATAAAAATGCCTAACATTAGAGCGAAATAGAGGTTAGTGTTGGCCTAGTGGTAACGGGCCCGACTTACGAATTGTAGTTCGTGGGTTCGAACCCGCGCATTACAGTACATTATTTCATCACCACTGCTCTCAAAACGGTGAAGGAAGACATGTGACATCTACCACATGGCATGGGCCGCGTGATAGATTATAGCCCACTCCCTAGAAGAGGGGTGTCCGTTTCAATGGCGCGGCCACGACGTTTTTTTTAAAAAAAAACCATGCCAATATTTTGTAACATTTTGTAAAAGTTGATTCCCAAAACCATAAATTTGTCAAAGCTATGGTTAAAAAGTTATAAGGGTTTGAACGTGGCCGCGCCATTGAAACGCGGCGAACCGCGCGGCCACGGAGATCTTTAAAACTAAGCATTGCAGAGACCTGAAATTTAGGTATATAACAGATTGAATTTGTAAAAAATTTGTAAAAATATAGAAAAAAATCCTGGGTTTATATTTTAGGAGCTGCAAGACTTAAAACCTCATGGCCGCGCCATCGAAACGGTGAAAAATACGTTATCACCGATATCTCGCTGAAAAAGCATCGCAGAGGTCTGAAGTTTTTTGTAAAACCTAGATTTGAATTTGTCAAAATAGGTAAAAATGCACAAAAAAATCCTAGGTTTACATTTCAGGAGCTGTGGTACGATATCTCGTAGAAAGAAGTCGTGATTCTCTTTCGATGAAAGTAAGTGATAGCGGGTTCTTTTTTTTTTGTAAATAACACCTATGAATATGTAGAATTACCGACAGTAGGGATTATTTTTTTTATCATAATAATATAATTTTTAGTGCCTCTTGAATATTTCAATAAGGTGACCATGGCTTATTTTTTACAGAAAACTTTGCACGTATTATGTTAGAATAACTCAAGGATTCTAAATTAAATGAAAATCCTTACTATATATTATTATATAAATATTATAAAAAGCGAAAGTAAGTTTATTTGTTACTATTTCACGCCTAAACCACTGAACCGATCATCCTGAAACTTTGCATATAGATTTTCAGGTGTACGGAGACGGGCATAGGGTATAGGGATTGCAAATATTCGATATTTTTGGTATTCGAATATTCGAATAATTTTTTAGCCTTATTCGAATTATTCGAATAATATTCGAATATTTCAGAAAAAAAAGTATTTATATAATTTCTCACGTTTTATTGCCTTAGAAACTAGTAACATATTTGTTATGTAAGTAGGGCAACATCCCAATCAGACAGAACCAATATTTAAACAAAACTTTTAATCAAATAAAATATTTAATTAACATATTTTTAATAAAGTTAGATGTAATATGAACTTCGACTATGGAAATATGAAATAAAAAATATTAATTTTTAAACAATTATAGAAAAACTACTTAGTAGGAAACACAATTAAAATCTCACTAGCAAAATCAAATAACATGTTAATAAACTTTATACAACACAAGTAAAAGTAAGAAACAAAAAAGTATCATGATATTGTACTATCAATTTCTTAAGAATAACTAAAGAGAAACGAGATCAAAGTTACAATAAGAATGCACTGCGCGGGATAACTAGCATCTAAAGAGATATGCAAATTGCAAGTGCACGCAATCATTTAAATTGAAAATTATGATCCCACGGGCCACGCGGTAAGTAACAATTATAATACGCACATTATAGCACGTCATAGGCCTGACTTAGGTGTATTTGTCTGGGCGTACCTGTATAATAAAATATAGAGCCATCTGCATTTTTATTGATGTTTCTAGATCATGAATTCATGATGTTCAAGAGTTGCTGTGGATGTGGAAGGCACTGCATACATTTCGTCCTCTATCTTTTTCTGCAGCTGTTCTTTCATTGACATATTTGAGATTCTTGACGCTTCTTCATTTTGATAACACTGAAGGTCTAATATAGCAATGTCGTCTTCGTCATCAGAAACGCCAGCGTTAGTTGTCGCAGGTCTTTGCTTAAAATATTTTTAGTTACCTGACTGACACTTCACTTTTACTTTAATTATATATTATATTATTTATTATATATGTATACAGGGTGGCGATTAGGTTATCACATTAAATTGTACAGCAGGTATTATAAGTTGTTATCACTCTGTTAAAATAATAAAATAAATAATTTTACTAAAATTAAGAAAATGCATTTTTCAAACAAAATAAATGGCGTTATAATCGGTAAAAAATAAATCATCCTTTATAATATTAGTTTACTGACCTGTAAAAGCGGCAACGCCGCGTCGCGCCGGCGGCGGCGCGGCGGAGGCGGAGCACGCGCGCCGTACCTACGCGAGGTACGAGTACGAGTACCTACTTGTGGATGTAGGCACGCGCGCGTGGTGCGTGCGACAGTAATTCAACATTTTCACAACATACTTATGATATTGTTTTATGAAATAATCACAAATTCACTTTAAAAATCTCCACTTAAATGCTCAATTATTACGCATTTTAATTTTTACGTTTTCAAAATGTCCACCGTGCTTTTGTACTTACACACAAATGATATTGTCTTACGATATTATTTCGGACTCTTCTGAGTAGCCTGAGTAGGTAGGCTTCGCGGCTAAAATTTTTAAATTGTCGAAGGCTCGAATTATTCGAGATTTTAAATCGTCCATAGTCGTCACTTCAGTAGCTTATTATACCTCATTCTTTAAATGTCCATTTCCCGAACTCCAAATCATATCGGTGTACTCCGACGATGCGAAATTGATTCGAGGCATCTTGGAAACAATAACACAATGAAAATAGGTAAGTAGGTACCTAACAATAATTATAATTTTAAGCGTCTGATTTCGCATAAACTGTCACACACACGACACACCACCTTCACTAAACTATCCTATTCCTATTACTAAAATAAAGTTAACACAAAACAATGTCCACAAAATAAAAACAATAACAATACTACGAAGGGCGCGTGCGCCAATCGACAACTATTCCTCAAGGATTTTGGCGGCGGACTATGTGACTCATCCGTCGCACGCGCCAAATCACACACCCCCGTACCCCGTAGCATTTCGCGCATAGAAATGTATACCTTAACTCGTCAACCGTAAGAATATTTTTGCATATTTTTTTCATATCTCTCATGCGGTCCCTTTTCATCTTTTAATTTTGCGCACAAAAAACGCCTTCAACTATTAGCCGTAAGAAGGCGGTAAGGATATTTTTCGCTTGAATTGTTTACGTTTCTTGTAATAATAGTTTGTAAAATGGTAGTTTAGTAGTGCTTGTAGGTAATTCGGAATGGCAACGTTTGAAGTTTTGAACTATCTTCGCCGGCCACGGGTCTTTGACCTACTTTTATCGGGTCAGCTGATTATGTTTATGCAATACATGATGTTGTGAAATATTAAAATGGAAAAAAGGGTCCCACGGCTATAATATTGTTTATTATTAAATTATTTTAATTGAATATGATAAAATACCTAATATAGAGTACGTGGTTTCAATTAATGTGATAACCTAATCGCCACCCTGTATACAATGTGAGTCTTTATAAAGTGCACATATAAAAAGGGTGAAAATATAAACAATTTTATCGACGGAAAAAGTGTCAAAATAAATGTAAAAAAAAATAAATAATTATGGACTTTAAATTTTTTTTACTCTCGTCTTGGTACCCCATGCAAACAAACTGTAGACTGACATTTTTTTGATAAATTGTACATTTATTGCAAAAATTGGTAGAAAAATGGTAAATTTTCTTCAAAAAATCATTATCATAAAATCATTAATTTAAGAGGTTTATTTTTCAAAAAATTATGGCTTTAGTAGCTCGGCCTATTATTAGAGATCATTATTAATTTTGTTTTGTTTTAACATCACATTTAGTTTAAAAGTAGTAACAGTTTGTTTGCATGGCTAGACTCACACTGTATATTAATCTATATATATAAAATTCAAAGTCCTGACTGACTGACTGACTGACTGATAGATCAACGCACAGCCTAAACCGCTGGTCCTAGAGACATGAAATTTGGAGGGTGTGTTCTTCGTGAAGAGTAGGCATCCACTAAGAAAGGATTTTTCGAAATTCTACCCCTAAGAGGGTGAAAAGGGGTGAATTCGTTTGTATGAAAAATCTTATTCCTTGAGTTAATAAACTTGAAACTTGGCATGAATACTTATGTAAATAAATTATGAACATTGTCAGTTTTTTTTCTTTTAAACTACCCCCTAATAAGGGATTGGGGGGTTTCAAAGTTTGTATGGAAGAATTTTAGCGCGCAGTCCGATTTACTCGAAACTCAGTATTTATACCTAACATTGAAAGTAAATAATAATTTGTATCAGGGTTTTTTGAAAATCTACCCCTGACGGGCTGAAATGGGGTAGTCAATTTTTCAGGGGAGGATTTTACTGCATGGGTTGATTAACTCGAAAATTAGTATAAATAATCTTTGAGCCAAGTTATGAATACATACCACCCGATTTTTTTTTAATTCCACCCCTGTGGGGGTGAAAATCGGGGATACAGTTTATATGAAAAATCTTCTTCATTAGGTTAATAAACTTGAAACTTTTCAAGAATACTCGCCTAAGTAAGTATTAAAGTTAATCATTATAAGTTTTTCAAAACTACCCCTCAAAGGGGGATATAGGGGTGTTGAAGTTTGTGTGGAATAATTTGAATGCGGGGTCCGATTAACTCGAAAATCAGTGTTTATACTTAAGACCAAAAATAAAGAGTAACATGTATCAGGGTTTTTCGAAAATCTACCCTTAACGGGTTGAAAAGGGGTAGTTAATTTTACAAGGGAGGATTATAATGCGTGGCTTGATTAACTTGAAAATTGGTATAAATAATCTTTGAATCAAGTTATGAATAATCCCAAACGATTTTTCAAAATTCCTCTCCTTTAGGGGTGAAAAGCGGGGAATACGGTTTATATGAAAAATCTTATTTATTTAGTTAATAAACTTGAAACTTGGCAAGAATACTTGCCTAAGTAAGTAATAAAGTTTATCATTATAAGTTTTTCATAACTACTCCTCAAAGGGGGATAATCGGGGTGTTAAGTTTGTGTGGAAGAAATTGAATGCGCGGTCCGAGTAACTCGAAACTCAGTATTGATACTTTTGACAGAAAATAATTAATAATAAGTATGTAAAGTTGTCGAAAATTTACCACTGACGGGACAAAAAGGGGTAATTCAGTTTTTAAGGGGAGGATTTGAACTTAAAACTGTATGTTACATTTTCACGCGTAAACCACTGAACTTCTGATTTGGCATAGAGATAGCCTAGATGGCATCTTGGGGAAGCACATACATTTTATCCTGTTAGCACGTTCCCGTGGGATAATATCCGACATCCACGCGGGCGAAGCCGCGGGCAGAAGCTAGTCATATATATTTGTGAAACTCAAAATTGCGGCGAGTTGCAGTCAGCAGAGGAATGGTGGCCGTTGATTGGTCGGATGGCCGCTGTGGTAATATTCGAATGTTCGAATATTTTGTAATTTACTATTCGAATATGAATTTCAAATGTATATTCGAATAATTCGAATATTCGATTGCAATCCCTAATAGGGTACCTTTTATCCCGAAAAAAGTAGTTTCCGAAAAAAACAACCACACATATGTGTCACTGAGTAGAGTTATAATACACATCTCAGCATGCAAATCTGTGAGTGAACAATAAATCACCCCTATTTTCCCACCCTTAGGGTTGGAATTTCTTTTCCAAATTTATATGGGACCAACTTTGGGGTATAATACCCTTTCCAATAAAAAAAGAATGATCAAAATCGGACTACTCTGTAAAAAGTTATGTGTGGTCGTATATAAAAAAAATAAAAATATACGCGTCGACTTAAGACCCTCCGTTTTTGTTCGTCGGTTAAAAATAGGTGGAAAGTGTTCTGTAAACAATAAGCCATGGTCACCCTATCGACATATTCAAGACGTATTGATGATTCCGTACACAGCTCCTGAAATGTAAACCTAGGATTTTTTTGTGCATTTTTACCTATTTTGACAAATTCAAATCTAGGTTTTACAAAAAACTTCAGACCTCTGCGATGCTTTTTCATCGAGATATCAGTGATAACGTATTTTTCACCGTTTCAATGGCGCGGCCATGGGGTTTTAGTCTCACAGCTCCTGAAATATAAACCTAGGATTTTTTGTTGTATTTTTACTAGTTTTGACAAATTCAAATCTGGGTTTTACAAAAAACTTCAGACGTCTGCGATGCTTTTTCAGCGAGATATCGGCGATAACGTGTTTCACACCGTTTCGATGGCGCGGCCATGAGGATTAAGTCTTGTAGCTCCTAAAATATAAACCCAGGAATTTTTTCTATATTTTTACAAATTTTTTACAAATTCTATCTGTTATTTATCTAAATTTCAGGTCTCTGCAATGCTTAGTTTTAAAGATCTCCGTGGCCGCGCGGTTCGCCGCGTTTCAATGGCGCGGCCACGTTCAAACCCTTATAACTTTTTAACCATAGCTTTGACAAATTTATGGTTTTGGGAATCAACTTTTACAAATTGTTACAAAATATTGGCATGGTTTTTTTTAAAAAAAAACGTCGTGGCCGCGCCATTGAAACGGACACGAAGAGGGGAGGGAAACATTAAAGGTTGATTTATAATTAGAACGCAATCTTCTATTTATATAAATAGTAGATTTTACAACAAGTGCACAAAACAAACCATTTTTATCCGAGACTTTTAGCAGCCCGAGCCGAAGGCGAGGGCTGATAGTAATGTCGAGGATAAAAATGGTTTTGTGGACGAGTTATAAACTCTGCTTTTCACTTCGATTGCGAGGAAATAAAAGAGTAGTATAACATAACATTTCTTTAATTAAAATTCAAAGTAAAATTAGAACAGTTTTGAATACTGAAGGAAATTGTTTTTAAATCTTACGACATTGATATTGGCTGCAGACCTATACAGCCTACTATTAAATTAATTTTGTAATAATAATTTTCTTAAATCAACTAACCTACCGTACTTGAATTAAAATTTTAATATCTATTATATCTTAAAAAACACATAAGGCAAATAAATTAAAGTAAATATTATATAATAACAAATTCTATCTATGAACTTCTTATTGCATTTGGCTGTATGGCTCATTTTCTTTGCCTTAATATATAATATACATTTATGAGTAGATACGTTAATGCCCTTGTGCACAAAATTCGATTTTGTGCAGCCTATACCCTGCACAAAGAAGCACTTTCAGAGCATGAGAAGTGAAAAATCAATTGCTGTTCGTTTGAGTCGCTAAAACTCGAGAACGGCTGGGCCGATTTAGCTGATTTTGGTTTTGAAATGTTTGTCGTAGTCCAGGGAAAACATGGAAAAATTGCGAGGAAGACAGTACAAACAACAATTTCATTTCTCCATATAAACTGTTCTACCTACTTTCCTGTCAAACATTTGACGATCGTCCCTTCGGTACGGTAGACTTGGGGCGATTCGAATTGAAGCACGCATTAAATTAAGAGTTTTGAATCGACAACATACATAATATCCACATTACTAGGATTAACTAGGATTAGTATGTTAGGAGTAGGGTAGGAGTAGGGTAGAAGTAGGGTAGGAGTAGGGTAGGAGTAGGGTAGAAGTAGGGTAGGAGTAGGGTAGATGTAGGGTAGGAGTAGGGTAGGAGTAGGGTAGGAGTAGGGTAGGAGTAGGGTAGGAGTAGGGTAGGAGTAGGGTAGGAGTAGGGTAGAAGTAGGGTAGGAGTAGGGTAGGAGTAGGGTAGGAGTAGTGTAGGAGTAGTGTAGGAGTCGGGTAGGAGTAGGAGTAGGGTAGGAGTAGGGTCAGAGTAGGGTAAGACACCACGCGAACGAAGTAGCGCCGGGCAGCTAGAAATAATTTATATGGCAAAGCAACGTTTGCCGGGTCAGCTAGTAGTAAAATAAATATTGAAACTGTTTTTCTATGTATTTAAAATGGCACTTACCGAAATCCCACAATGGCCTAGGAAACTTCCTGGTGGCTTTCCCTCGCTGCAACTCAAAGCACGCGGCACAAAGATCTGCGGCGACCTCGCCTGGCCCCGTCGTGATGCCCACTCCTTCCCATTCACACGCATTTATCAGACAAATCCAACACGCTTCGATTACCTACGGATAAAAAGAGGTAATAGATGAAATATCCAAAAAAATCTATCCAAATACCTACAGTGCAACATCGTTAAAACAAATCGGAAGGGATCAAGTAAATATTCGTTATATCAAGTAATTCGTTAAACTGAGGTTTGTAATATTGAGGTTAGGTTGGTCTAAAAATTATTATAAAGAGGTAAAAACGTGTCGAAACTTGTCGCGACTGAATCACATACTATTGGGAATGTTATATAAAGGTTTTGGGTTGACAAAATTCGCTAATCAGAGGTTACCACTTTTTTTTGATAGTTCAAAATTCGTTATAAAGTAGTTGTTCGCAAAAAATCTTCGCTATGTTAAGGTATGTTTTACATTGACTCTTAAGGACAATTCAAGGGGATTACGAAGAATTCGTTGTATTGGGGTAAGGTTGCACTGTAAATAAAATTGAAGTATCTGTTTGAATTGTCAAATAACAGCTTTTTACTAAATGCATACGCTATATGCGCGCGCTTTATTTTGCTATATGTATACTCGGTACTTATAAGAAAAAAAATTAATAATTTTTTGTCTCTCTGTCTGTTTATTCCGGCTAATCTACGAAATGGCTGGACCGATTTTGACGAGACTTTCACTGGCAGATAGCTGATGTTATAAGAAGTAACTTAGGCTATTATTTTAGAAAAAGAATGAGGGTGCCGTGCAAAAAAAAACCCCTACACGGGTTAACTCGCCGGCAGAATCTAATAGTAAAAGGTTATTTGAAATAAATAGTTTATCTCTCTCTCTCACCTGTGGTCTAGGAACGACGACTTCTCCTGAGGTCACGGCAGCAATACAAGCTTTGCATTTGTTTGCCAACACACTCAAATTGATTCTGTGGTGTGGCCATTCGCTCAACACTACATTAATTTGTAGCAGAAGAACCTCCCAGGACAATTGACGACACAACCGGTATAGTGTGGGATCGTTGCCAGAGCCCAATTGGCTGCGAGCCTCGCCTTCCAGTACAGAGAGCAATGATAGAGCCGCGCGGGAGCACCCGGCCTCCGCTCTCGCTCGCGCCGCCCCAGAGACAACGTAACCAAAGTCTTGTAAGAATCCTCTCGGTAAAGATATCAAGGCATTACACAAATCTCCCGCTGGCTTCCACGAAGGGCTTATCTTCCACAGAGGTGACGCTGGAGCCATCATTGCCAACTTCACTAAACACATTCGAACTTCGTCAGCCGTCGAAGCTTCAATAAGGCGCTTCTTGAGTCTACCCATCTCTAGCTCTGGCACAGACTTAAACTCAAAGTCTGGTGTCTCCCAATCATCTGTAAGTAATTCTCGAGGTATATCCATGTTTTCATCGTCGATGTTGACGGGATCATTAAGAATCGTGTTCAATTGCTCATCGGAAACTAACTTCTTCCTTATGATCTCTGCTGATTCACCAATGTGCTTTTTCAAATACTCGTCAATTCTATCAATTGGGAGTCTACACTGTGATGTTGCTAAGTGAAGGTAAAACGTTCTTAAATTTTCCCAGTCGGCTTCTGATAAATCAGACATTAGAACAGGGGCGAGTGCCCAGAATAAAAGATCAAAGAACTTTATGCCAACTGTTTTGAATTTGTTCAGGAAGTCTTGATGAGTAGAGGGCAACCCTCCTTCTAAGGCATATCTGACGGCATTCAGCGCCGACACTCTGTTTAGTAGATCACGTGCTACGGTGAAGGCGCCACTTGAGGCAGACCCTTGAATGTCAAGCTCAGCAACTTGTCTGTGAATCATTGGGATCTCCCGCGTCAAGTTATCAGCTTGTAGAACTGCGATGATACCTGTGTAATGATTTGCTATAGAATCTTGAAGTTTTTGTAACAATGTGGGCTCCTCATTTAACACTTCGTAGCCCAAATTCAATGCCCTTATGTATCCTAAGATGTCATCTCTTGCCATGCTGGCATAGTGAAACTCTCCCCAGGGCATCACTCTGTGTGGACCATATCCATAGATTGATATTTCTCTCTCTAGCAGATTTGAATTTTCTCTACATCCAAGTATGTGCTTCTTGGCCAAACTATGTTGACCATAGAAGAAATAATTATAACATAAGTCAAAATGTATTTGCATTGCAAATTCATGCTGACTGATCAGAACGCCACCAGCATTCCAGTTATGGTTCATATCACATGAGTCTTCAGTAAGATGTACAAATGTTTCACTCACAGGGACTTTCATCTTTTTCGATTCTTTACGACCAGTACTTGATGTTGGTTCATAATATGACAATATCTCATCTAAGAACAAAATACTTTGCAAGCGAGAGGCTTCGCACATTCGCAAGATTTTCTCAAAGTTTTGATTTATTGGAGTGTAGGCGCTGTCCAGTTGCATGCCAGGTCTATAACATAAAGTGTGAATGTAGGAAACAAAGGTGGAGAGCTATTAGCTGCTAATAATAGTTATGTAAATCAAAATCACTTATACTGAAATACAAATAGTTATTCACTAATATATAAGTCATATTAATAAACTCGTAATAATACATTACAAATTCCTATAAAAACAACAGCTACTTACATGTGGATGTAAGACATTTTGTTTGACTTGGCATAGAGTGCTGCCTTCACTGGGAACCTTACTATCCATCTGTGGTACAAAACCAAAGCAAACTGCACCTGTGGCTGCTGCAGCAATTCTGCTGGTATTTCCTGCAAAAGATATAAGACTTTTGCTATACATTCCATTCAGTGCTAGCAGCAATTTATGTAAATTTAAAAAGCATTCAACTAGAGGACTGGTTGTGTTAACTAACTAAACTTTTCATTTTAATAAACCCAGTTTATAAAAACTGGGTTTATTAAAATGAAAAGTTTATTTCTGTAAGTAGATTTATTCAGACACTTCAATATTTTAAAAATAGTTTTTTTTTTAACTGTTGCCCCACACTAGGAATTTCTTCTGTATCGTGGGTGCGTTTACAAACATTTAAACTCACATGCACAAACAGCCAGACCCGGAACAACTACTTGTAGGCCGTACAAAATATTTGTACGGCCTACAAGTAGTTGTTCCGGGTCTGGCTGTTTGTGCATGTGAGTTTAAATGTTATTTCAATTCAACAAATTGAAATATTAGGTTTTCTTTCTTTAAGAAAGTCTCATGAAAATAAAAGTCACAGAACAAAATTTGTTGTTTATGATGTTAGTAATATATTCCTGAGAGGTTGTTAATGTTTTACCAATAACCTTGTATAAAATACTCAAAACCGCCAGACATTATAAAGTCATGTATTCAATCCTGCATGATACTATTACCAAGCAGATGTTTATTAATAGCATATTTTTCTAGATAATAACACTACTTAGTATTGGATTTGATTTTTTACCTGTGGAGGCACAGCAAATGCTGCATCAGTTGACATGTACACCAGATCCTGCATTAACTGTTGCTGAATCTGAGGAGGCAGCTTGTTCTCAAATATGTCTGAAAATTTCATAGGAATACTTAGAAGAGCAGGTAAGAAAAGTGCGAATAAGAATGAAGGTGACAGATTTCTCTCTTTCTAACTTCATATCACAATAAAGAATTCTGATAAAACAAAAATCCTGAAAATATAAATGTGGAGAGGTCAATAACATCATTTGGGGATCATTTAGACTGCTGGCATGCTGGAAAAATCTGGAATTCCTTTTCAGATTTTGTCAATAATGTCTAGAATTTAGATAAAGGTAAAAAAATATATATATATTATAATTAATTCTGTTTATTTCAGCGTACGCAAACATCTTTAAAAGTATGTATACTGGTCACATTTCTGGTAAAACGAAACATCAAAATCTAATGTTCTCCTTGTCAAACAAAAAACATGGGAAAATAAGTAAAAAACTATTAATTATTTAATTAGTAGGAGAATAATAAACATGTAATAATTAATTAATGAATATTTGAGTGGTACAAGCTAGTGAGAAAGTTTGATATAATTATGCTCAGGGCAGTAGTTTAGCTATGTCCTTTAATTAATAAATTCTATTAAATATTAAAGCTTACCTAAATTCCAATGTAAAGTTGAAGCAACTTTCAAAGCCAGGATCTTCAGAGCCAGTTGTTTTCGTGTGAAAATTGCAGGTGCGGGAGTAGTGGCCAATGGGGGGGTTGGTGGAGCATCCACATCCACCACGCGTTCACTAGTGGGCTTAGAGTTACCATTCTTGGTGTTAACTGATAGAAACTCCTCTATCAACTCACATGCTGTAGGTTCTGTGAACATGGCAAAGTGACATAACATTTAAACTTAAGTACAAATCATTTGAATTTGATTTAAACAATTTAATTTCCAAAATACTTAATACAATTTGGAGAAGACAATACAACAATAAATTGAAAACATTGGAAATACTAATGCATAAGGGTATTTTGGAACTATCAAATAAATCCTAATATTAAAATAAAATTTAAAAAAATGATTTTTACACATTAACTAAATACTGGTATTCAGCTGCGTCCGGTTAGACTGGAAGCCGCCCCCGACATACCTATTTGGGAAAAGGCTAGGCTGATTGATGAAATTAAATACTACTATGGGTTTTGCCAATCTTTGAATAGCTATAGCGACTAAACTATTGGATATATTTGATTGAATTTTCGTATGCAGATTGGGGAGGGCAATAGATATACGCAGTTTAATTTATTGTTGTATTGTCATCACCAACTTGTATATTGCTGCCTACAGTTTATTATTATTATGATAAACTGTTCACAGTAACTGACATCTAACAGCTAATATAGCCCAAGAAATAGTTTCTGGGTAAGTAGTGTTTTGGAAATCAAGTCTTGCTTAATAAAAATATGGATTTATTATAACTTTTGAAACGTAATGCCATGAATTTCCGTAGGAAACATATTTTGAACACTTAAGTTTTTGTTTGTTGTTGTCGATTTCTAGTAAACAAAATTACTTACCTGGATTAGGTTTGCTGAGATGCTTCTTCAGTAAATTAGGGTCTAGAAGAAATTCAAACCACAGGATTGTGTCTGGAGAGATAGGCACGGTGCCTGGTCGTAGCAGGTCTACGTCCATTCTGAGTGAGTTATTTATGTTATATATTATAACAATTTACTCATTTTAGTAATACACGTAATGTATGATCATTCAGAGGCTCATTTCTACAGATGGTTTCAGAGAAATTGTGATTTGTTTTTATTTATCTCCGGATAAATGTAACAAGCTAAGATTTAGGCCACATTCAAGCAAGGCGCATCACAAAATTTATTGACAGTGACAGAATCAAGTCTGTTTTTTTTTTCTTTGGCAAGTGGCAACTGAGGCGTGTCGACTATTCTACCAGCGTATAAAAGGTCCAAATTTAGTATTGCCATGAGAAAAAAAAGAATAGACAGGCTCTTTCTTTTTTTTTCCAATTGTGGCTACTGATCTATTTAGGCTTTGAATAATTTGTTATATTTTAGTGGGGACTTGGGTCACCAAGAAGTTAGTAAGGCAAGTAAATCATGCAGACTCTTGACAGCTTGAATGATGTTTTGGGGATCATGACAGGGGGGGGGGGGGGGGCGGCTTCGGATCGCGCCTGAATCTGATTGAGACATATCAAAATGTAAGGGCATTGTGGGTCAATATAATTGTGTATCATTTTATACAATATCGACCGGAAACGGTCGCCGCGTTTATTGCATCCAAGTTCGCGAGAGTCGTGCTCATAGATACTATCATAATATTATTTTGTTACTAACTAATAATTGAAAAAGTTTATTTGTTTTAGATATTTTTAAGTCCCTGCGGTTGTAAATTATAGAAGTTGAATGAGTTTTTTTTTTGTACAAAATGATAATAGGTACCTACATAATTATATTCAGGAGTCATCCTGAAAATGAAGTGGGGTCTAGATGGCGGGTAGGTACTGCTAGATATTTCAAATTTTACACTTCAGTGGAAAAGTAGGTAAGTAGTATTAGGTATTATCAGCTCACTTGGGTAGGTAATCTATTTTTTTTTAAGTGACAGTATTCAGGAAAAGAAGTAGGTACTTACAAGATTTTTTAATTATCCGTTACTTTCAATTCCAGAAGCATCTAAACTTAATAATAAAAAAAGATTCAATTTTTTGTATGTATGTTTGTTTCGCTTACACACTAAAACGGCTAAACGGATTTGGACGATTCATTGATTTGGTCATCATCTACTCATGTACAGACGCCAGCACATCAAGCTACTACAATCTGTCAGAATTCTTTAATAGATTTTCGACATTATTGCTAAAGCATTAGGTTCAATGTTGATTGGGAGAATCTGACAGTTTCGGGTAGGTTGACCTGCTGGGGCTGCTGGCGTCCGTACACATTTGTGCACATGAGTAGATGATGACTTGGGTTAGTAGGACATAAGTAGGATGCTAATTATAGTCTCACGGAATCGAGACTTATGCCGGTGAAACAGCGGGGCGCAGCTAGTTGGTGTATAAAGGTACACAATTGAATATTTTAATCAAAATAGCACATGTAGGAAGTTTCATTTCAACACGTAGGTATCCAGGAAAGTAATTAGGTGCTTTTACCAAGAGAATGACCTGTTTGATATAATATAATACGCGTTATCTATTCGATAACCAATATCGGCGCTTCATTGATAAATATCATCGCGTAGGCAGATCACTTTTTCTGAATACGGAGTTGGTGGTTGACGATTATAATAGAGGATCGATGAAGAATAATAACTGCGATATTAATACGTTACGATTAGTGTTTATCAATTAATCTAGGGTTGATCGCTCCTTGATTAGTAGTTTGTTTGGTAATCAAACATTCCTATAGTGTGCGTGAAGGATTTATCAGTGGTGACACTTGAACGTTATCACTCGCGGCGCATTTTCTAAACAACAAGTAAGTTTAATATTAGATATATTTTCTTTTTTCTAGTACCTAGTAGTATTTACCAATATAATTAAATGAAAATATTAACGATGTTGTATACTTTATTACCTACGATATAAATGATAATTCCCCTGACGTATCATACCTACCTACTACTTAAGTACCTATTTATTTTGCACTTAAATCTTTTGAGCATTGCACAATAATTGTAAAAAGCACACGACTTACAGATTTTTCAACAGTGAATTTTTTTTAAAAGTGCATCAGATATTTTATCTCTTTATTTACTTATTGTATGCATTTTTACATAGCTAATAGGTACCTACGTCAATCTAGATTTCGTTGCGAAACCCGCATCTATTTTCTTGGAATAAATTTAGATAATATAAACGTATGAAAATATGAGGTCTACGTGAACTTGCCTATTTCTAAGAGTCATTCATATTTTTTTATTTATTTATTTATTTCAGGCAACGCAGGCCCTTATATAAATACCTTAACCTAAACATAAATATTTTTATTAAGTATAAAATAGTAGGTACTTTACTAGATAGTTCTGGTGCTGTTCTGTGGTACTTGTCCGCGGAAGCCATCATATCATATGACTAACATGTCAGAAAATAAGGTATAATCGTAAAATAACTGCTTCAATAATTTGAAGCAGTTATTTTTACGATTATCTATACTTATAATAAATCTGTAGAAGTGAAATTTCTGTACATTGAAAATATCAAAAAAATAAATGGCAGGGGATGTTACTAGACCGACACCGAACCCAAAAACGTGATTAAAAAATTTTTTGTCTGTCTGTCTGTCGGTCTGTCTGTCTGTCTGTCTGTTTGTTCAGGCATCACGCAAAAACTACTGGTTCGATTACGATGAAACTTGGTATAATTATTCTTTAATATCCTGGGCACCACACTGGGTACTTTTTATCCCGGAAAAGTATATACAATAAAAACAAACTTAATTTTGCGGTTCAATCCCTATACCCGATTACCACTGTCTGTACTGTACCAACCGCAAATACTAACTTTGTCGTAGGTTGGGTCACCCGCAGTGGAGTTCATTTTTATTCCTTTTAGTTTTTAGAGTTATTTAGGTTTATTTTTATATGAGTCGTAGGTATAGATTTTAATTTTAAAGTATAGGTAGTATATTTGATAGTGTACGTAGTGACCGTAGGTTATTTTAAAATACTGTTAGGTAGGATTAGTCATTCGTATAGATATTAGTTTTTAGGGATTTTGCTTATTTATTGAGTTTAGATTAGTTATCATCAGAAATAGGTTTATTTAGGTAGGTATTTAATTTTCTGTTATTGAGTTTTTTTTTAAATTAGGTAGGTACTTAGGTAAAGATATCATATAGGTACCCTCTTAATCACCACTAATGAGACACAATTGGTTTTCTACTGTAATTAGCCACAAAGGGCCCGCGAGATAGATGGCATTCTGGGGAAGCACATACATTTTATCCTGTTAGCACGTTCCCGTGGGATAATTTCCGACATCCACGCGGGCGAAGCCGCGGGCAGAAGCTAGTACCTAATAATCCTCTGGTATTCCTCTGGGGAATTTTAGGGAAGTATTGAACCCACTGCGAAGTCTCCCGGTTGACTTAGGACTTGATAGTATAAACCACGGATATCTATGGTATAAACCCACAATCAAAGTATAAATTACGGGAATTGTTAATTGTGTCCTCTTGATTTTGGTTGCTTTTCAAGGGGCCTTCGGTGGGTAGGAGGTATCGGTAGGTACCTACCTATTTCCGTAGCTGTTGATCGTCATCTCATATCCTATAAATTTCTTGACATGTCTGTTATCCCGCAGTGGAGACCCCCGCGTATCATCAGATAGAGGATGCCGTGGGTATCGAGATGGAGCTGTTACAGGTCGGCTCCGAGCCAGTCGGCATGCGGTGCCCTTTCTGCTACGAAGATGTCATGACAAAAGCCAATTACAAAAGCTCAAAATTCACGCACATCATTGCTTTAATTCTTGGCATATTCTTTTGGTGAGTATTTTGGTAAGGGCATAATTTGTAGCCTAGATTTTATTTTCAAATAGGTTGTCCTCAGCATGATCATAGCACTGCTAGGTATGAAGGGTTCATCGCCGCGCCGACCCAGTAATACAAATTGTCCCCGACATCGGATTGAGGTACTAGCGTTACACTCGTGCGTTAATTTAATTACTACCGTCCTCCTTATTAGACCTTCGTCACCAATTTCAGTTAATATTATTATATTGCTCTAATTATGTAGGTATATCGTGTATATAAACATCTTCAATTTCAATATCATACATGCACACCTTGAGAACTTGGAATCATCGAGTCAAAGATTTACCTTTGTGCATATGTCGCAGATGGATTGTCAAATCCGTTGTTTTACATAAAACAACGGAGTTGAAAGCGCGCGTTGCTTCGTGAGATTAAAATAATAAAGTATTTTTGGCCTCCCTCGAATCCAAAGTATATAACAAAGTTACGTTTTTTTTTATTAGCCGTTATGTCTAACTGCTGGGCAAAGGCCGTAGGACCTTTGCCCATCAGTTAAAGATTGGTTAGCAGTTAAGATTGGTCCTTGGGCCAAGGACCAATCTTTATGAAAGGAGCCCAGCTCATCCTCACATCTCCATCTGGGTCTGCCGCGATGGTCAGGGGCCCACTAGGTCGTAAGTGTGGCCTATTGATCGTCAGACATGCGGCAAATGTGTCCAGCCCAATTCTATTTAAACGTGGCAGCTTTCCGAGTAAAAAAATAGTGAGTATTAAGTCTGAACAAGTAATGACTTTAACACTATAAAAAGGGTTTTGAGAAATTAGAATTTATTGTATTGATCGTTGAGGTAAATGAAAACATAGCATTTATTATTATGAGGTAGGACTTAAACTTGTGGTGTTTCCTTTCCTGTAGATCAGTAACTGGCAAGATGTTTTCCTTGAAATTTGTATAGTCTGAAAGTACTTTTCCATAAAGCATATTCTGCGTTTGCTAATTTTCATAATAAAGAGAATTCTATTATTTCTGAACATTTTTGATTAAACAGAGTTCTGAAATGTTTACAGGTGGTTGTGTTGCTGCATAATTCCGTACGTCACGAAGAGGTGGAAAAACGTCGAACATTACTGCCCCAACTGCCGCCAGTATTTGGGCATGTATAGCAGACGAGCTTTTAATTTATAAGGTACCTTGTGGTTTTTAACAGTTTCATTAGTTTAATGTTACTAATATATTTTTATACATAACGTCGTTGTCTGTCGTCAGCAGATGGTGATGTCTGTATTACCAGAAGCAGTTGGCAGTGGTATATAGTACATCCGCATTTATCCAGTTATGTTACCGGCTGAATCTACTGTTATGTTATGATGTAGATAATAATTATACGTAGTATATTTCTGGCGTAGAATGGGATATACATGTCACCGTATGAGTGTGAACACCGTTACTTTATAATCTATCTTGCGAGATTGTAAACTGTCGATAAATTAGGTACCTACTATGAACTGAACCATACTGCATATATAAAATTCAATATACCTAACGTATTCATTTTCGATAGATTTGGTCAAATTGTTAAACAATTGTAACAATAACTGAATATTTTGTTTTGTTTCCTGTTTCTTTGTTTTTATTTTCTTGCCATACTTGAACGTAGTTATTGATTATTAATATAGTTTATAAAAAAAAATATATTGATTAACATAAGTAGGTACCTACTTGATCTTAAACAAAATTAAATGTGCATTTCCTTTATTTCGTGTCGTGTGTTCGTTTTCTAACTCTATGGACACCGAACGAGCTACCGCCAAGACCAAAAATCAGGGACGGTTCACAATTTTACGAGTCATAAAATCGGACAGATTGTGAAACCTGTCGGTAAGTGCAGTTTCGATCACAATTTGACGGTTTGACATGGATAGATTATAAACTACCTACCGAAAATTAATAACTTATATTTTGTAAGCAGTATGGTATACACGGCTACACGTCAAGCTATACAAAACCAGTTTGTCTTGGCCTCACTTTGTATGATATTTTCTCACAGTGAATGGTCAGCCAATACTGGTTTTGCATAGCTTGATGTGTAGCCGTGTGTACCTACACAATTTATCGTCAGTTTAAACCTTCCTTATACTTCAACAAATATTTCAAACCCAAAAGTAGGCAAATCGGCCCAGCCGTTCTCGAGTTTTAGCGAGACAAACAAACAGCAATTGATTTTTCTGTATATTAAAACCAAAAGTAGGCAAATCGGCCCAGCCTTTCTCGAGTTTTAGCGAGACAAACGAACAGCAATTGATTTTTATATATTTTTTATTTATTTATTTATTTCTAAAGCACTTAACCTAATTCATATTCAGTTTTAGCCACTCAACGAAAACCTCAGGGTTTATCTGCATGTTGGCGAGCCGCTATAAACAATGTTAACAATGTATGGGTTACATTAATACATAGGTACATGCATACATTAGGAGAATTTTTTTGTAAGGAAACTCTTTGATTTGTACTTATAACTTTTCGAACTCGTTTTGTATAACGTTTGCAAGTCTTCTGGAAGTTTATTAAGATAAAAGGGTACTAAATATTCTGCAACCCTCATCCCGTAAACATTATTAAATTTTGGCAAGATGTATTTGTTTTTAAGTGGTAGGTATCGTTCTCAGAAAGTCAGGTCTTGTTTTTTCGGTTAGCAATTCAGGTCTATTGACTTCCGCTAGAGTACAGAATTCTACTTTATTGAACACATTCATAACATCACAATATCTAAAGAGGTCATGGTCACTGTTTTTGAATTTCTTATTTATATGTTTTGGCGTAATTACTTTTAGTATTCTTAGTTGTAACTTATAAATATCGGTCAGGTATGTATGATAAGTTCTCCCATAGCTGCTGAGTCCGTAGCTGATAACAGAGTCTGCTAGGGCCATATATAGCATTCTAAGCGTTTTGTAAGGCAGTTTATATTTCAGTATGCTAAGCTTACCTAGAATAGATCTCAGTTTGTTGCATACGTAATCTTTGTGCGGTCCCCAACAGAATCGGCTATCAACCATTTATAGATTATGTTAAAATTATTATTATGTTGCCGTGCCCTAACCGGATTTCATGTTGGAACTTACTTATATTGTATCAACGAAATGTACACATGAATGCACTAAAGAGTTTGAGTTTATAATATCGCGAGAAAGATTATAAACTCACGGTGTTCACAAGCATACGGTGGCAGAAATACTTAATTTGGTTTTTAAATTATAAGTAATCTGTATTTTTATATTTATGCACTATTTCACAGTAGGTACCTAAAGAAAACGCGTTATCAGAATCGGAAACAAATTCCTAGGTAGGTAGGTACTTTGTTGGTGTAGAATAGTGTAGCCAGAACGTGCAGTTATAGTTTTTGGGGTTTTATGAATTGCCTACTTAGTCAATAGGTAGGTACGAGGAAACATGTGTTTTTTACATGAGATTTCGGTTTAGCTAAATTTTGAGAGCCACTTGACCAGGGACAGCTGATTTTTTCAGTACCTACCTACTTACGTCGAATACTTAGATTAATTTATGGATCTATGCAAAGCTAAAAAAGGCTAAAAATAAGTATTAAGAAAAAAAATATTCTTGAACAATCATTTATTTATTAAATTATAAGTAGGTAGAAATCGTATAAAAGACCCTTGAAAAAGTATATCACAGAATTAAATTTACAACATTTTAATATATATGACATTGTCAGCAAAACTTTTTTTAATACCTTATATTTTCATTAAAAAATATACTTAATAGTTAGCTATTATCTAACACATAGAATAAATTATAAATTCGACAGGTATTTGGTCAAACGTGATCAAATACATAATAATTATATGTATTATTTATGTTATAATAAGCAACTTAAAATTATGCATCGTAGCTATTTAGATTTTTTAGGAATTTTAGATGCCGCTTCATCATACTCGTAGGTAGATACATTATTTATTGAAATGTACTTACATACCAACATAGTATATGCATTTGAGCTTAACGATGCAATGAAATGCTATCCGAACACTGAGAGATTTTGGGCACGTGCAATTTACTTAAGAAATAGAGATGTATAAAATTGAAATTGTTTTAGATGCTAGGTAATAAAAATACTTTTCATACCACTTGCTCAAAAAAGTGACATTCTATGCCACAAAAAGCGAACATAACAATAGTCATTTTTAATCTGTTAAAAACAGGGAAAGAAAATTGTACTGAATTTCATTCATCCTCTAGGGGGAGAATGTGATTTAAATTTGGAATACTTTACCGAAATTTATACTGAACTACATCTGTGTTTACACCATTGTGTTTGTATATAAAGCATTATACATCTTTTTGAAAAAGGAATACGCATTTATTATGCAGTTATGATTATTAAATAAAATTACGAAAACTGACGAGGCCGTATGAGCTTGATGCCTTTGCTTTTCCGACAAAAAATAAAATTGAAGAATTTGCCGCGTTTTTGTTTTCTTCAAATACATAAACGTTAAGTTTATTTTTTCGCAAATGGTACGAAAAGTAGAGTATTTTCCTCGGTGATAAAGCTGTCTTAGTCTTGGGTGAACTTAAATCCCTCGCTACACTCAGGACTCGTCTTAAATCCCTCGCTTCGCTCGTGATTTAAGTTTTTAACACCCTCGCTACGCTCGGGAGTAAACCTCGAGTCCTTCGTTACGCTCGCGATTTAAATCGTCACCCGCGACAGAAGACACTGCTTTATCCCCTTGGTTAATAATCTACTATTATGACAAGATAACTGACAACGAATATATTTTTTTAGACCATTAAGATTTGTTTTTTTTTTTAAAGCCCTGCAGATTATTTTATTACTATTTATTAAACTATAAATAGATAAGGTACTTAATATACGTCTTCGAGTGCAAGAAAGTTGGCATCAAACCATCTGGCAGAATGGGTTTGATAACTTACCTGTATGAGAATTGAGATACATCACATGAGATTTTTTATTGTGACACGTAAAACACCAACTTATTATTTATATTACTTTGTAGCAAAGCCTTTCAAAATATAGACGATTTGATGAAATACGAGAACGAGGAAGATAAGTATGATCACGATGGCGTATAGGAACCGACGAACGCCTTGCACTGAGGACAGTAGTGGTTGGCAGTCTTGCAAGACCGCATGCAATACGGCACGAAGCAGCCGCAGCAGCATCTGTGAACAATGTAATACAAGTCATAATAAAGCTGAAGAGTTTGTTAGTTTAAACGCGCTAATCTCTGGAACTACCAGTTGGATTAGAAAAAATATTTTTGCATTTTATAGTCCAATTCTTGAGGAAGGCTTTATGCTATTTAACATCGCGCTATGATACTAAGGAGCCGAGCAAAAATAAAAAAAAGTCGAAAAGAAAGAACGCTAAGCGAAAACGAAGTAATAGCGCGGACGGGCGATGCGATGCGATGCGACGCGGTGGGGCGGAAATTTCACTCGGATGACGTCGTAGTCAATCATATTTCTACTTTTAAATAAGTTCTCCTTGGTGTTAAAAATGAGGTTAGGAGCACGGCTGACAATTCTGCCTCGATATGGTAGTTTTCGACAGCGTGAATAGCGACGTTGGGACTACAAAGCGTACAGTCACGAGCAAAAGTATGTATACACTCGGCTTTATTCAAAAGCGATTTACTCCTTTATTTTTTAAATGAAATTTTATGTTGTTACGAACATAGCATTTTCGTATCCATAGGTTTATAATAATATAATGTGTCGTATTTCCACGTTGCATTCGTTATTTCACGAAAAATCGAAATTGAAAGTTGCCAAGTGTTGACATATTGGTGCTCGTGACTGTACGCATGATTCCAATGAATCATCGTTAGGAAACATTTGTCCCTAATTAATAGAACATGAGTTGATATGCATAATACCTACGGGATATATTCGCATTACCATTATTGGAATTTGCCGAGATTTCTTTTTCCTGGTTTATGCCAAACGATTTTGTAGAAGGTTTGTGAACTATCCTTATTCTTTTCGCAGGAGACTTATACTTACAATGTAACTATCACAACCCTTCATACACCAAATTCTTCATTAATAGAATGACCATGACAGTGCAAGGCTGTCAAATTTGACGTCTGAGGTGCCAACAAGGATTTTAGGTCTTTCTTATCAGTAAGCAACGTTAGTGGTGGATTGTTTAGCCTTGTAAACAGGTGATTGTAGCCGTTATCAGTGTTTGTTAATAGCATTAATGTAACTGTAGTTAAAATAATTTTACAGCTGTTTGTCGTCCGTGTTGCGATAGGTTTTACTATTACTTGGTAATTTCAGTTTAGTAACAATGCTGTAGCACCTATGCACCTAATACATAAAACAATGTTTCTAATGAATTTATAACCATTAGTCATACAAGTACGGAAACTAGTTACGAAACGTGTCTACCAAAACTAGTTCTTTGCGTCATGATTTGCAGTAAATACAGTTGTTTTGAATTTAATCCTACCAGTGAAAAATCTGATGGAACTAGAAAGAGTCGGTTCTTTATCAGTTGACCTCAAACACACGAATAATATGACGGACATTTTAATACCGTAGTTGTTCTTGTGAATAGGGACCAACTTATCTAATCGTCAAATAATATAATATTCGTGCTTACCCAGCTAAAACGCAGAGCGCTGCTGAAATAATGTGTGTGCGGTTGTTGGGGACATATTCAACTGTGGTCACTATGGTTTTGTTGCAAGTTGGGCAGTTAGTGCCTGAGGGTCCAGGGCCCATCTTTCCTGGACGGGCGCCCGGCAGGGGTGGCGGTGACGTGATGACGGTGGTGCGCGGCCCTGGGGCCGGTGGAATCACCAAACCAGGTGGTGGAGGAGGGTTGTCGCCAAAGTACGATGGCGGCGGGGCAGGATTAGGCCTCGTTTGTTCGTACGGTGGCGGAAGACCCATTTTGTTTTCCACTGAAATAAAGCATTAGGAATTGTTATGTTCTGTTGTCATATTCTATTTTGCGAAATAATTCTTGCGGTATTCGTGACGAGTGGACAAATCATCAGTCAAACAAACATTACTGGGACACAAATGTGATGCAAGTCATGTAAATGGTGTGCTATTCGGGTCAAGTAAAATTTTCTAATGCAGACCTTGTCCATTTTTTAGCTAGACAAGTTATTATCTAGTAATCGTGTTAGCATCGTACTGGGATAAGCCAAATCCAAAATAGGAGTTCGTGCTAAAAGGATTACATGAATGATAGGTACCTATATTTTGGTTGCTAAGCATAGGCTGCTAAGCATTGTCGTCGCCTAATCCACTCACTGAATGAGTCATAGGATTTATTATAGAACTAGCTTCTGCCCGCGGCTTCGCCCGCGTGGATGTCGGAAATTATCCCACGGGAACGTGCTAACAGGATAAAATGTATGTGCTTCCCCAGAATGCCATCTATCTCGCGGGCCCTTTGTGGCTAATTACAGTAGAAAACCAATTGTGTCTCATTAGTGGTGATTAAGAGGGTACCTATATGATATTTTTACCTAAGTACCTACCTAATTTAAAAAAAAACTCAATAACTGAAAATTAAATACCTACCTAAATAAACCTATTTCTGATGATAACTAATCTAAACTCAATAAATAAGCAAAATCCCTAAAAACTAATATCTATACGAATGACTAATCCTACCTAACAGTATTATAAAATAACCTACGGTCACTACGTACACTATCAAATATACTACCTATACTTTAAAATTAAAATCTATACCTACGACTCATATAAAAATAAACCTAAATAACTCTAAAAACTAAAAGGAATAAAAATGAACTCCACTGCGGGTGACCCAACCTACGACAAACTTAGTATTTGCGGTTGGTACAGTACAGACAGTGGTAATCGGGTATAGGGATCGAACCGCAAAATTAAGTTTGTTTTTTATTGTATATACTTTTCCGGGATAAAAAGTACCCAGTGTGGTGCCCAGGATATTAAAGAATAATTATACCAAGTTTCATCGTAATCGAACCGGTAGTTTTTGCGTGATGCCTGAACAAACAGACAGACAGACAGACCGACAGACAGACAGACAGACAAAAATTTTTTTAATCACATTTTTGGGTTCGGTGTCGGTCTAGTAACACCCCCTGTAAATTATTTTTTTGATATTTTCAATGTACAGAATTTTCACTTCTACAGATTTATTATAAGTATAGATTGGTGAATGCGAGACGGTTCAAACTCTAATCGATTTAAAGGTCGTGATTTTAAATATTGTGGTTTTGGAGGCGTTCTTTCGTGACGTGCGTAACCACTTCGACATCTTTTACACAAAACCGCAGGAATAGTGAACCTTTTTCGAGTTTTGATATTATTAACTGAGGAAAGAGGTTGGTTGATTCATGACGGTTTTCGCTTACTCACCTTTGTTGTTGATATGTTGTAATAAGTATAACGAAAGACATGGAAGCTTAGGGAAAACCGCCTGTGATTTACAATTAACATGAATTAATCCATTTGTTGGAACTTTATTGTCCTTCTGAGGCCGAGGTAGGAAGCAGAAACAACAATGAGTAAATTATGCGTGATGATTAACATGTAACATGAGGTTAATGTGTTGATAAAGTTTTGTTGTATTGTCCGTTCGACAGATATTGTTCGTTTTTGCTCCGTCAGCTGGGGACGGTTATGATGAAATTACAACTGGCGATATTCAGGGCGTGACTTCACAGCTACAAGGCTTTACAAACGGAAAGTTATAACCGGGGCTGCCTAGAATTATAAGCAATAATTTGCGATTTAATAGAGCTCATTATTTAAACATTAGAGGCGTACTGAACCTTAATAAATACTCATTGTTCAAGTTTTTAGTGTTTTTTTTTTTGTTTTACGTAAAGCAGATTTGGTTTAAAAAATAGAAATAGTAGTAATATTTAAAAGGACGAATACATTAAATGATACCTGGCTGTGGCCGTGTGGTGCATTATTTAAGATTGTTATCTAAAGATGATAAGAGAATGTTTACATTGACAGAGCTGGGATGAGGGAACTATTTTTAAAGCATTTTCGAAATCTAGTTCATACTCAGTAGAACAATATTACCTGCTTAATAGGAACATGTTTTCGCATATTTTTGTTGCTACGTAGGTATGAAATAACGAAGAATAGTTTTATTGAATTTCATCCTTTTTGTTTTTTTGTAGGTACGTTTAATAGTTGTGTTCGGGTTTTTACGGTATTGTATATTATCTCTAAAACCAGTTTACTTACTTGTGGCGTCCATAGTGTGATGAAATTTAACCTTCGGCCAATTTCTTATATCCCTTGTTTGTATATTATCACAACACTTATAACCTGCTACAGTCTATGTATCGAGAACAACGTTCTTAATGTAACAATCTGTTTAATTTAACACAATAATGAAAAAAAAAAACTGGTTGGAATATCGTCTACGTTGTGATCTTGCGCGGTTTACGCTGTGAGTGAATGCACTCGAAGAGTGCGCGGGCGCGTTACGTCACGACTGAGGGACAGAGACCTCCCGCGATCTCTGACCAACGAGAGAGACAAAAGATGTGTCGTCACGTAACTTGTTGTTTACTTCGTATAAACTTACACGTTTGCCGCCTAATTACAATAGCAATAAATGCGCAATGCCATTGTAACAAAGCGTATGTTTATCCGTATGTCACATCACAGGAGGGACCGCACCACTTGGCAACTGCACGGGCTTTTCTCAGGGTATTGTCTAGCGAGCGTCAGCATTGTCACAGTACAATAAAGTAAGCAGTGTTACGTCTCGTCAGTGTCTTGAAATCTGTCTTGAAACACTATTTGCAGGGTTCTTAAATTTTACCGCCAAACAGTAGGTAAGTACGATAATTAAATTTAAAGTCTAATAGTCAATCGAGAAGAACATCTTTGATCGAACTACTTAATCCTTAGCGTAGGGTTTTTTATTAAGACAAACGAACATGATTATTGGCCTATTAATATATCCTACTAATATTATAAACGCAAAAGTTTGTAAGGATGGATGGAAGTTTGTTACTCTTTCACGCAAAAACTACTGCACGGATTTGGATAAAATTTGGCACACAGATAGTGTATAAATAGGATTAACATATAGTATACTTTTTATCCCGATATGCCTATGGGATCGAAACTCATGCGGGTGAAACCGCGGGGCGCTGATAGTAAGTCAATATAATTGAATTTATTTGGTATCAATTACAATTTACAAGCTAACACTAAAATAACAAAATTATATCCTAAATTAACTAAAACTATATACAAAAAATTCATCCGCATCGCTGTCGACTATAAGTAAGCACTACCTACATAGTAATGCATTGTTAATCCCTCAAAATAAATGATTACATATGAATATATAATAACTTATTTCATAATCCTAATACAATATGGAAAGAAAAAGGACTAGGTTTTGTTCCTTCAATCGCCATCGATCGCATGAAAAATGAGAGAAACTCACCTACTAACTACCTATCAAGAAAGTTATGCACGCAACGCTTCAATAAATATAGAAATACGTACAGAACATAAATAAATAAAAACAAAAACAATGTTATTATTATAGACTTACCCAGTTAAATACTGAGGGGCCCGTGGCTAAATAATAACAGCCGCACAGGTCGATCGGTCAGGTTAAGCTACGCTTGCCGCGGTTGGTCTGTGGATGGGTGACCATCTTTACATACCGAGACCCCTCCGTGCCTCGGAAAGCACGTTAAGCCGTTGGTCCCGGCTGTCATTCGTGGATCTTTGACAGTCGTTACGGGTAGTCAGAAGCCCGAAAGTCTGACAACCAGTCTTACCAAGGGGTATCGTATTACCCAGTAACTGGGTTGTGGAGGTCAGATAGGCAGTCGCTCTATGTAAAATACTGGTATTCAGCTGCATCCGGTTAGACTGGAAGCCGACCCCAACATAGTTGGGAAAAGGCTAGGCAGATGATGATGATGACCCAGTTAAATACTGCAGGCACTGCCGAAGGTTTTTAATTAAATGAGAGAGAGTCTAGTTGCGAAGACGTTTGAATACAGACTTACTTAAATCTAATAGGTACAATGTTCTTAATATTGGTGCGTGTCGCCGGGTGCTAGCCATAACATCCCGATACTACTGCGAATGCTGTATCAGCGGCCGTCCAAGACGTACACACGGCTACACGTCAAGCTATACAAAACCAGTTTGTCTTGGCCTCACTTTATATGATATTTTCTCACAATGAACGGTCAGCCAATACTGTTTTTGCATAGCTTGATGTGTAGCCGTGTGTACCAGCTAATATGATTACCGACTGAGTTGGTAATTTAAAAAAATGTATTTCTGGTTTCGGTATTGATTAATTCAATCAACCATACAGTCGATAATTTCGTGCCATTTTTTACGATAATAAATGTGCAAAAGCGTCGCGCACCGTCCTCGTCTTTACCGGCCGATTTGTATGAAGACGTATTACTGATAACTTTATTATATAATATTATTATACTGTGGTATTGTTGATGCGGAATGGATCGTTAAACTTATCTATATGGTATGCGCAGGCATTCAACAATTGACATGAACACTGGACCACCCAAGGTAACATCGAGTCGATATGTTTTATCGTAGTAATCATCTATCTTAGAACAATGAGCGAAATAATACATATATACAGAATCAGTCCTTAGTGCGTTGGCATCACTTGAAGTTATAAGGACCGATTTTAAGATGTTTTTCTACTCAGGCGCATGACAGCCGTCTCGCTTGATGATTTTTTTGTAGGCCATCGCCTACAAATTACCGCTGCAGCTGCCGAAGACGTTCACTCGAATGGTGTAGGGTTGCATAATCACTTTTGAAGTCAACTAAGTGTGTCCTGCCTGCGGCATTATACGTTTACAAAGTAGAAACATTAACGGAAAGACCTTAAGGCCCGATCACACGTGCCTACCACAACCACACCACAACGATAACACGTGGATAGGCGCTAATTTGTATGAAAATGAATAGGTTATTCACCCGTACCACATTTGGCCGTCAAAATCAACCGTGTGGGCGATACCGACCACATTAAGGCCTCGTCGCAGCCACAACGCAAACACCAGCTAGACCGCACACTAGCGGGCGGCACATCGCAAATCTCATCAGACAACTGGAGTAGATCTGTCTGTCTGACTGCCTGGATTTTGTCGCTGCGATCTGGTGAGGTTGTGGTTTGTGTGATCGGGCCCTTAATCACATCACTCACCTAAGTATCTGATTGTAACGTTCGGTTCCTTCTGTGTCGACCGGACCTGCAGACTATACTTCTCCTACTCGGATATTTAATTATCGCTAACGAAAAATTAATGTTAGTTTTTGCCAAACTTCGGAAATAACATCATCAGGAACGGTTATTCCGTTTATACACCCCAAAAAATCCATCCTAAGCGATCGGCACCCTAGGCCTAAGGAGAAACAGAATTTACAGGCTTAGGGTGTATTCTCGGACATGCGTTTCCGCGTACCTACGTAAGGATGGATTTTTTGGGATGAATAAACAGAATAACCCATTATGAATAAAGAATTTGTAGAAACTGTCTTTTAATTATGTATAATGAAGATATAGGATTACTGGTAATCTGTTTAGGTACAGACGCCAGCACATCAAGTTACTACAATCTGTCAAATTTCTTTAATAGATTTTCAACTTTATCGCTAAAGCATTAAGGTTCAAGGTTGATTAGGAAAATTTGACAGTTTCGGGTAGCTTGACCTGCTGGCGTCTGTACAACATTATCAGCAGCTGACCACTCTACATATCTCGTTAACCCAAGACAATGCTCAAGCAATGCAATGACCCTACGTGTTGATTATAGTCAAACGTCACTGTTGCTAGGGACGTGCTCGTACCACTGTCATAACGGAACGCCTTCTTGGGAAAGGCCTACCCTAATATGCTTACTAGTAGACTATCATTAGATATTCATGGTGCGTGTTGAACGTTTCCAAACTGCATAATAAAGACCTATTATTGAGAACTAAACTAAATATATATATTACTTCAAACTGCTCTTGGGTATTTGTGGTGGCCGTTGCTTTGTCGAGGTTTTCTAAAAGCGGGACTTAATTCTGTCTTTCTCTTTGGATTTTCCTTGCTTTTTTGCGAACGCTCTTAAATTAATTCTTGCGTTTTTCGCAGTTTGAAAACCTCCAGCTTCAGAGACTATTTCCTTTTTGTAAGAAATATACCTGATAGATATAGGTATAAGATATTATCACCATCATTTCAGCCGAAAGACGTCCACTGCTGGACATAGGCCTCCCCCAAGCACCTCCACTTCGACCGGTTCTGTGTTTCTCACATCCAACGGACTCCTGCGGCCTTCACAAGGTCGTCGTCGGTCTGTCTTCAGGTATATTTCTTACGGTATTCTTCAGTTTTTCAGCTGTCCCGTTTGCGTCTTATAAGAAAATAAAACATCTACACCTACAACCTACCTAATGATCCCGGTGCAATGTTTCATTCATTCATAGAGGATTTGAACTGGATGTGGCGCATATCTAATTACAGGGTGTGACTGCACAATATGTACATCTGTGAGTGATTCATACACCCCACCCGACCAGTACCTAATGATCTGTTCCTGGTAAAATTAACACTCGTGTTTATGAGCTGTTTGCAGTTTGTATGTAGGTAATATAGTGTTAGATATATATTAAAACGTTAGTTTGGCTACTTGTTCAGACATTATGTTAGTTTAGATATTCCATAGGTCTTATTAGCAACTAGCTTCTGCCCGCGGCTTCGCCCGCGTGGATGTCGGAAATTATCCCACGGGAACGTGTCAACAGGATAAAATGTACCTATGTGCTTCCCCAGGATGCCATCTATCTCTATGCCAAATCAGAAGTTCAGTGGTTTAGGCGTGAAAATGTAACATACAGTTTCAAGTTCAAATCCTCCCCTTAAAAACTGAATTACCCCTTTTTGTCCCGTCAGTGGTAAATTTTCGACAACTTTACATACTTATTATTAATAGCTGTGCATTGCGGGTGACGTAATCTACGACAAACTTATTATTTGCGGTTGGAACAGTAATCGGGTCTAGGGATCGAACCGCAAAATTAAGTTTGTTTTTTTATTGTATATACTTTTCCGGCATAAAAAGTACCCAGTGTGGTGCCCAGGATATTAAAGAATAATTATACCAAGTTTCATCGTAATCGAACCGGTAGTTTTTGCGTGATGCCTGAACAAACAGACAGACAGACAGACAGACAGACCGACAGACAGACAGACAGACAAACATTTTTTAAATCACATTTTTGGGTTCGGTGTCGGTCTAGTAACACCCCCTGCCATTTATTTTTTTGATATTTTCAATGTACAGAATTTTCACTTCTACAGATTTATTATAAGTATAGATGGTGAACATGGGTCCACCTTTTACTTAAACAATTTGCGAGTTTGTGACCATAGAGATATTGATCTAAGATTTAAAAACTTATTTTTAATAAAATATGCGACACGGCACGAATAGGATATAGGTAATAAAATAGATAAATTGGTTAAACGAAGCATAAGAAGAGACATACATGATCAAATCAGCTTTATGTAACACCTCTTTAAGATCTGACAAACAGGGAATCACGAAGGGAATAACCTGGATTTTCAACCTAATGGACGAAAATGGTATAAAACATGGCAGTTCAAGCAAAATTATCGAAATATCCACAAGGTTCTACAAAAAAGAAAAAAAAAAAATATACCAGGATCAACACAAACTGCCAAGACACATAATTTCCGCAAAAAATTTAAGTCCCTACGAGGTTCAATGGGCTCTTCGGGAGATGAAATACAATAAAAGCCCTGGAACGGACGGAAGAACTACAGAAGTTTTAAAGTTAGGGCGACACACTCTTCTACCGCACATCACATCTTTTTTCAACACCATCTTACACACCAAATTCCCTCTGAAATGTGTCACTCAAATATAATTTTACTCCACAAGAAAGAAGACAAAGCTGACATCTCTAACTATCGACCCATAAACCTTATTTCGCATTTACACAAACTGTTCATTAAAGTGATAGAGAACCGTATCGCTCCGACGCTTGACCTTCACCAACCTCCCGAACAAACTGGATTTCGTCCCCAATTCTCTACAACCGATCACCTCCATACCATCAATCAATTAATAGAAAAGTACACACGGCTACACATCAAGCTGTGCAAAACCAGTATTGGCTGGCCGACAAAGTGAGGCTAAGAAAAGAAAGAAGAGTTTACCTGGCCTTTGTGGACTATGCCAAGGCATTCAACAGTATAGACCATCAGTCAGTTATTATTGCCTTGTAGTCCCAAAACGTTACGCACACCTACATTGACCTTATTGACACCATCTATCGAAGTAGCTCCGCAATCATCAAGCTACATATTTCGGGTCCAAATTTTAACATCGAAAAAGGTGTCAAACATGGTGATCCGCTCTCACCTAAGCTGTTCACAAGCGCATTGCAGGAGGTTTTTAACAAGTTTTCTGATTTGTGGCAGTCAAGAGGCATAAATGTTAGCGGCCACCAGGTAACAAATCTCCGCTTCGCAGATGATATTGTGTTATTCTCCACATCACCTTCAGAACTTGAAGAAATGCTCCAAGATCACGGCAAGTCTTGTGGTTGGACTTTCAACGAACAGATCCAAGACACAGGTCATGACCAACAGCACGAAACGTAGGGTCGAGGTAGACAGACATGGGTAGCAATATGTCGATGAGTAGGTACACATTCTTGGGCCAGATAGTGTCTTTCAAGAACAGACAAGACAAGGAAGTCGAAAGACGAGTCCAAAATGCTTGGAAGACCTACTGGGTTCTTAAAGAACACATGAAAGGTAAACTTCCTATATCACTCAAAAGGAAACTCATCGACATGTGCATCCTGCCCGTCCTAACCTACGGTGCACAAAGTTGGTCACTTACTGAACAACAGAAGTCCAAACTCAAGATTTGCCAACGGGCAATGGAGCGCAGCATAATAGGTGTTAAGCGTACCGATCGAGTTAGAAACACCACGCTGCGCACGCAGCGCCAGGCTGAAGTGGGAGTGGGCCGGACACGTCTCACGAATGCACCCGGAACGATGGGCAAACATTGCCACTCACTGGACGCCTGAGGGAGGAGATCGCCGTCGAGGTGGAACACGGCGAAGGTGGTGCGACGATGTGGTAACATTTGCAGGGCCAACATGGCCAGAGATCGCACAAGACAAAAAAAACAAAAACTCGGTTTGGAAAAAACATCAGTGGACACAAAGAACTCCTAAACTATAAATAATCACGGAACTTACTGGGGGTGCTTCAGGAAGCCGAAGATTTCATGTTTGAAAAATATCATTGAACTGATCTCTCTCTCTGACTTGAATCTCGTAATTTAAAACGTTCAAAATTTAGTCGCAGTCTCATCTCGGCGACAAACAAATGTCAAAAGCATGTCAAAATGTAGGAAAATTAGAGGTATTTTTGACAAATTGAGACTGAGATCAGAAGGCCAATTCTCGTAATTCAAAACGATCAAAATCTAATCGCAGCCTCATCTCGGCGACAAATAAATGTCAAAAACTTGTCAAAATGTAGGGAAATTAGATGTATTTTTGACAGATTGAGACTGAGATCAGACTGTGAACGTTCTTAAAATTACGAGAATTGCCCCTCAGACTGTGAACGTTCTTAGAATTACGAGAATTGCCACCCTGATATTAATTTTATGGTAAACAATTAAAGCATTATTTTGTCGTATTATACAATATTCCAGTAGTACAAACACAATTTCTTGGGCTTTCTTCAAATTCAACATCTTCATCTTTCTTTTTCCAAACTCGTTCACTACCCCAACAATAAAGTTTTAGTATGGTAACATTATTTTGCTTCGATCTGTCAAGTTGCTGAATACGATTACGATTAGAAGTCCAAGTATAGGTATTAAATCTGCTTGCACTATAGGTTATAAATGGTCAATTTTGTAACAGGTTTGCAAATATATTCTCTGGTCCATTTAAAACAGTTAAAGTTAACTTAAAATAGTGTAACGCCATCTATGGGTACTTCATTGCAACAGTTGCTACGAATGCTAAGTAGCGCGCTGTTGGGCGGGCGGAAAATTGTGTTTGTCGCGAGAGGGCGGCTGCGGCGGCGGGCGGAACCTAAGGGTGCGCGCGCACCATTACATAACGGTAGCGGAGGCTTTGCGGGCGCGCGCAGCGGCGGGTGCGGGGCGCGGGGCGATCGATGCGCGCCCGGGGGGAGTCAGTCGAGCGGCGAGCGAGCGACATGGCGGCGCGCCCACCCCGCGCGGCGGCCCCGCGGCCCGGGCCGCGCGAGTAGGTCGCCATGCGCGATGCGGTATGAGGCAGCGCCGCGCCCGGCGGGCCGGCCCCCGCTAGCGGCGCCGCCCCCGCCATGCGAGCGCCGCCGCTGCTGCTGCTGCTGCTGATGGCGGCCGCGGGCTTGGCCGTGAGTCCGCTCGCGCGCCTCAACCCCTGGCTGAGCGCGTGCGACCTGGAGGAGGAGGGCGCGGGCAGCGTGCGCGAGTGCGGGGGCGCGGCGTGCGGCGGCGGCGGCGGCGCGCCCGACGCGCTTACTTTGCGCGACGTGCCGCACCTGTGCGCGCTGGGTATCGGTGCACGCGCGCGGCGCCTCGCCGAGCTGCGGCTGCGCGCGTGCTGCGAGCGCTCGCCCGCCTCCGCGCTGGACCGCGGCGCGCGCGCCGACGTGCTCGCCGGCGGGGAGCGCTGCGAGCGCGCGCTGCACGACCTCCTCGGTCTCGACGCTATGGTTGCGCGCGTGCACTGCGATTTTGTCGACATCCTCAGAAGATACGATTGCGACCAGCCCTACTCCGTGCACACGTGTCACGAGTGCCAGGTGAGTGTCATCACCAGACGACACCGTGCGCTCATTAGCCTGTCTGTTCCCATGTGTAGAAACGTTTACAGTGGTCGCTGCAACAACGGAATCTATCACAGTCATCTTTAAAACTTACCGATCCATAGAGACTGAAGTGTTTATGGTCCAAATGAGTAACAAACGCTCGTTTCCGAAAGGATGTCGCTGTGTGGGTTAACCCTGAAATTATGCGGAAATTATCATGATTTATACGTGGTTCAATTTCAGTTGCTTATAAAAGATCATGGTAGTGATAAATCACTAGTACATTGCGTGAAATCGCTCCCCCGGTTAGACGATTATATGCGTGTATCGATCCAGTTGGGCAAGACACGTTTCTTAACCTATAGTGCGGGCAGAGCTGGAGGTCGCGTGGAGGCTGACTGGTGTCAGTGTGGGTGATGGATCCGCCGTCCGACCATTTGTCAGCGCGTAGTGCGGGTGACAGGCGGCCGCAGCCACGCCATTACTGTGTGTCTGCCGATGAAAACTACGAGACAACTAGCAATTGGATAATGTATAGAAACATGGATACCTACATTTAGGAGCATATTTTATATTGTTGTAGCTACAGGCAATACAAAATCGGATACTGAAATCGAATGCAAATATATACATAAATTATAAACAAATATTAAAATGCTGATGACATCCATCATATTATCATCAAATCATACACAAAATCACCTAAAAATATTCTCATATCTATCCAATATTCATTCATCCTATCATAAAGTTGTATTAGGACAATTTATTATCATCCTACAGCTATTATGTAGGAGGTTCTTCATAAATACGTAGGATGTCAAGATCCACACACTCTCAGATATAATATATTGTGTGTTAATGCAGGGTTAATGCGGGCGCCAGATACACGCCCCTGCCACTAGTGTAGTGCTTGAGGAGGAGGCTCCAACTAGGGTGGAACTGGTTAATCCCTCACCGAGATAACGCAGATCGGTGCTCCCGATACTGTCGCACAAGACCAACCAATTAAATTCAGGGAAACGTGAATGATTGCTGTCATAAATGACTCGAATCACCGGTAATGGCCGGCAGTTACTGAAAAAAAATATTATTCGAGAAGTTATTGCAATGTCGTGTGTCAACGTTTTCTTTGTAATTATATTGTATATAACAAATAAGAAATACAAACAAATTAGATTAGTTACCTACTTATTAAAATTATAATATTTAGTATTACAGTCTTTGCGATACCTATCTGAAAGTTTTTCCCATAATGAACATACTGGATAACGTCATGCGATGAATCATAGATAGTAAACACATCATGAAGCAGCCATTCAGCAGCGATATGACGTAGAATCAATACATAGCTACTAACTGAACAGACGGCCTGGTCAATCACGGAAATCTTAAAGATTTATTTATAGATGTGGCTGTTGTTCTCTGAGATATTGGACGCGGACCTGTAGTGGCTCATCTATATTTTTATTAATCTTTGTATATTACAAAAATACATGAGACACATGAGACAAAGTTTTGTAAATAAACAGAAAAACCACTTTGTATATGAAAGGGTTTTTTAACACCAATATTTTTAAGGTAAAATCACATTAAACAATATTGCTTTCTACTAGGTGTCACATGGATGCGCAAACTGTAACCATGGATTCAGTAAATGATTCTGAACCATCCTGCAGTGAAATTCTTCGTCGGTTATTAAAAAAATATATTAGCTGTTCTTTATATTTGAACCGCATACCTATTGTAATTTTCTATGAAACAGCAGATTTTTTTAAAATTTTATTATATTTTATTTTTTATTTTACTGACGAAAAATATCTATGCTAGGCGTATATATCGTGGTTACGGTTCGTCGATGCCTGCCACCTTGCATATTTAGAAAGTTGCTCACTATTCAGCCCATTTCAAAGCAAGCCTTTTCTAATAACAACTTAAAGTAAGCAAACTCCGAACGTTACGTAACGCTTGAAGACCTGTCGCCAATACGAATTTAAGAAATAGGCATAATATTGTTTAAATGTGCTCGCTACACCCACCAGACCGGACCAGACCAGGATGTATGAATGTAGACGAAGCAAGAGGAGTATGTAAGGATTGTAGCAGGTAGCGTTCTCTAGTTTCTGCCTTCCCCCACGGGAAGAGGTGTGAGTTTATGTACTTATGTATATACTTGCTAAATATTTTATTAGAAATGCTTTTGTATAAAGTATACTAATTATGATTGACAGATGAGGACTGTATACCTACTCTAGCATTGCTTTGTTGGTATATCCTACTATCCTATCCTACTAATATTATAAACGTGAAAGTATGTATGGATGGATGGATGGATGGATGTTTGTTAGGTACTCTTTGACGCCAAAACTGCTGAACGGATTTGGATGAAATTTGGCACACAGGTAGTTTATAACCAGGATTAACACATAGGATACTTTTTATCCCGATTTTCCCACGCCCTGCGGTTAGGTAGTTAAACCGCAGGGCGCAGGTAGTTAATAATATGGCTAAACAAGTCTGGTTTTTGGATGTTCCGTGTTCTGTGGTTAAACACGGGACATCAAAATAAAAGCCGTCTAATAAAAATAACAGTACATCAGTCCTCTATCCAGGGTAGTGATTTAGTCACCTGCATCCGTCACGAGAGTGCTTTTACACGTTATTCTAAACAACTTTTGCTCATCATCATTATCTGCCTAGTCTTTTCCCAACTATGTCGGGGTCGGCTTCCAGTCTAACCGGATGCAGCTGAATACCAGTATTTTACATGGAGCGACTGTCTATCTGACCTCCACAACCCAGTTACTGGGTCATACGATACCCCTTGGTAAGACTAGTTTTGCCAGCCTTTTGGGCTTCTGACTACCCGTAACGACTGTCAAAGATCCACGAATGACAGCCAAACAAGTTTAAGCAACTTTTGCTATGAGAATAATATCCGAATTGAAAAAAAAACATGCATCGAAATAATCTGTCCTATCATTGCAATGTATAGGAATATGATTTCTTTTTTCACGAATCGGATAAGAGTTTAGTAGTGAAGATTGTTTAAAAATACGGGTAGAATCACTCCATTGACGGATGCAGGTGAATTGTTAGTTATGTGTTACTGCTATGTTGGAACCTAATAGCCATTTTCCAGGCATATATCTAGTCTCTGGGCTGTTACTGAGAAAATCCTAATGTTGTGTGTCCACCACAATAACTCTTTGCCCGATTTGAGAATCAAACTAAGGACCCAACACTCAACAGTCACACTTAAGTGACGAGGCCATCGAGGCAGGCATGTGATCCTCTAACAAACTTTCAAGATATAAAAGATTTTCATAGATCTTTATCAACTGTCACTAATGAGATACAATTACTTTTTCTATTATTACCGAATTTAATAAGCTTGCCTAACAGACGAGGGTGTATGTATAGTACGAAACATACATTTAAATAAATATTCAAGATAAAAAAACCATAACTAAAAAAAAGTCCTTCAGACCGAATTTCGGCCATGGCGGCTAATCTCAACGGAGACTAGCCTTCGCGGCGGGAGATATTATAGTGCACGTGTGTGCGCAGACACAGGTGAACTCTCTCGTCCCTTCTCTTCTTCTCACTCTCATATTCCGATGGGACGACACGCAATCCGACACGACCGAAGAAAGGTCAGGCGCGAGACCAAGATCGGCTTAACGTGCTTTACGTTGCACGAGGGTATACCATCGCCAACTTCCAAACTCCGGGCTGTTACTTAGAAATTCAACTCAACTCAAACTATTTATTTCAACTAAACCAATTACAGGCACTTGTGAATTGTCAAGGGTCGGTTAGACAAAAAGATGAAGCTAGTTGCCCATTTCAAAGCGTAATAGGTACCTACCTATGGGGAAGAACGGGCAAGAAATTCCAAGGACACTTTTTAGGAATTATTGAAACGAGTGACACTCAATAATTCCTAATGAAAAACCCAATAAAACTTTGCCCGACCTGGGAATCGAACCCAGGACCCCACGCTCAGCAGTCGCGCTTGCAACCACAAGACCAACGGGCAGAAAAATAAACATGTATTTATGTATCTTGTAAATAAATATACAAGATACATACATACATGCAGATGGTCGCTTCATAAAGAGCTTTTCAAAAGCTCTTCTCCATTTCCCATAGTTTTGGTTTGCTCGACTTTGTTTGTTTCTCTTCCTTAAGTATGTATTTAGTTTTCCTTAACTATCCCTAAGTTATTTTTCTTGTTTTGTCATTATGTCTTTTACATACATATAAAGCCATATAATATTGTAGGTACAGATTGGTTCCGTTATTGAAAAATTACTTATGAATCTAGGCCTGATTTTTTAATAGTCAGATAATTTTTATTTGAGGAATAAATATTGCGGTTTCACAGCTTTTGTATAAAAAATATGTCAAACTGTATTTTTTTTTCTTCAGATATAAGTTTTCTGACTACTGAAAAATCACGCCTAAAAGACCTTGGGTATACAGGAAATTTCCAACTTTCATTTAAAATTTTTGTAGAGAATGTTACCAGAAATATAACATGATTTAATAGACCACACTGTAACTTGATCATCATCATTATAATATAATATATATCATAGAGATTTGTAAAATAGAATTACCAAACTAAGTCTGTTTTTCTTGAAACATATTCAAAGTTCATCATCTGCCTAGCCTTTTCCCAACTATGTTGTGGTCGGCTTCCAGTCTAACCGGATGCAGCTGAGTACCAGTAGTTTACATGGAGCAACTGCCTATCTGACCTCCACAACCCAGTTACTGGGTAATACGAAACCCCTTGGTAAGACTGGTTGTCAGCAGGCGCTTAAGTTAGTAAGGCAAATAAATCATGCAGACTCTCGAACGTGCTTTCTTGGTATGTAAAGATGGTCACTCATCCACGGAACAACCGCAGCAAGCGTAGCTTAACCTGATCGATCGACCCGTGCGGCTGTTATTCCTTGCCAAAAGCCCCTCTTCTTCAAAGGTAACATATTCAAAGGTATTGCCCTTAAAATAAATATACCTTGACGCACTAGTCTTTCCTTAAGTATGATGTACTCCGTTCCACTATGCGTAGTGATTATGCCAATACTTCACCAATACCCTTGGGACCATCTATTGTGGGTCAGTATTAGGAGAACGTTCCGCAGTAGAGCTTTATGGGTTGTTATGTATAATAAAGCTACCTTCTGCAGCTCATTTTAATACACGTTCTTCTGACAACAAATGATCATATTGATACTAGTGCAGTTTCCTTTACTGTTTTCGATGCCATTGAGCGTTTTTATAATCTCTAACGAGACGATATTATCGTGGACGTTCACGGTATCACGATAACACAGAGAAGGAAAAATGATATACAAATTTAAAGACGCATGTTATAACGAATGTTATGAAATTTTTCGTAGAAGATAACATCAACGGTAAAATCATAGATGTCGACGTCCACGATAAATTTCATCGTAAAAACGCACATTGCAGTGTTGATAAAAGCGACATATCCGCAGCCAAATTCCATTTGATGTAAAAAAAACACCACCTCTTTTAAGAGTTTAAACAAAATAAAGCTCGCTGAAAACCCTTCGAAAAATGTGCATCAAATCTTGACGACGTAAATAACGGCCTACTGCAGGTACAAAATTGGTTCACTGCTAATAATTTGGTATTAAATGGGAAAAAAACTAAATGCAAAAGATTTGCTTTACCGAATTTTAAAAGTAGTGATTGTGACATAGTATTGAACAAAGAGGAACTAGAATTCGTCGATAAAACTGTTTTTCTGGGGATCACACTCGACTCAAGGCTGCAATGGGGTCCTCATTTAACATCCCTTGCAGGACGGCTAAGTTCAGCAGCTTATGGTGTAAGAAAAATCCGACAATTTAATAGTAAATTGTCGGATTTTTCTTACAGCATAAGCTATTAAGCAAATACCGCGAGGCTAGTTTATTTCAGTAAATTTCATAGTATCATGTCTTACGGTATTTTATTATGGGGACGGGCTGCAGATATCGAGTCCATTTTTTTTCTGCAGAAAAGAGCCATTAGAGCAATATAAGGTCTCCGCAGGCGCGATTCGTTTAGGGAACTGTTTAAAGATATTAACATCATGACGGTACCTTGTCATACATCTATGAAAATATCATGTACGTAAGAAAAAAATTAAATAGAGGTGAAAGACACAACTATAGGACTAGAAATAGAAACCAATTAGTTCAAACAGGTTTCAGACTGGCTAAAGTAGACTCATCCTTCATGGGGTACTGTTTAAAATGTTACAATAAAATTCCTCCCCACATACTCCAACTGAATGAAACGAAATTTAAATCATGTATTAAACGCACACTATGTAGCCAAGCATATTATAAGTTAGGGGATTAAATCGCTGACAAAAATGCTTGGCTCAATGCGGGTCCTGCTCCACAGGGGCGCATAAACTAATTAGCATTCGGAAACATTGTTGGAGCTGCTGAACATTGGAAAAAACTATCTTTGCACTGTATAAATTAAATTTCTTAGTATTGTATGATTGCATAGCACAGGTACTTGCTATAAAGCTACCATTTACTGGGTACGTTTTTCATTGACTTGAATGTGCCCTGGCGGCTGAGAGTATGTCATGCTCACTCTAATGTTTCGCTGGTGGTGGCGTGTGTTGGATCATTAAGTTCCCTTCAAAATGGTTGAGCTGAATGGTGCTGATCCATACGTCATGCTCGTGAACGGGCGCTGTTAGTAGGGACTGGTCATCTCTTAGCTGCCACGGCTTATTTTAATTTCTGAATTGTTTTTATGTTTTCTATAACGGATGCTTTTAACGTGCAAGTCTCTCTACATCGTTCTCACATGGTTAATTTCAACACGAATGATGTAATCAAATATTTTGTAACAATTTTATGATTTAAAAGAGTGTCCGTGGAGTTTCTTGCCAGTTCTTCTCCATAGGTACAGACGCCAGCACATCAAGCTACTACAATCTGTCAGATTTCTATAATAGATTTTCGACTTTATTGCTATAGCATTAGGTTCAATGTTGATTGGGAAAATCTGACAGTTTCGGGTAGGTTGACCTGCTGGCGTCCGTACCTACGCTTTGGAATGGGCAACTCGCTTCATCTTTCTGACTGACCGACCCTTTGCTTTGACAATTCAAAAGTGCCTGTAATTGGTTTAGTTGAAATAAATGATTTGAGTTTGAGTTAAGGATGCCTTAAAATGAAAAAAATCATGTGTGTTTTTAATTTTACTGTAGGTGGATGGTATAGTTTTCAGCCAGTTGGTTTCCAATTAAGTTTTATAATGATTGAACTAAGACAGGGATTGGGCTCAATATTAAATAAATCGAACATTTCACTGAATTTTTTCCAGTGCTTAATAATTGGCTATAATTGTTTGTATTTATTGGAACTGTTTGATATTTTAATGTCTATGGTTAAAAATCAAGCACGTGACACACACACGGTCACAGATATAGGTAAATTTAGAAAAGAAAATAGATGTAAATTTTCATTGATTAATGATCCAAATTCAAATAATGTAGGTATTCAAAAGAGTTTGATAAAAAAAAATGTGTTAACACGGTTTAATTGTAAAGAGCAATCAGTGTGTTAATCCACGACATGGTGAACAGTTAATCTGTGTGTCTTATACAAATCCAGTACAGTCGAATTTATGTCACATACAAATCCAGTACAGTCGAATTTATGTCACATACAAATCCAGTGCAGTCGAATTTATGTCACATACAAATCTAGTACAGTCGAACTTATGTAACAAGTCAGCATGGCTTCAAAGCTGGACTCACTTTTAAATTGTATGTCTTGCAACCTCTGTAACTTATTTCTTGTGTCATTTTATATTACTGTTTATATAGTTTGTTACCACTTAATTTTTATACATTTCGAACTAAATTTTTTTGTTTCTTAATTTTTATACTTTAGGTTATCACTGTATTTGAGTCTGTTGGTTCACCTGTTATTGGCAACTGTATAAGCCCATGACTGTTATCTACTGTTATTTGATATTTTGTCTACAGAAGCTGTTGGTGTATCTTTATAAATAAAAAAATAAGGTTATGAGATTATTAATTGACTAGCTTCTGCCCGCGGCTTCGCCCGCGTGGATGTCGGAAATTTACCCACGGGAACGTGCTAACAGGATAAAATGTATGTGCTTCCCCAGAATGCCATCTATGTCGCGGGCCCTTTGTGGCTAATTACAATAGAAAACCAATTGTGTCTCATTAGTGGTGATTAAGAGGGTACCTATATGATATCTTTACCTAAGTACCTAACTAATTAAAAAAAAAACTCAATAACAGAAAATAAAATACCTACCTACCTAAATAAACCTATTTCTGATGATAACTAATCTAAACTCAATAAATAAGCAAAATCCCTAAAAACTAATATCTATACGAATGACTAAACCTACCTAACAGTATTATAAAATAACCTACGGTCACTACGTACACTATCAAATATACTACCTATACTTTAAAATTAAAATCTATACCTACGACTTATATAAAAATAAACCTAAATAACTCTAAAAACTAAAAGGAATAAAAATGAACTCCACTGCGGGTGACCCAACCTACGACAAACTTAGTATTTGCGGTTGGTACAGTACAGACAGTGGTAATCGGGTATAGGGATCGAACCGCAAAATTAAGTTTGTTTTTTATTGTATATACTTTTCCGGGATAAAAAGTACCCAGTGTGGTGCCCAGGATATTAAAGAATAATTATACCAAGTTTCATCGTAATCGAACCGGTAGTTTTTGCGTGATGCCTGAACAAACAGACAGACAGACAGACAGACAGACCGACAGACAGACAAAAATTTTTTTAATCACATTTTTGGGTTCGGTGTCGGTCTAGTAACACCCCCTGCCATTTATTTTTTGGATATTTTCAATGTACAGAATTTTCACTTCTACAGATTTATTATAAGTATAGATTAACAAACATGCAAACATCCAACCATCCTCACATAGTTAGTGACATACTATAGAATGTTTATGTTATTACATCATCTGCCTAGCCTTTCCCCAACTATGTTGGGGTCGGCTTCCAGTCTAACTGGATGCAGCTGAATACCAGTATTTGACATGGAGCGACTGCCTATCTGACCTCCACAACCCAGTTACTGGGTAACACGATACCTTGGTAAGATTGGTTGTCAGACTTTCGGGCTCCTGACTACTCATAACGACTGTCAAAGATCTACGAATGACAGCCGGGACCAACGGCTTAATGCGCTTTCCGAGACACGGACGGGTCTCAGTATGTAAAGATGGTCACCCATCCACAGACCATCCGCGGCAAGCTTAACCAGATCGATCGGCCTCTGCGGCTGTTATTATTTATCCATGCTTATGCTGTAACGTCGACTTTTTAGTTGGTGAATACAAATAATAGAATTGTGAATATGAAATTGTTTAAAAAATACTAATAATATATGTACGTTACGTACGTTTTATAGTTTATAGCTTAGGTTTCGAAAACGGTACACGGTCACAAAATATCAGCTGGACCAATATAAATGAAAATTTATTTATGAAAATTAGATTTTTATGATAAAATATGAGAGAACCGCTTTCCTAGGAAACCGGAGCTTAAGCTGCCGGTGGGTAAGTACCTAAGCACTGTCCACTGTTAATACTTTATTTTCTTTTATGTTACGTTTATTAAGAGATGGTTGTCAAAGGATTGCCTGAAGGTGGCGTGTCGGTAGCCATTTCCTCTTAACGGCGATGTCACCTGCAGTTGAAACATCTGAAAGCTTTCAGCTGTTTGCCACTCCGTTAACCCCACCTTTTTTATTTTATTTGTAAAGTAATAAAATCCACCGGGAAGTAAGTGCCTGGATTTGTTCGAATATTTAAATATTAAATGTTCGCGGATATTTAAATCGAGAATGTATAATTTTTCAAAATTATTACGAGGCGACTCGGCGTTTGTTTTTTCGTTGATTAGGTAGTATAGACGATGAAGCCCTCAAAACATAACAAACCTTTTTTTTGTTAAAAGTTCGTTTAAGAATACACCATATCGTTGCGATACAATGAAGGATTGGTTAAAACAGCTAAATATTATAGAATCCATTCAATTGGTCCGTGGATGGGTCTCCGTGCACCGGAAAGCACGTTAAGCTGTTGGTCCCGGCTGTCATTCGTGGATCTTTGACAGTGGTTACGGGTCGTCAGTAGCCCAAAAGTCTAACAATCAGTCTTACCAAGGGTATCGTATTACCCAGTATCTGGGTTGTGGAGGTCAGATCGGTAGTCGCTCCATGTAAAATACTGGTATTCAGCTGCATCCGGTTAGACTGGAAGCTGACCCCAACATAGTTGGGAAAAGGCTAGGCAGATGAATGTCTCGGGATTTCTTGGATTCCTCATGAAGACCATACCAAATGCTATGCATGCTCATGCTTTATTCATATATTTATTTGCATTCCATAATGTTGTAGAGGTGTTACAATGGCTTAAAGCTAAGGTACAATTATGGACCCTGTAGCGCACAGCAAAAAGTATAAAATTAATTATTAAAATAAAATAAATTTAGGACACAAATTAACAATAAGCAATATTTAAAATATGTTATTAACATTTATTAAATTTTGCCATTCTGATTGCGTTAAAAAGCTCTTTGTTATTGTTTTCATATCTATTATACTTTAATCCCAGCATATCACTGTCCCACTGCTGGGCAAAGGTCTCTTCTCATGCAGAGAAGGCACGAGCATTGATCACTACGCTTTTTCAAGACGGGTTGGCGATTTCAGACTTATATTAACTACTAGCTTCTGCCCGCGGCTTCGCCCGCGTGGATGTCGGAAATTTACCCACGGGAACGTGCTAACAGGATAAAATGTATGTGCTTCCCCAGAATGCCATCTATGTCGCGGGCCCTTTGTGGCTAATTACAATAGAAAACCAATTGTGTCTCATTAGTGGTGATTAAGAGGGTACCTATATGATATCTTTACCTAAGTACCTACCTAATTTAAAAAAAAAACTCAATAACAGAAAATAAAATACCTACCTAAATAAACCTATTTCTGATGATAACAAATCCAAACTCAATAAATAAGCAAAATCCCTAAAAACTAATATCTATACGAATGACTAATCCTACCTAACAGTATTATAAAATAACCTACGGTCACTACGTACACTATCAAATATACTACCTATACTTTAAAACTAAAATGTATACCCACGACTCATATAAAAATAAACCTAAATAACTCTAAAAACTAAAAGGAATAAAAATGAACTCCACTGCGGGTGACCCAACCTACGACAAACTTAGTATTTGCGGTTGGTACAGTACAGATAGTGGTAATCGGGTATAGGGATCGAACCGCAAAGTTAAGTTTGTTTTTTATTGTATATACTTTTCCGGGATAAAAAGTACCCAGTGTGGTGCCCAGGATATTAAAGAATAATTATACCAAGTTTCATCGTAATCGAACCGGTAGTTTTTGCGTGATGCCTGAACAAACAGACAGACAGACAGACAAAAATTTTTTTATCACATTTTTGGGTTCGGTGTCGGTCAAGTAACACCCCCTGCCATTTATTTTTTGGATATTTTCAATGTACAGAATTTTCACTTCTACAGATTTATTATAAGTACTAGCTTCTGCCCGCGGCTTCGCCCGCGTGGATGTCGGAAATTATCCCACGGGAACGTGCTACCAGGATAAAATGTATGTGCTTCCCCAGAATGCCATCTATCTCGCGGGCCCTTTGTGGCTAATAACAATAGAAAACCAATTGTGTCTCATTAGTGGTGATTAAGAGGGAACCTATATGATATCTTTACCTAAGTACCTACCTAATTAAAAAAAAAAAAACTCAATAACAGAAAATTAAATACCTACCTAAATAAACCTATTTCTGATGATAACTAATCTAAACTCAATAAATAAGCAAAATCCCTAAAAAGTAATATCTATACGAATGACTAATCCTACCTAACAGTATTATAAAATAACCTACGGTCACTACGTACACTATCAAATATGCTACCTATACTTTAAAATTAAAATCTATACCTACGACTTATATGAAAATAAACCTAAATAACTCTAAAAACTAAAAGGAATAAAAATGAACTCCACTGCGGGTGACGTAACCTACGAAAAACTTATTATTTGCGGTTGAGACAGTAATGGGTCTAGGGATCGAACCGCAAAATTAAGTTTGTTTTTTATTGTATATACTTTTCCGGGATAAAAAGTACCCAGTGTGGTGCCCAGGATATTAAAGAATAATTATACCAAGTTTCATCGTAATCGAACCGGTAGTTTTTGCGTGATGCCTGAACAAACAGACAGACAGACAGACAGACAGACAGACCGACAGACAGACAGACAGACAAAAAATTTTTTAATCACATTTTTGGGTTCGGTGTCGGTCTAGTAACACCCCCTGCCATTTATTTTTTTGATATTTTCAATGTACAGAATTTTCACTTCTACAGATTTATTATAAGTAAAGATTTATTATAAGTAATAGATAGATAAGTCCTGGGCGCCTACTCCGAAGTGCAAAGTGCAAATGTTCGGATCGGACCGACACTTGGCCGAACCGAATATTATTGAAAAATGCGAAAAAAATTAGGTTTGGCTCAATTGGGTCGGGACCATAGTCAATATTAGAAAGAGTGTAGGAGTGTAGGATCGGAACCGACCGAACCAAATAGTAACTTCGTAGCAGGAAACGGCCGAACATTCGACCGATACTACTTCGGAGTAGACCCTCAGGTTTCCTGACGATGTTTTCCTTCACCGATGTCATTGATGTTCATGATAAACTTAGAAAGTAATAGTCGTGATTGCCCAGTGGGCACCACGCTCATGCACAAGTCACATTAGTACTTGCCCGGATTTGAACCCACAACGGGTTCAAATCCGGGCAAGTACTAATGTGACTTTTTCATACTTATTATCTGCCTAGCTTTTTCCCAACAATGTTGGGGTCGGCTTCCAGTCTAACCGGATGCAGCTGAATACCAGTTTTTTTTTTACGTGGAGCGATTGCCTGTCTGACCTTCACAACCCAGTTATTGGGTAATATGATGCCCCTTGGTAACGCTGGTTATTATACTTTCCGGCTTCGGTCAACTCGCAATGACTGTCAAAGATCCACGAATGACAGCCGGGTCCAACGGCTTAAAGTACTTTCCGAGGCACGGAGAAGTTTCGGTAAGTAAAGACCCATCCACGGCCCGGCCTCGGCAAGCTAATAGCTAATACATCTAATATCCCTAAATTATTGACAAGTTTTTGACATTGATTATCGCTGAGATGAGATTACGACTAGATTTTGAACGTTTTTAATTACAGGAATTGGCCTTCTAATCGTTCGAACCGATTCAACTATAACACTAAGTGGGCTTATCAATTTCAAACATTAGTTTAATTAATTTCATGAATGAAACAGGCACTCTATTTCAAGTTGACGTTGCAATTATTGTCTATAATCGTAGGTACCGACTAAATAGAGTGCCTGTTTCATTTTTCATAAATGTATATCTATTTTAAGATTACCCTGTATATGTGAAACTACTCGTTTGTGTGTATTTACACGACATCTATCAAACCTAGACATCTCGCAGCGATAGAATCGTATTGTTGATTGATAGGAATTTTGTTTATCTTCGATACCACTCATGGTTATTGTAGGTAGTTTACTTACATATTGTTTGGTTGAAACTATTTTGTTTTCATCATTCTCTAAAATCTTTAACATCGAGCTATGTTGTTATTAAAATTGTGGCAGAATACTCTTCCCCCTACTAAGTACAATCTACCACCAAAGGAGCATCTCCGTGGTCCACTTGGAAGTCCCTTAACCGTCTCCGGACACAAGTGGGAAATGTAAGTCCAACCTGGTAAAGTGACGGAACGGCAGTAGAGTGTGATTATGGACCTATGTCGCAAACCATGCTCCACATCCTATCTTGCTCTCTGTGTCCCATAACATGCAGTCAAAATGACCTCTGCGCTGTCACTGACGACACCATGGAAGTGGCAAAGTTTTGGGCTAGCAAGATATAAAATTCAGTCCTGCCAGCGACACGAAGTAAAACCTTTTCCTTCATTCTAGTACCTTTTCATTCATTCTACAGCAAGATTATTCTTAGAAGCAACATTATCGAACAGTGCAACAAACAATATGTAAACAGATGATTTTGATATTGTCATAAAAATCAAAATCTATAATTTTGGATCCTAGTTTAGGTAGCATAAGCATAATCAGTCTGGCCGTAATCCACCGCGCGGGTCCAGGGTTGGTAGATATCACAATTTTTGGTTCTAAGACATGCCGGTTTCCTTCACCGTTTTACACCGAGAAAAGTAAAGTGCCTGTCTGGGTTCGAACCTACGACCTACAACTCGTAGGTAAGTCGCAGCCGTTTCCACTGGACCACCACTGCTCCTCGGTAACCACTGCTTAGTTAGGTACTTAGGTAATCCAGCGACATATCGTCACAAAGTTGCCATCTTCCATCCGTGTCCCAAAAAAAGACAACGAAGACACACCTTCGTATCTACCTAAATACAAAGGCGTAATAATCGCGACATTGTTTTAACACTCGGTGCCATCGTTGACAAAGTTTCTGAACAAAATCCTCTCCGTAATCATAATTCATGTTTGTTTGTTCGTCTGGAGTGAGAGTGCAGGTGTTTTCCGTGAATTAATTTAATATGTCAGGTAGCAATCCCGGGCCCACCCTGGGTAATTCACGAACACAACGTATCCATTCTTGTGCCATTGTTTTGACACTAATGATTTAGGGTAAGTGTTAAGTTTCTTATTATTTGTTCTTGTATTTTATGTGTTATTTTCCTTTGAGTATTTAATTAGGATGTTCGTTACGAGGAATTTAGATTCGCAAATATCTTTGTTTACTTATTTTGCAAATAAAAATATTATATACTTGTTAGTATAAACTGTTCAATCATATGCTTTTTTTTTTCAACCTGTATTGTCCCATTGCTGCGCAAAGGTCTCCCCCACAGCTTTCCGCTCTTCCCTGTTTTGCCTTCTCCGACCAATCTCCCATAAACGCCTCTAAGTCATCAGCGTTTTCTCGGCTGCTCTCGGCGAGGACGTCCGTCTTATAGCTCCTATTACGTTAATCATATTCATAATTAATTAAAAATAATCTCTAGGTAATTGATGTTGTATCTAACATTTAAATTGAAAGCTGCATTCGCAGGCATCAGTTACAATTTTCAGACATCGCATCGGTTTAAACGAACACATTTACACAAAACTCCGCGTAACATTATACCTTAGTTACTAGTTACTACGAGTATGGACGCCCTACGACTTTTTGGTTTTACATACTCGATGTTTGAAAATCGTAACTGACGCTTGTACCACAGATAATGACTAGTATGGTGATGAGACATACCTCCTTTCTCGTATTTCTCCTTCCTGGCATTGGTCATACACAACAGTTATGTAGTGCTAACTGAACCCAAGATGGTGCATATCTACAAGTATTCTGTTCAAGTTTATAAAAAGTCTACAATGTATTGGCGATTTTTAACGACAGTTTTAAACTATGTTTGGGTCACGTGATCACGTCGTTATTCAAGACTAAAACAAGTCATTTCATCTATACTTAATATACTTAATATAATATAATATTATAAAGAGGAAAACTTTGTTTGTTTGTTTGTAATGAATAGGCTCAAAAACTACTGGACCGATTTAGAAAATTCTTTCACCATTCGAAAGCTACATTATCCACGAGTAACATAGGCTAAATTTTATTTTGGAAAAAAATAGGGTTCCGTAAGATATTTGGGTTTTTCGGGCACAAGGTGTAAAAAATCAACCAGAAAAGTTATTTTGTATCTTTATGGGTTATTTTGATTTCCTTTTGAGATACGCAATCCTGTCACAAATCCGAAATCTACGCGGACGAAGTCGCGGGCAGAAGCTAGTTTGGTATATTTGAAAACTATTTTTGAATTTACATACTTAATATGACTTTTAGATACTTCTTGTCGTCTTCAAATATGTAGGTACATTATATCAGTCTCATGTAAAAACCCAAACAGTCTTTCCTGCCTATTATCTTGTTTCTCACAAGTCCTAAACGTGTTATCGTTTGTTTACACCCAAGTTAATGAGTAAAATATTTTTTTACTCATTTTATTAAAAAAAAAAAAATTACTTTCATTCAAAAATTTCGTTCATTTAAAAAAACGTTCAAAGTTCATTCATTCGCCAATATTGCATATTTTTCCCTAATGGTACATGTATAGTGACAGTGGTATTAACTAATAACTGCAAGAGTGTGGTTGGTGCAACTATTATGGGGTACCTGTAGGTAGGTCGCGTCTGTTGCTTTGTCACCAAGTGAGGTCACTGTTATAAACATAAAGGGCTAAGGAAGGAACACGGGTGGGTTTTAGTCAGTAAAAGTCTGACACTCCCTTCTGCTCCACCCAGAGCGGGAGGAGTCATTTGATGATTTCCCATCCTCAAAAAAAAAAAAAGGTCACTGTTATTATTACTTAAACTTAGATATATATTACAATGTCATTTGTGGTATAGACAAAAGCTCAAACACCCTTACGAGTATAAGATGTAATAAAGGAGTCCACGACAAACATCTTAAAAGGAAATATGAAAAGGGATGAATACGGTATTCCGGTGCCCGCGTAGCGCTGCAAAGAAAATTGACTCAAAATTATTAGATACATCATGGAATGACAAATTACAGGTACCATCAATGTCTAAAAAACAATTCTATTACTAATTCCGAACAAGCTTCTTTTATTTAGGTTAGTAGATAAACGAGCAAAAGGTATAGGTAAGTATGTAAGGATCGTAGCAGGTGGCGTTCTGTAGTTTCTGCCTACCCTCATGGAAAGAAGTCGTGATGTTGTGAACCTAAAAGAACTGATACGTTCTTTATTGCTGTTGAATTATCTAAGTGCTGCCTTAATTTTTATTTTAAACTAGCCACATACAATTAATTTTTCTACAATATGCATAACTAACTCAAAAATAATTTAATTAGCGGTAGTAAATCCCGTACAAACAGTATCACAATGATTTAATTTGTAGTGGAAGGAGTTCCTAGCTGTCATGCGACGTCCGTGTCAGTGTATGTCTGCCCGGAACCGGCAGTTGTTACATTCTGTATAGTGGGCGGATACCTTTTGTCGACCGTCTTCAGTTTCGCATTGCTCAATAGAGAGCCTTTTATATTTTTCTCAGTTAAAATTGAATATCAATGAGTTTTAGAAGTACAGATTATTTGAAGTAGAGTAGAAATTAGTAGACAAAATTTAGCCAATGGTAACTATTAAGAAATGTCGTGAAAATTTTTGGTACTAGGTAAGGTCACTTTACACGATTTTTATGTAAGTAAGTATTATAGCTAGTTCAGTTACTTATTTAAATTATTATACTTAAGTTAAAATATTGAAGTCTTCCAAGATGAATGACTTCCCTTTGCTTATAATGGTATATGTTAAAGTAAAATATTCCGAATGTCGAGTGAAACTCCTTTCCACTTCGTCTGTAATTGAAGCTTGCTTGCCGACTCGATACTTATGTTGTAGACGTACATTCGTAAGGTTAGATAAGTCGTCTCGAGTGCCGAAATCACCTAAAAGCAAAGTACGGTCGCGGGGGCCGGCTCCGAATGAAGTTTCATTCAAAAACATGCCTCGGATTGAGGTTAAGTGGCGGTGCGCATGCGTGCGGGCCGCGCATGCGTCCTGTACCGCTGTCTCGCAATGATTTCACCTACCTTCCGTAGCATTTTGAATTTTACATATGTTCACTCTTGTCACAGATATCGCCAATTTATTTTTAATATAGTTCCAGCTTTGTGTCCATGTCACGCCATGGATACTATCAGCAGCTTGCAAATGAAACGTTGTCACAAACTCACGACCGTGGATATAACCGGCGTCGACTCCAAAGCTTTATGTTATGTTTGAATATTGTCAAGTGTTTCATGTCACTGGGACTTGAGCTACCGTGTTAATGATGTGAGGCAGATAATTATCATCACTATGCATAGTAATACATTTGTTAATGATAAAAAAGTTATTTCTAACGTATAAATAACTAATTCACAAACTTTGAACTCCGCAATGCGAAAGCGAAGTCAAGACAGATGGAGACACATTCCTGCCGAGCCCTTTAATAAGTTACGACTATCAATACCGCGGGTTTAATAGATTTACGAGTAAAAAAATAGCGCTCAAAACATTAGTCGTCGACACCTAACTAAAGATTCGAGTGGTACTGTATCCGAGACAAAGGGAACAAAAGGCAGGGGAATTACGGTTTCAAGCCTTTAGGAGCGAAGTTCTGTGGAGCCTTCATTAAAATCTGCGCTTATGTAATTAGATATACTTACGACTCTCAGTTTCCACACATGAATTAGCCGCGGGAGAGGTTTCCTCAAAGAATCAGGTCACGACATTGATACTTATTCGAGATCTTGAATGATGGTACGCATTGAAAAAGCTTACGCAAGTGCACTCAGGGAAGTGATGATAAATGATACGTATTTCTGTAAATTGGTTAAAAAGATACGTCAAAAATAAATTATGTTTTAAAATTAGACGGTTCGGCGTTTCCTATCCGACTACTCTGAGTAGAAAGACCGAAAGAAATTCAGAGGTCACAGTTTATTTTAAAGCCCAGACATAATCGTGGTTAGATTATGCGAATTAATGCCTGAGATGGTATTTTGAGGAAAGAACCAAACAGATTTGAGTGGACCTGTCCAGTCAATACACGCTGTGACTCAGTTCAGGTTAGTGACTCTTTATAGCACCTAGCTTAGGCGTCTGAGTAATAATATTTTTGTCACGGCGTAATCTATTCTTGTATAGTTCGTACAGATAAAAGTGAAGCAGAGTTGTCAAATAATTCTTTTGACAGTAATTTTTACCCCTTGAAACTGCGCCGGACGTACTTGAGTATCGTCGCTCGCGGAGGCGGCTCTTCAATGAAATATAATAGTGACCCCTTGTAATGGCGAGATACAAAGATAGGCTTTAATTTAATGTATATACATACATTACTCTATTAAAAGCTTGGTAATGTACTTTCGATACAATAAACCGAAAAATATCCTAAAATGTGTTTTATCCTTATTTTACAAAACTACATAATATAGCCCGTTTCACCAACTTCCTTATAAGTTCCGCCCTACTTATCTGGTAGATAACTGTGTGTTTGATAACTAGATAACTCTGTGTGTGTTTTTTATTAATATTGTTGATAGTGCCTGTCTCTGAAGATGTATATGAAAGAATAGCTGTGCTGAACAGCTTAATCCTGGTTATAAACAATCTGTGTGCTGAATTTCATCCAAATCCGTTTAGTAGTTTTTGCGTGAAATAGTAATAAACATCCATCCATCCATCCATACAAACTTTCACGTTTATAATATTAGTAGGATATACGGGATATATATGAATTTATATCTGGTAGAAGTTTCACGAAGCACACATCTTATTATTATGTCGAGTTCTAAGTCAAGCACCTACGAGTTTCAGCACGTGAAATAAGGAATGTCATTGTCACTGCACGACACTTGTCTCTACATCTCGACTCTACATCCTGTTGACTGATTCTGTCGCTAACTTCAGAACTACCATTAAATATGTAAATCATGCTCTACATTAAAATTTTCACGCTGTGCCATTATGGGATAAATGTAGCAGCAACAAATGAGGGTTAGTGAAACTTGATATTCGAAACTTAACTGTCTTTATAATTGCTAAATTATCGAGTTACTTAGGGTTACAGAACTTAAGTGAGTTTTTGAACTGACGCTTCGTAATTCATAGAAATAATTTACCAGTTACGATAAGAAAATACCTGTAAGATCTATGTACTCGTTTAATGAACTATTTATCGCTTTCAGTAGTTAACACAGAAGAAGAAACAAAAAATATTCCGTCTGTTGGATCCAAAGTAAATGAAAGTCCGAACCCTACCAAACCCTACCTCACAGTGCGAATTTAAGGGTTAACCAGGGGTCACATTTATTGGGTTGTAGGCGTAACTAAGAACACTCGATCGGTATGATTGGCGTTCAGTAAAAAGGACTATAGTGGGATAAATTTTCCTGTTAGTAGAACGGTGATGAAGTCGGATCGGCGCGGCCCGTCTCCGGCACTCCGGCGCCCTGACCTACTTGCACACATTTACCCACATTACACACACATTCGGGAATTTTAATATGACTTGTCACCATTGAGGGAGACTCGTATTATAGAAGTAATATAAAATAACAGGACTAGTACTGGATATGTGGATGTTAGTTGTGCCGACCGGAAAAAAGAGGGTAATATTCATAAGTATACTCACGTTTTTTTCCCAAGGGGGTAAGCAGGATGTATAGAACGCCACGTGTTATGATCCTCACGTACCCCTTTTACTTCGTCCGTTTTTAAGAAGATAAGTATTATATTGCATATATTCACCCTTTCAGTCTTATTTTGTGATTTTTGTAACCCATGTAGGTATGAGTTACTCACAAAATTAATGGCAGTTTTAAGATACCAATAGGGTATTCTTGGGTAGGGTTTTTACAGGTAATTTTGGTCACAGTTCCCTCTACCATAGCTATTTTTTTCTTAATGAAGTACTAAGGCTTACAAATAGTTATCTTTACACTAACTTTCTTACTGGAAACGCAAATGGTAAGTAAGCTCTTCTTAAATGTGAAGTGAAGAGTCACTCTGGGCTTGTTTGCATACGCGAGCATACGGCAACTTCTCCGCAAATTAGTGCTCTTGTAATACTCGCCTCTAAAATATTAACTCTATACGTTTACCGTTGCCAACTTACACACACAAGTATATATGTACACTACATTACTTGAACAAATACCTGTGTGTTGTGGGAACTTTGGGAGGCTATTAGTCCATATTAAACGCATTGTGTAGGGTGGTTACTGCTGCCAGAAGTTCTGATACTGATCTTTATAGCGGGGAAGTGATGTCATAATTTTAATAACGTACGGAGAATTTGTGGGGCGCGTAAGACCATAAAATAATTACGCTACATTAATCATAATATTCAAACGTTCCTTCATGGGGTGTTACAGAAAACACAGCCATATTTTCACGTGGGTAATTAACAGTACATGTCGATGCATTGGAGTGGATAAACATCAGCATATGCCCACGTGACGTCATTCATTGACCACGTCATAAAGTGAAAATTCGAACGAATGATCGTCGAAAGTCTGGCTTAATAATAAGCCGTAGTAAAGTAAATAATCCGTCAGATTGTCGCTGTATTGTGATGCAAGCCACTCAGTGCTGACGGGCCTCCCGAACTGCGTCAACGCGTTTACATAGTCATGTTTTATTAATGCGATGCATAAATTACTTTGTGCAACGCTCGTTTAGTGAGGAAATTACCGAGCCTCACTCTTAGTGGAATACTTTGGAAGGCTTCCATATTGACATGAGACCGCGGCGCTTTGATTGTTAATTTAAACCAGTAAGGCTTCGTAGGGCTTCCCGCACATCGTGGGTTGATGTTTTCAAGACAATTGTTATGGAGGTTGTTGTTAAAGTTTTCAATAACTTACGGGCGATTGAATACGACAGTTGGGTGGACTTCAGTTTGAAAACTTTAATTGTTTCTCAAGATTTTTATGTCTCAGTATTTTATTTGTTTATAGCTATTGCCTGCGCTTTCGCCCGCGTGGATGTCGGCAAATACGTAACGTACTACCATGATAAAAAGTATTCTATGAGTTATAAACTATCTGTGTGCCAAATTTCATCCTAATCCGTTCAGCCGTATTTGCGTGATTGAGTAACAAACATCCAAATATCTATACATACAAATTTCCTGATTTATAAAAAGTAAAAAAAAGTAGGATTTGGCATTATACGCATTCATATTTCCCAACTTAACGTAACAGTTGGGTTCAGGGTGTGAGAATCTTCTGAATGCGTTACTTAGATTGCATTTGAGCTCCGTTCCAACACTTAGGACCATAAAATAGTGTACCACAACAGTACATACCTGCCTATCTCTTAACAAATAACAGTCCTGACGTTTCAATAAATGTTAAAGGCAGTATCAGTTGCATGTCGTGTGAATACGACAGCCCCTGTGTACGAGCAAACAGAACGACTTACGATAACTCGAAGCATGCAGCTTCAGTAAAATACTACGATAAATCAATATACGAGTAATTACTGGACAGACCGGACCTTGAAACACGTGCATATGAGTAGGTAGCTTTACTTATGCAACGGGTTTCAAGGACCTGCGTCCTACATAGCTAGCTATATTATATCTGGCGGGTCAAAATCAACTTTACCTATTTTACAAAAATCTGAAATTCATTCATTGTTTCACTGACAGATAATGCACAGCCTTAACAGCTGTGTCTGAAATTTTGCACAATAATTCCGCTTATACTTAACTAAGGATTAATGAACATTCATCCCCTAAAGGGGTGAAACTTTGTATGGAAGTTCGTAAATTTTGCCGATGGATACCTAATCCGAATCCTACACGGCTTGTTTTGTAATCACTGTGCGCTTTTATCGTTTCTAAGGCGACGATATTATCGTGGACGTCCTCGTCTATCGTGTATGGATAGGCGTACACATTATAACGACGGACGAACGAAGGACGGAAATTTTAAATATCATAAATTTCCCTAAATTTTACTTCCCCGCGTTATCGCGATGCCGTGATGTGGACTTGGACGTCTACAATAATATCGTCACGTTAGAACTTATAAAAGGGTACATTAAACATCAATACTTTGACAACACGGTTAGCGCAGTGGCTGAGCGATCGGACTGCTGCGCTGCGTGTCGCGGGTTCGATTCCCGCACAGAACAAATATTTGTAAGTCCTACATGTATTTGTTCTGAGTCCCAGACTCAGAACAAATACATGTAGTGTTTTTCTATCTATAATATGTATGTATTTACAAAAAAAAAATGTATATAAGTAGTTTATCAGCCATCTTGTTACCATAACACAAGCATTAGGTTGCTTAGCTTGGGACTAGATGGCGCTGTGTGAAATGTCCAGGGATATTATTATTATTATTAATACTTTCGTCATAAGGAAAGAAATGAGGGCTGAGTAACTGACCTACGTCAGATCAGTCGTTCGATACCCCATTGACCGAATATGCTTCCACAACTAACAGAGCAATAGATACATCCCTACGGTAGCCTGTTAGGTAAACATTATAATACACACTATTGATAATGACAAAGAATAACAGCACTACACGCTGGCAAACACCGCCGTCCATTAATTTAATGAAGTGCACTCAAAACGTATTAACTAAAAAGACCACAAAGTGTGTCCATACTTTAATATTAACGACCACTATGTATCATTTGGTTTTAAACTACCTATACGCAGGATGGCCGCTAATAGTCTGGAATATTGCTCATGTAGTAACAACTTACATGTACAGTAGGTACATGGTGTATGTACGGTAGACACACTTTTATTTTGAAACTAAGTTCGGGAGGCCCGTCAGCACTGAGTGGCTTGCATCACAAGCCAGCGACTATCTGACGGATTATTTACTTTACTACGGCTTATTATTGGATGAGACTTTCGACGATAATTCATTTGAATGTTCACTTTATTAAGTTGTCAATGAACATGCTGATGATTATCCAATTCAATGCATAGACAGTACTGATAATTCTTGGGACGGAAGCACTCTGGATACGGGAATGAATAATACAGGTAGCAAGGTACAGGTACAAGTATAATGACTGGCTAAAATATTAGATCAACTGGACTAACTTCAATACTTTATATTAAACAATATCAATTATCCACAATAATTTATTACGTACTACATACATTACAGTATAGTATTTGGATAAACTGTGTGTTTTGCATTATGTGTTTGCTTTTTATTTATTTATTTTCTGCCTGTGCAAGAAAGAAAGAAAAAGAAAGAAAATGCATTTATTTGCGGCAAACATGACGCATAAAAAAGAACATAAACATACAAAACAAAAAACAAGTGCTGTGCTGGGGCTGTAATTTTATTTTTCTCATTGTAATTTAATTTGAACTCAACTGTTGGGTTAGGTGAAAAATTCTTTGTCCTCGATCTTTGTACTTGAAAGTAGTACACATATTCTACAACTGTGTTCATTAAAGAATTACGGCATAATCAAGGTCATAGACGATGGTAGAACATTCAAATTTTTTATCTGTCTATAATCCCGTGGAACCCTAAAAACTTTACGTTGAAAACAACGACTAACGGAGCTGTATGTAACACGAGCTAAGTTGCCGAAAGTTTCTCGTTATAATTAGAGGGCGGCAGGTCGCGAAAATTAATACCCTCTCTTTTTGTGGCGGCGGCTGCGAGTTGCTGCCGAGTCAGCCCGGTCGGGCTCATCTTAAAACATATATCATGTTCCCTCGCATCATTGTTGTGTTTAATTACCGTCCAAATTGCAACAAATTATATCTATACTATGTTGCATTGTAGATGTGTTTCTATAATATGTTAGAATAAGTTGGCAGCCGAGGTTGGTCGTAGCGCATCTACGAACAATGTAGTACAATATTTCTCGTAGCACTTCGTAGCCTCGTAGACCCACACGTAGAATGAATCACTTCGTTTTGTAAAATAATGTTCTGGCCTGCATCTGTATATTTGAGGGAGTTTACTATGTGGGAGGTTCTAGTGCAATTGTTCCCCATACTTGCACAATGTTTGTTTGTGTTGCTTGCAATTGTTATGAACAAAATTGGGGGCTACTCGAAGTATTTGCAGTTAGTAGTTTACTTAAACAAAAGAACGAGAATCCTCTATTTTTTGCATTTTATCTACATCTACTCTAACCCAATACTCGATATAACTATGCACCTCTTTCATAAAAGATGATATCACACACTTAATGGCATGCTGTAAATATTGACTAAACGCTATTAAATTAAACACACGCGACAGCTTACAATATTTGCTAAAATCGAGTTAACGACATTCCCTCTCGGATGCTGAACTGATAAAATATAATTGCTTTATATTTTCCGTGGCAAGCGATATGTGAAAATTGGTAGCGCTGGTAAAAACGAAGCAATTATGTAACAACGTCAGCGAATTAGTGTTTGTCTTGGCGTGAAGCCAAGTGCACGCGGATGCAGGCCGACTGCGGCGCGCCGCGGAACTGTAGCGACGCGCGGCTCACCCATGTTTGATCAAATAAACAGTTTATATTATTTATGTATTGTTGCACCCTGTTGGCCCGGACACGCCGTCTGGTGGAAAGGGTTGCTATCCGTCTGTGACTTTGAACATCAATGTCAGATGAAAAGCTTTTAATGATCAAAAACGTAGTGTTCACAGCTTTATTCTTATTTTGTCTGTATTCCGACGTTTCTGGTAAATAAGACGCCATCCTCTATGTCGTGAAAAAAGTTATAATAATTGCCGATGTGCAGCAGCACCCTTCTTTTCTTTGTGCTGCCAACAACTCAGTTATTAGTCGTAGATTAGTATAGTTCACCAATTCATTTACTAAACGTCTCATATCACATCTTCTTTTACAACATCCATATTGGTAGACAAAGCAGTTTATGCATATAATATCTACGGCCATATAACCTTCAGTACGTATTTTCCTCGGGTAACTTTCAACTCGTGCGGGATGATAAATAAGTGCCTTGTTTTTATTCTTACCTGATTATCATGAAGAATATTAGATTACGAAACTGTGTAGGATGTAAATAATGCTTGTTTCCTTCATCATACTTATTTTCCTTTAATGTATTATACTTCGTATTATGTTTACATGCAAAATTCCCGCTCCAAACACGTTCATGGGGTATGATACTTTCAACCAGTCACGATTCAGACAGTTACAAAGTGGTACAGTTCAGACTGGTTGATCGCATCAACATTTTGAAAGCGTTCAAATTGGTACAGTTTTTCTTCGATAAGTAGGTATATTTATTTTTCTATGCCAGTGTTTACAAATTTGGTTAAACCGATTTCACTTGCTTTCAATGCAATTTATTAATAAATGCGTCGTTCTTTACTGTGTCGGAATTTGATCTAGATCCATTCGGACTTTCATACGTGGACGAATCAAAGGAGTATCGTTTAAGACAGTTTTAGTTAAGTTCGTAACTCTTGCTTAGTTTCTGCCCACCGTAAAAGGAAAAAAGTCGTGAGTTTATTATGGCCAGGTATACTTATAGATAGGTGTTTCATGTTAGCTGAAAATATTCAGATAAAAAGAAATAAAAATAAGTTTATTGGCATAAATACAAATAAAGCACCTTATAAGTAATCCTTAGTAGTAGTTGGATCGTTCAGAATCACAAGCAACTGAGTCGTAAACCGGTAAGTTCTTCAGGTCTCGTTGGAAGCATTTATGTCAAAAGCTAAATTCGCGCATTTTAAAACCACACGAGCAGTGGTGTCACTCAGAATTTTATTACTGAGAAGTTATAAAAGTGGCTCTCGATTTAACATCGGTAAGTGAATAAATCGAGTAGTCAACTAGAGCGGTAACCTAGCGCGTGGTTGAACGGCTTACAGCCTTCCACCCGCGCCCGCCGCGCGCCTCTAATTGGTAGCTTAATGTACCAAACCATGTGTAATGTCAACATAATTGGAACAGCCCACTTTTGCTATACACTGATTATAAATGGTCGTTCGCACCCGTCTCTCTTTTCTTCGATATTTTTGGGTTGAACGGTCTGGCGGTTTCATTGATTGCTTGAATCTGTAGAGTACAGTTCTACGATATTGCTAACTTTACTAAAGCGTTTTTGTTTTCATCGAGGGTCGTTGTTCGTTCGTTCGTTAAATGAGTTAAACACAATGCAATTACCTACGTGAAAATACTAAGAAAAGTTTTAAGTTAAAAAAAAAACAGATAACTATATCTGTCTCGCTATTTTAAATGGAACGTACGTAGATGTTTATCGACACATCGTTTGCTCATTGAATTGGGCATTCTCAAAATAGAAAATGATCGAAAGGGCAAAGAATTATTATGAAGATAATAATCAACTAGAACTAGATAGTAGAACTGCTTCACTTATAATTCTTCTAAATACGTCTTCCGCTGACTATTCTGTGAAGACATAATAGTGGAAATTCCCACATCGATAGTCGTAGGCAAGATACATACTTAGCTGTAACAGAAACTATCAGTTTCTCAATATTACATTACCGCACAATTACTGGCTTTTAACCCACTCATCGTTCCGACTACAATACTTACCACGCTTATATTCCTGCCCACAAACGACCCCGCTGAACTTGAACGGTGACCGAATTGACCGCTGATATTTGACACCATGTTGATATTGTCAAAACTATCGTAGTAGGTGGTAAGTGACGTTATTGGTAAACAGGTGTTGAATATTTGTGATACCGAAATAGAAGTTCGCTCTATTCATGCAAAAAAAAAAAACAAATAAAATAATTTGCAGACTCATTAGATAATTACCGGCCGCTGTAGTTAACTTATTGTTGTATATCAATTTTAACGAGCGGCTTGAAAAGTTGAGTTTAGATAGTGTATAGCGCATACACACACACACACACACGCGGTGGTTGTACGTGTGCGCTCGGCGGGCGCGTGGCTCGCCCGCTCTCCTGCACGCGCCACTTCTTCACGGTAAAAGAAACACTTGAAATTCGTCTACGCCGCTCGCCTCGCCTACTTTACTTTAGGCCCCGTTCAATTTAGAGCCGACTCGAGTTAGCTAGTCACGTTTCGATTTTCCTTACATACTTTCCTATACCCTCGTGAGTCGTGCCCATTTGTTTACAGGAAATGTACGAACATCATATTCAATACTGTTATTGTTTCATCCGCTGAGCGCTCTACAGCCGACTATTAATTAAGGCAGACTGATGCCGCATTGTATCGAAAAGAGTGACTTTGATTTGTTTTGTACGAGTACTTTAGACCGTATCGATGTAAACAGTAGCGAACCAATTGGCACGATAGCGATAAGAGGCATAGAACAATCTCTAAAACCTTTTATGTTCAGGATTCTGTTCATTCCAACGATAATTCAACGTGGCTGCTGGAAATAACAGCGATTTACTGCGGAATAAATTACTGTAACACAACACAATCCGATTTTAGTATTAAAGATCAGCTTTTATCGAATAGTCCGGAATTAAGCATGCAATCGTACATTATGTGTGCGTTTCCCCCGTTTCGCACTTTACCGGTAACATTAAATAGGCCATCGTTCTGTTTGAGTTGAAATCATAAAAGTTGTTCTCGTCTATTAATCCGTGGAGCGGGTGTGGGCGCGGGGTGGCGGCGCGGCGGGGGACGGGTGGCGCCGATCAAACAGGCCGGGGAATCAATATGGCCGCCGCCCAGCTGATCCGTGACCTCCGCATCCCGCGGCCCCCGCGCCCCACACCCGCACACCCTCGCCGCCCGCAAACTTGACGCTTCTCTTTGCAAGTTTTCTCATGACGATCTCGATGTTGCTCACTGACTATACTTATACCGCACTTATACCCTCTTATTATTTTTCCGCCTAAATGGGGAAATAATTACTATAAAATTCCTGAGTTTTTTATCATTACTGCCGGCTATTATTTTTTGGATACACAGACTATCTAAGTAAATCTTTTCCGGAACTTTAAATTCGTTTGTTAAAGATATAAAATATATTTTGAAAATTCTTTTTAATTTTAGCAATAAGTAGATGAGATTAAAAATAATTTTCTTGAAGGTTTGGGTCAAATTTTATTAGCACCGTGGTGAGACGAGCATAAAAATATAAACGTAAGTTATTCCACTTCCCACACTAATATGATAGTAAAAAGACATCATAATTAATTTTCACGAAAAAGATTAATCAACAGAAAATAAATTGTCGTAGCAGTTGCTACGAGCGCTACGAAAATGGTTACGATTGCGCTACGGGGTGATCTCCTCAAAAATATTTAAATGGAGAATGGGTACTGCAGGTAAAGGGAGGGAGGAAGGGGAGTTACGCGATTGAGTCTAGTGTAACCGTTCTTGGAATTTCAGCAGCGATGATACGCTGACCCGGTGCAACTGAATGAAGGTCATACATTCAATGAACGCTATATGTGTAATATGTTCTGAGACATGTATGTATACATATACAAAGTTACGAGGTTCTGATGATTCCAGTTATGTATATAGAAAGCATGGTTCATCCAGTCTCTTACATTCACACACATAATCATATCACACAAATAGAGGAGACACACACGCATACACTGTTCAGTTTTTATCTTAATTGATATTTAATTTAATTTAATTTTTTAATTATTGGCAAGTTCCAAAAATAATATTTCCTTTAATGTTCATATTATTTTATTGCATTAAATTATTATGTTATTTATGATCACTTTTTCGATTTAATATATATATTTTTTAATCAACAAAATGTTAACATCTCTACTTGATGGCTATTTTTAAGTGTTTATTTTTTTAGGGTTTGGGCGCTGATATCCAAAATACAGGCTTTCGCCTAGTTCGGCCACAGATGTCTAATTCGTTTGTAACAAGAAATTATAGCCTCTAATACATATATTTGTGTTTCATCCAGTGAATATTCACACCTCTTCCTTGGGGGATAGCAGGATGAACAATCCATATTTTTTAAAATAAAATAATATGGATTATCCTGCTTTTGTGGTGTTTATATTTTATTTTATTAGAATCATTTCACATACTTAGTTGGTAACTGTTTAGTTAATATTCACATACTTTGTCAGGTTTGAATATTCTTGATTAAGTTAGCAGATTATGAAGCGATGTTTTTACTGAAACATCTGGGAAGCGACGTATACGTTGCATGGTGGTTACATTCATGATTAATTGTCCTGATTACTGAAAGTCGTCTGTTGAACAGTGGGGCATGAGACTCGTCTCGAACTTACATACTCTAGTTTGTTAGAGTCCTCCCCTGATTTTACGAGTGGCAATTATGAATGAGCGTTGAAGCGTAAGACGATTAACAAGGTTAGTTTTTAAAGTGCGGTTAATTAAAAGTTATGACCGAAACGGACAACGCCTGCATCGCTCCATAGCCATCCTCTCTGGGTTGTATAATTTGATGCTGGTTGACGCACATAATGACGGTATGATGAAAACATGTTTACTCTGACTGAAATAAGGATTAACAATCACTGTTATGGGCCTAAAACTAGACTACAAGCAGTGAATTGTTAGTGGCATGCTTATGAACAAATTACAGCTCATTTGATTTTCAAGCCATGTTGGAGCTGTCGAGTTCTGTTACGGTGATTGGGTGACATTATTGTTTCCCTATTAGCTTTGCAACATTGAATTGATCAACCCCGAAAGTGTATCTATGGACATTTGATTTTCATGATTATTTGACGCATCGTTAGCATACGATGAAAACGGACTAACAACTGCTGTCTCATTCAGATTATATTTCCATGCGAGTTCAACGTTTTACCATTCAACTTCAAACTAAGCTCCTTCCAATCTTATCACTGCGTGTAACTTTTAAAATTGATGTTTTTCTTCCATTCAGTTGACGACTTTAGTTCAAAATGTGTTTTCAAGCGGAGTAGAAATGGTTTTACGATTGCTGGCGGCACACTTAGATAATAAGTCTTCTCTGTAAGGTAGTATGTTTTCTATTTTTTTCTTCTAAACGGCTCTCCTGTTCCTATTCAAGATATAGTATGCATCATTAAACACAAAGAGACAGCAGTGAAGATTTTCTTTTTAAATATTTATCGTTATCGAGTGTTGGTGGGTCATAAAAGAAGATCTCTCATGGTTGTGCGGGATGTCTCAATGGATTGAATTACGCGGGATTGTGGGTAATCGATATGATACCTATTTATTAGCGTGATTGTGTGTGTGTGTGTGCGGCTTCGTCGGGAAGATCCCTGGGGACAGCCCGCGTGCGACTACACGTGCCCCGCGACCGCCACTGCCTGCTGCTATGTTTTGTACTCCAATGACTAAACAGGTGTTTCTTTTGACGATTACTGTATTATTTATACAAGGTTTCTAGTATTTATAAAAAGTATCTACTCATCTAGTTTTCCAGTGAAAAGTTTAGAATAAACACAAAATCCACTAATTAATCTACTGTGCTTAAAGTATATTAAAAGTCGTAGGTTAACACGTCTGTTGTTATGTTTCCGCATACGATTGTTTACGTGACAGAGTAAAGTGGTAATAGGAGACAATGTCGACTAATTAATAAGCCAAATCAATCAGAAGAATGTTTTCCGGCGTCTCTTGTTTGAAATAATTAAAGTACGCGTCAGAGTATCAAATCGGTATCCTTATTCGCAGTATCGCAATTAATCCTAATAATATCTATTATTCCAATCAACAACTTTGCCCGCGCCTTGTGTAAGAAGCAAATTCGTACAGTCGTGATTTGCGGCCAGGCACCGCCAGGCACCGCCGCGCGCCGCCGCTTCTAGTTAACATGAAATTCTCTCGAAGCGAAGGAGCGAACGGTTTAAATGCAAATAAGATTACAATTAGATATTTAGATCCTCTCACAACCCACTTATTTTGAAACAAGGTTTTTAATACCAGCCTTGTTTAATTAAGTATTTCATAGACGATACTGACAAACAAGGCTGTGTTAAAAAGGTAGCTTTAGAGACGGCTTCATTCAAATAGTTGTTGTTAAACCTTTAGATAACGGCTAAGGATCTCATCAGGCATTCACTCTACATAGTAGAATCCTTAGTATTCTTTCATAGCAAGAACGAGTTATGGTACGTAATTATGAGTCGACGTATCTCTGTATAGTGTAGGAGTGCGGTAATACGCCTCGGAAAGTATGTGTCGGTTGCGTTGGCGAGGCCGTCGTGTCGTAATAACGGTGGAGTTCTCTCGAGGCACAATGCCTCGGCCGGATTACTCGTCTAACAGCTCGAGATGTCGAAATTCATAAAACTCACCTTCTTTGATACGCGCTCGAGAGGCTCGTCGCAATGCCGCTCTCCACATCCTCCGCCGAATTGATTCCCACCCCGGTTTTATGTTTATTGCTATTTTTATTTTACTATTGCAACATGTGTTCCGATAACCCTGTAACTTATGTTCAATGGAAAGTTTTAGTTTGCTGTCTTCCAATGTTATGTTTGTATGCATAGGAAGAGTTGTTCTTCTACTTGCAACTATACATAATTGTAAGCGCTTTTGTGATAGTTACACATTTAAGTTTAGTACTTGGGTATTGTTGGGATTGCTTGAGGCTTTGCTTTAAATCCTAGTATGAAATCTGCGTTCATCACTAGTTCTATTAGTGTTACTATGCAGTTATAAGTTTACACTTAAACAGTGCATAACAACATTTTTATGGCAACAAAATGAAAAACTAATTCAGTAAAAGGAATCTTCGATGAACCGGCAAAAACTAAAGTTAAACCTTGAACTGATAAAGTGATGGTCATATTTATTATTGTTATTGCTGTAACACTCAGCTGCAGTTAATTCGGGCATACGAAGCGGTATAATACTTCTACGAATATTCCTAGCCGTATCGAACAGCTGACCTACATCAGTCTGGTGCAAGATACCGACTCGATACGCTCAAGTTCAAAACTAGTACAAATTCCCCGAATTATCTGATTTCGCTGATACATTCTGTATACTGAACATGCATTCAGTAAATTCCTGGACATGAGAGGGCAATCCCTAAAGCAGCAACACCGGTCACAACCCGCTTGACCCAAAAACCCGGTGGAGTGGCGCGGAGCGAACGATCGCGCCGATAGCGCGCGACTCGCCGCGTCGAAGCCTCAGCACTAACACATGACAACCGCATTGGCTCGTCTACCCACTCGACAACACAGCAACATGTCTACTTTATTAATTAACAAGATACACATATAAAGGCTTCAGCTGCATGTACTCTTCGTTGTTCGACGAGGCCGGAATGCCATTAGTTTGAACGGCTTTATAATCATCCGAAAGTCTGCTTCGACGCTTATGCATATAAAGCTGAATATCCGTATTTTTGATGGTGCATTAACCTTTAGATTTCATGTAAGTCTATCATTTGACCTTACAAAGCTTGACTCAATTAATAGCCACAATTATTTATGTATCTGTCGAATACATAGGCTTTAAGTGCAACATTGTGAATGTTTATTAGTATTTATGCCAACATTCAAAGAGTTCAAACATATGCACCTGTTCTCTATATACTTCAGTTACACCAATGTCCTTATTGACCACTTGACCTACAAACTAACCATTTGCACCAGTCCGTAAAGGATACTTATCAGTTTGCAAGTTAAAGGTACCCTACTATTACAGGCCTACACATAATAGTATTAATTCTGTGTATGTGATGACAAGCGCTGGCTCGCCCACCCACTTGACCAACACACCTACCCTGTCTGCACTTTAGTAATTAACAGAATACAATTACAAAGCACGATAAGAATAGTTGGTCGCCCTAATTAACTCAAGACAATGTTCGTGTTCTTTCTCCAGAATTAACTTAGTGACAGGTTACTGTTATTAATATTAACTCATTTATTTATTTTACTTCGATGGTCCTAGTTTATCATCTGTGACTGCAAGTGACAGCTATGTGACCAGAACCCAGCAATGCATAAATATGTATGTAAGCTGTCACGCCCTTTATGCCTGGAGGCTTTTATTTATGGAGTGTTTTTATTATTATTAATTATTTTTTAGCTTGAGTACGTATAGTTTTTATTATATTTGTTGGTATATTTGCGTGGCTAGCTGACATATGGCAAATAATTTAAGTTTCTTATGTTAATTACTGAACATAGGTTCCTAGTATTGTATACATGCAACTATATTCTAACTGAACAGACAGCTGTGCTGCTGGGGAGTTTGTTGCGCCACTTCTTCTTCCCAGCGATAGCACTAGGAAGTGGTGAAGGGCGGGCGTTTTTGGGGGACTGTCTTTTGTAATTTTGACGTTCGAAAAGTGCTGATTCTCAGCCTAATTTGAATAAATGACTTTTGATTTTGATTTTGAAAAGGAATGTCAACCATGTATCAGTTTCATCGCCGGCTGAAGTCGGCCTTCAGCTTCGTGCTTATTACTTGATTAATTAATAGAGCTGATTTGTCATTGATATACCTTATGAAGGCACCCGATATAGACGGACCTACAAAGACGCGATGTAGTGTGCGAAGTTTGAAGGTTTGTCATTCTATCTTGCAAGGTCTTCATAGTATAAGTAATCAACTATTTGAAGCGGTTTTTTTCAATGTCAAAGTCAAGTCAAAGTCAAATCATTTATTTCAAATAGTCACTTAGAAGGCACTTTTGAACGTCAAAAATAAAACTGATTCTAGTCGCCCCTTCCAAAAGGTAGTTTTCGTATGCAGAAGAATGGGCAAGAAACTCCACCGTTACTCTTTTAAAATGTTTTACAATATTTTGCATACATTAATTATATAATTATATGTGAAGACGATGCACCTAAAAATAAAATTAGTGTACCACAATAGGTAAAAGTATAAATTAACTATGTGATAGATACATAGTGCTCACATATTTACAAACATTCCAAATGTAGACGATTTTCATAAATAAATAAGGAGTAATAACAAGTAATTACAGAATGTAAATCAATGTCAAAGAGAAAAAATAAAATAAATTATACAATTACATTAGCAACGAGTTTGTTTTTGTCTAGACTCTAAAGCACGGAACAGACTATCTATTCCGTGCTCTAGAGATTGTCCTATGGAGCAGGACCAGCATGTTTCCAAGCATTCTTATCTTGGATATAATATCCTTGCTTACAAAGTGTAATTTTAATATAAGTTTTAAATTTTCTTTCATTTAATTGCAATATTTCACGAGGTATTTTGTTGTAACATTTAACACAGTACCCCATAAAAGATAATCTGAAAAACTTTAGATAATCTGAAAAAAAGTTGATCGAATTTATATTTATTTCTAGTATTAAAATTATGTCTATCAAATATTTTATTAAAAAGATGTTGATTTTTTCTTACATACATAATATTTTCATAAGTGAATTGGCAAGGTACCGTCATAATATTAACCCTTTTAAATAGTTCCCTAAGAGATTCGCGGCGATGTAGATTGTAGATGGCTCTGACAGCTCTCTTTTGCAAAATAAAAATGGATTCAATGTCAGCAGCCCGACCCCACAGTAAAAGGCCATATGACATAATACTGTGGAAGTAACTAAAATAGACCAAACGTGCGGTTTCTTCATCTGTTAATTGTCTTATCTTTTTAACAGCATTTATTATGCGGCCGAGCTTAGCCGCCCCGCAATAGATGTTATATGAGGATGTGATGTTGTTGTTATTGTAATATATCATCTAGCGTGATTCCTAGGAAAACTGTCTGATTAACAAATTCTAGTTTCCGGCCATTCAATATGATGTCACATTCGCTACTCCTAACATTAGGTAATTTAAATCTAATGCATTTGATTTTTTTTTCATTAGGTCCTAAAATAATTACCGTAAACCAATCTTGGACATGAAGAATAGAGTTATTCACGTCGCCAAGATTTTGTGACCGTCGGTCTATTTTAAAGATCAATGATGTGTCATCTGCAAATAACACCATCTTCGGTTGATTTTGAAGTAATTGGGGTAAATCATTAAGATAAACTAAAAAGAGCCAACCGCATAGCAGTGGACATGTACTGCGCAAATCACCCTTACTGTTACGACATACTAAAGGCGCTGTCAATTTCATATTGTTACCACTGATATGCGGTTGACTGTAAAACACCCCACAAGATTAAGTTCAACTGTATAATCGAAGATTTTTACCGTCCTATATATGTATTAATTTTTTAATTTATAACAATGCACACTTGCTTTTCCAATTCACTTTAGACATTGTCAGAATGGTCGACATCGAAATTGCTGTAAAAAATTGCTTGCTTTTAAAATTTGAAAAAATTGCAAACTGTAAAGCAGAAACTGAATGTTTTTATTTATTTCATAACAGAAGTTACTGTCAATATTTTATTGAAGTAAGATATAATATTCAATTCGCTTTAGTAAGAGATTCATTAGAATGATGCACAGGAGAATAAACGTTTTTCAAATAGGTCAAAGTAATTTTCTGTTAAAGTCGTAAAAGTGACGGACAAGGGAATTCATCCACGTGTATTGTAAGCGCGACTATTCAACTTTTTTACGGGATTCTGTGGGTTACCAATAATATAAGACAAATTATTATATAAATATATTTCAGGTATTAAGATTCATATAATATACATTTTTGGTTTGATGTTGAGACCATATTTTGGAGTTTTTTTTTATAGAAAGTTTTTCATGTTTTACAGGTTCATGACACGAAAAACTTTTTACAATAAAATTCAACCGACTAAAACACTACAAAGTGAAAAATAATGTTAATTTCAGAAGTGGGTGTCTTTGGTTTGGTCTTTTCGTTTTTTGCTACCGACTTCCGAAATTAACTTTGTAGTATTTTTTTTGGAAGTCCGTTGTATTTTTTGTAAGAAGTTTTTATTTTTCACTTTTTAGTTATATAATAAAAGGACATTTCACACAGCGCCATCTAGTCCCAAGCTAAGCAACCTAATGCTTGTGTTATGGTAACAGGATGGCTGATAAACTACTTATATACATTTTTTTTTGATTTGTAAATACATACATATTATAGATAGAAAAACACACACAAACACACAACAAATACATGTAGGACTTACAAATATTTTTTCTGTGCGGGAATCGAACCAGCGACACGCAGCGCAGCAGGTAGTTGTGGTACCTACCCCACACAAATTCGTATACAGTGACAGGAGGTTTTTATAACATCATCAACATCTTATTATTGAACCTAACTCAAAAACTACGCAAGCAAAGTTAGTAAAATTTATTTGTTACCAACGCGCAAAAAATTTCAAAATCTGTCCACAATTAACAAAAATATCGATGAAGAAACATTAAGAAAATATAAATATACAGACAGAACCTCCTCCCCCTCTAAGAAGCTTTTTAAGAACCTACAGCTACTTTAATGATCTTTATTTATTTTAAGATCTCCAACAAAACATATAGGTACACTAAACATTACATATAATTAATGGACGACAAAGTATTAGTAGGTGTACTCCTTCAATTACAGGAGACCACAGCATGCACAATAAAATAAACAATTAAGCTAACAAATTAAATACCTAATACATAATAAAATAAAAGAAAAATTTTGACAATGGAACTTATACAACACAACAAATTCTGTAAAATATTAGAACAAAGAATAAAAAAATAACAAAAAATTAACATTCATATAAAATATACTAAAAAAATATATTTTTAAGACATTTCTTATATTTAACCAGAGATTGGCTGATATCTAAATGTGTAGTTTATGTTGACAGTGACTTTATCGTATCACAACATACAAATTGCAAATCTTTTAATGACTTAAGTAGTTACCGACATGAGCAAAGCTAATGTTTGTTCGGTGGAGCGTGGAGCATGTAGTTATTTTATAGGCACTAAATATTTTTAAGCTAAGGTTTTATGTAACCAGATTTATCAAGATAGGTATTGGTTTATTGAAATTAAAAACGATTAAGCCGGGATTCAGTTTTCAAGTCACTATGCGTTTTAAAATATCTTTGTATTCAGTTTCAAGTTTACTCATACCTACATTAGGTACAACCTTGCCTAATACTTCTCGTTAATACGTGCGCTTTTTCTAGTTCAAATCAGTGTCTAATAGAAAGCTGATTGTTACTGTAGGTAATTATTTGCTTCGGGTATCTATCCTGTAATTGTCTGCAGGTAATTATAGGTGTTGCTGTCTTCAACTTGCCTCCCTAATCAACAAGTCACTCTCTATAACAAGTCTTATCTTTAAGGAATTTCCGATTTAAATTACCAGTCTATTTATCTAAATGGTAGATCTGGGACCATAATTATACAGCAGTTTTTAAAGTATTGTAGCTTTTGAAAATTGTATTATAGCGCTTAAAAAATATATTCAAACAAACTGGAACAGATTTACAGTACAGACACCAGCACAAACATCAAGCTACCCAAAACTGTCAAATTTTCCCAATCAACTTTGAACCTAATGCTTTAGCGATAAAGTTGAAGATCTATTAAAGAAATTTGACAGATTGTAGTAGCTTGATGAGCTGGCGTTTGTACTTTACCAGAGTTGACAAGGTTTTAATAAAATTCTCTCCATATTTCTACTCATAACCATACTCATAACATAATTTTGATATTGTGGCAGCAATAAGCACGGAATCCGACCGCTAACGCTTCCAAGTTCGAGGAAGACGGATTCGATCCCCAGATCGAGAAAAAGTATAATTGAGTTTTACTGTAAGAAAATTTCTCGATTACGGTCCGGAATTGGAACTGTGCCCAATAAATAACGATAGGCGTGCCTTCTATCACATTGAGACCTAATAACGTCATTGGAAAACTGGGTTATATGCCATAGTACCCTTCTAACTATTCCGCCGGGAATTAAAGGGAGGAAATGAAAGATCACTTCAATGAAAAATCAAGGTTTGATGCTTGCATTAAAGTTTTATCCCCCTTTGTACTAGAAAAAAGATGAGGAAGATTAACTCGAGCCAGCGTCGGTATAAGTTCAGATATATGTTTTGTTTATAACGTTTAAAGTTATGGTAGCTTTAGAATTAGGTACTATTAAACGTTATGACCTACGTGTTCGTATGACTTTCATGAGTATTTCATCAAAGTCATAGGAAAAATTACAAAAGTTTGCTGCGCTTGTATTTTTAAAGTTCCAATGTCCATGATTCATGTTCAATAGTTGAAACATCAATAGTGTGGTATAATTTTATTATAATCATTCAAGAAAATTCTGAAAACCATTCCCAAAATTCTAGTAGCGCCGGAATCTACGTAATTTTTCTTATTTTATTAAAGAAAAGATTGAATGGTTTGAATTCTATATTAGCGGGCGATTGTTATCTGCGAGTTTTCAATAAACATGTCAAGAAGACATATGGTGTGTACGGGTGCGCCCGGCTCGCTCGGCTCTCTCGGCCGACAGCCTGCGATGTCCTCGCAGCCTCCGCCTGAGGGGGGCGCGAGGGCGCGGGGCCGATGACCTGCCCTTCATCCCTCACCTCACTTCCCCAGCGACTCCTAAAATACATGAATGTCAACCTTAAAACCACTGTCTTAAAGATAATTTTCCTAAATTACATGTACATAAGTGAAGGTTTATCGGAAAAATTGTCATGCGCCATTCGCAATAGTATTTCGAGTGAGTTTGGTGTAAATTATTTCGTCAAAACCAAGTCTATTTGGATATAAGCTGTGACTTTTATTGTGCTGATTCGAATAGGAGAATAAAATTAGAATTTTTAACTGAATGGCGAGAATATTTTTACTTTTGTTAAGTATATTGTTACATTTTGTCATACGTTGTCTGTTTTAAATCAATAAGTTTCAATCAGACTACTTGAAATATTGTGTGAGTGTCTGTTTTCTTGAATAAAGGAATGTATTGTGGGTAAGCTGAAGTTACACAATAGATTTTCATGACGAGATACTGCATGCTTTAGGAATATGCAGTCTCACTACGTCGATATTTCTTACTAAATAATGAGATTAGGCCTTCCAACCGATATCGACATTTCAAAAATGCCATCAAACTAGACACGCAGGTTTCCAAACGAATCAAAAACACCTAAAAGGCCGCATTTCACAGGAAGTCACTGGCATCTGACCTTCGTAAACTACCGGCGTCCAACGGTTCGCTTGTCAATTTCGGGCTGTCAGTTATTCGCATGAGACCCAGATCGATGTGGCTTTACATGTGCCCGGCCATCGAGCTACGATTACATGCGTGAACAACGGCCACCCATTCAAGACTTAACCGCAGCAACATTGCTTGACCGCGACAATCGATCGATCTGCATCGTAGCCCGTAGCCACTAGCTACGAGCTTCTCTTCAAGAGCTGAATGAATTACGTACTTTAAAAAGTATCTGTAAGTGACTATCGTTTTCTGGTAAAAAAAAAACTGACGTTAATTAATGATTTAAGGCTCGTAAAGGCCACCGCGTGTGAGTTGGCAGCGAGCTAAACTGTGTAGCAGCTAGGAAGCGGTCGTATATGGTAATGGTATCATTTCGCGTTGCAATTTGCTAACTTCGCAATACTTTGGCTGTTGGAGTTGTCTGCAGGGTTGCAGTTTTGCAGTAAAGCTGGAGCATAATGACTGGTACAGGCACCCCGCAGTGCATCCAATTTGCTGATTGTACTGGGTTCATGTGTTAGGTAACGAACCTTCTATCTGGTAGAGGTTTCATTCTAAGGGAAGTAAATAAGAATTTCCTGCATACGATTGTCTTTATAACTCAAATGATTGATTTATATGAGAAATTCCATTTCAAAATTGTAAGAATTTCGATTTTAAGTCCGGACCTCGTATGACAGCCGTGCATGCACTCGTGGTTGCAGTTTGTTTTGTTATTCTCTGATCGGCAGTGGTTATCGCGATCGATAGAGGTGGTTATATGCCGGTGGCCACGTGCACCGGTCGTGCAGGCCCGCGCCCCTTCCCCCCACCGCCCGCAACGTGACAGGCTCGCCACGTGAATTACGCTTTCACGATTAATCTAACCGCTATGGGCTTCTTTCATGCCTAGCTTTGTCGGCCGTCCGTCACCGCCAGCGTACCTACCCACTTTTCCCGCAACATCTTAAGGAAATTTTACAATGTTTTCCTCAATCAAATAATTCACAATTGCCTGTTTATAACGATATTGTAAGACATCCGACTTAATTACTTGGTTACCCAGAAAGGGGTCATGAGGTGCGAGTTACGGATAAACATTAAAAATGAGTTGTGAACTACATCCGAATGGACTACCGTGTTAATTTCAAATCTCAGAACGGAAGAAGACGAATCGGGTACTAAACTTCTAAGAACGAGGACCTCTGGGCCACTGCATCAGGTGTCAAAAAAAACCGTATTAACTACTTATATCAAATACTGTATTTGGCACCCATCGCAATCTCTTACCAAATCTTTCGGACGTTAAACACAATTTCGGTAAACAGACTACTTACTTCTAATATTGTTAAGATATCGATAGTTTACGTCTAGACAGCAAGCAAACGTAAATAATTCCTGCAAACGCTAAGTTAAAATAGCTTTCACTTTACAGGCAGAACCGAAATAGTGTGAAACACATTAGACGGTATCGGTGTTACGTCATGTGCCTGCTGTGTCGAGCTGTCAAAGTAGCATCGTGATATCCATTTGTGCTGTTGTGTCTAGGAGATCGGAGCAAGTTGCCCACTCGACGTGGGAAATGTGGTGCATATTTGATGGCTGGCAACCGTCGGCGCGCGCATCAACAATTTACGTCGTCGCTTACCTAACCGAGCCCGAGGCGATGCTTAACTACTCGACGCCCGAGTTGTCGATCGATGTTGCCGTTTAAATCAGAATTAAGCTTCTCTGATGAAGTGTTCTGCATTGTTTGAGTACAGCTGCTCCTCGGGGACACTCGCCTGCAATATTCAAGGCGTGTGATTAATCACGCCGCCCACTGTCGAAAGCGTGTCTGGTAAACGTTTAATTTTGATCGTTGTTAATTTCACGAGAGGGTAGCGCCGATTTAATAGAAGGAATCGATCCACAAGTCGTTGATTGAGATGTTCGCGGTGGAAAGTTAACTTATGGTGTTATGATATGACCCCATCCTTCTGCGCCTTGTAACGACCGACTGTCACCACGTGGCCTGCATTTACAATAGGATTTCGGAACATGTAGGGAATTATTCACGAGAACTGAATCTGAAATCTATCACCGTCACACTTGTAACCATTTAAGAACCCACAATATAATCATATGTTTAATGAAGCAGTATAAGCGTTCAAAGAAAATAGATAAGCCGTTCGCACTCACGCGTGTCAATTAAGCGATTTTAATCAGATTGATAACGACTGAAAATTTTAATGAAAAATTAATTAATCATTCAGAGTTTGAAAGCCTCATTGTATTTGTTAGAAATCTTTGCATTTAACATAATTAATTATTCAGATATCGGACAAGTGTCGCGATTCTTACATAAAAACTGTTAATTTAAATTTATTGCTATTGTTCTTTAAATCACAAAACAGCGACACACAAATCTAAACTAATAGTAGGGGTTAAAGTATGAAATTGCCGATTTATACTGAAAAATTGAAATTCGTTTTTTTTTTAATTTAACGTATTTATTTAATCAATATAATTACCATTATTATAATACATGGCTGCCATCTAATAGGAAAGTCATTTATGCCTTTGCAATAGAACTCTCGTGATCTAGATTCGACAAACTGTGTGAAAGCATTTTGTACTGCCTCCTGAGAAGAAAACTTTTTATCACGTAGAAAATTGTTCAAATCACGGAAAAAATGGTAGTCCGTTGGAGCAAGGTCTGGCGAATATGGAGGGTGACAAATGGTTTATAATTGCAGTTCCTGTAGAGTTAAAACGGTTTCTCGTGCTGTATGAGGTCTGGCGTTATTATGGAGCAATAATGGTGAAGATCGGTTCATGAGTCGGGGCTGTTTCACTGCTAGTTTTGCTATCATTGTTCGGAGTTCGGCACAGTAGACATCTGCCGTTATTGCTTGACCAGATCGGAGAAAATTATAGTGAATAACACCATGCTGAGACCACCAAACAGTTACCATTACCTTTTTATTGGTAAGCTTTGCTTTAGGACACTGTTGCGGCGTTTGACCTGGGGTCAGCCATTGCATTTTTCGCTTACGGCTATCGTAAAGAATCCACTTTTCATCACATGTCACAATTCGATTCAATATTCCTTCATTTCTGTATCGATTCAACAAGGCAACACAAGTTTCAACACGCGTTTCTTTGTGCAGATCAGTCAAATCATGAGGCACCCATTTCTCATATTTTTTTATTTTATTAATTTGACGCAAATGAGTCAATATTGTTGATAAGGTAACGTGAAACCATGCCGCTAATTCCTGGGTAGTTTGAATTGAAAGAGATGGTGGAAGCCGATCGCTTCCACCATCTCTTTCAATTCATTGTTATTCACATGTGTGGGCGGTCTTCCACGTGGTTCGTTCTTCAAATCAAAGTTTCCATCACGAAAGCGTTTAAACCAAAATCGCACGGTGCGTTCATCAGCAGTCCCCTCTCTAAACGCAACATTGATATTGCGAGCTGTTTCTGCCGCGTTAGTTCCGCGTCGGAACTCGTATTCAAAAATAACTCGAATTTTCGAAGCATTCATCTTTCTTGTCTAAGCTGAATAAAAAAAAACAACTGAAAGTCGATAATCGAATGTTGCACATTTTTTAAAAGAAGAACTTCATATGTACCATGTGAAAAAAGTTTCACTCAAAAATCTCAAACCATGAAGGTTCTATGTCTATTCGAAGTACCTATTACAATATAACGGCAATTTCATACTTAACCCCTATTACGAGTATTACAAAGAGAAAAGATTTTTTTTGTTTTATGTTTGTTTGTTACGCTTCCACGCTAAAACAGCTGAACGGATTTGGATGAAATATGGCACATGGGTAGACTATGACCTGTATTAGGACATAGTATAATTATTGTTCCGATATTCCTACGAGATCGAGACTTATGCGAGTGAAACCGCTTGGCACAGCTAGTTAATAATAAAGTATGACGAAAATAAATCAAGAAAATAAAATTTCTATTCTTAAATTAATAAAATTACTTGCAATAATCGCCACACCACACAATCATGTTGAAATAAACAATTTGATGTTAATACCATACGTTATGGTTGTCGAGAAACAATTTTACGACATGCATTATTAAATTTGCGTTGCTTCGAGTGGGGAGAAATTTTAATAAAGCTCCCGGGAGAATTTCGTCAGTGTACTGCGTGCGACACTGGTTTTAGCTGATAGTGATGTGCCAACAATTTTAGGCCGATTAACTAATTACTGTATATTCCGCTTTTGGCAAACGTTCATTATTTAGTGCGCTACATTGTCATAGCTGTATTGATGCGGCTGACTCTGTATTATAATCTAGAATAATGTTGGAAGTAATGTGATGATTTTGGACCATTCTTGACTTTAGCTGTGCATGACGTTTAATAAGTGCTAAACATCGGTCCCATGTAGTAGGGGAGAAATCCATACTTAATATTATAAAGAGGCAAATTTTGTTTGTTTGTTAGTTTGTATGTAGGGGGTAATCTCCGGAACTGCCAGTTGGTTTTGAATAAATCTTTTTGTATTTGATTGCTCAATTCTTGAGGAAGGATACTGGCTATTTAACATCACGCTACGACCGTTTGTAGGCGAGCAAAAAGAAAAAAAGTCAGAAAGAACGCTAAGCGAAAACGAAGTAGTAGCTCGAGCGAGCGATGCGATGCGACGCGATGGGATGCGACGCGATGGGTTGGGGGCCGAAATTTTACGCGGACAAAGTACCGGGCAGAAGCTAGTCTTTAAATAATAGTGGTTGTGTTATCATCCTAAGATCCAAAATTCTTGTAAGTCAAAATTGGTTATTATTAGAGATGCGCCGAATAGTGGTTTCTCCGAATAACCGAATACCGAATAATATTTGTTTAAGTTCTTACCGAACCGAATATACTGCCGGTTAATTCGGTTCGGAGGCAGAAAATGTGTATGAGGAGAAAAGAAATAGGCTTTTGCCAGATAGAGCTGAAAGCTTGATCTTCTTGCATCATAATCTACCGCTGCTTGATTTTAAATATAAAATTTTAATTACAAATATAAAATAAAATAAAAAATATAATAATAATATAAAATAATAATATAAATATATAATAATAAACCCACCGCCGTATCTCCACGTTGACGTCGTGGTGGGGCTTTCGCGCTCTAAACTCTAGGTCTGTGACGGAAGAGTTTACTTTGCAGGATCAGGACTAGGGTGAGGAGCCAGACCAAGAGAGATACAGGAACCCGCAGGGCAGCATGTGGCGAGCTGTTGGGCAGTAGCGACACCACGGACCCTATCTCCCGGGAAAAGTCTTGTTCCTCACCTCTGGCTTGCCTTTATTGGCCGGCTGGTGTGAACACTGACGAGGAACAGAGCTCCCACCTCATTCTTTCCTTTATTGGCTAGCTTGAGTGGAGATTCGCAAGAGCAAACGTGCTCGGAGGAAGGAAGTATTTCAGTAAGATGCTGGTAGGGATCTTGACCGTACTTCCGGGATTGTCCTGATAGCCGTGGAATACCTCTCCACTCCTCATAAGCACCTCAGGACATGTTGTCCTCTTGTCGCTACGACACTATGTGCTAGCGACCGTTTTCGGGGGCCCATTATTGAGTGTGCAAGTCACCCCCTGACATTTTATCCGTGTATATATATAACATTGATCAGGCAGGGGCCATAGTTCTTCCATAGTTATTGGTAACCAGTCCACTTTAGCCACCCAAACCCGTAGCCCAAATTTTTATTTTTCCAAATCCTACAATAGTCCTACACTAACCGGGGGTTATCCTTGGGTGCACTTGCAGTGCATACAGGGATTATCGTCGGGTAGTGCCACATTACAATAAAATTTCCTAAGGGGCCTCTGCGAGTTGGCTTCGGCCCCTTGTACGCCTTCCAAAGGACCGGGACCCCATGGTCCCGAGATATGTTAAAATAAATAAATATTCTTGATTTATCTATGTTTAAATTTATTAGTGCCATAGTTGAGAAAACAACATAGTTCATTCATTATGCATAAGCAAACCTTTCCTATTACATTATAATTGTAATTTGCTATGTAACTCTTAATACTAGGTCGTATTTGATTATCTGTGTTTAATTATATCTTTGTTTGAGTACCTTAAAATAAACGATTTTTATAAATATGATTGTTAGAATATGGGATTCCTTTAATTTATTTTGCCCTAAAGGCTCATTTACGATAATCCATTAAACCGAATACATTCGGCATTTCAACCGAATGATTCGGCCGAATACGCATACCTCAAAATTCTGCCGAATACCGAATATAAATCGAATATTCGGTGCATCTCTAGTTATTATTGTTATTACCCAAACATTGGTTTGATGTTGTTTACATTTTAAAATTTAATAATATTGCTGCAGTACTGACTTTAGGCTTGACTAACTATTGAAAATACTTTCTTATAGACCTCTATAGCAAAGGTTATTTAAGGTTTTAATGAGAATTGCTTACAAAGATTTATTTATTAGATTATATTTTACCCCATTTTAATGTCCACGTAATCACTTGGAATGGTCCAAGATTGCTTGGAAGAGATCCTGGAAAGCGATAAGGCCGCACATTGTATGTTTGAAGTGTTAAATGTATTTTCTAAGTATATATATAAATAAATTTAAAAAAAAATACTTGTACGTCAAGGTCTGATTAAGAAAAGAGAGTAAGCTACATCGAAGCTAGGCGTTTAATACGCCCGAAGTAGTTGAGTCTACAATATAGTCTAATAGCCTGATTATGACCTTGTTCTGAGCGAGTTTGGTATGTAGTATTTATCTTTCAATGTCTACACTTATGCTTCATAAGACATAATTAAAATATTAATATTTAGTGTGGAGTGAACCCATCTCTTCTAATAACTGCGAAGGTATTTCACAGAGACAGTTACCGTACTTTTGTTTATAATTAATTCAGTCAAGTTTCAGCTTAGAGACGCCTCGTCTCGTCTCGACGACCCAAAGTACGGGTTTGACTTATTTATTCACTCTCAACGTATATTTCACTTAACTTTTACTTACGCACACTCGTTTAAACAGTCTAAAGACATGACAGCCTCGTTGGTGGAATTGCCGCATGCGCGTCAGATGTACGGTGCAGGCTTCGTTTTTCAGGCAGGTCAAAATGTTGTTCCATCTGGGTTTTTAGTAGCAGTCCGGAAAGGATGAATGAAGAATGCCCAAAAATGTATGGGCAAAAAACCTAGAGTCGATGGAAAAAAGTGTATGTGGGGTAAAAGGGCATTCTAGATAACAAATATAAAATAACTTTCATAAGCTCATCCCGCCATCTTTTACGGGGTCTAGTAGTATATACTACATTCTGCCCGCGACTTCGTCCGCGTGAAATTGCAGCCCGTGACCCACCGCATCGCATCTCATCGCCTGCACGCGCTATACTTAGTTTTCGCTTAGGGATTTTGCTTTTTTTCTTTTTGCTCAGCGCCTAAGGGTCGAAGCGTGATGAGAAATATTCTAAAACCTTTCTCAATAACTTGGCTATCGAATGCAGAAGTTTTCAAATCCGACTGGTAGTTCCAGAGATCGCGTTCAAACAAATAAACTCATCAGCTTAATTTTTAGTATACATAAAAATACATTAAAAAAGCGAAGAGCGTAGATAATTATTACGAAAAAAATATCGCTGTTATATATCATGGTAATCAACTAAGAAAGAGTCTAGAAAACTGTTGCATAGTCACATAGTGTAGTCATGCGGAGCATAGGCGAGAACAACATACTGAATACATACCTACGCAAAACTTTCCAACGGGCGACCGCGTACTGGAAGACGTATGATAACGACGACGACGGAAGGCCTTCCATAATGATGATGAACCAGAGGGCCAATTCTTGTAATTTAAAACGGTCAAAATCTAGTCGCAGTCTCATGTCGAAGACAAACAAAATGTCAAAAATGTATGCAAATTAGAGGTATTTTTGACAAATTGAGATTGAGATCTAACTGTAAACGTTTTTAAAATTACGAGAATTGCCCCTCTGGTGAAGGCCACAGGAATCTGCTGGATGTGAGAAGCACAAGATCGCTCGAAGTGGCGATGCTTGCGGGAGGCCTATGCCCGGCAGTGGACGACTTTCGCTGAAATGATGACTTCCCAACATACGACGACCGACGATTATTTAATTTTTTTAGATTTTAGTAATGCATGAGGCACCCTGTCTGGGTAGGGTGGTCGATGAGGGCTGCTGCGATTCTAAAGTCACAAATTGCTTTCGTCGCTATTTTGTTCAAATGAGTGTTATTAGCACTCTCAGTGCTTAACTTCTTTTCGACTTTCGTTACATTGTTTGGATGGTGGAATATGTGCAACATAATCGTATGGTGCGTTACCTATCTCTTTTGACTACAGGAATCTCCTTTTTCGGCGCTTGCAATGTTATCACTTTTGTGCACGCTGTGGCGGGTGATTATTTTGAGAGAAACTAATTTCACATTAGATATCTACTATGTATAGTGTACTATCGTAGTGTTTTTAATCAACGATGATTTTTTTTTGGGCGTTCTCCTTTTATTTGTGACTAGTTGTTGATGACAATACCCGTATTATTTGGGAATTTATTGTAAATGCGTACGCACCCCTGCCTACTCCTTTGCGCAATATGTGATGTCGTTTGTTAAATCGTGTTTTTTTATCAGAACTTGAATAAGCTGGTTTTAGGCCGGTCGTGGTGGGTTGATTATCTGTTGAGATAACGTTAGAATACGGTTTGTAGTGCAGTATCCCCAAGTTCTAAGTTTATATGTTTATATCTATTGGGATTGGGGATAGAGCATAATATTTGAGTTGTTTACCTAAAGGGACTAAATAGTGTCCTTATATAAATTCCACATTTACGTACTAGTAAAAAAAGCCCGTACAAAGGAGTCTATTTATTTTCTACCAATTTACCTTAGAACACTCACAAATATACTCCACAACAGACAGAAGTTAAGATAACATGAAGCGCGATAGTTTACAGAGTCGCATCATAACATTTCATATTTGTTTCTGCATATCTCTCACAACGGAAATAAAATAACGTCAGCTTGCAGAAAAGGAAACCTGATCGTGAATTCGATTTACACGGCCATTGCATCTATCTTGTAGAAAGTAACCGTTTCGATAGTGGAGTTAACAAATTGTTACAAATGGCGTGGGCCGGGGTTCGTTCGACGGGCGGAACCGGCGCACAATAACATCTGCCGGCGGCGGCGCTATTCACCCAAGAGGCTGCGGATGCGGCCCGGCGCGACCCGTCGCGAGCCCGCCGCGCCGCAGTCCTCCCCGTAGCCGCGTAGCCGACCGTGGCGCTACGGCTTCAGGCGGAGCAACATTTTCCGCTCTCAATTCCAATATTGTAGCAGAGTATTTTAAAAATAATGACTTCCTCGCATGGAGCATTTAAACATTATTTCAAGTTTTGCGCTTAGCTAAACAAAGATTTTTATAAAAATACGAGCTCAAGTATTTAAACAAATAATGACGTGACTTTCTTTACATTTCAGTTATATGTTGTCTTGACCTTTTCAATAATGATTTATGAGATGCTGGTTGAGGAAAATCAATACAGCATTACGATAAAATTTACAGTATGCAAAGGTAATTAAGATCTTTAACGCGACCATTAACAAAATCGATATCAATAAGTAACTAATACTGTTCGTTTGATTCTCCCAAAAACCGGCACGTTTTAATGTCAAACTCAGGATCGAGTTCATTAATTTTAAGAAAGAAAAACTTTTTGTTTTTCCTCAAATAATAGAACGAGGCCTTTTCTTAAACCCAAGGCTATTTGTTTTCTATTGAACTAACTGTGAAGAAAATATTCTTGAGACATAACTTCATTTTTGGTTTCGATTTTAGAAAAGAGGTTGTGTATTTTATTTTTTATTCGGAATTCGTTTTAACATACATTAACAGCTTTACTTTACTCAAGTGTACCTACAATTTAATCTCACTATAGATAACATAAAACTAAATTAAAAAGACAAATAACAACTATTCCGACACGTTGGATATCCTCCAAGAACTCGTAGTGTTGGTTAACGCGGCCAGCGATAAAGGACGGATACAAATACATGTTTTGTTTTAAACGGCTTATCTTGGTTCCGAGTGGTTCCGACTACTTCCGACTGCTTCCGAGGCGGCGCGGCGCAGGTAACGGAAACAAAATGTCTGATCAACCGAGGCCGGGATAACGCGATAAGAGGATTACTCCACGCCAGGAGGCTACTGTTTGTTTGCTGTCTGTTTATTTTGTTAATTTTGCTCTTTATTCTGAAATGCTCGCTATTAATTTACGTCTATTTGACTTATTTGAGCGCTTTCTCGGGTTTGAGGTTGTCTTCGTTCCTTATTTTTGATAATTCGGTTTCTGGGTTCACATGTCGTTCAAGTCTTCTGCAATTGTATGTTGGTGGTTGAATCATTGCTAAGAAGCGTCAGCAGTAGTATGTGTAGGTATTGTAACGAAGTTAAGGTAATAATAGTGTACAGCAATAGACACTATCAGACACTAAGATCCTCCGTAGGTACAAACTGCATTGGGTGGCCTTCATTGCCGAATTGCCTCTAATTCTAACACAGATAATAAATAAATGGCCGGGATCACAGTAAGCTGAAAAAGCAATGACATCAGTGGTTTTATTTTAAAATCTCATTCAACAACCGATTTCACTCAAACGTTCAACAAATTGCTGTTAAAAATATCAGAATAAATAAGAGCTGGACTTAATTCGATATGTAACTATTCGGTATGTTTTGTAATCTAGATTGATTTTTTCTTATCCAAAAAGTTCTTCTCTTTAAATTACGTCTTTAGATAGACACACGTTATTTGATCATAAAGAATGTGGTGCTCTTCCGCAAACAATGGATACAGATCTATCTGTCTTGCGTGCCCTAATTCCTACAGCTAGGATGCCTGCATAATACAATACCCGTAGCTAAATTCGGAGCTGGGGGCCTACTCTTTATGTCTGTCAAGGAGGATACGGGCTCATGCGAAAGTCATTCGGAACTTCAAAGAAAACCCTAAACCCAATTGCCTTTTTGGGGTGGGTAGAAACACTTCGCGATTCCAAGTCGTGTTGTTATTCATTCTTAGTTCAGGCTCCAAACTAATCTATGTCCCTAGGTTATAAGGAGTAGGAATCGCCCGTAATTTTGGCAGAATCTACGGATTTTGAGTTCCTGAGTAGACCTCCTGCCACAGTTAGAATTGCCATCGATACGATTAGAAGAAATAATATAAATTACGGAATGATAAATTCCATCTCCAAAATGTCCCTTGAAAACCTTGTCCTGATAAAATATGGTTATGAATTGATACATTTCTCAGCGGTTTGGTACTTAGCTGTTTGGCGGCACCGCTAATGGTAGCCCACATTATAAGCGGAGCATGATTTGATAACCGTGAGTCGACACTTGTCCGGCCGCCTCATCCATCAGCCATGTCTGCTATAATTCCTACTAATACATTACACACCTTTTGGTATAAATATTTTTTTTATATTTCTGGCCTATTTTGATCAATTTAAGTTCAGCTGCAGTTCAGTAGTGTTGCAGTGTTGTTACGGGCTAAAGTTATGTAGAGCTAAGCTTTAACATTAGTGAAGTTTAGATTAGCTACATAGAACTTGTGGTTCTTGTAACCATGCAGGACTAAATCATAACAATAGTTCGTTTATTCTACGATTATCTTCGATTATATTATTATGACAACACGGTTAGCGCAGTGGCTGAGCGATCAGACTGCTGCGCTGCGTGTCGCGGGTTCGATTCCCGCACAGAACAAATATTTGTAAGTCCTACATGTATTTGTTCTGAGTCTGGGTGTTTTCCTATCTATAATATGTATGTATTTACAAAAAAAAAATGTATATAAGTAGTTTATCAGCCATCTTGTTACTATAACACAAGCATTAGGTTGCTTAGCGCTGTGTGAAATGTCCAGGGATATTATTATTATTATCTTTTTAAGATATAGAACAAATTATAGCATTTTATCAGCGAGTACGATTTTCATAACTTGCGGTTGAACTCCACGTTCCTCAGACCGTATCTGTAAATCTCGGAAGAATGGGTAGAAAATATTTTACTCAAGATATATGTACTGCTCCAGTTTCAAAACTAAGATTCCCCATAGGTATCGTAAAGATCCGAAACTAGGTCCTCGATATTTTTTTTATAAGGTTTTTAACGGTCTATGTATTGTAACGGCTAGGGCTTTGCAGGTGGGCTGTGCAGGCCGTTAACAAGTTAGGTTAGGTAGTAAAAACACTTATGCAAGGTTCATGTGTATAATGTTACTCGTAGGTTATATAGATAGTAGAAGTAGACTAGGTCGCGGGTAAGATCACACTGTCTGTGGTTCCGAGCATAAGCACACTTGTAATGTCGGTACCATCCTTGGGTCTCCAGGATGCAGGAATTCAGTCCCAGGAACAGGCTTCGACTTCAGGAAGCCGGTCAGGCCTCAGTAAGCCGAAGACCGCGGCGCGTCAGCAGGCTGCCGGTAGCGCGCGGATAGGTGTGCGTGCAGCGCACAGTATAGCACGCATGAAGTGCGCAGTTCAGTTACGCGTGCAGCGCGCAGCAGGTGAGCGCACAGTATAGCTACGCGTGCAGCGCGCAGTAGGTGAGCGCACAGTATAGCTACGCATGCAGTGCGCAGTTCAGCTACGCGTGCAGCGCGTAGTAGGTGAGCTGCCCTGTCCTCAGCCTGGACGTAGAATCCAATACGTAGAACAACCGGTAGGTAGAACTGGTACGTAGAACCCTGGAAGGCGCGAAGGCGCATGTTACTGAATTGCGAAAGCAGCAAGCCGCGTGAGATGTGCCCAGCCTCATTCCCCCTTCCACGACCAAGGAACGGTGTAGGGAGCAGGACATGGGGAAACTTTACACATCGCAGCGGTTTACAGGCAGATAGTTTACAAAGACATGCATGTCACAATGACAGGTGCAATATGAGGATAGGTATCTGAGACGCGAGCATAGAACACAAGATAAATGATCTTAGCAGCTGGCTTGCTATATATGTAGCTTATAATACACAGAGAGGCCTAGCACATGCCAGGTACAGCAGCAATACATACATACTACATATTTCCGTCTCCCATGCACTGGATAACCTACAGCCGCGTGGCCTGTCACTGACAACCGCGCAAATAGATACAACATAGGTAGATAGATATTTACAACGGCTTTCCAGTGCAGAGGGTCTGGTATAATTACCAAATTAATGAGGAACTCACCCTAGATTTGGGGTACCAGTATCTTGCGTATCAGGGATTCACTCCTGCTAGCAGCGGATGTTAAAATGTGTTCTCAATAAATTAGTGTTGTGCCATGATTCTAGTGATGTGACTTACAACTTACTAATTATCAGTCGACTATTTGCCGATGAGACCCTCACAACGCTACAGTACCTATTTACTTTAAAACATTTTTTCTTTTGTATTGTTTTTATTGCAGCTCATAGTGCACGCTATTAGTTTAACAACACTGATTATTCCCGGTAAAGCGTAAAACCTGTAAAGTTTTTGCATAACTTAGTGTGAGGTTAAGTTCTGCATAATTTCTTTCGTAGAATTGTGCAATTTTCATATAAACAACTTTTTATTGAGAATGTTCTGAGAATAGTGTTCGTGCCTAGGTTTAATGTGTTTCAGAATAAGTTTTCCTAATTATGTACTGCCATGAGTTCTGTGTACTGGTATGGACACATCAAAAGACGCAATGAAGATCGTGTGGTACAAATTGCACTAAATCTGCCAGAATAAAAGCTAGGCAGAGGCCGCCTGCCATGGTGGTTAAAAATAAAAAGAGGTATCAAGAAAGCCAAATTGCCTGAACCGACAACCCAAAACAGAACTACTTGGCGCAGATAAGTGAGGAGACCCACCCCAAAGCGGGACCAGAGAGGAAAGAAGAATTAAGTACTGCGCACTGATGTAGTAAAAAAAAACTTTTAAAAAACAAGCTTTTATTCCTTGTTAATAAAAAGGACTAAAAAGTTTAAAATAATTTAAACCTGATAAGAAATAAATAAAAGCGTGTTACATTGTGTTCTAAATGTTCTTTAATGTTCTATCAAAATTTAACACGCTTTTGTTTATTTCTTATCACGTTTAAATTATTTTTAACTTTTTAGTCCTTTTTATTAATAAGTAGGTAATAAAAGCTTGTTTTTAAAAAGTTTTTCTTTTTCTTTTAATTTAAATTTTAACTTTTTAGAATGTTTGTTGCGAGATTGACTACGGCGTAGTGCGTAGCGCGTAGCAGTGTTTTTCCGTTATATGCGTTTACTGCACTTAAGCTACCTGTTCATCTTTAGTCCCTGGTTACCATCTAGCACCAAAGTACTCGTCAAGACGAATCAAACGAGCCCAAGCTCGATGGGGTTATGTCGTTTAATTACCAAGTTCCTATTGCCATCTTCCAGCTCCATCATCAGACCCTGGTTACCATCTAGCACCAAAGTACTCATCAAGACGAATCATACGAGCCCAAACTCGATGGGGTTGTGTCGTTTAACTACCGAGTTCCTATGGCCACCTTCCGGTTTCATCATCAAATCAGCTCCATGTCATAATAATTTTGCATTGTCATCCGATTTACACATGTATGAAAAATTTCAGCTCAATCGGTTGAAGATATCTGCTTCAAAATTGAGTTGCAAGAGTCCACCCGAACATACATATATACATACATCTCAAGCTAAATACTTATAACTTGTAAAAAATTTATAAATATAAGCAATAAATTAATGTGGTCTGATCTGTCGATAATACAGCTATACTACTACAGCTATCAATCGCCAGTAGACGTCGCTAAAGGGCATAATCATTGTATTTATTATCAGTAATCCCACCATAATGAATGGGCATCCAGTGCCAAGTATACGTCAGCTGGTTAATGGTAATAGAACCATATGGCTGTATGGGCTGTGTAGTGTGTGAAATCTATATTAAAAAAAGCAGTATATATAGGGAACAGGGACATCCACAATCTGTTACCATGGATTCCGTACATGACTTTGAACCGTTAAAATTTTTAACCAGCTATTTAAAAAAAAAAATTGCTGTTTAGTACATTTTGACCGCCAAGGTCACTTTTCTATGAAAAGGCAGGTTTTTTTTTTGATAACCGATGAAAAGTGTCCACCCTAGGGAGTCTAGAATCATGTGTAGAATTCATGGCTACAGTTTGCGCGTCAATTTCACACTGTATAGGTACATGAAAGTCCTATACCGACTTTCATAATCCATCTCAACAACCTATTAGCGATAACTAAATGATACTATTAGTTTAAGGCCGTATTTCAAATGACCGAACACTGTGACCGCCTAAATTGTGATAAAGCATTTCAGTCGACGCTATCTTAATATACGAGTTATGTAGGTATACATAGCCAAGACACTGCCTATTAGAACGTAATGTATTTATCATAGTGAGTGAGTCATCCTTCGCTATTGGTCTACAGTGTACAATATAGATGCGGCTGTTAATCGGCTTGCGAGGTCACTGGGCCGATAACCGCTCTGACTTGTACGACGTACGTAGGGCTATTAATGGCTAATGCTTTCATAATAAAATAATCTTCTTGTACAGTCACGAGCACCAATATGTCAACACTTGGCGTCTTTCAATAGCGATTTTTTCGTGAAATAACGAATGCAACGTTGAAATACGGCACATTACAAAACCTATGGGTTCGGAAATGAAACAACATATTTCATTCAAAAATAAAGGAGTAAATTGCTTTTGAATAAAGCCAAGTGTATACATACTTTTGCTCGTGACTATACTTTCCATCGTTCCATCCTTTCGATTGTTACCATGGAATAGATAATGCCATGGTAACAATCGAAGTTTTTTAAACCTTCGTTAATTTTCATATTCTTTCCTTTATCAAGTCATATATATAAACCTATTGAAGCTTCGGCACTGTACAGACTATTACATATTTAATTACTTGATAACGAAGATCAAAATAGCATACACCTTCGACCAACGTCGAGTTGACATCAACCTGAAACAGTTTTACTGGCCTGGACATATATAAAAAAAAACAATGGTCACACTCCGTCACTGTCGCATTTTTATGTTGGTAAGAAGATGGCGGAATGACATTCTGCGGTTTCATTCGTCATGCGGGTCATTACGTCACAGTATATAAATTCTGAGTCGGAATCAGATTCTATCGAGCATTGACAGACAAAAATAGTCCTAATGGTGACGAACGTATTTTTGTTGTGAGTGTACGTATATTTAGTATCGCCTACTAAGCCTCCACGACTACTGGTTCTCTGAGCAGTCAGATCCGCTGTCCAACCTTGCTGATAAAACTAATTAAGCTAATTATTTCACGACGACATAATCTATTTCTGCAGGATAGCTTGTGACGATAAGAAAAATTGTACCGGATAGGTCGACTTAAACGGTTCCATTAATAAACAGAAACCTTTCCGGTTTAGGAGGAAAATAGTATAGAAAATATCAGTATCTATATTATATCGTAACGGTGGAATGAAGGCTTTTCATTAGTTGATTCGTGGCCGATGTGATTGAAGGGCCGCCATCAATGTACTTACTCTCCATCTATTGACTTGGTAACCTATAATTTTTTGGTAGCTCCAGGTCAAAGATTTCAAAGAATCGATAACCTGTTTTTTTAGGATCATACAATTAGTTTTATTTTTAAGTTAGCTCTCACTGTCCCACGACTGAGCAAAGACCTACCGTAAATCCTTCTACGCATCCTTTTCTAGAGTCACCTCGATCCAGCTCTTACGGTATGTGTCCAGATCGTCTCCTCACATCTTCCTGGGCCGGCCTCGGCGGCCCATCCATCCTTAGGCACCCATTTAATTTTAGAAGTATAATACTTGACCAGATGCAGGAGAGGCATAGGTACATTAAATTTAATAATAATGATATCTTATGCCAAGCTTTGACATTAATGATAGAAGAAAGAATCAACTTTAAGAAATTGTCATATCGCGTAGCACGTCGTAGAATTTCGTAGCTTATGTCACGTATACAGCGTAGGTAGGGCACCAAGATCAATCATAATGTAATTTTGTATTTATGCTTTAACATTAATAAGAAATACATGGACACATTAAATATTTTTAATTAAGTTGTCGACTCGCGTAGCACGTCGTAGCATCTCGTAGCTCCAACTCTTGTAACTTGTATAGCATTATATTATATTAACGTTCGTGACAAAATACATGGAAAAAGTTTTCTTTTAAATTAAAGATGTTGTTTTTTAAATCGTTAAATCTCCTAGCATCTCGTTGCTCCAACTCTTGTAACTTGTACAGCATATGGCGCCAAGATTTATAATATTGCAATATATATCGAATGTTTCTTGAACATTAATGACAAAATTGCTGGATATTATCCAGATTAAAAAAAAAATGTGTAGGAAACAATCTATAAATCTCGTAGCACCTCGTAGCATTTCGTAGCACCTACGGTGTAACCGCAGCAACAGGAAAATATTCTCCTTTTTTTACTTTAACGGAAAGCCTTCCAAACATAACCGTATCATGAATTTCGTACACACAAACAAAAATAAAACCCCTCCACAGGAAGTGAATACACAGCTATCAATTTATTGACTCAAGAAAGTCACCGTTAGTTTTGTCTTGGCTTATTTAAAGGTAATAGTGGCACACATGGATGCGGTTATCGAGCGACACATCGCGCCCACTCTATGATTGATTGGATATAGGGTTGGAGGCACGTCCCCCCGCCTGCCCCCCTCAGCCCCGCGGCGTTGGATCGAGGCACCGACGCCCGCTGAGACGACGTTGCTTGACATGATGTTCATTTGTTCTGATTTGTTAGACACCCGGGCACACCGCGCGCCGCAACAGCCAACATTACGTGATTAGAAAATATTATTATGATGTACCTCCCGGGATACGCAGCGGATAGTGTGTGGTTCTATTCTTAGAAGAAACCGTTTTGTTGAATGTAACTTAGTTAAAACCCTTTTTAGGCTTGCTAAAGCCAAGTATGACCGAACCATAAAGTGGTTGCGTGTTTATAACCAGTTGGTTATAAACACGCAACCACTTTATTCATATTAGAAGTGCTTGCGTGATATGCATATTCATATTTTATGGAAAGCTATTGCTACCTAATTCTCTTAATACCTACATTAGATAACTCGGTTGTATCCGACACAAAGAAAGGAATTGCAAAAAAACCCGTTTTTTTTTCACCTCTAAAATTAGAATCATATTTCTGCTTACGTCAAAAGCCTTTGGTAAATCTTTATAGGCCAAATGCAGTGTCAACGAGCTATTAGATGAACGAATGGTCGTAAAAGGGCATTGTATTGGATATTAAGCGATCGGGGAGTGTTAATTGGGGCATCCCCGACTAACGTGCAACATCAATTATGCGATACAACGAGGACATTACACCTTTATGCCAGGCGTTAACGGTTACACAATATTTGTATTACATTATACGTAATGTCATTAGTGTTTATTTTGTGTATTAATTACGTCGATTAGGGGAGGTTAATTAAGTTTTAAACGCGGCTAATACCTAATTAGTTTATAACATATTTAGTTGGTAGGTATTAAAATTCAACTTAAAGCCGGAAACTTGCCAAGTTCAGCCTTCTAGCAAAATCTTTTTCTCTTAGTTTATGGTAAAATAATAATTATTTTGGAAGATCTGGCAACAGTGTTATATAAAAACACTGAAACTTTAATCGTTAAAAAAATAAAATTAAAATAAGAAACCGTAAAGCAATTTACCAATTTCCTTGTCTTGAATGAAATGGCAAACACATGTGGTGCCTTGATATTTTTTGACAGACTTAGTTTGAAGCAACACTATATACTACCGATCCCTATCGCCTGTATCTACTACATCACCTTCCTATCTAGGCGTCCTATTGTCACGCGCGTCAGAAAGCTCACTTGATTTACGATGACTGTTTGTTCCTCGTACCTACTAGGGAAGGTTTTCGCAATAACACTGCAGCCTACCTTTCATACATGCGCCGTGAATACCGCCTAGCCTTGATAACTAATTAATCACTAGCTTAGTGTGCGTGATTTCCTGCGGGAATGAAAAATGCTGTCACGATAAAAGTGAGAAGGGTCTTGCGGCGCCACTAGCTGTCACCGCGAGCGTTTGCACGATTCCAACTATAAGTTTAGAAGCAGGCACTACCGATTGTAATCTAGATTGCAAGGAAGGTGTTCCTTTGTTTGATTATTTAGTCCTTAGTACGTTATGGTATCAAACCATCCACAATTTTGGATGCAAGTTTTAATAGATAAGTAGAATTTTCGACGATGTTTCAAAATGGAGAGAAAAGGCGTTATTTGGACCTCGGACGATTTATCTGAATACAGGATTCTCTCTACGGTAGAGAAAAAAATTACAACAATTTAGGTCTTTAATATCGTAGAAACTACTGTAATGTGATTAAAATGGTTGCTAGTGAGTGACATCGCCTAGTTTAGTCAGATTCAGCGCTGATACTCGCGGGTCCATTGCCCGTATCTCTACATCTATTGGATCGTCGATTACCGCTCCGTCTTCCGATTCGTAATCGCTATACGGATCTTAGTCCCGCAGATCTATGTCGTGGAGCACTTTAAACCTTTATGTTTCTACATTAAATCTTATTTCTGCTTGAAGAGCTTCGAGTGTCATGATGTTCGGATATTTTACTTGACTTTTTTAAGTTTAGAATGCGTCTCTGAAAGATAATTACAAAAAAGTTTGTTAAACGTGTGTTTCAGGAGACTTATCGACGTTGGGCGTGCAGTACAATGGTGCCACTATGGGTGGAAGAAGGGGCAGAAGAGGGCAGCGAGGAGGGGGGCAGGTCGCGGCGTGCGCCTGCCGAGCACGCGGCGCGGTGGCACGCGCGGCACCTGGAGCGCGTGGGACACCTGGACCGGCGGCGCGGCGGCGCGGGCGGCGTGGTGGGGCGCTGGGTGCGCGCCGCCGCCGCGGGGCCCGGCCGGCCCATCGTTCGCCTCAAGCCTTGCCTTTCCGTCTGCCAGCTCGTCGAGCAACACTGCCCCTACTTCCTGCCGGCGGATCGCGCGCCCGCATACCCCACACAGTACGCCGGCGAGCCTACGTTCCTATGTCTCGGTGAGTTTCCATTATTTGCCGACTGCAGTTCAAACTTAGCAACCCATAAGTCAAAAACCTCATCCTAATGTCAATCTAGCTTGCTTTTAACTATTTTCTGGATGCTGCCTGCTCGTGATTCATAGTAACACTTATGTATATACCTTATTACAAAAAATTTTCGTTTATGAATTAATTTTACGCCAGAAAACGAACTATTGAAGATATCTATGATGTGCAAGTAAGTATTAAAAATGTTGTACATACAGTCCAATAATGGATGAGGTAGGTATGAGCTTCATTCGACTTGCGAAGACCTAAAAACTTACACTAGACTAGACACTTCCTTTTTCTTCTTTAATTATTTTGTGTATTATTCAGTTTCGGCTACAGAAATAGGTACCTATATTAATAATTGAAATCCTCTTACGAGATATATGAATGAGATAACATTTTCGTATTCAGTGACGTAACTGTGATAATAATGGTTAGCCTCAGGATATTTTTATGAAATTCACGAGCATTCTGCACTCTTAAGTACATTGAATGATCAACGGGTTTCAAGATTAGGCGCAATTAGCCTTCCGCTATGGCTTGGCCGCAGTTCAAAACGATAGAGCACAAAGCAAACACCACCTCTGGCGAGTTGCATGCTACTTTATTTTTCTTTGTGCTCGTAGAAAGAAGTCTTTGTCTCTGACCAATTGTTGCTTTGCACTTTTCGGTTTAACTTTCCTTTCACTTTAAATTCTGGCATCAGTTCGCGAATCTAAGTTCATTTATAAATTGGTTCACTTATGAACTGAAAACGACTATACCCACAGGCTGTATAACTATCATCTATGTAACTATGCAAAAATAATTGTTGAGAAACGATTTTTATTTTTGGTGTTATAATTTGCTATTTACGATAAGTAGTGCTCAGTGTAATTCACGCTTACTTATTGCATGCACACGCATGCACATATGCAACGGTACAGGGGTCATTGGAGCATTTATAGTTAATTTTTACATTTATAAAAATTTGGATCGATGAGCTTTTAATATCTCCGTAACCAAAAGGTTCCTAGGTATGATCCAAACCATGATCACACATGAACAAGTGGCTCTCGGCTTCATTAAGCGTCTTTTAACACCCGTTATAATCGAATTGTTCACATTTATTGTAATATGTATCTAGGCTACATTATATTAGCCACATTAGAGCACACGCTCGTAACCTATAGTTGTCAGAAACAAAAACAGTCACTGTAGCCGAAATTGGCATGGGATGTAATAAATTAGCATAATATGTATAGTATGATACGGTTCGTCTAATATACTGTGACGACTGATTTCAGACCCGCGCATCCCGGAGACGGGTGCGCAGGCGAACAAGTCCAACTACGGTCGGGACGAGTGCTGCTACTGGTATTGCGAGGGGAGGCTGTGCTACCGGTGCGAGCTGCGGCTGACCGAGACGGTGCGGCCGGACGCCGAGCGCTGCCCGCCGGTGGAGGAGCGCGGCGCCGGTTGCTCCGTTCCGTACGCGGCGACCGGCGCCGGCGCCCCTCGCCCCCCACCCCCGCGGGCCTTGCTCGCGCTGCTGCTGCTCGGCCTGGCCGCGCTCGCACGGACCCACTGGACCGCCCCCACACGTTTAGTGAAAGTGCGCGATTCGAGGTTATAGTTTTACGTTCACGTGCGTCGCACCCGCGCGTCTCACGATCGCCGGCCAGCGATCAGAACCTCTGTTAGTGCAGAACTTATAATAATAAATAGCGTGCGGTTACGAGACCGACGGGGGACGCGAGCCGCGGCGGCGGAGCGCGCGCCGCCGCGCCACCGCCGCCAGCTACACACACTCTAAGTTGATATTTGTGTCCGCTCGTTGGTTACACCCGAAACATGGAAACACCAAATGTTCACTCATGAATTAATTTATGCATTTATCTCGTAAGCGCTGTTTGCCGATGTTCCGGCCAATATGTTAATATTTTTGGCACGATTTGTAAACAATGATACATGTTTTGCGTTAAGCGAAGATGTTGCGTATATTTTACATAGTGTTTTACAGAATTTACAGTTACATTGTTCATAAGGCACACAGTTTGAGTTCTGAATGCCGATCTAGTTTGTGTACCTTCATGGAAAAAAGCAATATTTTACACGAAATTGTTAAGAAGCATAACTCAATAAAGGTCGCTCATGAAGTTTCAACCAACGTACATACATAGGTACATATGTACGAGGAGTACTTTGTGTTAGGTATCGTGTGATGATACTTTTTTACTACATTATTATGTAGACCAGACACCTGATGCAATAAAATACTAATATATTACATACGCGCCATAATCGCAAGCTTTGACAGGTTGAGATTCTCAGCATCCTCATTCGCCGTGGGATAAAGAGTAGGCCTCACGTCTGGGATCTCTTACCGTACCTTAGTTTGTACCTCCGACGCACAAAGTTAACGCGACAAGTTTCGGGAACATGATCCGGACGAGAGAACTCTACTCTTTTGAACATGTGACAATAGGTAGGTATACTCGTACTGGAGGATGTTTTCTTAGAGAGTTATTTTTGTAATGTTGCACTAGTGCAGCGAGTGCGGGTCGAGGTCCTGGCGGCAGCGCGCGGGGCAGGCACAGCACAGCCTAGCTCACACCGCCGAGTGACTCCACAGAGCGCCTGCACGCCGCTGCCGCCGCGACGACGCCCGCCCGTTCGCACGTCAACGCCTAATTAATAGTGATTACATGATTATGTATAAATGAAATAATATAGGATTAATAAAGTAGTTGTTGTTTTGTAAGAAGTAAAATATTATGAATAATGCATATAATGAAAGTTATATGCAATATATTCCGTCTTATGATCTAACATTTTGGTAATACAGAATGGTTGAAAATGATTTTTATATGAATTGATTTTTAATGTATATTATTGTATATGTATATCGTGTCGAATATTGATAATGGTACATGACCTTCATCGTATTGTTGTTTCAACATTTATAGGTAACAACATTTGTTGGTTTTGTTTTATTTTTGAAGAATATTAGAAGAGTATCGTTAAACATTATGTGATGAAAAACATAATTTAATGGTTATTAAGACTTTATTGAATGAACATTTGTTGAGAATATTGCCCTCGGAAGGCATGTAGTTGTTGTATTCAAATAAATGATAATAATATTAAGTAAGTTATTTTTTACGTTTTTATCGTGTGTACATATGTCAAAAACGGTTTGTTGTTTCCACTCCCATACTTAATCGTCGTCACCGAAGGTGCTAAAGGTCTATTAACGCTTCTTAAGACTTGGTTTGTGTCAACTTCAATATGAGCTGATCAGTTTGTCTGTCTGTGTGATGCACGCGGGCAGCCTCGCGGTACTTCCGCAGTCTTCTGTACTGATGCCTCCACACTCATATCACTCGACGTTTGAAAAACTTCGTCTACAAGCCTATCGACTATTTTCATAGTATTTCCATGTGAAAATATCCCTTCAGTAAAGAGCTCACTATATAGACTAGGAGAATTAGAAAGTGTGAGCAAGTCGTGACAATAGATCAGTGAGTCGTTATTGTTTCAGTCGAGTACGTTGTTCGCTCGTGCTCCTCAGTGCCTTCACTCTGAAGTGAACACGTCCTGCGCCTCATAGCTGTGCTGTCACAGAACTCGCATGAAGTCCGCGTCGGACATCCGCACCACGTAACTGAATGCGCGCATACCTACCCGTTTGTTTTAGCTAAATGCATCGATTTATCACTCGTTGTATTGCCTTCATCTCGTTAACGCAGTGACAGGGAATGGTAGTGTAGTCTCTCCATCGCATCTTCATTACATTTGGTAACCGCAGTTGAAAGTAAAATGTTGAAAATCATAGCGTTAGTCTCTTCAAGAGAGTTTATAGTAGGTATTAGAGTTCGAGAGATGTTAACAATAAAAAGTTTGAGATCGATTGTTTGCAATTAATTGACTACAGATATTGTAACACTTAAATTGAAGTTCATGTCGAAATTAATATTGTTTGATAAATTCACAAATATAAATAACTTTTAATTTCATATTAAATCTAAGAATCTAACTAGAATATCTTAATAGGGGAAGTTTCTGGTAAATTCATTTCAGAGAGTCAGGTCTTTATGCACATAAATTTATTAAAATAAACAGCAACATTTTGCGAGTTGATCGTTGCCCTACTGCGTAGGCGCTCTTTCACGGTATCTACGTGTATCTAACTATATATAAATTAAATTATCAAATGTCTAAAATTTAGTAATAGAAAATGAATTACTAGAACATAATTAATTGGATCAATTTCGAGCACTCGTTAAAACTTACACATTGACCGTGCATTTCTTCTTGTGAGTGTTGCCACTCTACACTATCGATGTCTTCGCTCGTTCACTTTATTAGAGTAGATAGTGAAAGACCAAAAGAGAGGAGTTCGGTTCGGATGTTAAGTACTGTAACTTTGATTTGTCATCTGTTCAATAACGACAATCACCCCAACACAGCCCTGCAAGGTATGTTGACAATTTGCTACGAATATAATACAGCACATGTTTCAAATATACATACTATACCCAATAAACAACACACGAGCGCAACGAATAATATCAGTTTATAGCAGTCTCAATCTGTTCCCGAAATCGTTTTGATGCAGACTTTGAAACAGCAATAATTCAAAGAAGATCTTCATGCTAAAGCCCATGACGTGAGACGAGCGGTGACGAGCAGTGACGAGCGGTGACGAGCGGTGACGAGCGGTGGCGATCGGTGCACACGCGGCGCACGATCACCGACTAAACACACGCACTCTCGCACGCGAACACACAACGTGCCATTCTCTCTAGGTTTAGTGTAACGGGTGTACTCTTAATATTTCGTTAAACGTTTGGTGATAGTGTATACATTATGTTTTGAAATAATATACGTATGTTTTGATGTACATAAATAAAGTGTAAATGTTTAACGCACAAATAATATGATGACAAGCTGATGTAAAGCAGTGTACGAAAACGTATGTATTTAGCTGTAAAATGTAACTGGAAAGTAAAGATTAGGAAATATTGAAGGTAGGAACTCCCATGCTCCGTCTGCTGCCGAGGTCTCGTTCGTTTGTCCGCCATATCGTGGTTCTCTTGCTGACGTTCCGTTGTACTCCACTCTGTGCTCGTTTGTCAGTTCCAGACTTCCAGCGCTCGCTGCCGCCCCTCGCGTTGAGGCAGCGAATCTTACCTCAAGTCCATTTCAATGTAAATTATTCGATAATCAGGAATTAACTAGTTGTACTGTTCTATATGTTAAGTCCCTCACCTTAGGTTGCGCGGCAACTCAGTTGACTGTCACACACACGCACAAAACAAACAGAACTATAAGCTTTCGGGGTCGTCCATCGATGATTAAGCATTTTAAATGTGTATTTACGTACATTATTATTCTCAAAAGTACATATAGTGTAATATGTAAGCAAAACACCAAATTGTAGCCTTTACATTCAGCAGTAATCCACGACATAGTAAGTAATAAACAAATCAATGTACGGAACGTTCTACATTTTTTCAATCGCTGTGATATGTACTTGATTTCATATAACGATGTTATATTCAGTGTACTGATAAGTACTAATACATTTGTATTGATGGTCGTTCAATGAAACGTTTCCGTAATGGTAATGTTAACATATTTTATACAACTTATGATTATTATTTTCGATGACTGCCAGTAGCTGTCACTATGCTTAGGGGTATTAAAAGTAAGATGTGGCTCAGCTGTGGTATTAAAATAAATGAGTAAATAATAGACCTTTTATGTAAAACGTGTTTTTAGCTTCATGACTTAGCACACTGGAGTTTCTTTCGGGTTTGAATAAACTACATTAAATTAAAAAAAAAGCATTGGAGCGGGAACGAAATAGTACTCAAGACTACTCAAGAGTAAAGACTCATCACCAAGATTTACCGTATTTATATTTATTGTAATACCACATCCGAATCTTAAGAAACAACGAATATGATTCATGTTTGAAGATTTTGTAATGCATATTATCGATTTCATTTGTATTAGTGCAGTAAAATAATGTCGAAAAAAATGCGGATTTTTGAGTTTCTTTGTTATATAGTAAGCATCGGAAAAAAAAATTATGAAATAAAGGACGTTTTTATTTGTGTTGTCTCTGATATTCTGCGAATCCTCTGAAGAAGTATTGTGATTGAAATCGGGTAACGTTACGGTTACCGACTACAAGTAACACGATACGATATGGCCTTCAATTGTTTAGGCAGGAGTTAAGTAAATTAAGACACATTTGAAAATGTATCAAGTCTTATGAAGTTATAGTGTATCAATACATAATACATTTAAATAGATTTAACAATTTGTACGTTATTTTAAACTGAAGGTTCATAGGTAAGCGATTCATGTTTCAACCCCGAAAGTTTCTCTTTAGAGTACATTGTCTGAATTAAATCGTTGGGTAAAGTTACTTTTATTATTTCATTACATCTAGTTTGGTTACAATACAAATATGTAGATAAATCTAAGTCATTTTTGGGATTTTGCAGTCAAATAATATATAAAATATATTATCCTGGCAGTTTATAAGGTACACGGGTAGGCAGATAGAGACTTAATGACATGCGTGAAGTCAATTACTTCAGTGGATGTTAGCATCCGAGGCTAAGGTATGTACACGCAGCTGGTAGATAGACTTGATGATTCCAATGGTGGAAAGAATTTTGAGTGAAGTATGTGAAACAAGTCAAGTGAAGTTTACTTACTATTTTCCTAGATAAACGAGGCTTTTTACTAAACTTGTACTTTGTGAAAGTGCAATGTCAATTCAATTAATATAAGTGACTTTCCAAACCACAACTGTTAAATAATCGTTATGTTTGCTTATTTTATCAATGAGATGAGATTAATAAAATAGTATTTATTTTCTGATTTCATAAAATTTGTCTGTATCGTTTTCAAACGAAAGCTCTAGCAAATAACATCAAGTCTTTTGCCCGTTGGAGGTATTAATATTGTACAATACTGCGTTCTAACTTTGTGTACATGTCCAAGTAAGTTCGCCGCAATACTTTGGCAAGGTAGACTTTATGTTGAGTCACAAACTTAGGAAGCGCTTAAAGTTAGCTCAATCCCTAGGTATTTTAAAATAAGAGTGTCATGCAAATAAAACAAAGTATTCGAACAAGAATGATTGAATTATTAATTAATAAATATTTTAAATACCTATTGGTCTGAAAAGCCTTAGAAACAAATGAAATATTTGTCATTTAAAATTCATTATTTTTTATTAGCAAAACGAAGAATGTCGAAAATAACTGTCGACTCGTGTACTAGCACTAAATTCTTAATAGAGACGTCACATGTCTGTATTTAATACACGTTTAGGAACATAGACGGATCTCGTGCTATTGGACGTTACGAAGTTTAGAATGCCTGCGATCTATCTACTTATTTGTTTCATTGAAAGGTCTGTTCATAAATTAGTATAAATATAATGAATGTCATTAGTGTTATTTCCATTAAAGGTAAATGTTTTGTATTAATTTGATAGCGTTACGTTGGCTCTAGGTGAGACTTGTAGCCGTTCATCTGACCGTACCGTTTAGTTACTTTAAGCACGTTTTGTACTGTTTACACTGAACGTGTGGTTGCGTGTTCGTATTTAGTTCTAACGTGTTCTGTACAGAATCGCATCGGTCTCATTTATTCCTGATAAGTTCTAGATCATATAAATATATGTATGATTATGAGGACTTTAAAAAGCACATGATATACCGAAGTTGAATGTTTATGTTAAATATCGTTTTGATAAACTATGTAGTTAGGATTGCACTGTTGATGAAAAGTACATTAAAATAATTGTCGATCTGTCATCAGGACTGCTTAAACATAATTTTAATCTCTATAAATAATATCATTAAATTGCCTAATTCATAGTGAGAAAGGTAGTGTAGAATAAAATCTTAACTCATAATGATAACAGGGGTAAGCACGTCGAGGGCGAGCGCGGCGCGCAGCGCGGGCGCGGGCGCGTCGCGGCGCCTTCTCTCACACGCGGGCTCAGATATATTGATATGATCTAGGATGTGTTTGTAGGTGTTTCTCGAGTAGTGATCGTGTAATAAGTCTTATGTTACGCCTTCTAAATGATTATAAACTGTTAGTGTGCGACGAGGGCTCGCGGGTGGCGGCGGCCGCCACTCCCGGCCGCTACGCCCGCCTACGCCGTAGGCGCGGCGTAGCAGCCGCGTAGTCCGTCGTGGGCCGCGCCACCGTCGCATGTAGACATCGTTCGACACTCGAAGTAAGATTAATCACGTTCGAATAATCGTAGACAGATTTTGAAATTTAATATTATTTGCATTTTCCTAAGAGTTTAGAACGATTGAGACAGTAGGTCGCACGACCGTGTTATGATGAATTGTGAAGATGTTTATTAAAAAAATGCGTTTATGAAAATGGAATAAAAACGAAAAATATTGTCATATTTAATAAAACTGTAATTAATAACTTAAGAAGAATTATTGGGAAAACAGAAAAACGTTAAATAAACCGATTAAAAATACAAACGCGAGTATTATTTCTCCCTGGGGTGTTGAGGTTTCAAATAAAAAGCAGAAATATGGTCACTTTAAATATTTAATATAAAAATCGTCGCTTACGTCAATATCACACACGAGCTTACATCATCTATTTATCTTAAGTATAAAAACTATGACTTCGCATTAAATTATCGTTCTCGCAGTATAAAAAAGGCGCACTCATCATCACAGCAGCGCATTCGCTATACACAATATACCGAACGCGTCCAGGCACACAGCACACATCACAGTCAGTGCCGCGGTCCGCGCGGCGCGGGTATTGGCCGGGGGCCAGGTTCCAGGGGGCCGGGGGCCATGAAGCCGGAGGGCGCTAGGTGCGCGGGTGCAGTGCCTGCGTTACCAGCGCTACTAGCGTCGCCAGCATCGCCAGCGACAGCGGCGTCAGCAGGCCGCGAGCGCTCGCACCGCTGTGCCCACTGTTGTCGCCAGAATCCGACCCATCTGCATACACAACACTTTATGCTTAACACGAACTATAACATTTTATGGAAACGTCCACTTTTCCCAATCATTTGACCATGAAGGGATGAATCTATTCTATTGTATTCATTCAGGTAGTTAACAATAAGTTTTGTTATTATTGTTTTAATCGAAAAACCAATATTCCTTGGGTAATTTAAAGAATTCTGATTCATCCCTACTTTGTACTATGTGGGACAAGTGGACGTGCCCACATCAGATCATGCTGTCGTGCTGTTGTGCACTGTGAGGTTTACCAATCTTACATAAAGACAACTTAATAAACAGTGCATTAGGACATTGGTCACATAACAAAACGATTACACAAAATGTAAGATGTGCGATTGTCTGATACTGTGAACTCCATTTTTCTCTGATTTGAAAGAGGTACAAAAAAGATGACCAAAAAATAGGCTAGCAAATGGTACTATAGTTATTGTATTTCACGATTGCTCATTTATTGTTGCATTTTAAACTATCTCATACATCAATGATATGAAAGTTTCACGAAAACTGTAACCTCTATAGTAAAATAAAAGAAGAAATGGAGTTGGCAGTACAAAATCATAATTAAATTTAAATAAACCTACACATGCGGATGAGTGAAGACGCGGCGGAGGTGGTGAAACCCTCCTATTAAAAGACGCGGCTCGGGGCCGCGAGTGAACATCATGTTACAGTCTAGCGCCTGAAGACTGAACGCTCACCACTGAAACATCAACTTGCTTTTAGCAACATTACTTTAGTTCCCCGACACCGGTACCACTAACATGTGCAACTACTACTAACTACTAGGTACACCATAATATTTACATGGTTTTTGTTGTTGATGTTTTCGTCTCTCAGTCAACATAGTAACAGTACACTATTCGTGAAATCAGAACACTGTATTAAAGAATTAAAGATATAATTTTTCATTTAAGTACAGCTACGAGCGTAATTACGGACACAGTATAATTTTATCATTTGTAAACTATATCACAATAAGTAGTGCTTATTCTGACTTTTAATTTGCCTACTAAGTGTGTATGATTTCATGAATATTGTAATTTTTATATGCAAATTAGATGAATCACACCTTAAACTCGACTATAGACATGCATTAACCTACTACTTCTATTCAAAGTATTTTTAAAGAAACCGTTCGAATAGTTTTCCATCTACCGGAACCGAATCCAGGAACCGTTTAGTTAATATTACCACTAATTTCAACATTCAGTTGTCTACCGTATTTTTTTTTCTCACATAAATCTACTATAATGTTAAAATATCAACTCGCTGTGTCACAGTGAGTCAGAGTCATGCTTCACGCTTCTGTTAGTCACAAAACTAATCTATAAAAATATATTTATGTATATGGACATGAACATTTATGTCAACATTAATAATTACAATCAGTATTCTTCATGCAACTGTTATAATTATTTGTATCTGTATGACATATCAGCAATAATAGGGAACCATTGAGTTTTATTTTTACCTATGTATTCAAAATAGTATACAATAGATAAATAATTCGCTGTTGTGCGCAATCTTCATCGACAAAGCAGTCGAAAAAAATCTCGCAATTTATTTGTATGTTTGTTGTTATTATTATTTAGATCGGTGATTCACAGTGCTAGTAACCCAAATCAAACGTGCGTTTATTTGCTGAATGCAGTTCAAAAACTTTATCTTACTCTGAACTTATCTTCATCGAACTGACGAAAACAAACGCTGCAATTTATTAAATGTTCAACACGACTATGTTTACTTTATGCTTGGACACTCCTGGAAACCGATGAGTTTCTTATAAAACATATTGTTATATTATGTACTACCCTATCACCATTTTCGTGAGGAATCTAAATCCGTGTTCAAACTAATTGTACTTACTATAAGGTTAGTTCCGAAACCATAGTAAAAGGTCACCTAGAACCCGAAATGCTGATGACTAGACTATACTCTCTTAGGTAGACAAATGATATAGGCAGCTGGGGACCGTCTTATCATAGAATGACTGAGTAGCCCACCTTGCTTTGCAGCCTGGCCGTCTAAAGGTTTATCTACCTAGGAGCGTAGATGAGTTAAAAATAAAGTAAGTATAAGTAAGCAAAGCGTTATTATAATATTATACAAAGCTGTATAGGCTGGCGTGATCGCCTCCACCACACGCAAGCATTAACTACCATGCTAAACATGCAAGTGAAATGAAAGTAACGTACAGGCAGCGCGCGACAAACTCGCCGGTACTAAAATCACCGCTTATGTTCTATAATCTCACTGGTATTCTTATATTGTATGTAACTAATTGAGTCTTTGTTCTTTATGTAATTTCTCTATGTACAATATTCAGGAACACTCCACCGAGGCTATTTCCTGAACCAGAAGAATGATCTGGGAGCGGATGATTTTACACCTAGAAACAGAACACACACAAACATGGACACGTGAACACGCCCCAGCCACCGATATTTTAATTGATATTACAACACGGTGACTGATTGTTGTTGGTGACGTTATAACTAAGTGAATAAGACAAATTTGGTGCAAACACAACACTGAACAAAAAGAGTGAAAATTAAATCAACACAAGTTTGGTATTTCATACTTGCCGGATCGACGTGCATTATTTTATGAAATGTGATTAAGTAATTAATGACTTTTATATTAAATAGCTCGAATTTAAAATGCATAACTACGCGCTATTTTGCTAGAAACCGTGGAAAGCTGATAGCTATTTCCTCCCTTATTACCCTGATCGATTCGGCAAATACATTTCCATTATCAAAAGTGTAATAAATCTTTAAAACTGGTTTACTGGTTTGGTGCTAGTGCTAACAATTAACTGTGCTTGCATTGCAAAGTGAGACTAAATTATATTTTTTCACCGAAAACATTGCAAAATTCGACTGCGTTGTCAAAACTGCGGCAAACAGTGATACTTTAGTTTGGTTGTTTTTTGTGAGTTTGCCACAGTTTTTGACAACAGCAAGTAGGTTCGGATGCGCCCAGAAGCCGCGAAGTCGTCGAGGTCGAGGACCGGCCACCGTCAGCCATTGCACTCATTCAACAAGCCACCACACAGGCAACACCTCTCAGTATTAGTTATATTGAGGCCATCTTAAGCAATATGCTTATTTTTGTTAGTAGGAAACTAAGCTGGCTAGATTAATTCAGCCAGTACTAGGGTTAGTTGCTTTTCATAAAACAAATTAGCTGTTAATAAAGCTGAACATTAGTTAGTTTCTACGTAGTAAATCGATTAGTAAATGAAAAATCTAATTAATGTTATTGAGTTAATACATGAAAACCGTTACCGAAATTAACGTAGAAGGTTACCAGAAATTATATTGATTAGATTGTAAAAAAATCAATAAAGAAGTAGGTATTGATTTACAATTCAGTTGGTTCTATAACAACATACAATGATTATTGGACAACAGGTTTACGAGAAAGTACAAAACAACTAATAGACAAACATCCACATAGACACAAGAGCAAACATGGAACGGTGGAGTCGACGAGTGGTTCGTCCCTACTGTCATTTATTAATGAGTTGGTCAGCTCTCTTTATCACAGTCAAGGGAGTTTTATTTTAATTAAGGTCAATGTATTATTTCTGTCTGGGGGCTGTTTCAGATTGAAATAAAGCATTTTAGAGCACCTTAGTTCAAAACACAGCAAATTTTAAAACAGGAAAATTGGTCAGTCAAAGCGCATAAAGCTTAATTGCGGGTATTTCAAAATTATATCGTTATATACTGACGCAAAATTGAAGTTATTTCTTAGTAGGTACTTTTTGGACTGTAGCTACATTTAATTGATAAGTAGAAAAATGTATCGTTAATTTAATCTGAAAACTTGATCTTTGCAAACGTAGCTCCCAAATGCATGCAATGCCCGATATATTACTTTACTCTATGATTCAATGGCTACATTGGTCTCGCGTTGAAGTCTTTTGTTGTGCGAGTAAGACTCAATATTTTATTTAATGAAATAAATGTGATTTGAGTTTCAAGCCATTCGGCTATCATTAAAGTCAAACAAAACCACTCAAAGATTCTTTTAAAAGATCTGAGTGGTTCGCACGGAGTGTGCTTTCAGTCTGAAGCAAACGTTTGAAAGTTATGATCGTAGTTAGTCAGAGCGTCATTGGTCACGTCGCAGTCGCGCGGTCTGGGTATCCGCCTACCTGCGTCGAACAGAATGTCTCCGACGTCGTCGTCGACTTCGGTGTTGTCGGACAGGCGCGCGTTACCTCCCACGGTGCCGCGCGGCGCGCTACTGCAGCCGAGCCACCAGAATGCTGTCGACCGCGGGAACGCTGGGTTGTCTGAGTCCACCTGAACATTAATTAAATGTTTTACATATTATTCATTGTGTTCTTCTGAGCTTAACATACTGCCAATACCTAAATGAGGTAATACTTATGCGTATATTACAGAGTACATATTTGATTGCTTAACAGTTCACACCACGTAAAGACGCTCAGAGCTCAGAATCCTCGGCCCAGCTTTGACCAGTACTCGTCAGATTGAAGATAGCTTTGTTAGGTACTTACACTGAAGGTTCTATCATTAAACCGCCAGTACGATCCTCCCTTGAAGAAGTACGTGTATCCATTGGTATACTGTAAGGCAGCATCAATGCCATCAGGAATGCCTTCCCAGTTGGAGAGGGGCTTGGGGTAGGTAGCCTTGACGGGCGGCCTCTGTGACGGGTCGAAACGCCAGAACTTCGATCCTTTGTAGAAGTAGATCTTGCCGTTGCCTGACCAGACTAGAGCAGCATCCAGGTTGTCTGGGATACCGGTGAAACCTGAACCAAATAGTAACGGATTAGCTGATTTGTTTACTTAAAAACGAAAGGAAAAATAATAAATAAAAATTGCCAAAACATTCTTCTTAAAAATGTATGCAGGGCTTTTATCGTCCGATTCATTGGATGACATGTAGTAACGATCTCGTATAACTTTATATCATCCCAAGATTTCAAATCTCATAATTTCAAACCAATAAAAAAAAACATACCTTCACTGATGTCTTTAGGATAATCTCCGTCGACTTTTTGTCCGTTGTACCTCCAGTACTTGGATCCCTTGAAGAAGTACGTCTTGCCATTCTTATAAGTGAATGCCGCGTCGATGTTGCCAGGCAAACCGGGCCATGCGCGGGAGATCAGACGTGGGTAGCCGGACGCGACGCCGTCCTCCGTGAGTCGCCAGTAGTGCTCGCCTGGAAACAAAGGAGAGGAAGGTTTTGTTAGATTTTTGGTTTTTGTATTTTCTTGCTACTTACGCTGAAAAATTAAAAGAAATACCGATTCAAAGTCCCCAAAATTGGAAAATATCATATAATCAATCTAAGAAATAATTACACCATGTCTAATTTCCATACCTTTGAATATGAAAGTGCCACCGTCCGCAGAATTGAAGATGGTGTCGAACTTAGGGTCGCCACAGAGAGCGGGGTCCTCGGCTGAAGGCTGCTGCGTGGTTGCGCGGGGTATAGAGGGCGCGGCAGGCACTGGGCCTCCAATGTCCGTCTGCGACTTGTGACCGTATAGAGCCTGTGGATAATAGGAATGTCAGTTAGGTACGAGTTTGAATTTTAGGGAAGACCTTTTATCTTTGTTTTTCTAGCCTTTTTGGTAGTGGAGTTATATTATGTTATGTTGGGGTCAGTGATTTGCGTAGTAGAAGGTTATCTTTGTAGTATAGTAGGTGGGGTATTGAAAAAGCGGTTCATCAATGACAAATTACTAGAAAAACAACGATTAATTTAAGCATAGCAAACAAAACTGACAAGCTTTTCTTTATACACCATATTATATTCAATATTAACCTGAATTCCTTGGATGTCATCCTGATCGAGCTGGAAGGCAGGGTCGTATCCTCTGTAGAAGGGAGCCATGAGTGCTGAGCGCACGTCACTGTGGGACAACCCCAGTGAGTGACCGAACTCGTGCGCGGCGACCTGCGAATGTGACAATATGTTGAATGGAGAAGTTTTGTTTTTATTGAATTTGGATAGGAAAATATACTTTTTATTTGGCAATTTTGAATATTATGCCTTATTTTATTAGAGATTACTAGGAGCAACTTAAAAAAAAACAGTAAATAGTAAGTTTAGTCAAAATTAACTCAGACTTTAATAAATAAATTATACCTGGAACAGTTAGACCTCGGAATAAGTTACAATATTCCACGTCAAAAAAGCTTCACAAATCTCCATTAAACAAGGCAACTTTTAAGTAGTAGTGTTTTCTTAATTACCTGGAAGAGATTGGTTCCTCTCCTCGAGTTGATAGACCACATCTCGGCGTCATCGAAGTGAGCGTCGCCTCCGTACACCTGCACAAACGAGCCATTGAGGAAAAATGGAAAATCAACATCATTACCGATGAATCAATAATTGTCATATTGTTATAAAACCTTAGTCAGCCGCACGTACAATTCTCGGTACGTAATTATAGTGATTGATTCTGCAATAACTCATTTTAATTTTTTTGTTTGGATACAAACGCCGTTTGTGAGAGGATAAACTTATTCCCACTCGCTTCTTATCGTTGCTTTCTAAAATTGACGATTACCATTTTTTTAATCGTGTGTTTGCAATCAGACCACCGAAACGTGGTGTACTTGTGCCAACACCACTACTTATAGAAGATGCTTCGATGCCTTTTTTTACTGTCTTCCTTCACCACGCTATACATAAATATCACATTATTCTAAAATAAAGACTAGGCCAAATAATTGCGATTTGTTCTACAAACTTGTTCTAAAAACACCGATACTTGCACAGCAACAGTACCACATGATTTCTTGTGTCAACTGAGTCTGCCTAAAAAATGGATGAAAGATATCCAAAGTTTACTTTTCATATTAAGGCTCGGTCACGTGAAGGTAAGTCAGTCAGTAAACCACGAAAGAATAAACAGATTTTCTAACTATACAAATATTCACGTCGTTCACCGTAATTCATGCAAAACAGACTAAAAAGAAAAGTCTGTGTTATATATCCAGTGTTTAGCGGCAGCTCCGGAACATAACAATGATGGTTAGAGTACATTGTTGTAAACAGAACAAATATTATAATTTGTTTCGCACAATAAAACGTTTTATTATCCCATTATCGGTACAAAAGAACTTTCACTATTTAGGCGACAATCTGTTACATCCGTTATTTTTAGTTGTATCAACATAATGGGACATTCCACTTTGTTGTAAGTTCATGTGTTAGTTCATCTGATAACATGGAAAATTATTGCAGGATCCTAATCCAATCAATTTTCTACAATAAATAGCGCATTAAAACCCTTAATAAATAATTTAGGGTGCATTTACAATACATAATCTGTAAATTAGCAAAGCACAGTCTACTTTTTCTGTGATTTGTCGTTTGTTAAGTTATTCAAAAAACTATCGGACAATAATGTACCTAAATTTAAAAAAAACAGCTAGATTCGTCAGGCATTTCGTCAGGTACTTTACGATTAGCATCGTCACTTACAACGAAACGAGTAAAAAACCATGCTGGACAACCTATTATAATTCCAATTGTTCATTGCGACACGACCTGAATAGTAAAATATAATTTGCCTAAATGCTATTTAATGTGGACACAACTAACTTTACCCGTGTTGAAAAGGAATGACCGAGCCGTTATTTTAATACTTTTAAACCATAATATGTTGAGAGAAAAAAAAGTTAAACTTTATCTTTGAATAGTCGAAGTTATTACAAAACAGGGTTTTTATAATATTGTAGAATACTTACGGGGAAGTAAGCGTGGGCAAGAGTGCCACCAGGACCATCGAAGGGATCGCCGTCTCCGTGCTCTCCCTTCTCAAACCTACAGGCAAAAGAAATAATGTTATTAAACCATGTCTACAGCACTTGGAAAACTAAATAACATAAGACTACGTAATACGAAAAACCATGAAATCTCAGTGGCAATCAATAGAAATAAAATGTCCTATTCGATCAATGACCATCGCGAATCGACAGTAATTTGCATTACTACAAGTAGTTACGCGTCCATTCAATGGCAACCATTCACGTTACGCAACAAAGATTACCCGTGGATTGTGACCAAAAAGCTATTATGAGTGATTCAAATAACCCTACGTACAATACGGGCGGCCACTGCTGGCACGATTTCAATATCTGTGCAAAGATCTAAATGATGCGCGGTGTTCGCGCTCTACCACGAAACACTTAGGTATTTTATTCTAATTTCGTTTCGCACGAACAGTATTCTAATTTTTGAATAAACTTTCAATTAAGCACGATACAATGTGAAATTGAACAGAAAGTCTCAAACCCAAAATGACCGATTACTTAAGACTGCTGTTAAGTACTTTAGCAACGTTATTTGTTGTTTTCTGCTTTCAATGCCAACTGTTGAAATTTTTATTGTTCAGCATTATCAGCCTATAATGTTCCCACTGCTGGGACACAGGCCTCCTCTCTGTGAAATGGAGTGGACCGTAATCTATCATGCGGGCCCAGCGCGGGTTGGTAGATGTTACATGTTTTCGAGTTTTTGTTTCTAGCACATGCTGGTTTCCTCACGATATGTTTTCCTTCACCGTTTTGAGAGCATTGTTGATGCAATAATTTACACAAAGTAAAGCGCCTGTCGGGGTTCGAACCTACGACCTCCAACTCCTAAGTCGCGGCCTTAGCATTGTGTAGAAATTATATTAATAGGTGAAACCTACGAGGTTAAACGGATATACGAAACCAAATTTTGAACTGGCTGTAATTCTTATGTAGTTATGCAACTTTCAATTCAATATTTCTGTATAAGTAACCTCAAAATAATGGAGAAATTAACCAATGTATGATGACCTCCAGGCGTTATTGAGAATTGACATGTAATCTAAATCTTAAATCTAGTGTAATGTTGAACTTGCCTGATTTCAATGTGGACTTGTCCGGACCGCTTCTGTGTGAAGGTAAGGTCTGTGTAGTCTGACCACACTGAGAAGGCTTTGGCAAGTTCAGCGTCAACCTCAGCACGGTTCAGCTTAGATGGGTACTTAGAGATCCTGTAGGTGAGGTTCTTGACACGCCATCTTGAACCTAGACAAATAATTTGCGTCAATATTTAAGGTAAAGGCAGTTCACAGAAAATGTATGTTTGTTAAGGTTGATTATGGTCATGTACAAATAATTATTTCATTTATACAACAATGACAATAAATAATATTTAGATGAAGGGGTACTCACCCTGCAGCGCGTATCTCTTGGCTCGGCTCTCTCCGAAGCCTACTTTGTCTCGCACGCCGCACCTTGGCAATGACATTACTTTTGTCGTTTCCTCGTCCAATTCACCTGTAATCAAACGTAAACAAATTATATTTAAAGATTTTGCTGCTGTGATTTGCGGTTTTTAATCGCCATGACTAATGTTATCTTTGTTTTTACTGCTACGGCAGTTTATGATCGTGCGTTAGAACAGTTGAATTTCAATTATTAACTCATTTGCATAGTAAAACACTGTGGAGTGTCAAAGGACAAACATAGACTTTTTGTAACGAACGATGACAAGGAAGTAATTACAGAATCACATCAACCAAAACCGCACACGGAAAACGATGAATAATGAGGAACCATGGTCGCCGCGACCGCTGATCAGCTGTGAGTTGGAATTCTAAGGCGACGCGATCGATTTACATTAATAGTTACGGGGAATAACAATGTACTTGTTAAAATACGCCATAAGGAAAACTACTTCACATTTAATATCTGTATTGCAGGAAGAGGAATTAATGAACGCGTCATTAATATAAACACACATTTACGTAGGTGTTGTTCTTATGTTTCAGGTAGGTTACAATTCCTGATCTATATTAATTTAGTCCTAAGTGGACGTCATCATTAAATCTTGAAAGGCATCATACCGCAGTGTTTGTGACAAGCTCGTCCGAACTCGTGCAGTGACCGATAATGAATTATGCATTTATATGTGCCGTCTGTGCGTTATTTGCTTACATAACACTGGCTTCAGTCATAGTCAAGACCAATAAACTACTTCTCGTGTCAAGGCACGTACGTGAACGAAGACGAGCGGAGCTCTGCCCACATAATTCTAGCGTGTTTAAATAGTCGGTTGTGGAGATCGCAGACTTATAAATTGCTTCGTGGATGTGTGTGATTGTAATAACTGTGATGAGGACCAAGGCTGCCCGACCAACTGTACAGAACTAACGACCGGCTAATTCAAGGGTTACCGTTAAAATGTTAATATTTGCAAATCTTATATTCAGCGCAAGTATATCGTAGCTTGTTAACGTCATAGATGATCAGAAAGGTTTTTGATCCGTTCTGGTAGATAAAGTAAAAAATGACGATTGAGGAGTACTAGCTGGCTTTTAGCCAACTGACAACCCTGATGAAATGAGGGGCTAGCAGACGGATAGTTTCAGTTGGAATTACCTTTTTGCAAGGTCAAGGTGGTCCGGATGTGGGCTAACACCACATTAATTATGTCAACCTTTGTAATCCAAGAAACGCTTGGTCACTTACACGCACCTAGACTTCTCTGTTACCGCACTTCATTCTTCATTACATAAGCAGCTATACGATGCAATTTTACATAGGGAGTTGATTAATGATCTTTTTAATCCAATTAACATAATTGATTTAACCCAGTATTTAAAGTTGGATAGAACTATAATTTATGAGAAAGAAATATAATTAATGTGGCAGTCATACATTATCTTTTTATGATCTTGGTATGTGTTGATAGATGGTAATGTTTTTTATTATCTGTTTGTAATGTTATGATAAATCGGTTATATTTCCCATCAGATCGGTGCAATATAACAGATCGTAATCATGTCTTACGCAAACGGTTGACATTAAAATTTCAACAAAGTAATGATTGCAGCTTTCTTAGACCACAATGATTGTCTCTTAATCAAAGTGTAATGGTCCGTGAATAATAGAGGACGGCGGCACCTCCGAACAACATTTACCTAACTGAATCATTCCTTAGACATTATTTGCTCAGGACACCATTTAATAAATAAGTTTTAACAAGCGTCACAAAATAAATATACTAATCACTATTTCACCTACAAAAGACCTACCCATAATACAAATAATAACAGCAAGTGATTTGACAATTAGCATTATTTATATGAATTTGAATTTTTTAAAATATTGAAAAAATACTGCCACGTCTATAAGAAAAATAATGATTACTTTTACTATTAAAAGACCATACGTTCCCTGTAAATATAATTATCGTTTCCTAACATTAATTATAAATGATTAATGTACCAGGTGGCAGTAAATTGCGGAATAATGACAGGCTTTTGACTGATAAGCCGATGTATTTGTAGATAGGCTTACCTGTAGCGTTGAGGCCGGCAAAGTTCTGGAACTCGGCGATGGCTCGGCGCCACGAGCTCTCGTCCATGATGTGTCCACTCGACGGATTCCTCACAGAGGGACTTAGATACCCGTATTGCGCTAAGTACATCTGAAAGTACACATCTCCTTCAGTCTGCCGCATCCAAGTTTGGAGTAGGCCTCTGTTCTCATACGAAAGATATCTAGCTACTTGTTAGATTGTGCTCAATAGTGTGCATAAGCTGCCATTGGTGCTTGTCTAATGTGACTTAGGTTCTAAGTGCAGTTCTAAATTTCAGTCGAATGAAAACAGAGATCCATTAACATTGGTACATAAAGACAATATGATTCACAAAAGGTTACATTTTTCACTTAGGCGTTGAAATGGATTTCCCTACAAGTCATTTTAGGAACATAATTAACGAATATCATACAATGTTGCTCTCAACGTGAAGAAAGATTTGTCGTGACGTGGTCTAACCTACTAATTAGCAGACAGAGCTCTCGTTTATCTTGTGCAAGTACTTAGTGACGTTATGTTATCTCACCTCACCGCAAGGTTACCCAGCCATTGTTTATACGTGAACCACGTCGTTGGAGCAAATACATGGATAAGAAGATAATTTCTTATCCGACATGTAACTTAGTTCATTCCATTCAATTCGCAACGAGATAATCTCATTAAGTAAAGTTAAGTATATTATATCAACAAAAGCAGATGCAAGCTTTGGGTTCTTCGTGGTTGGGTACAATGCTTTAAGTTCAGTATGTAAAGAAAGGCTGCATATATCGTTAGAGGGCTGCATCCGCTTATCGCGGATGGTATATGGAGACATGGCGACCTTGGGCAGCGGCGGTGCGCGTGCGCTGCATCTCAATGCGCATGCATATCTCCGCACACCAGCGCGAGTGCCTGCAGGCTCTTTGTTCCCCCTCGCACCGGGGAATACTCACAACATGTCACTGTTAATCCCGCAGTCAATACCCCCAAAAGCCCGTGTATTGTCTGTCCAATGTGTCCCGTGCCTCGAGAATATTAAACATATTTTCAAAGATTTCTTCTATTTGTTAAGCAAATCAAACGAACGTTTTATAGATATCATCACGAATGAGTGATTGACCTCAGTAGGTATGAAACATACCTAGAGGTACTTGCGTTTCATGTTTTATTGCTCACTATTTCCATTGTGTGTATTTGCAATTCCAAAAGTTCAATGATAAGGAAAGCTCTCATATATGCCCATTACACAATGTATTTGGACCCAACGCATGCATTATTTAAATGCAAATAAATCAATGTTTATGTCGATGACTAATCGTGAGAGAATCGGTCACTTTTTGGGTGTGTTGGGCCAGGCCATTGACATTGTGGCGCAAAGTTGCAGGCCATTGTTTGTTACACAAACCAAAACGAACCAAAACGCACGACTTGTACGTCTCACCTCGTACCAATGTAAATATTGTAGCCTGCTATTTAGTCTACATATCGTATTGGTAACAATGTTCCTGAGCAAACTATTGTTCCTTACATGTAAGAATTCTTTGGAAACACGCGCTGGTTCACGATACACAACGAGTATTGTCGGGCCACTGCAAAAAGTAGCGTCTCGCCGGTAAAGCGTATTTATCTTGGGCTTATAAGTGAAAGGAATAAGAGCGACCTGTATTACAGCGGAAGGATTATTGATGGAGGCGTTTAAATAATGGATTCGTATGAGCATATCGGGGTCAGTGTGTCCCCATGAGTAACGGGTACTGTCGGAGCCTGCGCCCGCGCTGATCTCACGGCGCTGTGCTCCACAGACCTACTTAACTCATGCAAATTTCTACAGCCTCGGGGGACGTCCAACGGGACGTATCACGCATCATTGCAGTGTAACAATGCTAATTGGAAAAAATAACTCCGTTTCGATGTTTGACGTCTTAAACAACCATACACTTACACCAGCATAATGCAGGTAATGGTAATACCGGACAAACCCATCTTACGTTGGACTGGTTTTAAGGGCAATCATATTTAAAGGATTTTTTAACGATTTTAACCGTTGCTGGTAATTTCCGAGCATTCAATTCCCAATGTCTCATCGTAATTACAGTGGTATAGTTTGAGCTTTTACTTCAAGATTAAACCAATATGAACACGCTCCAACATACGAGTAGGTACATAGGAAAACTGTAAATCGCAAACTTAAACAACTGAACGTGATCACGCTTCATGTAGACTTTAAGGATGGCGATATGTCATGCCAGTTATTTTCAATCGAGGTAACGGGTCGGCTACGATTAACGGCACTTTCAATATAAAGGATAAGATACCTACATGTCGAGCTGTGAATCAAAATGTCTAAAACCACGTGCTGGCACTGAGTCATCACATTGCTAATGTTTTTGCGTTAACTACGAGCTTTGAATGACCCGACCATTTGAATTAATGAAGTTTACAGAGCTCATTGCGACCTATTAAAATAAAGACGACGCATGAAACTGAATCATGTGAATACTGAAAGGTTTTTTTTTATTTCTTTGTACATAACTATTTGCAATCAAATCTCGAATCTAATACTAATTTATTTATGGCTATTTTGGTCAGCTAATTATGTACAGACTTTTTTACTGATATTTGACAACATAGTTCAATCACAGGCGATCAGATTTTCGGTATATTAATACATAATATACCGAAAATCTGATAGCCTGTGAGTATCGGTGTAAAAAAGTGTTAATGAGTTTAAACTTACTAATAACCTGTGCTAATTGTCGTGTAAACAAAAGCAAGTCTTCTTGAAAAAAAAAACACTTGTGTCAATGACCTATTTATTTTTATACTTACCATGATTCATAATTTCCTCTGTTTTTAAAAACATATAGGTAGGTAACACTTACTCATTACTAAAGCCTAATCTTACTCATAGCTTTGTTAGTAATATCCACTTCCGGTTCCCGACCTACCTTTTGTTTATTGAGTATGTCATCGTATTAGGTACTCTCCCTACATTTTGTGATATCAGTTTATTTTATCAGAGATAGGAGTAGAAGATGTCCTTCCAATTTCATGGTCTTTAACTCCTTGGTCGGTAGGTATATTAGTCACTGCACTCACTGCCCAAAAAGATTGATCAAATAGTTTGCTATGTTAAATAAATAAACTTTGTAACAGTTACTCACTGGATTAACTGATATAAACGGTACTTGTGTTAAGTAGTGTTAGATCATTCACCAACCTATATCGCCCACATAAGCAAAAATTACTCATTCCTCTAAGTTCATTGTTAAACGACAGCGAAACTTTCGTACGCATTTAAGATCGCATGCAAGCACACAATAAAGACTGTCAATAAAGCAAATATAATAATTACATTAGCATACGATGTTACGTAATATAATGGAGTATGATAATCGTTATTAGTATTCAGAGGCACGACAAAAAAGGCGCAATATGTACACATGTGCTGGAGAACGCCATGGGCCGATTATCTATAGCCAAGCGATTACAGTAAACTATGCGGGCATTTAATGACACCTATGTATGATTGCGTACTTTACTCATTGTAACGCTGACATTGGCTCGGATTCACGTGGAACCATCATTAAATTGCCCTCCGGTATTATGGCAAAATTGAGAGCCGTCCATACAGTGCCATAATGTATTGTGTAACAATAAATCACCTTTAATTTGCATGAGAATTGCTTTTTATTATGTTAAATGTATGTTGATGATGATCGTGCTCTCAGGAAACTAATGATATTACTCAATCTAAGAACCTACTTGAAAAAGAGTTCTATAATAGATTTTATAAAGAACACCAAATTAACTCAAGTATTGTCTTAAACTAATACTGGTGTTCAGCTGCATCTGGTTAGACTGGAAGCCGACCACAACAGTGTTGATAAACCTTTATAATAATTGGCCGATGGACATTGAAGTAAAATAATTTAATTAGTAATTATTTAGAAAACCAAAACACTGCAAATCTTAAAACCAACGACCAAAATAGGCGAAGTACGAATTGGTCACAAGGTTCTCGCAGGTGTGAACGAAAGTTATGCTATCAACTCTGACCCCACCAAATAAAGCCTGCCCCTTATTAAGCTAGAAACATGTAGTGCACATGTTCTAACAAACAAAACAGGTTGCTCATTACTGGCTATCACAATGGCCAGCTAATCATAATCAGTAGTCCGAAGTGCTTAATAGGAGTTGTTGTAAATATGCCTCGGCTGTCACGCGAGCATGTTCCAGGAAATACATCTGTTCTCAGCGATCACTCAGATATGCCTTCCAGGGAAGATCTGACACGTGCAGGTATTTGTCAACACTTCCCTGTATGCGTAATCAACAACATCTCGGCATATTCGGCACATGCTTAACATGTGCCGAATATGAGGTGAAAATATGAAGGTGTTGTGGATGTCGCTTAGTGATAGCGGTTTCGTTTTGACAGAGATTGAAAACGACTCGTGCTAACTGTACCGAGATTGATTTTTCGTGTCTCTAGCAATTAATAACTAATTCGACCTGTTAAAAAAGCTTGTTATTCTCGACAAAATAAATCGACTGTTGGTTTTGTTGTGTCAGACCTACTTACGTTTTTTTTTCAATGAATGTTTTGCAACTTGTTTTTTGTATGATCTATTAAAATTATCAAAAGCACACACGATAAGATAGTGTGCATCATCCTGAGAAGTCTAAGCAGGCAGTAAATATATTGCATTTATCTTGTTACAATGCTAACGACCCGCGCCGCCTGCGCCACTTATATTGCAGCACCTCTGTACATACCATCTGTTATTACAATTACGCGTTGAAAACCTTATATAGGATGTATTCAAATGAAGATACAACAAAACGCTTAGGGGTAGCAAAAAAAGTGAAATTATTATTTTGGGATAATGAGGGGTAAATTATACCAACATAACGTATTAGTAGAGAAAACATTTAACGACAACTGCTGAAATTGGGGGAACTACTGAGATGACGGGTAAATTGGCATAAGGACTATGAGGATGACTTTTTAATGATGATGAAATTAAAAAGTTAATATTCCACAATCTGTCTTTAATTTACACATTGTATAAACAGTGCAGCATCTTGTTTTCTCATTACACCATCTCGTATACATATATTTAAATTAAAAGTGTACCTATATGTATCACGCAATTGCATAAATTAGTGCAAATTATCAGTGTTCTCGTTTTATAGACCACGTGGTGCCTATAGGGTGACATGTTTTTCACCACTGCGCCACCAACCACTCGTGGACTATATTAATGTTATTATGATGTTTTACAACATAATTAGTTCACCTGTTACACTTATTTATTCCCTATTAGTGTCATGACATAATTATGAGTATATGACACATGTAATAAACATGTCATATTTATGCACGGTGTTAGGAATCACCCTTAATAATTAATCTATAAAACTCAATCGCAAACGCGAAGAAGTAAATGACAGTTATTAATTATGTAATTACAGCCTATGCTAGTTAATTCTTTCACAATGTTGACAATAACACTGAGTACACATCGTAAGCATCGGGGAAAAAGGTTTTTCTGATGGTAATAAAGTTACCATTCAATTCAAATCCGACACATTTGTTTACATTTTTCTACGCATTAATAACAATATTATGTAAACTTTTTCTGTTTACATGAATAATAAAATGGCGGTGAGCTTTGTACACGTGTCGTCTCCATAATTAATTCCTATATTTTCTTGTGAACGTGAGACGTTTCAGGAATGTAGATATATGAGACATAGATAAACAAACACAAAGAGCCTTCCATACATTTCTCATTTAAAAATACACACGTTGAAGATAAATGGCTCCCATAAAAACATAAGATGAATAATTAATTTGGACCGAAGCCTATTATATAAGTTAAAACAACATGTTTGTTTGTCCATCCTGTCATCGGTTTATGTTAATAAATCACATTAAAATGCAACATAATTGCCTTTTGCGTTACATTTTGGTTTTTTAAAGTAAACAACAGCAACATTGTAAGCCACATTTTTATCACTCAGCTATTTATTACAGATGCTAGCATTTATCATGAATTCAGCATAATAGGTATATGACTGTAGAACAATTTCTACGCTCTGGGCGTAGAAATTGATCGTATTTTTCGAATTCACGATTACTTTTTGCGCGTCGATAAAAGCTTTACGCCCTGTAGGTATATACTATAAATTTTTGGTGGACTATAAATTATGAACAAGCTAAATAATTCAGGGAAAACATAAACCAGTTTATTGAAGAATAGGTAGAACCTGTGTTCCTACCTACTGAAATAATGACCATTGATAAACTGCGGTTTAGCGGACGCATGAAAGCTGCGCGCAGACCGCTGACCGCACTTATTCATGCGCACGTGCAAAAGATGGATAATTACCTCGTAATTAGTTTCAATTACGTTGCGATTGACGAAAGATTAAAATAGAATTTATCGCGTGTGAAACCCCACTTTTCCGTAGTAGAATGTAGAAAATGTTTTTTGCGGTAAAGTTAGCCCGCTCTTAGTGTGTGTATCCTCGCGTTTGTCACGTGGACCACGGCACATTGTTTTACTTTTCAAATATAATAGACTTTGATCTGATGATTGCTTGCCAATCATCGGCGAACCTACACGTGTAACGAGTCATAGCTTTTAAATATCTACATCGGGTCAACCTACGAATGCACAGGATTCTTTTCTATCGATAAATGTGGATGTACCTACGTTGCCTACTGCATTCCAATAAATTCTGAGAATAGATAGATTACATGGCTTCTAGTTAAGAGCTCGACCTTATCATATGATAGGGTATTATAGGATATTATTGTGGAATGTCAGTCTCAGTAGGTGGGTAGGCATACACAGTTTGCAAAAACAATATAACGAACGTGGCAACAATTTTATAACTCAACTAACTAACATTACTAAGCTCTTTTTATTAAATACTTGCGATGTTCTTTTTTTTGTAATTATTCAGAGCTAATGAAGCAATTATCCTTTTTCGCGGGATAAGTGGCTGAAAAACTCATTTCATCGATAAATAAGCGACACGTGTAGTTAGTAATTATTACTATTGAATGGACATAATATTAGCCACCTGTTAGTTGAGCACTCAATTATAATTCTTTGAAAAAAAAACAACATAATTTTCCTACATTTCAGGCTCATTGAACAAAAATTCATCCAAGAATAACTATGAAGTCCAAATCCCTATTTTACGACTGGTAGGTTCGTAATGTATGGATATGGCATGGTATAACCGTGAGATCAAATATATGGTAGCAATCAGATGTTACTGCCGACGCCGTGAACAATAAGCAGTAGCGATCAGAGGACTGTGGCCGTGGCGCGCGTGCCGAAGGTCGCCGCGCGCTTCCTGCATGCGTGACGCGCATGCGCGCCGACCTGCCACCACCACCACCAGCCACCACTCACCACTAACTCATCACAAACTCATCTTCACAAATGCATACATGCAGAAAGCACATAACAATCCCGTTACCGAAAAGCAGTCCGTTCAGATTACGGTAATACCGAGGTGACCCGCTCGCTTTGTGTCTCCGGCTCTCCGCTGGACACAAGCTATTGTCCAAGCATTACTCACGTCTCATTTATGTCATCGGCACGCTTTACCGTGTTAAACACACATCTCTTAACTCTATCTTTCAGATAATAATTTATCTGTTTTTATTCCGCTCAAAATCTTAAAAATAGGCTTGTACTACCTATCTTTTAAAAGATCTAGCGACATCTCACAGTTCGTCATCGTATTTTTTGTCATCATGTTCTGCGAAATCCTACAAAAATATTTATTTCCCAGGATCATGAATCGTGATCAGGGTTAAAAGACTTACGGTCGGTGGCATTGTACGTTAAAAATATTTTGTTTTTGATCACGATCTCAAGAGCGTCTTGCTCCTCGGCAGACTCCGGTGTGATCTTGAGATACAAAGATACGCATTTCCCGAAACGCATAACAAGGAGGCGGTCGACACCTTGTTGACAGTTAGATATGCAAACGGCATTTAAACTAGCACAACATACTATAAGTAGACTACTGCGGAGATGACATAACAAAACAGAATAATCTTTTTAATAAACATTGAAGCATCAATAAAACCTAAATGAGGCACGTCAACGATTATGTTTCACCAGTTCATTGTTCTAAACATACGAAGGAAATTTTCCGAGAGATGTCCCCTCGACGTGTGGGACACGCGTCGAATTTTTATATCGCATTAATCGAGTCGAGTAGGAATGATGAAAACAAAGAACATCACAGGTTCTTGGCACTTTCTGCCTCGGCTATTGTTCTCCGGAGGAGCTTTAGACAGGAGAATGACCCTCTTTATATGGATACGTTTATCATAACAGTACCTGTTTCAAATGACAGGAAATGCCTGGCCCATGACAATGTGCCGACCATAACATCTTGGGTTTATCACGTGGGTAAGGTACAACGACCTATAAATTGTGGCCGAAAATATCTGCATTACATACTGCCTTACTAAAGTACCTTATCGTGACTTAATTCGATGCTGAACGCACGACATTCGTCTGTCCGGAGCCGTATCCTAGTAACAATTTCTGAATTTCAATATTTCGTGTACCGCTCGTTGCAGCCCGAACATTTATTTGGTTGGTTTCATGTTGTTTCAACGTAACTTATCTGATATTCTATTGTAGGTGCGGAAAGAAACATGGGATAATTTGATACGGAACTATTATGACGAATGACATTTTTATTAGCACAATTGAGAATGTAAACAAGTCTGGCGTGACAGCGAATTGGCGATGCTGTATAATATTTTATGGTTTTTCCATGTCAGCGAGTGTCGTACATTGTCAATTAAGCTTACCTATCTGTTAATCATGTCTCGAACCGGTCTTCATGGAAACGAATTAATGAAACCACAGATTGCTCATGATCAGATAGATCGCTTCGCTTAGCTCGCTTCTAAGACTTTTAACCGATTCAATGAATCAAGCCACATTGTTTTATACATAATATGCTTATCTTATCGTGAGTGTCCCAATTTTAAGTTGCGAAAAGTTTCACCAAGTTACGCCACCATGTTGTGTCTCTACATTGTCTGTATTATTATGAATATCGTATCAATAACTCAGTGCTTTATACTTAACAGGAGCAACCGATTTACTTTTATGTTATTGTTGCTGAAAGTTTTTATTGGGGAAAGATAGTTTTGTCTTCGGCATGATTAATGACATAAATATCTTTATGAGTAGGTAAAATATTAATATGATTGTATGGCCGATTGCAATCCCAGAAATGGTTAAACACCACAAGCACAGCCCAACAAAAACTAAGGTTCTATGTTTTAATCTTTTAGTTCGTTGGTATATTTTTACCGGCTAGACCTCCTCGCAATTACTAACCAGAACATGTGTTACTTCTTTGCCAGACATAACATTTCGAATATTATACAATATCTAAAGCTATGCAAATAAACGAAGGCACTGAAAAGCGGTCGCCTTTTGTAGCAGAATTTTAAATATGAGTATAATTACCCTAAGTCCACCATACGAGTGTAAGCGGGTTAGTAGGACGCATATTAGCCTTGACATAACCACGGCTATTTTACACGGTTTTTCAGACCTTATCGTTTAATTGATTAGATTGTAATTTGGCGATTCGCATTTTTATTTATCCGCGTAATTACGTGACTGTTATTATCACAAGGTATCTTTCACTCGTGGTGTTGGACAGACCCCCCTGTTATATAGCCCGACGACTTTTGGAAGATGGCTGGGCTAGAATGGATGCGGAAAGCAAGAACCTGGTGTTAGTGGACAACATGGTAGAGGCTTATCTGGCGCAGTGGCGATACGAGTTTATCTATACATATGTGTACGTGTACCTATGTACGTAGTGAAGCTTTGTCCAAGAATGTTAAGGAAATGCATCTTTATGATCTAAAACTTTGGCGAGCCTCCATAACAAAACGTGATTGGCTTTCAAATTGTTAAATCTTCTGCTATAACTTTCCTTTGTTGGCCTCCATCGTCAATAGTGATGTTATGTCATTCCTAGTTATTCCCATTTATGTTAGTGACTGTATAGAATGTAATTATGAAGCTGATTCATAATAAAGGGCTAAGATCATCGTTTTATTTTTATTTTATTGTAAATACCTAAATCAATTACTTTTTATTGTATTGGACTTGTGGTTTCCGCGGTTACACAACTTATCTTTCTACTAGAGTAATAAGAAAAACTACCTTTTCCGCTTTAATATTTCCAAAATATTACAAGCCCCGCGACTGATGGAACTCAAACATAACTGGCGATACTAAACCCCTCTGCTCAGCCCTTTGACGAATACGACGTTATGTTATGTTAATATTACAAGCGTTTAAAATATTTTTTATTAATATATCGTCTTTGTTTATAAATGATTTCCATTAAAACAGCAAGCCTGAACAACCAATAATGATAAAATAATATATTATAATATTATCCATTTATATTCCAACGAGTAATTTATTTAATATCGATATTGAATTCAAGACAGCTTACTAGAAATTATTAGCAATATATGACTGTGATAGGAATGTCTACTTATGCGGCATTAAGTTGTGAGCCGGATAAGGCTGCGGTTATAGGTCAGCAGGCAGCGAGTAGCGGAGCGGGCATATCATAGCATAATCACCCTATAACGTTCCCACTGCTAGGACAACAGCCTCCTCTCTGTAAGAGGGAGTGACACGTAATCCAGCCAGTTTCCTTTACCGTTTTGAAAGTAAAGCGCATGTCAGGGTTTGAACCTACGACCTACAACTCATGAGTGGCGGCTGTTTCCACTAGGCCAAAACTGCTCGCGGAACGGGCGTTGTCAAATAATACCTTAAGCCTTAGCACATATTATACTAATATAAATAGTTCTTTTTTACAAAACCATGTCAATCATGTCACCATATGTGTTTTGAGAATTTAGAATTAAGAGTAGCTATATTTTTTGTCATTTTATCATTCTCTGCTATTGGCATGAGATGAGATCTAGGAACGACAGCAGATCCAACGTCACCGTAAAGGATAAAAAACAGCTTTTTAAGAACATTATGTTGGTGCTCATGAGCTTTCATAAACTTTCTTGAAAGCTTGACAGTCTTTTTCCTTTTTCATGTATATTTTTACCTTATAGACTTTAGTTAATAGTCCCACCCACGCTACCTGCTGACACATAACAGCAGCTTTAGTATGTGGAGTGGTGAGGGTATTGCGTTGCCGTGCGCTCGCCGGTCGCTGTGCTCTATGACCTAGAACTTGACGGCAAGCGAGCTCAACAACTCGTTGTGACTCAGGCGCCCGCGCCGTATTCCGAGAAACGATGAGATTTCATTATTTACGTGTATCCTATAGAATCCCGTAGAAGTAATAATTCTTGCTGCACTAGTGTGACTCAGTTCGCGCTTAGAGGTTTATGTGCATTCATGCACTGTCCCTTTTGTGAGTAAACTTTTAATTGGGTAGGTATCGAACATAGCATTAGTTTGACTTTGCTATGCGTATTGTCATGTGGCGTTACTGGGGAGCCTAATGTTATGATGTTGCGAGACCACAAATCCATGACTTGCATGCTAGATTTTCCGGAAGTTTTTTCTACAGGAACATGACGTTTGTTTGATTTCTATCAATTGTAGCGTGGGATTTTCTATCACTATCACTGATCCTTCGTGGTAGCATAAAAGATGATTACGTACCTAGTGTAGGTACTCGTATGTAATAGTAAGGATCACCAATTTCTAAAACTTAGTTATCTTTTATTTTCGCGACAAATTATTTGAAGCTAAAATAGAAACACTATATTCAAGTAGCGTTATCACAAAATTCTACTTGAACCTCCATGAAATAATCTTTCTTATTTTTTATCATTGTCATTAAAGAACAGAGCTTATTATTTTCTTGATCCGCTATGAATGACTAACAAAAGCCTTTTGTAATGCAGTCGTCGTCGCCCTCATTTAAAACTATTCACTATGGGTTCGTCTTATCAACCCAAATGTCTTTATCTTAAAATGCGTCACCAACAGACATCTTGATAACTCCTCTACATTGAAAATAGCTATTAGGACAAACAAACTCAACAAACATCTCATGTTTGGAAAACCTACTATATTATATTTACAAAGAATCCACATCTATACTTATAATAAATCTGTAGAAGTGAAAATTCTGTACATTGAAAATATCAAAAAAATAATTTACAGGGGGTGTTACTAGACCGACACCGAACCCAAAAATGTGATTAAAAAATTTTTTGTCTGTCTGTCTGTCTGTCGGTCTGTCTGTCTGTTCTATCCCGGAAAAGTATATACAATAAAAAACAAACTTAATTTTGCGGTTCGATCCCTATACCCAATTACCACTGTCTGTACTGTACCAACCGCAAATACTAAGTTTGTCGTAGGTTGGGTCACCCGCAGTGGAGTTCATTTTTATTCCTTTTAGTTTTTAGAGTTATTTAGGTTTATTTTTATATGAGTCGTAGGTATAGATTTTAATTTTAAAGTATAGGTAGTATATTTGATAGTGTACGTAGTGACCGTAGGTTATTTTATAATACTGTTAGGTAGGATTAGTCATTCGTATAGATATTAGTTTTTAGGGATTTTGCTTATTTATTGAGTTTAGATTAGTAATCATCAGAAATAGGTTTATTTAGGTAGGTATTTAATTTTCTGTTATTGAGTTTTTTTTTTTTAATTAGGTAGGTACTTAGGTAAAGATATCATATAGGTACCCTCTTAATCACCACTAATGAGACACAATTGGTTTTCTACTGTAATTAGCCACAAAGGGCCCGCGAGATAGAAGGCATTCTGGGGAAGCACATACATTTTATCCTGTTAGCACGTTCCCGTGGGATAATTTCCGACATCCACGCGGGCGAAGCCGCGGGCAGAAGCTAGTTTAAAAATATAATTATAAAGCGGGTAGTATCAGACCGGACTCGGAAAAAGGATGTTGATTCCATGATTAATTTATACTTAGCCATTCATTCATACACAACATTAGCGTATTTTACAAATAAATACTACACAAATGACGTAATGCCCATTGAAAAAGTATAATGACCAATATCTTGCTACACCCAAACACACACACTTAACACACATGTCTTATATGGTGCGCGTGAGTCACGATCCGTGTTAAACAAACGAAATGAGAAGACAAACAAAGTGTTCTAGCGGCGAAGCGAAAAGCGGGCCACTTATCTCGGCTGGACTACCTCGATTTATGAATGAACACGTTACTACGAACACCTACGAGTGTATTACTCTACCTAGTGTCATGTATGGGACTCAGATTCAATTTAATTTATGAAGCGCCGGTGAACGTTGTTCTGAGAAAAGTTGAATCAGCGACCGCTATGCGCACCTATATATCATTTCCGATTCCAATGATAATAATTATCGATTATCTTCAGGATGTAGAGGAAATCCGTATTACAATAAATACCTTACTAATAACACTAACAAGTAGTTTGTCAAGTCTATTCAGTTCTATCGTTATCTACAATGATTAAGCGAGATATTTAATTATATGCAGTTACAAAAAAAAATCCATTTCAACGCCAATATTTCAAAATTATTGCGCTAGAAGAAGCAAAAAATGTATATTTCGTTTTGCGAACGTTTTTCTTTTAATGCAAAAAATTGTAATCGACTTACCATCGCGTTGTCTGCATTACCGAAGGTCGGCGCGGCGCTACTCCTGGTCAGGAACACCAGCGCTACCGTCGCCGTCCACAGTATCCTCAGACTACTCCTCAAACTAACGAACGCCATGTTTCCTGGTGATATCCTTAATTCTCTACTAGATATGCTCATTTGATATTTCCTTATGTTATAGTTTTGTAAAAATTATCTAAAGGACGGAATAATTGTCATTACTCTTTCTTAAACTATTTGGTTTGTAAGTATAGTAAAATATAGTAGTCGATATCTTCGAGCACCACGATGATATGTTATCTGAAACAAAGAATTAGTAACAATTATTATCGCGACATGTGAACCACCTAACTGTTTACGTCACCGCGCCTTTGGAATGAAAATGCATTCACGATCTGATATACAAGTGATAACTTTATCCCAATATCGTACGAAAACCGGTAACATTCATAACATATAGGCATTTACATTATATTTATAGTTGTTATCTTTAGGTTAGAGGTTTTTGTAGAGGTCGGCTCTGCGTCATATCCGCGACATCGTTAATTGCTGTGAGTCAGTGGCCATCATCTGTACACTTATGTAAGTTCTTTCTGGATTATCAAGACATGAGCTAAATACATAATAATTATTATTGTTTTGTAAATATACAGATTAAACTATATTGAAATGATTACTCATACAAGTAGCTTAAAAAGAGCTACAGATTTCTTATTACATGTTTCAGAGCAATGTTGAATTTAATTGAAAATTAATTTCAAATAGTGATGTTATAGGCCATTTTTAAAGGTCAAGTAGCCTTTTTTTAAGTTGTCAAAGCACAACGTTAAACAACTTAAAGAATTCTTTCACAGTTTGATTTGCTATGTAGAAAAAAATTCATTTCTTTTCCAACGCATGTTTATCTAGTAAAGATATTAGCTATGAATTAACTATTTGCATAACTTCAAATCAAAATTATCATTATTATCTATTGTCGTCGCCTATAATGAGAATGATAGTGCCATACCAATTAAAACTGATTGCTCTTGCACTACAGTCATTCATAGAAATAGGTCTGTCTGTCATACACCGCTAGATGACCTACATATTTTCGACGTGAGTTGCGAAGGGCTTGTCAAACAAACACCTAGCATTATCTTCGTTAATGATAAATTATTTGTAGCCAACGGCATATAGTAGGTATATAGAGGCTACACAATGTGGGGAACTGATTAGATATTCAGCTGTTTGTATTGCATGTCCGTATACTCAAGAGATTTGTGATTCACCGCGGATTCAATCATTCTATATACTCGTAACAAAGCAAAAGATTGAGAATATATGCAAAGATGGTTGTTCTTCTTCATAACTAGATGTTACTTAGTTTTTGGAACGAAGTTCCTTATCGCGCGTTGCGAAAGGGGGCTGGACGGAAAAAATTAAGACCAAAAGTTGGAACGACACTTTTTGCTATAGTTGTAAGCCGTGCGGCGTGCGCGTGTTTCTCTGTCTGTCTCTCTCTCTCTCTCTTTTATAGAAAGCAAGCCAGTTATACTTCGTTCCATCCGGGTGTCCCTTGACACCTCTCAAGATTTTTTAGTCTTTCTACAGTTGCATGCTTACATAATCAGCCCATGATTTTCCCACTAATCGCGGGCAGTAATCCTTCACGAGGGCCCATAGCGGGTTGATTTGATAGACAAATGCCTTCGAATTCTGGTTCTAGGTTGCATGCTTAATAATTTATAATCACACGCTTCTAAACGTCTACGGTACTTTACAAGAGCCCTCTCGAGAGTTGATACTAAGTGCGTCTGCCACACCTGAGACTACTAACTAAGTACTTCGATAACTTTCATTAATGTTTCACGCATGTTTTATGAATTAATCTTCTAATTACTTGTTTCCTTCCTCATGAGAAGATGAAGGTATACTGCTTAACATAGACCTCTACATAGACCGCAATAATACAAGGACTTCAAGAAATGCCATAATAACTACTCAAAACTTTTTATATGTAAAGTTCAAGGGGATTTTTTTCGAATATAATTAATTAAACTAGAAACTTTTAGTAAAAACCTGATTGGCAGGTAACTCTGTTTAAAGGATCCACAAAAAAGTGCTTTACATACGTATTTCATATCCTAATTCACTAGCAACAAAATTTCCGGGTATTTATTTATTAGCAAAAATGAATGGCAAAAAACTGTTACCTTCTAAAAACAACCTTTTAATATCATCTGGTAATATCAGATAAATACTGGTATTCAACTGCATCCGGTTAGACTGGAAGCAAACTCCAACATAGTTGGCAAAAGGCTAGCAGATTATGATTTAACAATAAATCATGAAAAACATCACAAAAATCAATCTCATAGACGTGATATATCCGCCAGGTCAATCTCTACAACTAAAACCGAAAGCGCGGATCTATGAGAGGTGTCGCCAGCAATGTTCCGCTTGCCAAAGCGTGACGGCGCGGAGGTAACGCTGCGCCCGCGCCGGTTTCACCGACATTGGATTCGAATCTCTTACCTAACATCAATTACTCCGACACTTTTTTTCTATAGCATCTAAATGATTGCATTCAAATATTTTGAGTTATCTTAGTGAAACTGATTACATTTAATTACTATTTAATCGATCCGACCCCGACAGTAAAATTGCAATCGATAACCCGGAATATGTAAACATGATTCCAAGCTAAATCATGTAATTGATAGTTTATTTCAATCGTTCCAGATTACTTGCTAAGCTTAAACGGTTGCCTAGAGATACTACTGATTTTTCAATAGTCATCTAACTTTTATCTGAAGAATATATTATATGACAGTTTGACATATTTTCTATACAAAAGCTGTCAAACGTCAATCATTATTCCTCAGATAAAAGTTCGAAAAATCAGCCCTTAGAAGTATAGATAAGATTATTAATGAAAGGTAGAAACATAAATTAAACAATAAAGAGAGCACTAAGTACGAACTATGTTTACAAATAAGTTGTTTTATCCTATTCGGTGCCGCGTACTAAGTCAACCTAATATTATTTATTTATTTATTATTATATAAAAGACGAACTGTTTTCCTCAATTAAAACAGTTTACAGGTTGTTGTTTTATATAAATGTTTATATTTTTTCACAAACTATACAGACCTACGTCATTTCAAACAAGAAGTTTCAGAGAAGCGGTAGGACAAAGTAGTAATGGAAATAATATTGAATAGTATTTCAAACTTATTTCATTTTATTAAAATGATGATTCATCAGTAGGACTAATAACTTAGCAAGTTAGGTATTATATTGAACTTTTGATACTAAGAATCGAAATAGTCTTTATTATTTTTTTATGTGTGTAGGTAAACGTGACGTATGTAGTGAGAACGGGAGAAAATGGGAGAGAAAAACATATTGGGCCGACCGAGTAATATGGGCAGGCAGGAGATATGGATTAGGTATAAAGTTTTCTTCAAAAAGACCTCAATCCTCTAAGCCTTACCCTTCGAGAAAGACTGCACCTGTGTCTGCACACTTATGATATATCACGAGCAGAAGGCTAGTCCTCGCTAACGGAGGACTATAGATCTCAATCTTTAATCTCATTATCACAACGGTAATAAACCGATTATTTTATGTTCCACCATTAAATACACACGGAATTTCGCGAGCCTGCCCGAGAGCCTTTAAAGTTCGTGATTGACATCATCGGTTCATTGTACATGCGCTGTGATGACGGCGGGTGCGATTCTGAGATGCATCTCAATGAGAGCGCATGCGCCGTGTGGTCCCGCCTGACGTGCGCTCGCGCCGCTTCGCATTGACACGGCATTGGAACGCTTCCTGCTTCCGGATCCTCGCGGGCAATACTAATAGGTTATCATTATCGAGATATCATACTACTAGCTAGTATGTATTTTAATTGCAATATTGTTGTTATGGAAAAATCTTAGTAGTAATGTTTAACTGCAACGATTTAAGAGTAGTAGATAGATGTGTGAATATTGACTGTCTTGTTGATCTAGTGGCAAGTGCGATTGCTGAGCACGGGGTCCTGGATTCTCAAGATGGGTAAAGCAAATTGGGTTTACCATCAAGAATTTCTTAGCAGCAGCCCGGATTCTGGATTTGTTCCCGGTTGATGGGCATAGGTTCGTCCCTTATTGAAAATGAAATTGTTTATTGAAGTAATTGATTTACATAAATATTTACAAAACAGGGCCTTAATACTAGGTGTAGGTAAAAATATTTGGATTCTACCTGAACTAGGAATAAACCTGTATCTCAGGTGTCTCACTCAAGTGCTTATACATAAGTATTATTTAAAATTCCTTAAACAAATATTAAATAATTTATCTATCATTATTACGTGAGACATAAAGATAACTACTGCCTAGCCCTTCGGAGAATACAGGTGCGATGTTAATATGTTATTACCTTCCTAGCTACAGTTTCTATAACTCCCTATTAATGATCCTCTAATTACCTTCGATCTCCCATTTTCCTTGTCATCCATTCGTGTTACATAAAACGGTAACGAATGGTGGAAACTGCCACGGCATGAGTCAAATCATGTTTTGGTTGAATAAACCTCAGGGTCACAAGTGACTCCACATCACCCTTACGGACGTCAGTTATTACGAATAGAGAACATTGTGAACATTACTAATGTACGGCTTAGGTCATAATTATACCTGAATGTTAAACGAATCTGTGGTTTCCTATGCAAATGCATTTACATATTACCTATTTGTATCTATTTTTCTAACATCGTGTAATAAAGGAAATCATTTCCTCGATGAACACTTGTACATTTGTATGCATCGGCTTCCATTATTGTATAATTGCGTTTTATTAATCATTATACGAATAAGTGGGTGGTGACTTGTGATACGTATCGATATAACATTAAGGCTTTGAATCACAGCCTGAAGCTTTATGTGAACAAAGACACAGTTTTCAATCAGCTGCTCCTCATTTAACTTAATTGGAGCTTTTGCTTAATTAATAACGATAGTAATAGGTGTTGTAGTATTCCATTAAATGCCGATAAACGAATATATTAATTAGTTTCAGGTAATGTTTTAATTTTTTTTTTTACTTTACATGAGCAAATCCCATTTCTTATTCTTCATAATTATTTCAAAACAGTAAAACTGTAACACGGTACCAAAGAAAGCAGTCCGAGGTTAAACTTTTTCACGAACAGAAGGAGAAAGGTTGTTTCTGTACTTTAGCATTGAATTTAAGTAGCGACCACATGCATAATTAATGTGCCCATGCTTTCCAACATTTCGTGTCAAGTTCGGCGGCCCGACAACGTAGTGACTACACTGTGACTCACTACGGTCGCAGAACAAACTAACCAAACATGTTTGTTTACTATACAACTTAGGGCACTCATGCCATCTACTTTTATTAATTTAAAAAGGTACTAATGGTCATAATTGAGGACCTGTTATATCGATTTACTTGGTCAGTTACCTACATTATACCTATATTTTCTCACATTGAAAATATGACCCGCGTGTTAGCCATTCTTATGACAAAACTTTACCTGCGAAACTTAAGTTTTTTTAGAAAAAACAGAAATTATTTAATCAAATGTAAGTATATATGCATAGATGTGAAGCATTTGTAAAGTGTATGATCAAAAGCGCGAATTTTAACTGGCCCCAAATGTGTCATGTGTGTCATGAATATGAGATAATAAAATTAAATTACCTTGCAACAGGTACCTACATACAAACAACAAACTTCATAGAAACTAGAATCAGATGAGGCCGATAAAAAGTAATTAAACATTGACAGAAGTGACATATTAAATCGAAAGCCCTTCTGCAAAAACGTTTTCTGATTGCACTGTGTTATCAATCATTCAATTTATAAAGTTATCAATACATTCTTTACACAACAAGTACAGTAAACTAAAGGAATGCTCAAAGAATGAGTTCATACTGATCTTAGTGCTATCAAATAGATAATGTTTATGTCCTTATCCACGAAAATTATCTGATAAGGGGAGCGTCACGCACGCTTCGACTCTTTCTTTCAAACATAAGAATGTTTTAATGTTTTGTTACACGTTTTATAGCGTCTACAAATATTTTTAAAAGAAAGTGACTTTTACGTCAGAGGTAAACTTAGCACTCATATCAAATGGCAACAGTGTGATAAAAGTAATTTTATTTAGAGCGTACACAACGCTACGTTCGGAAAATTGCAATTGAGTTTTCGTCAAAAGATGTTCTTACGCATAAATAAACATCGTTTCTGTTATTCAATAACGTCGATTGAGAGTGAAACAAAGTTATCAGTATACACGAGTTTAGAGGCAGAGGTCAACGTAGTTGTCAATAAAAGGTGCTCCTATTATTGGGATAGACGTTAGTTTACTACGCCGGAGCTAGTGTACCGTAGCATTACCACAATGTCAGCTGCTGACCGTGACACCGAACCGGCAATACTCCAAATCACCAGATTTCAAATATTGCACAGATTTCTTTGATTAGACTTCGTGAATTATAACTTTACAGAAAGGTGAACGGATCACGTGAAGGAGTTAGTTCCATTAAGTTATCTGCAGGTTTAATCGCTCAATGACACAACACAATGTTACGAGTATTATCAAATTGATGAATGGTTATAAAGTTGACTTTAGTGGTACCTTATGTGGTTATAGTTAATCAATAAACACGTTATCAATTTATCTAATTCTAAGTCTTGCAGGCTTGTTTGTTAGTTTTTCATAACACATGATCATTATTATGGTGATGAGTTATAAAAATAACTTTAATTATGGCGTGCGGTAATCAACGTATCAAGTGATCTGTCCTTTGTCCGTCTAATCACACAGATAAACACGGAAATTTTATCAACTAACCTGTTAGACTGGTCCTGTGCGAAGTTCACGCAATCCTCACTACTTGAAACGTTAATGTCTTCGTTTCACTAGTGCGATCACGTCTCGTACCTCTATTACTACCGAAATTTGTAAAATATCGATAAAAAATAGAGTCTATTCATGTATAAACAACAATCACAAGGCACTCTCGAGTCACCGAATGTCCCGCTTTGTTCACTTTTTTCTTTGCAATTGCACGAAATTTCAAAGAAAATGTGTTCGTTTGTATGGCGGGAACGGCTGCGATCGTTGCGCCACCGCGTGACACGACCTACCGCAGACCGCGAGTTTGGCAGAGTGTGCGCCGCGCCGCCGCGCACTCCTTATAACGCACGCGACCCCACCGCTCCCGCCCGCCGCGAAGCCTCCGCCCGCCCCTACGCACTGCAACTTTACAGGAAAACTTTATGCGCTTTCGTTGAATACTTTAACTTGTTTTTTATTGCACTCACTTCCAGTTTCCTTAAATTTTACCTGATATGCATGCATTATGAAGATGCATCACAGGAATTCGTAAAGTTCGATAACATCTCAAAAGTGGTATCACTCACAAACATATGCTTCATTCCTACATAATTTTACGCTTAAGCAAAACTAATTTAATCGCGTGGAAGACTGTTCTGAGTTACGAAACGTTTTATCAATCCTCTTGTAAAGTTTCGCACCATCATAAGTACTCGCCACAGACATGGCTACAGACATATAGCCTCAACTTGCAATGCATTAAGTTCATTATTTTATAGCAAATAAAATAACAAAAAATCGTATGTTGTATTTGACTTTTTCATTTACCTCATTATTTCATTTACCTTTTTTTTTAATGATTTTACTAATTGAATACATACATTTTCCTGTAGAAAACTGTAAGAAAAACGATCGAATTATAATTGAATTATCACCTAATTGAGAACAATGGATAGAGAAAATGTTAGACATGGCTGTAATTACATGTCATTACATGCGACCCAGGTTAAAAGGAAAATAACTACTGAGTACATAAGTCGAGCTCAATTACATAAGACAGAATCGTGCCACAATTTGCGACGTTCCTTCATAATAATTTATAGGAAATATCGATATTTTCCATCAACAGAATATTTCGGAAAACTGCAATAAGAGTCATCTTCATTACTTTCAGCCATTATAATATAATTAAAAAGGGGTTGATCGTATACTTACGTATCATCATCATCATTAGAAGTTTACGTGGAAAAATACACTGGTCATTATAAAAATCAGGAACCAAAGTGTGTTTTGTTTGTCTTGACAAACTAGGAACATTCTACATAGTATAAAGTTCTTTGGGGAAGTCCAATGTTTAAACTGGTTTAAATGATTGTTCATAACCCGCTGAAGATTTCCCGAGGAACATTATTTCCCATGAATATGTCAAATCATCTGTCAAATAAACTACATAGTAATTGCAATTATTAATGTATTAGAGCTCAATAATTACATTCATTATTATAATAAATGAGTACATAATGGAACTACCGGTTCTTAGTAACAATACATTTATTTGATTATTTCTCGTGATAGAATTTAAATGGTGAAATACCCATAGTAAATCACTATTTGTACGCCTACAAGTGGTATGAGTAATGTACCTACTTCAAGTGGCTACCGATACTAAAGTAAAATTTATTTATTTATCGTGTTTGTTATTACATACATCTGATAATATTTGCACAATAAATGATAGTAGCTGGCTGTCACAGGAAGTTAGATCATTGTCGTGAATTAGCGAAAGGAGCGGAACTTTAGAGTGTCTTGGCACCGGCCGATTATTCAGCGTAATCGCAGACGCATCGTCGACGTCGCGTAGATGCTCGTAGACACTCGTAGAAACTGCGTAGAGGATGCGTAGATCATTTAAAAAGAGAAACGATGCTCACCTATTTTTTGCGAGCACTAATAAAACAATATGAAAACCTGCAACGTGCAGAGAGTCTCGTACCTCACATCAATAAGATGCTTTGCCCATGCACAGTAAAATTAACGCTTACACGAAAGTATATAAATACGCATTTAAATGTTATGAATCTTAAGCTTCAAGGGATGTCTTTAAAATACGGTTATTAATATACAAGTAACTTGACTAATGTTAGTTTATGGAAATACAGATATTTTTTATCTAGTTCAGACACAGATATTCAAAATCTGAAAAAATTCTATTAAATTGTTGTATATTTTTGAACAAAAAAAATATACTTAGATATACAAAGGGGTCTGCCAGAAAAACAGGGATAAGTCCGTCAAAATGTGTCTGGGATTTTCTGATAGGAAATTGTTTGTTTACTGTGTACTCGTGGTTGGCTCAGAGCCAACACCGCTGGTAATAAGTGATAATCGGAACCTGATACACATACATTTGCGAACTATAGGTACAGTAGCGGTCCAAAGCGGCGCGCCAGTTTCACGAAGCAATAGATTGACACTTCTGTTTAACTTACGACCTTCTTCTAATGAGTAATTCCTATACTTTATAGTATACACACACACACTCTATTCACCCACTCAACACACACATTCTCGCATTCGTTTGCAATTACTTTGAATACTTAATCACGGTATTGACTACAGTTCACTTATTCGTAAAATTTTTGGATTATACCCACAGATATCAAAATAAATAAATTATAAGGTAGATGAATAATGTACTCTGTGGGTAGATGGATGCAGTTAACTTAAAGTCTTAAAGAGTCATTCAACCGCGACTAAATAGAACGTTGTTCATTGTGGGTTAGCGACGTGTGTTCTATATCTATATATTAGCGGTGTTGTAGTTCCTTTTAAAATGCAAGCAAATTTGAACATTGAAATTAAAGCGAATATTATTGCGCTGCGTAAAATTGGACTTAATATAACACAAATATCTGATGAAACCGGACTGAGTGTAAGTGTAATGATTAAATTATTTTATTAAACAATTTATCTTATTAAAGTAGAACTGCTGATCCTTATTTTTTTAAAACGTTTTATAATGTCTAAATAGAAGAAAATATAATTCCGAAGTAAATTTATTTACCTAGATTATTGAATGATGGATTAATATAACTATATTAATTCTATAAAATGTAACATCTCTTGTCATTATAATTTTGTTTCTAAATCGTAGGTAATATTAGTATTTTGCTTAGTAGCCTAACAGTACTCCTTTTTTTTATTTTAGAGAAGTAATTCCATGGCCGGCACGACCTCCTGACCTCAACCCCATAGAAAATCTATGGGGTTTAATCACACAGCGATGGGACGCAAGGAATGAGAGGACTGATGAGCAATTGAAGCTGCATTGCCTAGAAATCTGGGAAAATATAAGAGGAACAGACATATGTAGTAATATTGTAGGGTCGATGCGCCAGCGTTTATTTGATTGCATTGCTAATAATGGAGGTTATACGAAGTATTAAATTATAAGTTGATTATAGCAATACTAAAATTATATTGTGATATCCGTAATAAGGATTATTTTGAGGTTTAGCTTCAATCTTCTTTTCATAATGAAAATGAATACTTAAGCAATAACCGCAATAAGTCCTAATAAATACGATTATTGTTAACTTTGACATTTGAGATAGGCAACTTAGGTAGGCTACTACTACTGAGTAATTTAATTGTATTGTGACAAGGAGTCCGCACTTTCTTTATTTACGTGGGTAGATTTGCTAGTTGTAGTTTGTTAAAGTACTCTAACAAACTACAACCAGCAAATCTACCCACACAGTGGTAATTAAAGGACAATATTATTATATTAAATTGAATCTTTGCGACAAACACACTTCTATTTTTTCTAGTCCTTTAAACCAAATACAACCTTATTGCATTAAACATATGGTCTTAAATACAAATAAAATAGACTATATTACGTGCAACGAATTTACAAAACGCATAATTACGGTGAACCGCTATTACCTGCTTAACTTCAATAAATTGTTCTTTATGAGAAAATAAACTGTTTTAACTAGACGTTTATTTATTTCTAGTTTATAAAATTATAACGAATAAACAATTTAAAATTACTTATAAAACATTTTTATTTTTAACCCCATATTACAATAACAATATAATAATAACAATATAATAACTTATTATTATCGTTTATTAATCTATCGAATAATAAAAAAAAAACCGATAAAGAATATTGTTGGAAAAGAAAAATTAAAAGTCCCATCTCGAGATTGGAACCCAGACCTATGCGTTCGATAATCTAATACGTAAGACTACCAGCTATCGGTACTTGATGAAATGACTTCAATTTTAGCAATGGTATGAACCAACCAAAGTCATGCGTAATTACGTAGCCTATGTGCAAAAGCGACGGTATGTTTTTTGTTTCGTTCGACGCCAGCCAGTGTGCGAATTCTGAGATGTGCGTTCTGTGTTGATACATCACTACACACAGACGTAGGTACGGACGTTACCGCGCGTTCACAGCAATACAGTCCTTAAGCTGGTAATCAATTAATGACCCTTGACTGTACCTACGCTCTACGTAAGTACTTAACCCTTTACGAGCCACGCGTTACTCGTAACAATTACGTTTCAAACGTGTCGCTGTACTTATAATAAGACCATTGACTCTCTAATAACGGAAATTAAATCAATTTGTAATATTGTGAAGCTATTGCACCATAAGTAGATGAATATTCAACATTCTTGACAACAACACTCGTGTTCGACTGTACCAAGACGTACTACCTACACCCTGTATCGTAGCATGATCTCCTTACTATGGAACCTTGGCGGTTCACTACCTACACCTTGAAGCTAACTTTGTACGTAGCTTTAAGTTTTAAAGGAAAATCTCTAACACGGAAAGGTTTTCATTCTATTGCAAGGAGTGATCCAAATACAGTTTTATTTTCCACGAACGCTAACCAGAAGAGGAAGTCACATCGAATTGGGCCTTTTTACGTAGGTATTAAATGGTAAGGCGATTCATTTAATTAATTTACCGAGTTGCAAACACAGGAAACTTTAATTGGATCACCCACTAATGGTAAAAGCGATAGCTTTCGACAACCACTACTGATTCACGCGCATAAAACAAATGAATGTCCATATACATTCATAGCTTAACCACATTCTACGTATTATCAACTATTGTACCCGTTTTCCCGGTAATCAGTCACCTATCGATACAGGTAACGAGGTATCGGGTAGGTACGTGGTGTTAGCTCATGGGGCATGACAATACCGACCTTGGGAAGACCTGTGATGACAAAGCCATTGTATGTAGTGACTAAAGCTCGAGGGTGGTGGTAGCTTCCCTTAGCCACGGTGAGTCGGTGAGGTGAAGGTCGTACATACGGTATTGTAGTGGCATCGTGGTCATAACAGGCGATGCCGCCTTTGACTTTGTGCCAACTTTCTTTGTTACAATGTGGCGGTATTGTTTATTGTGTCACCTAGGTTCGCGAAGGTTTAGAGCAGGTTAGACTATTAACATGTTCCTTTTGCTCGCGGTGTATCGTTAATGTAAAGTTATGAGATGTTAGTTCTTATGAATTCTTATCTAGGAGCTTTTGTAAGGAAATAAGGAATACAGACTTGCATTATGATTTGTAATTCAGACTTTTCACAATGTTCATGGCTAGGGGAGTTCTTAGATTTTACTTTAAATTCTTTATATTTATGTTGCTAGAGTAACTAAAGAAAAGCTTTATATTACAAACACATTTGATAGACTCGTGAAAATGCAAAGGTTTGTAAGGAGGTCATAATATCTTAATGTGTGTATGTACACTGATAATCACAGTTTGTCAATTTTTATAAGGCGGTAAACTTATTAGTAGTAGCTCATACGTAATTAATCCTTTTTCTTATTTAAGTACCTAATCCTTATTGTTCAATGTATACCTTTGCCATCAAAAATAATTCTACAATGCGTAACCTCTATAATTCGTGACATTCAACGAAATATTCAAATTTCCATGAAAAACGTAGAAATTTCTCAAGGCGAGCACAATAAAGCAGCAACGAGTTGGTTCTGGGAAGCCAGCGCCGAATACACCGGGCCACGAATCTACGATCGAGCCCGATTACGATGGAGGCCGGTGATTCAATCCACCCCGGCTCACTCATACACCTAAGTACCAGTTACCGGGTATTTTACGACCCTATGTTTGAGGTTTTCCTAATAACAATTTTGATTTCTTTCCTTAACGTATGAAAAATAGGTAATCCATTGTATTTGAGTAAAATGGCCAATTTTTAGTGCGGCTGGAAAAGTCAAGCAAATATTTCTTTTTTTCTTCATAATAGCTAATTCTCTAGATTTATTGAAAATCTAGAGAATTAGCTTAGAATTACCTTTCATTTGCCATCCTCACGTACACATTTTGAACCTAAATAAAGACAATGCTCTTTGGCTTAACAGGAAACTTACGAGTAGTAAACACATTCTTTAAGTTTTCTCGGATTTACCGTGAGGTTTTTTAAAATGCAAATGAAATTGTCATTAAGAACCTACTTGCAAGGTTACCATAGAGCTCAATATATGTAGTAAGTAGGTAAGCATAATATATGTGTACTGAGTTGTCGGATACGGATACTACTTATTCATCTTGGCTAGGAGCATAACTCAATAGTGCAGGCTGCCAAAGACATTGATTTGTCGCAACATCCCGCCAGGATTATTCCCTCTACAAGGCTAGAATAAAACCTTCTTCATCTCATGAATCAAAGTAGGTACACATATAATCAGTCTAATTGCCTCTTTCATCTCGAGTGACATAATAAACAACATTACAATAGCGTAACTTTAGTTCCCAGATCACCATTAAAGTAATAGACTTAAACATACTCATTAAATTTTATGGCTTTGCCTGGTATTACGATTACACAATGCTGTGGAAGAATTCATCAACGTCGCAGACTAGATAACGTGTCCCGATACTTTTCATAGATTTTATTTTTGCTACGTCCATGTTACAAAAGTACGTACACCCTGCGTCATACGATCGATAATTGTTTAATATCGTAATTATGATTTCAATAAAAGGCGCTAATTGCTCAGTTCCTGCGTTGCTCAATCGCATGTTCTATCAAAGATAAGCTCTAACAACCGGGTCCTCTCTCTGATTGAATTGAATGGTTGACGCTGACAGTGATTGATTCCTAGAACAACGTAACCATGTAACCTTCTTCTAATACGTTTTATTACCTCTGATGCTATCAGTCTTTAGACAAACAGAAAGCCCTATCTAGTTGAATGGCTCACAGTTTTTAGAACTTTAACGTTACTCTAACAAATTGTTTTATAGCGTTTGTAGGTCAAAGGCACTAAAACTAATAAACTTTGAATATATGGATTCATACCTACATCATTTTGTAATTGTGAACATGATGTGATATATGTATATAATAAGTACCTATCTAAGTAAGATATCACAATCCACGATATTTCGGCTTTAAGTAATTTAGCTTGATCAATCCAACTGAGTATCAGCATTTGGTCAAGCGACTGCTATTCGATCTGCCTTGTGTTGCCATGATAAATTGGGAGCTAAAGTAAAAAAAAATATTTAGGTCTTGTGTGTATTGTAACTTAAAATGCGCTGCAATAAGGGAGATCTAAACTTTTGGACTACATCGTCGTAACGTCATCTACTCGTATCAATCAATCTCCGGCGTAGCAATGAAATAATACATACATATGCATGCATATCTCGCAGACAAACATAAACAATAATAAATGTAGCCTCAGCAACGTTCTCATTTGTCTTCTTTAACGGCTGCTCTAGACTTAACAGCGTGGGACACATTCCGAACGTGTGTGCGTTCCGTGGATGGCTAGTAAGCTCGACTGCAATGCCAATCATTGTGACGACAAGTTATCGGTACTATCGGCGAAGAATCTTCACTTGAAACATAAGTTTAAGGAAAGTGAGAGAAGTTGTACAAACGTTCTGTATACTCAAAATGTCATGAATTTTCTATATACCTACCTATTTTGATATTGAATAGCACACCGATTCTTTTCTCTACTTTTTTTAGAACCAGATAATATTTATATCATATGTAAGCTAACCGAGCTTACATATGATATAAATATTATCTGGTTTGAAAATAAACTCATATTTATAGAAATATAACTTATGCTCGATTGAAAAAAGTTTCCGTTTTCCGGATGTTTAGAGGTAATATAGGTATATCTACTGGTTTTCTATAAATAAGGAAAACTCAAAACAACTAAATCATTAAGTTACAGGTATTATCTCATAGACTATACTTATTATTTTGCTTAGCCGCGCACAAGTTTACCTATAATGATTACTGATTATGAAATCTATAAATATGTACTACTTTTCTGATTAATGTGATTTTGTCGAAAAAATAGTGATTGAAACAACTTGGTAAAAAAATATTTAGAAAAATACTTCTGTATATAATTGTTAAGCCTATTGACCTTTAAAACAAGTTCATATTTAACTGTATCAAGCCTTAATTATGCAGCAATGTCCGTTCGCACTGGAAGGAGTTTGGCAAGAGATCCGCCGCTATTGCCAAGTTAGACTAGCAGTCGGAACTGATGCGATTCACCCGCACTCGTGACATTTGCCAACGACCTTCCACTGCCAAGTCGATGAACTTCCATTTAAATCGCTTTAATTGTAACCGTAAATATTTGACTAAGAATGATAAATCAATTTTAAAGAAAATACTGCATTGTTTGAGGTATAGGTACCGAATATAGTACCTACAATGTGAGTAAGAATAGGTACCTACCTCCAGACAGTTATGATTCATTGTCTAAGTGACTTGAAAAAGGAATTTTTAAAAAGGTTCTAAAGCCTTTTTTGATGGTCATATATAAGAAGGTATAGTTTGAGGTTTCATTAAACTACAAGTAGAACTTTTTGAGGAAGTTCTAGCCTTCCGATGGTCTTAAAAAATGCACAAAAGTTGAAATAACTACCTAAGTAATAGATATGGTATTCCGATCGATCGCATTACTCAACCGTCGAGTAAAAACAACAATACATTCACCGAATTCTTGCACGAATTGAAGGTTTTTCAACTCGAAGCTTCGCCTTCATTACACCGCGCTGCATCGACTTAAAAGTTGATACAAATTACACTATCCTAAAACGTGATGTTCCACGCCCTTTAATTGACGTAACAATTAGCAAAATGAATATTTTAGAACTTTGTACTTTACACGTAAGTATTACAAACATTCCTTTCATTTTTCAAATGTGAGTTTAACTCAGGATAATGTCTTGTAGTGAATTTGCAAAGCGGTCATAAACCGAACGATAGTAGTAAATGCCACAACGATACGAATTCAAATCGACGTGTGCCGAGAATGCGCAAAAACCAAACGATGCTTTACAACTTGAAAAATATTTTAAATTGTTATCCCAAAGCCCGTAAATCGCGCGTACCAATAAAATAAATCGCGTAAGTAAAATGTTAACTCATAAAATAGACAAAATACCAGTTAAGCTTAATACATATTTAATTTCTAAATTCCTCGAAATCGCTGCATACCGTCGTAACTTACACTGCTTTGCCGCGAATGGACAGATCAATTTACATTGTTCGTTTCATCTAAGTAGCAGTTTACACGTGTCATGAATTTATGATATATAGTTTTCCGTAAGAGAATGAGAGCAAGTGATAACTAAGTAACTGCATCACTTTGTCGCGTGCGCACTATTCCGAACATTAATCAAAGGTTTTCTATTAAGATTATTAAGTTAACGCAAGCTGTTTACAACGTTTAGATGCGCCAGAATTTTCTGCATTCACGTGTAAAAGTATGAACAATTTATTTGTTTCGTATACGGTTAATCCGGGGTAACTAAAACATGAATGACCTGGAAACCTTCATACAATTAGGTTTGTATGCATGTTTTCAGTGCTGTGTTTTGCTGAAACAAAGAAGACTGAAATTATTACGCAGAAGTCTGAAACTGTAAATTTAGTAACAGTTTAGTTACATAAAGAGCTGAATGGTTCTGTTCGGGGCATTCGTGAATCATATGGAGCCGTTAGTGAACTTTACACGAACAACTACTACCTTACTATGTAAAGAGCTTATTGAAATGGTATAGCAGGTACCTAAGCAAGGTACCTATATGGGAAGAGCGTATGTATATTTCCAGGCGCCCATGACACATTCAATTCAGGAAATGGTGATGGTAATTCCATGACTTTACATTAGGTAAAGACATTCCTGTAAATTTGGTATATGTTCTGGAAAAACCAAGTGAGTTTTTTTTTTATTTCGTCCGAAAAACTACTTTATTTACATTATATAAGCTAACATTTAAAATAATAATACATATATATGTACATGTGAAAAATAAGCAAAAGAATCATAATGCATCAAAAAAATTCGTCCGCGTCGCTGTCAGTGCCAGTGCCCAAAAGGCAGGCAGCATTGCCACGTTGTATGGCTATGCTAATTCTTTGGCCAAGAAACAGGCCAGCCCTCTGGTCATGGGAAGAGTCGACTAACCTCTTGGCGATATCTTGAAAAACCAAATGGGCACTGGGAACCCATGGCCCTAGTGTTTCAACCCCAAACGGGCCTAACATATAACTCCCAATCAGGTTGGAATATTTTCGCCGTTTGAGGTTTTCTGCACCAGCAGCAGCCACTCCAGCACAGCCCACCGTGCTAGGAAGATGGGATGGCACAAGGGTGTCGACACATGTTGCATCCCACACCAAAGGTCTGCCTAACTTCCAGGGCATTATGGTCATTCCGTCTGGTCTCTTCCCATCGTCGCGTGCCAAAAGCCAGAGCCCCGACTCCCACTCACCCACAGCCAGCAGGCGGGCACGCTCAGCAGTATTGGTGGACGTATTGATAAGATTATTTCGTACCAACTTGCAGAGCGGCTCATCCCACTGTCTCTGGGAAGATGGGTTTACGGCCGATCTGTATGCGGGCAAGCCGCTTTCTAGGCGTTCACCGCGTCGGTCAAGCAAGCCACTTCAGAGTCAACCAGGCAGGGGGCTAAAATTTTCCCGGTCAACTTTTCGGTGCTGTGGACAGAGGACAGGAACAGGAGGTACATTACGTAGGAACCATTTAAAATGGTTATTAATGTGCTGCGAATAATATGGTCAATTTTGTCCAACAGATGTGGTTACTTCCATAAAGGGGAAGAAAGTAGAAAATATATAAAATTTGGACCAAAACAACAATATCTAATCAGGGTGAATGCCGAATGTAAATTAATTTTGTAGTCTGTCCGAAATTTCGTTAAAATTTTTAAGTTTTTCATCTATGAAAGGTGTAAAACTATCTCCTAAAATTGGGGAACCTAGAAGGTGCAACAACTTTTGACTAATATTTTGATTTGTGGGGCTTCTGCATTAAATTTATCTAGAGTCAATTGTCTGTCAGTAATGTAAGAAAGGTAAAGTTTACATTTTGAGGGGTTAAGGTCCAAGCCAATAGATTGAAATTCCTGTTTGAGGAGTTGTAGATCTTCCAAAACAGTGTCTACATCACCTCCTAGCGTTCCATCATCCAAATACCACACATTAAACTTTGAATTTAGTTTCTGTAAAATTGGATGAATAGCTAAACTGAAAATGACTGGCCCGAGAGGGTCACCTTGTTGGCATCCAACTGCAGATTCTAAAACATTGTCCTTGTATAATAATTTCGATTATTACCACTGTGCACCCTCTGCTTGTCCACCCGGGTGGACAGTGTCACCACTTTTAAAAATAATTCCCACTGTCCCCGGGGGGTGGCCAGTGAGAATCATTATTAAAATAATTCACTGTAGCCACCACTGGTGGACACGGCTACCACCATAGATTATAATACACTATAGTTACAACTTTTTCAAACATTTACAATGGCCACCTCCGGTGAACAGCGCCACTAGATCATTGGATGACAGATTACTTCTTAAAAGTATGGTGTATCTTTGGGGAAAGGCATCGCACGACTAATGCTGTTGAAGGATGGCACCATAAACTGAATAAAGCAATAGGTAAAAAAAAACAAACATGCTGCAAGCTTTAAACAATATTATTCAAGAAGACGTTGTATCAGTATATTCAAGAAACGCAACTGGAATTTGTAAATGGCCAAATAACCGTAGGACAACTTCTGGAAATGATGAGAAATTAATATTGCAATGATTGGTAAATTACTATTGCAAGTATTTACTTTTGTTTTTGTTTTTATAAAAAAGAATAAGTATTTAAACGTAGATTTTAATTACGATTTTAAGATATAAGTTATTATTAAAGTTAAGTTCAATAAAATTAAGTTCAATAAGTTCATTACAGTTCAATAAATGTCTATCAGCCAGGTTTGGACAAAGAGAATGTTGGTTTTAATAATGGCGCTGTCCACCAGAGGTGGCCATTGTAAATGTTTGAAAAAGTTATAGCCGTGTCCACCACCACCAGTACTGTGTACCAGTGGCTACAGGTAATTATCTTAATAATGATTCTCACTGGCCACCCCTCGGGGACAGTGGGAATTATTTTTAAAAGTTGTGACATTGTCCACCCTCGGTGGACAAGCAGTTGGTGGACACTGGTAATAATGAATTGGACTTTGGCGAATAATTTGGAGGGGTGCCTGTAGCACTGCCACATAAAACCATAAATTTCGGGTAGTTCCTTTTTGACTTCAGACAACAAAGTGTCCCTGTTCACAGAGTTAAAGGCGTTCTTAACGTCAACCTTGAAGATGACCTCACCTTTGTTGGACTTTAATAAGGTGGAAAGGGTATGCACGGCAGTCTCACAGCCCCCTTTCGAGCCAAAACCAAGCTGCAGGCGCTGAAACTTAGCGTAAGCGATTCACTGTACCGCTTACAGCATATTTTGGCTGCTGTACGCCTGTAGATGCAACCAACGACGATGGGAGGAATACCGCCGTCCTTCTTGCGCAGGGCACACAGGTTGGCTCCGTACAAGACATCGACGACGGCCTCGTTCACACCGCTGGTAAGCATGAGGTTAATCATGGCCACAAGCTCCTTCAAAAGCGACTCATCAGCTGCCCCGGCGCCTGAACTCAATAGATCGTTTAGGTGTTGTGGAGTCAGGCCGTCGAGGCCGCCGGCGGAACCAATTCGGAAGGAGCTCACGGCTGCAAAGAACTGGGGGGCCGAAACGTTGAGAAAGGTTGAATTTAGGTCGGGAGGGTCGGGTATCGGGGTAGGTGAGACCATTCGCAGGCGCTGGATGTTTACTCTATAGAGCTGTTACTGTTTCGAGAGAGTAAGGCGCCATCACATCGCTGCTGAAAAGTATCCTGTCCACACCCCTGATGTTACCTTCACTTCATTTGGATTCCACATGTGAACATAATCCTTTTCTTTATATATATGAATATATATATATTATGTATATCTGTGAGTTTTTACAACATTTAGGTCATGTTTTCCTGTCTAACTTTTACAGTTAAGGTAAAAGTCATATTGTGATCATGTTGGTAGCAACATAATTTTGGGTCGTTCATGGTTCTGGATATTAGGTACACCACGGCTGTACCTAGGTACAGCCGTGGTGTACCTAATATCATTAGGTCATGTTTTCCTATCGAACATTTAGGTTAAGGTAAAAGTCTTATTGTTATCATGTTGGTAGCAACATGATCACAATATGACGTACGGCCGTGGTGTACCTAATATCCAGAACCATGAACGACTCAAAATTATGGACATGTGGCTTCCGTTTGTGTTTAGTGTAGCAGATGGAGGCTTCCGAATTCCAACTGCTCCAATAAACAAGAATACTGGTTTAAAAGAAATGACTCATCTGATCAAAGTGCGTCCCGACCCGATCCCAGCACAGTTGACAACTGGGTTTTCCTAAAAAAATCATATATGAATTAATATATTCTAAAGTATTATATTAAAAGTCCCCGTCATCTGCATCTTTCCGGAAAGGTGTTGATGCGCGCTTCGTTATAAACTGTCAAACTATTTAGGGCACGAGTCAGTGAGTCACGTCGTCTTTCTAAGTGGCTGCTCCTAAAGTGAGGTCCAAATTGAATAGATTGTTCTCACGCACCCCACAATGATTGATGCATCATCGTTCCGTTGTTCGAGCGTAATAAAAATATCTAAGAAAGACACAGACACACCTTCCCGCCTAAATTGTAAGAGTCATCTAAGAGTTTCCAGAGTAGATAAAGTGAATACCTGGCTCTTGTGAAACAGAAACTCCTGGTACAAGAAAGAGGAGGCAGGACAGGAGACAGAGACTACACTGATGTTTGTGTCTTGAAGTGAAAACAAAAAAAAATTATAATATAATTATAAGAAAGTAATTAAAAAAAAAAATACCTGGACATAAAGTCATGTCTCTCCCTGAAATTTTCAGGGTAAAGGTAGCCCTAGTACCTGTCTCTCGGTATGTTCTTAGGTAGTCTTTAAGAGCCTTCACCAAAGTATGAGTAACAAGTCAGCTTTACTATTCTTGTATATGTACCTATAATTCAAAAGTAGTAGATCAAGTCACTCCTCCGGTAAATCCACATTCCATTAATACGCAGCTTCGATCTGACATAATAGACAACCGAGGATCTATGAATAATTAACTATTTTTAATTCAGAATATTAATGATACCTACAGAAATGAATCGGGGAAGTACATTTGAATATCTTCTTGTAGTGGAGTATTTAACCGGAAGAGGAATATGACACACAGAGAGGTACAAAAAAATACAGGTATTTGAAAATGACCGTTTGAATAAACCTGCATTAAGTATAGTTTCATTATTACTGTATGAGTTGCCATATTTTAAGAGTTTTATAACCATCATGGAGCATGGAGCAGTGGTGACTAGTGGTAACGGCCGTGACTTACGACCCAGACAGGCACTTTACTTGGTGTAAATTATTTCGTCACTACCGCTCTGAGAGTTTGATAATTCTACGGTTGCACCGGCAACCGCAGAATGAAACATTTTATTTTTATGTGACATCTACCAGCCGCCCTAGGCCCGCAGGGTAGATTACAGCCCACCCCCTCTCACCGAGAGGAGGCTGTGTCCCAGCAGTGGGAACGTTATAGGCTGAATCTGTATAACCACCATTTACCGAAACTCATTGAGTACTGACAATGTAGCCGAAATCGGCTAGATGGCACCCCTATCATCATCAGATTGACAACGCTAAAGTAATACTTTAATCTAGAACGATGCTCTCTCTACTCCAATCAGATGCTATCACTCTTGGAGAGATCAAAGGTATATCGTCATCATTTCAGCCGAAAGACGTCCACTGCTGGACATAGACCTCCCCCAGAAATTGCCATGACAGTCTGGTCTCGTGCTGACAGCGTCCAGCGGATACGATGTAGGTAAGTACGTTCCCATACTTTGTCTAACTAGACAAATAGGTATACCTACCATCTCTAGAAATATCGTATTTATAATAGGAACTGCATATTTACTACAATTTCCCCATTTAACTTTAATAGAACCAAAAGAATTTTCTTATTTTCTACAACTGACCTATATTCTCATTTAAAAAAAACAATAGGGCACATTTCCTTCTCACTTAAAGATACTCACAACTAATTGTTTATGGGAATTGTGGTTTGCATTTAACAAGAACCGAAGTGACGCCAATGAGACTGTCCTATAAAATCAAAACACAAGTGCTGGTACTAATGGATAGTACCGATGGCTCGTGCGTCAATACGAGCTTGACCACCTAAAAAATCTCAAGTGATTCACACCAATTGAAGCAAATGAATCACTCTCGGCCCAATTAGTGACCATTTTCGTATACTTACAGGAAAAACACAAACACATAATATATATACAGGATAAATCATATAATATGTCCTTATACGTCATAAGAAGGGCTTAAATCGAATTTCCCTAAGCAAATTACGCAATTGGGCCACGTGAAAGGAAACTTTACTAATTTCCCCACTTAACTTTTACTTCGATACTTATTGTGATTAAAAAAATCTCAAAACCATAAATCATTCCATTCAACATTTAATTTTTTCATTTCCCTTATTAGACTACCTATGTATAATGAATGAGTCTGACGCATAATTTCGTATCCATAAGTTGATTATTTATTATGAGATGTGCATGTCGCCGGTAGAACAAAGCTTTGAAACCTTCACAAGTTGCCAAGGGCATGCTCAGTACTTAGTCTTAGTACTTGTGCATTATTATAATTAATTACACTTCCTTAGCTTATGGCTACAGCACTGTGCCGGTACCTACTCAAGTGTTGAGCCAAATGATGCGACACATCATTCTTTGTTTACAATACTTTATTTGTTTATTCCTGTAAAATACTACAGTTCATCAGCAGGGTATAACTTGTCTAGTTTTTTTGTACCACTTATACCGGATAAACATATTATTAGACGAAGAGTAAAATGGTAAGGACAAAAGTCATTCACTAACGCAAGCAGTGAGTCACCGGTAAACATAGTAATAACGGTTAAATAGACCGGTTCCGTGCCGGAGATCTTCGATAGTGGAGCTCACATATTCTAGGAACATCCATACTAAAAAACATGAGGATTAGCCGCGAGAAATAGCACTTTCAAATACAAAGAAGTCGCAGGATTATTATGCGCAAATAACATTGGAACCTGCCAGGTATGCAAGTTATCGCATTAAGTAAACAAATTGTATAAATATATTGTTACGAGCTTCGGGTTCGTGACAATAAAAACTGTCGATATAAATTACCAAAAATTACACTTTAATTGAACAACACCAATATCAACTCAAACACACTAATTATAAAACACAGTTGCACTTAAGGGGATCCTGCCGTTTTGCCGAAAAGATTTTGCCAAAATTTCATTACCCAAACAAATTTTAGAAACCTTTTTTTATACCAATGTAATGTTTGGAATAATTTTAGTACGCACATTTTCATTTGGTCAAATTTTTACTTGGCAGAATATCATCAAGGATAATGTCATTTAGGCATTTGGTCTTTAATCAAATGATTTATTACAGCAAACAATCTTTAGACATTAAACGTTTAGTCAAATGATTTTTATGGCAAAATATATAAAGGCAAAAATAAGATTTTTTGGGAATTATATATGTAATAAAAAAATGCAATTTGATTTTAATATAATCATTTATTTAATACAAATAAGGAAAAAAAGAGGTTTTTGTTAGCAGGCTATCAAGAACCAAACTAGTTAGACAAGGTTAATTTTTAAAAAATGGTTAGGTTAGGTTACGTTAAAACTTTGACCTCAGAAACGACTAGATTATATGTATAGAAAAAAAAATGGAAAAAAACAGGCTACCCGAGAATGAACTAGTTAGACTATAACAATTGACTGAATAGAAATGGTAATATTGAAAACTGACGATATCAAATATTTGGCAAATTTTATTTTGCGTAAAATGAGTTATTCCAACTGAAAGACTACATAAAAATTGGTAAAAGTACTAGTTGGTAAACAAGTCATTGTTTAAATGTTGACGGAAATTATGCGAAAAATTTTTTGGATAGTGATAATTTAGCAATTTCTTTTCGGTGAAACAAGGGAGACCCGCACTTAAGTCACACTTGAAGATCGCTTTCGATGTATTCGCTTGTATTGCTCATCCAGCTCTGTCTCGGTCGCAGCCCACCCGACCTTATTAAAGTGCCACAGATAGTTCTAGAACCTTCTATTGTAGAAACATCTAGAAGGTTCGAGTACATACCGACCACGACTGACCCGATGTCGATAGTTCTAGAAAATTCTAGCATCAAAATTTCTAGAAGGATCTTGACTCTATTAGTTCTGCTACGCGATACTAATGTCACCATGCACCAGGCATTAATTGTGGCGCGCAACAATATGTTATTGAGCACATGAATACTAGTGGTATTCGCTATTGCTGGACGGCGGCCAGTGCTAGGCTGTACTAGGCACACATCCAGCGCTTCCTAGTACACTGACAGCATTACCTTCATATGTTTACGGAATACCTAGTGCCTTAGTGCAGTAGGGATGTATCACATTAGCACTCACCGCGCCGGCCGCACACTTGTTGCACTATTCTGCGAAACAAGCAGAGGCAATGACCTAACACACAGAAGGCGACCGACATGCAGTGTCAAAGTACAATGCACGAGGAAAATAAGTTCCGCTGAACATCATTGTAATTAAACTATGCAAGATACTGCCCACCATATGCTCATTATTAAAATGCCCGGTATTTGGTACAAAAGTGTGTGGAATATAAACATGATAATTACAAATCGCTTATGATGCATGTGGTGTAGTTCGTGGACTTTGTACGAATTCATGGAGATGAACACGAAGAAGGAAGCGATAGACCATGACCACTGCTGCGACACGCGCAGTACATAAAACATTTGACGAACGATACTAGTCGATTAGTGTCGAGGCAGCCGATATCGTTGTGATATGTCGTTCATTGCTCTGCCTGGTCATTTGCGCATGCAGTAGGTACGTTGACCATAGCAATCGGGTGCACGTCGGGTCATCGTAGTAATATCCGCCGGCACCGAATCGCCGGCAGGGCAAGGCCGTTGGAACTTTGCTTGTACGAGGTGTGTTTGCCTGCTCCGCATCTCGGACATGGCGCGCTAATTCCGCGCGCTCACACTGAATCACTAATCATCAGCGAGCAGCGAGCCCTATCAGTATTCCGGCAGCACACCCGCCCGCTCCGTACGCTAGCAAATCGCTAAAAATACAAGATGGACAAGGGCACTTCATGGCCGATATGACCTTACCTGAATCACATAAAACAGCTATATGAATTACATGTTTACTTCCTGAAGTTTCAAACTAACGTCAAAACGTACGTTTCGAAGAGGTAGGCCCTAGAAGAGCCGGCAAAACTTCAGGTAGTTGTTATCCATAATAATGTTAGTAATGACTAAAATAAATACGAACTGTAATAATGTGTATAAATGTTTTATTTAACTCTATACCCTATCTATACACGCCTACATAATTATAATTATGTTTTTGATGCAATACACAGAAGTATTGTCATGTGCTCTACCAATAAAAAATGGCAAAATCAATGATCTCTGTTTGATTTCAATACATAAAGCATAGGTCATTATTATGCTAAACATGAACGAAAGCTGCTTCAATCAGATTAGCTGACAAATATGTAGTTGCTGGCTACGGTATAGATTTTTTAATGTCATGTCATTAAATAAACTCTAGGCTTAAAGCTATTTATAGTACAGGAAGACACATCTTATTTTGTAGTATAAAATAAATAATTATAAATCATTTTAAAATAAATGATATATAAATAAATGAAAAATAATAATAATAATGAATATATATTACCAAAAATCTGTCCATTGTATAGATCGATTTCAATCAGTTGAGCTTTCATGCAACTGCTTACGTGAACTAAAATAAAATTGCATTTTCCCAACTAAAATCAGTAAAATCTATAAACCTAATTAATATTACAATCATCTCCAATGGCTAACTTGTATACAATTAAATAACAAACGTTACACAAAGCAATTCGTTACAGGCATAACTAAATAGGACATCTAGGTAGGTAGTCATTTTATTACTGAGGGATTCAAACACAAGTATGAGATGAGAGTATCAAATAAAGAACCTAGTAACAAAACATTGTCGGCTCTAAATAAGGTAATATACTGCAATAAAAGGTTTATCGTTAGACCCGAGTTTAAACCATTGAGCCATTTTAAAATTTCGAGCTATAATCCGTCAAAGTTAAAGTTCTTATTAAAAAAACTAACGTTAAACCCGAGTCTATGTTGTCAATTTTGTATTAAGAACTTTACGGATGTCGAAGTAAGGTACAAAATACCTGGCTAGAAGGTGGCTGTCTCTAGGTCTAAACTTAGAACTCGTTTTGTAATAAGACGGTATGTGGGTGTCTAATGGTCTTGTTGACGATCCTAACGGTCCTAACAATCGTCGGATATTTTCGCACTAGGACTTAATCAAACAAGACGCCGCGTAGGCGCTGCGTAGCGTGACGTAGCGTTGCGTAGCGTTACGTAGCGCTGCGTAGCATTGCGTAGGCGCTGCGCTAACGCCTTGAACACTACTATTGGCTTGCACCTTATAAAAAACCAAGACAAAAGATAAATAAAAAGCTATTGGAGAACCCAAGGTCGATTTTCGTTTAAATGAATGTTATTATTGTGAAATTATGATTATTGTAAAAAATAATGTAGGTGAGAAAACAACACATTATTAAACAATATAGCAATACTAGTATACAGCAATTATTTAACTAATATTTAGTTAACGATTTTGGCAACATTTAACATATTTCCAGCAATGTACTTAAGGACAAGAAATGCTACTAAATCCAGGAACATCAATAATCCCTCGTTGGAAGACTTGTACGTCTTGATTATCGCGTATGCGCTCTGCGAGGGTCTTCTCGTGCGCGAGCGGGTGCCATGCGCCGAGAGTGCACGCGGCGTCGTCGTGCGCCGCGTGGTAGTGGCACCGGCGCGTCGCGCGCGCAGACGGCACGTACTCGAGCATGCGTACGCGCGCGCAACGGTGCAGCGCGAACCATAGACCTGAAATGATAGCTAGTTACTTAACGCGAGACTGAGACTGACAAAGAGAATCTCTGACTGAAAGACTCTTCTGAAATAATATTGAACGGTAAATGAAGAACAACAAGCTTACAATTGAAAACAGAGAAACTTTGAAAATAAATTAATATTTCTTGTCGCTTTATTTTAATTTGAAGTACATTTCGGACTTCAAATTAAAACATGATGAAAATGAAATTTTTTTTTTTTTCCTGGAAATCCATTACGTAAACAGTCACAAAATCAAACCCTTACGTAACAATTCATATTTTCAATGACGCACCTATAAAGCCTGATGACGGAGGGTTTCTCCGGAGACGGTAAGGAGACGAGTTTTGTAGCACCGACCATAGTGCCCATAGCACTTGGGGGTTCAGCAAATGGACATCTGCGTTGTGATTCTGTTCAAGTAACCTGAAACAATGAAAGTGCACAATTAATGACGACGATTAAAACAATAAATTTTCGTTTTTTTTTCTTAAAATGAAAAGGGATTTACATTTCTTCAGCTTTGTGAACTCGGGTAATAATATGTGTCCTATCAAAGTTAGGCGTAAAATAAAATAAAAATATAACAATAAAATCGGTCTTAGAATATACATTTAATCGGTCAGAAAAGTTAAGTAATTTTGATATACCAGCTCTGCGCTGGTAGCTAATTCGCATACGTATGTATCGGTCGTGGGCAGATCTTAGAATTGATTATTGCATGAAGTGTTCGACCATTTCGTGAATTGGTTGTATTTGTATGTCGAATCACTCCAGAAAATTTACTTACTTCTTATAAACAGGGAACAGAGGATAATCAGGAGAATGATACCAGTCTTCTAGTGTTGATGAGTAGTTCGCCGGATCCCATATGAGAATGGACACATTTCGAAACATCGGGTCCTCCAAAAAGTTAAATTCAGGCTTGGCTATCACCTGAAATCGAAATAAAATTCTGTAAACTCTCAAAAATATTTAATTTATAAAAGGCAAAAACCTATTTTTGGTTATATTTTCATCTGCAACTGGCTTTTTGCGAAGATAGCTATTTAATGTAAAAACATTAAATAGCTTTCTTCTTCTTTATTATTATTTTTAATTACTGAAAATGGCGTCATTATTTTTTTCGTCTAAATCAGCCTGCCTTTTATTGTTTATGTTGTGCAACCTCTATCGAAATATAGAAAATACTACGATTACTGGCAAGTCGCTGTGAAAAAGATTATATGAAGTTTTTATATTTATTATTCTTCTTGTTAAATGCCTTCAGAGAAATCGTCCTATTTATTCATAATTTTGGTGCAACCTTTTTAGTTAGATTCGAGAAAATATTGTGGGGTCCAGATTTTTAGGAATAATATTTTTATTTTTCGGTACAGTAGCCAACCTACCTGTGAATTGAGCACTCTGAAAGTAGTCTTGGAGCCGACACTCTCCGTATAATTTTCTGTGGGAGCGTTGTTGAATCTCAATACCATGTCGTGAGAATCTGTGGACATAAATAAGTTAGTTCTTCTTGCTCATCAGGGTCCCATATATCTCATCTGTTAAGTTCTACAGTACCTACTTAAAAAAGCATTACGTATATTATGTAGAATTATTTCAACTCTCAAAAAATATATACGAGAACATCCAACTATGAGCTTGAGTACAGAAATGTAAAAGTCTGAACTTTTGGGCCTCTACAGGGTACTTTTGGGCCTTTATAGGGTAGTTTTGGGACTTTATAGGGTACTTTTGGGCCTTTATACTTTAGAGGGTACTGGGTTATACCGCATAACCTAGATACATAGGTATATTATGTGAATTAATCAGTGGGAAATGCGTACACCACTGAATAATAAATTGCCGTAATAGTGAAAATACATTACCAATTATTTTGACTATAACGTCAATTTATTATATACATACCGTCAACTTAATGGCCTAACATTAGGTCACCAAAATTAAAAAGGCTTTTTAATTTTTATTAACAAAACTACTCAACCACAGGTTTGCGCAATTCCCTATGAGTAATTCAATCTTTATATGTAGGTTATCCGGTACAACCCAGTCATTGACTAAGCTTACATATAGGTGTATCATCATACGACACACATTCTTTCCTTCCGGGTAATAAATGTACTGAGTCTACGACAAACAATATGACAAATAAATTTTTTTTTCACCATTGATCATTGTCATAATAGTTATAATTCGTACAAGGCCTTGTAACTCACACAATAACTATTGCAACGACTCTTTACGTTTATAAAATAACATTATCAGACCTTGTGAGTTGTTTCCGCTCCATTTCAGTAATTTTGAAACATTCGCATAGACAACAAATTAGTGAAATCTTTTTTCTTTGTGTACCTACACTAAGTTTCAGCAACTGCTATAGTCAACCATATAGTGTACAACGTACCTAATGCTACTCGAACAAGACTCAAGTAACCAAATAGGAACACTTGTTTGTAAAATAGATAAATCATGGGATTTATCACCACAACAGAAGCAAGAGTCGTAGGCTTTATATGGCAAGATCAACAGTGCCTAACTACATATACAGGGTGGCGGGACATCGACGCGCAAACTGTAACCATGAAATCAGCAGATGATATTAGAACCCATAGCGTCGAAATTCTTCGTCGGTTATGAAAAAAAAAATCTTCTGTTTCATAGAAAAGTTCAATACCTACGCGGTCAAAATGTATGAAACAGCATTTTTTTTTTAATAACTGACGAAAAATTTCTACGCTATGGGGTCTAAACTCATGTGCTGAATCCATGGTTACAGTTTGTGCGTCGATGTCTCTGCCACCCTGTGTAAACTCACGCGTTCATCTCATGGCAGAAACTAGAGTCTCTAGTAGAGATCGCCACCTGCTACGATCCTTCCACACTCCTTTTGCTTCGTTTACATTCATCTGGTTATACACGCCGGTTGTGAGGACTACGTACCTCTAATTAAGTACCTACATATTAGTTAATTATCAAGAAACCCTAAACAAACATTTTGTTGTCAAATCATCTCTATACAAGATACAGTAAGAATGTGAAGGATTACAGGCATGCAACGTTACGTAACCCGACCTGCCAGTATTACGCTGAGCTTAAAAATAATTTTTATTTATTTATTTATTAACTAGCTTCTGCCCGCGGCTTCGCCCGCGTGGATGTCGGAAATTTACCCACGGGAACGTGCTAACAGGATAAAATGTATGTGCTTCCCCAGAATGCCATCTATGTCGCGGGCCCTTTGTGGCTAATTACAATAGAAAACCAATTGTGTCTCATTATTGGTGATTAAGAGGGTACCTTTATGATATCTTCACCTAAGTACCTAACTAATTTTAAAAAAAAATCTCAATAACAGAAAATTAAATACCTACCTACCTAAATAAACCTATTTCTGATGATAACTAATCTAAATTCAATAAATAAGCAAAATCCCTAAAAACTAATATCTATACGAATGACTAAACCTACCTAACAGTATTATAAAATAACCTACGGTCACTACGTACACTATCAAATATACTACCTATACTTTAAAATTAAAATCTATACCTACGACTCATATAAAAATAAACCTAAATAACTCTAAAAACTAAAAGGAATAAAAATGAACTCCACTGCGGGTGACCCAACCTACGACAAACTTAGTATTTGCGGTTGGTACAGTACAGACAGTGGTAGTCGGGTATAAGGATCGAACCGCAAAATTAAGTTTGTTTTTTATTGTATATACTTTTCCGGGATAAAAAGTACCCAGTGTGGTGCCCAGGATATTAAAGAATAATTATACCAAGTTTCATCGTAATCGAACCGGTAGTTTTTGCGTGATGCCTGAACAAACAGACAGACAGACAGACAGACAAAAATTTTTTTAATCACATTTTTGGGTTCTGTGTCGGTCAAGTAACACCCCCTGCCATTTATTTTTTGATATTTTCAATGTACAGAATTTTCACTTCTACAGATTTATTATAAGTATAGATAACCAAATTATATTAACAGTTTGCACCACACATATAAGTTATTAGTCAATATTAGCAATTACACATGTCCTATAATCATAAAATTAAGTTAAATCACTTAATACAAATGGACAATTTTGATGAAATTAAATGAAATGAAACAAAATTGGTAAAAATTAGATAAAATTAGGGTAAATTGAACTGTTTTATTTAATTTCTCTACTCCTAGGAGATTGTACTGGGAGTGGCAATGGACTCCAGGGGGGCAATTCTCATAATTTTAAGAACGTTCACAGTCAGAAGGCCAATTCTCGTAATTTAAAATTTGCCCCTAAATTTGCCCCTCTGATCTCAGTCTCAATCTGTCAAAAATAGCTCTAATTTCCTTACATTTTGACAAGTTTTTGACATTTGTTTGTCGCTGAGATGAGTCTACGACTAGATTTTGAACGTTTTAAATGATGAGAATTGACCTTCAGGTATCGAGTAGCATTGTGCAGGAATTCCAGTTTAGTACTCGCGAAGACATCTGAGAACTCATCATATAACAGGATGTTGTTGATATGGGTGAGGGCTAGGTACAACCGTACAATGGACTGGTCTTAAGGGTTATGGTACCGGTTTGAGGTATTTTGAATAGAGGACGTCGGCGAGGCGAAGTGTGTGTCTGATGGCTACTGGGGTGTTATAGGAGATGTACTGAAGTAAGGAGGAATTGAAATGGGTACCACGAATTAGGCGGATGAAATGTTTAACCAGACTAAGATTTCTGCTTACTTCTAAACTTTGGTACCCCACCATACCCAGGACAAATGGTGTTGGGTCCATGTACGGGTAATAACCATAAAGTTTTAAGTACAGGTAGCGGACAAAAGACTTCTTTTCGATGACCAGTGTATACACTCCTTCATGAGGGTTCCAGATTGTGCTGTTAGCCTCTAGCAAACTGCGAATGAAGGAGTTGTACAGTATGGTTATGGTTTGACGATCACTGAAAATTTTGGCCTAACGCAAGGCAAAACCTAAGTGTTAGGGGGAATGGTTGCAGGTCTGTATTATGTGCTGGTTAAATGTAAGATGTGAATAATATAAATAAGTCATCCACAGAAATAAAACATGCAATCTTGCGCACGCCGCTGCCGGCCGCCGTCGCAGGCGACGCGATGCGATGGTCCGTACATATAAGAAAGCGGAACAATAGAAGTAAACAACAAGATTGATAATAGATAATAAAAGACCTGATAATTACACCTATTCTTCAACTGTAATTAAGTAAACGGTTACTTTTTCTGTTATTCACTGAGTTATTGGCGGATGTTTGTACCTACTGGTGCTTGTGTGGGTAGGTACTTAGTTCTTTACGTTAGTAACAATCATAAAGCTGATTACTCATCATCATCCTAGCCTTTTCCCAACTATGTTGAGGTCGGCTTCCAGTCTAACCGGATACAGCTGAATACCAATATTTTACATGGAGCGACTGCCTAACTGACCTCCACAACCCAGTTATTGGGTAATACGATACCCCTTGGTAAGACTGGCTGTCAGACTTTCGGGCTTCTGACGACCCGTAACGACTGTCAAAGATCGACAGTCGGGACCAACGGCTTAACGTGCTTTCCGAGGCACAGAGGGGTCTTGGTATGTAAAGATGGTCAGCCATCCACGGACCAACCGCGGCAAGCGTAGCTTAACCTGATCGATCGAACCGTGCGGCTGTTATTTCTTAGCCACAAGCCCCTTTATAAAACTGATTACTAAAGACTTAGAATGAAATCATGAATGTGTATTTATGGAAATCAGTAGGGGTGGTCACGTGTTCACACTTCGAAAGCAAAAGAAAATGCCGAGACGATACCACTTAATGGAAAATAAAACTGATCAATAATGTATGTGGCAACAGGCGCAGCCCTTTGTTTATCACAGCTACAGCCTACAGAATGCTTACATTACATGTTACTTAGTTTTGTTTTGATATTTCTCAAATGAGAGGAAACAATAGTACCTACTGCACCCTAATTGCGTAACACACGATCAATCGGAATCGGTTTCATTTTGACAGTTCAACAACATTCATTACGTTATTTACGTGTTGGGCAGACAAATTTTTCGAACTTATAAAGCAATGGATTAGCAATTTGCTTCAACATGATTCAGATTCCGATTGATTCTGTGTTACGCAATTAGGGTGCTGATTGGTTAATAACCATTCTAATCCTGACATGAAAATCAAAGGAAACTTTGTTTTCATAAATATATCCAAGAAGCCATATTTATGTGCTTACATATCCTCCATTTTCGCAAAATATGAAAAATCTCTCTAAAATCAATCTACATAATATTTACAAATAACTACCTCGGTTTGTCTATGAAAGGATCATAAACTCATATTCCCTTGAACCGTTACTGCCAACATTATAATATAATACCAGCAATATAATGGCTCAGAGGAGCGCGGGAAGCTCCTTATTGCCGGCGTATTGTATGTTGGAAGCACACAATGGTACAACATGAATTATGCACGCCCTTTACGTGTGGGTTGATGACACCACGCCAACAATACCACACGTATCCTGGACTGCTTTTCTTTCATGCTGCATAAAATACCTATAGTTAGAACAGCCTTGCTTATGGACTTACGGTTTATTTACGTACACCCTTTTATTTACCGCCATTTCTCTTGAAACAAACTTTTCTCTGAGAGATAAATCAAAATGAGTGTAAAACTTTGCCAAAATAGCGCGGTTTATGCGATTGAAGTCCGGCCATTTATATAAATCATAAACCTCCCATGTTTTGCACTTTCTTTACTGCTCACCATAAAAATTACAAAGAAAAATTAGATGAACGATTACTTAGTATACAACATAAACAAGTTATTATTGTAGTTACGATTTGTACCTTGATAGCCTCAACTTGACGCAAATACAACGAAATCTTGGCTGAGCCTTAGCGATCTGCCTTTTCATCAGACATGATAATCATGGACCTCCAAGAAAATGGGCTAGATAAAATAATATAATATTCATAACTGTATTGTAATTGGATGTTGTATTCTCAAGTATTCTATCATTAATGAGAATTCCTGGATGACAAAAATATGTTAAACAACCTATAGCTGCTGTACCTAAGTAAATATTCCAACACAAAAAAAACAAAAATACCTTAAAACGAGTCATGTCTGAAGTCGAATCGAGCTCGAAACGAGGGGGTGTGGCACCATACATTTCCATGTCGTTTGCCACTCCCTTTCTTTAGAACAGCCTGCCGCAGATGAGCCGATATGAAGACGAATTTCAAGTTAAGCTTCGTCAAAAGCTCCGGCAAAATGCTATCCTCAGAAAGAAGTTGTTTAATTTTTTATTACTTACTTACACTTGCGATACTTAAAGTTTCTTTGAAATGCGATGCATCTTTTGCGCTTTCTTGTTATTCTACATTGTCGTAGAACTCTCGACATCGTTAAAGGCTGGTATTTTCCAGTGTAAGTAATGTTTTGTTTTGTTTTGCAGAAAGTCAATAAACATTACATGTTTGGCTCTGTTGCCGGAGGTGTTGCATGTATGTATCTCAAGTTCGACTTGGCGTGCAACCAGCTGTGCTTGAAAGAATATCTACAGCAAACATAATATTGTGTTATCTTTTCCCAATACTGTACAACTGTACAGTAAAAGGTTGCTCAGGAAGGTAATTTGGAAGCGGAAGACTATCAAGTGATATGGCTTAAACAGTGAGAAAATCCTATGTCCTGAATTGAATTGTGATAAACTTGATTGATTGATTGATACGTAGAGTTCTTTACAACCTGCCATGTACCTACCTAGGTAAAGGAAAACAATACGCAAATATATTTTAACTAGCTTTTGCCCGCGACTTCGTTCGCGTGGAATAGTGACTTCCGGCAGATTAGTTTGGATTTTCATACCTTTTTACTATTTATTTACATTTTTCCGATGAATTTTCAGTACTGAATTGATGCCGACTCTTGACCAATAGATGGCGCTGTATGTCCGGAATAAATTTTATTTTTTATTTTATTTTTTGCAATAAAAACTATCCTATGTCCATTCTCAAGTTCCAAACTATGTCTGTACCAAATTTCACACAAATCGGTTCAGTAGTTTAGGCGTGAAGCAAAGACAGACAGACAGAAAGACAGACAGACAGAGTTACTTTCGCATTTATAATATTAGTTTGGATAAACAATAAGTAAAGATGTCCTTACACGTGTCTCCCCACTCGGAAGCATGTGTCATTGTCTGTTCCATGTCTGGGCTATAAAGTTATCAGCAGATTTTCGAGAAAGGACAAAGACATGCGGTTATTCTGTGACTAACGCAAATGCAATAAAATAATAATATTATTCGTTGCAATTGTGAATCATCAATTTTTTTACCTTTGACATTTAGCATGCTCATTCAGGTGAATTTGAACAAAAAAATGCAATTTTGTGAATGAATATGCATCAAAACATTCAATCATCAAAACAGAAATATCTCGAATAATTTTGCGGTTATGAAGCTTTTAAAGAAAATGTTGACTTATGAAAATAAACAAACAATACAACTTATAGACGAGTATTAACAAAGCCGATATCATTTGGATTTTCCGGTGCGGACAGACGCGTTGGTATTACAGAAGAGCGGCGCAGACGCCGGCGCCACCGGGCAAACCTATCGTAGTTAACACAATCGAATCAGCATATCAAACCATTGGATTCTGTGTAAAACAAAGATAGTGACATGAATAAATCAAAGCGTGAAAACAGATTGTATAACGAGCAACGCAGTAGCTATTTGCTTGACAATAGTCTAGACTTAAAACTTAGGACTGACCAATAGAACCGTGATAGGTATGTACACCAAACGAAACCAAAATAACAATGATTTTTAGGGATGATTCTTCAATCGACCGAAAATCCCAAAAGCAAACTAAAATTGGACGAGTCTATTTGTACCCATATCTACCTACTAGCCTACCTACTTATAAATATGTTGGTTGGTAAGAGCTTGGCATTTGACCACACAATTACACGCAATAGTGCACCTCTATATCACTACGGGTACACGGGTACAGGGCATAACATCAAAGAAGCATGGCGTAGCTGGGGGGGGGGGGGGCAAGAGGGGTAATGCCTACCCTAGACACTTCTTTGCCCACCCTAAAAAATCGACAATATTGAAGAATTACTTACTGTTTAATCGCTTTATATTAGGGTCTACATTTTGACCAAGATGTCAGGTTTGTAGAGTTAAGGAGGATGCTCCATGATAGCCCGCGAAATTCAAATTTTCTTACGTTTTTTGCAATTTGCTGGTCAGTACTAAGTCGCACGTTGATTAAAATAAAATTCGCGGCCGTAACAAATATGTAAGTATTTACAGAATTATAATAATTAGAATCAGTAATACAACTTGATGGGTTATCATAATCCTAAAATGTCAAGATTTCATGAAATAGTCATTCAGTAGGATTACTTGATCTTAGAGAGTTGTGTTGATGACGAATATGCTTGAATATACCCGATTACCTGCATACCTACGGGATTTCCTCAGAACGAGTAGATCGATCAAAAATATATTAATTAGGCACCCATGTATACTTCTGCAATCACACAATATGAAATAGTCCTTACTCGTCATCATCTGAATAGCCTTTTCCCAACTGTGTTGAGGTCAGCTTTCAGTCTAACCGGATGCAGCTGAATACCAATATACATGGAGCGACTGCCGCCTATCTGATTTCCACAGCCCATAGTCCTTACTATGTAATTAATTTAATACAAAGTGGACAGCTGCATCATAACATTACCATACATATTGGCGACAGCGTACTTACTGACATAATAATGTAGTTATTTAATCTGTTTCAGTGAGTAATCAGTGAAGCCCCATGGACAATAATTCGTGTAATTCGCATACGATTTGGGCCGTTCGTCGAAGAGGCCGGACTACGCATGTCAATGCGTTTCACAAAGCGGAGATCCGATGCGATAAGTGGCACAATACACGGTCGATCACCTACCCATACTGACCGTACATTCATGTATTATAAGGATATACCTTATAATACATGAATTTACAGGGAGGCACTCAATACATAAGATAATAACATAACAACACGTCTGTAATCCCCGAAGGGTAAGGCAGAGCCGTAGGTACAGACGCCAGCACATCAAGCTACTACATTCTGTCAAATTTCTTTAATAGATTTTCAACTTTATCGCTGAAACATTATGGTTCAAGGTTGATTGGAAAATTTTGACAGTTTCGGGTAGCTTGACCTGCTGGCGTCCGTACCTACCTAAAGCAACACCCACATTTTGCCTGTTTTCTTAAAGTCCCAAAAGAGTATTTAAACCACATAATATTTAAAATAACCAAGCCTATTTCTTACGAATTGAACGAAGCTACCACAACCAACCCACCTGTGTACCTATCTAAACTTTTTCAAACCCAAATAGGCCGTATTTGAATCACTCAACCTCAAAAAATGTAATGTATTTAACGATAATGGGCTCATTACCGGTTTCTGACATAGCTAACAAGAATAACAAATAATAAAGCTTTGTAACTAAAAGCACATTTGGGGCGATAACTGTAAATGGACTAGCGACTAAGTAGGCATGCTACTACGTGCGGCTCAGAACACTCATACCGCGGCCGACTCATGTGTATTGTGAATCATGCGCAGTGTACGCATCGCCTTAGAGGATTTGAGAATAGGTAAGTACATACATCAATTTATAGTAATAGAAAAGTACCTACACCGTAAACAAATAGCAAGCTACTCATTCATATTTGCCAGAACTGTAACTATAAATAAAGTGATCCACAGGACTCAGTAGTCCCAACGAACATGACATTTTATTCCGAAGAAATAGCAGAAGGGATGGAGGAAATCAGGAGTGGGTTTTTTTCTTGACAGTACTGGGAGACTAGCTGTTGTTGCTCAACTGACTAATTATTTCGTGGCGCAAAAAAGTGCGAACTTATTTCTACATAGGAAAGTAGGTAGGAATTGGAAGAAGTAGGTACGTGGCTTACCTATAAATTTTCCTAATTCTGAGCCAAGCAACGCTCCAGCGCTTGTGACAACCGCACAAGTATTATAGTGACGTCCCTCCTGCAATGGTGCTCTCGGTATCCTATACCCGAGCCTCGCAAACGGTTCATCATCAGCTGTCACTGTGCGTAACTTCACACCTTTCAGGGCACACATCACCTCGTCTCTAGAACTTGTCTTACGATTACTGCTATTATATTTAACATCATATGTATTGTGAGCATCTAAGCCCGATGTAAACACTTTGCTTTCCCCCATAAGGACCCTATGAAACTCTTTTAGCAACAGCTCCTTGAATTCCGCACTTCGTTCTTCACAGTCTGTTGATAGTAAGTCGTTGCATATATATTTATCACTGTCGAACTCCAACAACGGCTTGTGTATGTTGGGGAACCTGGGACTGCCGTTACTTTTTCTCACTATGTTGTTAGACGGAAGGACATATGAACCAGCAGTCTTGTTAGATGTGTGACTTGATCCACCACTGCTCCAGTAACCGCCAACTGCCGACCTCCGGTTTTTTCGGAGGAAATCGATTCTTAAAGTAGAGTTAAATGGTAATTTAAATTGTAGTTTTTCCGCTGCGAATTTATCCTGGTAATTAACACCGGAAACCATTGTTTTAGGTGGATTTTCTGGCGTCCTGCTCGAATTTCTCTGCTTTTCATCGTACATCCAGTACTGATACCAAATTAAATACAAATAGCCGCACATACCGAAGCAGAGGATGTTAATAAATATCCAAACCGACATCGCTGCAGCTTTCATGTTTGTTGTATGTTAATGTACACACTGAATTAAATTCCGATAGCACGATTATACTTTGCAGCACAAAACGATGATTTAAGAAAACAGTTAACTGTTATCTAACCTTGAATATAAAAATCACAACCGTAAAATAGAAGAGAACTGTTTCGGCTGAATCTGTATTCGTTGGGCGGAGTGCGATCAGCTGATAAGGCGTGCACTGCGCGTGCGTACTATCGGCTGCTAACACCGCAGCGCCCTTTGTCTTATTATTGTAGTAAGTTTACCGGCTTGTGACAAACCAAAACGACTCCATAATAAATAAGAGAAACGCAGTATAATAAACTACCCCTACGCAACCGGACTTCATAAAAAGTCTGAACGTTATCCCTATGTGATTATTTTTTTATCCGAGTTCAAAAAAGGAGGAGGTTATAATTATGTTCGTCTGTATGTATTTTTTTAATGTTTACCCCCAGACCGAATGGTGTATGAGTATAAGTTCGGAGTAATCGATTTTTTTTCAGCAGCGTCTGTTGCACTTTATTAGCCTTTGACGATCATAAATATATGTAAGTTAGTTACAAAATTATATTGCTGTTAGTGTATTCTAAATTGAAATAGCTACTTTAGCCGAAATCGGCATCGGAATTTTTATTATAAGTAATAAAATTGTCCTGACTCCTGTGATACAGTTTTTGAACTAGTACAGGATACAGGTGATCCCTACCACTAGAGTTAAGTACTGTATTGTATAGGAAAGTTTTGCTTATCCATAACTGGTGGAAAAATATCAGTTATGTTTTTGGAAATTATTGTAAATTAAGAGCTGCACCCTAATTGCGTAACACACGATCAATCGGAATCGGTTTAATTTGGACAGTTCAACAACATTCATTGCGTAATTTAAGTGTTGAGCAGACAAATTTTCGAACTTATGAACCAATGGATTAGCAATTTGATTCAAAATGATTCTGATTCCGATTGATTGTGTGTTACGCAATTAGGGTGCTGATTTTTCAATCATCTGATAACTTTATTCGAGGAATAATGTTGAAATTCTAACAGTTATTTTATACAGAAACTGTCAAACGTCAATTTTATTCCTCGAATAAAAGTTATCTGGCGTGGTAAAAATCAGCCCTAAGTAAAACAAATGCATAATAATCAGGAGTTTATTTTCAAAATAGTATTTCATAAAAGTAGGTAAAGCAGATCCAATAAAAGCAGTTTTTCACAACCTGAGGGATTGATTCTTTTCATAATAAAGTAGTTTAGTGTAGTAAAATTAATAGGACTGTTAGTGAATTTGAGTACTTATTGTTATCTCTACAGTGCTTCAGTACATAGGTACATAAATACCCACAAGGTAAAAACTTTAAAACTAGACTTACTTAGTAATTGGTTCACTTGTATACGTTGTACAGGATATGGCATAGTTAAATACGAGTAGGTAAAAATCAATAAAAAATATACAATACAACCTGCATTCAGAGTGACAGGGACATCGACACGCAAACTGTAACCATTAAACACGTGATTGGACTGGACGCAGAACTTATTGTTCGGTTATAAAAAAAAACTGCTGTTTACAAGTGCAGTACCTACGCAGTCAAAATGTATGAAAAACCCTTCTTTTTTTATAAACGACAAGAAATTTCAACGCACGGAGTTCAGAATCATGAAACATGTCCCATGTCCCTGCCACCTTGTATAATACGGCCAATGAATCATGGCCGGTCCAAACTTTGCGCAGAAGTATGCCCAGTTTTTTGGAACAAAATGGTAACATGAGGCAAGTGTGAATGAGAAGACATGCGCGAAAATTCGGAGAGCCTACGTTCAGACCTCATTAGCCGTATTGTACCTGTGCTCCAAATACAGGAAGTACACATCGCGATGGTATACATTAATGATTCAAGCGAGAACAGTTCTGAACTGCTCAAAATATACTTGTCACCAGAACCTGTTAATCTCCAAAATTCCTTTACCTACTAAACTGCAGAGACCCGCCCATAGTTTAGCATTTTGTTTAAGCCCTTCAAAAAAGCGAAATAATATAAATAAATACTTTTAAAACTTTTTACAGTAGGTTACACTAAAAATATACATTGTCATTTATTTTCCCTACATGGTACGCACAACGACAGATTAAGCTATACATGTTCAGTATAAGCTGACTTCTCATTGTACAGACGCCAGCACATCAAGCAACTACAATCTGTCAAATTTCTTTAATAGATTTTCAACTTTGCGAGGAAGCATTAAGGTTCAAGGTTGACTGAGAAAATTTGGCAGTTTTGGGTAACTGGACCTGCTGACGTCTGTACGAAAAGCCTATATAGACAATGCGAGGTCAGCTAAAACTGGAAATGTATAGAACTTGATATGTCATCGTGTGTACAGTCACGAGCACCAATATGTCAACACTTGGCAACTTTCAATTGCGATTTTTTCGTGAAATAACGAATGCAACGTTGAAATACGACACATTACATAAACCTATGGGTTCGAAAATGCTATGTTCGTAACAACATAAAATTTCATTCAAAAATAAAGGAGCACATCGCTTTTCAATGAAGCCGAGTGTATACATACTTTTGTTCGTGACTGTACAACCTACACCATTTAAGCTAAGAAAAATCATTATTAATCATTTATTTACTTACTGCACTAGATATAAATTTTAATACGTCGTTATTCATTATGATGAGATTATTAATTGCTATATTACAATTTTATTAAAACACTTATTATCTTATAATTCAGTTTTAGGTGCTTACTTGGGGGGGAGGGGGCAAAATACAGAAATTGACAATGTTGTATGATCTCTGTACACAAGTACTTAATAGGATAAGGTTTATACATATATACATTAACTACTGGATGTTTCTATTTTGTACGAATGCAATATTAATTCTACTTTAAGTACGAAGGTCTAGGTACAATCAGTCTACTTACACTATAAATATTTAGTTCACAATATTCAGACTAGATAATATTATGAGTAAGGATACCCATTACCAATTTTATCCAAAATATAATTCTTGCCACCAGCGGGGTAATTGTGTATCACACTAACAGTAGCAATGGATTTCATTTTGACAGTTCAACAACATTCATTGCTTTATTTACGTTGCTGAGCAGACAATTTTTTCGAACATATGAAGCAATGGATTAGCAATATCCTTCAAAATTGTTCAGTGTGTTACGCAATAAGGGTGCCGATCCTTATAAAATGCAATATTATTAGCAGAGTGTACAAGCACAGCTCAACTTTTTGTACGAATGGTAAAAATGGTAGAAACCAGTTTTGCTTATACTTCTATGTTCAATGCTTATTTTCCAATGTCACATTTATCTTTTAAACATAGAATAAAATTGACGTTAAAACTTCAAAATGATTCCTCGGATAAAGATATTTGGCGTTGGAAAAATCAGCCTCTAAGCTACGCCTTTCTGGAAGAACGGTGGCCGCCACAGAGCATCTGCAATTTATCGGCGAATGAAACGTTATTTACGAAAGTATTTAGATGTGTTTTTTGCCTGCTGCCATCATTTTCATGACAGCCGTCACTGCGGCCGTTATGTGGCGGCCACCGCTCTTCCAGTAAACCGTAGCTTTAGTGACTCACCGTTTGCGCGACTTAACCAATCAGCCAGTTATATTTCCATATTTAAATGGTTACTTGATCATAGCATAGAGGCCGTACCGTCAACTTTCAAATCCATCCGTGGAATTCAGACAGTTATTTACGCATTACTGTGAATCCCGATTTTACCATCAACTTTCAAATCCATCCGTGGAATTCAGACAGTTATTTACGCATTACTGTGAATCCCGATTTTAGCAAGGTCGTGCTCTGCCGAAGCTGTTCTCCTTAGCAGCTAGATTCCAGCTTGTGCTTGAACTGAGTCGTTTCCATGTGGATTCTTGTCGTGGTAAGCCCCAAGAGTTTTGTTCAGTGTGGGTTGTTGTTCCATCTGTTGTAGGGCGGGGGATCAGGCGTGGCGTCGCGCCGCGACATCAGCGTCGAGTAGTGCAGGAGAGGGACCATCGCGCCGCCAAGCACCATGGCACCGAATGTCGGCTTGTGAACCAACCTACAACATTATAAATTATATCGTCAGAATAGACCATTTGTATGACACCAGTGTATAGATGATATGGACAAAAAAACTTACTAAAGTAACAAAGGCAAATATTTAACTGCAAAATACTTACCACGGTATAGCAACGATGAATAATGTATACGAAAAAGACAGGACCAAGTTCACCCAAAACCTTGTACACCGTCTTAAATTGCTTGATATCCACTGACATTGTAAAACTGAAAAAGAAGGACGACATTATAGTCATGCACATAAAGTTGAACTTCAATTAGCGCCCAAAAATACGAGGCGGCGCTCATTTTATTGACAGCAATCGAAATGGGATTTATTCAATTTGGCAAATGGTACAAGGTCTTATTAAATGTGTCTCAAGGCGAACTTCAAGGGGTCAGACAGCGGCTAAGAAATCCCATTTATCATCTGCAGCTTAGAACAGAAAATTTTCTAATGATATTTAATATGACGCGCAAAATTGTACAAGCATCATTGTAACCATCACACGGCGGAATCCCTCTACGCTCGTGTGGGCTCGTTTCCGTTTATGTGTTACAGTATGATTAGCTATTGTATTCTAAGGTTTAAACTTACGTAGTGTCACCCAATCAGGATGCAAAGTCATTGCAGATGCAAAAACTTGTACAAATCCCAAAAGTCGATATTTCCATGTGTGCAGATTAGCATCTCTCCTCTCTAAGTCATGCAGCTGATTCAAACTGTAGGAACCTTTGCGCAGTAGACAAATGGGATCAGCAGAAGGGAACCTTGTTGGACTGTAAGCTTGCAGGTTGCCACCTTCTACTACTCCCACAGCCGTGTACTGAAAGGAAAATAGACATTTGAAGGCATTTGGTAAATGTAGAATGGATTTTGGGGCGTTTTTAAACATAATTCCTCAGTTTAATTTTCTTGTAAAACTTGATATTTTAAGAACAACTATACTACTATTCATTGAGAATCAGTACTTATGGAAATAAGTGCAGATACTTTCTGCTTCTGTATTTATAATATTTGAGACATTGTTGGTTATCTTCATTCAGCAGTCTGTTGCTCAACAAAGGACCAGCAACAGCACCCTGACCAACTCATATTTAAATTAAACTTACAATATCATCCTCACGCCCTGCATACGAGAAGTGTATCCGAAGGTCGCCGATCTCATGTTCCAGAGCACTCTCTCCATGGTAGTAGAAACCTGAATGTAGTTTTATATCACTGCGCTCCGGTCTGGAGTCAGACCAAATCTCATAGTAGTCTACTACTTTGCGCTTCACATCAATACCTGGAAATAAAGTCATAGAATGTTGAAGATAAATGATGATAATAAATGATATTCATTTCTGTAAATTGGTAACAACTACAGAAATGAATATCACAAAACACTTTTACACATGTAAATTAAATTATATGTTTTAATGAGTTTTGTGTATAATAACTGTCTACTCTGAGAAGAAAGACCGAAACAAATGCACAGATCACAATCTCTTTTTAAAGTCCAGACATAATTCAGGTCAAACAGCGTAAATTGCGCCGAATACGCACTTTGATGTGGAATTGTAGGCACCAGCTCAAATTACCCATTAAGTCCAGACACAATCTTGGTCAGACCAAAGAACCAATATGAAAGCCATGGTCAGTAATGGTCTTTTGAAGAAAGAACAATACAGATTTGAATAGACCTGTCGAGTCAGTGCAAGCATTTGTCAGTAATTGTGTAGCTCAACACAGAACTTAACGACGACTCAACAAACAATAAAAAAAGAAAGGACATTTGGGAGGACCTTGATATCATATCAAAAAGTACTCTTTTCCTACACATGCATTACACATAGCTGTAATTTTCATAATATACAGGTAAACCCAAAAGCTAAATATTTATAAACAGCATAGGTATGCCCCTGCTTTACTCATAATATCAAACCATTACAGTATTAAAACATTTATTCCATAATTTATCTTCCATAGTAGGGATTTGGATACCTGTCGAAATAAAAACAAAGGTTAAGTAATAACGTACCTAAGTAAAGCCATCCAATCTTGACATTTTCAGCAATATGAGTCTCACTGAACATAGGCATGGAGGGAGGGTTGTGATGGCCAGGTCTGATGTAGAACAGGGAGGACTCCACCACATAGTCCCGCCAGTCTTTGTGGTACCAGTACGTCTTGCGAGACTCCTCAGCTGGTTCACTTAGGAAATTCTCTTGTTCTCTACAAAAATAAGGTACATTTTTATACTTGTTCACTATGTATGAGTCCAGTTAGTTGGTTATGGAGCTGATTTGATTTTCACATCCATACAAAAATGTGTTTTAAACAAAAGTGTTTTAAATTCAGTACTATACTGTCTAACATTAACAGCAGATGAAACCATATCGAGAATTGTTTATGTATGTTGCTAAGTCACATTCCCACTTACGTAGTTTCTTCAATCCATTGATACATTTGTACTCTCTTCCTCAACTTAACTGCTTGTACTTGTATATTATAGTCTGGCTCAGATATTGGTTCTAGTATCCTCAGGGGGCCCACAATGTGCACGACTCGGCCCTCGTAGCGCGCAGATTCATCGCTAGTATGAACGTCAATACTCTCAGCTGCTGACACCAATTCCTCTAGCATCATATTACTTTGAATTGTTTGGCTCTGAAAATTACAAAACAAAAACATATTAGAAATACTTCCTCAGTTACTAATATATTAAGCCAATGCTGCTGTTCTGGCCTTAAAAGTTGCTTACCTCTGCCCATAGCAGAAAATATGTAACGCCAGAAAACAAAATGAAACTCAGAATAGTAGTGAGCCATGTTTGCTTGAACTGGTTTCTAACTGCTGTCCAGTCCATCTGAAAAGAGTAATTGTATTAGGTTCTGGAAAAGTTGGCCCGAGGGTAGTCTTACGGGCGAATATAGAATGAGTACGCTTGTGTAGTCTAAATAATAACGTAAGTAAATACGAACATAGGGACATTTATTACCAAAAACTAACCTTCAGCCACAGATTCTTTATTATTCCTATATTCCACTTATCTGGTTCACGAAAATTGTTTTTACGCAGAGTACATACTGATTTATTTTTAATTTATTTAATAAAATTGAGAAACAAAACACGTAACATAAGCGACTTGACGTGGTTCGCTTGCTTGCCCGTGAAAATTGACGTTGACAATATTCAACTGTCAGTGTCACCATTGACAGATTTTATGATTGACAAGATTGAAAATTGGGCGTGTTAATTTCATGTCAACTAATTTCATTCAATAAAAATGGCCAAATAAAATAAGAGGGCTGGCCTGTTTCTTGGCCAAAGAATTAGCATCGCCATACAACGTGGCAATGCTGCCAGCCTTTTCGGCACTGTTCCTGTTGACAGCGATGCGGACGAATTTTTTGATGCCCTATGATTCTTTTGCTTATTTTTTCACACATAATGTATTATAATTTTAAATATAAGTTCTTGTTTTTAATAATAAATAAAAATAAAAATTTAATTAAGAAATAGAAAACAAATAAAAGGTTTATTACCGAAATGGTACTAAAGTACACATTGTGAATTTAGATTTAGTCATTTTCCTATTGTGACTTTGATAGCAATATACTTTAATTCCAACCAGTTTTGCCGGATAGATCGTATAGTCTCCCCTACCCCTACCAGCCAATGATCTGTCAATGTCATATTGACAACAAGAAACCGTGCGTGTTTGTTATTATTTACATTTGTAAAACGCTAAGAGAACGATTAAAAGTAAAATAATTAGCCAAAAGAATAACAGACTATAATATGCGGTCGATTATCAAAAGATGGAGATATTTAAATGGTGTTGGTTTACATTTCTCTTATTTTTCTCAAGGTGTATCGAGAAAATACCATCGCAACTTACCAATTTTGGATTTCTACAAGAAAACTACAGGTTATTTAAGTATAACAAATAACATCTAACTATTACGGACATTTAGCTATAAAAAGCCTTGAGTGTAGCTCTTCTAATTATTACATTAGACGTACCAATAACAAGGTTAGGTTTCTAATTACCGTAGTTTGTTATAAACTTTTTTTAAAGTAGGCTCACACTACTTTTGGTAGTACTGTCACAGAGCACAGCTTTCAATTTAACATAAATTCAATAGATATCCTTATAGTTCTTAAAATTATTTTTGTTCATGTTACAGGTGAATCAATATCAGATGACTACCTAACCTTATTAAAGAAGAAACACCCACACATCGATGAGGTAACTCATGACCGCTTGCAGTGCACGCTGCAAATACTACAGAAGTTTGGTATCACGCCCGAGGAGGCTTGCCGTAACCTTCATGTGTTTAGTATGAACCCAATCACTATGGACAACTACGGAGAAATACTTAGAGAGTGTGGTTTTATCAGTATTTCTGCTAAACATATTATAAAGTGAGTAGTGGCTTCAAAACAAGTAATGCTTGGCAAAAGATTTGAAGGGGTGAATAGAGACAAAACTTTAAAATGTATTGTAACGTTGAAATAATATAGTTTGTTCCCAACAAGGATATAATGCAGTAAAGAGTCCTTTTTGGCAACAAACTGTATTATTTCAATGTAAATATCTATTATTAAGTTTCATTTAAATCACCCCTGCATCTCTATTTACCCCTTTGTTATGGTAGTCAAGAAAAAAACAGTTATCATCATTTTGCACTGACTTTCAGATACCACACACTTGTAAAATCAAGAACAATAGCTGGGCTGAAAAAAGAAGGCTTGCTTCCAACAGACTTTGAAATGGAACAAACCATATTAGACAAGTTCCAAGAATGGCCTGCCAGTAGTAAAAGTTTACAAAACTTCTCTGATACTGACACATCTATATGTAAGTAAAATATTATAAAATTCTAAACTGATTTTATAAAGAGAAAAGTTTTAATTTCTTGTATGTTTGTTTGTTACCCTTTCGCGCTAAAGCTACTGAACGGATTTGGATGAAATTTGGCACATGGGTAGACCTTGACCTGGATTATTATTATTACCTTGACATAGGATATTTTTTATCCCAATATTACCACATGACCGAGATTTATACGGGTGAGAACGCTGGGTGCAGCTAGTTCACAATAATTTTATAAGTTATATGCATCGCCTGTACTTGCTTACTTTTAAAAAATAAATTGGATAAAGCTAGAGCCTCTTTAAAAAACAACTATGAAATATTATATGACATACATATATAAATATACTATAAAATTGTACTCAAACCTAATATTTTTGACTTCTTTGCAAAAATACTGTTTTTTTTATTTATTAAGCAAGACATATCAACAACGTATTTACAAGGATTTTTGCAAAGACTAATGTAAACTTTTGTTAATAAGTAGAAGTAGTACCAACAGAAAATTGTATTGATTTCAGTAACAATCCGCATGAGTGTGCTAGAAAGATTTCTTCAGTGGAAGCTAACAGTGACTCCAGAAGAATTTCAAAAGTACTGTAAAAATTACCTACCATTAAGACACAAGCCTATGTCGGACATTCAAGAAGCAATCAACATCGCACACAATGATATCAAGTTCGACAATGCAGGCATTAGAAGAAATGGCTTTGTCATATCTGCAGATCCTTTACATACTAAACTTATATTAGAGAATGTTGGAACCCTGGCTGGTATGGACATTCGAGATGCTTTGAAAATAGAACCTGCTATATTGAAGAATAATTACAATTCTGTAATACAAGTTCGAGATATTTTAGAGGTAATATTGTAGATCAAGCCACTTTAAAATACTCAAAAACTTCACTACTTTGATTACAAATAATATTAACAACTTTAGTAGCCACCACCTGTTATAAAATCTATACAAATAAATAAAATGTTAGTGTTTGTAATGTCAAAATAACACACACACACCACCCACACACAAACACACCCTAATATACTAAACACCTTATTACCAAAAAACAGTTTTAAAAAGTTTTGTCTGCCTGTTCCGACTAATTTCCGAAACGGCTGGATTGATTTTGACGGGACTTTCACCTATAGATAGCTGATGTTATAAAGAGTACTAACTTTTATTTTAGAAAAAGAATTGGGTACCAGCGCAAAATTAAATCCCATTAATTCCAAAATGCACGTGAACGAAGTCGCGGGAACAAGTAGTATCAAATAAATTCACTGGCGAAACTGTACAGATTTTATTACTGTGGAGTTTCGTCAGTTAATTTAATATATAGTTCATAATCTTTTCTTTTCCTAAATGGCACTGTAATTTTATTTCAGGAGTACAGAATATCCTTGGAAGCTCAAAGGCGGTGTCTGAAGGTATACTGTATGAGACCAGAGACAGTCCGCGAGCGACTAGAGGAGCTCAGGACCTCAAAAGAGTACCAAGTACTGTCCACAAATCCTAGGGTGAGAAATGTTTGATTCTGACGTGTTATTGGAAATTGTAACTTATGTTTATTTTGGGTGCAAAGTTAATTTCAAATTGACAAAATTATTGTTATGGCAGCAAATAGTTGCAATGGAAACAGTACTCAATGTAACCGAAATACGTTTGCTTATACCAAAGCACAATAATACATAGTAAAAGGATTATTTATAATTGCAATATTTACTTTGTTCTCTTTCAATCTCTAGATTCTCCTACTTGTAATTCACAAGAAAAAAATGCTGAGTCGTCTCACCAAGATGGAGTCTGCAAAAAAACAATGCTACAGCCTGAATCACTTAGTGTCGTCCACAAAGGTGTTCAACAAGTGAGTCATGTATTTTATATTGAACACTAGCTTCTGCTCGCGACTTCGTCCAGTGATTATTATTCCCCCGACCCACCGCGTCGCGTCGCATCGCCTGCCCGTGCTATTCAAAATCAAAAGTCATTTATTTAAATTAGGCTGAGAATCAGCACTTTTCGAACGTCAAAATTACAAAAGACAGTCCCCCAAAAACGCCCGCCCTTCACCACTTCCTAGTGCTATCGCTGGGAAGAAGAAGTGGCGCAACAAACTCCCTAGCAACACAGCTAGCTTTTCAGTTAGAAAATACTTAATTGTATACAATAATAGGTATGTTAAGTAATTAGATAAAGATAATTTCATTTGTCAAAACATGCGTATATATGCAAATTAAGCATGCAGGATGTCACAATATTAATATTTCGTACGTCCATGTTTCACCATAAGGCGTACAAATTTAGTGTTTACAAAAAAATAAAAAGTAAAATAAATAAATAAGTAAATACTAATAACAACAATAAAACCATGGTCAGCAAGACGACCAGTCAACACAAGCAGCACCCGTTCACGAGCATAACGCAAAGATCAGCCATTACCCTTCTCGCCATATTTGAGGGAAGGAGGCAACCTGATCCCCGACGCTACCGCAAGCAGTGACATCTACAGTTTCAAGCACCTCTTTATCTAAGACGATGTTGAGTCCTAGATTTCTAACATTCAGTAAGGCTAACTTTACACATTTCGTTTTCTTGGCATTGAGAACTAGGTGATTTGACGTAAACCAACCTGTAACTATTGAGAGTGCACTGTTTTCGTCGTCAAAATCTTGTCTATTCCTGTCTACTTTAAAGATAAGAGAGGTATCATCTGCAAACAGTACAACGTCACAGTTTAAATAGAATGGTAAATCATTGATATGTGTATACTAAGAACAAGAATGGACCCAATATTGAGCCTTACGGTAAACCTAACTGAACTGGTAGCCTGGAAGATTTCACACGATTTCACACATTGAGAGCTTCGTTTTGGACACCGTAATGACGTAGTTTACGCAAACGCGTGTCATGGTGCACGCAATCAAAAGCTTTGGAGAGATCATAGAAAACTCCAATAGCGTTTTGCGATTTCTCCCATGCGTCAAATATGTGTATCACTCTCAGCAGAGCAACACCCGCATCTGTAGGTGAACGACCTTTTGTAAAGCCATATTGCTCATTATGAAGGAGGCTATTTAAATTAAAATGTGTTAGCAACTGCTTGAGTATTAATTTTTCAAATATGTATTTTGCTAAATGTAGGTAAGATAGAAATAGGCCTGAAAGTGCCAACGTAATTTTTATTACCTGATTTAAATAATGGTATGACTTTACTACTCTTCATGAGGTCAGGAAAAGTTCCTAAGTCAACACATTTATTAAAAGTAACGTCTAGATAGGGGGCTACGATGTCTATTATATTACTTAAAAGTTTAATGTAGATGCCTCAATAATCACCGGTGTTTTTAGACTTATGTGTGTTAAAAACATTAACTACATCACGCGGGGTTACATGTTCGAAACGAAATAAAAGACTACATTTATGCACACTACTATGCAAAAGGTTTTCAGCTTTAGACGGTGACGAATTTAAGAAGCGATTCGTAGTTATCGGTATGTTGGCATAAAATTACTTCACTATCGCTAACCGTTCTTTCTTTTTGTTTTTACTCGGCTCCTATAAGAGTCTTAGCGTAATGTTAGCCTTCCTCAAAAATAGAGCATTCAAGTACAAAAAAAAAACAAATTCTAGTGGTGGTACCAGAGATTAGCACGTTCAAACAAACGAACTGTTCAGCTTTATAATCAGTATATAGATAGATATCTATATTTATATGTCCCGTGTATGTGCTTTCGAAGAAAAACACATTGGACATTGATTTTATTGGTAGGTATCAACAACGCAATTGCCCAACGACAATAATAACCTTGACGATTGATTGATGGTTTCAATTCGCCAGTTGGCAGAGATTCGAGCTTCCGACGGTCGTGGCAATTTTCTTGCTTCTTAGAATTTACATAATTTGCAGGGGCATGATTTGTGCATGGTGATCGCGGCAGGCACTGCTTTTCCTGATCGATTTGTCGATAAGTTTTTAGTTACAAAATAGCTTTATTCAACATCTTTACATCCCCTGGCACAACTTGCACCACGAATCACTAACAACGTTTAACGCTAACGAATTTAAAGCATCGTGAAAGCGAACCATACAGTGAGTATACACTAGAGCATTTTCTCGAGCATTTACATGTAATGTAACGTTCCCACGAATGCTCGACGCTGCGTTCGACGTAATGCTCACGGCGAGTGAGCATTTATCTGTAACATTTCTTTCTACCTTGCGTTCATTGTTGATGATTGAGCGTTCTTGCTCGATGTCACGTCAACTCGTGCCTTTGCTAAAATGTTACACTCATATACTAGTTGGTTCTAAAAATCAGGTTGAAACAAAACATCGAGCGTCGTGTTCGAAGTGAGATTTGGCAAAATGTAAAAACGGCGAATGGTCGATGTTCTAATACAAGTAAATGTTCTAGTCTATACTCACCTTTACAGTTAAGCAAACAAATATTGTGTCTTAGCACTTTCTATTATAAACACTAAAGCATAATGTACTATGCTCCTTTCCGTAGTTACATCAACAGTTTCGGCGACAAAGTCTGCGGCAGAGACATAGCCATACTAATATCTTCGTCTCTCAACAACTTGCCGGCCCACAGCCACGGCGGCCAAGCAGCGCTCGTCAGCAGTGTTTTGAATCAACTGAGACGACACAAGTACTGGCTACACGTCGCCATGAACGTTATTGATGAAAATATACAGTTTCTCAAGAAGAAATTCGATGATCAAATCATTTTTAATAATTGTTTAATACTCTTGTATCCTGTGTAAGTATTGTTTTGAATTCCGTATGTATTTCGAGTTTAAAATTCTTATGGAAATGGAAGATATGGTGCCTTCTATAGTTTGTTGGAGTGCAGAGTTGCTTTGTATTAACTCACCATAGTTCTATTCTGTCTACGCCAAGGCAGGACGTATCGCGATAACGCCTATTTCCTTATACAAGTAGATGATCAGCACCCTAATTGCGTAACACACGATCAATTGGAATCTGAATCATTTTGAAGCTAATTGCTAATCCATTGCTTCATAAATTCGAAATATTTGTCTGCTCAACATTTCAATAACGCAATGAATGTTGTTGAACTGTCAAAATGAAACCGATTCCGATTGATCGTGTGTTACGCAATTAGGGTGCAGTGTCCAGCGCCGTTTTATTCTCGTACTACCTTCTGTCTGCGACTTCGTCCGCATGAAATTTCCTGCTCCCCCGCCCCATCGCATCGCATCGCCTGCCCGCGCTATTACTTGGTTTTCGCTCAGCGTTCTCTCTGACTTTTTTTTGTCTGTGCTCGGTTCCTAAGGGGCCTAGAGTGATTTTAAGTATCATAAAGCCTTCCTCAAGAATTGGGCTACCAAATGCAAAAATATTTTTTGAGATCCGACTGATAATACCAGAAATTAGCGCGTTCAAACAAACAAACTCTTCAGCTTTATTATTAGTATACATATAGATGTATGAATTTCGTATAAAAACTCTGTTTCTATAACAATTGTATTAGAACTTTTTTCTATTAAGTATAATTTCGTGGGCACTTGATTAATTACATACTTTTTATTTCCAGTTTCGAAGTAAAATACTACATAGACAGCCTGCTAAGCATGCGCGGAGGACGAGAAACAAATGAACGATTGAAAGAGGATCTAAACTACAACGTTCATTTTAACAGCCTCACTGATGATCAGATTCTGAGCCTAGTGTTGTATACCATTGAAAAGAAATACCATTTTAGTGGTGACGGTATTTGGGCACGCCAGGATGGTGTTAAGGTTACGCAAACAAACTGACGATATTGTGACTCGCGGATGCTATTGAGAGGTCACGCGATGCGAAAGTTCAAACAGCACACTGCGTCGAACGCTAATTGTTAGTATTGTTCAATATACATATATTTATTGGAAAGCTCCAGTAATTTAATAGTTGGCCATACTACCGGCCAGATGGAGCTATGAATAGGTACTTAGCATTTAATTTTTGGTCAAAATCTTTTCTTTGGCTTACTCTGTAACCTTGAACAGAACGCCGTTACGAAAACAGCAATCATTGTCAGTCGGGACGTATGTGAACTCTTAAATAAGCTGAACAAAGTATCAAGATTATCTTGCTACTATATATCTAGTATTTGTGACATAATAATAATAATTTATTTCACACAGCGCCATCTAGTCCCAAGCTAAGCAACCTAATGCTTGTGTTATGGTAACAAGATGGCTGATAAACTACTTATATACATTTTTTTTTGTAAATACATACATATTATAGATAGAAAAACACCCAGACTCGGAACAAATACATGTAGGTCATACAAATATTGGTCCCGTGCGGGAATCGAACCCGCGACACGCAGCGCAGCTGTCAATCGCATAATCACTGCGCCAACCGTGCCGTCAAAACACAAAACACTTAACACATGTTACTAAAAACCTCTGACTAAGAACTTCTATACAATCTTTCATCCGCTATTAAACCCGATGAGTTTCTCAAAAACCTTCCTTAGTGCTCACCTTCGTTATACAGGGTCCAGATAAATAAGCTGGTGAAACTCCACAGACTTGATGGAATCGATATCTAAACACGGAACTCGTGTTAAATTTTACCCAGAGGTTAACACTGTGCATTCTGTCAGTAAATGTTTATAAGATTTTGTTAATGGTAGATGTTGTACATATGAAAGTGTGTATTGACTAGTGTGTACATATGTATAAATGTAAGAAAAGGATAGTGGTACACAATTAAATAAAAAACTCACTTTAAGCACATTTGTATTATAATTTCTCGTCTTCCTTATAATTAAATATTACAAAATATCTAGCTTATTGCTCTCTTAACTTACATAACTTAGTATAAATGCTCTATTAAACAATACACATGCAGAGGACACAAGTCAAAATATCTTTGTTATTTCACTAGTTTAGGTATACCCTGCTATTATTTTCAAGAACGGTAAAATGTAAGCAGATATAGTATATACTAACTTCTGCCCGCGACTGCGTTTACGTGGAAGTCGTAAGATACACAATATACTAAAATAATAGCCACATTGTTATAATTCCCTTTTACCTCGTTTTCGGTTAGCGTTCTTTCTGATTTTTTTCTTTTTGCTCGGTTCCTAAGGTCTTACGACGGGTCTTAGCGTGATGATAAAGTATCTGTCACATGTCTGACCTAGATTATGTCCTTTAAAAGAGACTGTGACCTCTGAGTTTGTTTCGGCCTTTCTTCTCAGAGTAGTCAGATAGGAAACGCCGACCTCATCTACTTTTTAAATTATGAATGACGTGTAAAAGTGTTTATGCAAACCTATTTTCAGAAATAATTTACCATTTGATGTTAAATTCCCTATATCCATCCTCAAATCAGACTGTTAAAGTTGTCAAAAAATAAAAGGCCCGTTTTGACGAATGCTTTCTTGACACCTGTCAGTTTCATACAAACAAATACGTGTTTTGCGAATTTGATCTTTATTAACTACTAGAACTGTTAATGTCAAAACGGGCCTTTTATTTTTTGACAACTTTAGTTCCAGAGATTAACGATAAAACAAACAAACTCTTCAGCTTTAATGTATTAGTATAGATATTCTGTAAAAGTTTGGCCCTTTCTAATAGAACATGTAAATATAGATATTGATTTTTGTCGTAATAATACAAAAGAACTATATTTAAAGATACTAGACCGATTTTGATACTAGACTTTGTGGCGTAGTTGAAATAATTTAAAAAAAACTACATTTTTTACTAAAGATTAACCAATTTAAGCAGAATAATTTGCGATAACGTAACCCAAATATTAAAATTATAATCACTTAGGCTAAATACATAAAATTATGATGAAATGGTTAATGATAGCTGATCACTTCCTGATAGCATCAGAAGAAGGGCTAATTGCTACAAAATATTTCTTCAGTAGAATATTAATTAAAGCATTCACCATGACAAAACATACTATTTAAAATTCAACACTCTAATGATAACTGTCGTCATAATAATGTTCAACACCCAATAAGGCCAGAACTATACATGATGAATTAAATTAGCTAGTAGAACTCTGCAGACGCAATGGGTAGGTATCGAAATCTAAAAACATTATAAAATAAAGATGAAAACGATTTAATGCTACTTGAAGTATTAGTGTAAAGAATCGTTTTCTTTTATTTTTGTGTCGTGTTCAGATATCGATATATACCCATCACGTCCGCGGAGTTTTGCTAGATAATTTAATCTGACCCTGTAGGTACGTAACTGTAGGTTCTATGTCTTCAGCTTTCTAGATTCTGGATCTTATTATAAAGTAACTGGACTCGAGTCGCCGTCTCGTTTAGTTGGGTCCGATGCAACGAATTATCCTAAGTGCAACGAGTACCTAATGCAATGCCCTCGTCGTGTCATCGACCCGCCGACCCCAGTTCGTGACATGATGAAGGAAGTTATTCTGTATGCACAAAGCAGTAGATATATATATCTAAAAGCTAATATGGCTTCGCCTATCTTGTGTTAAACTAAACGTAGCATATATGGTACCTACGAGAAATCTTTGGGTTTCGTATTGAAAAATATACAACTGATTTACTATGTCCGAATAGCGACTCTGTGGTGTTTCATTTGAACTACTCTGCACTCAATATGAAACCGTAATAAAAATAATCAGCGGGGTAATTGCGTAACACACTAACAGTAGGAATAGCTTTCATTTTGACAGTTCAACAACATTCATTGCGTTCTTTACATTGTTGAGCAGACACATTTTTCGAACATATAAAGTAATGGATTAGCAATATCCTTCTAAATGATTCAATATTATAATTGATAGTATCTTACGCAAATATGGTGCAGGTTTATTTTACCATTCCACCCTGTAGAGTAAAACTCTCACTCACTTTGTAACACGACGAAAATACGAAAGAATATTTTGTTATTAAAATAAATAAAAATTATAAACTATTTAACTAATCTAAACTACAGCTAAAACTCGATGTCTAAATAAGCACCTATTGGATGCTGCGCCTGGTCTGGGCGACTTACTTATAAATTAATTTTTGGCACAAACTGTTCACGTTTTCAAAACTTATTTACAAACTACTACCTAACGTATCATCTTACTTAGGTTTTTGATTCGAGAAAATATAGTAAAGTCTCATACATGACCTATATTTACTCGAATTAAAAAATTTATCTACGACTAAACTGAGAATTTATTCATATAAAAAGATGCATGTATCAACGATAACAAGCACAAGATAAGGCACAAGGAATGCACGAGAAGCGAAGTCTACGAGTATTTTACTCAATGAATAGTGTCAACTACCCGACAAAATGCTAATAAAACGGAGCTTTTAGAAATAGATTGTGTGTGAGGCCACGAGAGTTACTTTGTTTCAGCTTTCTGTCAAGCACTGTCACACTATCTAGAGTTCCCAATCTCAATAGCACCCTAACGGATAGTATCTACTATTCGAAATTATAACTCTCACCAATATTTTGGGTCGCTCTAAGGTAAGTGCTTCCTTGCGTCCCGCACCCCTGTCCGCGCGTCCTAACACTGTCCTCTGATTGTTTACCGTGCAATATTCGCCACAATTTGAGAACGACTACAAACATTGGTGAGAGTTGTACTAAATAATCATAGTAAGCTTATAAATTACACAAAACCTACAAACAAATTAAACTTTAAAGAGGCACATTTGTTTATGTCTAATTATATTTAAATAAGTAAATATTTACATTATTGCAAAACTTCAAAACACTTCATAATTTTATAACTACAAAAATATAAAAATTTTACCTACCTACTTGAATACCTAGATACTTAATCGCATACCAATTATGGAATTTATATTAATACCTAGATAGTACCTATACCTATATAGTATACATAAAATTCTAATTATTATCCACTTTATATGAACTCTTTACTGTATAAATGTACCTAATTTCATAATTAATTAATTATGAAATTGTGTCTGTAGACCTAATCAGTGAATTAGTTCATATAAAAGGTAGGTAGCATCAAGCATGCACTACTTTTAAACAATGAGAACAAAACAACGGCAGAGGAGCTATCTGATCATTTCCTACCCATCTGCTACATTCCTAGCTAATACTCCCTTTCGAAATTACTCTGGCTTAGAACACTAACGCTAGGATAATTTCGAAAAGGAGTATTTCAATTCAAAAAAGGAGGCAGCGTGGTGTACGCCTGCCCGGTGCTGGGCTCCATCTTGACGACGACGGGCTGCGTGAGGTCGGCGTGGCGCTCCATGTCGTAGTGCTTGTCGTGCGCCGCGAGCGCGCACTTGTCGTAGTCGTCGGGCGGCGCGGCGTACCGCGGCGGCTCGTCCTGCAGCGCGCACGCCGCGTACTTGTCCTCGTGCTCGTGCGAGCGGTACTCCAGCTTGTCGTCGTGCGCGTGCGCCTCCATCTGCGGCGAGTGCGCCGCCATCATCGGGTAGTCGCGCACGCCCAGCGGAGGTGGACTGCCCTCCCCATACTCGTAAGAGTGCCGCGGTGCGAACATCTGCCCATCGTGGCCATTGAGCACCGTCGTGTATGAATACGCAGCTGGCTGTGCGTTGAAGCCCGGGTAACCACCGCTGCTAGACGACAGTAAATGATGCGAGGAGAGTTCGTAGGAATGCTGGTACGACCAGGAGTCTGACGGGGTGGGCAGGCCGTTCTGCGGGAAGGCTGGCAAGTTACCACCGATGCCGGAGAAGCCACCACCTAATGTTGTTGAACTCGGTGAACTGGAACCGATGTACCCTGTTTTGCGTGGAGGCTCTCGTTTGCGCCATTTCGCTCTTCGGTTTTGAAACCAAACCTATTGAAAATAATATTAATGAATACACTGTTTTATAATGTAGTTAGGTTTTGACTTAGCTCCAGCAACTTATTAATACATGAAATAGTAGGTATGTTTACCAACCTGTACTCGTGATTCAGACAAGTTAAGTTTCAGAGCCAGTTCTTCTCTTGCGAACACGTCGGGGTATGGCGCGCGCTCGAACGCTCGCTCTAGTTCCTCCAGTTGATACGCCGTGAAAGTAGTTCTGAGGAAGAAAATATATGTTTAAAAACTTGTGAAGATTAACAAGGAAATACCTATGAAGTAAAATCAACCAAAGATCCAACCAACCTTTTTTAAAAACTCATACTCTACACAGGGAAGGAACTGTATCGTTTGGTGTAGGTTGGTGTAGTCGAGGCACTTAAACACCTATGGTTTTCAAACACTAAACCACCCTCCCAATAGTAACTTGTTATACTCTCAATTATACATTCACAAACAAAATTCTTATCTATCATTCACGAGCACATCTACCATCTGACGCGTGCAATATGGCTGCGGGCCGCACGCGCAGAAATTGATTGAGCATGAAACGAAATTCACCCCCGTTGCGCGCGAGCACCTCTAATTGCCTGCCAATTGACTTTAAACTTATAGTGGCATCGTGTTATTAATTGTTACACCACATTTTTATTTCATATTTTATTACGACACATCATTGTGCCTATCAACGCGATTTAGAAAAAAATGGTTTTTAGAGTGGACACGTCATAAGGTACCCAACACTTTTTTCATAGGTTAATGGTATTTCTCAAAAAGAATACAATTCACTTATCATGTAATAATACAAGTTAATCATATTACTTGATACACGAACTTATGAAGAACGGTAGGTACTCGTAAATAAACTAGTAAGTAGTAGATGCGCAAATATTTTCTTACAATGTATGTGGGCAACAAGAAAAAGTTAGAGTACCATTTCGTTTCTTGATACCAAGTCAATAGCAATCACAAATTGTTAATAGTATAGCAAGCGGACAATATTTTTTATTTTTTTATGTTTCAAAATTAGTAGTTAGTGCCTAAATGTTTTTTTATTATTGTATTTAAATATGTAATAATTTAATGTAGTAGAAGCAAATTAATAAATCTGACTTTATAAATAGGTGATTGATTTTATTTAATTTCTAAATCCATAAAGTGTAGTAACAAAATAATGCCTTCTTCGATTCGACACCTACTGCTGAATTAAAAAAATACCTACACATGGTTGACATAGCTACAGTACCAACTATTTAATTCGAGTTGTAAATATTTAGAGATGAACTACAGAATTGTTCCCGTACGCTATCTACGAAGCGATCACTGAGCTGGTGTTGCAACTACATTCATTAAGCGCTGTACCCTCCATTCAAGAGATGGTGAGATAAGGCAATTGACTCCCCGCGGTCATACGGGTAATTAATCTGAACGAAACACGTCGCCTTTGTAGTTTTATAGCCGTTATTGCAAGTCGCCAGTATCAAGTGTTGTTACTTAGAAAAGAGTGCCGCCAGAGGTTTTGTCTCGATCATAAGGGTGTCGAGCCGTTATGAATTATTATTTTCACGCGTTTTTATCTTATCTGAGAAATCTTAAAGTTATTTGTTAAGTAATCAATAGAAGTAATGATCTTTCTTTTTTATCCCGTATGTACAGTCACGAGCAAAAGTATGTATACACTCGGCTTTATTCAAAAGCGATTTACTCCTTTATTTTTTTATGAAATTTTATGTTGTTACGAACATAGCATTTCCGAACCCATAAGTTTATGTAATGTGTCATATTTCAACGTTGCATTCGTTATTTCACGAAAAAATCGCAATTGAAAGTTGCCGAGTGTTGACATATTGGTGCTCGTGACTGTACCTACCTATTTATTCCCTATGTGGGGTTCTTGAGAGAAAAAGCAACGCACTGTCGACTTTTATAACTAAAATACAGATCACCATCATTACTATTCCCATCATTATACTTTTACTTTTTATTATACTTTTTGGCTATTATCATCATTTTCCACGATCACCACGCACAGCATAGAAATTGTTGATCGCAATAGGTAAGTATTAGGAGTTCTGCCCATCCTGTTCACTCTTTGCTGCAAAACATACGGTAATTCCTTAAAACTTTATTCAAAAATATATTATAAAACTTTCACAAACTATAAACAAACTAATATTTATAAAAAAGTAAACATCTAACAACCACCATCCAGCCATATGGTTTTTATCGCGTATTAAAAATCATCGTATTAGTTATGCAAATAATTAATAGAACAGGGGTGGTTCGCGATGATACGATACAGTTAATGCAGGGAGGGTGCGCCTGCGCCGGTCACCTGTGACAGCGGCGCGTGCCGATGCATGTGGAACCAATGATACCACTTGGAACCAAAAGATTTGAAGAGTACAGGCCATTCATTACAATGACGTTCATGACTGTCAAGTTAACAGTGCCAACAAAAAAGGGAATGGTAAATATTTGTTTTTTTGTTGTTTGTGTTATATGTGTGTTTTGTATTTGTTTTATCGTTTGTGTAATGCACGAGAAACTGTGAAAAGGTTTCGTACTTTTTGTGAGAGAGAAAAAGTATGCTCAGAGCTCCTTAACGAGGGACTATTCATGGTGAACGGTCTGTAGTAGTTTGTATTGTCAATATGAAAGTAATACACACTCGGAGAGCAGAGCCCGTATTCCCGTAATTTAAAACGTTCAAAATCTAGTCGCAGTCTCATCTCAGCGACAAACAAATGTCAAAAACTTGTCAAAATGTAGGGAAATTAGACGTATTTTTGACAGATTGAGACTGAGATCAGACTGTGAACGTTCTTAAAATTACGAGAATTACCCCTCAGGGGTGGCCCTGGTGAAGTCCGCAGTAGGTCGTAGGTTCGAATCCTGACAGGCGCTTCACTTTGTATAAATTATTTCATTACCACCGCTCTCAAAACGGCGAAGGAAAACCTCCAGAAGAAACCGGCATGTCCTAGAGCCAAAAATTCGAAGACGTGTGACATATACCAACCCGCACTGGGCCAAACGTGCTGGATTACGGCCCACTCCCTTTCACAGAGAGGAAGGCCTGTGTCCCAGCACTGGGAATATTATAGGCTGATTATGCCTTCACACACAGACTGCTCTAACGGGATCTCTAGTAGTTATCTCTGGAACTTTCCTTTAGACAATAAAACAAAGTCCGTTGCTTTATACTTCATGTTTCATTCATAACTATGTTTGTAAAAGATTGCTGGCAGAATAATCAACATCGGCACAGTTGCCAAAAAAAAACTATGTATGAAAATTCGTTTTTGATCAAAATAAAACCCAAGGACTCATTGACTCGTTAACTTGTAGAGTGGCAAAATGTAAGATTATATATTTTAGGTCGCAGGCTTGATTCTCGCATGAAACAAATATTTTTGTATGGAAGAGTTGCTGTGAGTGGATTTTTGATTATGCTAATAAACAACCTTGATGCTGGACTTATAATATTAGTAATAATGTATTTATTTAATTTGACAACATTGGTCTAATGGTTAGTACAACAATAACTTATCAACAACGGGTTAGTAATATTAATTAAATTACATTAAATCAAATCAAAATTGAACAATTTCTATTCATCCTGCCGCACGAGAAACTGGACAGCGTGTCTAAGTATTGGTGCTTTATGTTTCGTGTCTTCGTGCGAGATATCGTTGTACGGGGCATTCTCATTTATTTTCAGTTATTTATTGATAAAAATAAAGAAGTCACGAGATTAAAATCGTAATTTTATAACGCCGCCTTTACCATATTTCCAATGGGGGTACCATTGGAATCCCACTTCCAGGTCAATCATCCTCATCCTCCTGCCACTATCCCAATTTATTTTAGGTCGGCGCAGCATGTTCTCCCTTCCATACATCCGTCCCTATACATCCATCCGTTATTAGCCGTCATCTCAGCCCCTTTCTAACCATATCTTTCACACAATCAATTCATCGTTTATGTGGCCCCCTAAAACTTTCCTAACGACAAGTTCCTCATTCCTCCGCATCACATGTCCATACCATGACAACCGTTTTCCCTACAACTTCTCAGTCACCGGCGGGCTATCCGACTTCATACCTACTTATTTCTAAAATCTATATTTTATCCATTCGCGTAAGACCATACATATCGTCGGTATGATATATGATAGATCTATCTATCAGACATCCAAACTGTGCAAATAGACATACTTTTCATATTACATGTATTATACACTTAAGGAACGTCTAATTAAAAGCTACGGAATTCTACGTAGCGTTCCGCTACGAAAGCTCTACGAAGATTATTCGTAGCCGGTTTGCTACGCGCAAAACTGCTACAAGACAGTCATCTTCGTAGCAAATAGAAAATTCGTAGCTGCGTAGGCATGTTTTGTACGATTATTTGTATTAAGATTTTATTAATGCTTTCATTACTGAGTAATTGTTTAATTTATTATTATTCTTTACATTAAACTGGAGGAGAATAATTATAATAAAAATCAGAATAAACACTCACCTAGTTTTCTTCTTCTTGATTCCGTTGTTGTCGCTTTTCTTCTTGTCGCTCTTCTTGGAGGTGGTGGGCGGTGGTGGCGGATGCGGGTGCGGCGCTGGGCTGGGCTCTGGCGCCTGCAGTAGCAGCGGCTCGTCTTTGCGCTTGTGATCGGCGGCGGCGGGCGCGAAGCCTGGCAGTTCATCGCGGTACAGCTCACCGATGTCACCCACCACCACCGCCACGTGCCGCTCCTTGCCGAACTCGCCGAACATGTGCTCGTCAAAGGGCCCCTGCTCCATGTGCGGCCCTGGCTCGAAGGCGCACTCGTAGCGCGGCGCGGCCCCGGGCCCTTCGCACACGTACATGTAGCCGTCGGCGGCGGGCGGCGGTGGGCCCGCTACCTCGGCGCGCACCTCGCTCGGCTCCGTCGCGCCGCTGCTCAGCTCGACCACCGAACCGAACCCGACACACAGATTTATCTATCTACTCCGATATTAAACAATTTGACTTCATTTAACCAAACCCCCGGGATCGACGAACGCTCGCGCCGTTCGTATCCTCGTGTCCGTCCCGGTTAAATGGCTTTAATCAACTTTAACGAACTAACCGAATTTGCTCTACGGTTGGTCAATTTATATTACCATAATACGTCGCTCGACGTAGCTTTTCAACCAATGAGTAGCGCGTCCGAGACAGACGAGAGCGCGCGTGCAAGTGCTATTCTCGCTCATAGTGTGGGGCCGGAGGAGACAGTTTCGACTACGTGGACCGGGCGCTTAGGACAGTGGCGCGAGTGTACCAGGAAGCCAATCGCAGCGCAGTGTAGCCACTCCCCCGGCGGGCGCAGCGCGGCGCGGCACTGCGGGCCCCTTCGTGCGGCTGCTGCGGGCGCGCGCGGCCTCACCGCCGTCGTTGGCGCAATATGCGGGATTCCCACAAACTCTCCCAATATTTGTTTGTATCGGTGCTATTGTAGGGCGCAAACGCCCACATCATTATTTTGAAAGTCCATAGTACTTTATTGTAAATCCGTATCAACACCACTCATATGTCTCTTCCATGATTTATAGCCGTGGGAAAAGAATCACATCCTTTGCAAATAATATTCTCATAATGATTTTCACATTCCTAATAGGTACCTGTAGAAACCACTTGTATGGAAATCGTTTCTTCCCTTAGGTACGTTGAAATTAATATATGATGAGTAGGTACTGTATTTAAATTACTAACCTGTTTGTAGTTATATATACTACCCCTACTCAAGAATTAAAATTTGCTAAACCACCAGAAAAAGAAATAAATGCTCCAGAGCACACGTCACTGTATCACCGGTGGAACAGGCTCGCGCGGATGCAGCTGATATGAATGCGCGCTTCGTCGAGACAGCGACGCAGCACACTAATGCCGATCGACGACACCATCGCTTAATTATTAATTAACAGTTATTGCTGGCTATTATTAATAAAACATTCGCCCTGACTATTGGCACTTAGATTAGCGTCGAGGGAGTAATGGCGCATTTCAACAATTTCGGTTGTTATTTAATTGAAGTCAATTTAGATGATCAGAGTCTATTTAGGTTGGTGCTGGCGCTCGCCAGCGGGATCTCTGCTTCATTGGGCTTATTGGTGACTTTCAGACAACACGAATTGCACTCGCTGATGCACTTCTCGTCGCATTTGCAGTTTGTGTGCTTCGAAACAAATGGGTCACGGTCAAACACACTCTTAGTGAGTCGCGTGTGTTCATATTATTATTGTGTTCTAGTGCATTGCTCTGCTAAAGATGGATTGTGCTTTGTGCCCCAAAACTGTGATGATTGTGTAGTGCGGAAACCGAAGTGGGAAGTGTTGTAACGATAATAGTAGCGTGCTCCGTTCAAGGATTCTGTGTTGTCCGCATCGGAACATTTCGTGCCGCCTGAAATTAAGCGCTACTTACGTAGGCGCCTGAATAGCTAGCGTAAAAACTTTAGAATATTTCTATATTGTAGAAATCGTGAGCTTAGGCCTTAGGTACATAGCAGGTAAGTAATTTTATCCATAGTAAAAGCTATGAATCTATGACGCTACAGAGTTTGTAAAGTGGCCTTTTTTATTAGTTAGTTAACTTATTAAAAACACTGTTCAAATCCAGTTTTATTCTTAGACAAGACTTATTTGTTGTCAGAATTCAGTTATTATTTATTTACCTACTCAGTGTGTAAAAATTAAGAGACGCCTATCTCATGAAACACACCCTAGGATAAAATGACATTAGATTCAAATATAGTTACCTCAATGAAATTTCTATAGTAATCTAAAACTATTGGTGTCATACAAATATATTTAGAAATGACTACTCTATGTCCAGCTTTACCTAACCTAACCGAGCAGGTAGGTATCGATTCTTAACACAAAAGGCTCAATGCTAAACTAACTATTTGTTGTAAAAATCTACAGAGAAGGATAGGGGAATTCCGTCGGCGGTACAAGACCATAGATCCGATATAAGACGCTTCACTTTTTGTTCATTTTGCCTTTATTCGAAATTTTTCACTCATAGTGAAAAGTCTGAACACAAAACGTATCAAGTGAATACCGGCCAAATACGAGTCGAACCACGCACAGCAAAGGGTTCCGTAGATAGGATAAATATTTACGCATGCACAAAAAACAATGAAAAAAAAGGTATTTCAGCGGTGGTAACCGAAAATATATCCACAAACTTTTGACTTGGACAGCAAAACCAATAAGAGACATCACGCTTATGTTCCACTCAATCCTCTCTGCCTACCCTGCAAAGCAAAGCGAAAAGCTATACTTAGTAGTAAGTAGGATATTTATGTAGTTTTTATAATACAATGTTTATATTAATTTTACGTTTTTAATCCTACTTAAATTATAAACGCGAAAGTTTGTATGGATGGGTGGAGGGATTGATGTTTTTACTCTTTCACGCCAAAACTTCTGAACGGATTTGGATGAGATTTGGCACTTTTTATCCCGATATTCCCCACTATGGATAGATAGACTATCGTGAATAATTTTCACATATGTCCAAAAACAACGGTTTAGCTGGTAGAGCGGGATTTAACTCTAACAAAAACAAAAAATGTCCATGACGTACTCCCAATATTTTATAAAGATCAACATCGCTCCACATGGACGAGTAAAATCAACTATTTTCAAGATTTTATTTCACTTGGAAATTGAGCAAAATTCTTTTTTTTTTTTATATGGTTTCTTGCAGTTCAACCTATGAGGTTGTTGTCTGCTTAACCGGGTTTGCCTGTGGATGCCTCAATAAATTCAGGCCTCCAGCTAGGGCTTAAAAAACTTAAAACTAAGCGACTACACGCTAAAGGCACCTGTGGGATACGGACCTCGGCTTAGGGCGTCGCTGGGAGACGGCAACAACAGACAGGCTGGATCGGAATTAAGGCTAATATCTCCCAATAACGTAAATATATATGCCAATGGATAAGAATATTTATTATTACGACGACTTCTCTCGATTGTTAATCAATGAGGAGCAGTAGAACTCCTATGAGCAATTAACTATTTTTTAAATTCTGGTATTTCGTCAGTTAAATAACTTTTACTAATTCTGTGCCTTGCAAACATCATCTCAAGCCTATAAAAGGAGCAGATAAACGTTCATTCCTTTATTATTTTGTGGGTGTTATGTGAACGTGGAATGAAACAAAAATTCACTCGAATGATGATTCACTCGAGTCGAAAGAAGCGTCTGATATACTTAAGGTAATAAAACCTATAGAATGTTTTTCCAAGTATAGTACAACCGATCTCATCATCATCATCTGCCTAGCTCTTTCCCAACTATCTTGGGGTCGGCTTCCAGTCTAACCGGATGCAGCTGAATACCGGTATTTTAAATGGAGTGACTGCCTATAAGTATGACCTCCACAACCCAGTTACTGGGTAATACGACACCCCTTGGTGAGACTGGTTGTCAGACTTTCAGGCTTCTTACGACCCGTGACTGTCAAAGATCCACGAATGACAGCCGGGGCTAACGGCTTTACATACTTTCCGAGGCACGGAGGGGTCTTGGTATGTTAAGACCGTCACCCGTCCACGGACCAAGTGCGGCAAGCGTAGCTTAACCTTATCGAACGACCCGTGCGGCTGTCATTACTTAGCCACAAGCCCCACCGACAAGTACAGCCCATCTTTTTTGTGAAAAGCTCACAGTGAAAACCTAGGTGTAGTGGGCTTCGTTCCACCTAATGCCATAGATTTATACAGAATAGATCGGCAGTACTGCAGATTGTAGAAACTTATTACCTTTTACGATATAGTAGATACCTACCTTATCCAAAAAAATGAGTAAGTTATGCTTAGTTGGAAAAAGGCGTCAGATGTTGAGTAATCTAAAAAAAACCACAGTCAAAAGCAAGCAAAACAAAGTTTTGCTTCGACTTTTGTGATTTTGAAAACTTTGTGTTAAGTTTAGACCCCCTTATTCATTAGGTCCTTACCTATGAAATTGCCTTTTTGCATAGAAAATATCAAATATATTTTTTTAAGGAAATTTTGTATTTCGTTAATCGAAGTATTGGTCATTAGTGAAGATGTACTTTTGCCATTTTAGTGGAAGTTTGTTGATGGCATTGCTATAAAAATCCTGGCGACGGGATTAGATGAACTCTTTAGAGGCGTTTTTCACCGCCATGTTGGATTTGAAATTTTTGCCCTGTAAAAAGTTATCCAAATTCCGAATAAAAATAGGAATTAGTTGGGGCAAGGTCTAGTTGAGTATGGTGAGTGACGGAGAGTTTCCAGTCGTTACTCCCATAGAAATGAATCAGTATCGATTTACCATCACTTACGTTGAAGGCTGCAGCAAGTTCCAAAATGGTTTGAGATGAATCTGCTTCCACTATGGCTTTCAATTCATTGTTGTTCCGGTCGGCCACGGGGCTCATTTTGAGATCAAATTTCCAGGACGGAAGCGATCAAACCAAAAACGGACCGTGCGTTCACATGCGGTACCATGTCCATACACGTCGTTAATATTGCGTGATATCCGTGCTGCGTTGGTGCCCCGACGCCGACGGAACTCGTATTCGAAAATAGCTGAAAAAAAAATCGGAGGGCGTGAAAACAAATAAACAACTGATTTTAAAAAACAAAATGTTATACTATAATATCATAAAATTAATTCGAATTTGGTATTCTAAGGGCTGATTTTTCAATCGACAGATAATTATTATTCGTAGAATAAAATTGACGTCTGACAGATTTTGTATGGAAGAACTGTCAAAAATTCAAAATTATTCCTCGGATAAAATTATCTGGCGTTGGAACTCGTTGGAACAATCAGCCCTAAATAGAATGAAAGATATCGATCTTCACAATAGCCAGTATAAAAAATTGGCAATTTCATTATAAACGTTAAGTGCTTAAAGTTAAGTAATGATTAGCTACTGTATAACCATACATTTTTGACGTTTAAATACTCTATAAAAATAAGAGGGAGTAGGTATGTTGACGATTATTTCTTACATTTTATCACACTTTTATCATTACCTACCACTATAATTCATATAGCATTCGGGTAAAAATAATTACGGTAAAAACCAATCAAAAACTGTAGGTAATAAACGGTTGAAGGAGTCTATCTCCCGTTTTGAATAAGATAGGATTTTGCTGCTTTTGCTGAAGTCGTTAGTAAATCAAATCAGTAGATACCTAAATTGAATACTTATTAACTAGCGCCCTATTCTAATTAGTACCTTTTCTAGGTTCATGGAGAGTTTTTAAAATAATGGACCACGCAGAAATTATGAAGAGTAACGTTGACTACGTTACTCTTCATAATTTCTGCGTTCACTCATTACAGAAATCATTGTTATAGGTAAGGGATTTAAAATAAACTACAAAATAATCTATTACAAATGAAATTATGTTCGTTGGTTAGCGCATCTCACTTCAGAACGGCAGGATCGATTTGGCAAATTTTTGCTTTAAAATGTTTGTAATAGTCCAAATTAGGTTTTAACGGAACGAAAAATTTTAAAACTTGCCGGGTATATTGGAAAATTTGGTAAAACTGAAAGTGCATTTTTTATGGGAATTTTGTATGAATTATTTGGATAGGACAACGATTGTCGGGTCAGCTACTTAGTTATTTAAGTTTGAGTTAAATGAGCTAAGGTATAAACCATCTTAATCGATTCGAAAGTGCTTATGAAACCTACCTACTAAGTATTTCGATGAAAATTCTCAAAGGTAGCTTCTCTATCTATGTAAATTAAAGTCACTTTTAGCGTCTGTCTGTGTGACCGCGTTGTTCTTCTAAACTAGCCACGGATTTTGATATGGTTTTAACCATCACTTAGAGAATTAGTTCCGGAAGGGTTATGTTTAAAAAATATTGTTATATTAAACTTACATATATTAAAGAAATCTTAATATATTTTCGAGTCGTATCGTGTGAAGCAGGGCAGGGCGGGTAGTTTTCACATAAACCTGTGTCAATTAACTATGAGGTTTATTCATAACATAAGATGTACATTATATATTATATGACGTGTCAATTGCTTAGAATTGACTTCCACGTCAGCGTGCCAATAGAAGTAAAGATTGTGATGAAATAATCCGCAATCGCCACACGTAGCAAAATTCTAAATAAATTAAAAACCCGGAAAACATAAATTTCGGTCACTTATTCGCAGGCGTCGGTATGAACTAGAATGTCTGTTGCAGTAGTAATTATTTTTTTATTTTTTTTAATCCTAACATATCAAATCTAATATTGCGCTATTTTTCTTTTGGAAAGCTAGGGTCTTATTATATCATCATTATCATTCAATCGAGCATTGCTGGACGGCTTTCGGCTGAATGATGAATGATGATGTATCAAAAATCTAGCAATAAAAATTCATCTCTTAGTAAGGCAAGAACAAATTGATCAATTTTACTTCATAGTAATTTTAGGCTTAGTGTATGTCAAAAAACACTTGTTTCCTGTCTATCAAACGTTTTAGGTCAATCACAAGCCCTCAAGTACGTGGTACATGTGGTGATACTCATAGGTACACCCACATTTCGGTATCATGGTAAGTATTTACATTTGGTTAGTGACCGGGCCCAAATCCACACGCCAAACTGCTGCTTATTGAAAATGTTCTAATGGTAAGCTATAACAGTTTGCCCAACCCGGGGATCGCACTGCGTCAAGCTTAGGGGTCGTGCTTAAGACCACTAATCTTCTACTAAGTTACGCGCGTGATCAAAGAGGTATAACCAGATGACGAAGAATTTCAAAATAAATAAACTCGTTACATTTTTATATTTGTTTTTTTTATTACAATTAGAAATGTAGTCTCGTAAAGTTTTAAGTGATCTCTCAACATACCAAATTAGGAAAAACATTTTATTTAATCTGAAATATTACTGATTTTCAATTTCCATTCGAATATTTTGTTGGCATTATATCGCCGACAGCAAAACTGAGTCTACTCGTCGGCATGTCCAAGATATTTCAAGTAAGTACTTCGGGCCTGAGTAGGTATACACCTACCTAAAACTTTTCCATGCCAACACAATGTACCTACATACCGAGATGATTATAAAATGTAGGTAACAACATATAGATATAGTACGAGTATGTAGCCCACGAATCCGTAATTTAATGTCGAGTCCACACAGTTTATGTACTCAATTACTATGTAAATATTCCAGTTAAATAGGAGCATGCTAGGAAAAGGCCAGGATGATGTGCAAGTGAGTCATGTGACGGTCGGCGCGTAGGCGCTTCACATAAAATCTCTCTGGCGACGGAGCACGCTGCACGACGCAGAATCTGCCGCCCGCTCAATTGGACTCAATTGCTTTAATTGATTTCAATTGAAATGACCTCGCGCACCGGCTCTCGGCTCCCGCTCCTAGTCTGACACTTTTACATCTATCTTTTTTGGAACTGACATAAAAGCTCTAAGATAAATTTCATTGCCCCCAATAAAACGAGCCATTCGTTTGTCACTGCAATATCCTGTACATTTTGTGTTTGGTATCTATGTGTTGAAGTAACAACAGACTTCAGTAAATACCTATCACTTTATCTTTTGACGGTTATTTTCTGTACCTAGCTAGAGCTAGCGTGTTGCACAATGAGTCTTGAAATAAGTACCTACGTTATTTTTTTTTTTTATGTATATAGATATTTTTTTCTACCATAATTGGATTAACAACACCAAATAAATTTGTCGATGATTTCGAAGAAATATCAACTTCCTCGGATATTCATTCTTTACTTGAATTAAATTTTTTAAATTTTAAATTTTGAAGCATCGCGCTCTAGTTGTAGTTCTTTGTTTTTTGTCTTAGAGCTGATTACCATCGCCAGATAACTTTTATTCGAGGAATAAAATTGACTTTTGACAGTTTTGTATGAAATAACTGTCAAAATTTCAAAATTATTCCTCGAAAGTTATCAGATGATTGAAAAATCAGCCCAACAACTAACTTTGAGGCCAGTCATTATAACCGTCTTTCGTGGCAAAAAAATTCACTGCACTGATTTTTTGGGATGTTGTAATATAAGTACCAGCGGGATAATTGCGTAACACACTCAGTAGCAATCAATAGCAATCGCTTTCATTTTGACAATTCAACAACATTCATTGCGTTATTTACGTTGTTGAGCAGACAAATTTTTCAAACATATGAAGCAATGGATTAGCAATATCCTTCAAATTGTGATTAGGGTGCAGAGTATTGTAAAACCAAGTTTGCAGCTTCGAAAGGCGTGTGCTAACTGCGCGTGGTGATCGAAATACTTCGAAATTTTTGGATTTCTTTCAGTTTTTGACTTATAAATCTTCTAAAAGTAGTCACCCAATACAATTTTAAAGTATATAAAATTTTTGCGAAGCCGTAGCTCTATGTCTTTACTAAAACCCGAGACCGAAACAAATCAAGTGTAAAGTGCATGCGTTTTGTGCGTTCTTCGAGCACCACACAGTTAGCACAGGTCTTTCGAAGCAGCAAACTTGGATTTACACTGATATCCTAACAACATCCCAAAAAATCAGTGCATTGCAATTGTTTGCGAGCTATCGCGATTTTTGTGTCTAGGGTGACTAGCCGGGTTACTAAAACTTCCCCAACATACAGGGCGTCTCCCGGCTATGCCACATGGAGAGAAACTACCTTGAATATTGTAGATGGAACATTTTACTGAAAGAAGACATTATTTTAATTTAAAAAACCATTTAAACTGCATTTATAGATTTTTAAATAATTACATGGTTGAACCGGGAATCGAACCCGCTACACGAAAAAAAACCCTGTAGCTTTATCATACCGATCGAAAGGCTTCATGATAGGAATTATTTTTTGCTAAATAACATAGTGTCAGAAATAAAAGGAAGACGTGAAATTTAACATTTGATGTGAAATTTTGTTCAGAAAAATGAAAAGCTAACATTGCCGTAAGGACATACAACTGACATTATCATAAGTACCTATTACTAATAAATGTACCCACTTGCGAAGTACGCATCATTTCCCTATTATAATTTAAGTGCATGATAAAATGATAAAGAGATACGTAATTAGTAGGTTAGACCTAACCCCGTTAGATTTTTTTTATGGGGTTATGTAAAAAATGTAGTTTACAAGAACCAGTATGAAAATGTCCACGAGCTACAAATAGAACTTAGACATTATTATTCTAAATATTCACCACAAAAAGATCAAAAAATAAACAGGGAGTGAAATAATCAAAAGAGTGCGACTTTGTATTCAACAGTATGGGACTCATTTTGAGCATTTGATAAATTGATTAATTTTGTATTAAAAATGTTAAAATTCATGGTCTTCCTTTTATTTCTGACACTATGCTATTTAGCAAAAAATAATTCTTATCTTTAAGCCTTTCGATCGGTATGATAAAGCTACAGGGTATTTTTTTTTCTCGTGTAATGGGTTCGATTCCCGGTTCAACCATGTAATTATTTAAAAATCTATGAATGCAGCTTAAATTCTTTTTTAAATTAAGATAATGTCTTCTTTCAGTAAAATGTTCCATCTACAATATTCAAGGTAGTTTCCCTCCATGTGGCATAGCCGTGGGACGCCCTGTATATAGAATACAATTAGTATTTTATGTTTTAAACTAACCTACTTACAGGCTATAAAAAACCGATCATGAATCTATGAAACATTTCAGTATTCTTACCTCCAAAAGAACCGATGTCCTTAATAAATGCAGTAAAAATATTCTAAAAACTCATAATTCAAATTGAAAATAATGACAGTAGGTATACACGATGACGGTATGGCATTAAAAAGACATCACACATTTTGGCACGTGTTCTATCCGGTGCACAATTGGTCTTAATTAGGAAATAGCGGCGCGGGCGCAGACGCCGCTGTGCCGACCATCTTCAACCGACGCGCGACGTCAGCATATTCGTAAATAATTACCTACGTACATCAAAAAGTTTTTATTAAATTCAATAAAATATACAACTATTCTATAATAACAATATCTCTCTATTACCTTTCCTATAAAATAAAACATGATATAGTCGCTACAATAAAGTTCACGTCCAAAATAAATTAAAAAGCTAAGTTAGTAAGTATTTAAACCGAAATTATATTCTTCAACGCAAATTAAGATGCTGTGTCTTCTTTTTAATTGGCTTTTTAGGTTTATTTTTACTGCTACCCCAGAAATACGATTTGAATTCCCTGTTTCCCGTACTAGTGCTTGGTTCATCTTGGTTACTATTTGAGTCCATGTCGTCTAAGTGGACATGTTTACCACCTCCGTATACGACACTCCGCCGAACCCGCTGATCAGTTACAACTTCTTCATCTACTACATCATCATCATCACTAACATGAATCGTTGTCATTTCTTCCTCAAATCTTAATTTCTTTCGAACAAGTCCTGCTTCTGGCTTTTTAATACTTATTACGCCCGTGGTTGTCATTACACTTACAGTCTCGGGTGTAATGACGCTGCGGTCATATTCAAGACATTGAATTTCTTTCTCTTCTGTATGATATGGGTACTTAGTTTGGATTTCAGCATTTTGTACCGCATGAGATGATGACATTTGCATGGAAACTGATCTAGCACGTCTGAAAAAATTTAAAATATTTAATTCGTCCGAAGGTTCTTTATATGTCATTTCTAAATCTAGAGTTGATTTTCTGTCCTCTGATCTTCGTTTTCCTTCATAGTGAGCCACTATATCTTCGCTGTCTGAATCAACTTGAGTCATTCGCTCGTTTATTGTGATTTCATCTTTTATTTGCATTTCTAAACTTGATCCAGTTTGTACTGCGACATCTGTCGCAAAAGAAGGTCCCATTTTACCTAATTCTACTTCGGCAAACGAAAAGAACCGTCGGTTGCCAGGGTCCATCACATCATATTCTCCTTCAATGATTTGATCACCTAAAGTTCGTGATATTTTTTTCTTACGTTTACATCTGAGGAATCGGGACCATCTACTAATAAAGGAGCCGACAGTCTTTTTCTGTATTCGCATATCCGTGCACTCCATATATTCTTGAATGGCAGCGCTGCGAAAAATGTCTTTTGGTTCTTCAGTATCATGTGGAGAACGCATAATAGGGTCCAAGTACAAACTGAAAACAAATCCAAATCTGAAGCTAAATGGTTAAAATACAGATCATTCAGGATCGTTCCGACACGATAAACAGTCGATCCTGCAAATTGGCACACAAATATTATAAATACATGCAATACCACTAGCCACTAGCCAGTTGACAACCAAAGTAAAATTAAGATACAATAGTAAGCTTCGAGTTATACAGAAAATTAACCGTCATGGTAAGTCTGAACAAACTAAGTCAGTAATTCCAAAGAGGCTAGCTAGGCTGCTATTAGAAGCCGACACCGATCACGTCTGTGAAGTTTCGCCAGTTAGTGAAATTTTTCAACTATAGGGCCTTTTTAATGAAAAAGGCCCTATATTTGCTAAATTTCGCATTTAGGAACTAAATGTTGATTGTGTTTTTTAGATGCAGGCTGGGGTCATAGAGACAATTTTACATGTCTAAAGATTTGCGATTGTTTGTCCTAGGCATTGCCACGCAAAATCCATACTCGACAACTCCGACAAGTTACTGTTTATAAACATTGAAAACAACTCACACATTCTCAGCAGCGTCGGTGTATATGAAGAAAGCATCGGAAACTTTGGGTACACATCGCTTGAGCCAGTAGTGCACGGTGTACAGTATGGTAAGTAACACCGCCAGGAACGTTATAGCTGCGAGACACACGTTGTGCTGGAGCCCTGCCGAGCCTCCGCATGTTAGGCGATCTTCGTCGTATATGTCTGTATAAATAATAAATTTTCCTTATGGTGCCATTCCGCAAATTGTCCATTATTAGTAACAGAACCAACGTATCTTAGTTGGACACATCTTTTGCCAACATGGGCTGACACTCGAAGTGTATTTGGATAAGACCATTTACAGGCAAGAAACACAAGTAAGTACCCACCAGCAGGAAGCCTTTAGCACAAGTTATGTACCGTATGATCCACAGTTTGGCACGCCGTCACAGGCGCTAAGCGAGTCGATGCAGACACGTGCGCCTGACACCTGGCACTCGAGGTGCGCGGTCGCGCAGCGCGCGTTGCTCGTCAGCAGCGTGCGCGCAGGTGTCATCACGACCGTCATGCGCTCCAACTGTATACATACAACTTTCGTTTTTCCTAGTTCTTACATTGCAGATTCTCCTCTCGGATATAATGTCCAAATTAACCGGCAATAGCCTAACTGTAAATGCATTCCATGGACAACGTGCGCTCTCAGTGAGTACATGAGTTCGAACCTCTCCTGTGGTACGCTGTTGCCGTGAACCTACTACTAGCACAATCATGATTTAGTTAGAAAGATTAGCTCTTTCGTTTCAATTCCAGTACAGTAAAATTAACATTTCTTTAAAACATTACGAATAGTCTGCAATGTTCTAATCCCAATGAGACATAACATGTACGCGGGGAACTTATATTGCCGACTGTAATCGCAGTTCTAGCTTTTCTCGTCATCGATTTTAACTAACCATCACGTAACAATAGAAGTGAAATAATAATGTTAACTAACAGTGAAGTTGGTGATAGCGAGCACTAGTCTGGAAGAGTTGAACAGGTAGACGTGTCTTGCAGCCGCCTCGTCGAAGTCACAGATGTTGAAGAGCGCCGGCCCCACGTACTGACGTAGGTAACGAAGCGCCACGCGGTCATGTATCTAAGTAATCATTTATCCTTAAAACTATAATTCACCTTGCAATTAAGTACAGCATTTACGTTTTTCAATAGGGTGTTCCAGAGTTTCCAGTTTTCGTGAGTTTACATTACACCGTGCTGGGTGTAATGTAACTGGAAAACAAGTTTCCTTCAACCTTCTACCTCGATACAATATAGAAGAACGTATAGATAGACATAGAACGTATATATAGACGAACTCTTACTTACAATCTCCTCATTCATAAGTATCTATGGCGATAAAGTGTTTTCGTTTCAAGTAAAATTTATAAAAAATATACTTTGTATGAATTCAAACTTCCATAAGTTGGAAAACTTATTGAATAAGAAAACAACAACAATTGAACTAAAAAGTAACAAACCTCATCGTCTTGCAGTTCAATAAGCCGCTGAAACTCCTGCGCATCTGCTATCTTGTCAGTGTGCACGGTGGAGGTGGGGATCTCGATGCTGGCCGGCAGGTGGTGCGGCCTAACGTGCTCGATGGGGATCGCGTGCATGTATCGCTTCTTACGCCCCATCACATTGCTGCTTATAAGACGTAGGTAAGCATGTCACATGTGTATACGAATCACCATTTACAGACTCATCATATGCCTAGCCTTTCTTAACTATTTTTGAGGTCGGCTTCCAGTCTAACTGGGTGCAACGGAATACCAGTATTTTACGTGAAGCGATCCTATCTGTGCCCTATGTGACCTCCACAACCGAATTACTGGGTAAACGATACCCAGGCTGGTTGTCGCCGTATACACACTATCTCCACAGAATTACAATACATTATCCTATTTACTTTTATTCCTATACAAATGGAGTAAGAAAAATTAAATGCATCAAATCTATCTGCTAGCCCATCCCTAGCCGTGTCAACTTTACTTTCTTTCAAAGGTCACATCTTTTCTTCAATCTGTTTCTTATTATGTACCTGCCTTGTTTACTGTTCTTATCAACTCAACACCCACGTAAATATGTAAGTTAAAGATACTAACTCAATAATTGTTACTTTGTACTTTGATTTAAAAAAACTACAAATTAAGAAGTATACTAACTAACCTTGGTGGCAATAATGTTACGTTAAGTCCTTGCTTTTCTTCATCCACACTCGACGTGACGGATTGGTTCAGCATAACAGCCATTAAAGATGCCGCTTGCACCATGTTCTCCCACGATTCGTGATCTACTAGAGTCATAGGTTTCACTCTAGAAGATACAACATTGTCATTCATATTCATATTCATTTATTTGCATTCTACAAGGTATACAGATGTTCACAAAAGGCTTATAGCTAAAAGCCGTTGTAGACCCTGTCAGGGCACAGCAAAATTATACTTATAAATATTTATTAAAAATATAAATCGTAGAAACAAAAATCAAAAATAAAATTCTACATTAAAACTAAAAGATTACGCTCACATAAAAAAGTTAATAACAGTAACATAATTAAATCTACGAGTATTATGAGAATAAGTAGGTAGCTATTTTATTAAAATACTATTTTTACATTTAGGTATATTTACTTAGGTAATATAATATAATAGGTAACACAAACACTTATCTAATAACTAAACTTATCTAATAAATAACCAGTTCGACCAGGTTTATTATAATAGGAAAAAAACCCTTATGGCGTACCTTCTACAATGTTGATACAATCTAATAATATGACACAAAATAAAATGCAAAACTGTCCCTATAATAAGTGTGAACTATATTTTGTACAAGAATCATCTGCTATGTAAAGTTAATAGTTTCAGTATTTTATGGAAGTAGCCATACCTACCAACAATATACAAAATAATAAATAGATACACTACATATTTCTAATTCCATTGCAAGGCATACAGTTCCACTTTGATCAAAGGAAAAAGGACATTATCATACGAGTAGGCGATCGCTTAGCAATGTATTATTTCTCGCACTGTAATCTATGTTTGATCCTATAAATTATCTAATAATTTTAACTTCTTCTGTGTGGGTGATAGAAAAAATATCTATATCTATACTTATAATAAATCTGTAGAAGTGAAAATTCTGTACATTAAAAATATCCAAAAAATAAATGGCAGGGGGTGTTACTTGACCGACACCGAACCCAAAAATGTGATTAAAAAAATTTTTGTCTGTCTGTCTGTTTGTTCAGGCATCACGCAAAAACTACCGGTTCGATTACGATGAAACTTGGTATAATTATTCTTTAATATCCTGGGCACCGATTACCACTGTCTGTACTGTACCAACCGCAAATACTAAGTTTGTCGTAGGTTGGGTCACCCGCAGTGGAGTTCATTTTTATTCCTTTTACTTTTTAGAGTTATTTAGGTTTATTTTTATATGAGTCGTAGGTATAGATTTTAATTTTAAAGTATAGGTAGTATATTTGATAGTGTACGTAGTGACCGTAGGTTATTTTATAATACTGTTAGGTAGGTTTAGTCATTCGTATAGATATTAGTTTTTAGGGATTTTGCTTATTTATTGAGTTTAGATTAGTTATCATCAGAAATAGGTTTATTTAGGTAGGTAGGTATTTAATTTTCTGTTATTGAGTTTTTTTTTTAATTAGTTAGGTACTTAGGTAAAGATATCATATAGGTATACCCTCTTAATCACCATTAATGAGACACAATTGGTTTTCTATTGTAATTAGCCACAAAGGGCCCGCGACATAGATGGCATTCTGGGGAAGCACATACATTTTATCCTGTTAGCACGTTCCTGTGGGTAAATTTCCGACATCCACGCGGGCGAAGCCGCGGGCAGAAGCTAGTTTATAAAAAATATTCATATTTCCCCGTCACATCGGGATTGCTTAGTTCAGAATAGGTATACCAACTCGCACTGGGCCCGCGTGGTGGATTACGGCCCACTCCCTCTCATAGAGAGGAGGGTTGCGTCCCTGCAGCGGGAACATTATAGACTGATAATGTTATACCAGGCCCATATAGTTGTAGTTACATAGTGTCATTATTTTAGGCTAATTTCATTTAGTAACATAATTGAGTATTGAACTCACCCAAACTGTAGAACCCTATTTGCTTTCCTCTATTGCTTTACTGTGGTGCTCAAAAATGACACTAGACTTTTACCATGTGGCTAAGACGAACTATGCCAGCATGTAGTACGTATGTGATGTAATCATTACAAGGGATTTTGTGCCTCATGGCTGAAAAAAAAACACATCTCTGACTAAACGAAGCTTCGTAAGTTTCTATCCTACAGAAACACACTCAAGACTGCATATAAATAAACAGTAAGGAAGGCTTCGATCTAAGATAAACCGCGTCTTTGTACCAAAGCTAACGCTAACATGCGCAAGCGCTCGGTATCATGACAAGGTAGTCTGTTGTCTTATGTATTATAATTACTAGTTCCGCATACAATTTATTTGTAATGCTTAAATTACAAGATAAAAATAGCAACTGGTTATGAATGCTCACATAAACAATGATAAAACGTCTTATTGTTTTTTTTATTACTTTATCCGCTGAGTTTCAAAATTACCAGTACGATTTTGTTCTGCAATTATTTGGTCGTAAAATTCCAGAAGGTCAATTCCCGTAATTAAAACGTTTAAAATCTAGTCTCAATCTTATCTCAGCCAGTATCAATGACAAAAACTTATCAAAAATCATGTCTTATCATGTCTTATTAAGCACTTAAAAACTCATGCGGCATTACAAAAGCATGTCATTATGTATTCCGATTCATGCACTGGACAAAACCGGAATATCAAGACCACTCTTTCCCTTTTGAAGCTTGTACAAGACCCTGACACTAGTATTGACACCATAGACCACAAGTTCTTAGTATCAGGACATTCTTATCTTCCCAATGATGGGGAATTTGGAATCATAGAGAGCGCTAGTCGCCGCCGTGGACAAATTTATAGCCCAGACCAATGGGTCGATATTATAAAAACAGCCAAACGCAAAGAACCTTATTTTGTTGTTACCGAAATGAAAAATGCCGAATTTTTAAGTACCACTGCCTTAGAAAATTCTATTACAAATAGGAAAAAAACAACGTGCGGTTATAATTTTAATTGGCTACATATTAGATGGCTGAGGTTTGAGAGAAATTATCCTTTACAATTTCAATTTAAAGAAACACTAAATCCCGACACACCCTTTTATAAAGTAGATTTATGTAAAAAAAAGCAAGGAAGACCGGCCCACTTATACAATATTCGACAAGACCCACTCTATCCATCAAGAAGACCAGTTACGAATGCAAAGAAGAAAGATATGCTTGATCTTCTACCATACATTCCGCCAATTTACCACCATTACTACAAAAATCTTCCCATAGATATTCCAACTCGGTCAAGCACACGTAATACCGATGAGCGTTCATCTGATGACGAAATTACGTATGATTAAATCACAACATGTCACTATAATAGTGGTGTAACTCCAGAAAAAAAAGTTTAAGTTCAGTTTTATTATATTAGTTTTTTTTTATTTTCTAAGTTACTTCAATTTATTATATCTTTGATTTGTATTAAACAATATAAAATATAAAACAGTGAGTGAATGCTTATTTCTTTTTTCCTACACTTTAATTCGCAAAAAGCTCGCCATTTCAAAATTCAGTTACAAGGAGATAATTCACTATTACAATGAATGACACAGTGTCGTTCATTGTAAAAGTGGTGTAACTCCATATTTTTAAAATACTTAATTTTTTGCTCAATGATATCACATTTAGTCATATCTATCATTATAAAAGTGAAGCAACTCCAATAGTTGCATAAAAATCCCATAGATGGCGTTACTTGTTTGTACAGGGCACTAAAACTTTTAAATATTCATTATAAAAGTGAAGTAAGTCACAAGTCACTTTAATAGTGAAGTAAGTCCGGAGTTGATTCACTTTTATTGTGACTAATTTTTGACACGTGGTGATAAGTTGTGTGTTAAAATTGATAAAAAATATTTTTATTAAGTGTTTTAATAGCTTATTTAGATGGATTTAGAGGATTTTAGTGATTCCGGGTCTGAATATCAGCCTAGTTCCGAAGAAAGTTGTTCTGGATCTGGTAAGCTTATTTAAATTCATTGTTTTTCTAACCTTAAAATTGTATTTACATTTTTTTGGTTACTTGTTTCTCATTTTATATTTTGTTTTGAATACTTACATGCAGTATTGCATGTCGCATGAACTAATCTCTTGTGATTTGCACTTGTTCCAGACACAGATACAGGCAATGATGAAAATGTTAACGAAGATAATAACCAGCCAAATCTTCAAGCTGAACCTGGACCATCTAGATCTAGGAAACGTTCACTCAACAAAGAAAATTGGGCAGTTAATAAAAGAAAGTTATTTCGTAATAGTGGAAAAGAATATATGACTAAAACGGGAGTAAGGAAAGATGGCAAAAAATTCGAAAATATTGATTGTATGTGTCCAAAAAAATGTATTACGTCATTTACGGAAAATGAAAGAAAAGAAATATTTGACTCATTTTGGTATTTAGAAGACTTCAATGCGCAGAATTCATATCTGTATGCATTGGTACAAAAAACAACGATTAATAGAAAACGCCCAAAAGATCGGTCTCGTGCAGGAAAAAACGTGTCTTTTAAATATTTTATAAAGTCTAGTATCAAGACCCAATCGGTGTGTAAGAAATATTTTCTGATGACATTTCAAATAAGTGATGGAAGATTATATCGGTGTCTATCGAAAGATGATGTCTCTCAATGTAAAGATAAACGTGGCACAACTAGTTCCCGAAAACTTGATGATTCTGATATTGTTGCCCACATTGAAAGTTTTCCTGCATATCAAAGCCATTATACACGAAAGAATAATCCTAACAGAAAATATTTAAATCCTGGGCTAACTATCCGTAAGATGTACGATCTTTATAGAGAAAAATGTGAGATTGAAATGATTGAACCCAAGAAATTAAAGTATTACATTAAAATATTCAACACAAAGTTTAATCTCCATTTTAAGGCACCGCGGCAAGACACATGCAAAACTTGTGATGACTTAAATTTGAAAATACAAGGAGCTGATGATGAAAATGTCAAGAAGGAGTTTGAGAACCAAAGAGAACTTCATCAACGAAAAGCAGATTCAGCAAGAGAAAACCTTCAGAATGATTCGAAAAAGGTTGATGAAGCATACATACTAACTTTTGATCTGCAGAAAGCTTTAGCTTACCCAAAATTAACTACCTCAGTAGCATACTATAAAAGAAATCTTTATTTATATAATCTGGGAATACATTGCTTTAATAATAACACAGGATACATGAATGTCTGGGACGAAGTTGAAGGTGGAAGAGGTTCTCAAGACATAGCAGCATGTCTTATTAAGCACTTAAAAACTCATGCGGCATTACAAAAGCATGTCATTATGTATTCCGATTCATGCACTGGACAAAACCGGAATATCAAGACCACTCTTTCCCTTTTGAAGCTTGTACAAGACCCTGACACTAGTATTGACACCATAGACCACAAGTTCTTAGTATCAGGACATTCTTATCTTCCCAATGATGGGGAATTTGGAATCATAGAGAGCGCTAGTCGCCGCCGTGGACAAATTTATAGCCCAGACCAATGGGTCGATATTATAAAAACAGCCAAACGCAAAGAACCTTATTTTGTTGTTACCGAAATGAAAAATGCCGAATTTTTAAGTACCACTGCCTTAGAAAATTCTATTACAAATAGGAAAAAAACAACGTGCGGTTATAATTTTAATTGGCTACATATTAGATGGCTGAGGTTTGAGAGAAATTATCCTTTACAATTTCAATTTAAAGAAACACTAAATCCCGACACACCCTTTTATAAAGTAGATTTATGTAAAAAAAAGCAAGGAAGACCGGCCCACTTATACAATATTCGACAAGACCCACTCTATCCATCAAGAAGACCAGTTACGAATGCAAAGAAGAAAGATATGCTTGATCTTCTACCATACATTCCGCCAATTTACCACCATTACTACAAAAATCTTCCCATAGATATTCCAACTCGGTCAAGCACACGTAATACCGATGAGCGTTCATCTGATGACGAAATTACGTATGATTAAATCACAACATGTCACTATAATAGTGGTGTAACTCCAGAAAAAAAAGTTTAAGTTCAGTTTTATTATATTAGTTTTTTTTTATTTTCTAAGTTACTTCAATTTATTATATCTTTGATTTGTATTAAACAATATAAAATATAAAACAGTGAGTGAATGCTTATTTCTTTTTTCCTACACTTTAATTCGCAAAAAGCTCGCCATTTCAAAATTCAGTTACAAGGAGATAATTCACTATTACAATGAATGACACATATAACAGTAACTGTAAGTATAACACTTCCTCTATCTAAAGATTGTGCGCTTGAATCATTTGGGAGAAATTAGCTAAGCAGATGATACAAACAACATACGTTTCAGGCGTAGTAGCAGTAGTGGTAGAGCCACTCACTTCTGAAGCTAACGTTTCTGCATTAGTAATTATTATACTTTTCCCCATATCATTATTTTTTTGTGTAACTGAAAATAAATAGATTTTATTATATCACCCGTCAGTGAGTTACTTGTGAAATGAAGATCTAAAAATATTTTACGTTTCTTAAATTAATGTAACTTAAATGTCTATTTTGTAATTATGACTTACATGTTTACCTATCTACCTAAGGAAAAAATTTAATTGCTTTTTTTTCGAATAAGTATGTACCTACCAGCCAATGTAAAAATAATCATGTGAATATATTGAATAATGAGGGCTAGTTGTAAAATGTTTATCATTATTGATTATGTACGTATACTTGGTAATTAAGACTCAATACAGTTTAATATCACTCGGTCGACATCTAGAGCTGGGGGCAGTAGAGGTCCGCTCCTCTCAACATCGATGATCACAGACTCATTGTTATTCATAGTCTGCGTTGAATTGGACAATTTATCGGCGTCTTGTGGCAAACCCTCTGCATTTGATGTGTCTTCTTCTTCTAGATAATTTGTTCTGGAAATATTGTATGCAAGATTTTATGAAATAAACTACATTTAATTAATGCTTTGTTTTTCATTTAAACAATCCCAAATTCAGGTTATAAATCGTGCAAATGGCTAGGGACCAATGCTACTATAATGTGGGTAAGTTACTGATCAGTAAAAAGTTTTTAAGGGGCAGCCAATAAGAGAGCTAAAACCTTACATACCTGCATATACTTAACCTTATGTCTTTCCAATTACGACATCCCTAGGAAAACAGAGATTCCGTAAATCTTTTAACCACGAGACGAGAGAAGAAGATATATACCTGTAGCTGGCAGACGGTTGTCTCCAAGTGATGGAGTCGGTTCTGTACTTGGAAGAGATGAGCCGGGTCGTGCTCGCGGGACGTCGCGTGTACCATGAAGCATTTGGAACTAAGAACACTGCAGGATACGAAACATTGATGATTTTATAGTCGTCTCGATGGAGATGGTAGAGCAACTTGCTACTTAGATGTCCATAAAGTCTATTTTGCATTAACATTGTTGCCCGTAACTGGTTTTGTTAAAAGAGTTGATGTGTAAAATCTAGAAAAAGTTGTGACTAAACTTCCAAAAAAGTTATAGTAGTGGTTCCTATCTCGATAGAGAATAGATATATATATTTATAGGTAAGAGCTAATCAATCATTCACAGCTAAGAGAAAACTAATAATGGTAAGTAGCCTAGGTAAGTAGCTGTATATATATGTACATCATCCCGGTGACTACACATAAAACATCTATGTAATAACACTAAGTAGTACCAACCAAATGAGTAAGTGCTAACTGGTGCCAGCAGATATTACAAGAATGACTGTATCAATTAAAAAGTCATTCATATTTGAATGAACCTACCTACATATGTATGTATAAACTTCGAGTGAATGAACGGACGCATTGTTATATATGTAATATAATAATCTGTGGGCTACGCGATGAAGTGACTTCATGGTTTATTCCAATAAAATCAGACATATCATTTCAAGTAAAGAAGTATGTTGAGTGTGTGGCCCTGCATAGGTTCGATTCCCAGAAAGTTGTTCTTCTATTAAGAAAGTGTATGTAGCAGCCTGGACTCTCGATTTGGTTGTATAAATGTTATGTTATGATCAATTCAACCGTTATTATGGTAAAAACTTTGATCTCTTCTTATTACCTAAGAAGTTACATAATCGCCCCCACCTGCCCGTATCATTTATTTGGGGTCACAGAACGTTTTTTTTCCATAGGTGCATCTTGATTAGCCGTCCTCTGAATACTCACTTCCTTCTTAGCCATAACATTTTTCACAAGGAAAATAGCTATACAAGGATACAAGAGAACGCCCGCCAATAAATTGTACTGACCACTTTCATTGTGTCCTGTTTTAGCAAGCCCTTGCAAAAGATTAGCAACATCTTTGTCAATTTTCATATTCATTTTTGGATCTTCGTCTTTAGTTTTGCTGAGGTTTTTTAAGATGGCGTCCACTATTTCAAAGGGATTTAAACCTTGTTTAGTGTCTTTCTTGTTGTTAAGTAATAATTTGCTTGGTTGAGCGTCAAATGAGGGGTTTTCATGCGGAGCCTGTGACCTGAAAATGTAATACGGGGCGCCTATAAGTAATTAAGTACTTCTGTTAAATTAAGGTAAATAACAAACATAAATACGTATGCAGATGGTAGATAGTTATTAAAATAATTACGTCAGATAGAATAAAGCTTCATTTTCTGCCATAAATTTCCGGTTTTTCTTAAAATCGAGTCTGCTGTTAACATTGTATTTATATTTCCCACGTTGTTTACTCCTAGGAGATAGGCGCAGTAGAGGATATGATAATCTGAAAAATTTGAGAGATCTTATCAATGAACGGTTCTACTAAGTTACGCCACTACACCCGTTTCTCCGCCTTTCGACATCTATTCTATCCGTCACCTTTTTTAAAGCCGTCGAAATCATTTTTTGAAGTCTATTACAGTCCTCTAATGAATAAAGAAGGTATCTTTAGTCAAAAGTGAGCTACAAAATTATTATAACTTACAGCTCCCAGCCAGGCAGCAGGCACAGCCAGGTAAACCCTATTCGAGATCAACAAACTCCAGCTGCCTTCCGTCTGCCTATGTCCACGATCAATTAAACCATGATATAGTACAACATCACCTGGCGTCAGGTGTGAACATGTCAGAGTTCAGGTCGACCTCGTACTGCGGAGCGCCTGTCTCGTCCCCGTCGCTAAGGCGCCGCCCGCTCACCTCGTCTGATATCGCAAACTGCATCAGAGGCAGAACCTTCGTCTTGTAGCTCACACCAGGCCTAATAAACATTTCAAACTAATCAACGTCCTACCGACCGACAGTCCTAAGTCGACTCTATGTAGATTGACACGCTAAGAACGTCCTACTTACTACGACTTATCTGTTAAAGTAAATATCCTGAACGAGTACAAATACTTAGGTACATTAATGAGCAAACATACTTTACACAATATTCAAAAGCGATGAGTGTTCGTGGTAGTCCCGGAAATAGACAAAATACCTATGTAATTTTCTGTGACGACAACGCGGGCGCAGGCCGATCCACACTAGCCCTTGTTCGTTCAGATAAGATTGTTATTTTATAGAGATTATGATAACTAGTGGCGGACTAAGCTTGTCGTGTCGGGGGCCCCGGGTGGTAAAACAAAATGAGGCCCCTCCGATCTTCTTAGGTTTTTGGCATATATATTTATTTAGTAAAAACTTTCAAAGAATGAATAACGATGAAAAACGAAGTAATGTTTAACATTCGTAATTATATTATACTCTATCAACATCATGGGCCCAGCTCCCGGTAGGATTATTTTTTTCAGGGAAGTGTATTTTCATACATTATGCTATTCACGGACGTAGCTGCTTTTCTACAGATTGGCAGGGACATCGACGCGCAAACTGTTACCATGGATTCAGCACATGAGTTTAGACCCCATAGCGTAGAAATTTTTCGTCGCTTATAAAAATAAAATCTGTTTCATAGAAAAGTGCAATACCTACGCGGTCAAAATGTATGGAATAGCAATATTTTTTTTAATAACCGACGAAAAATTTCGACGCTATGGGGTCTAAACTCATGTGCTGAATCCATAGTAAACTGTTACAGTTTACGCGTCGATGTCCCTGCCACCCTGTATAGGGCGAGGCGAGCTCGAAACTTATTGCACCCCGTCTCGAAACTTTTCGGAAATAACAGTTAGTTACTTTGAGAATGAAGACAATGGAGGATGCAAGCGCGAGCGAAGCGCGCACGAAAATAGTTAACACAACAGGGTCGGTAATAGTTGCATTTACCTTAATCCCAATCGAGATTTATGTCAAAATCGGTCACAACACGACTGACTTATTCCGTTCGATCAAATGCAGGTCAGTATTATAGCTGTCCGTACCTGTCACTTGAACTACGAAAACTAAATACAATTATCTTAATTAGGGGTTGATTTTCCAACGCCAGATAATTTTATCGGAGGAATAATTATTATTTTGAATTGTTGACAGTTCTTCCATACAAAAACGACACGTCAATTTTATTCCACGAATAATAATTATCTGTGGATTGAAAAATCAGCCCTAAGTCATTAGTTCAAATGCTAGATACTACAGACCAGTCAGTGCTACGAAACAAGGGCACTATGAAGTTGATTATGATAGTAATTACTTAGGTTTGACGTCAATCAAAGTATCAAAAGGCTCCTCGTGATCAAAAAAAGTGTCGCTGGGTAGGTCGCCGGGCACCAGGATGGCAGACACATTGACTAGCGGCACCTCCACGACGACGTCACCTACCGGATTGGTAGATTTATTCAACGTATCCTTTAAATTCTCCATTGTAGAAGGAATTATCCTCCGTTGAGTAGTTCTATAAGAAGGAGAATTAACATTATAATGCCTTGACTTTGCCGTACATAGCTGATTCTAAATACGATAATATCAACTGAGCTGGACAAACAAAGGCCTCTTTCAAAACCCTTTCCAAGTGGTGGAAGTTATTAGTTATAGTTCAGTCTCAGATTTAATGCCGCCAACTGCATCAGACTGCTTGAAAAGTGAGCTAATTATTTGAACTTTTAGTCGCAGTCGGGATTTTTTATTTTTGGGATGAATTTTCTGTTTTATTTTTAAACCTTTTATTGGATAATCATTGTTATTACTATCTCGTAAGTACCTCCTCGTAGTAGTGGTGGTGGTCGATGGCTGTGTTGTTTTCAAAGTATACCGGTTCTCATTTGGGGTTGGTTCCGACTTCATCAAGTTATCCGGCAATGCGCCCCAGTACCCGCCGAAAGTCTCACCTATTTCGTACACTAGCAGTTGGTTTTTACTGTTACGACAGGAGTCTATCAAGCTCTTATCAGACATGAGCTGGATCACCAATATTATGTTACTGCCTGATTCTGTCCTGTCAATGATGTAATTATTATTATTTATTTATATGCCTGCTTCGTTGCATCTACTGGTCGCAAGCGAGACTGCTGATCATGGGGTCCTGGCCTGTCCTAGGTCAGATCAGTAGCAGCCTGAAATCTGGATTTGTTCCTGGTTGATAGCAATAGGCTCACCCGGCCCCTATGACATGCGTGGGATTTAAACATAACTCACGAAATGTGATGGCGCTGATTCTCTTCCTCAAATTAAGATACTCCATAGACCGATTAGACTACGTAATTAAAAACATGGCTACTAAAAATACGTCAATTTACGTCAGGCGCTGACTAATTTGACAGGACTAAACTAATATTTATCTTCTGTCCTTTATAGTAAATAGAAAGAAAAAGACTTGACTTTGACTTTGACCTCTGCCTAACCCTGCAAGAAATAGAAGCGTAATGTCGTGTTTGTTTAACTTCAGTAGATTTCAACGCCTCTGAAAGTGCTTGCAACGACCTGCAAGTTATTAAGCGCTCAATCAGTCAGTGTTAATAATTAGATACCAGCTACTATGTCGTTAAAGGAAGTTTGCTTTTGCGACACCACCTGGCGTTATGTTCGGTGATGAACCGAGTGAAAAATTCGACGCATCAACATTCACTCACTGAGAAGATACTTGCATTTTATACAAACCTAATACTAACAAAGCAACTATATGGCAGTTCCAACCGCGAGAAGTGCAGTATTTGTGAGTAAGCATCGATGACTTGTCTACCGAGGAACACCGAAGGCATGACGCGCCGCCGGCAATATTCTGACATATCCTTCTGATAGACAAACTTGCGAACAGCTATTGCTAAATCTGCTTCTTGCTTTACAAACAATAATAGCACCAATAACAGTTTCAAACAATACATGTTTGTTATTATTCGATATCTACTACTTCGTCATACTTATAGTTCGAAAGTCGCATAGCCCTGTAGATAGGTAGATGATTTAGTACCTAATTCAAAAAGAACGAATCACTAATAAAGCAACAGTAGGTACCTAAGTAGGTAAAGGTACCTTACACACTTGCCGTAGGAATAAATATTGATTAGAATTAAAAAAGTTTGTAATAGGTAGGTATACCTAACCTATCTATTAAGAACTTTTTTAATTTCTCAAATAGTAGTTAGTGTAGTGAATATCTCTTCATTATCACCCTCCTGCCACTGCCTGCAACTTGTGGTCGGCGCCACGGTTTCTTCTTATTACTTATACAAATAAATAATTTTTTTATTAGGAAATATTCCTGACTTATCTCCATCTGATATGATGATGAACGTAAATATAGTTTATGAAGTTGCGGGTACAACTTGTTCATGAGTAGGTACCTATGTAGTCTCCCTTGCGCTTTTAAACTGCTTTGATGTGATGCGGTGCGGGTCACGCGACCCCTATCATTGTCCCGGCCGACGCACGGCGGCGTCACGCCACTCAATTTTTTATAACAAAATAATATTAGAGAGGGCAATCGGGCAGTCTATAGTTTGGTGCATGATGTACCTAGAATGAACATGGTAGATACTTATAATACAATATTAGGTATATGTAGGCAAAGCCACGGATGGTAAGTAGATAGATATATAAACACACAAATATATACCGGCTGACTTTTTTACCGTCTGGACAAGCATGTAAATTCTAACTGGGATAAACCGATTCAACCTAGGCTAAAGGTTTATCCTATCGGTAACAGGATAAACGAGTTTGGCCTAGCCTATACTGGTTTGTCCTATCCCGTGTAGGGAGAACTGGCTTGGCCTAGGCGAAACTAGTTCATCCTAAAATCGGGTTTGGCCGGTAACATATTTATAGATATAAGATAGATAGATAAATCAATTACAGGCACTTTACCTCAACTAGTTATTAGGTTTATTGATAGGTTAATTTCATTTTAGGTTTTAGAAAAAAAAAAGACATTTCTGTGCCGCATGCTTCTACTCCGTTCACCTTTTATACCCTGTTTTGTCCAAACCATAGAAATGTAAAAAACAGTTCTTCCCTATATCTATGGTCCAGACGGTAAAAAAGTCAGCCGGTATAACTGTAGCTTTTTAAAAGAGAAAACTAGGAAGCTGTCGGTGCATTTATTGATAAAGCTCGTCCAGGGTAGTTCTGCCAACATCATCTGCATAGCCCAATTATGGTGTCATTAAAATGTCAGTTAAATAAGCTAAATAATATCTATGTAGCCTAATGTATGTATATGTCGCAGCCAACAAGCATCGCTCGGCTCGTGCTTGGTTGGTCACAGTTCTGACCTTTTTATTCCCCGGGATGAAAAATCCTCATGGATGTTCGCCGCCCTGGGTGTGCAGCGGGGTCTGTCTGCCTCCTGACTAAAAACTCGACTGACTCCCCCCGTAACGTCTAAGAGGGGTGCGTGTGGAACACTACGCGCCGCCACCTCGGATCCTGATGTGTGGGGGGCGACGGACGGGCTCATTTAGGGGGGCTGGAAGAGGGCGCTGTCCGACCTCCGCTGCGGGCCAGGTGAGTGGACGAGATCTCCCTCTCCCTTTCCGCAGCCTCATTCTGCGAGACGACTGTTTTGCAGAAGAAATCCACCGCGTCCCAGGACTCTTCGCTGCCGACCATCGACTCGACTACGGCCGGCAGCGACAGGTCACTGCCCACTTCTGAGATGAGGGTTCAGTGCGGCTTCTCCCAGGCGGCACACCCTGCCAGCGCATGCCGCGCCGTGTCCTCCCGGCAGTCGACGCAGTGGTGACACCGGGCGTCCGGCTCCCTGTTTATGCGACAAAGGTACTTTCTGAAGCAACCATGCCCCGAGAGCACCTGCGTCGCCCGAAACGTCACGGAACCGTGCCTTCTCCCGAGCCAGTCCGCCAGAACCGGCCGGATCGCCTAGAACCCGCGCCTCGAATAGGGGTTAAAGTATGAAATTGCCGTTTTATTGTAATAGGTACTTCGAATTGACATAGAACCTACATGGTTTGAGATTTTTGAGTGAAACTTTTTTCACATTGTAGGATGAAGTTCTTTTAAAAAATGGGCAACATTCGGTTATTTTTTTTTTATTCAGCTTAGACAAGAAAGATGGATACTTCGAAAATTAGAGTTATTTTTTAATACGAATTCCGACGCGGAACTAACGCGGCAGAAACAGCACGCAATATCAATGCTTTGGAGAGGGGACTGCTAATGAACGCACCGTGCGATTTTGGTTTAAACGCTTTCGTGATGGAAACTTTGATTTGAAGAACGAACCACGTGGAAGACCGCCGACACAGGTGAATAACAATGAATTGAAAGAGATGGTGGAAGCCGATTAGAGCCAAACTACCCAGGAATTAGCGGCAGGGTTTAACGTTACCTTACCAAAAATATTGACTCATTTGCGTCAAATCAATAAAATAAAAAAATATGAGCTAAGGGTGCCTCATGATTTGACTGATCTACAGAAAGAAACGCGTGTTGAAACTTTTGTCGCTCTGTTGAATCGATACAGAAATGAAGAAATATTGGATCGAATTGTGACATGTGATGAAAAGTGGATTCTTTACGATAACCGTAAGCGAAAAATGCAATGGCTGACCCCAGGTCAAACGCCGCAACCGTGTCTTAAAGCAAAGCTTACTAATAAAAAGGTAATGGTAACTGTTTGGTGGTCTCAGCATGGTGTTATACACTATAGCTTTCTCCAATCTGGTCAACCAATAACGGCAGATGTCTACTGTGCCGAACTCCGAACAATGATAGCAAAAGTAGCAGTGAAACAGCCCCGACTCATGAATCGATCTTCACCATTATTGCTCCATGATAACGCGAGACCTCATACAGCACGAAAAACCGTTTTAACTCTACAGGAACTGCAATTAGAAACCATTCGTCACCCTCCGTATTCGCCAGACCTTGCTCCAACGGACTACCATTTTTTTCGTGATTTGGACAATTTTCTACGTGATAAAAAGTTTTCTTCTCAGGAGGCAGTACAAAATGCTTTCACACAGTTTGTCGAATCTAGATCCCGGGAGTTCTATCGCAAAGGCATAAATGACCTTCCTATCAGATGGCAGCAATGTATAGATAATAATGGTAATTATTTTAATTAAATAAAAATGTTAAATTTAAAAAAAAAAACGAAAATCAATTTTTCAGTACAAATCGGCAATTTCATACTTTAACCCCTAATATATCGAGATATATAATATTAAAGTATAGCCAGTTACCACAATATTAGTGTATCGTCTATGGTTACCACACACGGGAGCTATACTTAATATATATTTGCCCTAACTCGGTCTGCGGTCCTCCTTGCAAGCGCACGGTTTTAAATTCCGAAATATACCTGCATATTGAGATAAACTATATGTCGACATATTTTGGTGACGTCGTAGAAATATAATATATATTATAGCTGCGTCAGCTGCGTGTGCGGTCACTCGAAAATTTATATAGAAATTAGGTCGTAATATGCCTTGCTATGATTCATATTAATATACATATATTAGCTACGTCTGTGACGGGCTCGATGGTGAATTCTAGACAGTAAACAGTTCTAACCTAACCTAACCCATTTCGTCGAGGTGCCCTGGTTTAGTTACTGCGACCAATTCAGATCGCGCGTGGCTGGTCACAGACTTACAGGTCCAACCTAACCTACACTATAATGAATATCATTCAGGCCGCCGCTATATAGGTATGAACGGCACCGTTTAGTAAAAAGACTAGGGCGTTAATAAATTAACACATTGAGATTTGAGTAGTGCAGAGTAATGTTGATTACTCTGCATACCTACTATTGTATAGAAACAAGTATTTTCTAACTGAGGAGTTTTTTGCGCCATTTCTTCTTCCCAGCGAAAGCACTAGGAAGTGATGATACTTTTGATTTGATTTGAGTTCAACCGATTAAGCTAGGTGGCTGCGACGGCCCACAAAAAAATGAGCCACCACAACTTACAAACAACAGCTTATACGTAGAGGCAATGAACAGATAGGGCTCTTTCAATTTAAGAGAGTACTGCGCTCGCAACGTGTCAATTTAACGGAAAAAAAACAACCGTCCGGCATCAAACGCTTAAATTGAAAGAGCCTTATCACCTTATGATTTGCTTATACGAGGGTGACACTGAAAGTTCTTAGAAAATCAAAAACTGAACAAACTAGCAAGTTATTAGTTTTATTATATCTTTTCAAAATAGTGTCCTTAACCATTTACATCAATACATCGCTGCATCCAATGGAACTACTGAGAAAAGCACTTTGCCCACTCGTCCTTAGAGACCCTCCCTTCGACGGCATTTTGAAACGCAGCCGCTGCTTCCTCGGCGTCCATAAAACGTTTTCTCGAAGTTTTTCTTTTATTTTCGGAAATAAACAAAAATCGCAAGGTGTGCGAGGTCGGGGCTATTGGGCGGGTGATCCAGTAATTCAGTCTGACGTCGCCAAGTAGTCGATTGTTTGCTTGGCGGTGTGCGACGAGGCGTTATCGTAGTGAAGGAGGATCCTACTGCGAGGTCGTTTCTCCCGAACTTTTTCCAACACAAGTGGCAAACAATTGTTAGTGTACCACTCAGCAGTAACTGTTTTTCGATCCTCTAAAACAATTCTTGCGTAATGACCTGTCCTTCCGAAGAACGAGGCCACCATCTTTTTTCCCACGCTTCGACCTTTCTTCACTTTAGTTGGCAACTCCTCGGAAGGAAACACCCAGACAGCAGACTAGCTCTTAGTTTCAGGATCATAACAATAAATCCAGCTTTCGTCACCCGTAAGTATGTCGAACACAGCATTTCATTGCAGTCACCTCCGTTAAATCTTTGAACCATTTCACGACACCAATCAACACGACGGAGCTTTTAGGCCTCTGTCAAATTATGAGGTATCCACCGGGCACAAAGCCTCCTGACCGCTAAAATGTTCATGGAGGATTTTGTGCACTTGACTCATACCGATGCCTAAGCTTGTCCGAATATGCTGATAAGTCACTCTTTTGTCAGTCTCTATCATACGCCGTACAACACTGAGGGTCTACTCTACTCCGAAGTAGTATCGGCCGAATGTTCGGCCATTTCCTGCTACGAAGTTACTATTTGGTTCGGTCGGTTCCGATCCTACACTCCTCTTTCGAATATTGACTATTGTCCCGACCCAACTGAGCCAATCCAAACTTTTTTCGCATTTTTCAAAAATCCACGGTCGGTCCGATACGAACATTCGCACTTTGCACTTCGGAGTAGGCCCCCTGATGTTATCTGCAGTCGTCGCCGTAGAAGGCCGTCCCTCACGCAGATCATCGGTGAGGTTAGTGCGACCACGTTTAAAACCAGTTGTAAACAGTGCGGGTATTAGTGTTCTGTGAAACAGTTGCACGATAGATGGGGCATCGTGAAAGGCCAATCGAAGTCTATCATAACTTTCTTGTTCACATAAATGACATCGAAAGTCATAAAAAATCATTGTACGAAAATTTTCTCGCGTTAAATTCATGCTGACGTGACGCAGACAATTTTCAGTTTGCCGCCAAATCGTACACAAATGACAAATTAATAAAATACATCATCATCTGCCTAGCCTTTTCCCAACTATGTTGGGGTCGGCTTCCAGTCTAACCGGATGCAGCTGAATACATACTTGTACACACGGCTACACATAAAGCTATGCAAAACCAGTATTAGCTGACCGTTTATTATGAGAAAATATCATACAAAGTGAGGCCAAGACAAACTGGTTTTGTATAGCTTGACGTGTAGCCGTGTGTACCAGTATTTTACATGGAGCGACTGTCTATCTGACCTCCACAACCCAGTTACTGAGTAATGCGATACCACTGAATAAAAAAATAAATAAATAAAAATGAATAAAATACATACACAATAATAATGGCAGAATTAAATTTTCAAAATTTGAACTTATTTTTTTATTATATCGTTTACAAGTGGCCAGTTCTAAAAACTTTCAGTGTCGCCCTCGTAAGCTGAAATTATGCAAAAAAATCATATCTATCGAGAGTATCTGCGTAACCTTTAAAAAATAGTATTTTTAGTATTCATTGCAATTTTCGTGATAGTAACATTACAAACAGCTGATTGTCATAAATATTAAATGTCAATGTCAGCGTCAGCTGTCCTGACTGTCACATCAAATCAAGTCACCGAACGAAAATTACCGATAAACCAGGGTTTATTTGATTGAAACCAATTTAATATAATAATAGCAAAATTAATGACTTAATTATAATATTGGAAATATGGCTATCGCAGAATATATAGCTTCTCTTGCGCAAAATCCTTATTTTGGCGCTGGTTTTGGTTTATTTGGAATCGGTGCTGGTGCAGCAATATTACGAAGAGGTGTACAAACGTCTATAATACTATTTCGGAGGCATTGTATGATCACTCTTGAAGTTCCATGTAGAGACAAGTCCTACCAATGGTTGCTGCAGTGGATAACGCACAAAGGTGCCAAACATACTCAGCACTTGAGTGTAGAAACGTCTTTCCTTCAAAAAGACACTGGCCAAATAAAAACAAAATATGACTTCATTCCCAGTGTAGGTCAACATTTTTTTAGGTAAGGCTCCCAAGTTTCACAACAGTATTTTTAATTTTTAGGATGATGAAATTAATTCGGTATATTTCAGTTATGGTGGCACATGGATCAAAGTAGACCGCGTAAGAGAACAACATACTTTAGATCTACATATGGGTGTTCCATGGGAGACTGTAACCCTAACTTCATTTGGAAGAAACAAGGAGTTATATTTTAACATTTTAGAAGAGGGTAAGATATTTTATTTGTTTAGTATTCAATACCTATTACATAATAATTTTAATTTGTTCAGATAAGTGTCATATCCTAGTTACAGTTTTCTCCTTAAGTAAACATGATGAAGCTGATGTATGTATTTTGGATTCCAGCTAGAACAATGGCTCTAAAGCAGCATGAAGGGATGACACTTATGTACACAGCCATGGGGTCAGAATGGCGCCCATTTGGACATCCAAGACGACGGCGTCCCCTTCCCAGTGTGGTGCTCCGTTCTGGCTTGGCAGACAAAATTCTTGATGACTGTTTGGACTTCATCAACAGTCCCCACTGGTATACTGAGAGAGGAATCCCATATCGGAGAGGTAAATGATCAGAAACTTACAGAATGTCATTCAATATATCTTGTATGCTCTCACCTAAAACTGTTGCTGACCAATTAATTTTAATTGTGTGACCATAGGAATATTTTTTTGCGTTCCCATTGAGGGACCACACTTGGATTTTGAGCTTTTGAATGCGTCAGCTTTTAGTAAAAGTTCTCAAACAATTGTAAATTCAGCCTCTAGTTTGTAAAAGTAAACACTGGCAGGGCCACCATCAGGGATTAGTTTAGGAAACTAAGACCCAATGAAATCTGTGACTTGGTGACAAATTGCGACTAATTAGCGACAAAATATGGGAGAAAACACATCTTCGCTAGGTGCCTTAGTTTTTGAGATATAAATGTGGCCCTGCTGGGGAGACTCTCCAGATCAGCCACCTATAAACCCTTATATCTTTTGAACCAGTGACCGACAAATTCTGATATTTGGTGACAAATTTCAACTAATTAGCGACTAAAAAATCCCTGATGATGGCCCTGCCAGTCAGTGACACCGTTTTTCTAAAATTATCTTTATTTTCTTTTCTTTCTTTGTTTTTAATTAGCTAAGTTATGTCAAATATTAATAAAAAATAATATCAACAAAAAGTCACTAGAAATTCTACTGTGTGGTCACCTCCATCTTAGTATTTCTTCCCAGGAATTCGATTATTATTTGAAATAAAACAGCAAATATTTTGATACTGTTAAGTAAAGTAATCGTTAGTAAAAAAAATTACAAAAGGATAGATGTAGCATTCGTCTATTTAACTTCCGAATGCTACGTAAATTGATTTTTCTTTTAATAAACATTTCAATTGAGGGACCACCTTAAATCGATTGTAACTTTTGAATGGCTTCTTTTACAAACTAGAGATTGAAATCACAATCGTTCAAGTACTTTTACTAACGCTAGACCCAAGTAAATTTCAAATTCCATTATGGTCTCCGCTCAAAGTAAACCTTGTCGTGATCGGTTGAGGGACCACCTTCCGCATGCGAGTTCTTTCTATTCTGTGAAAAGGAAGGGTTGATATTCATTAAATTAGTTTTACAAATCTTTTAGTAAGAGTAGTCATCAGTTATAAATGTTAACTACATTTTGAGATATGGATGCCTGTTAGTTACAACTGAGGGACCACCTTTAACCGATTGTATCTTTTGAGTGGCTACTTTTACAAACTAGAGGCTGAATTTACAATTGTTTGAGAACTTTTACTAAAAGCTGACACATTCAAAAGCTCAAAATTCGAATGTGGTCCCTCAATGGGAACGCAAATGGAATATTTTATTCTCCAATTATAAATCAAAACCTTAACTATATTATGTATGTGGAAAAGTAATAAGTTTAATCTTGTTGAATTTCAGGTTACTTACTATATGGTCCACCAGGATGTGGAAAATCTTCATTCATTATGGCATTGGCAGGTGAATTGGAATACAACATATGTGTACTGAATTTATCTGAAAGAGGACTCACTGATGACAGGCTAAATCACCTTCTTAGGTATTGTTTTAACTTTATATTAATTTATACAACTACACAAAAGGGTAACAAAGCGTTTACATGATTATTGATCATTTGATTTAAACACCCTTAGTAGCAGTACTGTAAACACAAAAACACACACACACACCCCCACACACACCCACACCCCACACACACACACACCCCACACACACACACACACACACACCCCTGTTTGTACAGACACCCTTACGAGGACCTTGTTATTCCTAGAACGAACCGAGGACCCTCCAAAAAACTGGTTTAAATACCTCGTTGGCCTTTTAGAGTAAGATAGAAAGAGACAGGTGAGTAAATCTATAGTGATGAGCTTATTGGGATAATGCTATCTCAACATTTTTCTGTATGAACTTCGGCTATCATACCGAGGACCTGAAATACACTGCTAAATGTGACCAGCGATGCACATACGAGGACTTTGTATAAGCCAACCGAGGACCTCTGACGTATGCCCTGCGACGCCCTTCCGAGGACGTATTTTTACACAATATTTCTTATAGCTTGTACAAAGTGCGGACGTTGTGTTAGACTTTATATCACTAAACCGAGGACAGTTTTTCGCGTAGAACTTGTACAAACCGAGGACCTGGAAAATCTACCTACCTAAAACATTTTACGTGTAAGATAATAATTATATCAATGTTAGTAGAATGTTCCGATTTATTTCTTACACACTTTTTCTAAAACGAAGTACCAAGCGAGGACGGGTCGATGTCTTTACGTTTGTCGTTGATGCGGACCGCGAATAAGATGGGTATAATCACTGTGAAGGAAAGGTAAGTTTTTAATTTTATATGTATAAACAACTTTAAAATGAGTATATTATTATAGTATCAGATGCTGCAGTCAGTGTCATCTCTACATGACGGTACTCCTCAGCATTTGATAGCATCGTCTTCAAAATTGGCATACGTATTAGGTTTATCTAGTAACACTAAAATAATTACCAGTTTGTGCTGATGCTGCAGTCAGGGTCATTTCTTCATGAGAGAACTCCTCAACAGTTGATAGCAGCGTCTTCAAATTTAGCATACGCGTTAGGTTTAAGTTGTAAAACTAAAATAATTACCAGTTTGTGCTGATGCTGCAGCCAGGGTCGTTTCTTTATGGGGGAACACCTCAATAGTTGGTAGCATCGTCTTCAATATAGCTTACAAAAATAAAGTAAAACTAGAATTCAGGTTTTAAATGAGTAGATAAATCAGAATTCAGAAACTTTAGTTTCATGATAGGTATTCAATACAATATCAAGTTATTAGGTATTTCGTTTCTTTCACATAAGCCGGGTTAAAGAAGAGAACTGAAGTCTAAATTCTAGATCTCAAAGATGCTGGTATTGATTATTCCAAAGAATGTTTGCTATTTTGTTTTATTAAACGTTGTTTGTAACTAATAGTGTTGACTATACCAAAGATCGTTATTTCTTTAAGGTACATGTCACATATCAGCTCACCTGCCTTTTTTTCTTTTCTTGCGTTTTTCGCTATTTACTACTAATAAATACGATGATCAAAACTGATGATACAACAATAAATTAATCCATTTTATTATCAGTTTCCATGATCCCGCATTGTGTTATTTAGCAAAAAAAGCAATAACTTTTGAATTTCACAGGCCGTTGACATGAATGATTTATCTTTAATCATTTTATAGCTAGTTATTAAGTTTTCATGCTTCCCAAATTATTTTGATCTCACTTGATAATATTTCTTTGTTGTTTTCTAACTAAGCATTGTGTTAAGTAATGTTATGTTAAGTTTTTAGCCCAAATTATGTTGATCTCTTATATATGGTTTCTATAAGTCGTTTTGTTTGACTCGTTTTCTAATAACTGTTATGTAAGTTTTGTAATCATGCTTCTCAAAGGTATTGTTGCAACTTTATGATTATTTCTTTATGTAGATCGTTGGTAAAAGTTTGTTAAATAATTTGTTTCATATAAATTTCAAAATAGTAGTACCATTACTAATCCGACAGACGTTGCAAACGCTTTTAATAACTATTTTATTGAACAGACATAAAATAACATGACGAAACCACCGGACACTACGAATTTGACAAGTAACCCTAACTAAATGTTAATGCATCCAGTATTACCGCAAGATATTATGAGAGCGATACAATCATTAAAAAATAAAAGTAGCACTGGATATGATGGTTCATGAACAAAGGCTGTAAAATCCGTACCAGGCGACATCGCCTTGCATCTGTGTCTTAACTTATGTATCAGTACTGGAGTATTTCCGGATAGTTTAAAAACAATTATAATGAAGCCACTTTAGAAATTTTTTAAGGAAGATCTAGCAAATTATAGACCATTTGCTATAATACCCATTTTTTCTAAGGTTATAGATAAAATGATTTATAACTCTGTTAATAATTTCCTATCCAAATATAATGTTTTAAGTGCGGAACAAAAGGGTTTCAGAAAAAAATAAGGGTATAAATACAGCGGTTTACGATTTAATAAATGTCATATTGCAAAATGTGGATAAAAAAAGTACCAGTTTGCGCAATTTTCACGGTCATGACGAGGGCATTTGATTGTGTTGATCATGAAATTATTACAAAAAAGCTAGAATCATAGGCATCAGAGGAAATGTACTTAATCTCTTAAAATCATACCTTAACAATCGTAAGCAGCACACAGAAATATCTAGAATATGTCTAAAAAGTAAGCACGAAGTAAAATATTTATCTAAGGCAAGAATTATTAGGTATGGCCACAGACTTATATTGGCATGGCGCACCACAGGGCAGTGTCCTGGGCCCTTTATTATTTTTGCTATATATTAATGTAAATCATTAATATATAGCAAAAATAATAAAGGGCCTCGCCACATTGAACATCCTATGGTCTTATTCGCTGACGATAGTAGTGCCTTAATTGAATGTATTTACAAAAAAATATACGAACATGACATAAATGAAACGTTAATAATCATTATACGCTGGCTTGAACAAAATAATTTAATGATTAATAAACCAAAGACTAATATTTTCTAAGACAATTCACTAAGACATTTACACTATAATGGACAAAAAGTTGACCAAGTACTAGTTGCCAAATTCCTTGGCATTATGATAGATAGCCAATTAACTTAGAAACCACAAGCAGAAGAAGTATGCCAAAAACTTAGTGTAGATGCGTATGTACTTTTTAACCTAATGCTGTATGTGTGCAATTTAATAGTAACAGATAGCTGCGTACGTATTTAAGTCCCTAAAATTATTAACATTCCCATCACTTTATACTATTGAGGTGGCTGTTTTTGTTTAATAAAGTGTCCGCAAATAGAAACCGGACAATCAGGAGACAATATAAAAATTTGCTAATTGTTAGTGGTTCTGATACCGCCCTATTAAAGAAAAGTATTTAATGTATGTGTCCGATCATTTGTAGCTAAAACTGTTTGCGTGCCCTAGTTAAGGTACCTAGTTAGTATAAGGATCATTTTAAACTTAACATCTGTAACTTGTACCTACTTTCTGTGCAAATAAAGATCTATTCTATTCATTTTAAAATAAACTTACTTCTATTTCAGTAAAGTTTATGTTGTTTTCTTTAGTTCGTTCATATTCTTTATTTCTTTGTACTTTTTGTTTGCTTCAAGTCTTGCTGCTGACATTTCGCCTCGGAAGACATTTACTTTAGGTTCTTTATGAAGAGCACACGTATTCAGCTCCTGCCAATATAATATTTTATGGTGCAAATCATAATGTTGTATAATCTAAGCAGGCCTAGGTACTTAGCACATACTGCAGAAGAAGCCTGATTATTCCTCGTGCACCTAGTAGCTACTAACGATTTGTTTAAGGATTCAGTCTACCTTCGCTTTTCTCCTTCATAATTTTATTTAAATGATAGCACATAACTCGTCTTCTACACACGAGGAAAATTGTCGAAACGAGGACTAGAATACACACTGTTCGGAAAATCTAGCAAACCGAGGTCTTAAATACACATTGTGTGGAAAAGCTACCTAACCGAGGACTTTTGTGTTAAAGATAACACATAGGTCCTCGGATAATACAACAAACGTGAAATGAGTGTAAAAAGCCTGTGTATGAGGCGAGAGTGGCACCATCTGGTGGATACACAATGTTTGTGTATGCGTATGAATATTTTTGATCAAACCGAGGTTCAGACAACTTTTTCGTAATAAGTATATAGAAAGACTCAAAATCACTTGCAGAATACGAATCTTTGGTCAAGTCAAACCGAGGACCCTCGAAAAGGTCCTCGCTTTGAAAAGGTCCTCGGTCGTGCCTTGTGTATTCATACGCACGTCCTCGGATGGTACTTAAAACAAACACATATATACACATACTGCTGGGTACAGTAACACTTTTGCATGCATACGGCGGGTTGAAGCCTGGTCAAAAAAAAATATTTAAAAAAACAAACTGAAATCCATCTTCTTTCACCACTTGTTTTTTGCTTTGGACTCGCCATCTCCAAAATTCACCTGTATATTAATAAATGTAATTACAACATTTTATAATTTTTTTTCTTCAGTGTTGCACCACAGCAGTCAATAATATTATTAGAAGACGTAGATGCTGCCTTTATTTCCCGAGAAGAAACAGCTGCACAAAAGTCGGCATATGAAGGTCTTAATCGCGTAACCTTTAGTGGACTCCTCAATTGCCTTGACGGTGTGGCTTCTACAGAAGCCAGAATAGTTTTTATGACTACAAATTATCTAGAAAGGTAAGATATCCGTATGATACACCTATGCACTGTACTGTTAAAAGTGTGATAGTAGTAGTAGTTTGTGGACTCCATTGTCCAGCTTCCCATTCGGTCCAATGTATGTGGTGGGTCCTGGCTAGCATAGCCAGTCTGCCCAGAAGATTCCTGGCGCCCCATAGGCTTCGCGGAACGACCTCACTGTACCGAGGATTTGCTTGCTGCCACCTCACATTTCAGAGAGACGTGGGCGGCTGATTCCTCGGCGCTAAAGCAGCCTCTGCTGTAGACTGTCTTTGGCGCGTACATGGAATAGATGTTTGTTTGCTGAGCAGTGGCCCGTAATTGTCCCTATCAGTATTGTAAGGTTGTATTAGCTGTTTAGGCTAAGAACTCACTAATATAATCGTGGGCAGACCTTCGGTATAGCCATTTTAGACTGCCTACAGTCAATTGATCAGGGCCATTTGTTGTTATGTAGTTCTGTTATTCTTTTGCGAATCCATGTATGAAACTGTGAAAATGGTAAGGGGAGGAATTAAAAGTGTGGTGTACACATTATCACATAGCCAGCCAATCAGAAAAAAATGGGAGGAAATAAGGTGCATAGATGGCGCAATCAGGAGGATCAGTTACCAAAACGCAAAATTTGAGGATTTAAAAAATTACTATATTTTGGTTTTATCATGCTCGTAATCATACAAATAAGCTGTTTGAAAAAATTGGAGTAAGTTAACAACACATAAAAAACCAGCATGGCAGCACTCTGAAACTGCTGGAATAATATATCGGAGGGAGCAGTCGAGTCTTTTCTGTTTACTTATTGACATAAGGAGAAAAACAACATTGATTTTTTCAACCTACTTTTTTTCAGCTTTTGGATTTTCGAAATGGTAACCCTACTTTCGCTAGTCGGGTAACACCCTCCCTGCCTACCGTCAGTAATGCGGGGTGCTTTGCATTATTTTTCAGATTGGATCCAGCTTTGATTAGACCAGGCAGAGTAGATATGAAAGAGTTCGTCGGATATTGTGATCAAGAACAAATAGAACTTATGTTTCTACGATTTTATAAAGGAGACAAAGCAGCGGAACATTCAAAAACATTTGCAAGAAAGTATGTAAATTTTATAACTATTTAAAATATTATATGTATGTGTGTGTGATATAATATCTATACTTTTTTGTGTTGTTTAGGGTCTTGGAGCAGAAGAAACTGGTGAGCCCAGCGCAAATTCAAGGATATTTTATGTTCCACAAACATTCGCCACCTGAAGACGTTTTGTTAGACATTCAAACTATATGGACACTTTAAAGTTGTTTTTTTTTTAGATATAGGTTTTAGAAAAAAAAAACGAATAAATTGTTTTCCTTTTATTGTTAAGAATATAATAACTATACACAGTCTGTAACCATGAACTTTCATTGAGCTGTCGTTCAGTTACTATTATTATGAACTTATTTAACGAAAACTTTAGTTTCTAAAACAACAATGGAAAGATTATTGAACAAACTATATGTAAGAATATAACACAAAATACATAAAAGTACCTATCTAACAAGTGACTTGTCATAATGCACAATGGCCAACTTTTAGCCAGACAATATTATAAACAACCTAGAACGGCAGTTCTTAAACTTGGAATCCCTAAAGAGCACTAACTTACTTTTGCTTTTCGTTACGTTTTACTTACAAAGTTGGTATGAGAGAGGAATGTCAGTATTTCATATTTTTTAAACAACGTTATGTAAAGAGAAAAGCCGGAATAGACAAATACAATTTCATAATTATAAAGAAGTCAGGCGAAAAATATTAATTTATACTCTAGTAGACTCTATCCTTCATTTACAAACGTTGCTTACAGTTAAGAAATGATTAAGGTCTGCTAAGGGTCAGGCAGATAAGATGATCGAGCAGTTTTGTTGATAATGAACTTAAGATAAAGAGAGTTGAAAATAGCGTCGTCGCCGAAGCGCATGTTTAGAATACCCCACAGAGACAACGCTTCTATTTTCAAGCTTGCACTGTTCGTAAAAATATCTTAATAAATACAGATTGATTATAATTACTAATTGCGAGTGTGTTAACTAAAATAGTAAGAATGCGTCGTCCTGTGACGCTTAATATCCAAAATACGCGTTGGCATGTTCAAATCCTATCTTAGCCGTTACGCATAGTTATAGTTGCATGCTAGGATGGCTAGGTTCATATGGTAAAAATCAAAACATCTATATTAAACCATACTTATATCATGGATAATATATACGCCGAGTTCCGGACGATACCTTATAAACTAAATCCTTGACATAAACCAGCCGATATGCATGCCTCTTTATCCGAAGCATTCGATAATTTATTATTTTAATTGCAATAAGTAGCAATATAGGCAAAATTAAAACCCTTTCTTACTGCATAGCTCCATTGATGGAAATTACAAATATCTTTGTAACGAAGCCTTTATAAGTACTACTTCCTTTGTTTGATTTGATTTGTAAAAGCTATAGAAGCGTTTGCCAAAGTTTATGCATAACGTGAAGAACACGGTGTATAGTCCTCTTCACCGTACCCGGCGACAGCGACCCAACAACTTTTCATTTCTTTCGAGAGCTTTCTGATGACTACCAAACCAAATTTGGTCTCGAAAGCCCGGTCACACAGTGTACAGAAGAGCTGATCAACATCATTTTTATGTGTAGGTAAATGAAGGCTTGGGCAACTTTTGTGTATTTGGCGCTTCTTGACCAGGTATTCAAGATGATTTGTTTCAAAGCATTCAGTTCCTTTATCAAAAACAATCTATCCAAAAATTAATCATCAATCGTTTTCAAAATGTAGGTATGTAATACCATCAAGTATAGCAGCAATAGACCGCACCAAGTGCAGACTATTATCTGAAGCTGTTAATCATAAAAAAAATACATTAGGAGCGTTTACAACGTACGGCATTTCATACAAACTTTCAATCCTTGTTTTTCGAAACGCATGAACAGATTTTAATGAAACTTCATACGCATAAGATCTATAAAGTTAGTAAAGAACATTTTCGAAATGTCTTATTTAAAAAAAGATAATTGAAAATCTGTTTCTATGGAAAATTTAAAATCGGTAAAATTTAGCTGTAACACTATTTTTCGAAAATATTCTCAATTGACTTTTTAGACCTATATATCCTGCATAAGCGTAGGAATATTCATTAACCTTTTGAACGCCAGAGCATAAACGCACGCGCGTGCTCTCCACGTCAAGCCACAATTTCACCGCAACTACCTACAAAAAGAATAGGGACTCCAAAATGACTTAATTGTTTATATCGTGATAAAGTGGACCGCATTTTTTTGTCACATAGTTGTGTAGTTGGCGTACAGGGCACGCGCTTGCTTGTCACGTATATGTGACAATGGCGTTCAAAAGGTCGGTTCATGCATTTCGAAAAACAAGGACTTGAAAGTCTATACGAAATGCCGTACGTTGTAAACGCTCTTAAAACAAAGCAACAAAAAAAAAACAGTTAAACTTAGCCACAAGCTTCAAGGCCTCAACAAGGTTTACGACAATTGATTGCTCTGAGCAAGCAAAAGAAATTATAAGTCAAGTCAAATGTCTCTTTACTATACTTTTTAGCATTTTGTAACACTTTGGTGCTTACATCTCCACGATATGTTTGAAGTATTTCCCATTGCCAATTAGCAGATATTTTTGTCATATCTATGATCTCCTGATTTCTATCTCTTACTTGGAAACTAAACGTATTTTTAAAACATGATAATGACAGACAGAGTATTACTGGTGAGTCTTTTTGATAGTCTTGCTTGAATACAACTTTAAATTTGATAAGACAAATAAAATTGTTTGTTAAAGTTTCATTAGGATCTAATAAAAATATATTGTGCAACTGCAAAAGATCCTTCACATACTTAATGGGTGAATCTGTTTTTGTGTTCGGAAAATCAGTTGTATCAAGTATTACATACTCTGATTTAGTATTTGATGTCATTGGACCAGGCATCGGTTGATAGGCAGTATTTGCATTAAGAGTTGGCATTTGTAGCATTTGTAATGGTGGGCTGGTAACTAGCATCTCTGGTGCAATATTCGGAACAAAAGTATTTATCGGTATTTGGTGCGGCCAAAGACTTACGAATATGTTACTGTTGGGAACAGTTGTTGTTTGTTCTTTCATTATACCTAAAGTTCTTTCCGACATTAACTCAGATACTGGCTTCACTTTAATTCTTGGGGCAGTAGTTTCTGTTTTACTAATCTTTTCAGAAGTAATGCTATTTTTCTTATTAGCGTCTTGCACCTCTTCATTACTTGGAATTGATGCCAAGGAAGTAGTAGAGGTAATGATAGGATTAAAGTTACTATCATCATTAGTAGTATGGCATATGCTTTGTTGGGCAACTGTCTTATTAGATCTTGATTCATTGCCTAGTCCCAATTTCTTTGGTAATTGTTTGGGATTTGCTACAGGGTTGGCATTTAACAGTTTTTTTGAATCAGAAGTACTAGCTTTACTATCTACATATGACAACATGGCTGGCATTGCGTCCAATTTAGCCTGGTTGTTAATTTGTTCTAGCTGACTCGTTTCAATGTTTGGTAGCATACTTGTTCCAACCATTGCTGCTGTAGAATCATTCCTCACTGGAACATTGCTCAAAGATTTGTTAGGAGCAGCAATTGAAATTGAATTATTGAGCGGTACCGCATTAGATGGCTTCGGCCGAGACGCTGCAGGTACTTCAACCCATCCAGGGTCATCATCTAAGTTTAAGTCGCCACGCAGTTTTGTTAAAATTCGTATGTAATTTATGTCTTTAGGATGCAATGACTGTGCTTTCGGTATCCACTCTATTTCAAGGCTTTTATGCTCCATATACCGAAGCAAACCAGTACAATTGAAACCTTGTTTATTAATAATTTTTCTTCCAATGCTTAATACTTTATGTTTTAGTTGAGATTCATTGCTTATATTAGCACTGTCTTTTTTTATTCGGTTAACATTCATATATAACATATCAACCTCTGCGGACTCATTTTTCTTATGGTATGAATTAACACACATGGATATAATTCCTTGTATTATTTTATAATCGCCAAGTTTTGCCTCTATGGGTTGCTTAACTTTTTCGCTCTTCTCCACTTTACCTTGGTCAGATTCACTATCAGATGAATCATCAATATTTATGCATTGATCATTGTTTAATGGACCATCAATACTATTTCGAACTGTACTTTTAGAGTCCTCTTCATCAGATAACAATTTGTTACTTTTGCTTACTATAACAACCGTTTCATTGGAACTTCTTGATATAAGACGAGTTTTTCTTTTTGTTGGTTCAAATCCAATAACTTCCTCGCCATCTGAAGACTCTTGACTAAAACATTTGTTTCTGTCTCCATTTTGCAGAGAATTACCCTTAACCTTAGTACCAACAATGTCAACATCTTCTTTTGAATAAATGGTATAAAAATAGGAGTTACCAGGTGCAATAATTTTGTCGCTACTGTGAACTACCATGTTACTCAATCCCGTTATATTAGGTTTGTCATCAATTTTGATCAAATTGATGGTACATTGTCTTTTGAATATATTTTTATATTTTTCCCTGATGAGTTCATGCACACGGTTATGAACCGCAAGAGATCTTCTATTCAACCAAACACTATTGCACAGCTTACATGATATCAATTTCTTGTAATCTGCCTCCCATGGCATTGGACTTTTAGCTCTCCGTCTTGAGGGTTTCTTTTTTTGAGTTTTCGAAGTTTGGAATGATTGTTCCGATTCGTCATTACTAGATGAAGACGATTGTAGTATCAATCTTTTCCTTTTTGACTTTTTCTTTGTAGAGTTACATGATTCATTGTTTATTTGTTCATTTGATTGGTGTGGTTCTATGGTTTGAGAAGCTTGTTGGCTTGAACTGACAGTGTCTTGTTGTGGCTGAATACAAAATATTTCCTGAGGAAAAATAAAAACATATCGATTTGTATTATGTTGCTAGTTGTATCAACTTGTACCTACATTTTATCATCAGATTAAGAATGGAACACCAACGGATGACAGTAAAAGCAACCCACAATTGCTTAAAGGGATAGCAAATCCTAAAAACTCAAAGCAGAGATGGTAAATTACCAATGTGATTGTGATTGTAGGTTACTCTTAAGCCGTGTCTCCTGCGTAAACATAACACAAAAACATCGAAACGAAAGAGGCGTGATCATAAGTACACATTTGTGTACGCAAACACGATGTTTTTGTTTTCCCGAGCTGTAAGTATGGAAAACATTCTCCGCGCGAGTAAAGAAGGGTTTGTTTTATTTTCAACTACCGAGCGCGCCAGGCACATCTTAATCACATCACATCTGCACATCGGATCCTTTAAGTGAAACCAATTCTTTAAAATCGGTTTAAGGAACACGAAAGAAATTGTCAGTCCAAAGCGGTCATCAATCCGTAGGTCTTGGTAAATGTCAAAATTTTGAAGTCTTAAATACCTACCTGACTCGAAATCTGTCTTCTCCTCGATACTGAGTACCTATATAATTGCTAAAACTGATAGCCCGTCATCCTCGTCGGAACTCATTACGACATCTACACAAAATGTGTTAGGCTGGATTTTAGTCACGCTGATCGTCGGCGCTGACTGACCAATATGTATGTAACTGATTACTTTTGGGCGCATTATGTCCAATTCTCAAAATGTCCAACTGTCCAATTCTCAATTGGTCCAGTTCGCAATTGGTCCAGTTCGTAATTGGTCCAGTTCGCAATTGGTCTAGTTCGCAATTAGTCCAGTTCGCAATTAGTCCAATTCGCAATTGGTCCAGTTTGCAATTAGGGGGCGTCCTTGATTACGAGAGGCTTTTTTTGATACGACCCCCACGTGAGATTGGGTGAGATTCGGCTCGAAGTAAAAATACATATAATTTATGATCTCTTTTATTAGAAAAAAATCTTAAATCTGTATAAATAAGTTGGACTGATAAATCATAATATCGCTATTAATTAAGAACGAAAAAAAAAGCAGATATGGTACGAGTATTGGTCACCACACCACGCTTACTCTAACCGCGTTGGTGATTTCAGACTTTAAAAAATCACGTAATGTCAGTCATAAGTATTTTTTTAAATTGAATCAACATAATTATGGGTACCTAGTAGGTACAGTAGGGGTCCAAAGGGCGCGCCAGTGTCACGAAGCAATAGATTGACACTTCTGTTTAACTTACGACCTTCTTCTAATGAGTAATTTCAGACTACCAGCTATCGGTACTTTAATTTTTGTGGATGGGAAATCATCAAATGACCCCTTCCGCTCTGGGTGGAGCGGAAGGGAGTGTCAGACTCTTACTGACTAAAACCCACCCGTGTTCCTTCCTTAGCCCTTTATGTTCCATGGCAGCGGTAACCCTTTCGGACGATCCCACTACCCTGGCAGGCTTCGGCCCTAACGGACCCCTTCACTAATGCTAACATCTCTTTGAGGCGCGCGTGGAACACATACGCGCCGTCCAGCACGGGCCTGGTCCTGATCGGACGGTGAGTTACCCATTACTCTCCGCCCGCAGGCCCGCGCATACGGTGGCCGGGAGTCGTCACGCGGCTCCCGACGCCCGGAGCGTCTCCCGCGGCGGCTGAGGCGTGAGGTCCTGTCCCTCGTCCACCCCGCCACCTCCTTCGCTAGCATGACTGCTTCGCAGAAGGAGGTGACTACCTCCCACTCCCTCTCGCCCCGGACCATGGCTTGAACCAGGGCCGGACGTGAGAGGTCACCGCCGCTGCCGATCGCCTCTACGAGGACACGGCGGTGCTCTGCCCAAGCGGGGCAGACCTCCACCGTATGCTCCACCGTGTCCTCTGGGCGATCCTGACAGTGGTGACACCCCTCCCGCCTGATGATGTGCAGGAACCTCCCGAAACATCCGTGTCCGGAGAGGACCTGCGTCAGGCGGTAGGTGAGAACGCCGTGACGTCTCTCTAGCCACTCCTCAAAGAGGGGTCTTACCGCCGCTATCGTGGCGTGCCCTGCGCTGGGTTGCGATAGTCGCTCCTTCCATGCCGCCATGAGATCGCGCCGGAGGTTCGTCCGCTCCGCCGCGATTTGCCGCGAATGCGGAGTTTCCCCCCGGCATAGTGCCTCCGCGCGCCAATCATACAGGCGCGCGAGGACTATCGCCTCCAGAAGCTATCGGTACTTGATGCTCGGTATCGGTGCTTTCAATTTTAGCAATGGTATGAACCAACCAAGGTCATGCGTAATTACGTAGCCTGTGTGCAAAAGCGACAGTATGTTTTTGAGGTGAGCGTTCTGTGTTGATACATCACTTTATGCACACAGACGTAGGTACGGCCTTTACCACGCTTTCACAGCAATTAAAGTGATAACATTAAAGAACATTAAGAGACATCTCATTTGATAAAAAGTACAATAAACACATTACCACTCCTTTGCGTTGCGCAGTCGGGTAAAAAATATTTGATCGAACTGTAAAATGGTAAACTTAGTCTTAAAAGCTTTTAAAATACATCATTATTGTATTTTAACATCAACGCTTAAACAATGTAAGACGAAGAAATATAATCTTTGTGAAAAAGCTTTTAAGACTAAGTTTACTATTTTGCAGTTCTACCAAAATTTTTTTTGTTGTACTTTTTATCAAATGTGATGTCTCTTAATGTTCTTTTGTTTTCCACCGTTTTGATTATAGAATCCTGAAGGCGTTTATCACAATATTTGGCTTCTTTCCGGAGTTTATAAAGAAAATGATACAAATTTGGATTTTTCGAAATACGTCAGTTGATGCGCCCTGTAAGTAATTTGAATTGGTCAATTTGCAAACTGGACCATTTGCTAATTGGACAATTTGCGATTTGGACAAATTGCGAATTGGACGTTGTGAGAATTGGACATTTTGAGCCCTCTGGACATTTTGCGAATTGGACATAATGCGCCCAAAGGACTGATTCGTCGTTGTCAGCAGCGTACAGACGTGCTCGTTAGTAATATTTGATAGTGACCTCCTTTAGTGCATTACCAACGTAATGCAACTGTAATTTTGCTTAGTGTGTAGTTTTAGTGAATAATGCACACTAATCAGTGAAAAATACAAAACGGCTAACAGGCTAACCCCTAATACAAAATGGCTAACCCCTCCTCGCCGTTGAAGACGACGTCGCGGAACCCAGCCCTTGAGTCGGTCACGGCTGATGTTGTTTCAACGCCCGAGATTCAAAAATGAATGTCTGCTACTGAGTAGCACTTAAATGAAATTTGCTCTATTGCCGCGGATGGCAAACTCAACTCGGAGCAGAAAATGAAAATTTCAACCCTATGCCGTAAAGTAGGATCTGGAACCTCACAAATGGCAGTCCTATCCTATATCAGTCGCTCAAGCAGAAAGCCATTCACGCTTATAACGCGGTTGATGCCCTTCAGGAAAAGCGCGACCTGACGGAACATATTTCGGAGCTCAAGCAGACGATTAAGGACTCGGTTTTTGCTTGCTGAAATGCTTCGTTTGCCGATATGGTGAAGAAGGGAGCAAATGATTCCATTCGACCAAACAATTTAAGCTCTTGACGAAACAAAAGACTCATGCAAAAAATCATTCGCCCAGATCAAATGAAGCTGCATTTACGTGGTGTCCGAAAGACCAAAAATGGAGGAGTTATTATTAGTACAGAGATGAAACATGATGCTGATAAACTCAAGCACGCAGTCCAGCTCTCTACATCCGGAATTACCGCCTACGAACCAAACAAGCGCAAACCTCGGATCGTGGTTGTAGGTGTGCCAACTACTTTGGCTGAAACTGAAGTCTTCAGGTGCATTTATGAAAAGAACGTAGCCGACAAGTTTCCAGCAATGCCCATGGAGTCCTTGTCCTTGGCGTGAAAGTAAAACCAGCCTAAAATATTTTAACATGCATGAGACAGCTTGTATATGAAAACAGTTATTTTTAATCAACCGTTTTCTGATAAATAAAAGTTTAAAAACATTCTTATAGAATACCTACTGTTACAGGTACATCTATACAAATAATATTGTAGACTTGTTCATGAAGGGGTTTATTTATAAACAATGCTTAAAGTTAAAAATGATTGGTGACTGTTTAAACACATTTTTGATGTTTAAATGTCTCTTAACTTTAAGCAACATTTATAAACAAAGGGAATTGTTTACAATGTATAATTATGTATAATACTATTAAATTTTTCTTGATACGATTGTGGTAAGTACATGTTAGATGACGAATTATAGGGCATGGCAACCATTTGTGAACCCAAGGAACATGGTCAAAAACATGATAAGTAATTAAAAGTTGATGAGAACTTACATCCTTTTTTATCACCTTGTTTCTCAAGTTAGTTTGCTTCTCACAGAATGTGGTCTTAACTGTGTGGAACTTGTTTAGAACCTCTTTACACTTCATACATATTAGTTGTGGCAGACCATCAAACGGTTCAACCTGAAATGAGACGTTAAAAATTATTTGGAATACCTACTTATTGTTCTCAAGCCAAAAATAACTAGGTTTTGTTTTTTGTTAATGTTGTATGTTATTGTTTATCCATTGAGAAGTATGAAAGCTACAATACACAAATAAATAAAAATAAGAGACATTAAAGTGTGAGTAGACAGTCCTTACTTCTATATCAAAGCAGTATTTAATTTGCTGCTGCACACTGGGTACTATCTGATACTGTCCTAAATCTTCAAGACATAACCGGCATGTGACGAAAAGCTTTGGGTCAACTTGTATTTCATCCATGGTTGATCCTGTAAATAAAATCAATATTTAAATTAACCACAGTAACATAGTATCTAAGCTTAGGAAGTATAAAACATGGTAATTTAAACCATAGGTTCGGAAAAACCAGACAACCTAACTAATCAACATGTTAGAAAATGACAATAGGCAGTAAATACATAAAAATTGGGCAGAGTAGATGAGCATATGATTGGTCGACCATAAGTATGAAGAGCTTACATGCTTCAAATATACTTTTAAATAATTTAGTGTCATTTCAAAGAAGAGAGGAGACTAACACAGGGGGTATTAAAGAATATACGTATACGACTGAATGAGCCCTAAAAACCCATTCTATATATATTATTCTATGCCTAAACCGAGTTTCTGCTCTGTCAAAATCTCAGGGGATAGAATCAAATCTCTGAAATTTCCCGCCGAAATATTTTGTCATGCTTGCATGATCAACATTTGGTCCCTCAAGAGGAATAACAGCTGTTATTTTTCTGAGGTCCCAAGTAAATTCAGTAAACTCACCGTATAATTTCCAGTTTCTCAAATCATTAGGTGAAATGTTACACTAACAAAACAAGATGTGTTTTAGGCCAACGAATTTCATACGTAGAACAAAAGAAATTCTTCTATTCTAAATAAGTTCACATTGCTATAGAAATGATTATATTTATGTTGTTATATGAATAGTTTATCAATATGTTTACTGAACATCGCACTACATAACAAAACGAAAAAATATGTAAAACAAAACAAGGTTATGTTGTATCACGAAACGATCGCAATTTATTCACTCACACTGACGTTCTCAGACTCGGTCGGGTCTCGGCAGTCGGCACAGAGTACTTTTATATATGGTCTCGGACTCCCTCGCTCGCCAGTCGTAGCACAGACAGAATATAAATACACTAGAATAGAAAGCTGACTGATTTGATTTCAAACAGGAAACAGTCAAGTTCGTACTACGACATCTGTTGTCGAATAGCGAAACTACATCAACAGCACCACTCTGCCATCTTGCGGAGTATATCTAACTTGACCTTGTGACATATTGAATAAAGCTCTATTCGCACCTTATTTTAGTAAGTTCGAATAGATGGAGCTATTAAGAAGCGATGAATAAATTACTGGATATTAGGATTAGCAACTTCTCATCTCATGAAGTGCAGTAAAATCATACCTTTATTTAAATCAGGTATCAGAGCAGGTATAAATAGATACTCTTATCGTCGTAAATAAAACTTATCAGACTGGACTGAACCGAACTTGGATGAACTAACTTTTATTTTCCAAAACACCCTACTTATAATAGAGGTACATTAATAATAACACACAAAGGCCTAGCATGTTACTGTTTACAATCATTCGACCAATAGCGATACGCATACAGACATGTACTTATTTTCGTACAAAAACGTACATTTACATAGTTTATTTTTGATCTATTTGGAAGTCATACCCGCGATTCTGACGGACATAATTTTTAACGCATGGGAGAACTCTCAAAATTCTATTGGAGTTTTCTGTGATATCTACAAAGCCTTTTATTGCATGCACCATGGCACATTTTTGCGTAAACTACGTCATTGCGGCGTCCAAAACGAAGATCTCAAAGTAATAGATTACTATTTACTTAATAGATTCCAATGTGTAGATGTTAATAGTTTGAAATCTTCCGGTCTACCAGATCAGTTAGGTGTACCTGAAGGTTCAATACTGGGTCCATTCTTATTCTTGGTATATATCAATGACTTACCATTCTATTTAAAGGGTCTTTGTCGTTGCACAGTTTGTAAATGATACTTCTCTTATCGTTAAAGTAGATAGGAACAGACAAGATTTTGACGACGTAAACAGTGCACTCTCACTGGTTACGGATTGGTTTACGACAAATAACCTAGTTCTTAAAGCCAAGAAAACGAAATGTGTAAAGTTCGCCAAGTAACATTTAGTAAGGAGAACTACATATATTTCATATGTAGTTCTCCTTACTAAATGTTACAAATCTTATACCCAACATCATCTTAGATACAGAGGTGCTTGAAGCTGTAGCCTCGACAGTTTTTATGGGTATAACAGTAGATACCTAACTTCAATGGGGCTCATATTTATATCAAGCTTAGAGGGAAGGCTCAGTTCGGCCGCCTACAGCAGAGTAGACACTGACGTTGATACAGATTGGTTAGTCTATTATAATTATTTTCATAGCGTTATGTGGTACAGCATTCTGCTGTATGCAAAGCTGCTGATATTCAAATTTATTTGTTCTTCAAAAACGAGCTGCAGTGCGATTCTGTAACCATCTCACCGTGAAAACTTAGGTGAAGTGAGCGTGGAGTGAGCTGTCATTCCAAATAACGCTAGGGATTGACACTACTGACAACTCACATCAAGCTCACTTCACTTGAGTTATCAAGGTGAAATTTTTACAAAATCGACCGGCTGTTTAAGCAATTTACCAGCTAGGTGCCAAAGTTTCTCTGAGTCAGCTGCATCCGGTTAGACTGGAAGCCAACCCCAACATAGTTGGGAAAAGGCTAGGCAGATGATGATTATGATTTCTGGTCGTTTTTAAGTTTGTTGGTATTCTCACGATAATGTCACAATAACTCATATTTGCCAATATCTTATATAGTAGCCAAAATATTCATTTATACACTAATAACAGTGTTATTTACAACATTAACACTGACAGAATACGTGTTCCCTTTCACCGGCTTCATTTGGTCCAAACTCATTTGGTGGGCTTCTTATAATATAACCTTTTACATCAAACAACAAGCTGCCGTCTTCATTGCTAGACTTGTCTTTTAACGCGTTACGCGTACATTCAACGATTACTTAAACGATAAGAATAGTTCCTCAAAACAATTTTTATGTTCTTTATCCAAAATTAGCCCACCTACTGACAGAAACGGAAACCTGTATACCAATTCTCGTTATTTAAAACGTTCAAAATCTAGTCGCAGTCTCAACTCGGCGACAAACAAATGTCGGGACCATAGTCAATTATCGAAAGAGTGTAGGAGTGTAGGATTGGAACCGACCGAACCAAATAGTAACTTCGTAGCAGGAAACGGCCGAACATTCGGCCGATACTACTTCGGAGTAGACCCCCTGGCTTCACTTTAATTCTTGGGGCAGTAGTTTCTGTTTTACTAATCTTTTCAGAAGTAATGCTATTTTTCTTATTAGCGTCTTGCACCTCTTCATTACTTGGAATTGATGCCAAGGAAACATTAGAGGTAATGATAGGATTAAAGTTACTATCATCATTAGTAGTAAGGCATATGCTTTGTTGGGCAACTGTCTTATTAGATCTTGATTCATTGCCTAGTCCCAATTTCTTTGGTAATTGTTTGGGATTTGCTACAGGGATGGCATTTAACAGTTTTTTTGAATCAGAAGTACTAGCTTTACTATCTACATATGACAACATGGCTGGCATTGCGTCCAATTTAGCCTGGTTGTTAATTTGTTCTAGCTGACTTGTTTCAATGTTTGGTAGCATACTTGTTCCAACCTTTGCTGCTGTAGAATGATTACTCACTGGAACATTGCTCAAGGATTTGTTAGGAGCAGCAATTGAAATTGAATTATTGAGCGGTACCGCATTAGATGGCTTCGGCCGAGACGCTGCAGGTACGCCGTTTAAGTCGCCCCGCAGTTTTGTTAAAATTCGTAAGTAATTTATGTCGTTAGGATGCAACGACTGTGCTTTCGGTATCCACTCTGTTTCAAGACTTTTATGCTCCATATACAAAAGCAAACCACGAGAATTGAAACATTGTTTATTAATAATTTTTCTTCCAGTGCTTAACACTTTATGTTTTATTTAAGATTCATTGCTTATATGAGCATTGTCTTTTGTTTCGGTTAATATTCATATATATCAACCTCTGCTGACTCATTTTTCTGATGGTATGAACACACATGGATATAATTCCCTGTATTATTTTATAATCGCCAAGTTTTGCCTCTATGGGTTGCTTAACTTTTTCGCTCTTCTCCACTTTACCTTGGTCAGATTCACTATCAGATGAATCATCAATGTTTATGCATGGATCATTGTTTAATGAACCATCAATACTATTTCGAACTGTACTTTTAGAGCCTCTTCATCTGATAACAATTTGTTACTTTGGCTTACTATAACAACCGTTTCATTGGAGCTTCTTGATATAAGACGAGTTTTTCTTTTTGTTGGTTCAAATCCAATAACTTCCTCGACATCTGAAGACTTGACTAAAACATTTTTTTCTGTCTTCATTTTGCATCCCTGCAAAATATGCAATGAAGGATGCAATTACTCTTAACATTAGTATCAACAATGTCAACATCTTCTTTTGAATAAATGATATAAAAATAGGAGTTACCAGGTGCAATAATTTTGCCGCTACTGTGAACTACCATGTTACTCAATCCCGTTAAATTAGGTTTGTCATCAATTTTGATCAAATTGACTATGGAGGCATGAGGAACAGGGTGTAGAGTTCACTCATCCTCCATAGAAAAGGGAGGATCCTCCGACCAGACGGGTATTGTGTCTGGCGGGCAATTGCCCAACGATTGATGTTGGGAAATTGTATCTATGCTAATTGCGCGGTAAACTCTGCTTGCGAGATGCAGGATTTGCGTGACGTCAGTATGACGCGTTGTTCGCATGTGGCGTTGTAGATACCGCTACAGACTGTACATTGTCTTTTGAATATATTTTTATATTTTTCCCTGATGAGTTCATGCACACGGTTATGAATCGCAAGAGATCTTTTATTCAACCAAACACTATTGCACAGCTTACATGATATCACTTTCTTGTAATCTGCCTCCCATGGCATTGGACTTTTAGTTCTCCGTCTTGAGGGTTTCTTTTTTTGAGTTTTTGAAGTTTGGAATGATTGTTCCGATTCGTCATTACTAGATGAAGACGATTGTAGTATTAATCTTTTCCTTTCTCCTTCAAATATATATGTAAGATGTTCGAGCGGCTGAGACACCATGTCACGTGTCGCTGCTGATCCTCCAATTATGGACGTGTATGTGCAGGTGTTCGGAAAATAATACTCGCAAAATAACGCACTTAATTTACTCCGCATGCATTTCGAGCCAATGGATTTGCGCGTGTGCACCGCGTGACGAACGCATTAAAAATGATTCCTTTTTAGTTACTATACTCTATGAAGTGATCGCCACCGCCGCCATGACACTCGCAACCCCATTCGGTGTTACTCGCTCTAAATTTAAAATACCACTAAAGAAATAAATTCTAAACCACAGGGTAAAAATACACAACTACAACTTTTAAATATTGTTACAATAAATCGACTAAATCATCACGCGCCGTCATATATTATAATGGGGTCTCAGAATAAACTCACTACTTGAATGTGTTCTAAGATCAAAAAAATGCGTGGAACTCGGGATGCGAAGGGAATGACAAGTGAGACGCCAGTTTGTGGAAATTCAGTGAAAAGGAAGTTGGTGTCGTTGGGTTCACATTATCGTTGTTGCCACCGACCTCCGAAATTAAATTTATTTTTCACTTGGTCGTGTCGTTTTTGGAAGTCGGTTGATTTTTTTTTTTGCAAAAAATTTTTTATTTTTCACTTTGAAGTTGTAATTTTTACCAGTAATTTTGGTTTAAAAACCAAACTACTGAACCATTTTCGAAGAAATTTCTATGAGACCATTTGGGAAGTATAACCTTTCTGACAAAAAAAAATTCAAATCGGTTGGCAAGCGACGGAGGTATGCGCGAACATAAAAAAAAAAAAAAAAAAATACAAACATCCGAATTGAGAACCTCCTCCTTTTTTAGAAGTCGGTTAAAAATAATAAATCTTACGTGAACGTGCATTTCGACAAAAACATTGTTAAAATGATTTTCGATAAGAAGTGACATCAGATGGCCCCCGAGGATCTCAGACCTCATACCTCAAGATTTTTTCCTCTGGGGTTATCTGAGGAGTCGGGTGTACAACCATCAATCATCAACCATAATTATCTGAATGGCAGGAAAACATTAAACAACCAATCAACAACATTCTTACTCCACTTCTGAGGCACGTTTTAAAGAATGTTAGAGATCGCTTTGATCAATTATAATCATTAAAGTCATCAACACAACTCTCTAAGATCAAGTAATCCTACTGAGTGACTATTTCATGAAATCTTGACATTTTAGGATTATGTTAACTTAACAAGTTGTATTACTGATTCTAATGATAATAATTCTGTAAATACATATTTGTTACGGCCGCGAATCATATTTTGATCAACGTATAACTTAGTACTGAGACTGACCAGCAAATTGCAAAAAACGTAAGAAAATTTGGATTTCGCGGGCTATCTTGGAGCATCTACCTGAAGAAATGATTATATGTTGCTAAATTAATAGTTTATCAATATGTTAGGACTGAGCATCGCACTGTATAACAAAAAGAAAAATTATATAAAACAAGGTTATGTTGTTCAATGATCACGAAACGATCGCAATTTATTCACACTATATCGTTCTCAGACTCGGACTCCCTCGCTCGCCCGTAGCCCTCGCCCAATCATACCAATCCATATATAGAAGCTGATTTGATTCCAAACAGGAAACAGTCAAATTCGTACTACGACATCTGTCGTCGAATAGCGAAACTACATCAACAGCACCACTCTGCCATTTTCCGGAGCATAGATAGCTAACTTGACCTTCTTACATATTGAATAAATCTCTGTTCGCACCTACATAATTTCAGTAAGTTCGAATAGATAGAGCTTTAGCTTTATAGATTCAGAAAAGATACAAGTAATATGATTAAGAATAAATTATATAAGGATATTAGGATTCGGAACTTCTTATCTCATGAAGTGCAGTAAAGTCATACCTTTATTGAAAATAACAGGTAATATAAAAAAAATTGGCAATTTCACCACTATTTCTATCTTATTTGCATAATATAAATTTTTGTTAATAAAATACTTAAAAAATTAATACACAAGCAGACGCTAACATTTTAAAGTTGTCAAAAAATAAAAGGCCAGTTTTGACATTGACAGTTCTAGTAGTTAATAAAGAACAAAATTTGCAAGACACGTATTCGTTTGTATGAAACTGACAGGTGTCAAGAACGCATTCTCAAATGTCAAAACGGGCCTTTTATTTTTTGTCAACTTTAAATTAAATAGTCTCCATCTCCTTCGTGATGAATGGGAAATAACTATTTATAATGATTATGTAACAGAGCCTCCTATTTCGAGTTAGCGCAAGTTTTCAATTTTATTTTGTACCTACATAAAATATTAATAACGTTCTGAGTTTTGGTGCTACCACGGGCCCTTCTTTCCTTATTACGGCGAAGAAATCATCAATGGATGCAAACATTGTGGAAGCACTGCAGTACCGGGGTTTTCCCAACACTGCCCAGAGGGTCGTACCATAGTATAAAGAGAGGAAGTACGTTATCTTCATACAAACGCACCGCGCGCGGCTTGTATGTGTGGGCCAAAGTATCTATGCGTCGCCGCACGCACACTTAAACAAATCTCGGCCCGTTTCGCAGCGCGCCAGTCGGGGCTAACATCGCACGAGGATCGCGCGTCACGGCTTTTCGGCACCGCTAAATGAATGAAAAATGTGTGGTAGTCGCAGGAGAACGTATTGGTGTGTGTTTATTTTATTGGTTTATTTTATCCCCTTTTTGTATAAATAATACTGCTCTGAATCTTGAATACATTTCGGTATTTGTTAGGAAAACCATTGTTGAACTTTATTGACTGATGATCACTGAATTAGTTATACAGAGATATGTGTTATCTTTGGCAAGGGCCGGGCTTTAAACTAATGAATTGGTGACAGTACTATCAGTAACCTACCTTTTACTCGTGCTCATCACCGCCCCGCGCCGCCCGTCTGCTGGCCCGGCGCTCTTTCTTTCATCGTGAAAGGTTTCATCATCGTTTAGGTACCCAGACAATACAAGTAAAAAATACAACTTCCCGACCCTTGCCAATTTATTGGCACTGAATTAAAATTTAACTAAAAGTGGCAACCCTGAGACAGTAGGCAATTATATCGCGGATTGTGCCGGAGATAGCCTACTTTCTCTCTTTATACTATGGTCGTACGCAGGGCGTTGTAAGTAAAGTTGATCCGCAGACTGCACGTGTGAAAAGACAGACAGGCCTTGAAAAGTAACACTTTTACATCTGTGGTACATCGTGCGAATTTGCGGGCCAACATATTGCAGTTTCATCGTCCCGTAACTGATTTGTCAGCATGTGACACAAATATTTTATTTAAGACATCGTCTACACTGCCGACCCACCGACCTTGATTGGCAGCACATTATACGCCTTATTCCTTTCTTTGTATAGCATGAGAACACTCTTACCAACGTTATATTTGACTCTATGTGAAAGGGTTTCATCATCATTAGAATACAGCAGTCTACTGCTGGACATATGCTACTGCTGTTGCGCGCCATTCAACTCGATTTTCGGCAACTCTCATCCAGCTTCTACCAGCCATCCTGCGAAGATCGTCGCTCCACGTAGCCTACGGGCGTCCTATCTACCTTACGTTTGCCGATTCATGGTCTCCACTCAAGAACACATCTAGCCCAACGGTGATCAGTTCTCCGGCTAATATGACCGGCCCATTGCCACTTCAGCTTGATTATTCAGTGAGCTATGTCGACCACTTTGGTACTCTGCTGGATCACCTCGTTGAGGATTCAATCCCTCAGAGCGACTCCAAGCATAGCCCGTTCCATAGCTCGCTGAGCTACCTTGATTTTATGGAGCAGCCGTACCGTGAGTGTACACGTTTCGCCTCCGTAAGTCATAACTGGCAGAACGCACCGATTGAAGACCTTAGTCTTTAGGCTCTGTGGAATACGCGGCGAGAAGACTCAACGAAGATTTTAGTAAAAATAAGAAACGCTGCCCAGCCCATCTGAATTCTTCTGTTAGCTTCCCTCTCAAAGTTGTTTTTACCAAACTGCAGAGTTTGCCCGAGGAAAACGTATTCTTGAACAACCTTGAGAGCACCGCCATTGACAGTAACCACAGGGCTTCTAACTCACAAATATCCAGAAGTTTCCTGCGTACATTAACTGACAGACTCGACAAAACCATGTCGTCCGCATAATTAATATTTTCGGCCATTTTACCATCTATTGAGCATCCGACCATGGCTCTGCTGATCCAGTACCAATCAGCTGGTTCACATACAAGTTAAAAAGACTCGGAGAAATCAACCCACTGTAGCGGTATCTACATACAACGCCACATGCGAACAACGCGTCATACTGCCTTCACGCAAATCCTGCATCTCGTAAGCAGAGTTTACCGCGCAATTAGCATAGATACAATTTCCCAATATCAATCGTTGGGCAATTGCCCGCCAGACACAACACCCGTCTGGTCGGAGGATCCTCCCTTTTCTATGGAGGATGAGCGAACTTTACACCCTGTTCCTCATACCTCTAAACCACCTTGACGAACACCGCATTTCATTGTATTCCTGACTATGTGCGTTGACCTACCTGACAGCATTCTTTTGATCAATGTACTAATCTTGGATGGCTGTGGCGCCATCCATCCACGCCATGTGCCTACAGCGGACAGCGCCATCTAACAATTGATTGATAAACGAATAATCATGTCATTGGAAACGCAAGCGAGCCCTACCGGTTGGACACGATCGTCGATGGAGGGGATGCAGCGAAAACTGGTGGAGACACCAAGTGTTGCGACCATAGATTATACACTATATTATAGGTAGCGACAGTCTACAGTCGAGCAGCTCGGACAGTCTTGAAAACGCTCAGTACCAACGAACGTGTTTGCATTGTTGAGTGTTTGCAACCGTTACTGTCAATTATTGTATTGTTTAGTTTTAAAACAATAATAATAAAAAAATAGGTAGGTACTGCATACATTATAGTAAAAAAGGAGTTGGTTAAATAATAACAGCGGCACAGGTCAGTCGATCGGTCAGTTTCAGCTACGGTTGCCGCGGTTGGTCTGTGGATGGGTGACATACTGAGACCCCTCCGTGCCTCGGAAAGCACGTTAAGCCGTTGGCTATGTGAAGTTGCTTGTACAGAATTTTCGCCCGGTCTATTTTGGTTTTACCAAATATGGGTAATTTCTGGCACGAATGTTGTCTTCTTCTATAATATAAATTAGCTTTTGTATTTGATGATGAACAGTCAGGAGGGAGCTTGTGGCTAAGTAATAACAACTGCACGGATTGATCGATCCGTTTAAGCTACGCTTGCCACGGTTGTCCGTGAATGGGGTGACCATCTTAACATACCAAGAGCCCCTTCGTGACTCGCAAAGCACGTTAAACCAGTCCCGGCTGGCATTCGTGGATCTTCGACAGTCTTTACGGGTATTTAGAAGTCTGACAACCAGTCTTACTAAGGGGTATCCTATTACCCAGTAACTGGGTTGTGGAGGTCAGATAGGCAGTCGCTCCATGTAAAATACTGGTATTCAGCTGCATCCGGTAAGACTGGAAGCCGACCCCAAAATAGTTGGGAAAAGGCTAGGCAGATGACGATGAGTAAAAAATACACAATGTACCTACTAACCTACCTGTAACTTTAAAAAACGGTTTTTCGTAAGTCTAAGTCACCGTTTATTTGCCAAACTTATTTTGTCTAACGAACTAAAAGTCAGCAGAAAATAAATAATTATTAGGTACTGCACTATATATTCAAGCCATCATCGCATGCCAAAAACGCCCTCTGTTATCAAGTAAAAGGTAACTTATTTCTACAAGAGAGGGCGCTTTTTGAACAAATAAGTGACACTTCGATGTATGTACCTACTTGAACATTTTACTATTGTAATATCAATTTTACTGATATAATTGTTAAATAATAAATGTAGTGTAATAAGAAATCGTGATATAATAATAGTTAACTACTTGATGAAAACAGTAGTAGGTACTTAAGTAAGTATGTACTTACGAATAATTTTTGCAGATTCAGTCGCTTTACTCATTTGTCACTATTTACAATAATTCCGTCACTTTTTCCAGTCTCTCGATCACGCAGCATGTTAGAAAAATTGCTTTGTGAGAAATTTATTTGCCACTATGCTCGGATTACCTACAGAACGATCTGTAATCAGACCCTCAGACTTTATACCTAAGTAATAATAATTATATGAACCGGAAACTAGTAGCGCCCCGGCAAGAAACGTAATACAACTACAAGGCGTATTATTGTTCTAGAACATTCTATATTAGTTACAGTTTATGCCATCTTGCGGGCAATAGCACAAGCTCTAACAAGATCACTTCAAGTATAATAATTATACGAACCGGAAACTACTAGCGCCCCGGCAAGAAACGTAATACAAGGCGTATTAATGTTCTAGAACATTCTATATTAGTTACAGTTTATGGTGCCATCTTGCGGGCAATAGCACAAACTAACAAGATCACTTCTATGAAATGACTCTCAATTTTCTCAATTCTTTATTGCGTACCATAATGTATATTCATAGTTAGTAGGAAATAATTAAATTAGTCACAATAAAATTATGGACCCTGTCGGGCACAGCATAGATCAAGTAGGAGAGAGGAGGAAGAACGCTGGGGTTTTTTAATGCGGTGCATTTTTTTATTTATAGAATTGTAAATAATATTGTAATTTATTATTATTATTTTTATTGATTACGTAATTAATATTTATGATCCTTATGGTAAGTTATTTTTTGGAAGTTTACATATTATTTATTTAAACATTTTATATCCATACTATGAGTTGGTAGGCGTATCTATAATAGATATTTGTGATAGTTATAATTTATCATTTAAGAATTCGACGTGACGTTTCTATTACGGTGACGTACATACAATAGATTGCTCACAAATGTTTTATTAATGAAAACAATGTTGTCTTACCTATCTGATAGAGATACCTAATAAAAATCTCTTTTATGCACTGTAGCGAGTGTGAAGTCTATACCTAATATAAAAATATTTTCATAGAAATTAGCCATAACAATTTAACAAAATAATGTTGCGGAAATGTTTGCCAGGTTTCAATCGGTTTCTCAATCGTTCGACTATAATCCTGACGTCTCTGTTATCAGTTGAGAGATGGATAAGTGACCACTAACCACCCACCACTAACTTGGTTAGTGATGGAATAACTGAAACCAATTACCTACCTATTGCAAATTACAGTGTTCTAGGGAACAACGGCGTCGTTAGAGCCGTGTTATGGGGAGGGGAGGGACGAGCGCCCCGGGCGCCGCGCCGCCCGATTCCGTTCCGAGGGAAGCCCGCTTATATGTTCTGTGAGCCCGCTTCGCTGGCTCTTGTATTCTCTTAGTAAAATTTGTACTTACCTACCTAATAATAAAGAATTTATGGAAGATAAGCAGCTAAAATAAATCACAAATATCATGTTGTATAAAATAATTTCATCGATAGAACTCACCATCCACCAGAAATCACCATTGAACAATTTGTGAGGGTGCACCCATTTAATGGTGGGTTTTTTGTTTGATGTTAGCTTTTACAGTAAATTTTTCAACAAATCTAAACCTTTTCATTAACACGTTGGTAATTGATTCCGGGCAGACATAAGATCGTGCTTTAGTATCAAGTAGGTATGTATGTCTATAATTACCACAATAATACTAGCATGCATTGTGCATTTCATTTTGATTATCATCATCTGCCTAGCCTTTTCCCAATTATGTTGGGTTCGGCTTCCAGTCTAACAGGATGCAGTTTAATACCAGTATTTTACATGGAGCGACTGCCTATCTGACCTCCACAACCCAATTACAGTGTAATACGATACCCCTTGGTAAGACTGGTTGTCAGACTTTCGGGCTTCTGACGACCCGTAATGACTGGCAAAGATCCCCGAATGACAGCCGGGACCAACGGCTTAACGTGCTAAGCAGTTATATTATAAGTTAGCCGGAAATTATAAAATCCTTCGCAATGACTATGAGTGCAAAGTTTAATTTGGTGTGTTTAGTTAATAAATTGTATTATTATTTTTATTGTATTTTGTGTTTTTTTTTAAACAGTAAACTGAAACAGGACGTGTCCGTTTCACTGGCGCGGCCACGAGGTTTTTTTTTTTTAAAAAAAACCATGCCAATATTTTGTAACAATTTGTAAAAGTTGATTCCCAAAACCATAAATTGGTCAAAGCTATGGTTAAAAAGTTATAAGGGTTTGAACGTGGCCGCGCCATTGAAACGCGGCGAACCGCGCGGCCACGGAGATCTTTAAAACTAAGCATTGCAGAGACCTGAAATTTAGGTAAATAACAGATTGAATTTGTAAAAAACTTGTAAAAATATAGGAAAAATTCCTGGGTTTATATTTTAGGACCTACAAGACTTAAAACCTCATGGCCGCGCCATCGAAACGGTGTGAAACACGTTATCGCCGATATCTCGCTGAAAAAGCATCGCAGACGTCTGAAGTTTTTTGTAAAACCCAGATTTGAATTTGTCAAAACTAGTAAAAATACAAAAAAAAAATCCTAGGTTTATATTTCAGGAGCTGTGAGACTAAAACCCCATGGCCGTGCAAAAAATAATAATATACGCGTCGACTTAAGAACCTCCGTTTTTGTTTGTCGGTTAAAAATAGGTGGAAAGTGTTCTGTAAACAATAAGTCATGGTCACCCTATCGACATATTAAGACGTATTGATGATTCCGTACACAGCTCCTGAAATGTAAACCTAGGATTTTTTTGTGCATTTTTACCTATTTTGACAAATTCAAATCTAGGTTTTACAAAAAACTTCAGACCTCTGCGATGCTTTTTCAGCGAGATATCGGTGATAACGTATTTTTCACCGTTTCAATGGCGCGGCCATGGGGTTTTAGTCTCACAGCTCCTGAAATATAAACCTAGGATTTTTTTTTTTGTATTTTTACTAGTTTTGACAAATTCAAATCTGCGTTTTACAAAAAACTTCAGACGTCTGCGATGCTTTTTCAGCGAGATATCGGCGATAACGTGTTTCACACCGTTTCGATGGCGCGGCCATGAGGTTTTAAGTCTTGTAGCTCCTAAAATATAAACCCAGGAATTTTTCCTATATTTTTACAAATTCAATCTGTTATTTACCTAAATTTCAGGTCTCTGCAATGCTTAGTTTTAAAGATCTCCGTGGCCGCGCGGTTCGCCGCGTTTCAATGGCGCGGCCACGTTCAAACCCTTATAACTTTTTAACCATAGCTTTGACAAATGTATAGTTTTGGGAATCAACTTTTACAAATTGTTACAAAATATTGGCATGGTTTTTTTAAAAAAAAACGTCGTGGCCGCGCCATTGAAACGGACACAACAGGACTACATGTCGAATACCTATGTTTTATACCCCAGGGGCAGACGAACAGCCGGTCGATTCTGTAAAAATCTCACCATGAAAACTAAAGTGAAGTGAGCTTGATGTGAGTTGTCAGTAGTGTCAATTTTTTAATTCATTTTCTGTTATTAATTAGGTACCAATTATTTAAACAAAGGTATCAAATAGTACCAAATAGGTATTAGATTTTAGTAATATATTAAAGCTGATCGGTCATTTTGGCCAGTCATTCTGATGTTCACTAGTTTTTGAGATATTATAAATGTGGCCCTGCTGGGGAGACTCCAGATCGGCCACCTATAAACCCTTATATCTTTTGAACCAATGACCGACAAATTTTGATATTTGGCGAATTTAGACTAATTTTGAGTGTTATCAAAATTAAAATCCCTGATGGTGGCCCTGCTAGAGTCAGTGACACCAGTCAATAGGTTGAGACAAATAAAATAAACTATTAAAATTTCTTATGCTTTATAATTACAACTATTCTGTCTAGAAGATTAATAGTTATTGTAATTAATTAAATAGCGATTTTAGTCCTACAACAAAATTCATGATTACATTCAGGATTAAAACAAGCACATTTGTCAATTATTATTTAAACACAATTCAAATTGATATTCTTGAAATACCATAGTCAAAAATATTTCATAAAATGCATTTCATTATCTGAAATTAACCTATCCTAATGTGTATCTGTTTTGATCACAAAATACTCTGGGGATACTTCAATTAACGAAAATATTAAGTAGTTAACCATTTAAATTGCATGAACTTGCAACATGTTATCACAGCACTCGCAAAAATTGCAGTTGTCAAAAGACGAAATATTTACAACATGGAGTCATTTACATTATGATAGCCCCAGAGGAAAGTTATGAGACTCAAAGAGCAGTCAATTTGATAACATACACCATTAATAATGTAAACTTTTTACTTAGTTTACATTTTCATTAATAGATACCTAACTAAACAAACAACGTTAATTTATCTACGATGACGCCGCTTCTTCTTATTGACACGCATATTTCCGTTTTCAGGTTGATTAGACGTTCCGCTGGACGATGGCGGCGCTACCAGCGGCGGAGCCACGGGCGGCGAAACCGCCGGAGCTACTGGGGGTGGCACGGGCGGCTGCTGTACTATCGCGAGCCCAGTCATAAGGTGGCGTTGCTGCATGTTATTATTTTGTGTGGGGCCATTCTGCCTTTGTGGAACGTTGACAGCCCTGGGAGCTGGTACAGGGGGCTGTGTGACGTTAAGGGCACTCCTAAGACGCTGCCGCATGCGTCTGCGCGCACTACGTGATAGCACCGCACTGCGTTCCGCACCGTTGTCGTCTTGAATAACATTATCTATTGCAGGTGGAGATTCCTCTTCAGATGAGGTGCCGGTGCGTTCGTTCGCATCAGTGTTGTGCCTTTCAATTCTAGCTCGCATTTCTGCTTCGGAACGCACTAGAGCGTTTGCTTCACGTCCAAGCGTAGCAAATGCTCGGGAGAGCCTGGCTACGTCGTTTTGCAAATCTTGCAGGAAAGGCTCTAAGTCATGAGCGTGTGTGTGCGAGTTTTCGCGATTGTTGCCGCGGTTGGCAACACGTAGGACGGCGCGGGGCTGAGTTTGGGTCGCCAGCTGTTCAGCTGGCGTACGACGAACAGATAGTTTCCCGCTTATTGTTACGGGTGCAATTAATGCCCTAGCGTCTATGCCGCTCACTACCAGGCAATGTCCACGTTTCTTTAGAGAGCCTTCACACGATCTTACAGACCATACCTGAAAATAATTCACAGTTAATACCTTATTACCAGTGATAGGAATAGGTAGTGCCTATTTGCTTAAACTTCGAAGAACAGAGACAAGAAACGGAGACTTCCTTAGGACTACATTTTTTCCGGGACATCCGTCCCGAAATTCGGGACAACACTTTTAAATACATTGAAAAAATATTTTATTTGGATTAAGTAATTCGTCTATATTTACCTAAAGTTTGCGACAACATAATACGCTACGTTTAATGAGATTTCTAAAGTTCAAGAGTATAATTGAAAAAAATGACATTTTGTCTTTAAAATAATAAAATGGTAATTTTTATCATTTTAGCATTAGCAACGGTATTTGTATTTTATCATAATGAAATATATTTCTAAAGTATATTTAAAAATGTGCATGATATTAAAATAATGGCCTTATCACATTGTTTAGTAACACACTTAAACTTTAAAAATCTTTAAAAACATCAATTAATCTTTATTGCACAGAAAGTACAATACGACTTTTACGGCAGCGCATTTCGTTATCTATTCTTAGAAATTACAAAAGAAACCGGCATGGTCGCATACCTGTGCGGCGCGGGGAGGGTCTACATACCTTCCCCTGCCGCCCCGCGTGCTGGCGCGCCCAGGTTACCCTCCTGTACTTCGGTCTGTTCAGAAAATTTTATGGTTGTAACGACTGTGAATGTTATTTATTATGTTATGTCTAGTTAAATATAGACGAATTACTTATTCCAAATAACATTTTTTTTTTAATGTATTTAAAAGTGTTGTCCCGAATTTCCAAACTCAAACTCAAATCATTTATTCCAATTAAACCATATACAGGCTCTTTTGAATTGTTAAAATTAAATAGTCGGTCAGTTAGTCAGAAAGTTGAAGCTATTTGCCCATTCCAAAGCGTAGATCTCTATGGAGAAGAACGGGCAAGTAACTCCACAAACACTCTTTTAAATCAAGATATTTTTACAAAATCCTTTCAGGACAGATGTCCCAGAAAAAATGTAGTCCTAAGGAAGTCTTTGTTTCTTGTCTCTGTTCTTCAAAGTTTAGGCAAATAGGCACTACTTATTCCTATCACTGCTTATTACATCAAAACTATCGACTTTTATACTGTTTTTCATAATAAATCATAATTTTTTGCTTACACAATCAGAAAAAATTGCTTCTCGATCATTGCCAGAAATGGTGACTGTGTACGAAAATTCGTGTGCTACCCAAGGGGATGCAGCCATGGATAGCCATGCGCATACGTTATCATCTAAAACAATCAATGTTTAAATTAGTTTCAAGTAAAACATAACATTGGCAGTACATTATTAAATAAAATTGCTTGCTTACTCGTTATTTCAATTATCAAAAAGAATATTCCCATATCTGATACACGTACTGCAGTAACAATTCTTCCAGGTACTGTAGAAAATTGCCACGCTTGTACATATTCACCATTTTCAGATTTGCCCTAAAAGAAAGTTTATAATAATATAGTCACAATAAAATAACGGTGGGTTATGCTACTTTTAAATTGTTGTCCAAATTACCTGCCAAGTTTAATTTGAGTAGTGTGTTAAATGTATAGTATACAGCGTAGCGCTTTAGGTGCAACATTAATTTAACACACGTATACGTTTCGCGTTTTCGTTTTATGAACATATTTTAATTTCATTAAACATTATTACTTACTTATTTATTTTCATTTGTCTAAAATAGTATGTTGGAGCAATCTGTACATAAAGACCTTTAGCGCAGGGATCATTTTACAGGGTTACGGATCATAACATCGCATCAATGAAATAAAACGAATAACGTGCATAGAGTAGAGGAAATTAAAGGAACGAGAAAGCCCCATGTCGGCAAGCGGCGCAGGCGGTAATCAAATTATGAATTATTATATTTTTTATTATTTTAATTTTTTTTGGCGAGCGGCGCTGGTGGTAATCAAATTATGAATTTTTTTATTTTAATTTTATGTTGTTACCCGTGTGTTAAATTAATGTCGCCATTGTAGCGGCAAGTTGTAAAAAGTGCTGATGGTTATAAGTAAACTTGTGTTACCTCAATAAGTTCCGGAGAGTGGAAATAGCGTAGATGATTGAGCAAGCGAGCTGAAGGGAGCCTGACCCCATTTCCATTCTTGCATGAGAGACAACGAAATAGCCCTTTGCAAGCTTGTGGAGGTCTTTGTGTAGATTGCTGTAAATGTGAAGTAAAATAAGTGAGAATCCTTCAAACAATATAATCTTAACTCTAAAGCAGTCATCAAACATGAGAGTAAGAGCATGACTGCCATGAATGTGTACTGAAATGTACAAGTTTTTTCCATTACATGCAGTTTTATTACTTACACTCGACTGCTCGCTTGCATCGTCAGCTACACTTTCAATTTCAGGTACTTCAGTTGTGTTCTCTTTAGCTGGTGTATTATTTTCAGGGCAAGAATCTGTAGTGACTTTCCCACCAAGCTTCTGAAATTGGAAATAATAGAATTATATACAATTATTTAGACACACAATTTTTTTTTCATTTCAGATTAATATTTGAGTTTGACATTGATGGCCTTGAAGGTTCTCAGTGAAAGTATGTTTTGTCATACACTAAATCAATGACAGACATTGGTTTTAAATAGGAACTATAACAATATTATAAAAAGGAATACTTACAAAAGCTCTTAGTTTTCTAACATTTGCAATGAGTTCTTCCATGGCATAATTTCGAGTTCCGAAAAACAATGCTCTGCAAACAGGGCACACATCGAGGCGCATTTTGCATCGTCCACATACATGGTGGCCCTCATTACATTGAAATATTTGACCTGATGGGATCTCATAACAGACAGGGCATTGAAGTAGGTCATCTAAATCTGGCAGTGCATCAGGCTGGAAAAATTAAAACATTATAGAATCTGTACTGGTCCAATCTTGGATTTTAGGACTTTTTTTGCACAGTCTGTTTATTGGGTCACATATCCTTAACAGGATGTGTCATCATTAATGCTCTGCATCCTGAATTAATTTTTCAAGATATTTTGGTTGTATTTTATATTTTCATAAGATGCAATCGCAATTTTTTTTCTAGTATACACAAAAGTAGATAAAACATTGAATAAGAAAAAACTAATAATTTTGTAATGTAGGTATATGAATTTTTGTCTGTCGTGTTTTCTATTAGTTTCTAGTCTATGTGTATAAATCACCAGGTGTGATCTTTTTTCAAGGTGACTTGTACAAGGCTTTGTTTAATAAGTAATATGTAAAATAATAAGTGAGTATCCAACTCAATGCCTGTTAGTTTAGTAGTCTTTTGATATTCTCATAATTACAAACTAAAACTTGGGAGAGGAGGTTCCTGTAGGTAAAAGGTGGATTTCTCAAAATTATTTGATTGAACCGATTGTAATTACAGTAATAAAATAAATAAAATTATATACCAAGTTCATGCTACAGATACAATTTTTTATTCTCCTACCTGCCTTTTGTTAGGGGATTTTTTTAAAATTTGTTCTAAAATATCTTGCCAGAGAGTTGTCAACATTCTATGTACCTACTCGAAAAGTAAGCTTTAAACTTCCTTACAATAACAATTACTTTATATCACAATGGTAATTTTCATGGGAAAACTGGTTCAGAATATTATGAAGTGAGGAATCAAATTTAATCAATTTTCGTTCCATTGCTTTCCATCAATACGTGAATTAAGATTTGTAGTAAAGGTAACATAGGAAGTAGTAAAATAGCTACGCAATTCATAAAATCACACGTGTTTAGTTTACTATTGGTGACGTTTTTTTTTTAATACTGTGATTTTGAGAAAAGTTATTTTAAGTGTTTAAAACTAGGCAATTTAAATATATTGGTAGATCATTTCATGTTTCTGGTCTTCCCTTTGCTACCCTGTACAACCACAAATAACATTAGAGTAGAATATTGCGAAACATAAAATGGTGGAGCAATTTTTAACAACCGTGCATTAGACAATATTTGAATAATTCAACAAATAATAAAAAATTTAAAAAGATAGTCACCAGAAAATGTAGTATGAAAGTAACTAAATATGTAGTAAACAATAATTGCAAGAGCGTTTGAGAACCCTTTTTGTAAAAAAATATCGACCAACGGACAAGGTTGAACAATGGAAGCTTTAATGTTCATTTGCACTGTAGCAGTTCTTGTATACATACCTTAACCTCCACCTGTTCCGACATAGCGAATTTAATTTCTCAGCTAGAAAGAAAGTAACTATTAAAGTTAGCTTATAACTAGCCAAGTGAACAGTGAAACTTTGGATAAATTTTAAACTCTACAACACAGCTGTCGTTTCACAAATGGCGTCCATTTAAAATTACATGTACAGTGTTGTCATTGAAATAAAAATACCAGTCTGGGTATTGCAACTTCACAAAATTATATTTTCACTATATTATGCCGCATCCACACAAGTTATTGGTAGGAATGTGGATGGCTAGTAAGCTAGTAAGTAAGGGCACCAAAAAAACGATGGATGGACTGTGTGAGAGATAATATGGCTAGAAGGAGAAACCCCTACTGTAAATATTTGTAATGAAATAGAAGAGGTTAGTCATGTCAAGTTCTTGGGTATTACGATTGACAATAAACTCACTATCTGTGCTTTCATCCTATATTCCTATCAAATGTCATAGTCACGTCATGAACAGAATGTGTCATGTTTTATGTTTTTAATCACTGTTTTATTTTGTGTGTCACTCTTCACTGCTAATAAAAACATACTATTAAAATAAATAAAAGATTTACAAATTATAATAAACAGATTACCCAAGTAATCTGAGCACTGGACCATAGTAATGCGAAAACAATGGCACTTTCTAATTTCCTGGTTTTGCTATTGATTTTCAGTTTTTGCAGATGTAAGTTGTTCCAGTTTTTGACTGAGTTTTTAATGTTGTAAAAGTTAGTAATTTGTAGTGATGGCCTTTGATTGGATATTATCACTCATGTTAATTAGTTCTCTAATACTCTTGATGCTTCTATTTGTTTATATTGTAAAGTAGCTCTAAAATGTTTTAACATCTTGATTTTCCTTCTTGTATTCTGTGCTCAGTCGTGTGTTAGAAATTGATCGGTTATATTTTGTTATTTTCTAGTTGGAAACTTACAAAGGCTTCATGAGAATATATACTCATCAATTGAGGGAGGAGCAGCATGTTTCAGACGTCTAAACGGAACTCATCAAACAGGGTGTTCATGTATGTGACTGCAATGTTCATGATCATATTTTCTATTTTAAAATTATAAAAGGACAGTGCCCAGTAAACCATAGACATAAAGGACTTAACACAAAGAAAAAACTCATTGTAAAACTCACCACATAAGGAAAATTAATCAAATTAGATTGTGTTGGAAGTTGGAATTTTTGTATAGTTATATGTTTTTTGCATTAAGTTTGATCAGATTTCAGTGCTATATTCTCCAGTATGTATCAATAAATTGCAAGCTAATTCATTATCCACAATATTCAATAAGTAAAACTTTTTTTAGCTGGTGATAATGGTGCAGTGGGTGTGGTCCATATGATAAAAGAAATCCATGATGCACATTGGCTGCTGCAAAACGCTACAGCTGGGCCTTACATGGTTGTTTTGAGCACTTCTCTGTTTTCTGATGTTATTGAACTCCTCATAGAGCAACCTGCCATTATTGCTGGAATTGTAGTACATGACAATATTACAGGAAGGTAATTGTTATTAAAAATATGCCATTTTTTGTTATGCCAGGTACCTTTTCTGCTATTATTATGCCAACTGCAGGGCCAAAGGCCTCTACTGATACAAAGAAAGCACAAGCATTGATCATCACAAGTACATAATTATTAATATTTTTTACTGTCTTGCAGTGCTGGGTCATTCAGTCAAGAGACAAGATGTCCCAATGAGTATTCATCAGCTCCTGGAAGTAGTTGCTCGGACACTTCACCAAATGGTATTACATGGAATGAAAAAGGAACTGGACTCCTACGAAAAGATATCCCATTCCCCATATTTTACATGCCACGGTCAAGATCATCAGAGATTGATAAAATTGATCAATGCTATACAAAGTATGTGAATTATTTTGCAAGACTATCCTCATGTAATTTTTAAGCCTTAAAAAAGTTTTGATGTTAATTGTGTCATATTCTAAATTGTTTCATAACCCATTGAAATTTTCAGGTATAATCTGATAGACAGATCAAATCAGAAGGGAAGACCACTTTGCTCTGTACAATTGAATTCCTTTATGTTTGCTGCGGTTGACACTGAAGTATGTTTAAGAAGGTTTGTAGACTGGCATTTGCATGTTTTTATATCAATTATGTAAAGGTAAATTACCATTGCAATGTTTAGCAGATTTTCTTTGTTCCAATAAAAACTGTTTTTTGAATCATTATTATTTTTTGGACAGTGAATATTTACTTGCACTGACATACCCTGCATTAAATGTTATGTAATACTTTGATCTTCATTAAATAAATAATTCTTTTAATATTTTGAGCCATTTTAATGTTTTTTATTATATTTACAGATCAGCTTCATCAGCGCTGTTGACACCTACAAAAGTATGCGATCCTCTGGGTGGTCACAATATCTACTATTCTCTCTTCCCTAGGACAATGGTTTGTATTGCTTTCCACACAGACTTAATAAGTCTGTGGCTTTCCATGTATTTGTGTTAGATACTCACCTTGTAAAAACTGTTTAACTCTGAAATCATTACTATCAATAATCAGATGGCCCACCAGAGCCAAAACATTCTCAAATTACTACCACTTACAGAAAAGCGCAGCATAGGGTACCTCTCCATAAGGTGGGCCAGCCCACCTGGTGAAGGTCTTGGGAATCTACGAGATGTGGGTAGCGCAGGATAAAACAATTAATAATAATAATATTTTATTTATTTATTTATTTAACCATTTATGTACACACATATATAAACAAACATTGCACACATTGCAACACGCGCGCGCACGTTGCATTGTTGTGTGAACATTCATAAGTTCACACAGAAGTATAAATTACATAGAAGTTACATCATTACAAAGTACCTTAATATTATGAGAAAAATAATAATCTACTTATGCCTAAAATAAATCTAGTGTATATCTTAATTATTATTGTTTTATTATGTTACAGGACAATAAGAATTCTCCAAAAGTAACATTAGTGACAGCAAGAATTGACACAGCTTCTTTATTTGATGGTGAGTCAGAACAAAGACTTTTAATATGTCTTAGATTTGCAGCAGTACGAAAAATATTGCATATGCTATTATCAACATTCTATCTTTTCAGGAGTATCTCCTGGTGCGGCGAGCTCCGTGGTCGGCATGGTGACACTACTTACAGCGGCCACAACCCTGTCTCAAATGATTTCCGTTAAAGATGCAGCATCGTATAGTAAGGCATTATATTCACTAAAGTACTGGGCAATTTTTGTGGCAGCTGCGGTTATAAATCGCGGTTGCGAGATATCACGAGGTTCAACAGCTTCGAATCATGGCATTTAGAGTAGTGTTACAAAAACATGATATTATTTCAGATCAAAATGTGTTATGGACATTATTCAATGGTGAAGCGTTTGACTACATCGGTTCTCAACGTGTCGCGTACGACATACGTAAGGGTGAGTGGCCGGCCGGCGCGCCACTGGCGGTGAACGATATTGGCCTGCACGTGGAAGTGGGTCAGATAGGCGGCTCCCTGTCGAGATTTGACAGCATTTGGAACATCAACGCCTTCGTGCCGTACGATGTTGATATACCTGAGGTAAGGGACTTTTTTCAACTTCCAGAATTCCAAATCTCCTACTAATAATAGAAACGCGAAAGTTTGTGAGGATGGATGGATGTTTGTTAGTTACTCTTTCACGCAAAAACCACTGAACGGATTTTGATGAAACTTTACAGTAATATACATAAAATTACATCAGAATAACACATAGGATACTTTTTATACCGATATTCCCACGGGATCAACACGTATGCGGGTGGAACCTCGGGGCACTGCTAGTACTGAATAAAATAGAATTCTCTTTTAAAATGCTTCTAAATTATACAAAACTATAGTTTGCAATGTATTTGAAACTGGTTGTCAGACTTTCGGGCTTTGAGTACCTACGGGGTACTGGGTAGTCAGAAGCCCGAATGTCTGACAACTTTCAAAGATTTACGAATGACAGCTTAACGGGAACAACGGCTTAACGTGCTTTCCGAGATTTATAAGTAAATGTAGATATTTTACTTAAGAAGATACTGAAGATGCTTTCAACAAGATATTGAAATTCAAACATGTTTGCTTGCAGATAGCAGAATTCCTCAACGTATTTTCGAGTAACCTGCAGAAAAACATTACGTTATCATCAGAGTACTCCACTCATTTTCCGCCATCGTCGCTGCATTCATTCCGAAGAATTCTTAAAAATGAGACTGAAAGTGGAGCGTTACCCGAAGTTCTTTTGGCTGACTTCAACGCTACATTCACTAATATGTTTTACCATTCTGTCTTGGATAGTTATGATAACATTGATTTTAGCTATCACAATATCACGGTCGACAACAATGGCACATGTGAGTATGATATTAAGTAAAGTTGTTTCGAAATAAAACTTTTAAAAACATTACCCTCCTCTTGGGCTTCACACAGTGGGGTAAAAAATAATCAATGCTTCGAACTTTCCTGACGTCTAATTTATTTCCAGTTATATCTACCGACGCCCTTTTGGCAAACGGAACGATGAAGGCCACCGACTCGCAAGTGAAAATCGCCCGGCTCGCCACAGTCCTAGCACGAACACTGTACCAAAGAGTTACAGGAAAGGCCTTTATTGGTGATATTTCTGCGTCGGCGCATTTGGTGAGTGTGCATTATTTTTCACAAGAGGCATTAAAAATAAAGTTGGCGTCTTCCGTGCCCGCTCGGTTCATGACCTCATCCATCGTTATCCATCAGGCGAGATCCAGACAAAGAGCAGGCCAATTTCGCAATAAAAAAAAACAACAGTTAAAAATCTTGTATGGCAAAAATGATAAATTTTTAATACATTTGAGTGCACGTAATGATAATGCTGCGAATGATAAAGATGGAAAATCATGACCTTTTCTTAGCAAAAATTAAATTTAGCTTGCACTGGCAAGCCTGACTGATTGGTGACTGTTTCATTGTAGGTTGACGAGATACTCTACTGTTTCCTGCGGAGTCAGGCGTGTCGCTTGATACAGGCGGCGGAATATGCTTCGAGCGGGGCCGAGGAAAAGCCGCCTGAGCGTCCCGCGCCGCTGTACGTGGGCGTGGCCGGCTGGTCGTCCACCGCGCCCGTGTTCGCGGGACATCTGCTCGCGCTGCTCACGGGCACACCCCTGCCTGTCAACCGCACGGCGTGCTACGATATGAATGCACCTGTAAGTACTGCTGTTTCTATAAGTAGAAATTTTGTAAGCCATACCATTCCATATCACCTGTTTTCTGAGAGGGTGTTTGTGTCTCATACCATAGTATACTATTTATGGCTGATGTTTCAGGGTTTCTCACAATACTATCTTCGAGGTTGGAATCACAGTGGAGTTTGTATACAGACGACAATGAATATCAGTGCTGCACTCAGCCCTGCATTCACTATCCCAGGTTAGTCCATTATTGCTCATAGTATTGAGATTTGAGTTACAAGTAGTCGCTAATTCTTAAAAATAATACCTAATCTTTAATTACTGTCAGGCAAGATCTACCTTTGTAGATCCTACATAACAAAACAGGCCATAATGATGTTTTACCTATACTTATAGAATCTGCTTTAATTCTCGTTTGTTACCTGACTAATTTGTTCTCTTTTGCGAATTTTCATTCTGGTTCTAAATGAATCGTAATTTGTCGAATCAGACTGCCGCAAATTGCTCAGGATCTTTCCAACAATTCTTTTGGCGATCTACATCAATGTTAATAAAAATACTTGATATAAGTAAATAAAATAATGTGATGTCCCCGTCTACTCCAGACTACAACCTAAAGTCGGGCGAATACTCGACTTGGACGGAGTCAGTGTGGCAGGCGATGTCGGCGCGCCTGTTCGTGTCGGCGAGCGGCGCGGGCGCGCGCGCGGCGGCCGGCGCGGGCGTCGCCGCCACGCTGCTGGCCGCGCTGCTCACGTACTGGCTGCAGCGACACGCCGCAAGGATATTCACTGACGCACCCGCGCATTCTATAGTCAACGACGATGCCGCTTCTGGGTAAATACTTTTTTAAAGACATTATTAACCCCTTTATTCATAAACGTTGCTTAAAGTTAAGTAGTGATTAGCGACTGTTTAACCATACATTTTTGATGTTTAATCGTCACTTAAGGCGGATGCTCCAAGGAAGCCCGCGAAATTCAAATTTTCTTACGTTTTTTGCAATTTGCTGGTCAGTAATAAGTTGTACGCTGATTAAAATATGATTCGCGGCCGTAACAAATATGTATTTATAGAATTATAATCATCAGAATCAGTAATACAACTTGTTAAGTTAGCATACTCCTAAAATGTCAAGATTTCATGAAATAGTCATTTAGTAGGATTACTTGATCTTAGCGAGTTGTGTTGATGACTTTAATGATTATAATTCTGTAAATAAATATTTGTTACGGCCGCGAATCATATTTTAATCAACGTACAACTTAGTACTGACCAGCAAATTGCAAAAAACGTATGAAAATTTGAATTTCGCGGGCTACGTTAGAGCATCCACCTTAACTTTAATCATCTGTGCTGTTTTACTATCTGTACTAATAATCCTACTTCCTACTAATTAATCCTACTAATATTATAAACGTGAAAGTTTGTATGGATGGATGGATGTTTGTTACTTTCACGCAAAAACTACTGAATGGATTTGGATGAAATTTGGCACACAGATGGTTTATAACCAGGATTAACATATAGGATCCTTTTTATCCCGATATTCCCAACGAGATCGAAACTTATGCGGGTGAAACCGCGGGGCGCAGCTAGTATTATAAACGCGAAAGTTTGTATGAATGGATGGATGGATGATTGTTACTCTTTCACGCCAAAACTACTGAACGGATTTGGATGAAATTTGGCACACAGATAGTTTATAACCAGGATTAACACATAGGATAGGATCACATAGGACTTTTTGTCCCGATATTCCCACGGGATCAAAACTTATGCGGGTGAAACCGCGGAGCGTAGCTAGTATTTATAATAATATTATAAAGAAGTACAATTTGTTTGTTTGTATGTAGGGGGTAATCTCCGGAACTACCAGTTGGATTTTAAAAATTCATTTTGCCTTTGATAGCCCAATTCTTGAGAAACGTTATAGGATATTTAACATTTCGCTACGACCCTTATGAGACAAACAAAAGAAAAAGAACGCTTAGCGAAAACTAACTAGTAGCACGGGCGAGCGATGGGATGGACCGGGGGCCGAAATTTCACACGAACAAAGTCGCGGGTAGAAGCTAAAGTTGTCAAAAAATAAAAGGCCCGTTTTGACATTTGAGAATGCGTTCTTGACACTGTCAGTTTCATACAAACGAATACGTGTTTTGCGAATTAGATCTTTATTAACTACTAGAACTGTTAATGTCAAAACGGGCCTTTTATTTTTTGACAACTTTAGTCGTTTTTATATAAACCACTAAAGAAATAGTGTCCTGATGGCCCAGTGGTTATGCCTCACCTCTCATGCACGAAGTTGTGGGTTCAAATCCGGCAAGGCAAAAACATCGTGAGGATACTTATAGATAATATACATACATCTGAAATCGCCAACTGGTCTTGAGCAACCGTGTTGATCAATGCTCTGTGCCTTTGCTTTGCAGCGGGACAAAGATAGGCTGGTGTTGTTATAATGAAATAGCTGTGCTCTGTGTTATCGGACAAACCAATATGCGCCAGATCGGGCTGACCAAATCGTCACGCTCCGGATTTTAATCCGATCTGACAGATCTGCTAACATCAAGAACACTCTGCTAAGTAAGTTAATTCTGTGATGTTTTTGTTCCAGCATACTGAGGACTGTCAACTGTTGAGAACAACACCGAACGAAGTATTAGGAAAGAAGACTGTTGTTTGTGAGGGTTACGTGTGAAGCAGTCGGAGCTTCGGAGGTAGTTAAAAAAGAAAACATTCCACGGCTGTGTAGTGAAATGAACACTACCGAATATTGGTTAAAGTCAAAGCCCTCTTCACCATGATTATTAGAATAAGGGCTGATTATTCAATCGACCGATACTTTTTATTCGTCGAATAAATTTGACGTCTGACAGATTTTGTATGGAGGAACTGTCAAAAATTCAAAATTATTCTTCCAATATAATTATCTGGTGTTGGAAAAATCGGCCATAAGTTAACTAGGAAGTTTATTCGGATAGGCTTTTTTACGTTTTGCTATATATGGCGTCAAATTAAATTAACTAGTGAAACTCTGCAGATGTGGTAGGTATCCATAACTAAACATGATAAAACAAAAAAAATACTTGATGTTTTTTTTTCTCAGCGATCTCTAGTAGTGTTTAATTAATAGTGTAAATGTAAGTATGAGATAAGAAGAACGGTTTTTGTTTGTTTTTCCGTGTAAAATTACGATACCCATCACGCCTGTGAAGTTTACACGAAAAAAGAACTAATATGCAAACTGATAGTTCAAGTAATTACACCACCATCTGAAATTACTAAATCATTTTTTTTTTTTGTTGTATCACGTTTAGATATCGATACCCATGACGTCTGCGGAATTTCGCTAGCTAATTTAATTTGACTCTGTATACGTTCCTTGTTTATATCGTCATAGAATATAAAATCAATAATAACACTCACAGTATGTAATAACTCCATCAGCTAAACCCAGAAAACATAAATGTATTATGGTGACCATACATCCTACAGTCTACCGGAGAGGTCTACCTGTGCAGGTGGCCTGTGCGGGTAGACCGGAGCCTGTATTAGAATTAACATGATCTAGTTTCTTGAAGATGTGCAGGCGACCGCCGTAAAATAGAAAATCAGTGCTTTTGAGTGACAACATACTCTGAAAAGCGAAGAGAATGTATCTGACCTCTCTGGCATACCAGACTGTCCAAAAACACTATGAGATGTGGTCGATATGCGAACGCACACCTGCACAGGACCTCTTCGGTGAACCGTAGAGTATAAAGAAACCGTGTAGATACTTAGATATAATTTACTAATTTATATTGACCACACCTTAACTCAAGTTATAAATGACAATAGAAATAAAAGTTGTTTCTAGTACGCGTCATTTTTTATTTGGCAAGATGTATACTGGGACGTAATAGTAATAATACGCATTAACGCCCCTATTTCACGAAGCCGATTCCCCTATTCTTAGTGCTCATCGACAATTATGGCGCTAGTTAGTCCTACTTCTGAATCGGAATCGAGTGAATTCGATTCCGTACCTCGTAGGTGACTGTAGGTGTACTCCGGTTTATTTTTGCTAAATTAAAAATATTTTCGGTCATTTTATACATTACTAGCTTTTGCCTACAGTTTCGCTCGCGTGGAGGTCGGAAATTATTCCACAGGAACGTACAACCGGGGTAAAAGTATCCCATGTCGGAACCTGGTGGGTATGGCGGCCATTAAAGTTGTCAAAAAATAAAAGGCCCGTTTTGAAATTTGAGAATGCGTTCTTAACACCTGTCAGTTTCATACAAACAAATACGTGTTTTGCGAATCTGATCTTTACTATCTACTAGAACTGTCAAATTCGAAATGGACCAATGGACCTTTTATTTTTTGACAACTTTAGTCGTACAATCTGACTGACAGCATTTGATTGATCTTTAATCATGGACTAAAGCAAAACTGAAGCGATGCCTAGACGATCAGTCACGAACATCTTCAGCAGAGTCCAAAATTACGAGTTGCTTGTGTCCTTGTAAATATTGTAATATCTTTAAAGAAACGTGTTCAAAGAAAACGCTGGTTGAAATCGTGGTTGCTAAAAAGAGTATAATACACCCATTTAAATTAGTTAAGTGAAATTGAAACAAACGAATATATCATAGAATGAAGGATGTGTGCTTTGCCCAACTGTTAATATGGTTACACTGTTGCACCCTATCTAACAAAACAAGAAATGAATGAATACCTGCATGAGAAAGAGTATCAAATCACGACTGATTGACGCGTGAGTGACAGCAAGCCATTACACGCTCAGTCATGACTCAGGCCCTGCGCAGACGACAGACTATCCGTGACGCACACGACCTTTTTGCACGTCGTGTGCGTTACTGCATATAATTGCATAGGTTCTATTTTCACAGACTAAAAAGTGCGTCACGGATAGTCTGTCGTCTGCGCAGGGCCTTAGTGACTGCATGATAGAAGAGAAAAATCAAAATATCTATCGTCGGTCAGCCAATCATGTGTGATCTTGTGACTTACACGCTCAGTCAAGCGTCAGTCAGACGACAGTCAGTCAGTCATCAGAATCCGTTCAGCTGCTAGCACTTTCGATTCCACCCAATTTTATAGATAACATTATTATATGCTAAGGTAAACCCTCAAACCGACAAAGAGCGAGTCGGACTTGTGCATCCAGACTTCCGTAAGTACGGACGCCAGCAGGTCAACCTACCCGAAACTGTCAGATTTTCCCAATCAACATTGAACCTAATGCTTTAGCAATAAAGTCGAAAATCTATTAAAGAAATCTGACAGATTGTAGTAGCTTGATGTGCTGGCGTCTGTACCTTGGCGGGAAATAATTGGAACGAAGTTCCTTATCGCGCGTTGCGAAAGGGGGAAAAAATGAAGACCAAAAGTTGGAACGACACTTTTTGCTATAGTTGAAAGCCGTGCGGCGTGCGCGTGTTTCTCTGTCTGTTTCTCTCTCTCTCTTATAGAAAGCAAGCCAGTTAGACTTCGTTCCATCCGGGTGTCCCTTGACACCTCTCAAGTTTTTATATTTAATTATTTTCCACCCCTGAAATATCCTCCTCCGACCCCCAAATCATATTGAAAATAATAATGCTTAAACTTTAAAACCAACTTCATATTTTATAATGATGTAGTCGCATGAAAAGGTAACCGACAGATACTTTCCATACTTTCGCATTTATGATATTAGTATGGATGCCAGTAACTATTTCCATGCATTATGTAAGCCTACGTTTCGTTTCTCTTTTCACAAGTCTGGCGTCAATGTCAAAGTGACAGCAAGCTGTCATGTTGCTATCACCATCATCATGACTTCGTCTTTGATTAGAACGGCGAAATGCATTACTAATGTTATAAAGTTCCCGGCCGCACGAGCGTCTTCTATTGCAAATAATTTTATAAATTGTCCTGTTTATCGACATTACTCGCACAAGCAGAACCCTAAGATGGCAGATAGGACATTGCCTCAAGTATTTAAGTACGTAGATGATAATGTGGATACTTTCAAGCAACTTTTAAAGGAAGCGGTTGCTATTCCATCGGTGTCGTGTGACATCAAGTACCGCAATGACTGCGTCCGAATGGTGGAGTGGATGCAGGAGAAGTTAAAGGAAGTTGGCGCGACCACTGAGCTTAGGGATGTAGGTTATCAGACTATTGATGGACAGGAAGTCAAACTGCCCCCTGTTTTAGTAGGCGTTTTGGGAAATGTAAGTATTACTCATGTCCTTTAGTCTTTTAATTTTCTTTAGATTTAAGGTTCAGTCAGAGGGTCATCTTAGGGGCAGGTATTCCAGTCCTTCACTTTCTTCTAGACATTTGTCAAATTCAAATCAGCCTTTGCCTACCTCTTGAGTTTTAAGGCTAGTTCGATTTATTACGGTCTTTTAACTTTCTGGGACCCTTGATAAAATTAAATTACATCAATTACATAAAAATATGGATTTTAGCTCATTACTTATTTATTTAAAAATCACGAAAAAAAATGCTTTTTGTACATAATCATCATTCATCATTATATAAGCTTACAAAACTGCTTACCTTTTACTCACATAGACCCTATTTATTCCTGTTTAAAACATACCCTAATTACTAATAATAATCGTATATCTATGAACTTCTAGTTACTTATTACATGTACAAAAAAGGGCTAAGAGCAGTCTCCAATCTCTACAGAACCTCATATATGGAAGTAAAGGATTGGATGAAACCAGACATTTAATAAAAGTGGCGATTATCACTCCGTCTGTTTGCCATTTTATGCATCTATCTGAATACATAAAGGGTCCCGCCATAAAACATAAAAGCATGTTACTATTATAGTACCTACATGAAATTAAATTTTCATAGTCATATCACATTTTTATGATTTTTTTGCATTGATTTTGACTTATATCTTCAATAACTATTGTTTTATTCCTATTGTGTTTTATACTCAAAGGAACAATAAACTGTTTACATATATGTGTTCTATTTATAATTCCGATATTATATGCCCCTATGTTATATGTGTCTTCATGAGTATACACGGAAGTTCAATTTATATTCTTAAACTAGCTTTGCCTCTGACCTTGTCTGCATGACGTTACGTCCCCGAGCCCAATGAGTCATATCCCATCGACCTCCCGCACTATTATTTCGTTTTCGCTCAGTATTCTTTCTCACTTTTTTTCTTTTGCCTTGTCTTCTAAGAATCCTAGCGTCATGTTAAATAGTCTTCAAGCATTGGGCTATCACATGCAAAAATATTTTTTAAAAACCAACTGGTACTTCCAGAGACTAGCGCGTTCAAACAAACAAACTCTTCAGGGGGTCTACTCCGAAGTAGTATCGGCCGAATGTTCGGCCGTTTCCTGCTACGAATTTACTATTTGGTTCGGTCGGTTCCGATCCTACACTCTTTCGAATATTGACTATGGTCCCAAGCCAACTGAGCCGATCCGAACTTTTTTCGCATTTTTCAATAATATTCGGTTCGGCCATGTGTCGGTCCGATCCGAACATTCGCACTTTGCACTTCGGAGTAGGCCCCCAGGTGTATTATTACTGAAGACAGCATAAACATATGCCAAAATTTTAAAATTAATCATGCATTGCATTCTATAAGAATGTTACCTAACCAGTTATATTGTTGATACTGCTTTGTTTATTACAGTTACCTGTTATTTAGTTTACATGATGAATACTTAAACTGTTCATTCACCTTTCTAAAATAATAAATAGGTATGTCTTTTATATAAATAGTTTTTTTTTGTTGTCTTAGGACCCCATAAAGCAAACTATTTGCATATATGGACATTTAGATGTTCAACCAGCGTTGAAATCGGATGGGTGGTTAACAGAGCCATTTGAGCTGGTGGAACGTGATGGCAAGCTATTTGGCCGTGGTTCTACTGATGATAAGGGTCCAGTACTTGGCTGGGTTCATGCTATTAATGCGTACAAGGCCGTTGGTGAAGAGGTAAATATATTGTAACTTATCATTTTATTTAATCATTTCTTATATTTTATGATCACTATTTACTTTCTACAGTACTGTTGATACAGAATAAATTGCTGCATTATTTGTTTTATTATATAATAGATAACATAACTGAGAAGGAGTATCTGTAATGATAACTTTCTTTCTATATTAGCTTCAAAGAATTATGAATTCTATATTTAAATTATTTTCAGCTGCCTGTGAATTTGAAGTTTGTGCTTGAATGTATGGAAGAGTCTGGTTCAGAAGGCCTAGATGCTCTTCTCTTAGAGAAATTAAAACCAGAGGGATTCTTTAAAGATGTAGACTATGTGTGCATATCAGATAACTACTGGCTTGGCACTACTAAGCCCTGCATCACATACGGCCTGCGCGGTATCAGCTACTATTTCTTGGAGATTGAATGCGCTCAAATGGATTTACATAGTGGTGTCTATGGTGGAACTGTCCATGAAGGTATTATTGGACTTGATATATTTCTCAAGATTTTTTTTTAAATACTATCCAGAGTCAAACCTGTACAGAAAGCTGACCACTTAGTCACTGCGCTCATCGAGCCGTCACGACATTCCGAGAGATACATGATAAAACAAAACATAAAAATACAATAGAAAATTAATACAAACATAAATTTTATGATGCATAACTGTGATGAGAATATTGCTGCAGCTACAGCATGAACAATGGTATATTATCTCACCATTAAAACAGTTTTCATATATAAATCAAGACAAATGCCAAGTATTCATTGTTAGTTAAAATGTTATTTTTATCTGCTCAATTCCTTCACGTTTTCTTTTTATTATTATTCTCAAAAATACATTATTTGGTTGTTTTTACAATTTTACTCTCCAAAGAAGATCGAACATTTTTGTATGAAGCCTGGCATACCTAAAGTTGCTATGCAATGCTTCAAACTGATAATAACATGGACTATTGAATCAATTAAATGGAGTTTTTCTTTTAACATATTTTATATTTTCAAACTGGAATAACTCAGAAAGTATATCACTTACGACATTTTTGTCAATAGTATTTGTTGGTTGTAATAATTTTCTGTATCAATTGGCATATGTTTCAAACCTGTACATCAAAACTCGACTTTTTATGTAGGTACTTGAAACTTTAGGTATGCCACAGAGGCGAGTTTGATGGCGAGAAGCGCCTGTTACTTACACATAATAATAATATAGTAAAAAACTAACGTTAAAAAACAAAAAAAAAATTGCTGTCATGAACGGCTTTATATATTATCCTACATAATTCTACCTACAATAAGGTGACATAAAACTGATAAACATTTAATTATCCTTTCACAATACTTTTATCTTGTTGACAACCATACCTTGTCACATTACGAAAGCTAGTTACTATGGAACTCGATACTATCAATGCTACACTTATCTTAATTATTATACCAAGCATTTCATGATGAGTTAAGAAACAGTTGATTGACCACTGAATTTTGAATATATTATCAATCAGCAATCTACACTAAAATTTACGGTCCCTCCGGGCTCCGATATTATAAATTGAAATGCGTGCAATTTTTGTATGGTTTTGAATTTCCAATTGTAAAACTATCAACAATTTAGCGACACAAAGAAGTAATGCCGACGCCGTCAATTGAAAATGATTGTTCAATTCGCAGCGATGACTGATCTAATTTATCTGATGAATGAGCTTGTGGACAAGAATGGCAAGATTCTCATCGACGGTATCTACGACTCGGTCGCGCCGCTAACAGAGACGGAGAAGAAACTGTATACGAACATTGATTTTGATACCGATGGCTACAGGTACGATGTTCTCATAACCGGTCATTTTCTTTTTCAGGCTATGGACGGTTGAAATCAAAAGATTTCTATTTTTCCTTTTAGACATCACCGATAAATCGATTGATTATGATCAGTTTCTAGGCAAAAAATAAACGAAATGTAAAGAAAATAACACTGGATAGCAAAGCTTTTGTACCTTATTTAGTGGCACTGGTGGCACAAGAGATTGAAATGTGTACCTAAAAAAACTACTCCCCTAATTAGTTACGTAAGCGCTTAGCGTAAATCTTGAACTCGCGATTCCACGCTCCACAGTACACCAAAAGCAGAGATGCAGTTGCCAAAACAATTTGAAACAAGTAGAGACAGTTATTTGTGCCAACTGTTGGAAATGTAAATTGATACGGTATCAGAATGCTGTTTGCGGAATGAGTCAATATTGAATTATCACATTGTTTACGATATTGCGGTCTTTGAACCCTAGATTTTTGATTCGTATTACACAAAGTACCCTTACTTACTGCATATTAGACATTAAGTAGGTAGGTATTTATTACATTGTGGTAACCTGAAACCAATGCTGATTTATCATCCGTATTCCGGAAATGAGTGGTTGTTATGGTTTCCTAGTATTTTAGGTATCAATAGTACTAAGACAGTAATGGACTGTAGGAGACCTCATACAGGATGTAACAAGATTACAAGGCACTCAACTAAGCATTATGTACTTGATGTACTTAGTGCTTAGCCATAGTAAAAGCAAACAAGTACGACATCTTCATACATTCGCACCGCGCACGGTTTGTATGTGAGCGCGCTCGTACGTATGCGTCATCGCACGCACACACTGACAAAATTTATCGCTGCTAAAGGTCCCAGCCGCCAGGGCTGCCAGTCGTGGCTGTGACGCCGGTAATATCGCCCGCGCCCGCGCACGCTTCGCCGCTGCCCTGCTGCACGTAATAAATAATTTGTACGTGTACCTACCTACCTCCTTTAACTACAAAGACTTCATAATCATTTCATTGTATTTGAATAAATACATGATTCAGAAAAACCACGTTTTTATTAGTCATATTTCGAACGTAATTTTTCAAATAACTAAACAGATAACATGACGTAGGCAATGAAAAAAATGTAGTCGGCTTCTGGTCTATGTACTTACACATGGCTACACGTCAAGCTATACAAAACCTCTTGTCTTGGCCTCACTTTGTATGATATTTTCTCACAATGAACGGTCAGCTAATACTGGTTTTGCATAGCTTGATGTGTAGCCGTGTGTAGAAAAAATAATTAAAAAAAACTTTGTATTAAAGGTCCCTGATGCTTACCCTACAGGGGAACATTGTTTTGTATAGAGATTGACTATGCATTTTTGACGATTGAATAAAGTATAAGTGACAGCCCTACGAGTTTAGGCTATTATCGCTCGCTCGGGGCTTGAGTTGGCCTACTTGTTTGCTTTTATTATGGCTTAGCTACATATAAACTAAGTAACATTGCACAAAAATAATTGCTGGGAAATGATTTCCACTTTTGGTGTGAAAATTTGCCGTTTGCGGTAGTGCACAAAGGTTCATTAGAAAACCAGCGTCAGACAGCATCTGTCTGGCATTAATGCTGAAATGAACCTTTTTGGCGCAGCCGTGAGGCACACACTATTGTTGTCTGAAACATTATATTTTATTTTTATTAATTTTGTATTTTATGTTTCACGAACTGTGTCTAAATAAACTTTTTTTCTTTCTTTATTTCTAACGCACGCAAAACATTACGCAACGGTATACGGGTTGTGTGTGTATTTAAAGTTGTGATATAACATTAAAACCTTGTTTTCGTTAAAAAGTCAGTAAAAGTTGGAATTTTGACCTTCAATATCTCCGTAACCAGAAGGTTCCCGGTATGGTCCAGTACAAAAAAATGATCACAATGACGGGGAGTATAAGTGGCTATTGGCTTCGTTTAGTGTCTTTTACATCCGTTATATACCTTTGGCATGCGAATATCTACGTGATCAATCAGGATACTACAGTAATCAGACAGTCCAGGCACTCGAAACTAGATATCAAATATTCGTTTGATCGTCTGTTACTAAGATCCACCAATAAAATATGGATCCAGTTATCACCACTTCTTTACTAACGATAATTAATTCTTCTTTGTAGAAAATCCATTGGTGCTCCTAAATTGGCTCACAATGGCGACAAGGAACAAATATTGATGCATCGCTGGAGATTCCCAAGCCTTTCACTACACGGCATTGAAGGTAAAATTTATATATAAACTTTTGTGTAATAATGGTCAAAATGCGTAATATTTAATTACCTATTTCATGTAACAATTTGTCCTCTAAATACCTTTTTAGGAGCTGCTTTCCAACCCGGAGCGAAGACTGTAATTCCAGGAAAAGTTATTGGGAAGTTCTCCATAAGAATTGTACCAAACCAGGAACCCGAAGAAGTAGAGAAGCTAGTCTTTGATTTCGTCAACAAGAAGGTTAGAATTGAAATTAGAACTTCTTTTTATAAATAGCTTAGTCACACAATATATTTATGGTACGGGATTCCCGCGCATGCCTCTGTGAGCGATAACAAGTCTGTCATCGTTTTACACAATAGTTTGAATAATTGCGATATTTAAATAATACCTAATGAGAAAAATAATGGGCAGGTTTTGCAAGAGATGACTCAGGGATTTTACCACAATAGAGAACAGCATTTTATTTCATGATGTTCTGACGATTATGAAATTATATCCATAACGTACACAGAGGTCGTAGTTGATTTATTAAGATATCTCTGGGGGTAATCAGGGTTCGGTGATAGTTGCACTCGTATCAGAGCATGTCGAATAGGTAAAATACTCATAATTATGATCAGCTCCATTGTTATTAGTTTGTATTGCGACGGTTATTAGAAAAGTTCTAGGATGTAGATCGGAAATTACGTAACACTTAAAAAACTTAATGGCAGCCTGAACACTTAAAAAACCATATTCTTATGGTCAGCATTCGGAAAGCTGTCAATATTTCGCTATTTTATCGGATTAGTTATTGCACTGTTTTGATTACGAATTGCTATAATGGCTCTGGATTAGGTGTTGTAACAGTTTTAGGTGCAAACAAAAAAGCATTTGGAAGGGTTCCAAGAATTTTTTTTTCACCGAAAATTAAATATTCAGTGTTACAATATTATTGCAATTCACAATCAATATTTTTATTACAAATTTCAGAATGCATCCTCTCAAATGATTGTATTTTTGTTTACAGTGGGCGGCTCGGGGCTCTCCTAACAAAATGCGCATCACGGCACAGAGCGGGCGGGCGTGGACAGAGAACCCTGACCACCCTCACTACCAAGCTGCGGCGCGGGCAACCAGGATGATCTATCTAGTAAGGCTTTTTGAGAGGACTACTTAACTGCTGCAAAGAGTATATACATTATAGGCTACTGCAGTCTATCATTTCCCTTCAGAACACTTTTTAATTATATTGTTGTGGGGCAATGTTTTATAAAGGAGACATCAGCATAAAAGATAAATAAAACAAATAAATAGAGAAAGAGGCTCCGTTTCGAATTGAATAAAAAAAAAAAATTGGTAGAATACCAAAATGAATTTACGATAAATAATGTAGGTCTTACAATGCCTGCCTGTACTAGGATAATCCTGTATAGGGTCAACAGAAAAAAAAAATGGAATATTTGTGATGAAAGACAAAATACACATAGACGAATTCTTGGAAAACAGCCATGTTATAGCTAAAATGAACTTGTTTGGTTTAGACGGAGCCCGACATGTCTCGCGAGGGCGGCTCCATCCCGGTCACCATCACGCTGCAGGAGGCCAGCGGCCGCAACGTACTGCTGCTGCCCATGGGCGCGGGCGACGACATGGCGCACTCGCAGAACGAGAAGATCAACGTGCGCAACTACATCGAGGGCGTGAGTGTACACTTATTATATGACTAGCAACCCACCCGCCCCTGCTTGGCACGGTTTTTACGACCGAGATTTCTCTTCTTTTTTTCTTTTTTTTATTAGCGCCGTTAATGTCCCACTGCTGGGCAAAGACTTTCCTATTCTCCTTCCAACTCTCTCTGTCCAGAGATTTCTCTACTATATGCACATTTAATATTCTGTATTCTACACATAAACCTTGTGGAACAAATGCTCTAAATGATGGCGAAAACCGCATCAAAATTCGTTGCGTAGTTTAGAAGGACAACTGACGAAATGCGACTGTAATTTTATAATATGTACGTGTATATCGACGTACATGTGTATCGAAAATAGATCAAAAGAAAACTCTTTATCTTTATCACACGAAAAAAACAAAAAGATATATGGGGTAATAAAAAAGACGGCCTCATCGTAATCAGCGGTTTCTTTTGAAAATCCTCATGGATACCGTCATCAGAATAGGAAGGGTTATGTGGTGTAGTCGGTGGTGTGGTGTAGTGGTTTTTCGGACGTCCGATCGTCCGAAAATCCACTACACCACACCACCGACTCCACTACACCGCAAGGTGTCCGCCTTGAGTACCTCGTGTACTCAAGGCGGAGCAGAGGTTGTTTTCAGACCCGAATTATTATTAGTATTTAAGGTTACAGCTTTACCTACGTACCTGACAACACGGTTAGCGCAGTGGCTGAGCGATCGGACTGCTGCGCTGCGTGTCGCGGGTTCGATTCCCGCACAGAACAAATATTTGTAAGTCCTACATGTATTTGTTTCGAGTCTGGGTGTTTTTCTATCTATAATATGTATGTATTTACAAAAAAAAATGTATATAAGTAGTTTATCAGCCATCTTGTTACCATAACACAAGCATTAGGTTGCTTAGCTTGGGACTAGATGGCGCTCTGTGAAATGTCCAGGGATATTATTATTATTATTACCTTTTATCGAAATTACATGACTTGTTTCAAACTTTAACTCACCTGGAGTCATAAGCAGGTCATGGCATATTTACGTTTTTCAGTTGGGCCTTACCTATTCGTGGTGACCGAAAGGTGTCAATTGTATTTGGGTTACCTGGATTCAGTCACCGACTAGTGTAAATTGTTTTTAGGTTGGCCATATTTGTTCTCAACCTGACTACCTGACTAGTCTTTCGTAGAAACAAATTCAGCGAACGAACATATTCGGTTAACAAATTCGGCTAAACCAAAGGAGAGCAGATTTACTAGATTTAGCAAATTCTATTTGTCACCACCTGGTAATACTGCTAAGCTCTGCTCATATAGCGATGTCATCTAGGTTTAAACCATAATACCGAATTTCCTACATCGTCAGGACAGGCAAGCTGGCGGTGATTGCCCTCGCGATAAATTTTATTCTACAAATATTAAGTGGTTATTAATTTGTAGTGTTTACCTTTTGTTATAAGGCGGCTAGAGCCACCCGTTACAACTTGTCCTTGTGTCTACAATATATTATGCAACATCGAAAATGCAAAACAATACGGAAAAGCTGGATATGTAACATCACGTAATTGTTAAGTCATTACGGACATAAATCATAATTCGTGTCGTAACGCTATTCTTATGTCACCACTATTTACCACTTTTGCAGGGATGTTGAAATTTATTAAATTACAACATACTGGCTGTGCCCCGCGGTTCCACCCGCATATGTTTCGATCCCGTGGGAATATCGGGGTATAAAGCATCCTATGTGTTAATCCTGGTTATATACTATCTGTGTGCGAAATTTCATTTTACATTTTACGCGTTTATAATATTAGTAAGAAGTAGGATAACATTATAACATGTCTAACTACAGGAAGAGCTAGTCCGAGATGTAAACCTAGTACACCCATATTTAGCAAGTTGTGTTATTAGTCCCAAAAAATGGGGCGATACTATTGCCGTTAAACGGGCACAAATCCAGACTACGAGCTGCTACCAAATTACACTTTACTCGAGCTGAAGCCGTGTTCAGGTCGGGTAAAGTGTAATTTTGGGTCTCGGACCAGTAAAACATCGAGGCAGTCTATCTACAAGTACTTCAAAAGCTTAAATTCATTCACTGACAGATAACGCACAGCCTAAACCGCAGTCTAGAAGCATGAAATTTTGCACAAGACGAAGATGCGTCCCCTAAAGGGGTTAAATAGGGAATGAAAGTTTGTGGGCAAGTTTCTCATTTTTGCCGATGGGAAATCCCATCGGGCACACTGGTTTCTATATAAATCTCAAACATGTTATAATTATGTCTCTACTATTTAGCATCTTTGCAGGGATGTTGAACAATTCCTCCAATATTGTGATATCATTAAAACAAATTAAACATGACGTGTGATGTCGCAAAATTCTGATGCGTTCGTGTTTGTAAATAAAGTCCATTCGCGTAAAAACCCGTCTATTGTCCCGTCGAAAACGGTGGGCACGGCTTCGTGACTCTTATTAAGTACATACATACAAAATCCCCGAATCGAAAAACTGACGAAATAAATATATTTCCTCTAGGTATAAATGTAATATTACGTACATAAGGGCAAATTTTTCAATCATCTGATAACTTTATTCGAGGAATAATTTTGATTATTTGACAGTTATTTTAAACAATAAATACATTTCCTCTATTTCCTAGGTATAAATGAGTATTACGGACGTTTTTTTAACCTTACAAGGTTTGGCTTGGTTAACTTGTAAATATGTCGTGAGCCTGAAATACCTGGGTTGGAGGATTTTTATATTTAACTCATGATTTTCCTGGTTTTGGTATTGAAACAATTTTTCTCCGAAAAAATACTAGTACCTACCTGCTGTATGTACTTGTGTGTAAACGGAATTTCCCCAAAATATTTCGTTTTTTTTTACTGAGGATAATTTTAATAGATATCAGGATTAACCGAACCTTGGTTTTCTTTCTCATTGATGTTGAATTAGTAGTGTAGTTATAATGATAGACACTAGTTTTATTGTCGCGAGAGATCCGTGACTCATTGATCTCAAAAAGGGACTTTTATGTATTCAATACTGATTTATATAGAAACCTAAAATTTAAATAAAATAAATGATGGCTATCAATTATGGAATAGTTAACGATCTACAGTATCGTCTGTAGTATCGACATTTCGGCTAGCGGCGGCGTGCTCTGGAATTTCCAACACCAAACCAAACACATAACACCTACCACGTACATACCCACGTACTATCAAATATGTAACCATTCAGTCGATATACTGACTGAGACTATTTAGCATTTTTTTCTAACTAATTCCCGCTAATTTCTTTTGTTATTGTTACAGATAAAGTTGTTCGCAGCTTACTTCCACGAGGTTAGCAAACTCCCAAAGGCAAGCAAGTAAAACATTTAACATAAGTATATTTTGTAACTCTTTGGAGGCAAGAACGTTTTGTACGACGAACAGTATGTTCAAGAGGGATTGTCTACATTCCTACCGTTAAGTACACATATTGCATAATTATAATTATGTATGTTATATCTCGCATAATATATCTTGGTGCCTTATTCGTACACCTGTGACTGGTGTATAGAATAATTTTACTTTTTTTTACATATAATAATGTATATTTAATTTTTATATACTTAACGCAAACTAAGTTCAGCCGATCGATTTTGTAAAAATCTCACCGTGAAAAGTTAGGTGAAGTGAGCTTAGGCTGAGCTGTCAATAGTGGCAATCGTTGGAGTGACAGCTCACTCCACGCTCACTTCACCTAAGTTTTCACGGTGAGATGGTTACAGAATCGCACTGCTGTTTTGTAATTTTAATTGTCTTGCTTTATTTGCCTGTATCGTGTAAAATATTTTGCATAATAAAAATTTTCTTATATTTACTTGAGATTTTTATTTAAATCCTATTAATCAACATTCTGATGCTACACGCCCTTCGTCGTCAACTGTTTTTCCCAGTCCCTGGTCTTGCACGTTGGAACGACAGTTGATTGAAAGTGAACACGACAAAGGTTTTAGACCTAACAGTTGTGGTGATGGAAGAAACGCTTTCAACCAATTTTTGGTTTCACGTTGGCTTCGATCGGTACAGGTATTTGTGCTGGGCAATGGCCTCCCCCAGGTTCAGGTTCCATTCAGGACCTTTTTTTTCCCGCTTCATCTCGAAGCAGCCCTTGTGGTACGCGTCCAGGTCGTCCCGCTACCTTTTTCAGGACCTGCCTCAGCGGCGCCGTTCATCTTCTGGCACCCATTGTGTGGAGACTTGCTCAGTGGTTATCGTGCACGGCTGATGTGACCCACCCAATCCCGACTATAAATTGACTATAAATCGTTAGAAGATGGGAGTCCTACAATATGGCACTCCGGATGATAAATACAATACAAGACCAATGGGAATATGTGGAATCAGCCATAATCACCACGTGCGACTGACGGATTGGTAATCGTTGTTGGTTTTTGTTACTATTAAAAGAGGGGATAAGGTTGGCTGTCATCGTTTTGAAGCACGGATGGCCGTGCTTCGTTGCAGTTTTGATATAATTTTAAGAGGCAAGAAGGGTGACCTGCCAATTGCAAGAATGATCCCATTCTAACAAGTATAAGTATGTAATTTGTAGAGATAGCATAAACATTAATTACTATTACTTATAAATCTATCCCTGTAAAGATAAAAATTTATTATACAGGGTGGCAGGTACATTGACGCGAAAACTGTAACCATAAATTCAGCTCATAATTCTAACATACCGTCGGCTATCAAACTGAAGCTCAAACTCAAAGCATTTATATCAATTATAATTTTGAATTGTCAAAGACTCAGTTAGAAAGTTGAAGCTAGTGGCCCATTCCAAAACGTAAATCTGTCTCTATGGAGAAGAACGGGCAAGAAACAACAAGGACACTCTTTTAAATCAGATATTACAAAATCCTGGGTACATTATTCTTGTTGCTTCTATATGTGAGAACAATGTAAAAAAATAATATGAAGAAACAATTCAAAATCATCATCTGCCTAGCCTTTTCCCAACTGTGTTGGGGTCGGCTTCCAGTCTAACTGGATGCAGCTGAATACCAGTATTTTACATGGAGCGACTGCCTATCTGACCTCCACAACCCAGTTACTGGGTAATACAATACTCCTTGGTAAGACTGGTTATCAGACTTTCGGGCTTCTGACTACCCGTAACGACTGTCAAAGAATGACAGTCGGGGACCAACATCTTAACGTGCTGTCCAAGGCACGGAGAGGTATGTAAAGATGGTCACTGGAATTTGAAGATGGCCTGCCGCGCGGTCGTTTCCTGGGATCCATTGAGTGGTGGCTTTTGCATATTGCTGTTCCGACATGCGACAGATATGGCCAACCCAGTTCCGCTTTAGCCCAGCAGCTGTTCGGCCAGCGTCCGCTATTTGTGTTTTGGAACGAAGTATAGAGTTCTTAATGCGGTCTGTGAGTTTTACACCTAGTATACTACGTTCCATAGCCCGTTGGCAGTGGAGTCTGCCAACGGGCTATGGAACGAAGTGCGGACTTTTGACGCTTTGTTAGAGACCATGTTTTAGCTCCGTTCGAGCATAATGATGAGTAGGTATTTTGTTGGCTTGTGTGCACTGACCCTTACAACAAACTGCAATAACGAAACTGTTTACCATACGGTTTTGAATGTTTATTCATAGTCACGGTCATTGCGAGGTTATAGAAATTATGGCCTGTTAATGATGATGTGTAGTTAAGGTTGGCGTTGAGTTGTGGGAGTGGGCTATCGTCTAAAACGCGGGCTTAGTGCGGTTTGATGGATGTTATTTAAAACCCCAAAAATAGTTACTGGTTTGCCTTTTTCACCCGCAATTAGTATTTGCAGTTACCGCTGGGTTTGCAAATACCGTTACGGTACCGGTATTGAGGTACCGATTCTCATAAACGTGATCAGTACAACTTACTGATTTAAACTGAAATATTCTAACTATGTATACTACATTTGATAGATCTCTTAATATAACGCAATAAACAAACACTTCAACATATAGAGTCATACTTTACACTAGACTTAGATTAGATAAAGGGTCAGAGTAGGAAGTAATTGATAAGGAAAAAATGAATAAATTGAATACGTATACTAAAACATACATAATTACTATGTTGTTCTGGGGATTTCTCAAGTAGTGGTCTATCCGCAGCCTATTGTAGAACTTAAGGCACACTCACACTAACCGATATATTTTAATATAGAAGAATCTTTTTCGGCTTTGTGAAAGAAAGAAACATTTGTAGTAGGTACCTAAAACAAAACAAATGCATAATTACGAGCAGATAACAGAAATCGATCGGCACTATTAGGGGTATATTCGGGCTGAAAAATGCTTTCGTTACCTTCATAATTTGACGACATGGTTGAATTTGATTGGTTTAGCGATTGGCTAGCGCTACGTGTCGCGGGTTCGATTCCGGCACGAATCAAATATTCATAATAATATGAGCGACAGATTTTTCTGGGTATGGCTGGTTGTGATGTGAGATTGTAGAGCGAGGACTTTAAAAATATTGCACAGAAACAGACAGCCCCCTGTACTGAAACAGCAGCCTCCGGCTACGCACTGCTACGCTGCTGCTACACTACTGCTACGCCACTGCTACACTACTGCTACGCCACTGCTACACTATTGCTACGCCACTGCTACACTACTGGTACACCACTACTACGGTACTGCTACGCCACTGGTACACTGCGGCTACTACTGCTACGGGGTGGCTACGATATTGTTATGGCAATAACTAGCGGGGTAATTGCGTAACCCACGTTCATTTGAAATGCCTTTTTTGACAGTTAAACAATAGTCATTGCGTTATTTACGTTGTTGAGCAGACAAATCTTTCAAACCAATGAAGCAGTGGGTTAGAAATTTTCTTCAAAATCCTTCGGATTGTGATAGAAAGTGTGTTAAGCAATTGGGGTGCTGGTTATATTATAGTGTCTAGGGGGCCGTCTCCACGAGCGAGAGAATCGCGGCGATATTATCGTCGTGCCACGTATTTCTTTATACTCTCTTAGAACGTGTCTCTACACGGCGATATCATCGCGGCGAGAATTTGATGGCACGGCGAGACTATCGCCGCGATTCTCTCGCCCGTGGAGATAGCGCCTAGGCAATCGAGAAGGCTTTCGAGATCCAATCTCCGTCCTGGGATCAAAAACACCTGAGGTTGGGGAACACTGAGTGTAGGTAAATGTAGTTGAATAGGATAGCATGCTCTCAACTGTACCTGCACTCGCTTTTTGCAAACAATTACAATTGATAAAGGTTTTAGGTTTTTCCAAAATCATGTTCACATAATTCCTGTCACCACTTTGTTTTAGGTGTTATTCATATTTTCAGTTTTCGTCCTAAAGTCCTATCTCCAAGCTACACTTACGAGTGGTACCTAACTAATGTGATCTATTCTATAAGTATGTTTCTTCATAAAGTATGTTGAAAAAGAGAGTGAAGATAAAACAACAGATATTCCAATAGAAAGTCCAGACAATTCGACATTTCGTCGATCATTCTATTGTTGTCCGATCAGCTCATCTGAAGGCGGGGATGACCATTCAAAAGTAGGTATCGCACTAAACTCGAGTAGGTCAATGGCACGGTCTCAAGCTTTACCTATGTATACCGAGTAGTACCTACATTATATAGTATTTAAATGTTGAATAAAAAGAGGTTGACCGTGATTGAGCTACGATCGCGACTCTTGAAGGCTCGAAAAAAAACTCCAAACTTTTTAGATGTTCCAAATTATCTGTAGAGGAGCTATTTCTGAAAGAGGTATTCAGGATGATAGTTAGGTTAAAGAATATATATAGATGAAACGTAGTGAGTTCATAAGGCCAATTACTTTAATTAAAAACGTTCAAAATCTAGTCGTAACTTGTCCAAAATGTAGGGAAGTACCTACCTATTTTATACAGAATGCGAACGTTCTTAAAAATACGGGAATTACCCCTCTGATGTTTACATGAAATGACCTGCAGTGTAGGTAGCTCATCAAGCAACCCTCACACAAATAATTGCTACTTTAATGGCCTTAAATTGGCAGTGAGTGGTTGTTAACAAAATTGTGTTGGTGAGTACTTCTTGTTTTGTAATCGTATTAGTATAAGGTACGACAGTCAAGGGCCCTGCCGATATACGCTGCCCCTGCTGCGGCCATTGTTGACACACACACAAGTCTTACAGTTATATGACCAATACAGTTAACGGTTACGCGCAACGATTAATTTATACAGAGATTATATCTCATTTAGCACGGTTTTGATCCGATGTGTATTGTGTGGGCGATTTAATAAAAGTATTCTTTTAATTTTACCTCCCGTTGACATCGGCTGGTGAGCTAACGCATACCAGTTTACAATACTAACATAAAAGAGGATAGCGACCGGCCCTCATTCACTCAGTCTGTCTCCGAGTCTCGCTACAGTGCAACGTTACGCTCCGCATGTTATTTTATAATACCAATGTACCGTGCATAAAACTTGTATTAAACCGGTATATTATTGTGAGACGCTTTAGTTATTAAATATTTAAACCAATTCAAAAAAAATATTCAAAAAACCTTCGTGCACCATAAGGACGTCACTTGGTGAGTTATTTGTTTTGTTTCATTTTTAGATCTTACCTGTTGTTTGTATTAGATGGCTGCAGTCATTTTAGAAAATCACAGTATTTATGTTTGCTTTCGAATGATTGAAGATTTAACTTGTCTTTAGATAGATGGACCTTTACCTAGATACTGTTCTGCTGTTTCCCTATAATTATTTGACAATTGTTGTTCATTAATCAAACAGACAGGTTCTCACAAATCTTGTGTAACTGTGCAGCGTGTGTATCAACACACAACACAGGTCCGTCACCGCCTGGCAGATTATCATGCACGCTTTCTAATTTACTGTGACGAATTTTCGCAACAGTACGCGCACATAAACATCCATGTCGCTTTAATTCGTTGCACATTACTAGATACTTACCTGTATAAGGCTACTTAATCAAAATAACGTTTTCAGGAACTTTATAAGTACTTTATTATTAAGAGCGGGTTTCTCTTTTGGAACTAATTTATGTCTTTATTATTTTCGCTTTGTTTTAGTGTGTAGTATCCTACCTAGTACCTATACTTTCTGGGTGTCTGGACAAAGTGAACATTTTAATTATCTGAAACTTCACGACGTTACGTAGTAGATACTAATACCATTTCCGCGAAATTACACAAGAATGCTCAGACTAAAGTTTAAAAAAATTTAAACATTCTTGGCTCCTTACGACATCTCTAAAATAATTACTCAACTAAGTACTCACAATTTGGTACACAATCAATAAAAATAAATAGGAAACACGCAAGCCACTTTCAGTGTTAGTTCCTGAAAGCATTCAAGCTTTTTGAGCACAAGACAAGCGATGACAAGGTCTTGCCTATTTAGAATACAAATAATTAATCGAAAAATTTGTGGTACAAACTAACACAAGCTCCCTGAATGATAACTGTTTTGTTGACTTTACCTTTGTCTTATCTGCCCTTACAAGATAATATCTTTATGACTATGATACCGATGCGATGGTGCGACTGGTTTAATCGTAAGTTTCAGAGAATTTAGATAATAATTAATATTGTCAGGTATCTGTACCTAACCTAGTTAGATTAGGTCCTCGTATGATAGCCAATTGTGGTTACGCTTAGGAATAAGCATTATTATTATGCATTAACAAATATATGAGAGGTAAGAATCACTCATTTAGATGTTTTCTTAGAATATTGTGTAATAAATTTTAGTGTTAATAATACGTAAAACAACGTATTATTATGCACATATATAAGTATACCTACAGTATATTTAGTTGCTTTTGACGACCAGTCTTACCAAGGGGTTTCGTATTACCCACAGTAACTGGGTTGTGGAGGTCAGATAGGCAGTCGCTCCAAGTAAAATACTGGTACTCAGCTGCATCCGGTTAGACTAAAAGCCGACCCGAACACAGTTGGGAAAAGGCTAGGCAGATGATGATGATATTTAGTTGCTTATTATTTCGTACATCTAAATCATTCTGAGTGAATTGTCATTATTGCAAGAACTAATGTTCTGGGAAACCCTCTAGTTCCGTATGCAATGAGCTCATATGTGTTATCTATTATTGTTTATGCATAGCTACCGTATGTGCGCAACACAGATGCACAATCTTGGTAGGTATACTTATATTATCATGTTGGAAGAAGAGAAGCTACAAGGCTTTCTTAGCATCGCCCAGAGGACACGGTGGAGCATACGGTGGAGGTCTGCCCTGCTTGGGCAGAGCACCGCCGTGTCCTCGTAGAGGCGATTGGCAGCGGCGGCGACCTCTCGCGTCCGGCCCTGGTTCAAGCCATGGTCCGGGGTGAGAGGGAGTGGGAGGCAGTCACCTCCTTCTGCGAAGCAGTTATGCTAGCGAAGGAGGTGGCGTGGTGGGCGAGGGTACGCACTTTGCGCACCTCACGCCTCAGCCGCCGCGGGAGACGCTCCGGGCGTCGGGAGCCGCGTGACGACTCCCGGCCACCGTAGGCGCGGGCCTGCGGGCGGAGAGTAATGGGTAGCTCTCCGTCCGATCAGGACTAGGCCCGTGCCGGACGGCGTGTACGTGTTCCACGCGCGCCTCAAAGATATGTCAGCAAAGCGACGGGGCCCCATAGGGCCGAAGCCTGCCAGGGTAGCGGGAACATCCAAAAGGGTTTACCGCTGCCCTGGAACATAAAGGGCTTAGGAAGGAACACGGGTGGGTTTTAGTCAGTAAGAGTCTGACACTCCCTCCTGCTCCACCCAGAGCGGGAGGAGTCATTAGATGATTTCCCATCCTCAAAAAAAAAAAAGGCTTTCTTAGCATTCCTAGTTTCGTTTTGTAATTGTTTCGTTATCTCCTATATCTACACGGTCTAATTTCTCCCGCATTAACATCATCAGGTAGATAAGTATATAAAAGATCAGTCGTGCAGAATCGGTTTTCTTTTTATGTTCAGGCAAAGGTGTATAAAAGAAAATGAAACCCAACAGCAACATTAACATCAGTTAAAGAGCGGCCGTGAAACTGAATAGAAAGATTTTGTTATATCTACACAATGGAGTAAACTACTAATGATCATCATCATAGAATGGCAAATATAGAAACTGGTTTTCTCTAATTCTATAAAAGATTTCTTTTCTTCCAACACTTGTGTTACCAGCCATCTTTGTACCTACCATATCCGACGAATAAATATCTTTCGTCTGGTGATATATAGAGTCAAAACTTCAAAAGCTTGTAAGAAAATCTTAAAGAACTGAGCAATAAGATTTTCATGCTTTAATGCTTACCGCATAAAGGATCAGTGACAAGTCGAAATTAATGTTATCTACTGCTCTCTGATAACTTTCAATAGTTTTTACAGAGGAATATTAAAAAATAGGGTTTGGTAGCAGGTAGTTAAAGCTAAAAAATCTTAAAATTACTACACTTTATGAAAGACTTCTTCAAATTATTCTGCGAAATCCCCCAAAACCTTCAAAATATTTTCTTCAATAGCACACTCAATGTGTATACAGTTATTATCGACGGTCAATTGTTATTCCGGCCGCGTGCCCGTTCTGTTCGAGGATCTTATGCAAACTTTACGCGTGCTGTGGTGTGTGGTGGCCTTAATGTTTCCGAAAAATGGACCAAACGAGCCGAGGTCGCCAGAAACACTCGTAATATTGTTCGAAAAAGGCACAGGCAAATAGTTTTGGAGGACGAAGTCTGTATTATTGGTACAATAGTGCTGAAACTACGTGTTTCAATGTGAAAGAACGAATAAGTAAGTAGAATTAAGTACGCTTTAATTGGTAGTAAGCTTTGACCAAAATGAATAAGACATAAATGGAGAGCTAGCCCACTTGCAATTACCGAAACTAAGATAAGTACAGTTAGCTCAGTGCAGAAAGGTGAGAAGATTGGATGACAAATCAATCTTTATCTCCTTCTTTGTTAGTTCCTGTTGCCGTAAACAAACAAAGAAGGAGAAGAAAAACTTTGATTTATGATGGTCACTAGATTTTTATATCTCAACAAGAATATTGATTTTATCACATATATAATTTAATGGCATAATGTTCAGTTTTCCGTGTTTTCTGAAAAATCAGACGGTTTTTCTTGCTGTGCAAGAAGTTCTACTTTTGGATTTTCCGTTGATCATAAATAGAAAAAAGACTTACAACACCACTTTATATCTACTCTTTTGACAAGCTCATAAGTATGTCAACTGAAGAAATAAAACGGTATATGTTTTTATTTTAAGAAAATATATACCGTATCATTTTTGTTAACTCATAATGTCACCTTAATGAATACATTAAGCTTTCCCACAGTTTCACTAGGTACCTATAAACAGATTTCTTAAAGTTTTCCCTACAGTTTTCAGTTTTTTTTAACTTTTATAGTAAGTTTCTCAAATACTAACAATGTGCGAATGGGCGATGAATCAAGTCACTACATTAAACTTAAATCTCGAAAGCTGGGCAAAAAGGTTCCATAAAACATTCAATAAAAACCCTGAGGTTCGATGCTCGTTTAATAAAACCGTTAGTACATTCAGTAATACGCCATGCGCATACGGTGTAGCCTTGGGGGTCGATCACTTACATAAACAGCGATATAAGCCCAATACAGCTTTAATCGAACTCATTCTAATGTACAAACGATGTCGGGATTTATTTCTTTTCGCTTGAATAATATGAATAATCTGGAATAATATTATAATATCATTTAATCGCTGCTCTGTTGCGGATAAATATCTGCATTGCAGATATTTATGAGACAATGATGAATGCTGGATGTTATTGAATTGTGGGAGAAACCACCATAACGTCTTACGAGAAACCCGAGGCCTTTTCAATACGAACAATGAAAATCTGTGAAATTGTTACTGCGCGCGGTGAGCAGATGCTAGCTAGCTATCTACGGATGTACAGCGTTGTTAGTATGACCTACAGATTTTCTACAGTTTGCAATATTTTTTTGAACAATGTATTCGCAAATGAAATTGATGTAATTTCAAGAGTCGTAGAAGCACAGCCGTTTCTTCTCAAGAACGAGACACGGCTGATGATGAAACCCTTGGCCCTAGCTTCTTCTTTTGGACTTCAAGTTTTTATCTTTTTACTTACCACTGTACAAATTGTACTGTGTTAACCCTAAAGTAGCGAAATGCTGCAAAATATCGATTACTTAGTTAAGTATGTATTTAGTTTCAGTATGTGATTGTCGTTATTAAGTCTGCGAACATGACTCACATGACATAAACTAGGACGCGGAAAAATAAATTACTATGATATAACATACCTAGCTATTACAACACGCAGTAAGTCGTTTTATAGGGGTAGTTCACATACCTACGTGTTTGTGTTTTACTTTTCCTAAGTAGGTGTGTAGAGTTAGGCGTGGTATTTAAACTGCGTGTCAATACAGGTATTTTTAATATGCTACTACATAAGTAGACGCATATTTTGATTATAAGTTTTAAGTGCAGAACAACTCAATTTTCAGTAGGGATTTGTATGTGGTGTGTAAGCGTGGTTGGTGGTGAGATTACAGCCCACTCCCTCTCGAAGAGAGGAGGCCTGTGTCCTAGCAGTGGGTACATTAAAGGCTGATTATGTATGTATGCATGTGTTATGTAGGTAGCCACATCTTGAAAGCCTGTAGCACAGGCGTAAGGTAGCCAGCCTTTCGGTATTCTACAGGATGCATTCTGGAGAGTGTGCGCGGGAATTACATGATTTAATTCCGCCACCACCGTTCTATCATCGGACAACCCGTCATACGGCGAGTGTCCACCCTCTTACGTTGTTGACACCGCCGCGATCCGGACGAAGCGTTTTGCTTCGTCGTTTATACCGCGTACATCGAAGGACTGGAACAATTTGCCTGCAGCGGTCTTCCCGTCCGATTATAATTTGGGTGTTTTAAGGCTAGAGTGAATAGGCTCATAATAAATTAGTGCGCTTACCATCAACGATTGCATCTCTGCTTTCCATCAGGCGGGATCGCAGTCAAGCACTAGTTTATACCATTAAAAAAAATGATATATTCACCGCTGTATTGTAAACACATAACATAGCCATCTCTGCCATACCCTTCAGGCAAAACAGGTGTGATCTGTTTTGCCTGAAGGGTAAGGTAAACCTATAGACATAGTAAACTCACATTTCACCGCTTTATTGTTGTGCATTGCCTAATTCAAATAAACTGTTACAAATAGATTCCTTCCAAGCACGCAATCTCTACTTATATGTACCTACTAACTCATGAAATAATTCCGTTATAATTGTATATGGACTTTGCTTTACAATTTACCGAAACCATAGAATATACCTATATTTTTTTTTGTTCTTATGCTGAAACTATCCACATTCTAAACAATAGAGCACAATGGGGTTTTATTGAAAATAGTTTGTCGTCACAGAAAAATTAAATGGACAAACAATAAACTACTGCCATTCTAACCTATTGTAAAGCCTAGTTTCTACTTTTCAAATACGTGATTCCATATAAAAACCATACACCTCATTGTTGTCATAACAATGTGTTCCAATCAATCACAGTTTTCGAGGTAGATATTTTTGAATATTATCGATACCATAGTGACACGGTTTTTCTGTCCGGTTGTGTAACAAATATGTCGAGGATGACGTGTTACCTGACTTTCGCTGCAGCATTGATTTCAAAGGGAAATCCAAGCATTGAGCGGTACCGATTGTCGGTGGCGCCACTGTATGACCTACTCGCGACTCGCGGGAGGCTGGGATTCCCTGTGACGTCACTCTGCTGAGCTCTCGAAGTCTCGGTGCACGCATGCACCATATGAATTACTGATAATATCATTTCACCGCGAAGTTTCGTTCCTTCCGTCGTCGCGTCGGTTAAACTCAAATGGCCCTGTAATCTTACGATAAATGGCAATTCAATATCGCAAATTATTTCATCACGATCGAGCGACATTAGGTAAAACGAGACAGTGTTATAGTTGGGTAATCAATGTGGCGATTAAAATGTTTACTATGTTATCAACATCCTTGTTGTAAAATTTTTATGGAATATTGAATGAAATCGGATGTCCACCAGTCTTTAATGTGAGGTCAAATGAAATTAAATGATAATGGCTGACTCATAATTACTCGGAAACGGTACACTTTGTGTCCTACTTTCGTTTACATAAGACGGTGTTACTTCTTGAACGTACATACATGTCATATCCTTTTGGATGAGTCACACTAAAGACTAAAATGTTTTCTGTAATGCAGTGTCAGACAGAACATAAGAGGAAAAACGAGTCTGAGAATATACTCATGAGTCTTGAAGGTTTTCTGAATATGAACAGTGCATCGGATGAATTATGTCATTGCCCGCATTTTTGCACTAGGCAACACATTGAATTTTCACGCTATGTATACACGTTATAACAAGTTTGTTCGAAGTATGTATACGTACGTAGTACTTGATTGCAATATATAGACGCGTGTCGGTTTTCAGGTCAAGCTTTAACAAGCGTTACATACAATACGGCTGGGGTTTTCCCATCCGTATAATCAATGCATTCCGGAACATAGTGGGGACAGATGATACGAGTAACAAGCCCCGGACGAGGCTGAGTGTGGAAGATTCGAGGCCATTAATCAATCACACGCCATTGCCGGACATGATTGAGCAGCTAACAGATATGACCCTCATTTTTGAACCTAGATTATTTAATTAGGTATAGAGATCTGACATACGATAATAAGCTAGCTTTCACAAGTTGTTTATATATGTACACTGTACAGATAGGTAAATGGTCTAGCTATCAGTCAAGTTTATTGGCAGCGTAATTAAATCGAGCATGATGCGGTGAAATTCCATTTTGTATGTCTTTGAAGAATATTTAATTTCGATAAAAAACTATAACTTCTTTGAAAGGTTAAAATAATCAAGGAAAAATTTAAAAAAATATAGGTAGGTGCCATCTTAGAGTAATCTAACACAGAAGATACCTACTCAAAATGTTCTTATTCTGCTATATGGTGCAGCCATAAAACAAATTATGATGGCTACTAATAGAACTATAAGTATAGACGAATAGACCCAAAAACCTAGAGTGAGCGAAATTTAAAAGTCGAGGCGAATCGTAGGTAATGCCATGCTGTATGTTTCGTGGGTAGCTGACCGCACTACCCCACCTCTGCTCCGAGGAGAAAGCGCGGTGAAATGCCCACAGATAAAATACATTCTGTCTGGCTTAGCTTAGCGCTTTTTATCATAGTCAGAACCATTGAACCGTAGGTTCGTTACGTCGTGTTTGACAATACGAACCTACTGAACATAACAAACTTGTAACGAGGCCGAACCTGGCTGTGTTTTTATATTGGTACTTACCGTAGTAAGCGTTGTACTAACGCAATCTCTTTTACCAAGCTTACCTATATAATTTTGATGTGCATATAATATATAGGTATACAATCTGCGACCAGAGTCGTTTATCTCCAGGCATTATGGACATTTATCGTAGATAATATGCCCAATTTGCCCAAATTACGAACCAATCTCTTTCAGCGATTAATGTATTACAAAAGTAGGTACCTATACGTACATGCAAAGCGACTGATCATTGAGCAATCATCTAAAAATGAATCGCTCTGTATTTTTCTAACATACGTCAAATAATATTTAGTTTAGCATTTAGTTAAGTATTTCCACCTAACTCATGCCGACTTGTCAGACTAGTGTAAACATTGGAATGGCAACCATGGCGCAAGAATTCCCAATTATAATATCAATAATTACGAGTAGGTACGTGTAAAAACCTTATTCTTTTGCAAACTTTTTTTTTTGCTGATAACACGACCTGTATTTAAACACTGTATTTACATGTAAGCAATTGCAATTATGAGTAATTATTGATAGGTAGGTATAATCACTTAATGACACATGTAAACATAGTATATAGCTCCATGAACTCAAACAGAAATAGTCAATACATATTAGGACGTTCAACGCGCAGTAGCTTAGGTATCTCTTTGCTTTGATTTTTAACCTACACTAACGTAGTTTGAGGAAACTGTTTCTGAAATATGTTGTCTTATTGTTCCAGTGCCAACATGTTGAAAGTAGTGGCCGTGGGCCTCCTGGTCATTGCGACCGTCAGCAGCCAGTGTTTCTACAAAGATGACTCCTCAAAGAAGATGGACCCTGAAGCCCGCACCTCATTGTACCGAGGACAGCTGGAGTTCACTCTCAATTTGTTCAGTGCCATCAACGAGGAAGTCCCTGACGACAACATCTTCTTCTCTCCGTTCTCCGTGTACCACGCGCTGGTGCTAGCTTACTTCTCCGCTGGTGGACAAACTGAACACTCATTGAAGGAATCCTTGAAGATTGCTGAGAGTATGGTAGGTAACACGTTGTTTTTCTATTTCTGATGATATTATTATCTGTGTTTTTCTTGGATCAACAAAAACATTTTACCTAATCGAAGTGGAATTTAAGAACTGTAGGTACCGGTATCTAATTAAGGAAATAATTTGTCACTACTATCTATTATTATTTGGCAGAAATACAATGGATTTGTTATACATATGGTGTTGTGAATCATAAATACTGAAAAACAAAACAGAATCTAAACAGCATCGTTTAATCAATTCTAGGACAAGATCAACCTGATGACGGCATACAAGGTGGACCAGCGATCGCGGGCGACTAACAACAACAGTGACAGCTATGAGTTCACGAGCGCGAACAAGCTGTTCACGGACAACGGGCTGCAGGTGCGCCAGTGCATGCTGGACCTGTTCGGAGACGAGCTGGAGACGCTGGTAACTATCGCCACTGTTCTATTATTTGCTATAGAATGTTTGACGGAACTAAAGTATTTGCTCAAGTGTTCACCAAACAGTTCCCTGTCCTCAATCTGTAGAAAGTTTCATCATAGATGAAGCCTATTGCGGCCTACGTGTGTCCTTTTTTTTTGTATAATTTTCAAATAACTTCTCCCGCTCTGGGTGGAGTAGGAGGGCATGTCAGACTTTTACTGACTAAAACCCACCCGTGTTAGTTGCCTGTGCCAGGACCACGGTAATTCTTTCGAAGGACCCGCGACCCTGGCAGAGGCCTACGTGTCCTTAGTTGTTATTCTATAAAAAATGTGAAACCAACGGGCAACGTTTGCTAAAGTCATCGATCACTAATTAAGAACTTTATTAGTGATCGATGGCTAAAGTATTATTATACTTTAGCCATCGATCACTAATAAAGTTAAAAGCTACTACAAGTGCATGGTACAATATTTTGTACCATGCACTTGTAGTAGCTTTTCAGTAAACTCTACAGTTAACCACTGCGTACATGCCAATTTTGTACACGGAAACAATGATAAGGAAAACGGAGTCAACGCGTCGTAAGCAAAAGTATTTAGTCAATAATTTAAAAAACATGAGGGGTCGGGGGAACCCCGGCTCGAACGAAGTTCAAAATGAAAATCCAAGATGGCGGCTGCCAAAATTTTAAAATATTCGCAGCCGCCTTCTTGGGTTTTTATTTTGACCTCACTATCAGCTTTACATAATCAGCCTATAATGTTCCCACTGCTGGGACACCGGCCTCCTCTCTGTGAGAGGGAGTAGGCCATAATCCACCACGCGGGCCCAGTGCGGGTTGGTGGATATCACATGTCTTCGAATTGGTGGTTCTAGGACATGTCGGTTTCCTCACGATGTTTTCCTTCACCGTTTTGAGAGCAGTGGTGATGAAATAATTTCCACAAAGTAAAGTGCGTGTCTGGGTTCGAACTCACGACCTACAACTCGTAAGCCAGGTCCATTACCACTGGGCCACCACTGCTTCTCACTATCGCCTTTAGCACCCTTGAAAACCATGAAAACTATCTCTCTCTGTCTGACTCTCTCTATTATAATGTAATGTCGCATGGAGGGAGCATAACGCTTTTTCGTTATGTGATAATATCTCCAAGTTTACTCCTACCGCAAGCTCCGTTAAAGAACTTCGTTCCAAAAAATAATGTTATTTGCAGAACTTCCGTGAGAACCCCGAAGCCGCTCGCGTTTACATCAACGACTGGGTCAGCCGCATCACCAAGAACAACATCAAGGACCTGCTACCCGAAGATGGAATCAACCAAGCAACTAAACTGGTGCTTGCCAATGCGGCCTACTTTAAGGGCGTGTGGGCCTCCAAGTTCCCCAAGGAGAGGACGAAGAAAGAGGCTTTCTTTGTGTCCGAGACTCGTCAGACACTCGTGCCGTTCATGAAGCAGAAGGGAACTTTCCACTACAGTAAGTGATTATTTTTATACAAAGTCGTCATGTCGAGACAAGTTAAGGCTGTTCATAACATAAAGGAAGTGTCAGGATTTATTTTAACCCTCCTTTTGTTTGAATTGCCGTGCCCCTGTTTTTGTTCCTAAATTGAATTTCAATTTGCGACACACAAAAAATTTAATGTGTGTCTGTTGTGTGTGTGTTGAATATACTTTTCCTAGTCCAAGTTTAATAAAGAAATCTATCATCATTAAATATTTAATATATGTTTATTGTTCATTCCAGTGGTAAGCGACGAGCTCGGAGCCCAGATCCTGGAGCTGCCGTACAAGGGCAACGACGTCAGCATGTACATCTTGCTGCCCCCTTACTCCATGAAGGAAGGTTAGTCCACTTGCCCATATTATTTTATTTCATAGCAGCAATTCGTTGATTTTATTTGCCGTAACAGCAATCTTGCAATGAAGGCTTCATTGCGAGATTGCTGTTACGGCAAATAAAATGATTTGTGGCAAGTCTGCCAAGATGTTGGCCATATGGGATCAATAAAATAAATAAATTAAAAATCGGATTAATTCATTTCAATAATCGCATTGCTGTATGAATACATCTTTAAACTGCTTATCTTGACAGTTTTCATGAGACGAAAATGTAACCAAAATATACTCGTACTACAAAAATACAGTCGTATTAAGAACTTACATGAAGACGATTAAAATCTTTGTTTTGAAGTCAAAAAAACACTTTCGATCCCATCGCCTCTCGTTTATAAATGTTTGATACAGATCTGAACGCTTAATCTGATATGAATGATGGTACTTACTGTTAGAGGTGCTTTCTAGTTCACTCGGTTAATAACGGTACACTTCAATATAAGTCTTATGGATTATTTCTTGCTTTATTTGACCTGTTGCTCTCGAGGTTCCATCAATCATACTTTACTTGCTACCACTGCTGCTATTACTCGTGTGACGCCTGGGTGTACTAGGTAGATATGATTTAGTAATTATTCTGAAGCTGGGCTGTCCTAGGCTCGTTCTGTAGGAATATGTAGCTTATTTAATATTTTTGAAGCGACAGAAATATCTCAAACTTTTGCACTAAAATAATTAGGTACATAGCATGTGCTACGTTATCATGACATTGGTGTATCAGGTATAGATATTAGACAGTCCCTCTACAATCATTATTATACATAATTATGTACCTATTTAGAATAAAAACGGTACTTGGTCAACAGGTGTTACCAACATTATCGCGAACCTAACTCCTGAGCGCCTGGCTGCCGTAGTGGAAGAAGGCTATATGGGTCGCGAGGTCATCGTCGAAATTCCCAAGTTCACCGTTGAAAGGACCCTTCCCATGAGAGGCGTAAGTATAAGCAATTTGCAGACTTAAAATAAAAATCCGTCTATTGCAATTGGTGATGATGTCACTGTCTATTTCCATCCACCACACACAGAGAATACCTTACACAATTAAGATAACGTCAGAGTACAGTCAGATAAACTTCATGCTTCAGCAGAAGTCTGAAAGTAGAACAATCTCCAGTTGTCTAATGATTATAGGATTGTAACGCTTTTTGTGTTAATACAGTGGTTAACGTACTTTTTAGGGTTCCGCAGCCACATGACAAAAACGGAACCCTTATTATTTTCCTGCCTATCTCCTATTATATTCGACATGTCAATCTGTCGGCCCGTCCGGATACCACACAGCCATTTTACTCGGAGACTATTTGCACTATATCGATACAAATTGGAAAGAAGGTTTAGTTTAGAAGGTTTTGTTTAGTAGTGCACATGATAATGTGCACTACTAAACAATGGCGTAATAAGATAGAGGAAAAAATAATTAGGGATACGTTTTTTCATGTATACAACCAAGGGATGAAAACTAAAATCGATGCACAAAGCGTGTGGGGTATTGAAGGATCCCATAATTTAAAAAGATTAAGTATGATATTTCTAAGTGACTTTGCTGTTTAAGTCAATATTTTTTTAAATATCCGATGTTTTCGGTTACAACTACACAAAATAACTTTATTTTTATAACGAATAGGTGCGTGAGTTCCAAAGAATTTGAAAGCTAATAAGTGCTTCATGCGTTTCAGGTGTTGGAAAAACTAGGAGTGGGTGACTTGTTCAACGAGACCGCAGACTTCACCACGCTTTCGGAAGAGCGCGGCATTCTATTCGACAACGCCGTTCATAAGGCGAAGATTCAGAACGATGAGGAAGGTAAGAAACCGCAAATCAATTAGGTGTTAAGAAATATAAATCTGCAAGTCATTGTCGAAATATTCCTCGTAACTCGACTCATCATTATGTTAAAGCCCGCTCTCATAACATTCAGCATCACACGGCACTTAACGAATTAGGAACTTTCACTATTCTACAAAATGGAAGGCTATAAGGAAAACCATTAAACTATAGCTTTTTAGTGTTTTATTTTGACGTTTTAGCTGCACAAGTGTAGCATATAGTTCTACGCTACACTTGTTCCCTTACCCCGTCATGTTCGTGAACGGGCGCCGTCAGTAGGGACTGGTCATCTTTTTGCTGCCATGGCTTATTTTAATTTAATTAAATATTTGAATTGTTCTTATTTTTATTTTTTTAAACTTTTCATCACGGACGCATTTAACGTTCTGCATCGTTCTCACATGCATAATTTCTAACATGAATGATGTAACCAATACTTTGTAACCATATTATATTGATTTAAAAGAGTGTCCATGGAGTTTCTTGCCCGTTTTTCTCCATAGGTAACTACGCTTTAGAATGGGCAACTAGCTTCATTTTTCTTCCCTTGACAATTCAAAAGTGCCTGTAATTGATTTAATTGAAATAAATAGTTTGAGTTTGACACTTAAACTAATCTTGAAAAGTTAAAACTGAGAAAATGTATCGTAGGAGAGCTTTTCTTCTCCGTACACCTTGTTTTTTGAACGTTTTCGATTATCACATCCATATGCCCGTTATTAAAGTGAGTGTTCGTTTACAGGTACAGTAGCAGCAGCCGCAACAGCGATCTTTGGCTTCCGATCGTCCCGGCCGGCGGAGCCAAGCCGCTTCATTGCCAACTTCCCCTTCGTGTACCTCATCTACGAACGCCCCACCAGCTCTATCCTCTTCATGGGCGTCTACAGAGACCCCAAGAAGTAAGCTTCGAAGGACTGATGTCATTAAGTAGTGCTTAAAAAAAATTATACAACATGTATGAAATTTTATATACTACATATAGTATTAGTACTCGTATTAATAATGATCTGCTTGGCAATAGAAAAGTAGTTGAAGATTCATGAAAATAATTACGTACATGACGACTTATGTTAATATGGACTCTTCTGGAACATGACATTACATTTGTAAACAATTAAAGAAAGAAGTTTATTTCGTTATCTGTTCAATAATTTTAATTTCGTTACATTCTTTTTAAAAATATTTTGATACGAGCAATATGTTTATTACATCAAATTAATTTCATTTTTTTTTAGTTATTAAGTCCACCTCATTTTAACTCATTAATTTTAAATTTTTAGGCATAAGAACATAAATAGATTCATATTAAATTAACATTTTTGGACACTTGTTATGATATAAACTATTTCTGCCAAATCTTGTTTTGGTGGTTGTATATTGTATAAATATGTAAAATGTATTGTGATATCAAAACCAGCGTCTAAACCCAAAGTTGGTCGCCAGTACACAGTTTTAACTACTTCATAAGTTAAAAGTAATTTAGAGTAGTTATGTATTTATTTATTTTTGTTCTAAGACATTTTAATGCAAGATCTTGATTAACGTCGTTGAAATTGTTTCATTTAAATAAGGTTAGGTATTTTTGTAACGACGCAGTAGGCATATGTTTTTTTTTTACTAAGACAACATTGAATATTATGTGATTACGAACATTAAACTGAGCTATGTCTACGTGGCATAATCCAACAAATCGTATTTTATTTAAACCCTGTGATTTATTTCACACACATGTTGTCATCATGAATAATTGCCAACAAAAATGGTGATGTAGTTTTTAACCCGTCTTGCGGACTTTACATAGGTGACTATAGCCGCACCGACTGTGTAAATGGCAATTCGGCTAGGCCGCAGATGACTAAAATGGTAAGTAACAAAGTCACATGTAAAGATATAATTAAAACCGACGTTTAACAGGTTAAATGTTAAAAAGACCGCGGGGTACTTCTGTTACATTGCTAAGTCGATTATAAACATTGTAGCACCTACTCTAGCTGTTATTTTTAATAATTGTATTCGTGGTGAGTTTCCATAAGTATCTTATGAAAAACAGTAAAATAATACTTACCGTTGTTTAAATCGGGTAGGACATCAGACCCTACTAATTATAGACCTATTTCAGGGCTACTAATTAGTAGTAAATTTTTTGAAAAACTCATTTTAGATCAAATGCAAAAATGTTTTATAAACATATAAATTACAACACAACAAACAGTTTAGTTTTACAAGGGGTCGTTCGACTTCTGATTCGTGTGGAACTTTTAGTACATGTTTATAATGCATTGGAGGATAAATGTGATGCTTTAGGCATGTTTTGCGATTTTTCCAAGGCATTCGATTGCGTTCTTCATGAAAAAATATCAATAAGGAAACTGCTCCACTGAATCCGGAACGCCCCTTTGACTCTTGTTACTTCAAACTTAAGTGATAGAATTAAGTAACGGAAAAATATCACCCGTATCTGTCTGTATTAACAATGGGGGTCCCCCAGGGCAATTCTCCCCGGCCCTTTTTAATGACTTGCCCTACATCATAAAGGATAATGATGATACAGTGTTATTTGCAGACGACACTACGCTTTTATTTAAACTCAAACGTCAGCAGCTGGTTACTGACATTGTAAATAGCGCCGTCCCTAATAAAGTGGTTAACTGGTTTAATGTTAATAACCTACTTCTTAACGAGAAAACAACCAATGAAGTTTACGATACCTCATGTTAGACAAGTAAAAACTAGTGTGCTCATAAAAGGTAAAGTGTTGAATCCCGAAGATACTAGTACCGTGTTCTTAGGCATAACTTTGGATGCGAAGCTTCAATGGGGTTGTAGCGGTATCTACAACGCCACATGCGAACAACGCGTCATACTGACGTCACGCAAATCCTGCATCTCGCAAGCAGAGTTTACCGCGCAATTAGCATAGATACAATTTCCCAACATTAATCGTTGGGCAATTGCCCGCCAGACACAACACCTGTCTGGTCGGAGGATCCTCCCTTTTCTATGGAGGATGAGTGAACTTTACACCCTGTTCCTCATGCCTCTAAAGGGTATATAGATGAATTGGCAAAAAGCTCTGCAGCAAACGCCGTTAGAAAAAACTGTGATTCAACTGATTTACAGACTGCCCGTTAAGTATACTTCAGTTATTTTTATAGTGTGATGGTATGACATCATACTATCTAAGAAAAATCTATAAAAAGTCTGAATATCGGTGGCATTTCCCCACAAAGAATACCGTATGCGGTATTCTTTGTGGGGAAATGCCACCGATATTCAGACTTTTTTGTTTTATAAAAAAGGGCAATTAGTTCAATTTATAAATTAAGTCCCAGATCCTTCCCTCAGAGCCAAAAAAGAAATTAATATAATGACTGCCTTCTCAGTATCTTTTATATGCATATAGAGGTATGAGGAACAGGGTGTAAAGTTCACTCATACTCCATACAAAAGGTCGGAGGAGGATCCTCCGACCAGACGGGCGTTGTGTCAGGCGGGCAACTGCCCAACGATTGATGTTGGAAAGTTGGTGTTTATGCTAATTGCGCGGTAAACTCTGCCTTCGAGATGCAGGATTTGCGTGACGTCAGTATGACGCGTTGTTCGAATGTGGCGTTGTAGATACCGCTACATGCACATTAAAATATTAATTTGTTTAATAAATACAGTGATATCCATAATATAAATACTAGAAATAAACACAAATTTGTTGTTCCAGCAACCAGCCTCAATAAACTAGGTGGCTCGTTTCGAAGCCAATGTATACGTTTTTATAATAAACTTCTTAGCCATATTTGTAGAACTGCCTTAATAAATTAAAATCTTTTATAAAGCGGAAACTATGCCAGAAAGCCTTTTTATATTGCTAAAGACAAAACGGTTTGAGATTGAGGTAGGTACCTACTCCAATAAATTTACACAGTGAATACTGTTTTTTTTGCTAACTAGGTTTTTTTTCTTTTCTTATTCCGTTTTACATCTACAATGACACGAATATTTACTTTGTAAAGTATAATATTATTTTAAATATTGATTAGACTATGTGGATCATTGTTTTTTAGGGTTACATACCTAAAAAGGAAAAACGAAACCCTTATAAGATCACTTTGTTGTCCGTCTGTCAAACCCTTTGTTTCAGGAACGCGTGGAGTCATCAAGTTGAAATTAATATTAAATACTGAGGGCTGCAAACTCCTAAGTCTTTGCAATCAAAAGATAGGGGCATCAATGTTCCGTTTATGTCGCATATTTTGACACTCGCAAGGGAATCAAAACCTATAGGGTACTTCCCATTGACCTAGGATCACGAAATTTGGCAAGAAGTAATGTTATGTAGCACAAGTAAAGGAAAAATTCCGAAAACCGTAAAGTAGTTATATACATACAAATCTGTACGAAACCCTCGGTGCGCGGGTCCGACTCGCACTTGACCGGTTTTTTTTCTTTCAGCTAGTTTTAATGATGGTCTGGCAGTTTGAGTACTTTATGCGGCCTACTCAAATGTCCTTTATTTGGTATTGTTCGTCTAATCGTAGAGTTCCTCAAGTTCTGAGTAGAGCTGCACAATAATTGACAAAAGTTTTCAAATCTACATGGTGGCCAAGATTTTAAAAGAGACTGTGACCTCTTAGTTTGTTTCTTCCTTTCTTCTCAGAGTAGTCAGATAGAAAACGCCGACCTCATCTAGTTTTTAATATATGATTGACGTGTAAAAGTGTTTGTACAAACCGACTTACTGAAATAAAATCAGTTATCACTCTATCAATCTCAATCTGAATTATTTTGAAGGATATTGCTAAACCATTGCTTCATATGATCCAAAAATTTGTCTGCTCAACACGGTTAATAACGCAATGAATGTTGTTGAACTGTCAAAATGAAAGCTATTGCTAATATAGTGTGTTACACAATTACCCCGCAGATTTATAAAAGTAGTAAGAAGTGGAGGACAAGGGAAAGACGAAAGGGGAAGAAAGTAAAAGGAAGATGATACGTTAGGAAATGAAAATCGTGTATGTTAGTAAGTATAGTAAGTAGGCCGCTCGTCAGTGGTGACACTTATACTTTGAGCTGGCCTAGCGTAGTATATACGTACGGAGTTTCAATTGAAAAAACTTTTTTCGGTGGAAGTCGGTGTCGTTGGGTTCGCATTTTCGTTGTTTGCCACCGACTTCCGAAATTAAAGTTATTTTTCACTTTGTAGTGTCGTTTTTGGAAGTCGATTGATTTTTTTTTTTGCAAAAAAGTTTTTTTGTTTAAAAACCAAACTACTGAACCGTATTTGATGAAATGGGACCATTTGGGAAGTATACCCTTTCCAACAAAAAAGATTTTTTAAATCGGTTGGCAAGCGACGGAGTTACCTATGCGCGAACAAACATTTAAAAAAAATACAAACATCCGAATTGAGTATCTCCTCCTTTTTTAGAAGTCGGTTAAAAAGAGGGTAGCTGATACCCAGGCCTAGGCCTACTGTACAGCAAAATATGTAGTTATAGAAATATTATAAATGAAATCTTATACGTCCCACGTCAATGGTCTGGCAAAGTGCGTTGAGAATTCCGAGACGTAACTAAATCTTCAGTAAAGCAATTATAATCGTATAATGTGTGGAACTTTATAAGCTTAACCTTAGTTGTCTCACGATTACTTCCTGTCTCTCATTATCAAAACAGCAGCTTCCATAAAATGAGTAAAATGACAATAAAAATGCCATACACATTTCGCACGGATGACCAACTTTGCACAAACTACTTTGATTAAATGGCTCGATCGATTAATGACTCAACATTATGTAAATCAAAGTGTACACGGACTGCGAATGACTAATTTGTTCTAAATATTTTCTGTAAAAAAATTATTCTTCAACGTCTAGACAACAAAGTATCGTCCTAAGACAGCAATTTTGAATAAAAAACTCAGTTCCATTGTCAACTTAGTCGTGTACGGAATACAAAGCAACTGAATTAGAATACCACATTAGGTTTATTTTTGATAATGGCGTCAACTGCAGCGGCGTGTGTCGTATAATTCTCCAAGAAGCTCATATAAGTCAAAGTGATGTAGAATTAAATGGCATTACATTTTACCCTCGTATGAATGAAATAAATCTGAATAAATCTGCAGAAAATAAACGTATTTATGATGCGATCACTGACCGTTTCATGTTTGACGAAGTATAGGTACGAATATGTTACTGAGATCTGTAACCATGACTGTTAAGAACAGCACGCACTTGGGCTGCATTCTTTACTCTCTTGGGCTGCCCAAAAGAGTAAAGAATGCAGCGTGCTACCAACCTGTGAACTAAACTCGTGTAAAATGACCCCTAAGGCTAATTTTTTCAGCAACAGAATTATAGCTAATCGATACTCGAAGTTTCTGGAAATTAAGTGACATCGCCTATGAATGCGTTTGTGGGTGGTCCATCGAGTGCTAGACCGTAAACAATTGATGATACAATAAGAAGAGCAATTTTCAGAAGTCATCTATTACTGTACCTACTATCTACCTACGGGTCACAAAAACAATTAGCAGTAAACTTGATTAATCGTCATTAATTGTCTTTGTTAATTTGATTTTCTTTGTTAATTGGATTATAGTATTATTGTATTTCTGACATACATAATAGCTAATAAGTTTGCCACTAATTGCATATTTTGATGTTATATCGTTTAATCGAACCTCTTTGTACTAAAACTCATTGTATGAATCAGTTTCAGCGCTAAATTAGCAATTTCATTACATGTCAAGTAAGTTTAGTGTTCGTGAGTCTCCTGTAACGACAATAAATTAACGTTGTTATGGAGTCTACATCGACGCGATGTTATCGTGCACTGTCCACTTATCTCTGCTCTAACTATGTAACTTCCGTATAAGATCTATAGTAGAAAGTTAGAGCGGTTAATGAAAGCTTCATTTTGGTAGTAGTTTTTTTACAAATCAGCTTTAGCGATTTTCTAATCGCTGTGAAAAGGTTAACCCTTTTCATTGGAGATGACGCGTGAGTTCAAGTCAAATGTAACTACTTAGATATATCTGACACGATGCTTATGATAGATCTGGGTAACAGGCGGATTAAAAAGCGAATCAGAGATCGTCAGCCCCGACGTCGAGTCTACATGAAATAAAAATATTTGTGAATACAAATATTTAAAAGTCATTCAATAAACATAATCAATAATAATAATCCTTCGTATACTGCTGTTTTTTAATGAAGTATCAACTTTTGAAGTTCTAACACAAGGATATCAGGCAAAAGGTTAACGTCAAAACAATTTTTAACGCTCTTTGGCCAGTTCACCTTGAATAAGTACAGCAAGCAGTAGCAAGCACACAATATTGCTAAACCAGCAATAGGTTCTGGCCAGTTTCAACGTCTGATTGAGACCTATAGGAAATTGCAATTGTGTTCCGTACCTAATAGCGGGATGAGCAACAGATGTACTCGTAGTGATTACGGACAATACAGCCGCCTCCCAAACAACATACCGCGGCCGCCGCCGGCGCCGGGGCATTACTGCCGCTGAGAAAATATTGACGATTATTCATCTATTACTACTTACTGTTCATGAGACAGTCATGAGTATCCTCACCATTCAGTTGAAAATGCAGAATGCTCAGTTTTCACTCATAATGTACGATTTCCTGTAAGCGCGCCAACTAATGACGTCTGGTTACGTTGCGTACTTTGTCTGTTGTTTTCACTCTGCGTATCATTTATCATTTTAAAGATTCGTTCGTTTCCTGCAGTGCTTTCCATATTACATTTTGGAAACAATAATGGTTATTTTGCTTGACTGCGGGTTAGCTAAACAAAGTAGGTAATAGTGTTAACCGGATAAGTAACTGCGGTTATGAAATTCTTTGATTTAACCGTGAATCATTTTATTTAATTAACCGGTTAGCAATTGTCGAATTTCGCCACTTTTCTCCCACGTTTTGTATTGATTACTTGATTCCGAAAAGGTACAGAAGTACTCGTTTTTACCACAAAAATAAGACTGGTTGTGAAAATCCTTGGAGCGCAGGACACATTAGATGGCTTTTATCAGTATTATATGTAGATATGGTTATATAAAGATAAGCCAGTGAACCTCTACTGTAATGTTTATAGACTGGTCATCATGCTATTTGGCAATAATTACAGTTTTTCAACGGTGAAGCAATCATTCCTTATGTGTTAGAATTTAGAGGCTATGTGAACTTAAACATTAAGTTATATCAAAGTGATAACTGGAAAATCGTCTCTAATTTATGATGATTGACGAGCCATCACTGGGAGAAAGTTGAAGTGCCTCACAATATTCACAAGTCTGTTTACATTAAGTATGCTACATCATTTGTGTATTTGCCTTCGATGCTATAACATATCATACAGCCACGACTCATGTTGGACTTTATAAATGAGCTTGTTTTTTTATTAGTCGTTGGAGCGCGCGTCAACAGATACCTATGTTTAAATGAAGGAAGGTCGTCCGCTATACTTCCGTTTTACTGTCCGCTTTCTTGAGCTCATAACTTAGTTATTTTGAATTCGTACGATCGCTCTGTTTACTTTATAAGGATTGTTGTCTGCCCTTATGTATCGTTTTTCCCTGTTGCTATTGATACGAATCCAGTTTTTTTCCATTTTTATTGCGCGTATGTTCTGTATATGAATAAGGGAGGCATTATCTGCACCATTTATCTAAAATTGTTTCTACACCTTTTTATAATTTAATATGCTTTAATAACCTTATAAAGAGCTTGATTCTTGTTTATCATCGTTTATACAAAGCGATGGCTGGACTGAAATTAATTGGGCGCAATGCTCTTTGTGCCGGTCGGCGTGGCGGCGGGACGGACCGACAGACGATTAATAAAGAGCACATAAGTAAACAATGAGTGGAAAGCAGGTACGTAAATCCATCGGAAGTATTTGTGGCGTCGATAGCATCGGCCCGTCCACAATAGAACTAATTACCGCCTTAGGTTGGTGCGTGTGCGCCGGAACTGCGGGAAACAATGCCCGTCGACTAACCGCCAACTATTTATATATGCCTTTTGTTAACTCATCTTAACGTTATCACAATGGCTTCGGTGAGGCCCTAAACTCGGTAAACTGTTTGGAATTAACACTTAAACTGGGTCACTGTTCGTTACTTAATTATTGTTTTTGTTTTTTCAAGATTAATATGTCTAGTTAATAATCAAAAACTGTTCAAGAGCTTCACTAGCATCCTAAAAACCTCTTTAAGTATACCAACCAAGAGAATGAGAGACCAACAAAGAGATGTCAGCATAAGCGACGGGGCCATAGGGCCGAAGCCTGCCAGGGTAGCGGGATCATCCGAAAGGTTTACCGCTGCCCTTGAACATAAAGGGTTAAGGAAGGAACACGGGTGGGTTTTAGTCAGTAAGAGTCTGACACTCCCTCCTGCTCCACCCAGAGCGGGAGGAGTCATTTGGATGATTTCCCATGCTAAAAAAAAAATAAAAAAAGTATACCAACCTAGGTATCTTTTAGATTATTCTGTAACGATTGGCCGTACCCTAGGAATATGATTAAGTAGTATTTTTTTTATTCCGTAGAGCTGCGCAAGTACTCTGGTACCATCCTTATTTGAAATAACGATAAGGACCTGTTTAAACTGTGGCTATCCGAAGTATAGATACGGATGAACTAATGTGTGCCTACATTTATAATCCCAGAAATAATGCTGATAGTATTAACTCGCAGCATAAATCAATGCATTTTTATTTTGTTTTTGGGTTTTGTGGTCTTACCGGAAAACCCCTTTTGGATATATAATTTGAGCTTAAAAATACCTTTCGTATTTTTCCTGGTTAGTGCAATAATACGTATTTCTACGTATTGTTTTAAAAGTGGTTGATCTTGAGTGCAGGTACTTACTTCTATAGCTAAGAGAAAAGCCCGGAAATAAAACTGTTTCTTCCTCGTAGGTAAAGATTTGTGAGTGGTCTTGACGATTTATTTTCATCTGCCGTAGAAGTGAAGACTGGCAATATTTATACTTACCAAATTAATTCGTTAGTAGTTAACGTAACTTTGTTCCACAGTGGTGCATAATTATGCAAAGTATACCCAGTTTTCGCCAGTTCTATTTAAAAGTCCTATGTATGAGTATGTACCTATGAAGAAGGTGTTAGTATCTTTCCATTAGCCAAACATAAATCCAGACTTCGTTCTGCTACTAAGATATTCTTAATGGACTTACTAACCCTTGTGGCTATCTTACCTGGGGATCGAACCCACGGCCATACGTCTAGTATCAGTGACCAACGAAGCAGTCAAGCTGTTCAAGGCTGTCAGTTTACCTCCTACCTTTTTTTTAATTAGCCTACGCTTCCCACACCTGAGCTAAGGCTGCCTGGGAAGATTTGGGAAAGCCTAACCCTTCTCCTTTTCAGCAGGCATTTTTTTCCACCTTGGACATGCGTATATTTTTCAACGTAGGACGGTCTTAATTAAAGCATTTGCAGTTCTAATGCGAGTTTCATCATTTAAATATTCTGAAAGTTTCCATGAAAATGACTCACTCTTTAGTACAAACTTAAAATAAGTTTCAAAATCTGCATGAGGTGTTCACGACTGGATTTCAATCGTTAAAGTGAATATGCAGTGAACGCCAGCTCATCGTTTACAACACTTACAAGCTGCATTGACTCTTTAGTTTGTGTGTAGAGGCCAATAATTAATATCAATTTCATGTCGATAGCTGGTAGCAGCTGGATGAGAATAACATAGGATCAAGTTAAATGACGTGCGATTGAGAGCCTTTGTCCAGAATTGGACGATGATGTTCATGTTCTTTCTACCTTTATACTTTATTTGAAGACGGCACAGCATGCTGGCCGGTAATGTTGATAAAGGAAAATAAAACAAAATGTCATATTATATAAAAAAAACATTTTATTAGCAAACTAACATAGGAAAGTAAAAATATAAGAAATTCATTATAAAACTGTAAATGTTGTAAAAAATTATGGTAGCTACATTTATTATATTACACGTACCTTACGGTGTGATACTGATTTAACGTGATCAGATCTAATCTGACTTTATGTCTGACACTAGGCTTTCACGTGCCATGCTCTTGCGCACCTTGATTTAAAAACTTACTTAGGTATCTAAGAGTATTCTGTTGTCAAGTTTAATAAAATATTTCATTGGGTATCAGTAATTTCAGTTATTTTTCGACGTTTACTTACTTGAAGAAAAAGTTAATTGTTAATATGTAGAACACGAAAGTATGACTTGTCTTTCACATTTTTAGTTAAATGGTCGACGGAAAAAACCCAATTTATAATCCAATACGATCAACATGCAAAATGTAATGTTGCCATTTTGTCAATATTCGTAGGCCTTTATAGTCTTGTTATGTCTAAATATATTCGCGGTACAAAAACAGGTTCTGATAAAAAACGTGTCTCGTTCGTCAGAGGTGGAGCAGGCGGCGCAGTAGCAGTGCACGTGTCGCCTGGTGTTCGGAAGACCTCAGTGATTGAATCAGTGCAGTGAGCTGCTTGCGAGCACCACACTCACACTGTCTAATAGATATACAGATAAGCAAAAAATCACAGCTCCGGTTAATCAAAATACAATTATGTTTTTGTTTTCATATTTTCTTCACCTTAAAATATAATTCTAAAAATAAATAATGAAGTATTGTACAGGACGGCTCAGCTTAAGGGCGACGTAGATAAACCTTTCAATGTTTATAATATTTATGAAACAGGACGAAACTTACGACTATTAATTTAATGAAAATTTCAGTTTGAGTGGAATAAAAACAAAAGTGGAGTAGTTAAGATGAATTAAGATAATGTTAATTGAAATGAAATAAGAGCCGACAGCGACGTCCTCATGAATCGTGAGGAGACCTTCAATAAATAAACAGTATTTACAAAGTATTACATTACAAATCATTGTCGATAGCGAGTCATCCACGTCTCCCTTACAACAACTCCGATACTTTATAAAATTAAATTATTCATGCAATAATTACTCATAGAACCTTATAAACAAGACATAATTATCAATAAAATCTAATAATCAACTCAGGAACAAATGCAATAAAAATCGATCAATATAATCCTTTTCAATAATAAACCTTTTCAAAATAATGTACTCAAAAACCAACATAATTTAATATATTACATGAATATATTAACAACCATTATTATGCACTCACATAATTTATGAAGGTAGCCATAGTATCTTAAAGTAATCTGGTAAATCTTTCAATGTTTCTTATTTAGGTACTTATTAAAACTATAAATTCGCTAGTAATTCAAATACCATCTAATGAGATACAAGTGGTAGAGTATAAAATTTACTTCCAAAATCAACTTTTCTATAAAATTCATTCATGATACATATTTACAAGATAATGAGTATTGTTAAAGAGTTTCCTCTGGCTTTACAACTATACTTTTAAACATATTTACGACAATCTCAATAAAAAGCTTCATAGTGCTCGTAACATGCGCGTACTGCGCACGTACCGAGAAGACAGTATAGGTACAAAATTCAGTCTGAAAATCATTTAAGATGTGCCGCGTGAACTTTAATGCGATGCAATATAATTTGTTCTGTATATAACAGTATGATTATTATTAAGTAGTTCTTAATCGATAAAAGCTTTTCTGTAGAACTTTCATCTTTAATAATATCAACTACGTACTAATGAAGCGTTCATACAAAATTATTGTAAAAATAAAACGAAATACTTAAAGGGTTGAGACTCAGAACTAAAAAACTTAAGTAACTTCCACGCAAACACTTAGTTTAAATATTTGCAGTGCCATAGTCGCACATGAGCGTCGAGGGGCAGTGATCGTTTACAAATAGCTAAATACTGAACATTCTTTGTTCATCAGTATTGCTACTGGCAAGATGCATATTTATATCGGCAACTTAGCATTTATAAGTAAGTAGAAAAGCTAACAGTGGCAGTTTCAAAACAGAATATGAGAGATGTCGTCAAACTTATAATTAGTTCAACGTTAAAGCCGACACGAATAAATAATACATAAAATTACTTTAGACTGTAATGTAAGATACAAATAAATTTAATATTGGTATCTCTATCTATAAATCTGTAACGAACTGCTGAGTTCAATTAAATTGTTGATTTACAATATTGTTTTATTAATTTCCTGTTTAATGATAGGGTTTTAGAAATTGCCAGTTTGTTTTAAAGGTTATTCTTGTACCCGGGTAAGTGTAAATAATTAAATTTGTTGCCATTATCGGAGCTAGTAAAGCTGTTTCTAAAATTAACAAATCGGTATAGACGTAGGTAGATATTTATGTAATCCATAAAGCTTGTGGACGGAAGGGCCAAGTGACGAAACGACTTTAGGCAAATTATCAATCTTACGAAATGAAAAAACTCTAGTTAGCTGATAGATTCAGACGTAAACCAGGTAAAACCTTATGGTTTGTTATTTTATATTCACAACTTGGTCGGTAGATAGGGAGTTTTAAGCATAGCTAAATTAGTTTCAATAGACTTCTAATAGAAAAGTTTAAAAGAAAAAAATGACTAGGTCGTGCCGCTATGACATTGTATGTGATACCGCGCGCCTGACGTGCGGAGGCCGAAATATTATAACTTGACCTTAATTCCGGTGGTTTAATTTCAATCACGGTACATAATTGAACTATTGTAATAGACAGTGCATGGTATAACCTATTAACGTATTTATTGTACTGCGTTGATAAACTGATCAGTGACCACGAAATGGCCCAACAACACTGCGACTACTAAGTAAAGTATATCTTGAGTTAACTTTTGTGCCAGTTGTATTAGCATTCATTTTTGTTTACTATTGTATCGCTTGGTTAGCCATTTATTTTCACTCGCCGTTTTTTTTCTCACTTATGTCTGCATAAGTATGTAGCCGTGAACCATGTAAGTATTCCTTTCTAGAAAAAAAAGCATTCATTTGTACTAAATAGGCATCAAATTGAACTAACTGCCACCACTAAAGGAAACTGTTTCTTAGAAACGGAAAGATTATATTATTATCATGTTGCAGTATTAGCTAATTTACGCTAATTTAACTAATTTTCGTTCTGATACTGAGTGTTCATCGTCATTAGATGATAATCATTATTTAGCACATTGACTCCCCCCTATTGTGTGGATGCAGTAAGCGAATTTGACCTAATGACGTGTTTATTTTTTTTTAATTCATGTGGTCCGAAAGTGCTTTCACAAAACTTTCTGGCTATTCACTACATGTCGCATGATTGCTATGAAAGAGTCTAAAATGAAAATAAAATAAAAACCATTCTTTCACATCCTCACGAAAATACCGATAACATTTAGTTCTATAGAAGAAATAAACTGAGCACGAACAACCCGACTGCATAGAAAGGTATCTGAAAATGTCAGTGAAACAGATAAGAGTGATGTCTATACTCGTATTAGGTAATTACTTTCACTAAGTGGAAGGTAAGCATGCACAGTACTTTCATGCGCTTTCAAACTCAAGATTACTGTTTCATGGCTAATAACTGGTAGGTAATAATGGGAAGACATAAAATGAGTACTTACATAGGTGTTCGATAGTAAACAATGTCTAGGAGACTATCTAGGTACGTATATATAAATAATGACAGGGCGAGGCCCTGTGTTATAAACACACAGACGGAACAAAGAAAGGCCAATTTGTTAGACGAGAAAGGGAGCACATTTTAAAGACCGCGATTGAAACAGCACTTGTATTTATAATTTATAGCAATCTGAGGGCAATCAGGCCTCTCCCAGTATGAGGCGAAAGATGTAATATTGGGAATGAGAAACCGTTCACTGCGTCGCGTCGTCCGATATGGACACTCGAATAATGGTCCCTCCCGTCCCGAACAAGCTATTACGTTCCAATTTCCGAGGAGTACATTATAATAATAGCGCAAGTGTTCAACTTTTTGTACAAAGCTTTATCTTAAACATCGCAGAGTAACTCTAAGTAAATAGAAATGTCGAAAAATGATAGTGCAGCTATACTCGAAAAATAAAAATCACTGTTTAAACCGAGAGGAGCACAGTGAAGAGATGCGATAGTTGAGCGGTGAAAGATGCTGGGTTCTGAATACTCGTTCTTTTAGTCTTTTTTATTTTTATTTTTAGAAAGTTCAGTCGGTCGCACAGCGGGAGAAATTACTACGGCGGCGGCGCCGCGGCGACCAGTAACACCAGCGGTGCTCATCATTGTTCACTATTTATCTGATGTTACTTGGAGGCACATTGTCGATAATCCGTTTAAACAAACACTTTAAGGAACCATGGTAGGTGCCTGGATCGTGTCGGGACTCGGGGTGCCATTACTTATATCAAGGAACTAGCGTCAGATATCTACCTACTTATACCAAAATGCATAACGTTGTTTACAAATATGACTTCTAACGTAAACTAGTAATTATGACTAATAAATATGCAATGTAATTTGATTTTATATAATCTTGTAAACACTTAAAAGTATCTGTTCTTAGCTAAAGCTAAAATGTATACGGTAACGGGCGGAATTACATACAAATTAACAAATAAGATTAACGGCCGAGAACCTTCACATCTCTCTTTCGTAACTGTCTTATTTCTCTATAAATTATTACTTTATTAGCACCTTACCAAATTCATCTGTGATATTTTCAGCCTTTAAGTATCGATTATAAGAAAATACATTTGTTATTATATCACCATGATAAAGTTCAATTGACTATCAATGGGGTGTGAGCGGTGTGCGGTGCGGGCGCGCGTTACCTCTGCTTGTTGGGCTTGACGGCGCCGTTGGCGGCAGCGGTCTTCTGCGCGATGTGCGTCTGGTAGTGCTTGGCGAGGTGCGCCTTCTGCCTGAAGCTCTTGCCACACAGCGAACACGTGAACGGCTTCTCGCCCGTGTGCGTCCGCACGTGCACGTTCACTGAGTATTTATCCTTGAATCCTTTCGAACAAATGGAGCAGTAGTGGAGAGATCTCTCTTTCCTCACTCCATTCGACGTAGAGGTAGCCGCCTGAATGGCCGTCCCCGACTGCGCTTGCGGCGTCGGCGCTGGGTTCTTATTCTGCGGTTTTTTGTATCTTCTGTTACCCGGCTTCGTGCTCGTCACGGTGGGCGATGCTGTCACTATTTGCAAGTGCTGGTTCAGCTGGACCTCCCCGGCGGGGATCATGGTCACTAGTTCACCGTTGACGTGATGTATGTTATAGACACTTCGCGTCGGGTCAATAGGTTCTACGGTACAGAACGGTTGCATCGATTCTCCGAGTTCCGTTGCTATCCTCTTCAACTTTTCGTAGTCTTCCGGGTAGTTGGTATCCAGTCGTGACAGTAAAATGTCGTCGACACTTTGCGTCGATGACGGATTTTCCCCATTTGAAACAACAGAGTTGCTGGGGTCTTCTAATAATATCGAGATATTTAAACGATTAGGTGGCGAAATCGCCATCAAGACTTCATCTTTGTTGTCTTGGTACATTGATGGTACATCAGGTTTGTTGTTATTTGTCGCGATGACTCGTTTCAGTTCACTACTAACATCGACTTTTGCAGCATTTTTTTGTATAGTACTATATCTAATAAAGGCTTTTCCCTGTAATGCGCTTCTGAGCAAAGATTCATTCGATTCTGTATTTTGATCCGTTATTTTCCAATCATTGTTATTGTTATTAAATTCTACTTGACTTTCTAATAAGGCTGGTGTTACAAGAATAGATGAACTATGAGAGTCATCTTTTTTGTCACAACTCTGAAAATCACCTTCTTCGTAACTGTAGGGTTCCACTTTCACTAAATCACTAGTACTCAAATCAGCGTGTTGGCTTTCTGAGTCGCCATCCTCGTAAGTGAAACCCTCTACTTTTGGTAAATCTTGGTTGAAGTCATTGGGGAATCCGTTCATATTTAATATAGATTCGAGATCTAAGGAGTTGTGCGGTTCTATGTCAGTTGGACTAGACATAGACACGTCTTCTTCTTTAGCCCAGTATCGATTCGAACTGGTTTCCGTCATGTCATGATTTAATACAGTCAGTGTGTAAATTTGTCCGTCCGTGTTGTTTATTAATTTATTTGAAATTGCCGTGTCTGTGCAGGGATGCGTGCCATTAATATCGCTTTCCTGGTTCCAGTAAAACTTGTTGAGATCCTCTAACATGGTAGTATCTAAGCGATCACGTTCGCGGTCTACGTTCCAAATGGAGTCGAAACTCTGTAGCGTCGTGGAAGTGGTGGCAGTGGCCATGCCACTGTTGGCGCCAATTTGCGCGCCACCTACGCTCAGCAAGCTATTATTATTCTGTTCTTTGGGCTCCTCTGAGAGCAGTGGGTTTGACCTCGAGTCTGGTGATTCCATGAACACATTTACAGAACGCATCTGTTGTTTGTACTGGGCATCAGTAACCTCGTTGGACGTCACGAAATCAAAGAAATCCGACTTTGACAGTTCTGGGGCAGTGGCCGTCATGACTACCGTTTCATTTACAACCGAGGACGACAACTCGGTTCGTTCTCCTGTCAGTTTTGCTACATCAAACTCGGAATGTTTGTGTTCAGTTTATCTTTGTACTACAATAAATATATCTAAATTTAAATAAGTGAATAACCCGGTATGACTTGTACTTTATTGGCAGTCGCTAGAGCGTCGGTAACTGAGAGTGCGGGAGTGCGGGGCGCGGGCTGGGGTGCTACTCGGACGTGCCCAACGTGCTCGAGTCAATCGGCGGACCAATGCAGTGTGCGAACTTGATCCGTACGTTCCTTTTTCCCATTATTCACCCCAACCCTATCCTTGTTGGTCGAGAACTTAATTAGCCAGGCTTTTGGCAAAGTAAGTGAAATTGACCATATTATCCATGATGTTATGAAGGTGTCCGAAGTCAAGGAGCGAAGTCAATCTGGAAAAAGGAAAAAAAAAGGTTATAACATTACTCAATTAACAAAGACAACAGTATTATAGCTATACTTATGTGCTAGTGGAGTACTGGGAATGTTGTTGTAACGAAACTAAACTGCGTCGGCATCGCATATCATAAAGCAGAATATATCCGTATCTAAATGTTTAATTAATAAGCTCGCTCCGAGTCTTTAGATCCTGTACAAAACCAGGGCGAGCAAGTCACGCGTCGTGCCTATCAGGCATCACGTAGCGCCTGCGCGCTGGGCCCGCGCCGCCTGCGCGGTGCTTTCCGAGCCAAGCCTGCTTTCAGCGCGAACACCAAATAATAAAACTGAACATTAAATTTTATTAAAATGAAAGCAGAATTGAGATCATCACACGGTATGTAATTCTAGTGGTTGTCTAAATGTTTTTACTTTCTACATTATCATACCCATTTCCACATCCTTCGTTGTTTATATCGTATTTTAAAATGTGTAATTGTTATGTTCTGTTATATTTAATGCTGGAGGTTTCCGTACGTGTTCAATATACATGTCGTAAAATGAGAAAGGTTTGTCAAACGACACGATGAACTGGAGCGAGCGCGAGGGACCGAAACACTCGATATTAAGTTTCATCTGTCAGCTGATACAATGGTAACTCGTTGATATTTGACGAAATATTATTTACTTGCTGTATAGTTTACAGACACCAATAATATACTATATGTATGTATTGCTGGTATTAATTCTAGTGTAGTTATTATATGATTTAAGTATACGATTTGATCATTTATCAAGAAAACTGTGTAAATTATGCAGAAACATATATTTACAAAAAGTCTTTATTTGATATTAACGAATTTGTAGTAGATACTTAATTATTTAATTCAATACTTTACCTACTATACATACATCATTCGCTCTGCTATAAAAAACAAATACAATATCGTGACGTCTTCGAATGTGCTTAATACCTGTTGTTAACTTCAAAACGGAATGTAAGACGTCTGAACAATAAAAAATCTTGGAACGAATCTTTAATTAAGAACAATGACGTTATTTTTTACTTGAATGTTTGTAGTTGTTCGGGCTCGTGTATTTTGCTACAATATCTAATGAAGTATGGAATTATAAATTATATTTCAACTAGGTTTACATGCTTTAGTGTGGCACAGAAAACACAGTACTGTAAAGGATATAACATTTATTAGCGCTACATCTATTAAGTTGATATTTTCTGATGATTTCCTATTATTTTGTTGATTAACTTGCAGACTTGACCAGAATTGACCAACGCTGGACAATGAAGTAATCTTAGGTTAGTGATGATCATAAATTAGTCTATTTACTCTCTTGCGAGTGGATCGTAAACTTCTAAATTCAATCAGTACTTTACGTCATTGCCTCACACACATATTTTAACTGTACTAAATTGTGTACAGTCTGTCATTAGTTTAAACGAAACACTAAGTTAACATGCGAAATTGTTGTGCAACTAACACTGTTAAAAATAGTGCTTTTGACATTACTTAAACCTTATTGCACAATTGTGGAACGTTTCGAGCGGTGGATTAAATTTAAATTGCTTATAGGAAACATTGTCGATGGTTCGTGAGGCATAAGTATCTATCATAAAGGTAAAAATATTGGGTTAAATTGCCGGTACGTCTACGGTTAGTTTCGTAGTGGGTAATTCCAGGCTTTGTTAGGTAAAGATACAGGTAACCATTATAGTTGGCTATGTTAAGGTCGCCGCAGTCAGTGGTTTTTCTGAGAATCTGGTCTCGTAATAGCATCGTACGCTATTAACTTAGCCGTTATGCATCGATTATTGCCATTGGTTCGGGTATGTATTCGCAACACGGTAACAAATAGTTTAGCCATTCTAGGCATAATGTGTTTGCATATTTAAAAAATTTGGTCACCTTTTAGCGTTATAACTACGCGGGTTTTCTGTTTTAAATTAATTTAGGTTCTCTCTGTTTCAATCAAGAATAGGCACCTTCTGAGAAAACACCAGCTGCATGAAGTTAGTTAATGGCCACTTTACTTGACCTAGATTGTTTTATGGTGCTACCTGCGTCAAAGTTGTAATTTGACTTCGAAGGTCACAGGTTGACGTAAATCTAAAAACTGATACAAAACAATAGTAATCCAATTGGTAGTACAACTAATTGAATAATTAGTTAAAACAAGTATTATCGACAAGCAAGGATGTGAATTTGATGACTTTGTATTGAGCAGTGGCAGCGCGGCGCAGTGCATGTGGGTTAACGAGCGCGGTTGCGCCACGCACGCTGCGCCCGCGCCGACGCCGACCACCGATACCAACATACATTAACTGCTATACGTTATATCTCTTATATTGTTATTGTTAATTATTATTTTTTCATAAGATTATTTTTCACAGGAATAAGCTAATGTAAAAAGCTCAAGATATTTTCTAATTTGTTCTCATAGGCTGTTACGAGTTTTTACCAGCAGTCAGGAATGTGGTCAGTAGTGAGAAGAGCCGGCGACGTATACACAAGTTACTAATAACATTTCTATTACCTATTGATGCGACTAATAAGGTAGAGCTGCGGAGAAACCTTACCTCTCTTATATATCAAGAAATCTTAAATTGCAATGTTCGTTAGTGCGAATACCCATTACATTTTATACCCATTTGTATTATTTCTACCTTCATGCCATCTCTGGCAAGTAATTAATGCTTCTAAAAGATTTATGAACCGATATCTATTTATAGCATTCTTAAATTAATTGAAGAATATATTATTATAGACGCAGTGGACATGTTGGCATAATAAGCTTTGCATTATGTTCAATTACAACTTTAGTTAAACAATAGCTCTGCCGATTCTGAAAATACCATATTTTATGTTTATTATGAACGAAAATAATGCATGTCGTTTTATAAAATAGTCCACTCGATATCGGTATCGTAGATCTAGTTCGATATCTTTAATTAACACGAATAAGCGGCCTCGATATCGCAACTACAATGGCTGACTTTATCTCCGCGAGCTATCGAACGATGTCTACAAATTGCGTCGTATTTACAACAAAAATACGCGGACAATTAACTGTGAAGTTTCGATGTGACGATAATGATTAGTCGGGGAGCCGGGACTGATCCAGCGCATGATCCAAGTATTACGCGGAGCGACCAGCTCTGCGACCATCGCGGCCCGCGAGTCCGCGACCGACACAGATCGGACCGCGATAGCCGCGACCACATTGTGACGGTTTTAATTGGACGTTTTACATAGAATTGATTCGAAATAAACCTGAACATGCCGCTGGTCATTCTGTGCAATTCAAGGCGACGTTCAACGTGCAGCACGATGTTACGATTGTGTGTGACTGCAAATTGATTACGTTGTTATTTTTACAATTAAATTATTTGAACACAAAGAAATACTACTCACACTCACATAATGAATTATTTTCGAAGGTAACTCTTTGAATCCTAAAGCACTTCAAATGTTATTATCGAGTAATAAGTAACTAAACATGAAATTAACTTGAGTAAACTTTTGATTATCTTCCTACCATTGTGACATTAACGTTAAGACATAAAACTTACAATTTACTTTATGACATAATTGACTAATCATCAGCTGACATTTAACAATGCTAATAACTTTAATAGCTGTGAACTTACAGGATCCACAATGATAGGAATGATTTGTATAATGGTCGCTCTGTTTCATATCAATTGGTATTAGCTAGGCAGCCGTAAATGGGAGCTGGTTGGCTCGGCCGCATACCAGAGCGCGTCGCCGGCGGCGCGACCTTTGACATTTGAGCAGAAGATGACCGCTTGCTGCGTACGAACAGCCTTTGATCTCTCATACTGTTGCAATTTTATGCCAGATTATTATAACGAGTCGGATACCAGTAAAAGTGAAATTAACGTTGCGTACTGATCTGTTGGCGGGCGTTACTATAAACTCGAATGACACGCGGTTAATTGCGGTTCATGCAATTAAAGGGCTCGACACGAGCGTGTTTCTAAGTTCCGAAGAATCTCCATCTCCATCCGAGTTAATGTTTCTAAGCGCTCCTTTATCAACGTCATACTTTTGTAACTTCCCACATTGATTGAAAACGCGTTTGATGTTTCACACACGAATTAACTCTAATTTAAACAGGCAAGTAGTTTGATGAAATATTTTTGAAATTCAATTACACCGGTGCTTATATTATGCTCGAAATCTAGTTAAACAATTAATCTGGTAGATAATAGACGTGGTGGTACTATGTACTAGTCAGTAGTATAAGGCTGCTATAAATGCCAATATAGGTCGATTGCGGTTTACACACTGATTTATGGCAACTGGGAGACCGGTGGCTACGCAAGGATGCACAATCTAGTCGTGACATTAATGGCGGAGATTATTTGCTTACGCGCAACTAGAGTGCGTCGAATTCTGACGTAAAATATGGTTAGTATTTCTATTGGTTAGTGGTGCTCGAGTTCCCACGCGGCGCGAACACTGCGCCCGCGCCGACACCGACTCAAATGATTGGACACATGTTAATGTTGCTAAGATAGATTTCAACGATTGAGAATATTTAATGCACTGTGATGTCACAGTAACTCGTACATATCACTTATTGACAGCACAGTTGGAGCAATGCCCTTTTACTGCAGACGTCTCCAACTTAGAATATCTATTCCTATATGCAGATGCCTAGAGTAGCAATACCACAAATCTTTTAGAGAAATCATAACTCTAGTCCCGTTTGTTTGTGATGTCTATTTGAATAAACCCAAAATTGATTACAATTTTGAATACAATACAAAAACAATCTAGCTTTTTATTAGATATTTTATTTATGTGTTACCAAATAAGAGATGTTTTATTGATGTCTATAATCGCTAGGTATAATGAATTAGACTGTTAGATTCTGCATTTCTATGAGCGGGTGTGCCGACCTGTCGTTCAGGTTTAGCTCGATTAGGAACCAAAATTATACTGAGATGACCGCTTTGTCCTAGAGAACAGCTCAGTGCCTCAAGCTAATTGGACACATGACCAGACTACGTTACGTAACGGCTTTGATTTCGTGGATACGATTCACGAACTTAATTCGCTCATCAATTCTGGGATCGTTAAATAAATAGCCAGTATTATCTATAACAAATCAGTACTGGAAAATTAGATAAACGATAAACCTTCTAAACATGGTCACATAACATTTATTAAGATATAAAGAAAACAAATGAAAGTGTTGCATTTTTAGTATGTAATTAATTTTACTCAACAAAATACTTAACACTCACGTGAACTCTTCTGCGATGAACTTTAATTCTGTATAAAAACATTAATTATTAAAGATAAAAATCTTAAGTACTTAATAAAACATCACTAAGAGGGGTTAGTTTTCTTACTTTAATTATAATATATCACTACACTCCAACTACAAACTATGTACCTATAAGAATCTAAGTTGATATAATGTAAGCAAACGTTCTTGGTATTCATCTGCATACTGCATAGGACAATACTGTGTGGGATAAGCGTCAATCACGAGTTCGTGTTGAAATAAGCCATGATTGGCCTACATCACAGGTGCACTCACAAAAAAGAGAAACTGCGGTATTGCGGCGTACGAAAGAAAATCTTATTATCGACATAAGGGGCGATATTCGAGACGGCCGTCTGCTCCAGTTACAGAAAACGCTCCCTCCGATTTGGATCCGGTTCGATCTGGTTTCGTGCGAACCTACCTTCACTCTCTTATGGTGTTTTAATCACTGTTATTTACGTGAGTAGGTTCCTCCGCAGACTTTATCGGAACAAAATCGATATTGTTAGGTAAATAAAATGAAACCGCTTCCGCTCAATTTAAGCTTCCTCCTCGTTTAAACCACTCTGAAATGCCCATAGTTTTTGTCTCAATTTGACCTCTCACAGTAAAATTACAGGTCTGCGTTTAAGACATATCGTTACGTATTTTGCCCCACGAAGTCAAACATGTCTCGTTAAATTAAAAAGTCACTTCACCAAAAATATTATGCAGTTAAATTAAACAAGGAAACAATCACATAGACGTTCAATACAACCAATTAAGTAACTTCACGTAGATACTATCTCTAGATGACTTTTATAAATATTCTTATTATTCGTGAGGTATATAAATGTAATGCGGCGCTCACCTGATAAATCAATTTAGAACAAAAAACTGTTTGGTAAGAAAAGGTCGCATTGAAAAGATGTTGAAGCGATGACATTTGATGTCCAGACAAAAAAGTCAGTTAGCATTTGACAGACGCAGCTTCTCTTGTATAGTGAAAATAAATGAAGATACTGACTAATTGCTAGTTAACATGCACGTTCGATTATGTACGAAGCGTGCTAATATAATACAGAGGCAAATTGGCGTTAAGCTTTTGACAGGCGGGTCAATGAGTGGCTGGAAAACGAAAGTAGCACCTGGTGCAGTTTTGCTTTGTTATTTTTATCGGATAGTTTTACGAATATTAAATTACCCGGTCGGGCTTGGGTGTCACGGTTCACTTTGATACTTTTTTGCACGTCAGTGAGTATTCTTTTCTGCTTAATTTTAACAGTACATAAATACGATGTATCGCCAGTAAAGGTAGGATTGGATTTTTACACGCAATGCAGTTAGTTTAAGAAAGTGTGAAGTACCTACCTACTACCGAACCGGATATCAACCGGATTTCTATTTTTGATAGATTTCTTAGCTATTGATTCTGGGGAGTGTATATATCCCTAATAATCAGGTGTTACGTTCGACTAAGCAATGCAACCGCAATCGTCTGTGGTTGGTGTATGAGAAGATGTATGTATGGATTAGTGGTAAGGAGCTGACGTCGCGATAAAACAATACAGTGAACCAGCACAGTGATACCTACAACAATTATAATAAATGCAGGAGTTACAATACATTTCGTTTTAACGATTGCCGAAAAAGCTTCTACAGTAAGGCAAATAAATTAAGTCTACGAATAAAAAGAAATCCACGTTTATATACCTACTCAATACCATGCAATAAGTAATTCCGGATTTTGTTATTATAAAATAACCGAGAGCAAAAGTCAATGTAATTATTCGTTCACGTATTGATCTCGGTATAAATAAACGAGTTGTTGCAACTTGTTACTTGCCATTCGGGAAGTAAAATTATAGCGTGCATAAACGCTAATGTTTATACGAACTCCATACACATATAATTTTAATGTATAATGACCAGATACCAACAATATAAGTACGTAACTACCACACTACGTACTTGTTGTAATTATAAAAAACTTTTGTGTAAGGGATTTCCCGGACCCAATCATATTTTTTTCTGTAAATGCGTAATTGAAATTCAGTAAACCTCCATGTAGCTAGAACTGTAAAATATATTTTCAACAAAGGCTTTTATAGGATTTAATTTTAGAGTTAAAACTTAAGTTACCAACTTGTGAAATACCCAATTTCAAAAAGCTCAACCTTTATGCCACAGTATATAAATAATGATATGCATTAACAAAACATGCAGTTTCTTTTCGTTCGCGATTAGCATTTTGCCGAATCGAATGCCATAGCTGCATGAATTCCATTTAATAATATATAAATTCAGATAGGAGCCCACGCCGATCATAGCCGCAATATTTAATATACTATTCATATCTATTTGATTTTATACAAATCATCTCACTATTTTCGCCGACTCGTGAATAGGAAACATGTTAAGAACCTTCCTGTATTTACATAATATTAAGTAATAAAGAATAATAATTTAATAACTGCCTATTCTAAAGTTCGAACATCAAATTCAATCAAAAACACATTCATCACCAAAATCTTGTTTACGCTTGTGAACTATGGGGCATCTTTTAATTTAAATATTTTAATTAGATATGTTACACCGATGCGCTAGGGAACTTTTCCCATGATACATAGTAATGGATAGACAATTATAAGCCGACAACAGTCGTGTAATAAGTTGCATCTCGGTTCGCAATTACTAACGGGTAGTAATATCTCACATCGCGCCTAGCAATATGTCTGGCACGAATCTTAATGAAGCTCATCTGTTTAACTGCAATCACACGAAGCTAGATCGTTATGTGCACCGAAAACTTCTATACATGATTGAAATGGTATCTCTCCTATGTAATCCAATCAGTAAGTAATCAATCAACTGTAAACGATTTTTATATGCACGCCAACCAATTATTTTGCAGATACAACATTATTTAAATACTGGCGGAAGAGAAGCTTTATCATCTAGTCTTAAAAAGTGAGATGACGTCAATCAAAAGATAACTGTTATTGCTGGGCGTTGTCCAGCCAGTTTAAGCAACATGCAAACTTTGCCATGCATGGTCATAAATTGATTTTCTGAGTAATATTGTTTTCAATAATGTTTTAAAGTTCATTTATAAAAGTTACAAGACAGCTTGAACTAAGTTGAACTACTTCTACTATATCGACAGAAAATAGGATCTTAAACAAACATTATTTGTCCAAGGGATTATAAGTTGATTTACACAGTTTTCCTAATCACTAATAGGGATGTTTCGATTTCGATCACTAGGAATTTACGCAAACCCCAACTTTGGATATCTTAGCACGACATGGTCATAAACAGCTTCCAAGTTACCAAGTATGTCTACAGAAGCAGTAGTCGTGTCCCATAAGTAGGTAAGTGTGCATATAACAGCGCACAGATCGCTTTCCACGGTGTAAATGACTTCAGGTTAATAATTTTCAAATCGTGATCTCACATCAATTTATTTCACCATTAATAGTTTGTCCTTATTTATAGGTATTATCACGTCTATCGCTCGGAGAGCCGGAGCAGTTTCGTAAGCTGCAGTTTAACATCATTTGCATATTCCACGGCGGTGTCGATGTGGCCCCGTGTTGTACATCGAGCAAACCACTAATAATTACTATTCACAGGCTTCATGTATCTATTTATTCTGAACCAATTTTCGGGCAGCGTTCACCGGTGAAGTTTAACTTAATGTTTTAGAAGAACTATTGCAAAAAATGTCTGAATTAAATAATAATTGAGGTAAAAAGCTTTATTGCATATACCTAATATATTATAATATCTCTACCATTAAAATTTAATCAATATTACGGGTGGCATCTATGTATGTTGGGACATTAGAAATGGTCTTTAATGACAGGAAAGGACGATTACATTTATATCAAATCTGTTTCCGTCGAAGAGTAGTTCAAAATTTGAATAAGATATTAATATTAGTTGTTTAATAGCTGTTGTCATGTCGGTTACAAATTAGCGCAAGCAGTGTTCGTGCTATTTGCCGGCTGCGCGTAGGCAGAGGCACGGCTCGCGGATGTCGCTGTCGGGATGATCCAGATACACGACGAATCCTTTCACCGAGCGCAGCCTTGAGCACGCCGTGTCCCAGGACTGACCATTACCGACGCACCGTTGTTAATGTCCTATCGATTAACATAGATCGGTACTAAAAGATTTAGTGCGCTCAGACTATCAACGTTTATAGACTACACTATTGTGTTCAACTTCTCGCATTTACGATATGTACAGCTAGTGAATTGGGTTAGCAAATGTTAGGCCGGTCCCAGGCCATCCGAGCCGATGACGAAAAATACCGGACATGTCCGCCAATTAAAGCTCGAGCGACGAAGACGGTGCGCCTGCGCACTGTGCCACACCGCGACCGACCACGTGACGCGCTCTTTTGCAATTTAAATCAATAAACAAGAGATCGTTATTCGCGTTGTTAATGTCTTTTTTAATTGGTTCCAACTATTGTTTTTCTTTGTTTGTCCTGTTTCTTTTGTAAGGTCCATTGGCAGAGGTCAGTAGTCGCCCAAATTTTAGTCATTCATGCCAAGTGAGAGTAAGAAGTCACAATGGATGCATCACATCATAATACTTATTTAGGTATTGCTAATCGAATTTTTTACACTATAATTTGCGGTTATTATGTTGCGCTTTAATGTTCTTTCACAAAGAAAGTAGATGTTGTCTAAACGTAATACTTCACGTTTGTTGTTTCACTTGGAATATTTTAATTTATTTTCCTGTTCTCAAAGTATTTCATTTCTACATTTATGGTTATATCAACATTCAAGTGGATGGGATTCATTAAAAAGCCTTAGTATCCACATTAAAATCTTAAAATATCACTTCCTTGAATATATAGTTTAATTAGTTGTTGCTTCGCCCTTATATGGTTTCCTGGTGCGTCTTCTACATAAACTGGTGTAAAAAATGGTATGTCAATTGCTATTCGTCCGTGACACTTAACAAAGGAACTTTCGTAATGAATATAGCCAAATTACAATTCGTAAGAAAAAGCATGCGCAGTGCGGCAGCGTGGCTGCCAAACCTGAATGTACTTTTTAATTGAAGGGTTCATAATATATGGCGGTTTATCAAGGTAATTGCGGCAGGTTTTAAGTGAAAACATATTTTATTTAATATTCTTTCTTAAAGTGCTCTACATATTGACATTTAAAGACTGCGAACCGCAATGTTGAATAAAATTTATTACAAAATGCAGTATTACTGCTTACTTTATGAGATAAGAATTTTACCAGTTATGTGCCTACCTACGTATATGAAATTCTAGAGTTGTTATAGTCTACTAACATAAAAAGTATAAAAAATCTCAATTTTTAAAAGATATGGAACGGTATCGCTGTAATTAATGAACGACTAGCGAATGCTTCTTGCACGATAAACGAATTCTTGTTTTAACTGTATGACGTACTTATTTTGTGTATCAGTAGTATTTTGAGGGTCTTTGGTAAGAACCTTGAAGTCCTCAGGTTCCTCCTGTCTCTTAGCGAAATATTTGGAATCTGTTTATACTTCCTGCTTACCTAGAAACTTTAAAATAGCAGCAAAATACTCCTTTCAAATTAAACTTTTTTTCATGGCTGGATTTGAGTTGAACGATCTTTGAGGGTTTGGCACCTTTTGGGGAACAGTGATTGTATGTTTTAGCACCATCAACCGTATTAACGATACTTTAGTTTAGCAATGCTGTTTCGCTCATAACATGATAGGTCTTATGTTACATACTGTATTTCTTTTTCCTATTTAAAAGTAATTCGCCATCGAGACACCAATATGCAAAAACTTTCCCAAAACATATTAACGAAGACAAATAGTTACATTACAGTTAAGAATGTGACCTACAGCGCCATCATGTAATTACTCTGAGAAAATACATAATGATCGAACAATTTATCATAATATGCACTCTCACTTAACTAGGTTTCTTGTATTGCAGGGATGGCGAACACATCCCACGACAGAATTTCTACATAGGCACGTTTGATTGTAGAATGCAATCGATTTGCGTTAGAAATGGTTCTAATGGATATAAAGGATTATAAAAGAATTATTTCTTTAAATTTTATCTATTATATAGATAGCAGTGGCACGTCTGAAGCACGTTTCTTTTTTATTTCAATGACCCGCAAATGCAAAAATGTTCGCCATCCCTGTTGTAGCGCGACTGCGCCAGTATGGCACTCCGCGCTCCGTGCCGGGTCGGTGCGCGGCGCACGCGCAGCTCTTGTACCACTCAGCGAAAATATTTGTAAGCCCAAACGACACACTACACGGATAGCGACTAGATTTATTATAACACAACACAGATTTATTATAGCACCTTCACTTTTGCTCGAATATGACAACATTGACTACAAAAGATTTATTGTAATTTGCTTGACAAGATAAACTAGATGTACAAAGCTGCGGAGTTCTGCCGATCGATTCTGTAAAAATCTCACGGTGAAAAGTTAGGTGAAGTGAGTTTAGAGTGAGCTGTCAATAGTGGCAATCCCATCAGCATTAGATAGAATGACAGCTCACTCCACGCTCACTTCACCTGAGTTTTCACGTTGAGATGGTTACAGAATCGCACTGCTGAAAGGGGTTTGAAGATCCGTGGCGTACCTACTGTCGCACCATTTTGAAAATGGTGGCCACGCATGAGACCTATATAAATCGATAGCTGACATCAAAACAAACAGAAAACATTATAGAACCAAACCCCGTAAAGTGTCACATTTCTGATATTAACGTTCAAAGCTAATGATTGAGTACGACTGAAATAAATAAATTCATCAAATTATATAACCATGTGTATTGAAGATTGTTACTAAAGGCAAGTCTTAGATTAATTTAAGCGTAGCGTAACTGTATAACACCAAATGTTATACAATTTTGATTTTTAGATACAAACTTCAACATTGACATAATTATTAAAGGTACCATTTTGATATCTTTTACTTGTTGGGCAAATAGAAATTAATAGGAAGTATTGTTCACTGTTATAACTTGTTGCCCATTGAAGCAATTTCAATTGTGCACACTTGAAATTTTATGATTTATTAGCTATTCTAAGTTGTAGCCATAGAAAGTTCAGTCCTCTGAAATGCGAATACAAAGGGCCTTTAAGATGTTTAAAACAAATCACAGCTGCATTAGGTACGTTTGAAAATGCTTAGGAAACAGTAAAATGAAATTATATATTTACTACGATATCATAAAATTACTGAGAGCATTATGTACATAATGTAAAACTATAAATTCAATAACTTTCCAACTTTAATCTCAGCTCGAAAACAGAGCTATTAAATAGTAAACGTTTCTAACGTTGCACTCTGTTGAAATCTAAAAATTTTGAATTACAAATGTGCGTGAGTATTTACGACATGTACGAGACATAATTCAGTGGAAAGCGGGAAGTTTATCAGCATTATTTATACGACAGGATTGACACCTGCAACCCGGTGGCGTCGGTGATGTCGGTCGCGTACGGACAAGAACGCGCGGCGGCCCGCGATCCGCGCCGATCCTCGCCTGTTCTGTTACACTGATGCACATTTGTGATAAATTAGACACGCCACACTCGAGAACCAATCTCGACGGTTTGCAATCAGTTTTGCGAAATGCTCGTTTCCTCGTAAATTGTTGGAGGTACTCTGCGAAATATTGCCGCGTATGTTGTGGACTGGACATGCGTTTTTAGCCTTGGAGATTTCAGATTGCTAGAAGTATTATGGTTGCTTTGTTCTCTTCACAGGGTGAAGATTTAAAAACTTTGCAAAAAAAAAACAACCGACTTCCAAAAACGACACTACAAAGTGAAAAATAACTTTAATTTCGGAAGTCGGTGTCGTTGGGTTCGCATTTTCGTTGTTTGCCACCGACTTCCGAAATTAAAGTTATTTTTCACTTTGTAGTGTCGTTTTTGGAAGTGGGTGTTTTTTTTTTTGCAAATAAGTTTTTATTTTTCACTTTTAAGTTGTAATTTTTACCAGTAATTTTGGTTTAAAAACCAAACTACTGAACCTATGGGACCATTTGGGAAGTATAACCTTTCCAACAAAAAAAGAATTTTTCAAATTGGTTGGCAAGCGACGGAGTTATGCGCGAACAAACGTAAAAAAAAAAATACAAACATCCGAATTGAGAACCTCCTCCTTTTTTAGAAGTCGGTTAAAAAAAGTGTATTCAGGATACAAATTAGAAGTTAGTGAATATCAATCAATAGCATCGTCTTCAAATACAATCAAAATGTAATTAATGTACTTATACAAAATATTGTAAAACATTTTAAAAGAGTAACGGTGGAGTTTCTTGCCCATTCTTCCCCAAACGAAAACTACCCTTTGGAGAGGGCGACTAGAATAAATTATATTTTATTGTAAATTTCAAAAGTGCCTCTAATGTGCCTATTTGAAATAAATGCTTGGACTTTGACTTTAACATTATTCATTTTGACATCAACTCATCATCATTTCAGTGGCACTTGTAAATGTCTATTATAGTTGTGCTGCTGAACATTGAGTGCTCATTCTAAATGAAAAGAACTAGGCTGCCGTAATCACAAACAGACAGATTTACTAATGCAAATTGATTTCTTTCAGGCGTTATAATTCAATGTTGTTGACGAGAACCAGTACTGGTTTAAGGATATTATTAATAAGTGGTCAGATTAGATTCTAATCATTTAATAACTTTGACCAGTCCAGAACGTTCGTTTCCAAATTAAATTGACCATACGGTATACACCTAGGTCGTTTCTTGTTTGATTTGACTGATCATTCTATTGAATGTCAATTTAACTAAAGCACATTTTTTGTAGGCACGAACCGTATAACTAGGACAGAGCACAAAAGCTTCACATAATTTGCTTGTTCCGATCAACACGTGCACGTACCGCTCGTGATCTAGTTTTATCTTCCACAAATGTTTATTTAACGAATTGATTTACATTAAAATGTATTTATCTGAAAAAAAATTGTTAGTCGTCACTAATACGAACTTATGGATTTTTTATTAACCCAGAAATAATAGAATTTAAAGCAACTACTTAAAATTGGATCATCGTTTGAAACGCTACTTCGTCGAGTCTATGTTGTGGGTATGAAAATTAAACGATTAAAACGCCAGATTGTGGTTCGCAAATTAGTCGGTAAGCAATTTCACTTATGATTAATTTGCTACAATAATGACAAAGATTGAGCGTCGCTGTTCTGACGCTCTCTATTCAAATACCAACATACTTTTTGTTCACGTAAATGCAGCTTAGGATTTCTTGTTTTTTTATTGAGTGGCAATCATATAGTCGATTCACTGCTTTTAAGAGATTATAAGAATAATGAATATACATAAAATATGCCTTTGACTTTCCTTACTAACCGCATTCTTGAGATAATATAGCCATAACCATAAATAACGTGTTTATTTTTTTAGCACACAATTGGACACGGCCCTCCATATAATCCCTTAGTATTACAAGAAGTGATCCTGTGGCACATGTGTATGATAATGAGGGCCCATTATGTTTTAAATTAGGGTGCGTCTCATAACGTATAAACTCATTTGGTCTAATTTCATTTTATTATCGTTCATAAGATATAATCAACGTGAGATATACCAACTGTTAAAATCATTTCTTTACATATAACATTTATTTATTCTAAAACTTAATTAGTATAACGTTGTTTGATATAACGTTTATGTAATCGAAAACCATTTGGTCTAACGTTTAATATGTATATTGTTTATTTAATCGAAAATCATTAGGTCTAACGTTTAATATATATAAAAAACGTAATTATGGTTAACACCCCGACTCAGAGTACCCTGACTCGGATAGGTTAGGGTAGAAGGCTTTTTTTTAAACCACCCAGAAATATGAGCCCCGCTAAGCGGAGCTCCGTCGACTTATCTTAGCATATCTCTTGAGTGGTATGTCAAACGATGTTCTCTTTAATGTATGTTAGGCTTATAAAAATTAGTTATTTTAAAATTATATCAATCGTTCATTATATTAACTAATCGCTATATTAAATAAAATTATAGGTTTCGTTGTTATATGTTGTTAATATTAGAGATTTTGTTGTTATCATCATTGGTATCATCTATTACTTACCCTTTAAATTATAATGTATTCTGATTAGGTGAATGACAGTCGGTGTAAGAGTCCGTCAAATAGTTTTTTAATTGACGACAGGCTACGATTTATTGTTGTTTGTAATTCATATACCAATGGTGTGAATAAACCTGATGGAGTCACGGCTGACATCAAACTATACTGCACTTAACAATACCAATAGGTACATGATCTTTACGATTCGCATTATTGAGTTATAGTTAGCAGGCCAAATAAAACCAAGAAAAAAGTAGGTATATACTCTGTATTTAATGTTATACCTATGATAAGTTGAAATTCCCTACTTTTAAATGAATCGGACATAGAGCTTGAACAGTTATTTGTCTAAGGATTTCCCTTTTTGGTTCACCCAAACGGGGTTATACCCAGGTTAGTCACTTCAAAGAAACGAGATCTAATAAAAACTCTACATAAAAAAGTAATAACTAGAAATATGACAAGTTGAAATGCAATAAAGAGACAAAGTGAACGTAAGGTCCTGTCAACCAGGATGTAATTAGGGCGGTAATTACCAAGACCACTGAACTAATTTTCATGGAACTTTCTCCGCATTCTCATCTTTATTTTGAAGTCATACTGACATGAGTGAATGAGAAATAAAAAGTCATTTAGGGCGAATTTCACCAATGAAACTGAACTCAATCAGCACATCTAAACCGCGATCAAAAGCTGTCAGTGTCATCATTGTTTAGGAATATTTTACACTGACAGCTTTTGAACGCGGTTATTGCGTAGTTAAAACTTAACATTATTGTGGATGCAATTTCCACCAGACAATGATTTAGTAGATCTGCACAATTTACATCAGACACATCGCTTTTACACGATCGTCCCAGCTACGTTGTAGCATTGTGAACCTACAGATTCATTTGTTTTGGCACTTCGTACCTACTTGCTTTATTAAAATAATAAACTACTTTGAAGTTTAAAAACGGCTTTTTGCACTTTAGTTAAAAGTAAAAAAGAAATATGAAGTAGTTTTAGTATGCCATCTTTGTTTAAAACAATGCAGGTGATAGTTATCTGAATTTCAAAATTAGGCCACAGCACCACCAGCACAACTTTCTAATCTCATACATTTATGTATATTAGCGTAATATCGACATATTCAATTTGAGTGCTCTGTAGAGTCGTGATCCTGCTGCTAAAGTGCTCGATATAAACAACTTAGTTCAACGAGATGTGATGTGCTCTAAAACGTGCGGCTAGCAACTGACCTCGACCTGAGAGATGCGAGAAATTGAAAACACGCCCCACTTAACCTGGATACCGAATCCATTAGGCGATAAGACGAAGCGCATCAATAACATCTGTTTTCATTAAATACGCACTAGCTGTCAAAATGTGCTTATTTGGCCACCGTGTAATTTATTACTTTGACGGACACGCCTTTAGAAACATAAGCAAAAACATTTCTTTTGACCAACAAAATATGTGTGCAATGCTCTTTAAAGCACAACAAATATATTGATTCCTTCGTTTCCTCAATATGTTTGAATTTAAGCTTGTTCTCTTGTAACGACAAGAAACTCTATGGTAGTGAGGTTATATTCCACAATTATTTAGTAAAACATTATAAATTATATTGCTTTCACATGTGAGATGGATCGCGTCGCCAATATTGAAGTAAACTTTATCTGAGGTCATTTGTTAAGTTCTAGAGCCCATCTCATGCAATATTGATGTTTTTTGCTTATTTGAAATGGTAATTTGCGGCAATGGAGAAGATAAAATAGACCCTTTACATTAACTTTATATACCGTGTCGTTAGAAAAATTAACATTACAAATACGCTGAAACCATCAATATTGCATGAGATATTGGAAGTAATATCGAAATCTGTATGTACTTTATCTACACACCATACTTTGATTTACGACAGAACATTATGTGATCTTAATAGATGTTATTTTTCTACATGACCACAAAACTTATTAATATTTTAATTGGATTTCGATTATAATTTCATCTAAAGACGTTTTAATGAAAAAGAAACTCGGTAGATAGTTGTAAGTCGAGTAACAATGCTTAGAGATGACCCACAAACTTTGCTATGGGTTTCCGGGTAGTATCTAGATATAAAACAAATTGAAATTGCTATCCATCCAATAAGTAACTCGTCAGTAATTACATAGGCCTGATTTCAATAGATCGCTCTTAGTTTCGTTTTGGCGTATACAAATTTTCATTTAATATCATTAGACAATTTTTAAAACATACAATAGATACAATAAGGTATGTGCTTGGCAGATGAAAAAAAAACTGAAGTAAAAAATACAGGCACGAATCCATTTTTTTTTCGAATGTTAATGGAGTTAGTTTCTAATTTAGATCAACTTAATGGAACTTTCTGAAACCGTTTAGTTTTTATTAACTACGATCATACATAAAATACAACGAAAAATTTACAACTTGAACTACAGACCACCACTAACCGAGAATTGGTTCCTTTAGTCTTTAAATCCTATTATTACTTAAGTCACAATGAAGCTAAATCTCTCCATCACTCTAAACTTTGCTATTATGCTTGCTTTTGTACCTAGAATATCCATTCATCAACTGTGTAATCATGGCGGACAATAAAGAATTACTTAGTTTTTCTGACGTTACAGTTCAGTATGATCGCTACGTAATTTGAAGCTACGAGCGTCGCGTGCACATCGCTTCTTCGGTGCGTGGAAATAAAAACGAGCAATTCAGAAGCTGAACTCACTTATTTTATTTACATTTAATTTACGTTCCGTTCAATATTAATTAATGTTTATTTATTAATGTTTACTTTATTTTCTTGCTGAAGCAAAAAGGGCAAGAATACACAAGGTCTGTATTTTGTTATACAATGTAGGTATGTTGTTGTTACAAACGTTTGTCTTTTTGTAGCTTTGGTGGTTTCGTACGTAAATATGATCATTGTGTATGGTACATTAAAATAGTATTCATAGTACTTAAATATGGCTACGTCATAAAATTTCCATATTTCCTTTGAAGGGCTTTATTTCAGTTCTCTTTACTTGAATTTCAGTAACGTGTAAAATAGGTAAAGTGTGGGAATGTTTAGTAAATATCTCATTTGTTTTGAATAATGTGATGAAATTCGTAAACAGTTGAATTTTATTTATTACTGGGTAAATACGTTTTCATTTAGAAAAATATGCAGTTAAACTTTTTAAAGTTAATAATCGGCTTCTGGCCTAGGAACATATTCAAATATTTCGAAAATGAAATGAGGTTCATTATTCAAACCAAGCAAAGGTTAATATATTAATAGAGCGTTCAAGACTTTAATTGATAAACATTATTATTATGGGCCGCTCCACGTGGCACGTGGTCCGCTATCTGCTATCGCGTATCGCAGCGCGCCACGGCTCCACGAGAGCCGTCAAACTGGAACCTCAATAATAAAAGTAAAAAACTTGAACAGGATTCTAGTATAATCCGCGACATGATTAAATGCGGAAAAATATCAATGACAAAAGGAGACATATATGTATGCCTTAGTTAGTATACATGTGTACAAATGTTGTATTTATTTAAAGCGAGGGTCATGTTGGCGGCGTAACGCCGGCGCACGCCGAATATACTTATGATGAATAGTAGCATATGCAAATATTATACTAAAATATATATTTGAATAGGCCTTCACCTAACAATATTATGGATTGGCAATTAAATACATTATGTAAATTCTTGTAATCTCTTTAGGTGTGGAAAAAATGTAAATAATATATTTGAAATTTTATGAATGTTCAAATATGTACCTCTGAGACTACTTCTGTTTGCTTAGCGTCGTTCAAATGAATTAAACACATTAAATAATGAAAATGCTACCAAGAATTTGCTGCACGCATAATTTTCCAATAAAGGTGCACAGCGCGTTGATGTCTTTTATATTGTAAACTATTGTAAAGCAACAAACGGCTTAACTAGTGATACAGTAGTGGCAATATTATAATGTTGTACATTTTGGAATTACTTGTTGATAACACTCTGCTTTATACAGCAATGCGGCTCTATTTTAGCTGTATTAAGTTACTAAACATGGATTGTGCTCGAGCACTCTTTCGTACCGTATAAATCTATCGGTGCTCTAGATAGATAAAATTAAAATGATACCTGGAAACACGCTCAAGCCGAAGGTAGTTCCGTGTCTGTTGACGTCCGGCAAACCTTCGACATTTCCGAACAAACACAGTTGAATCACCCGCTCGGGAGCAGCGCGGGTCGCGGAGGCTGTGGGCGCGCGGGGGCAGCCGGGGCCGGGGTGGAGGTGCGGGGGGCGCGGACGCAGCGTGCGAACATACGCCCGCGAGGTCGCTGTCTTTTTACTCGCATTACCTCCTGACATTCGAACTTAATGGAGTTGCCTTATTGAAATTTAAGCAGAACGACTACCGACGTAATGGAATAAAATTAGGTTATCGTAACGAGAAAACGGTCTTCGAGTGGCCATCTTTAAGCTCTTGGCGGCCCAATAGGAATTCAAAACATTCAGCAGAGGCTGCGCGCTTCAGAAAGCTAGTCGTCTCGCTCACGGAGCGCCCGCGGCTGGCATGCCAGAAAAGAATAGATATAGGAACACGGTCCTATCGACGAATAGTCATTGTTCTTGGCCGTAATGTAACAAAATAAAGACAGAACAGCGGTTTTCGTGACTGTGAGACAAAACTATTCAAGTTAACGAGAGCGAGTGAGAAAGAAAATAAGGTTTTTAGGGTCGATGGCCGAGCGAAGGAACTTAAAATTGGATTTTCTTAAGAAATATGCTTCATTTAGGACACGTCTATCATAATTTTAAATGTTGTGTCAAAAGCCACTGTGTTTATTGATGTTAACAAATTATTATCGATGTTTAAAGACATTAATCAGCGCATTGCAGCAATACCAAAGAAAATATTTTTTCTAATAGGAATCTTGTTTGTGTAAAACGATTACATATATGGTATAAAATGATTAATTATAAATTAATTAAGCTTAAATGTTATGAAAAGGTTAATAACTAATTTAAATTTAATCGTAAAGTTTCTAGCAACATTAACGGAGCGATGACGCAACGGTCAGTATGAATCAGTGTCCAGTGCATCCCATGCGTCCCGCAGGCACGCGGTGCGGCTAGCGGGACCGGCCCCCCTCCCCCTTCCCACCACGCCCCGCGCGCTCTCCGCCCCCCGCACACGGACCGTTACGCCGGCGTCCTTGGCTGAGTTCTTTCTTGCGCGGGCGCAGCAGGTCGGTGTGAACTCGTTCCGCGCTGCCTCCACTGTGCACGTGTGCCCACTGTGTTAGTAACCTAGCCTTGCATGTGTGTGTGTCTGTATGTGTGAGTGCATTAGATTACTCCTAACGGATATTACGGAATTTGTTAGATAAATACCTCAAATATGAACTAGCTATATTAACACATAGTCTTTATATAGAGCAAATTAGTTTTAGTAGTTATTTTTATAAAAACGCGGAGCTATTAACATTCAAGTAAAGCAATATCTGTAACTTGCAGCGCCGAGTGCCGGCGACGCCTGCTTGTCTATTATGAATCTTATTAGAAATAGCTAGCCTACTTGACATTTTCCTATAACTGAGCAGTTTATTGCATTTTAGACTTTATCTCTCAATAATAATAAGGTATTGTTTTCCTATAGCAACTTAAGAAGTCTGTTGTCTTTGGGGAAATTGTAATAAGCTGTTTTAATTGATTTGAGCACCTAGATCAGACAGTTCTGTTGCCATACATTCAGCAGCATCTGCTTGGCCCAGCCACCGTCACGCACCATGTCCACGACAGGACAGCGATTTTTTACATAGAAAGAAACATTTCAAATATTTTAAATCAGAACTTACCTACCTTACAAAATGAAATGCATTGAATGGAAGCGAATGTTATTGAACTTGTAATTAACAGACAAGTCTAGTTAAATTAATGTCTGAATGCAACGTAATAAGCGCGACCCGCGACCCCTCGTCCTAGCCATTGTGAGATTACAATCTGTTTATCACGTAAGTTACGATTACGACCTTCATCAGTCTAGTCAGTATCGCTTTTCCCAATAATTCTGGGGTCGGCTTTAAGCATAACCTAACCGATACTTCTCAATGTTACGTTGATGCCATCATATTACATAGCGACCTTTTTTAATTTCCCTTCTTTTGAGGTTTTATTTTCTTTTTACCAAGAAAAGATAGATTAGGTTCTTCGTCGCATTCCATTTCGTTATCAATATTTTTTTATATTAAAGTGTTCAACGCATAGCATACGCGGCTACACCGTGCCTACTACGCAAACTCTACGTAGCTACACTGTATCTGCTACGCACAGCCTACGCGGTTACACCGCACCTGCTACGCAAAGCCTACGCGGATACACCGCGCCTGCTACGCAAAGCCTATGCGGCTACACCGCGCCTGCTACGCACAGCTTACGCTGCCACATTGCGCCTGCTAGGCACAATCGTGGTTGCTACGAGGCTTTTTGTCACGTGTACAACGCTACTATTACGCATAGCTTATGCGGCTACAATAGTACTGCAATGCAAAGCCTACGGGGATACACCACACCTGCTACGCAAAACCTACGCGGCTACATCTACATGCCACGCAAAGCCTGTGCAGCTACACCACGCCTGCTATGCACTGCCTACGCTGCCACATCGTGCTTGCTGGGCACAGTCTTGGTGGCTACGACGCTTTTCCTACACTGGGCTTTCACGGGTACAACGCATATTCTACGCGTGGCCTACGTGGCTACAACAGAACTGCTACGCATGGCCTAAGCGGTTACAACGCTACTTCTGCACACGGCGTACGCGGCTAAAACGCGCCTACTACGCATGGTCTACGCGACCACCGCGAGAATTCTTCGCAGTGTCGATACGGAGTCAAAATATTTTTTGGGCTGGGTCTTCATGACTTTTATTTGTGCTGCGTAACCGTATCGTACAAGGTCTCTCCAATACAATGAGCGGTCTCAATGTGTAAACAAAGTAAACTCACCCGTGCCCGAACTAGCCGGTTCAAACGTAGCTTAACCTCGTAGATCAATAGTTTGTTATTTAGCCACGAGCCCCCGATACACGTCACTAATGACATTTATCAATAAATAGCAATGCCTTACGCAACATCCTTTGTAACTCACAATCCTATTTGATACAGACTCATACACGACACAATTATACAGATGACCTACATTGCGCAGCCTAAAAAAATACAACACGACAGAGATTCCACGAAAAGTAACAATAGTCTCGTTCATAATGGATTTTGATATTGGAAAGAGAGCTTTTTTGAGGTTTTTTTTTCATTCTACTTAATGCCTTCTTATGGGCTTTTACTACACTTATTATGCGGACAAATGAAGGTTGATTTTTGTTTCTTTTATGCATCTACTTATAGAGAGTGCTGTGGCAGTGATGAGTTTATCATCTTTATACTACCCATATTTTTTATTGATGTAAGTACAAATAAGCAATCACTGATATCATAATTACGTTTACTGTAACATCTATTGTTTATGCGGCGTACATAGTATTTTATATTCAGTGACGGTTGTTGACCTAATTACCTTCTAATTGGTAAACCAACGGGTGTTCACATTTTAATTAGGTTTTCAACCAAATCAAAACAAATAGAGTCTTCTTTTACATTAACCTAACCGATGAAGAATTCCGAAATATTATGAAGAGAATCCAAGCAACCTGCAGAAAACTATTTTTAGAACATTTAGCTGTACAAGTTTCGAAATACGAACCAGTAAAGGTCGGTGGAACTAGAGGCTGCGTTACACCGGCGCCGAGCAACACTAAAACAGTTACAGCCGTCTTTAATTACTTTTTGTTCTTATTACCGATTTTATTTTCGTACTCGAAAGCTTTTAAGATGGCGCTAATATCGTGCACTTATCGAGCGTTGAGCAACGAGCAAGGACGATCACGCGGCTGATCGTGCGGCTGTCGCAACCACCAGCGCCCGCGCCGCGCTGTACGAGCGCAGCTATCAACGAACATGCACTACTAGTTTACTGCCCGCTGGTATCAACGCGGACTTCACTCAGCCGACATACGACACTTGTTTCGCTGCTAAAGTACTCGACTGTACAGTACTGTCAGATTGTCACCATATTTTATGTAGTTTACTTACTATGTTTAAATTGTCTATGTGTAGAGACGTCAGTTACAAAAGTTTATTTAGATTGTATCAAGTGTTGTGTGGGCCGAGCTTTAGTGTGCCACCGACGCTGACGTATCTTACGTATCTTCTGTTAACAAGTTATCATACGAACAAACGCACGTGGCCACAAGGAAGTTGCTCACTTGCACAGTCTCCATCAACTTTATAATCACACAAATATGCATGTATCACTGCTATATCGTATAAGAACTATTAAACCATTATTATGGGCCATAAAACATTTTACAGCAATATTAAGTCCAGCTCAGTCTACTGCATCAAATAGTCATAAATGAAAACAAATTAAGGAAGTCAGAACTAAGATATTGGATAAGTCGTTAAATGGACATTAGGTATCTGATTCTTATACGCTAATGTAGTATTAATAACAGTAACTTATTGCAGTCCTAAGTTAGAACACGCTTCCCTTTAATAAATATGCGAGTTCGGAGTTACAGCGACATAAATCTTGTTTATGCGTCGACAAAGTACAAGTGAGTGCCTTCAGGCAACGTGGTAGATGGTGGAGCATTCGAAGCCGGAGCGGGCACGACGCGCCGCCCGGCCGCAGACCGCGCGCGCTCGTCCTAAAAACATTAACTTAGATACCGATACCGCGCGTATTTGTAACAACTCAATCATTCCTACACAGATCATGCGAGAATTTGTTTTCTATGAAACAACATGTATGTGTGCCGAAGTTAACGTCGTGCTATTGTAATGTGAACTTTATGGGTATACGAATAAATTAGGAAATAATAAGAACGCGTGCTGCTAAAACCTCATGCGCCTTACGTACGTATCGCGCCATGAATCAGATTAAAGTACTTACACATGTTTATTAGACGCACACGGACGCACGGCGCTGACGTGTGCACAGTGTCGGCGTCGTACACGTGCACAGTGCGCGCGTGTGCGTGCACACATACGCCGCCCCGGGAGGTTCAACGTACCAGTCGCCACTACGAGAGTTCCTTGTTCCACTTTACCACTGACACTATATTATTATTGTTCCAATGGAGTTTCCGATTCGGCCGAAGCTTTTTTTAGAGTCCTTATTTTTATCTTCATAGTTGCTAAGAGAAATTAATTTCTGACGGTATTGGTTCCTTATCCTGACTAGATTTGCTGAAGTATCTGCATTTTTTCTCGTGATTCTATTGTAATACAAGTTATATTAAAGGTAAATTAGTTTTATGCTTCGTTAGTTAGTCAGCGATAAAAATCGTTGAAACTGTATCAGTTAACCACTACTACAGTAATTTAAATAAAAACATTCCATGTTAATTGGTCCTGCATACCACGCTCCAATCAGTCGAGAATTTCGATTTCAAAGTTTTAATAATAATTCGACCTAGTAAACGCACTACACCTTTGATTTCCCTATATCCGATGGCCTTGGATTTTTACCAAGTCAAATTAAAATATCGAAGTGCTCATTAAAAATAAGCTTTCAAATCATTTAGGTCACTAACACCCTTACCAAATGACGCAAAAACTGACATTGCGTAAGCAATTTTGAAAACATATAATTGTGTAAGCAATTACTGTTCTAAAGTGCGCACAGTATAAAAGTTTAGTAGTGTAATAAGTTCCAAAGTCGTAAAGCGATTCATAGTACAACACGATCATTATGTCTTGTTATTAAAATAAATGTCAGTTAACGAGCCACAAAGGATACCTAAATGTAGATACATTGGAGATAAATGCTTAGCTATTTATGAAGTTCCACAAGCTGTGCCATGGAAAAGACATCAACGCGCGATAACGCTGCATATAGTTTATTTACAGCTTATGAGACACATATTAAAGTAAAAAATTATGGCATATGTAGTGTAAAATGTTACTTAATAAATAGTGTTTACACATTTAACGTGCTTATGTTATTACTTCAGATATTTTGTAAAATTAGTTGCTTGACAATGCTTTTCATTAATAAGTAGAATAGTTCTGCCGACTCCGTCGCCTTTATTGATTTGATTATAATACTTGGTACGTATATTTTGTCGTCAATTCGTTCCACACTATGATTCATCAAGAAAGTGAAAATTGTAATGATATAGAACTCTGTGAATTGATTTTTTCTTGGAAGCAATAAAGGCAAATAACAGTCTTGATGTTAGCCCAAATTACCGTCGTATCTGTGCCACGAGTTTTTTCTTCAGAAATGTATCTGTGTGTTCCAACAATTAAAGAATTAGATTCCAGCTTTCTCGGTTATTATGAGATTATAACTGTTAAATATAGGGTATTGTTGGCGATTTTGCGAACTACATAACACATATAGATCGTGCCTAACTGTGCGCAATACCACTTCATAAAATATATAAACTGGTTTTGCAACATGCCAACTTGTATTTTTTTTTTAACATTCAGACAAAGTTTTATTTCTTTTTTATTAACGTTGTTAATAGTTGTGCTAAACGCATGCTAACATGTTGGTTCCAGACTAATAATAATGTGCTCTTACGACACTGTGCTTAATTATAATATTCTTCCAAACACTAACGTACGTATATTTGTTTAAATATTGGCTTATAAATTAATTATCATCAGATGCTATGCAAACTTGTTCTAAATGTAACCGTGAGCTTTTAGTACAAGAAGGTCAAATAAATGGAGCACTATCATTTTAAAACCATGCATTCAAATACAGTACAGGCATGCTAAACAAACAACAGATAAACACAGCCTTCTCAAACTATTGTATTATCATAACACATATTATGTTTAATACGAAAAAAAAATATTTTATTTTGTATTTCAAATGTTTTCTATAGATTTATAATATTATGTTATTGTAAGTTGACAGATAAATATTTTTATACGGAAATTAATTGATGACCTACAACCTGCACTGTGATATTAATTCGTACAATCAATAAAGATGACACATTCACAAAACAGAACATTTGTAGGTACTTTTATGAGCCATTTGTGCTTTTTTGCTTTTTTGTTTTTTTATACCATACATAAGTCAGAATAATATTAATCAAATTTAATAAAATGATAACCATTTCTTTTTTATATAGTAAGCATGATAATTTTATGGGAATTTCGGTTTTCGAAAAAGCCTCAAGACACAAAGTTTCGCTGCAATTTAGTACAAATAAGTTTCAACTATTTATTGAAATATGCAAAAATATTCAAAAATATTCTCTGTCGAAAACACAATTGACGCCAATTCCTATTGCGTCACCTAGTCAAATAAAATAACGTAAAGTACGGAGTATCTATCGGAGTGGCAGATTCACGGTAAAGGTTTTTTGTTATGAATCAGCTAACGGGTTAATGCGTCTTTGGGCATCGTTTATAAGGAAAAAACTTGTACAAGAAAACTTTGATAAAGAATTAAATGAGTTAGTGGGTGTCTAACAGTTGTACAGATGTAAAAAAAGTACTGTAATTAATGTATTATGAATTTTTGAAGCAATTTTAGCAGTAATAGAGCAATTAAACCCAAAAGCGACTTAAAGCTTTCTCTCCAAATTGAGAGGTAAATTAAATGACTGGATATATTTAATTAAATATGAACTGCACTTGTAGAGTAACAGCCTCCTGCATACATTCTAATACCAGCTGGCATGAACGACCAACAATCTTTACATTGGTTCTCTTTATTATTGTTACGATAACGCAATAACCGTAGATGTTTAAAAATTTAAATAATAAAGGCCGTTTTGAATAACAATATATTTTCCTAATCCAGCCATTTTTTTTGTAATCCTACTAATATCATAAATGTGAAATTTTGTATGGATGGATGAATGGATTGATGTTTTTTACTCTTTCACGCAAAAACTACTGAACGGATTTGGATGAAATTTGGCACCCAGATAGTTTATAACCAGAATTAACATAAAAAATACTTTTTATCATGATATTCCTACGCTATCGAAACTTATGCGTGTGAAACAGCGGGGTGCAGCTAGTATTCCATTAACTAACAAATGCATATATATTGATTTTTCTTTATGATTGATATTATGAAGCGAATGAAATGTTAATAAGAAATATGATCGGATAAACTTGCCATTTCCATATTAAGCAAAAGGATATCAAGCATCATCATCATTATGATCGAGATGAAATTTTAATAAAAAAGTGATTGATTGAATTCTGAATCTTATTCCTATTTCAATAAGATTAAAAATATTGTATAGTACGATTGCAAACTATAGCGAAAGCTGCCAGCACTAATGAAAGCAAACGTGTTTTAGTCTTAGGTAAGTAAAATTCTTTTAGTGCTAGCTTTGGCAATTTTGACCTGCCTAGGTTTGACGTCACTGAGTACCGTCTTAAGTTCTAAATAAATATTTTTTTTATACTCAATAGGTAGAAACTAAATATTAATGTAGATTTGCGGAACGTGATTAAATGTAAATAGGCAATACGAGTTCCATTTTAATAAATTTGCACTAAAAGGTATTTTCGACATCACCTACCCAAAATGACTGGTGTTTGAATAAATAACAATAAAAAACTCTTTAGATGTTCCTATATTTTACGCATAATTCAAAAACATTGTGGTAGTCGCATAATTTTGCATCTCTTTACGTTAATAAGAAATTATTGTAAGTGTTCAATTATATTGTAAGTTCAAGAATTGGAACATGATTCATCTTAAAGATTTTTTCCAAACGAATTACGTATAATGCATGCAGACATATATGTATTGACGCAAACACGATGTTTGTGCCACGTAAAGGTTACCGCAGGTTGTCTGTCTGCTCACACGCGCTGAACAGCGATGCGACTTAGCGGACCGCCCGGTGCCCTGCCCTTGACTCTTGCCCTACGTTAACGGCATAAAATTATGGCCAGAACAGCGTCTTTAGCATCCTCAGACGCGTCTGCGGTTACAGTCACAACCTCACTTTAAACTATTATTATATTTGGGAACTGCCCAAACCACCATGATAATAAATATATATGAACAAAAGATTTAAATATAAAAAATAAAACGATAAAAAAACAGCGACGTGATAAAATCTTAATAAAGCGGTTCAGAGATGAAGTGATGTGGAAATTAGTAACCATAAATCGACCCAATTTATGTCATTTTTTTGTTGTAATAAAATCCGCGAAGCCTTAATAAATCGCGCTCAAGCCATACTTGAACAAAAGCATTGTCAACCAAGTGGCTGGACAGGTATATCAGTTGAAAGTATTAACATATCGCAAAGGTATGAGGTCGCGTTCAGGCACCAGGAACCATACCTCGCTATACTTAATGTGCTTTAATAAAAAAATAACAGCTACGAAGACTTAATAAATCATGTTCAAGCCGCTGAGTGGTGATGGACAATGTTGTCCCGGTTGAGTGTAAGTTAAGCATAGCTCGATATAGTTATTGTCCATTCTTCATACGATTATATTCATTAATTCAGTACGTTGCAGATTCAATGAGCAGCAGTAGCGGCGGAGGTGCATACAGACGAGATGACTTGCGATTGACTTTCACCTTCGTTGTACAGTCATGTAACATTCACGTCATTTCTCATTCCTAATGGAACCTTGACAAAATGTCACTTAGTCAAAAATAGTTTACAACTATAAAATTGTATGTTGCTCACCTTTAGGTTTGATGCGGCACCTGACGAGTTTATATCTGTAATAAAAGAATTGAATGTTAATTTGCCTCCGAACATCGATAGTAAAATGTGCGAATCAAACTTTAATAATAAATTTCAAGACGAAGACCTTGGATGAAACAAATATTTTCATATAATTATGAATGAGTTCTTCTAAAGCATCACGAACAATTATTTGACTCACGTATTTGTTTTATTTTTCAAAAAAGAATACCTAGAGTCCATGCAACCGTTTTTATCACAGCAAAGTAAAAAGGAATAACAATGAAATTGCTTCAAACTCAATAAAATTGTTAAAATTGGTCTTTAACGAAGTCTTCGCGAAGGTTTTGAGGATTATAAAGCGATGATTTGCTGCAGGATTCAGAGCAAATTGGTTTTTATTATAAACAATTTCGGCGTTACGAGTTTCAAGGGGAGTTAACACTGCCTGCTTTCTACTCGATGTTATTATGGGCCATAACTGTGGTATTCAATGCCTTGTTCCATATTAAAAGCACGGTCGTGGTGGGAAGGAAATTCAGATGGTCGGTCGTGATAAACATATCATAGAATGAATTAAGGACTGACTGTTGTTGTCCCAATAAAAGAAATGTGAATTCAATTAAAAACAGTACAAAGTTCAATTAACTCTGAACAATTTGAAGTTAATGCCCACAACCAATGTAATTCGCATGCGTGAGGTGTGATACATAATTATATTAATTGAGTATGTGGAGAATGAAGGAAATTATTCATAAGTAGTCAACCATTTAGGTAGTTTATATACAAGCTTAATGCGCACACGCGCATAAACTGGTACATTAAACGTTAAAAGGTTGTTTGTTTAGTTGGAAACTGGTGCAAAACAAAAGTGGTGCAAACCGCAGAACCAGTCCTGCGACAGGAAGCGGCCTCGAGCCGCGCCCCCCTCCGCCCCCGCCGCGGCCCGCGCGCCCCCCGCTTGCCCCTCACCTGCTGCGCGACCACCTGATCCAGACAAAGCGTGTCCTTCGCGTAGTGACGCATGCAAGTGCATTGCACTAATAATACCGAGCAAGTCCTTTCCATGTCCGGTAGGCAACAAGCTCTGAACATGACCAATAAGTGTCGTATCATATGATACGCGAGATCTTGCATAAAGCCGTATCGATGGTTCAATCACTTGCATAATCGTCCGTGTTCAATCGCTTTACATGTTCTAATTTATATTTCAATATCTAAGTTCTGCATTTCCTTATTTTCTATCGAGATGAAAATATTTCAATAACGGGGGAATGTTAGTAATAAACTTAATTCAATACCATATTTGTATGAAGCAATCAATGGAACTGAAACAATCATTAGCGAAGGCAATGCTTTGAATAAATAAATAAAAATCAAGCAATAGTATTAAACTATTGCTTGATTTTTATTTGTAGGTACATATGTATACAAACAATGAATCTGATAAGTTCTAACCGCAAAGCATATGTTAATTTGAAAATGTTACGTTATATTGCAAAAATGTATTAATAATTACCTATCTACCGATGTCGAATAATAAAAAACCTAACATTTACATACACAAACCTAAACTCACGCCTCATCCCATGAGTGTTGAGGGTGGCGGCGTTGGAGGTAAACATTTAATGAGGATATTTTGCTAACTCGACAAACTAGAGGCCGGCGATACATGTGCGTGGGAGGAGCTTGCTTTATGAATATAATAACGAGCCTTGTGAAGATGCTCTACTACGCGGCTGACAGCTTGTCGACGTCATTATGTCATGAAAACATGATTCATGAATGAAATACAGCACTGAATGCATGTGCTAACAAGCAGACGCTTTCTTCGAGAAGATAGTCATCATTTTACATGCAATAGTTAAGTGCTAATAAATTAATTCTATGTTGAGCGTTAATAAATTAATTCTAAAGCCTGACATTGTGTTAGCGGTGACATATCTTAGACATACTACAAATATGTTGCATTTCATAAAATCAGTAGGTTGCGATTTTATCTGCGAGTTCACAAACATAAACGGTTGCGCAAAATATGGCAGAGATATATTACACTGATACTGATAGCTCTCTATGTGTGTGGAAAAAATGCAATATTAGAGATACCACTTTGAATGAATTATCTAATGACGCCACTATTGTGTCAGTCGTGTAGATCTATACTATATTCTGGCATGCAAAGTGTGATCCACGTACCTATGTAATAACATCGTTGCATCAACGTGGAACTTAAGGAACCCGAACTCTGTATAGGTGCAAGTAGGTTTATGTATAGATTCTAAACAGCTGGCCTTTTCTGACAAAGAAATCTGTTAGATACTAATTATAAATCGTGACTGAAATGTATCTCAAAATAGAATTGTTATTGAGTAGAGAGTAAAAGAGCAATGTTGTTGATGCGCACGCTGCGCTCGGCGGCTGCGGCGGTCGGCGCCGGTCGGCGCTGGTCGGGCGCACCGGCACGAGCGAGCAGCACAAAGCCGCTCTGCGTAACAGGCAAGTCTCATCGGACCGCCCAAAGAAACGATCTCATAGAAAGTAGAGCAACTCATTTATTTATTCAGTGCAGCGGCGGGTGCGAGCGAGAAGCCAACGCGAAACTGGCTCATTAAAATAAAAATCCGATTTTTGAGTGCAGCTCGCGCGAAGTAAAATAAAAGTTTCCGACGAATTTTGCTCGAGTTATTCCAAAAAAGGCGCGCGAAACGCCTCCGCGACGAGATCACAAGATACAAGTGCGAGGTGAAACCGACCGCGACAGCCTCCGACACACGCGGCCGCAGCCTCACGCGGTTACTTTCATACGGTGATGGCTAGAACGCTTGCTATTGTGATTCACTAATACTTCTCCAGTAAATAGCCACATCGTATCACTGAAAACACCCTTTTTGACGAGCCACAATATGAATTTCTTTTCCGCATTAATATAAGTGTTTTCACTGTAAGAAGTGAGCCATTGTGTGAACATTACGCAGCCCGGCGTTGCATTAAGCGCACGATATAATGCAGCTCTATAATCATAGTCACGAGTCACGTTATCCGCACCCGCATTCGCTATGTAAATAACACCATACACGACATTCCGCCGTTCGACAAAATATAAATCGTTTCTCATTTTACATCTATCGCTGCGAGCGAGTTCCACATTAATTAATAAAAATACATTTATATCGATTGCAAAGTCATTACGCAGGTTTGTGTGGGCAAGTGCTCTCGATCTGCATTCCGCGATGGAGGCGGTCGAGCTGACCGGCCTGACACGCTGTCATTATTTAATGTTATTTTCGCGTACGATTTTCTTCATTTATGTTCGGCTATAATCGCGTCGGCCTGACTGATATTTTCAGAACAGTTCACGTCAATTATACGCATGGAATTAACAAAAATCGAAAGAGACGACGATTGTGAAAGCGCTGAATCCTTCTAGCTTTTAATGTATGAATAAAATTTATGATTTACTGACTCTCGAGTCGCAACCACTTTATACTGTAATGGTCAATAAAAATGATTTCAGACAGCTATCTCATTTGTGTCAATTATATTTTGGAAAAGGTTTTTATTGACAGCAGTAATGATAAAAGCAATCAGCTATATTATGAAGGATATTTATTCGTTAGATGCATATACTTACTGTTTTATTATAACATACGTGTAATTATAATAATGAATCGATCGAACGGCTCAATTGGTTCCGGAGCTAACTTGTAATTAATGCAGAACTTTGAACTCTTCGTAGTTACATATAACTTTCCCAAGCAAATGTGTTTATTAACTAAGAATATCTAATATGTAAGTGCCTCATGTGAAAATTCCCAGTGTGGCAATAACTAAGCTTCATACCCATTTAAGCGCCTTTGGTTTCAAAGTGTGTTCACATGTATAGGGTCTGGCTGATACCTGATGATTTAGGCTTATTTGCCCGCTCAGAACAAGGTAAATCTTATATATGAACACATTTTTAATCTTAATTTAAAATGCCATTTTAATGTTATGACGCCACCAAGCCAATGTTTCAGACGATTATAGTGAGATGGGGAAAAGTGATGACCCGCGCCGTCTGCGCGAGCTATTGAAACTTAATGTTCAATTGATCATTAAAAAAATAAACAATACCCAACCTACACAGAGATCTCCAATCTTTTATTAATTATTGTCTAATATGTACAAACTTCTAATACTAAATAAACTATTAAAATAAAAATATAATATCCTAACACAGGAATTATAATATATCACATGGTATTTAATAACATAAAAAACACGGATGTAACCACAGAATAGGTAATATTTTGAATGGTCATTTACCTACTCGAGAAAACAATATGTAAAAATACTATACGACTGCTGCGCCGAATTCCAAAAAATTCTAAACAGTGTAAAAAATTACATTTTTATTTAGATTAGCTTTATTTGATTTTTTATTGATTTTAACATAACACAATAGGTATTATATTTGGATTGAACTTTAGGTATTCTTCTGTGTGAGAATAAAAGTTTTGACTCGAGAGCGTGCGCGCGCGCCTGCCGAGCTGCCAGATCAAGTTGTCACGTCAATCAAGAGGAGAAACGGACCTGCGCTTGACTTACTTTTTAATTTACTTACACACTTTGGAACATATCATTCAATTTTATGTACCCATCTATAAGTATTGAAGTTCACTTAAGCTTATCTCTTCGTTTTGAAGCCCGACATTACTTCTTCGGTAAAGCTTTCGCAAGTTACCTCGATTTTGGAGTCTTTAAGTATAGCTGTATCATTTAAAATGTAATTAAGTATGTAGATCGAGTATTTAATCTGGATTACCATTACGGTAGACTGTGATATACAAAAGAGCTACAACGAAGATATAACAAATAAAATAATAATATCCTATCTACTCTAGTTCTTTGCACTAAGGTACAGTCAACAGCAAAAGTAGATGATCAAAATCAGAAATTCAATAGTAATGAACGGAGTTCGCGTCAGAACTGTGTGGCGTCGAAGTGATTCAAAAGTATGTGATTGTAAATTATACCAAACATTTACTACTAGTACGGCTGCCATATAGCTGCGAACTCCGTTCATTACTATTGAATTTCTGATTTTGATCATCTACTTTTGCTGTTGACTGTACGACAAGATAAGAGTAATCAAATCGCCATCCTTGTCCCCATTCTTTGATCATAATAGTAATTGTAATAATCAAAATTTTAATTAAACAAAAGCTTAATAGAGTTCCTAAAGACATTTTTCGGACAGAGATTGGACAAATATTTGTCACTGGCTCATAGTGTGAGGTCGCAGTGTGAAGTGTCTCGGGTCCGAGTGAGCAATCATGCGCCGATGTTTACAAAAGCCGCTACTGTACGACGCGTACGCATACTCACACCTGTTAATGCACAATTTTATACCGATTTAATGTTTTTAGAAAGCGTATGTATTAATCAAGTTAGTAAAGTGTTAAATATGACCAGTTTGTGTGTGTGATGGCTGTGATTCAAACAGTTATGTTGTTTAGAAATTACAAACAGAGATCGCTTCTTTGTCCAGCTTATTATTAAGCTGGAAATTAAATGGGCAAATACACGCGTGAAGCATAACCCCCGTGCCATATTAAGTAATATAGATGGATTACTAAATACACTTCATCCACAATGTTGCCTGCTTCTATATGTGTAATGAAAATTAATGAGTAATAAAATAGTAGGTAGTTATCACATATTTACTTCAACTATAAATCTGTGTCTCAACCTCAACGCAGCTGACTCACAGATTTTCCTCAAAATGGAGGCTTGCTCTGCTGTTTACACGACCTAAGACTTAAATAAATTGAAATACAGTACATTCGTTACATTAGGTACAGTAGTTAATAAGTAATATAAAGTAATACTAAATTATATAAAATTACCTATAAAATATGACTGAATACGTATTAAAGAAAGAAAAATAGGTTTATTTGTCACAGAAACACGATTCATCATCGATTGTTTACGTTATCACGAACGATGAATTTGAATCGTAAATCAAAGATCGTAGCACGTAGCCGCTGTCACATTTTTCACGTAGGTATGTAGGCAGACTAGACACAGCCTCGCCATTACGTCCCGCTATTCACAAGTCATAGCACAATTGTTTCACTAATGAATCATACTTCAAAATAAGTAGTTTCTTTAAAAATGAAAGAAATGTGTGTCCGAAAGCGCCGCGGCGATGTTTTGAGCGCCGAGCGATGCCTATGAAAGAGAAACGCTCCGCATGTTAATATTGTAGATAATATGTGTGTTATGTTGCATACCTTGCGTAACAAGGCCGTCTGCAACAATGTGTAGAAATTTATAATAGTTAATTAAGTTGGAATACATTACCATCTTATCGTTGGCTAATAATCATCTAATTATAACTTATATTATTGACCACAAGAGTTAACGTTTATTTTTCGGCGTCATTATTGATCCTATGTCTGACTACTTTCATATTCACCTTTCCTATATTTTAGACAGAAGCTCTAGTGTCCATGTAACGAACCTACGAATGAAAACAAAGGAGAATCATTATTATCAATAAAACAGGTGCTTTCTATGATCAGATTAATTAACAGTGCATTCCTATTGTTTCATCTGCAGACATAGCAAATTAATATTTTCTATTGATTTCTATCACAGTACAACACTCTCAAATGTCAACTTTCTTACAAAATTAAACGGATATAGTACCTATAAACTTAGACTATAGATTTGACATTAGATTAAGCAATTGAACATCGAATAAAGCAATTGAACATCGAATAAAGCAATTTATTTTCTTTGACAAGCTCGGTCTTAGCTTCCATTAGAACACGTTGAAACAATTCTGAAGCCAACTGTTTGAAATTTTAAAATAGGTACACATTAATTTTTTTCTAACTTCCAACTTATCATTGAGCCTGGTGCACTTGTAATGTGAAAACTCCCCATGAAACCAGGAAAAGACCTAACATTATATTTTTAATATCTAGCTCAAGTAGCAAAATAAGTACAATTACAACAAATTGTTAAAATGAAATAATCCATCACGCTAAAGACAATTAATGATTGAAACTCAGTCTAGTAGATAACAGGTCTACCTAAATCATAATTAAAAGGCCAAGTCGACGTCATAATTTAAATTTAGTCCAAATGAGTAACTTTTCGTACATAAAGTTACTAGGTGTGTCTTTTAGATTTATTTATGGACGTATTAAAAACTGGCTGGTAGTAAAATATTAAGATAAAAGCATTTTAAATTACGGAAGACCAAATGTACCTACCTACATAAATCTGTGCAAGATTGTAACTGTGAGATTCTGTGACAGTCTTAAATCTTGCGTTACAGGCATGATGGACTTGTATGTACCTGTATTAAAAAAACAAGGTTCTGGGGATCAACATATGAGCCAACTTCCTGATTGATTGTATCAATTCCTTAAATGTAAACGAATGATATTAATGTTATTGCTTTAACGTGTTTACCTTTAACCTCATGAAATGTTAGTTACACGTTGGTACAAAGGCGCGTGTGATGACCGCTCACATTGCGAAGATCTGATGCCTCTGGCTGATGTCTTCCTAGTACTCTCCACTTTATTATTGTCAAAGCTATCAAGACACCTTCGAAGACACACTAATGTTATATTACAGAATATACGAGTTTACCGCGAACGCTGTATGAATGCCTGCTTTGAATACCTACATTTTTATATGCCATGATATATCATGACATTGCGGACACATCCGCCATCGCCCGCGATCAGGATCGGGCGAGTCACGAAGCGCTCAGTATCATATAGATATAATGCACTTAACATTGTGTTGCGTCCGGCTCGTTGCATAATATTTACCGGTAGCTAGGTACTACCTGTCACAGCGCGGGAGTTACGTCGGCTACCTACTGCCGTAATATTAAACAATAATTACTACAGCTAAAAGGTCGAGACCGCAAGCAGAGCGCTCACTCTATTATGGACGCAATAAACGCTCCGGGCATAAAGTTTAGGGCTCTATTAACTACGATGCCGATTAACTTCTACATAATAACGTTGCATTACTTCATATTAGTCTTCCAATATAACAAGAGAATTTCGATATAACTTCTTCGTTTACACATTAAATTTAAATTTCTCTCTTCTTGACATTCAGTTTTATTGCGGATAAGTATTATTCTGTGTACTCAAAAATTACGTTGCAGCTATTATATATTTCCTATGTAGGTAGAACCTACTAACGTTTAAAATTTTTATAATGGGTATAGAGAACACGATATCCACGAAGTCGTTACAAGTGGATTTTGGCCATAGACTCTAAATCCGGCAGTGTAACGGTACTTCAGCGAATCACTGCTAGTATTTTTATACTATACTAGTAAAGGGTATTTTTTTAGACGTATACAAATTCAAAATAAAATAAAACTCCTAAAACATAATTTCATTATCATGGTATTGGATTTATTTAAAAGATATTCTTATGCCATTAGTGCTTAAAAATGATTTCGGGCATATGGGCGCCACGGCTGGCTCGAATGAAGCGTAATCGGGAAGTCAATTTTCAACCACTTTTTCGAGCAACTGGGGCCGTATATCGGCAATAACGCGGCAAATGTTGGCTTTCATGTGGTCCAACGTCTGTGGTTTATCTGCGTAGACGTGTGACTTCACATATCCCCAAAGAAAGTAATCCATAGGTGTGAGATCACACGATCGTGGAGGCCAGCTCACAGGTCCATTACGCGAAATTATGCGATCTTCGAATGTTTCCCGCAATAAATTGATGGTGTTGCGCGCTGTCCAAGATCTTTCCTCAAAATTTTCCACAAAGTGGATGGGCACAGCTCTAATTGCTGTGCACGATGGCGAATCGACTCATTCAGGTCCTCTTGAACACTACGCTCCACAGCAGCAATAACTTCTTCTGAGCGCACTGTACGGCGTATTTGTGGATGCGTATTATCAACTAGAGTGTGCGTGGTACGAAAACGATCCATTGTTTTCCGAATAACTTGCTCGGATGGACGATTATATCGACCGTAAACTGGACGTAGGGCACGGTAAGTTTGGCGAACTGAACCATGGTTTTCAAAATAAATTTGCACAATTTGCAAGCGTTGTTCTGAAGTAAGTCTATCCATTGTGAAATAGCAAAACGTACTGAACACAAATATACCGCCAACTGTCAAATTGTCAATCACTAGAAACAGTGTTGCCAATTTAAAAACCAAACCACTAAAAAAACACCCTTTACAAAACTTTTTGTATCGCGAATTACGAGCATGTACGTACAAAGTAGGTACCTAGGTACCGTCGCCGTGGGCGGCTGATCGCTCTGCCCCGCTTCTGCATAATATCTAGGTGGATCGTAATGGCAAATTCCAGTATAAGTGAGAGTGCCTGATTTAAGATAAGATTACAGACTTTAAATATAGAATTTATTTCGCATTTTGTAGTGAAATATGGACAGCCTGTATAATGTATATTCTAAACGACTAAACAGATTATTGTAAACCAAAAGTTGATTACCAAACTACTTTTTGCCAAATATTTAAAGAAGTAATCTCGCCTACATCGCAACAAGCAATAACCGGACAAGTCAATAAACGCCGATATAATAGTAGATTGTAGGAAAAATCCATTAATCAACCTGACATTCTAACCATGGATTTATTGGCATATCAAGATCGTAATAAAACATAAATATATATATTCAAGTACCTAATAATTATTTTCTTTTTAAACGACATCACGTATTATTTTTTTCAATACTTGTAGGTAGGTACGTAGACACCACAGGTAAATAATGAGTATTGATAATGAATTCAAAATTTATTTTGTGACGGATATTTCAAAAGGTTTTATAATAACAAATATTATTTCTATTAGGTACTGCCGATGTACCAACACAATGCCACGGAGTTCAATAAAATGATGTGACACGTTAAAATATATCAATAGATAATTATTAATTTATTACAAATCATTACTAAAACTAGTTATGACAGTAATATGATTTCAATAACGTTTATTATCGTCGAGATTGTTAGTGTTTAACCTCTGACTCCCGCAGCTTAAGCCCGCCCCGTGATTTCACTTTCTGTGAGATGACAAGACGTTTATGTGTAAGAATTAGTAACATTTTCCTCAGTCGCTGGCAAAAAAACATAAATGATAATTAACAAGATTATAAATATTAATTGGTAATTAACCAATTAATAAAAATATCATCACAAAAATATATTTGCATAAGAAAGTTCATTATAGTAGAACTAATTCATATTACTCGCGTCTAAATGTCAACGTCATCGTTGCAACTGCATAATGCGCTGTTACTATGCATAACAACACCAATAAACATCGGACATTATCATTTAAATCGTGATATCTTGCACCAGTCACTAAACACAGCAATAAACATGTTATATGCTTTTTGCCAATTATATTATGTTTTGCAAAAGCATGTGGGCTTACGAAGCCCGTATGGGATAAGTTTCTCATAATATATTCTGCTTTATAGTTTCTTCTCATACTCGTATAATGTACAACTTACAATGTACCTACCATAAATCATTTTTCCCAAGCAAGCTGTGTAGCATGTAACTTCGAAAATATTACCACTATTTACTTCAATTTAATCTTGTTTTACAGTACATACAAAATCTTTTTCATAACTTTCATAATGCCTATGTATCTTAATATCAATAGTATTAATTATCTATTCTAAAGCTCTCCGAGGTTAGTGTGTGTGATCAAGTCTTAAGTCTCAATGGAGGATCATCTCTAATGGAACATGCATCTTGATCGTTTCAATATATTCACAAATGGTGAATCGCTCCAAATTAAGTGCCTAACTCCTTTTACGAAGTATCGAGCATCGTTGGTGGGTTGCTGAGGCTTGTTCTAGCCCTTGATAGGTAACAGTAACACCGTATTTGGAATTTTTGTTGGTCTGCCCGTAAACTTATGGGACATCAATTAGAATTTGTATCATGACACACTAATTTAATGCAGCCTGTATCCTTGTAAATACTTTGAACGAATATGTCTGATGATAAGTTAATGTATTCGTGGCGTGTTAATCTCGAAGAGCCGAGACTTTTAATTAGAACATTGACAGTTCGAACATTGGAGATAAAATTTAAGAAGAATATCATCATCATTATTCTCTTGCCCTTAACCCAATTTATTTGTGGTCGGCGCAACATGTATTTTTCTTCAATACTTCTCTATTAGTCGTCATCTCGGTAGGCACCCCAGTTTTAACCATACCATCATTCACACAATCCATCCATCGTTTCTTTGGTCTTCCTCTACTCTTATACAAGAATATATCAGGTATTAATGAATCTGTGATTAAGGATATAATGTAGCATTTAATTACTTGTGTCGATGGCTGTCTATACCTACGAGTCCGCGGAGCGCTTGTGCCACGCGCCGCAACCGGATGTTCCTCACCAAATGCACAATCACACTAACACAAACTCTCACGAATTTTTCTCCCAACGCTTTCACGTCTTCCACTAATTATTATCCACTTTATCGGGCATCTTCAATTTGATTTACGTCTACCTCTTACACAGCTCAATTGGTACACTTTTTCTTTTCGGCGATATAATTTAAGTCTACATTAGTTGCGAGCGGTGCCGATACCGGTGCGACTGGCCACCACTCGCGGTACAAAACGCTAATTACTTACCACCAGGCTGGCATTACATTATTACTCCTATCACATAATGAGGATTTTGGGATTAATTGCGTTTGTTCGACGCCGCTATAATTAGCGATCGTTATAGTTAGGTACATCTAGGGTTTACTACTTAGAAAGTTATGTTTAGTTACAAATTCGAAGTTTATGACGTAGTTCACACGATTGAGTATTTAATTGTTTTACGTTCATTTATTGTATTGCTGAATTCTCGTTAAAGTCTATAGTGGAGCTTATTTTCTGAGAAACCTCGTCCCAGCCTTCATTGTTTATGGGAACGTTAAAGTTTTATTAATATCAGATCACGTTTATATTAATTAAATTGTGGATATAAAACATGACAATACGTAAAGAAACCAGTGTAACGTAATATTATGTTCATAAACTTACAATTTTTGTTTTGTTCTTGTTTACAAAAGTCGATTTAGTAACATTGCACAAAAATTTGTCTCTCACAATAAAATAGTTGACCCTTCATACGAATAATATAAGAAAATAATTAAAAAGCTCAATAGGTTGTTTCATGCATACTGTACTATGTTAAAGATTAAGAATGCTTATAACAAACGGCTTTCAAGTCCGTCCATAATGATGAATATCTTCTATTAGAGTGTTTACAATCAATGAGGCTAATTAAAATATCAATGGCATTAGAGATGTATGGAAGAGTCTGTATGTGTACTATTGTATGATAACACTCTTGTGTTTTGTAAACAGAATTTAATTAACTCCGATTAGTTCCCCTGGCATAGAACAGCTTAGCGCACTTACCTACATTTTATAATTGGCCAATTCTTTCATGAGTCATCGATTTAGAAGAAAAGGAAGGTTATAAAAAAACTTGCTGAGAAGTAAAATACACGTGTATCTATATATCTATAGATAGTATAACTTAGAGGTTCACTTCCACGTAGACATCCACAGTGCTAAAGCGTGTAATTCTTACTCGCGTGGACATTTTATACCCTATAGAATTATACATTTTTGTGATTGAAAAATTGGTCAGAAAACAGTTTTATAAAATTTTTAAGTCGTTTTTTTTATTAGAATCCTAATTTTATTATTAAGACCGTAACTCTAAATTTAAATTACTCGCAGATGTGTAGGCTTTAAATCATAGTTAACCTATTTGAGTAATAACCACAAAGCTGCTCATGACTAACATTCCCAAAATATAGGTACAATCCATTGTTATCTTTACAATAAAACGCCATTTTAGCAACATGTCTAGCAATTATCTCTGTCACAACACAAATTTCAAACAAATAATGAGACGTTCGAGTTGAATTGGTCAATCAATAACCATGACAGGCGCAACGTGTGCGCAGTGCGCAGGCGGCGAACGGTGAACACTGCATCACCGCACAAAGCGGCGACGATCAAACATTATAAAATCAACTTTCTTTGTTAATAAACTACTGAAAAAACAATTTAAAAATGTTGCGAAACTTAATTTTCAATAATAAAACTTTTATTAAGTAAATTTTTACTGTAATTATAATAATGCAAACGTGAACGCTAATGTAAGGTTTTCATCACGACTTTCCTTCGTTGTCTCTTTCGGCGTCATCGTCCGCGCTGCGTGTGATGCAAGCTAACATTAACCGTAACACGAAGTCAGCAGTGCGCGCACGCACGCCACACACACGCCACTCGAGCGCCACGCCACACCGTCTAGTGACTCATTATAGGCCACTGCCAGTGGCGTGAGAATCACATCAGACAAATCGTGATTTGTCTATATAATAGCAGAAGCGCAGTTTTTATTTGACATAAGTGTGAGCCATCATGTTCATTAGCCATTTCAGACTTTCTTTTTATGTTAAAATAAGACCAACTGAGATTTATTAAGTTTCCTTTGATTTCATCTCATTGCTCTTGGTCTAAGTGCTTCAAAATTATCGTTTGCAGTTGTTAAAAAATACCCATACAAAGATGTTGAAACCTGTTTAGACAGCAAATTAATCTATTTCTGCAAGAAAATTCAACCAATTTGAAATTGTAGCATTCTGAATGGTGACAATGACATAGATGAAAGAGATTAAGTTACGTTTGAATTTCTATTCAACTATAACTATTTACCATAGCTTCAAAACCGGCTTATCAATAAACAAACCCATTAAGCAATAGCTGAAGTTTCAGCATTCTCACGCTTAAATAAGATCGTCGAAGGTAAGTAAAATGGCAAGTATTTTACGTAAAGCGGGGAGTCGTGGTGTGTTACAAAACGCGGGGTATGGCGTGACGGTATGTCGCCGACTCGCCGTGCTCCGCCGCCACGCGAGCAGCCATCATGCTCAGCCGCCTAATGATATCACTGAGCTGCGGGTTGTACACACCCGGAACATATCAACTAGACAAAGCACTAGATAGGTTTCGTTTCTCTTCTGATGAACAGAGTTGAAATAGATTATTTTCTGGACCGAGTCAAGAATCCTGTTTCAGGGTAAACAGGATTCTTGACTCGGTCGCTTTGTCCTGTTTACCGGTTTACCTGTTTTGGTAAATAACGGGGATATTAAGTTACACCATTTAAAATATTTATTGACAAATATGTAAGATAATATTTACATAATTTTAAAGCTAACAGTCTTAAATTAACAATAATAATATGTACAAGTAAATAAAGAGGGAGGGAAATCAAATCACAAAATTCATGCAAGGTCATTGAAGCATCAAAAAATTCATTCCATTAATATTGTATAACAATGCAGGCGTTTTACTTTACTTCAACAGCCTAGATGAAAATACTCTTAAGTATGAACAATATAAAATATAGTTACTTGTTGTTTTGACAGAAGGAGAAAGTAAATCTTACTACGCTTTGAGAACTTATTCAAAAATATATAAATCAAACATGTTATTACAGAATTGTTTTGAGTAATAAGATTATAAGGAAATACTCAGACACTTTCGATTCTTCTCAGAATCTCGTCACGCCCCACAAGGTGATAAAACGTATCATTCTATAATGTGAAAAATATCTACAGTTATTTACATTTCATCTAATACATCAATTCACAGCTATTTATTTGAAGAAAGTACTAAATGAGATGCTTGACCAACATTCGTGGTTTTTGTACCGTTTACGTATTATCATTGCCAGACTTCAAACGTTAAACTACTTACCTAAGTCTTTTTTTGTATCTACAAGACTGTTTATTTACACTATCAGTCATGCAACTTGAGACTAAATATGTGAGTTTAACGTTTTGAAAAAATATTATTCTAATGTTCAATTATTAATCAGAGCTTTCTTAAACGAAAGTGTTTCCTTTGTATTGTATCTGAATATTTTAAAAATATCGTATTCGATCACAAGTAACTCAAGCAAGCGAATAATATAATTGTACGGAGCACAGAGTGATCATTTCGGCGTGATAATAGAGCAAAGCTTGGCGTGGGTAGCGGTGGTGGCGCGAACCGGATCTAAGCCCGCGATAGATCATGTTGCGCGCGAGTCTCGCACTTCGCCCCGCGACCACTTCGCACGCCCCTCGCACTGTCTAGGTACGTAAACAACACTGTCGTCGATAGCCCTTTAAAAACAAATGTCCTTCATATTAATTATGGAAAAAAGAAAAGTTTATCCACAGCACCCCTATACTTCGGATTTGGAACCTTAAATACTCAATATTCAAAACTTGAAGCCTATATCTCTGTTCCCCTAATCTCTAATATATTATCTTCAGACTGGCATAAAGCTAACCCATCCATCTACCACTTTATGCCTAAAAAGTTCAGTCTGAATTTCCATTAGTCCGAATCACTGAATATGAAAACCACCCCGCGTTCCCTGAATTCATACAGCTCATTAGGGTTAGAGATATTTAGGTCAGCGTTAAGTATTTAGGTCTGAAGTTATTCAATTAGTTATTAAGAAGTAGGTACAGTCGTATCAGCATTAGTGTTTAGGTACAAAATGTATTAAAACAGCATGCTCTACGTTAACCAGACAAACGTGTTTTGTTTAGCTGCTAAGCTCTACAATTACATTACTCTTGTAATTGATCAATTAGGAGCACTCGCTAAGATGGAAGACAAATGATATAAGTATTGGCAGTGTATAAATCGTTAGAAAAGTAGGTTTAGTAAATTAACATTATAACAGCTACCTATACATAATGCAGGTTCTACTAATATTTAAACTGACATGTTCAACTTAATATTTGCTCGTTATAATACATCATGGTTATTAATTTGTTTGATCACACCGTGTGAGAAAAGAGTAAATAATTTAATGTACCTGGATGTAGGTACGTTTACAAGGTTTTGTGTACGCATGGTAGGTTATATTACCTACAAACTATATATAACTAAAAAATGACGCCACTAATAAGGAACACTAGGAAAGTAGGAAACATAATCCAACTAATTATTAATTTATTCCGCAAAAATGCATTAAATGAAATTCAAATTCTATGCATACATAATAATGTGTTCAAACTAACATACAAAATTATAATCTGTGAAATTCTTGCTATTAAAATAATGTTCAGCTTAGCCGAGATGTTCCGGTTAACTGTAGATATTTAGACACCAGACAATATAAAAGCGTCATAATAGATACTTAAACCTTTCGGCTTAGCGATGTTTCAAAATTAAATATAAAAACATTATGGAAGGAATGTTATTGCCGGTCCGGTAGCTCATCCCACGCGAATTGAAATCGAAAGAATATAATCGAAACACGTCCGTGATCATAAAAATACTTTCAAGCGAACACGAAAGTGTTATCAGTTGAAATGACCCTCAATGATTGTTTTGGAATTTGGAACCAAATCTGAATGCGTTTGTGTATACAGTTGTACACAAAGAACAAAAGTGCACGTTGAGATTGAGAACAAATGTCTGCACAGTGCGATAAGTATGTACTCGGCGGTGGTGTGAGCCGTCGCCGGCGACTCGGCGCGCGGCGTGCGCAGCGCCCGCCTCAGCCGCGCAGCCGTGCGGCCACTGCACTCGCTTCGATTTCACTTTTATTAGCAATCCACTTAATTGGATACCACAGTTGCGGTTTTATTCATTTTGCAGATTCATCTGGGACGAATTTTTAGTATTGTAATAATGACAAAGCCAGATAAGGCTTCAGTTCTCACTGCAAATGAAGGTAGTTAACGTTACTTTATGTTACCCGCATTATGAATAACACGTAATGTTTTATATCAATCTTTATAATCTGAGACTTTTGAATTGTGATTCTATGGATTAGATAGACACGTGTGTAACGTCAACACAAGGATCATACAAGAAAAGTGTTTTCTAATTGAAATTGTTTCAGAGTCAGAGTCAGATCATGTCTATGCCTTGTCTGTTGACTCACACACCACCTAAGATACTGCCTGGCCTGGCCTCGGGCCTGTGTCCTGTCCCTGTATAACCCCAACTACTTCCCATAAGAATATTTGTCTTCAGAGTTCAGGTAAACAATATGCACCAAACTTCTCAAAGGTCCGCAAGATAAAAACTGTAGGTATATTTAGGTAAACTTCCTTGAAATGCTCCGGTTTTATCGTTAAGACACGAAGGTCAGTTGAACCGCTGAAAAAGTACAATGCGAATTAAAATTTAATTTATACCTAAAACTACGCTTGTAATCCCACGCTCGACAGCTCGGATTAAATAACATTAATGGAGTTTTTGTTCAGCAGCGCGCTGGTGGAACCCAGCCGTGTATTGTAGACCTAGTCGGCACCGGCTACCTATGCCCACCATCCACAGTTCCACAGACCCTCTACATGTGACACAGTACGCTCAGCCACTACACCAAACAATAGCAACGAACATTGTATACGTGACTACAACTGCATTCAATTACGTTCGTACGTGAAGTTCCTTAACTCGTTTATTTTTGCGCAAATTTCGTACATATTTGGGCAAAATTATTATACAGGAAATAAGTCACAAGGACGTCTGAGATGCTGCTTGCATGATATAATACTTCCTATTATCTAATTCAAATCACGTACAGAGCTAGGCCCCCGAAACACAAATGTCGGAATTGCCAGAATAAAAATAGATCTGAGCTCATGAATTGATGTCTAGAAAATTGAGTTCAGTGGGCAAAATCGAATTAGGACATAGTGCCGTAGTATACAATAGTACAATTTGCATTACCTGCTGATATGTATTGTACTATTGTGATACTGCTGGTTCGGTTCTGCACTTGAATGTAGGTAGTAATTTGGCCGTTTAATTTCCGCGTCCAAGTGTCACTGAAGGACGTTTGAAATGTCATTATCTCAATCGACGCGTGCTTTTGTACTCTTATTATTATTTCTTGCTGAGATCGATTTGTAACACAACAGATGAATCATTGTGTTTTTTATTGTATTAATTAAAATGTTAATTAATGTTATTGTATAATTTATACTATCGTATCCATATTTAGAAACTGCTGACTCTCAAAAATTTTATAATTTTTACATTCATTATTTTCTTACAATTTAGATATTAAAAATTGTTTTACTAATTTTAACATCAAGTTTTCGGGCAAGAAATTGCTTGCAAATATCATTATGCTAGTCAAATGCAAAAGTGGGAAAATTTTAAGGGGAATGGCTACGAGCTACGGCTCTACGAAGCTACGACCTGCTACGGCTACGGGCGCGGAGCGGGAGCCTGGGAACGGCCAATGAGGATTTGCAATTAGGCTTCATACATTTATGGTCTAAGTACATAATTGTTCGTCTTAAGCACGACTTACTAATTAATGATAAAAACTAAGATAAACCGGAACTGTTTCTATGTACAATGATGACTTTCACTTGCACTCTATCACAGAATATTCCAACAACAAACCAGTTTTCGATTTTGTGGTTAGTTTGAATTTTAGCTAGAGCTTTACATTTTTTTTTTTATACTGCATATTAATTTGCTTATCGTACGACGATAAACTAATGGAATTCTATTCGGATTTCATTAGAATACGAACAGGTTTCAAATAAATTATGGGTTAGAAAATGAAATTGCCAAATTAATTGCTCATAATATCAGCATAATTTTCGAATGACTTCGTGACAAACAAAATAAAATAATGCAGTATGCTGCATCGTTTCATATTGCGCTCGTATTTGTAGTTCCGGGCAGTGTGTTGCAGACTTTTTCTCGCCTGCCATAAATATTTTCCCAATCTATAATTATTTTAATGCTGGGCGACAAGGGAAACCCCTTCCTACTGCTATAACAGTATGTTAAATATCTTGAGACAGACAGCTCGTCGGAACTCAACCACGACGCTCAAGTAACATAAAATATGCAAGTAGCAACAAGCGACATGCGGTCAGGATATAATGATTTGTGCCAACACGACTTCACATTGAGGAAAAACTTAGTACATATCGGTAAGAGTAGCGTACAGGATGTAAAACAAAAAGCGGCCCACACGTGTATGTCCTCATTATACCTCTAATAGGAGGACCCACTTCCTAGCGGCCAAACAAACAAACAACGTAAGCTAGTGCAAAATGCTAAACGGCCCGTCCTCGCTCTCTTCTTACAAATACGCGGCAGCCTGATTGTCGACATACTTACGGAGAATAGTGGCCTCTCCTTATTCATAATGATTAAAGCACATTGATATAATGCATTCAGATAAGTAAGTTGATTTTTACCTTCACATTAAAATATTTATCAGAAAATTTTCCATGTGGTTAAAAAACAAATTTAAAGTAAAATTACTAGGTATAAAATGTAGACGTACCGAATACATGTTAATTTGTTGCGGAATCCGAGAGCAATAACCGACGGCACTGCTAGCGGTATTCGGCGGTTTCTTCGACTCTAATATTCGACAAAAACCACCGTCTGCTGTGTATGTGTGCTTGTGTTTATGAACTACTACGAAACACTTCATATATATGTTTGATTTGAGTGTATTTCTACATATTAAGCTTAATGTGGAGATTAGTCACGCTACGGCTTTAAAAGATGTGAGTCCGTATCTCGTATCGTATATTATTAGATTTCGGAAACTATGACGTTGTCACTGTACACGTATGTGTTCTATATATTTGTCATTTGACATATAAATAGAACAGAATACAGAACCTTTAACAACAAAGGTTTAATTATAAATATTTACGGTATATAATGGTAGTAAATAAAAAAACACTCGAGAGTGGAATCAAAACACATCAAATGAATAAGTTACTGGGTTAGCAACACTAAATGTTTATGCATGCACAAACATGTTCTATGACAAACGGCATTGTTCAGTAACATAAAGATACTGATTGGAATAGATATTGAATGAAAATGTAAAAAGCCTGACAGACGGCATAGCTTCACATTATTTTTGTTTTCGTCTGTACCTGTACCGGAAAGAACGTACATAACGATATTTTCTTCTGCTGTCATTAATCTTAGCGATGGAGATTTCTCTGTTTATTCTAATAAAATGATCATTAAGACGCAAGTGGAAAAATATAGATAGAGTGGATTGGCAATCAAAAAAGATTTATTATATAGATAAGCAACTTTCTTTTCAAATTCAACATTTACAAAATAAAAATCATTCAGAGCGAACTACTTTTTATGTTTTACCCTTTTATAAAATGCTGTATCTACCGGAACACATCGTTTATTTCTCAATCTACCCTAGATGTAAATGATTAAACCCACATTTTTTATGTCGTCATAAAATTCTAAAGTTGACCATTGCTGTGCTTATTAATAAAAACACAGTAAATTATCCAATAACTTGATGTTTATTTTAAAGTACTTTAACAACTAGAGAAGTAAGTGTTCTTAATGTACGATGATTACTTATCGTGTCGTAAGTTTATGAAACCAAATTGATTGATTGAATTACCTAACCACCCATCAATTAATACGACTACAGATGGTAGAGGTAACTGTAAACTATAATTTATCATCTATGACTAGGTGTGACACAATTTTTCATACGGAATTGAAACGAATAAATTGATAAGTACCTAACTTATCAATTGTATTCATCTTTTATTCATATCATCTGTATTGTTGTTATTATATTTCTTTAGTAAATTAACAAGGGCGAGTGGACGAGTGACTGATACCGATACATAAATCTAAAACTGTTTCTTCTTTTAGTTACTACCCAGTTAAAATCCTCGCTACTTGATGTTCACAGAAACGCGTATCTTCTAATGAAAAGGATAGTTAATTTCCAAAAGTAAAGAAATGGCACCAGGTATTCGTAGGTATCATCGACAAACGTTCCATCCATCGTTTACATCTTTCCTTTTCCGTGAAACTAAAACTAAATTCGAATCTAAACATAAGAGATGAAGCTTGTAAACTTCTAAATAGTAATTACGCAAACCTTCCTTACTTGCGAAGTGTTTTTGTGTCAATCACGCTTTTACTGACATACAACATTTTCCTCATTGCGTACCGAAAGTTATCAATCAGCTAGAGCCTAATGAATTAATCGTCTGTTTTTGTTTCAGGGGTAAAGGTTACATGCTGTACGGCAAGGACAAACACTTTCTGCGCAGGAGTGCACGTCGCGGTTGGCCGAGCACCAACCTTCCGCGTCGCGCCGCGCCTGCGCTCCACACGCGAGGGGTCAAGGCTCCAACACTGCCCATTTTGCTCTAATTTACTCAACTAAATAGTTTTTTTAACTCATTTGCAACTTAATTAGTTCTTTGAAAAAATTAAATTTGTTTTTTGTGGTTGTTAAGGTTGAATATTTAATGTGCACCTGCTAGGTGGTTGAACAGAATCTATCACTAGATAGTAGCGTGGTATGGCGTGCTAGATTAAATTATTTTAAAAATCATAACTCATTGAGATAGTACGGGTAAATAAATAAAGCGTGGGCGGTTCAAATTAGAAATAATTATCGGATTCTCATCAAACTCAACAATAAATATTTACAATAAAAGTTCGTTTATTATTAATTTTATTCTTTATTTTTCTTTTATTGTGCCATTTTTTGAGTATTATAAGCATTTATTTTATATACATTACATTATATATTCATATTATTATTTATATTTTATGTAATATATACATCTTAAATACGAGAGTTAATTTAATAACTTAAAAATTGTATTTGTAACCTTAGCGACTGTTTTCACTGTATTGTATCCTATTGTTAATCTGTGAACAGCGTTGTGGGCTGCAATATCGTCTATACGTTTTGTGTTTTTCGTGTTTCTATATTTTATATTGTAGCTGTTTGTTGTTCCACTTGAAAAACGATAAAATAAAATAAAATATTATAATTATTAATTACATAATACATAATTAACGCAGAGAGATTTGTAAGCTGTCATTATCGCACTTTCTCCGAAAATCATAACAGACCAGACAGGCGGAGTCGATACACTGCGGAGTATTTTACACCTTCGAATTGGCGAGAGTTATAGATTGTTATTATTATGTTAGCTGCGTACAGCATCGAGTTACGTGGCCACCATCCCACGGTTTTGATTTGTGATTGGCACTTATGGAAATTCAATTGGTACTCTTACTTTTTGGTTCAAATAATCATAACTTTGGCCGTAAGAGCTCCGATGAGTGGTAGTGAGAAGGAACACTCTCTGTGCTTATTTGGAATACCTACATTCAATGCGCTGTTACGACGTGATAGAACATCAAATACTCAATCGATACATTCACATGAATAAATGATATGATCAATAGAAAAGAGACTGACTCTGCTCAACGACGTAATGTTTCTAAAGTATCGATAAACTAAGCGAAACTCCCTTCAGACCGTGTAGTCGATTCCCGACGAATGATATCAAACATTACGTTAGGCCGCTTATTCCACAGAAAGGTTACCGTTTTCACATTACGTCGTACACTGCCTTAAGAATGCTATTGTTTAACCAACTAACAAACAGTACTCCGTGTAACTATTTTCATTCGCAAGGCTCCCTAATTAATCAATTACAATGTGCACAAGTAGGTACATAAGGAATAGAGAATTTCTTCACTAACTATACTACATACTATTGAACTACGTCGATGGACACCACTTAATCGTTTTATGGTACTTAATTATGTTTGAGATCGTAAATATCTACTAATATCTAAATATACATCGTATCTTTGTAATTATCAAACAAACTATTAAGTATTCACTTTCCAATGGTTTTCTCGTTTCTACATGGACGCGGACACAGAAATCTAAAGTCTTATTCATACGACTCTCGTGGACAAGATACTCTATTGTTCTTATCTTAAACCGACATAGTACCTACTCTATGTTATTGCACGTTTGTTTGCGTGGCCGATACGAAACTACCTTCTGCCTTAGATATAATATACACATTATATATCTATACATAGGTATGTATGCAATTTCAACGTATGTAACACTAAACTGAAACAAATACTTTAAATATATCTGCTAAGATTTAGTTACTACATATCTTACTCAGTCAAGGAAAATAATGATTAAAAACCAGGGTGTTTTTTAGTCTAGACACTCAGTTGTCTCAAAACGCAGCCTCCAAGTAGTTTTATTTCTGACAATCTCAGTTGAGAAAAAATGGGTTTTGTTTATTTTAGATATTGGCAAATAAAAAACCAGTTCCGGAACGGTGACTAGCCATAACATGCAAACTCTCAAACCGATACCATTCCAAATGTGATGTGCCTTATCCATTAAGACAAAACGGCGCGTGATTTTTTTAATCAGTAGAGTGTCAAAGAAAACTCTAGAACTATACTACTCTACGAAATGCCCTCTCACGCTTACACTTACTACACTTTCGATTATACATTGGCAAAAAACTTATAAATTACTATGCATCCAAATAAATAGGTGTACTTAATTTAAAAATTATCTTATTTAATTTCTAAAATAACAAATTATTATTTTGCTAGAAACAGAGCAGTTTTTTCTTGATAAGTTAATGGCTTTTAATAGGTTCAAACTTTATCCTTAGCTTTTCCAGAGAACATTTGTTTAAAGGTATGGCTGGCAACAATCAAAGATCTAATAAAGAAAGTACCTATAGATGGTGGGTACATACACTATAATAGGCCTAGCACAAACCGACAAATGCTAACAAAGAAATCATGATTTTCCTGTTCAGTTAACTTTTCTTTCAATGATTACAATATATACAAATTCTATGTATTATGTTTGAATGAATTACTTAATCTAAAGTTTCTGGAAATAAAATGTTCTTTATTTGCTTTTATCTTTTGTTAGTTGAGGCGTAAATACAATGTTGTCGGTGACCCACTAGATGAAATCGGAGTGGATGCCGAAACAAAAAGCTAGAAAGGTACTAATTCATAATTTTAAAAGAAATATTTATTTACCCAATTTCTAACGTGGTGATATTACTTTGGACGTTCAAGTCCACGTCCATAAAATGTATGGAATTATTTGCACGTTATAACCTTATCGTGGACGGATATTTAAAAGCGTCTTCATATATCTCCATACATTTTACTTCCCTATCTTATCGTGATGCCGTGATGTGGACGTGGACGTCCACGATAATATCGTCACATTAGAAATTATAAAAGCGCACATTATATGTCATTAAAGTTGCACGCCGTAACAAGTCGTAAAAAATTGAAGCATTTCAGTTCGTCATTTAAATGAGATCGACTAGACACATCGATTTCCAACGTTCGGAATTGGAACACAATTAAAAGGACAAATCGTGACGCATTATAAGGTATAGTTAAGAATATCTGTGGCGGCTGAGCCGTCGTGTGGAGCATTTGATTGCGTAACGCGATCATGCGCCGACGAGCCACGACGACCGGCGCTCATGCTCAGCATCCACGGAGCTATTTCTATTCACCGCTCCTAACAATACACATTAAGCCAAATACAAATAAGCAATGAAGGTGCATTCAAGTTTTTGAATTGGTTCAGACAATGTCCTCCAATGTACCACTTTGCTTTGCTGTGTACATCCCAGCAAGCTTATGAGAAAAAGATAGATGTAAAATAGCGCAGTAAGTGCGATCTTGGCATTATCAGTTTTAGACTGTGGTAGACTATTCAGCGCCTCGTAAGATTTGCTTCTTATTCTACAGCGATCTATCCCTGAACATTTTGAAGATCAGAATGTCTACTAAACGGCACAAAAAAGTAGAAAACACAAAAATATTTCACGAATCCTATTCTTAGATATTTACTGACAACTATTTTCTCTTCAAGGTACAATAATATCCATAAAGATCGTTTATCCCAACCTTAATCTAACACCACGTAGATAATGGTCGTCTCCGGATCATTGGTATGTACAAAATGTCTGCATGTGAATAAATTCTCTCGATTACAAATCAGACTTACTTCCCGAATACTCTCCGGGGCAAAAGCGAATTGATTCTACTTAGAAACTCGTAAATAATAGCGTGTTAGGTTTAAAGGCCCCAAAGGTGCATAAGTCAGGTTGATAGCCCAGCCCAGTGACCTCAGGCGCAACAGCGACTAGATTTCTTATCTTTAAGATATTGATGGTAACGATGGCTTATACACTCATTATGATAATATTCACTTAGCCTAGAGAGTAGCCTTAGTCCTGAAAATTAAACGATGGAAATTCAGAGTGCTTATGCCAAAAATGCTTTTAAATTACATAAGTAATTATTTTAGGACTTTAGGACGACATTACGTCGCGTGATTTTCGTTGTAAATTATCATCACAGATTTTTCCGTCACGTAATTCTTGATAGATTTGTCGTTGTTTATAAAAAATAACATCCTCTGTCCGATATTTCTAGGTATAATAAGTGAAAACTAAATGGATTTTTTTATGTGTGTACAAAGACATTCTTTTGCTGTGTATTCTACATAATTAGATGTCATTCATCTTTATGTAGGATTTTTTCTTTTTCAGCTTGCTGCAAGTCAGCAATGGCATTACACGCAGTGATGTCACGAATTCAACAAGCCATTCGAGTTTGACTGAAGGTAGTGTTGCGAACAATACACGCTCCCCTTGCCGGCTCCGAGCTAACAAGCTCCATCACCTTCATGCCATCTCATTGTACTATCGCCACGGGCTAATTCGTACTGTGACGTCGTATCCTTTGTCCAATTCAATACTACTCTCAAGGTAACCGCGGCCCGCTATAAAACACTTACTAAAGACAATAAAACACTTATCGTGGAGATATCGTTAAATGCTTTAATAACTGCAGATCGGCTAACAATTAGAAATATGGAGGTTTTATCAGGATTATCCGAATAACGGAATTCTTTTGGAAAAAAATCGCCACCAAAAATGTTTAATATAATGGGCAATTCAATAAATGGCACAAGTGGCGTGTATTTTCAAAAATGTAATCAGGTACAGTACTTTTGAAATCAATGTAAAGTTTGGCATAAGAGCTACATAAATAATGCAGTTAAATATTTCAGGTACACTTCTGTAAAACATGCAATATGTAGGTACACCTCTTAGGTACCTACACTATAATATATATTACTAAGTATACATTATAGGTATATAAGAAGTATTTATTGTAATCTAAAGCAATAACCCATAAAGTTAATTCTGAACCGGATATAAGACAACTGTACCTATAAACATGAGTACTTGCTACAGACCCCGGTTTTATAAGACAGCAAGTTTTTCTTCCGTTCATACCTGACTTGTAATTTAGCTTAAACGTTTTTATTAGTCTCGACGTGTAATTTGAGTGACACAGAATCAGATCAACAAAGTCGGAGTAACACAGTGCAAATGCAACATTTTAAATGTTATTTAATAATCCAGATACCAATAAGAATCTTACTAGTCAATGGTAAGTGCTTAGGGAAAATTCTTGTTTCTCATTAATGTTGACATATGCTACGTATCCATGTATACTTTTTAATCTTTGTAGCTCTGAGTACTCATTTTAACCGATAGAGCTATATAAATTGGTATTTTAATGCCGTCTTCTGCAGTTTAATTCATCATTACAAGTGACAGTAAAGCCGCGTTACATTTCCGTATATAATTGATAGTTATTTTAACAATTTTCCTTATTCTAATAACTATCAGGCAGGCTTTATTTGACTTCTCTCACGAAATCTATGCATGTGTCCGTTGCCTACATTTCGTATGGTCAATCGTGAGAAAAATATAGAGAAAATTTAACGTATAGATAGTTAGTGTATGTCATATTGTATGTATGTAGTGCGCAATGTTCGCACGAGTTCAATAGGTGCTACTGCGCGTTGAAGTCTTTTGAACAGAACATGACACGGCGCTCTACACAATGTGATCCTGTCAATATTTTGTGATACTAGGCGCCTGAACGTTCAAGTATGTTAACAAAATATATTGTATGTATATAGAATGTTATGATAATAACAAATATAGTATGTCATATAATGTGAGTTACTAACTATGATTAAAACTAACTTTATATAATATAGCTAAAGGCTTCTCTTTAATCCAACTAAAGGCGAATACGTTAGTGCCGTTGGAACATGGCTACTGTTTCCTTAAGCTATCCTGCCAAATCTAGAGTGTTCAAGTAATTAAGCTGAACTCAAAGACCATAACTGCATTCACATATTATATTCTTGCTATGGTAAGCTCCAGACGTAATAATCAATTCAACTTATAAGGTAAACTATACAACAATTGCCTCACCGCCCACATTTATACTCTCCGACTGTTTCATGAAATAATTACATACGTTTTACTTCATCCGCGTTCATAAATGTCAATATTATTATCAACCAAATGATAATTTCTTCATCCGTGGAAACATTAATTTAGCAATAGTTATCGCAACCGCTGTTCTGGTTTGAAACTTAAATATTACAATGATTAAATGCTTAAATCTTGTCTTTGTAAATTAAAATAAACATGCCTTTTTATTAGGCACTGGATTAACATCTAAGGTAATAATAAAGTATAACAAACAGATAAACTTAATGCAAAACTCACCTTCGCCTATGATGAAGCGATCCAATAAATATTCTGAAATCGGATTAACACTCCAGTGAAATAAGCACGAGTCGTAGCACTTAGTCTGTAGGTAAGGTAACGCGACAAGGGTCGTGTTCATGAACAGGAGTTCACGTGGGGGAGCACAGGGGTGGCGTCCCGAGACAGTCCAGGGTGGCGGTGTCGGGCTGCGGAGAGCTTCGGGGTGCCGGCGGCGCGCGGGTGGCGGTCCAGCGTCCGGCCGCACTACGCGCCTCGCAACGGTAAACTGGCTGGCAGCACCGATACAGCCTCTCCCTCGCTTGTATGAGTGCCTCCAACCTCCCTCCCGAACAAATAGTACCGTACGCCGCGCTTGTGTCTCGCTAACATTTATTATACTTTTATTAGTGTTCGCGTGCGCCTGCATGTGTGCGCAACACCGACACGCTGCGACGTGACGCGGCCTGCGCCTGTGTGGGTGTTGGAGTAGGTAAAGTAACTACCTATGCGTGCTTTGATCTTACGATTCGGTATGCACGGCCGCGCGGGCGCACGTAGCACCGCGGCTATACTTTACTTCTATAATATCTAGTCAATAATTTTAGTTTGGGTTTGTGCAACACCACACGTCGTGTTGAGCCAACTATCTAGGCTAGTAACCGGTATATACAACCATAAGTATCTTCACTTAAGAAATACTTATTTTTACGTAATCATAATGAACTCATAACCTATCAATAAGATCGCAATATCTTTAATAACACGTTCACGTCCGAACCTCATCTGACAATAATTTAAAGCCATACACTGCAAAACTCGTTGGTCTAACTAACTATTGAACTGCTGGGAGTAGGGTCCTGCGTGATCGCCGGGGTCAGTCGAACTATTTTTTCAAGAGGAGTCTGGGGAATTTGTGCCCGATAGGTTATTGATAATAGGCTGCCCTCTATTACATGCGAAATCCTGCCTCCCCAAGGCAGGATTTGCTAACCGTGTAGCATATTTTATATTCTCTTCATCGCGTTTTGTTAAAGCAGGATTGCTGCAGAGTTAGATTATAGGCCCATTTATTTTCCTATGATTGTGCATTGACGGATGATATATGTATTTTTAAACAGGTGGGGAAATCCATAGGGAGACAACTACCGACCAACTTCACGGTTGTACAGGAGTATAGGATTTAGATACCCGCACATACTCTGTATGTAGGTACTTACCTCCGATATATCTAGTATGTAGGAAAATAACATTTTAATACTACACAGGCAACTGAAATAAAAAACACAAGTCGATCTAGGTATTTGCTTACTTCGCGGCACGAATAAATGCCAAGTACTAGCAACGTGATATTTAAAATCACTCGACCTAATCTAGCGTTCAAACGCCCGCCCACTATTATGTTTTATCTTTTTATGAATATGGTGTTTTACTTATTGTACCTACCTACTTTATGAACATTGCCAAAAATAAACTTTCGCAGTAGAGCTGAAAATCCTACATTGGCAAGATAACGTCGCTTGATACAGATAAGATATCATCGAGAACAAACGTGAGCATAAGAGGCGGAGCATTCATTACTTACGTGCTTCAATTTAGGCCGAGCTTTACCCGGTAGGGCACTTAAACAACCTATTTTCTTCGCGGAAAGGTAAAAATACCATACGTTAGGATTCATTTGGCATCTAGGCAGAAGGTACAAGCAATGATAGAATTAGCCTTAGAACTCCTCACCTTTGGGAACTCGCAAGTCAGTACCGATCTCAAAATCGGCGGCGATCTCTCGCGTCCGGCCCTGGTCTAGGCCATAGTAGTATGGAGCGAGAGTGCATGGGAAGCCGTCACGTCCTTCTGCGAAGCAGTAATGCTCGCAAAGGAAGCGGAACGCGTGAGGGAGAGGCAATCTTTGCGCCGCAGGAGACGCAGGGTGTGTCGAGAATCGAGAGCCGATTCCCGGCCACCGTAGGTGCGGGTATGAGATATGTACTTTTAATATAATTATAATTTTGGAATATTGTTTGTTGAATAATGGAATCTAAAGTACATACCTAAGTTGACTAGATATTGTGTTTACAAAAAACAACAGTTTTAACTTGTAAAAAACACTTGAATGTTATTACTATAAATGATTAATTAATGTGTGTCAAGTGATCAGTGATTATCTCATCAACTACGAGTAATACTAACCACTCGAAAGTGGCGTCTCAGCTTGCCACCTAGTTGCGACGATCTAGCTTCATGACGTAGAAATGATTGTTGATTGGTGAGGAGGTAAAGGGATAACATAAACCAGTTAATTAATTCGATTATCACATCATTTTAAAATATTTCAACAATTTGCAAATTCGACATTTGCCAACATTACCGACTGTTTCATCGGCACCTTTAAATACACTCGAGAGCAATGAATCGGGGTCACTTGAAGAATCCTAAAAATCTCGGAAACTAAAAATGCTAGGTTAATGCAATAAATTGTATTTAATAGACAATGTAATACTCCTTAAATGAAGGTATTAAAACTTCTTAGTTATTGTAAAGTTATATCATAAAAAAATCAAATTTGAAAAAGGGCCACTTTCGAAGATGGAACTACGAAATTACAGCATTTGGTTTTGCTTTTGTTTGTAATCTGTCATTTATGTGGGTACATAAACCATGTTGATAGTGCTCGATATTCATTATTCAAGCTGAAATTATGTCGCTTACGCCTGAAGAATGCACCAGAATACTTACAATGCTGGAAACCGGCCGGAGTCAGTGCGATACAGCCAGGACTGTCGGTGTGTCGCTGTCAACAGTACAAAGAGTTCTCCGACGTTACGAAGAAACTGGTTCTAACCTACGCAGACCAGGAACGGGCAGAATCAGGTGTACCACAGCACGAGAAGACCGATACTTGGTGAACACCATGCTTCGAAATCGCTTTCTCACAGGAACTGAACTCACAAATCAGTTTCGACGCCTCGGAGGAAGTAACCCAAGTGCATGGACAGTAAGACGTCGGCTTGCTGAATCTAACTTAAAACCCCTTAGACCTGCAAACGGCCCTAAACTGGAGCGTGGGCATCGTATTTCAAGACTAAGATATGCCCAGAGCCACGTAAATTGGAGTATTGAAGATTGGTCAAAAGTTATGTTCTCCGACGAATCAAAATTTATGCTCTACAAGCACGATGGAAGACACAGAGTGTATCGAAGACCAGGGGAAAGATTCAAGCAAGCATGCATCGAAGAAAAAGTAGCCTACGGTGGTGGGTCTGTACTTGTGTGGGCCGGAATTTCTTCTGAAAGTCGCACAGAGCTGGTGATCATAGAAAACGGCTCTTTAACTAGCGTAAGATATGTGGAAGAAATCCTCAATGATCACGTTGGTCCATTTATGATCAATTTAGGTGAGGATGCTATATTTATGCATGACAATGCCCAACCTCATACAGGTAGGATTGTGAATGACTACCTTCAAGAGATGAACATTACTCGTATGGAGTGGCCAGCGCGCAGCCCGGATATCAACCCGATCGAGCATGCTTGGGACGAGCTAGGCAGATGCGTAAACAACGAAACCCTCCCCCAATCACGCTTCGTGAGCTCAAAATTGCTCTCACAGAGGAATGGGAGAATATTCCCCAAAATCGTATAAGGAACTTGGTGTACAGCATGCCAAACCGCGTAAACGCAGTAATGGAAGCACGAGGAGGCAATACGAAGTATTAAAATTCAAGAAAATCGTAATAAAGTTCAAAAATTTCATGTTCCTATTTTTGTTTTAAGGAGAGATCAGCAGTTTTTTTCTTTATGTAATTTTGTGTTAATAAAATGTATGGTGACTCATATTTTTTTTACTTTCATTTAAGGAGTATTACATTGTCTATTAAATACAATTTATTGCATTAACCTATCATTTTTAGTTTCCGAGATTTTTAACATTCTTTAAGTGACCCGGATTCATTGCTCTCGAGTGTATTTATGAAACTTTTGTACCTCGTTGCATAGCTGATTAAATGAAGATGTCTTCCCCGTAATTTGTACGCTTAGAGTCATAGTAAAATTTTTAAATAACTGGTGTCTAAATTCGTGTCCATAGATGATTTTTGAAAATAATTAATAAACTTCTTACTTTAACTTTTAACTGTTTGATATTTTAGAAAATTTGGTTACATCAATAGGTGTGTTAAAGTATTAGGTAGCCAATGGAATAGCTATGAAAGTCACTCAATTAGAGAATTTAGAGATAAGTGATATTTAGTGACGATTTCTGGGTAATTTTCAAAAAAACATGAAAGTCGGTTTTTCTCGGATCCCATGAATTTTCGCCTAGGCTAGGTGCTTAATTGTTGCAAATGGGTCACACTATCACGCCCTGGAAGGAACACGTCGAGTTTCCCTGTCACCCTGTATAAAGTACTACAGTGTACTTATCACTCTTAATATTATCCCTAATTGATTTACTATAAAGTGATAAAAATAACAATATAATCAAATAAGTAAATAATAATAAAATATATATTTTTAATGTTGTTTTAATCATTTTGTTTATAAAGATATTGAAAAATGTAATTTATAAGTAGATATTTAAATGAAATAAAGGAAATAATACAATCAAATGAATCAAATAAAATAATTACATGAATTAAAAAGGTTAAAAATGTAATAAGGAAATACAGAACAAAACATGAGTGGCGGAATTCTAACAAGAATGAATGAATGAAAAACGATTCACTCGTTTACTGTCCTTTTTTTGTCAGATATACGAATATCTTGTGCAATCTCCTCTTCTTGCACCCTAATACGCATAGTACGCAGCTTTAACTTGGCGGTATTTGCACGGAAACTCTGCGCTTAACTGTCACACATCGATTTAAAACTCATACCCTCGTTGTAGATATGTATAATTATGAAAATACATCGCAGCACCCTCTAGAAATGCGCCCAATATTAGCGCCCAATCGCTCTCACGCCACTTATTATGATCAGTAATTAGCTTAAATTATTCTTCTATAAAATTCTCTAGGCTACCTGCGCCGTTAGTGCCCGAGAAGAACTGCACCTGCTGAGCCATCTCGCTCTATTAACAAAAAAAAAACCACTTAGCTCAATACTCTTCTTGGCGTGCGATAGGCCTCGCCTTGTTACATATTAAATGGGGAGTACTCTTCTTCTTCACACAATGTTGTTATGCACGCTGCGTTTTACCTTACAAAGGTTAAATAATACCCGGCACCATATGTACAGACGCCAGCAGGTCAAGTTACCCGAAAATGACAAATTTTCCCAATCAACCTTGAACCTTAATACATTACAGATAAAGTTGAAAATCTATTACAGAAATTTGACAGATTGTAGTAGCTTGATGTGCTGGCATCCGTACGATCTGAGGATATTGCTAATTGTACCAGGATTAATGAATAAAAGACTATTTATTTTTATATTTATGTTTTTACCTCTAAGGTTCCTGTGAACATTATGATACCTAGGTACTCGTATAAAAACTATGTAAAAAAAAAATGTATGTGAAATGCCACGGACGCTCTTTAATATTTCAACGGGTAAGCAAACGCCTGTAGAGAGCCCTGCTTCACTTTCAAATTACCCACAGTATGTCAATATTATACGCTGATCTCTAAACAGCATGTTTTATGCAACTGAAGAATTCTACTTCTAATTCCTCAATGCTGTAAATTTGACTGTAGCAGTAATACTCCTACAAAAAGCCTAAGTCCAGCAGTAAACGTCATCAAGTGGGGGGGTTGCCATACACCCTAGGGGTTGTCTTCTGACATTCAATCTGATTTGCCACCCCACCATTTACCACCTAATCCCCTTGACCCTGCTGCACAATGTGCACATCACCTACTTACCCTGCGAGTGATTAGGAACGCGCCTCTCTGAAGTTCTTCTTTCTGCAGTCAGGACACCTTTCACAATTATCTACTGTAACAGGAAGCGAAATCTTGCACCATTTAGTTTTGACTACTGCTTTAAATGATTTGATTCATACCTCCCACTTAAACGCGGTTTTACTGTATGTTAATTTTATGATTCATTTCTGTCTGGTCAGGATATTTCCTTCTTGAGTCTTGATCATAGTTGTGGCTGATGAATACGCTGTTATAAGACATTGTACAGAATAATATTTAATATTTCCGGTAGATGTCGCTAAGATGTACTAAAAGAAGTTGCTTCTACAAAACAAAATTATATTTCATATTATTATCATTAAACATTCAATATGGCCCAATTGATCATTTCAATACATCATAATAATAATTAGTCCATAAAAAGATATTAATAATTGTATATGGCAACTGCCATTTAACAATTATTTATGTATAATCTGTCTAGTGTCTACACTTTTTTATTAATCTGGCATCCCTGCCGGGTGTGTGAGCGACGTACGAATTGTGTATCTGTAATTTACTAAATTTTAAGTGTAAACAATGAGTTTATTAAATTGTTTAGCCGTGCGATATTGAAAATTTCCCTAATCTCATTGCCAATGTCGTAATTTAGGTGTTTTATACGCTTTTTATATTGATGTGAGGTTCTCGTGCTTTGTCTTCGTGTGTGACAATATACTCAAAATGGCGCATCAACTGGCACCGTCTGTAAATTGTTCATTGGACGACATTGACCTCAGCGCACTAAAGGTAAACTTTTAAAGTAAACTATTATTATTAATTATACATCCTGAATATCCAGAAAGCAGGGGCTCCCTAAACTTCCAGAAAAAAAGTAATCAAAGGGCAATGATCTCACAGGGCGTGAATCATAAGTGAAGGTTTACTTGAAATGGCATAATAATCTTTTTACGCTATTTCATATAATTCATGTGTCATTTCAGGATCCTGCTGGTATATTCGAACTCATAGAAGTGGTCGGAAATGGCACCTATGGACAAGTATACAAGGTATGTACTAGATTAAAAACCGGAGCGCAATAATAAACTATACCCGTACGTATAACTACACCTATCAGTAATTAAATTGATTGCTTTTATTGGATCTCTCCTCACGGTCTACTTACAAGCTGTAATACATGACATGGTGCTAGTAAAAATTAACTTAATAGGCTCCAATGAAAGCATTACAATTAAAGAGCACTGTCTATTAATGTCAATGAACTTCATTAGTTCCCATCAGTGGACTTTCAATAGGTACCACTACATTTTAACATGTAAGATAATTTTGTCTTTTCTGTTCTCTCTTAGATTTGGTACTATTTTCAACTCAGTCAAATAATAATATATAAGTTTAAATTGATGAATCTTTATGAGTAGAAAATTATATGCTCTGTTGATTAATACACTCGCACATCTGGGTCAGAGGTTCGTCTGGTGTATTATTGCTGTTTAAAAAATTTACATTGGTTCATATTTACATGTTCTATGCTTAACATGTTTATGATCTATGAAATATACACTTTCTTATTTAGATCATTTTCACCCTACTGCTCTATTATGGGAGTTTAAAACACAATATTTGAATTAATGGGTAGATAGACAGCATAATAGTTACTATGTTCACAACATGTTATAATCATAAAAATACTTAAAATACTCATTCCATTTTGAATAAAAAATCATTAAACAAGCTGATAAAAAATACAGCTTGTTAAAGAGGCACATTCACAAAGTCATATAGGTACTAATCTGATCAAGACATAAGAATATTATACTACAACTGTGATTAGATTAACATAATTTATTAATATCAGCCTTTAAACAGTACTGCTAAACATGACTGGATAGTTATATGTCCTAAGGAACAACAAAAGCATTGCCTTGTTTTTATTAAAGATGTGCTTAAAAATGAATTGTGTTTTGTTGGTTTTCAATTAGATCTGAGTATTGTCAATGTTATATGTAGTAATTTGGTTGTAAAAAATTAAAACCAGGTTACATCAAATATAGACACATTTTTAGAAATAAAATACTTTCAGTCTCTAAAGCATAATCACATAAGGTCAGATTAAAGAACTGCAATATCACATTTTGATCTAGAAAGTAACAAGATGCTTGTTCACTTTGTGAGAATATACCAATATACAAAACTGAGTGAACATTAAAATGAAGATATTAAAAAACAAACTAAGACAAATAATTACATACATTTAAGAAGTTATATTAGTCTTAGTCCCTCAAATAATAAATGATCAAATTTTAGGGGCGTCACACAAAAACAGGGCAACTTGCCGCCATCAAAGTTATGGATGTCACACAAGACGAGGAGGAAGAGATAAAGCTAGAGATAAATGTCCTAAAAAAGTACTCTAATCACCGCAACATTGCCACATACTATGGAGCTTTTATCAAAAAGAGCCCTCCAGGAAAGGATGACCAATTGTGGTTGGTTATGGAGTACTGTGGAGCTGGTATGTGTCCCTTGTACTTTTTATGACTTATTTGTAATAATATGATTAATACCCCCTAGTTGTGAGTCACCATTTTGTTTATTTAGAACAGGTAAATTAACAGAAATGTTATAAGTTTTCTATTTTCATGTATGACCTGATGATGCACCTATTGTTGCATGTTTATTATTTCTTGAGCTAACTCAACATAGCTGTGCATTACTACTAGCCCGACTTTGACTTTCATATTTTAACATTGCTGTTTCTAGGATCTGTGACGGATTTAGTGAAGTCCACTAAAGGGCAATCATTAAAAGAAGAATGGATTTCATACATTTGTAGAGAAATTCTCAGAGGTCTTAGTTATTTACACTCTAACAAAGTCATTCACCGTGACATCAAGGGACAAAATGTCTTGCTTACAGACAATGCTGAAGTTAAACTGGGTATGTATTCAAACAAACATGTCTAGATAACATTCCGATATTTGCTTAGTAACACAGAGGAAGTTGTATGCATGGCTACATATCAAGCTATACTTATTCAGTATAAGCTGACTTCTCATTGTAAGAAAAACCTATACAATCCGAGGTCAGCTAAAACGTGAAACGTATAGCTTGATGTGTTGCCGTGTGTACATTCTGCTTCTATGTCATGGCACTAAAGAAAATTAAAATTTGTAAAAAATGTTGTGTGACTCAAATTCAAACATGACAAATAATTTGTGCAACCATTTATGTTATCAGTGGATTTTGGAGTGTCGGCGCAACTCGATAGGACTATAGGTAGAAGAAACACATTCATCGGTACTCCGTACTGGATGGCGCCCGAAGTGATTGCGTGCGACGAAAACCCTGATGCAACATACGACAATCGTTCTGACCTTTGGTCGCTCGGTATAACTGCTCTCGAGATGGCGGAGAGTCAACCGCCCCTTTGTGATCTTCACCCGATGAGGGCTCTTTTCCTCATTCCAAGGTATAATTTCACTGGCATTTTACAGCAATACCTATTATTTCTAGTGCAAAACCTAATAAAATAACTTAATTCCAGAAACCCGCCGCCTCGTCTCAAGTCAAAGAAATGGGCTAAAAAATTTCATAGTTTCATTGAAACTGTGCTTGTAAAAGACTATCATCAACGGCCGTACACTGAACAGCTGTTGAAACATGCATTTATAAGGTAAATCAGTATTTTAACACATCAGTTTAACAAATCCAGATGATATTCTAAAAAGTAGGTACTTACATTTTTTATTACTTTATAGAGACCAACCCACAGAGAGACAAGTGAGGATACAACTCAAGGACCATATAGACAGGTGTAAGAAGCGGAAGCAGGACAACTCAGTGCGGGAGGACTACAAGTACTCTGGATCGGAAGGCGAGGAAGAAGAGAATGCAGTCGCCGGCGAGCCGTCATCCATCGTACACAACGCGGCCGCTCACCAGGGCGGTGACACTCTGCGTCGGAACTTCCAACAAATCCAGGAAGGACCGAGGTAGGTCATCACTTGGACAAAATTGTTTTGCCTATTAACTTCGTTGCTTAACATTTGTGTAATTAACCAGACCCGCCGAAGCGCCTCAGCCCCAGCCGCCCCCGAAACGTAACAGCAAGCGTGAAGAACGTGAGGAAATTCCAGGTGACTTAACTATCTAACTATTCTTATGAGACATTTTGCAATAACTATGTGTCGTTAACACTGTGCTGTTTGTTGGTACTGCAGAGCCAGGCCCACCGGCAAGGCCTTCTATTCCACAAAGACTGATCGTTGTACCAGACCCACAGGCACAACAGCCTAATAGATATAGGTAAATATTGTCTTATTAAATGTATAATGTAATAAATGGTTTTGTAACTGATACTATGTTTAGTGGTCTGATAATTTAACTTTAAAAAAATGTGCTTTGGTAAAAGATTAATGAAAGTGGTCATTGCAGGCCTCTACCACCGACACCAAAGTCGTCCGGCTCGTCAAACAGTTCGGGCTCTAACAACGGCACGCCGCCGGCCAGCGGGCCGCAGCCTCCGCAGCGCGGCTCACATCAATTGTTCAAACCCATGGTACGTGAGTTGGTGCCACCGCTATTATTATACTCCGGAAAATATGCGTTGATACTAATCACATCTGCAGCCACTCCCGATTTCAAAGATTTATTTCAGTATTTCACAATAACACCTAGCATATAAATAGAATGAATTTCTGTGGCGTTTTAAAAACTACACAAATAAAGTCAACAAAAGCTTAAGTTTTGGTTAGCTTCAGTTTGAATCTAGTGTAGAAAAATGAAGACATGTCTAAAGTCTAAAAATGCTTATGATGATAGTCACTTGTATCGCGCTATATTTTACTGAGTATAGTAACGACTTGATTGTGTATTCTGCTAAATTATTATTGTATGTATTTCTTTGTTACTTTAATTTTATTAGCTTTTTGTTTTTATTTTCATGTCACGCTGTTAACTTTCTTTGCACATCCGATTTAAACTGCAACTGCAGATTCCACCGAGAAGGCCAGAGGTAGGTTATTTGAGTTGCGTTTATTATTGATATGATTGTATGGCTACAATATTTTTATTGTTTAAAGTTATTTTATGCAAATGTACAACTCGGCAGGACTTGGACAAGTTGGCTGCACAACTTAACGAACTCGGCGTCGTATCTGGTAACGAGCCTCCTAACAGGCCACCTCGCGCTCCTACTAATGGTCAAGGTATTTACTTTAGTTCTCAAACTTCATAGTTGTTACTAAAAGTTTCATAAGATATTATTCATGTTTATGGTTTTTTTGTGATTATGTGGGATCTGCTCGACAAGTTTCGAACAACCCAACTTATAACGCGGCTAGGTCGCGAGTGGAACTAGTTAACCAAATTCTAAAAAACACGTATCACCGGACACCTATTTTTATATATTTTCAAGTATAAAAACTTACAACAACCTAATGTAGGACCACCAGTGGAAAGAAACCAACCAGAACCGGCGTTTGAAGACTCCGACAGCGATTCTGACGGCGGAGACAGTGGCGGACGAGTGCGCAATGATGGCACCTTACTAGCTAGCGACCCGCCTAAACCTCTGTAAGTAGTTAATTAAAGAAACCGCTGTATTTTTTATACATTTTAATGAACATTATTGTGCATAATTATTCATTTTCATTTTATAAAAGTACAACTAACCATGATTACTTTCATTTTAATTTTGTTTGCATATTTCTTTTTTTTTTTACCACATTTTTGTTCGCCTTTCCCATCCCGTTCGGTTGTGTTTGCCTGTCAGTCCCGAGTTCTGTTACAGGCCGGGCCTGAGCGCGGTGGCCGAGGACGGAGGCGGCGCGGGCGGCGGCGCGCCCACGCGGCCGCTGCCGCCCACACCCGACGACGACGACACGCACGCCGACCGCACGCTCGTCATGAAGCGGGTGAGTGTCCCCACACACCACATGGTGTTCCGCTCGATGCTAACACGATCATCATCATATTATTATACGTTTGATATACAAACGTGAAGCTCGATCCATGACCCCTTGACTACATACACATGAGCAAAACTTAGTCAGTGCTTAAGACATCTAATATGCATACATAGCCTATTGATTACTCTAGCTAAATCTGTTAACATATTAATTATATCACCACATCTGTTTTTACGGATAATGTACGCCAGGTGAAATGAAGTGGATATTAAAATAGACTTTTTTCGAAATATAAGGTTAACTAACCTTATTTTTCGAAAATGGACTATTATTATCGAGCGCCTATTTCATTTCAACTGGGAGTATTTGTGTGACATTTGTGCTATGTTGTGTGTGGCTTGATGAACAATAGCAACTGACAGAATGGGGCCCCATGTGAACGAAATTGACTGTGTTTTTATTTGGATTTTATTATCATGAATGGTTTTCACGCCAAAGTAAGATCAGTGAGCATAAAATACTGCTAATTCGTTTTTATTTGTATGTTTCTTGGTTCTTATCATTTATATGTACTTTTTGTATCGGACATGTTTGACAAACATCAGAGAGAGAATACCGAAAACGATAAAAGGCAGTCTGATGTCGATGAAGCAGTGTTACTGAAGGATTGGGATTTCGCCCGATTTTTCCCATCGAAAAGTTCTGAAAAAGAAGAAAAGCATGATACACCCAAAGATTCCGAGCAGAAACGAGCTCAACTGCAACGACAATCACGGTTAGAAATGGAAGATGCTTGGTCTAAATATAAAGCTATAGCCACTCCTCCTTCTCGACACAAGCAGCTATTCCAAAAACCAACCGAAAAATCGACGCAGGATAAATTAGCGGATATTTTGAAACACAAAAAGGAATCAGATTCAGACGTCAATTCTCCAAACCGCTTTTTCCGTGGCTTCCGTAGAGAAAATTCCGACCTCTTCCCACTACCCAGTACACGTCACTCCGCTATATACTTTCCGAAACATGAAAGCCCAGCAGGAGCGAATAAACAACTACGATCCAGTGGAATATTTAACAATTCGCGCAAGCAAGTTATGAAATCGTCGGCTGGAGAACCTATTTTAACAGATTTCATAAAAACTAACGATAGTTTAAAAATGTCAGCACAAGGTGATGCGAGAAAGAGTGAAAAGAAAAGAACTCCTGATCGAAAAATTGCAGCCAGTAACCCTATCGATGCACTAAAAAATGTGGCTGCACTTATCAGACAAGATAATGAAAGCAACGGACCAAGCCGACAAAGCAGCGTCAATAGTGATTCTCCAGCAACAAGCATTTGCTTCACGAGTAGCACATCTTTTGAAAAGGCTGGGACGCCAGACTTAACAGCAAATACCCACGAGAATAAATCAAATTCGGATACTGTAAATGAAGGCAGTGTGGTGAAACCACGCAGAGAAAAGACTGAATCTGATATAGTTTTCCGGAGAAATTCCCAATATAACCGGCATTCAGAGCTTATGGCAAGTTGTGGGCAGGAAGCGGTACTCGCTCAGGATCAGGTAAATTGCTCCCTGCTCAGGATAGTTTGATTAATAATTTATACTTACATTTGGTATGAGGGTTTGGTTTTCTAACATGGTTTTCACTAACATCTACAATAATAATATAATATGAACGCTTTTATAAAAGAAATGTATGTTTTGTATTTAGTTTGTAGTGGTTTTGGTTCATATAACAATTACTTAAATGTATGGGAATGGTATACGGCTCTTGTTTGTCATACTTCATACTAAAATATCTACTTCGTCTATTTATCACTTAAGGAGAACATTGGTTTTAGATATTGCTCACACGTCTTACATTTTGGCGTGATAATTCTCTTCTAGTTATTAGAATTATTTAGTATTAGTTCAAATCTGTTTGGGAAGACAAAAGGTGCAAATAGGTAGTGAGTAAGAACTTTTAACAAAGTAGACAAATTAAGATCATAGCTTTAACAATCTCTTAACAGCTTCATCAACTAACAGTGCAACTCATTATTTATTTTAACTAACCCCTTTCTTTTTTAATCATTGTCTAAACGCGATACCGTCTTCCTGCCAAGAAATCAACACATGCAAAATAAATGCGATACCTACTTACGCCATCAACACTTGAAAATTAACCATTTAGGAATGCTGCCTAACGCCATGCCACAGAAGCTGGCAAGAAACAATCATCAATTTGTGAATGTGTTTTACTACTGCATGTTTGGCTGCCGTTGTATGTCGAGCTCTGTTATTGTCCAAATTATTAATATTGCTATACTACATTATACAAACGTTTGTCTAAGTTTGAGATAAGTTAATAGTAACATAGGTTTATGATTTGTGTAAAATATTTGTAAAACTTGTGTTATTTTCGATACGATTACAACTATAAATTAATAATTATTAATTAAAGTACTCTGCAGATTTTGTTGGTATTTAATAAAATATAGCACGAAATATTATGTTAAGTACTTAATTATGAGAGAAATATATTTTAAAATTATACTTTATCAAATGCCAAAGATCTACGTCTAAAGAAGTTGAATTGAATGTTTTAACAGAAGTACTTACCTCTAATTAAAAACTTGAACGTGGACGTGTTCCAGAATATAGTAAAATGTTAAATTGGGTGTAGGGTCGTTCAAGCGGTGCCAACGAAGGCAGTGGATCTCGCACCAGCTCGGTACTCCCCGACCTGCTGAGTCAGGCGGGACAGCCGACCACCCCTCCGCGCCACGACAAGTCCACCAGTGAAGAGGTATGTTCGTGTGCATTTATACAAATATACATTCGCCTCTCGTACGCATTTCACGTCCAGGGACTTATTTAAATTTGATTTGTGCGATTCAATTTATATATTAAAATAATAATGCGTAAGAAGCATAACTTCTAGTCGAGTTTCAAAAGTAGCCCCGGTTCGCGTTGTGTTACACTGGTGGCTTCATGTCATTTTACATAATAGATTTTACTCACCGCATAGGTAGTAACTATGTGAATTTAAATTAATTATAATTTTGTGATTGCGTGGCATTTCACCGCACACGTGCTTAAAGGGTTAATTTACAATGGGATCTTTAGTAACATGCAATGATGTATTCATAATTAAATATTACTGAGGTGCTTCCAACGCTAGCTGCTTCGTATACATCTATGCAAAATGTATTCCCCATACTTTAATTTGCAATTTATCCGTAACCATTATTGCAAAGTCAGATAAACCAACAAACATTGTTTTTATGTTTAAATAAAAGTAACATTACTTGCTCAGTTACCTAATATAATCTCCGAAGCATAACATTAATATTAACATTGGAGTGTAAAGCTGTACGTTGGAAGCTCCTGCTCCGGATCATGACTGTGTGGTGTCTCAAGCTTTTGGTTTATCGTATTAATGTGATAATGGTTGTCAATCATGCAAACATCCTGGAGCCACTGCGCGACCGGTTTGCAGACACCTGTTAACACTGCGTAAGTACGAAACGAATTGATGCAAGAGGAAATGCTTAAGGTTCTCATAGATTGTTGTTTGTTGAAAGTTAGATCTGTATCTCACTTCTTCCTTGTATTTATGCATTTTCTAGAAACGCTTTCATTATGTTCGAAAATGTTTTGTTGATCATCGAATGCAGATCGATACATTTGTTAAAGCTTTCTATAGTAGTCCAATTTACTTAAGGGCTGCTTAATAACAGTTGTAACTATAGCAAAGGTCTTTCGGGTTATTTAATGAATTGCTATATAGCTCGTCATGTGAGGCTATCGTTAAACTATGTATAAACAGTTAATCATTACGTTTGTTAAAATATAACTTCACGCTGTGACGCAAAATCAGTAAAGCTAACTACAAAACGGAAAGGTTTTGTATAAGCAATGTGAACGATTATGTGAACAATTCGAAAACAAACTCTAAACTTAATTTTATAATACAAGCAGAAATATTGGAGTCAATGTAATTAAAATAATAAAATAAATTATCAAATTCGTCTTTATCAAGTCTATTCAACGAATGCATACATATCTACATCATACACAGCGAGTTCATGCCTGCTGCAATTTCACGTCCATTATCACATTTTATGTTATGGTCATGAATGTAGTTAATAGCCATCAAGCTAATAACTTTCCAACTGTATTTGAAATGACAACTAATCAATGGGAGATGGACTTATTTGACTAACCATCACTTATTAATTTACACGGTTGATGCTGCGGCGGAATGTGCTGCAAACATTTGATTGAGATCGATCTTTATTGCAAAACTTATAAAGTAATATTTTCTGTTTTCTCTGTTCCAGTATAGGCAAGCCATTGCCGGAGGCACACCTCTTTCCCATCATCATCACCATCCGCCCCCATCCTCAGTCCAATCCACGCCGTCCAAATCATTCGTAGTGGGCGCCGCTTCACCACATCCCTTACAACATTCCCCCTCGAACTCGTCTGTGGGGTCCCAACAACAGTTCCTTCCCCTGCAACAGAAGCAGCGTTCGTTCCTCACGTTCGGGTTCGGCGCGGGCTCGACCGGCAGCGGCGGCACCGGGGGCTCCGGCGGCAATGCCTCGCGACGTGAGAGCCACGTCAACGTCAATGTCACTCCGACGGGACATGACCTGTCCTCCGATACGCCCGAAATACGTAAATATAAGAAGAGATTTAATTCGGAAATCCTTTGTGCAGCACTATGGGGTAAGCAAAAACTATCACTTCTCTCAACATGCTCGAGTAGTCGCTTCCTTGTGATAATGTATGTTAATATAATCTTAATCTTGCAGGAGTTAATTTACTTATTGGCACCGAGAATGGTCTCATGTTATTGGACCGTTCTGGTCAAGGAAAAGTATATCAGTTGATCTCACGACGCCGCTTCCAACAAATGGAAGTGTTAGAAGGACAAAATATTCTTGTGACGGTTTCTGGAAAGAAGAATCGTGTGCGCGTATACTACCTTAGCTGGCTCAAGTCCAAAATCCTGCGCACCGACGGACTTAGTGACGTAAGTTGATTTTAAGTCTAGTAGTCATAAACTATTAGTCAATTTGAATGTAGGTACTTAAATAATAATACCCATGAAAAACTAAATAATTAAAAATATTTATTTTAGACTAGAAATGCACTTTCCAGATCCACAAGATGTCAAATCCTATTTCCTAGGAAACAAAACAGCTAAAGAGAGGCGTTTTTTTTTATAATGTCAATGTATAAAACCATTCCCCATATGCATAACTTTATGCTGTTAAAACGAAGCATGTTGAAATCATCGTAAAAGCCGGATATACTGCTGTTAAAACTGAATCATAATACTATTTAAATTACAGCAAGCAGAAAGGAGGAACGGCTGGATTAACGTCGGTGAACTGCAGGGCGCAGTTCATTTCCGTATTGTCAAATACGAGAGAATCAAGTTCCTTGTAATCGCCCTGAAAGACTCCATCGAGATTTACGCGTGGGCGCCCAAACCATATCACAAATTCATGGCCTTCAAAAACTTTGGAGAACTGCAACATAGGTATGAATATTTATTTCGGGAAACATTCACATCAGCATAGCTATTCACAACCATCCGACAGACTAGACTATCTTATCTAAAATGACACATTTCGATAACCTGATTTGCTTTGCCCCCGACAGCAAAAAGCTGTCGGAAGAATAGCGGTCGTCTATTTGATTTAAACTGACAACATTTTCGGGTTTTGGACTTGTGAACAGCGTTTAGAGGTCTCCTACGATAAACTCGAACTCAATTCTTGGTCTCCTACGATAACATTGATTGATGTTCAATACAATACGGAAGCGTATCGAGTGGTTGTGAATAGCTATGCAAGAGAACTTTCTTTCTTTTACTGAGAACAAGTGTGAAAATGTTTATTTCATTTTCAGGCCTCTTTTAGTTGATTTGACTATTGAAGACAGCACAAGACTGAAAGTAATTTACGGATCAGCAGATGGCTTTCATGCCGTTGATTTAGACACTGCCACGGTCTACGACATTTATATTCCAAAGCATGTAAGTACATTATACCCTCAGATCGCCAGGAGATAGATCGGAAAACTACTTTATACACAGACAGACAAGACAAAACCACTTCTTTCTTTATTTATAAGTGTGGTTAGACATCGACACGCTTATCAAACGAAGATTTTCAACATACTTGCAAAGGAAAACTAAATATTCATAAACTTATTAATTTGTTATGGAATTATGTCAGATGGGATTTCTTTTTCACGCGAAGCTAAAAATAATAATTATTTTTATTTATAGAACACTATAACTAATTACTTCATGTTATTTCTTTTTGACAAAAATGAATAGTTGTCTTATAGAGGAATGCAAAGTAAATACACTATACACATAATACACTGCATTATGAACCTAAAAGCAGTGCAATGAGACCCCATAAACGACCATATTCGAGCAAGTGCGTTGTAAAGTCGCTTTTCGTGTGTAACTACTTAGTTCTTCTAAACTACATAATGGATTTTGATGCGGTTTTCACTATGACTTAGATAATTTAATATTTAACAGATATAATCGCAGGAATCTCGATGTTTTCACAGGACGCCTCATCAGTGTATTGTACCTGTGCGAAACAGGATACAATATCATGTGGTTTGGTTTCATAGAACCATATTTCTTTTGTATACTTATGTCTAACTTTTAATGTTTACAGACACAAGGAGCGATCGTCCCACACTGCATCGTGCCCCTCCCAAACTCCAATGGAGTTCAGTTGTTATTATGCTACGATAATGAAGGAGTTTATGTAAACACGTACGGACGAGTAAGCAAGAATATTGTACTCCAGGTTTGTATTTTCACCACATTCGTGTAGTTGCGACAGGTATTTTAATAAAATTTTAAATGATGTATATTGGTCTTCTTTCAGTGGGGTGAAATGCCAACATCGGTAGCCTACATAGGCACGGGACAGATAATGGGGTGGGGCAACAAAGCGATCGAAATTCGTTCAGTAGAAACTGGTCACCTCGATGGCGTATTTATGCACAAGAAAGCACAACGACTCAAATTCTTATGTGAGCGCAATGATAAAGTGTTCTTCTCTTCCGCCAAAGGTGGTTCTTCTTGTCAAATATACTTCATGACGCTCAATAAACCCGGCATGGCCAACTGGTAGTGCAGGGGCGCGGCAGGCGTCGAGCGCGCCGCTCATCTGTGATTGTAACCGCACGGCGTCCCTTACAAGTGCATGCCCGTACTGTACAAGATAATGCCAGTAGATTAGTCAATATTACAAAATCATGTGCTTTGGCCACTCGAAATTCAAAGACTTGTGATAGTGACAGAAATTAGTATATGTGCTCAAAAGACAATCCACAAAATAATAATAATATTACATTCAAGTATTCGAGGACCTAGTAAATGTGGCATTTTGTACTGATGAAGATAATTTTCATTACAAGCTATTAAGGAATATATATTATTAAGCAATAACCTTTAGGATAAATGTTTTGATATTGACAATTAAGCGTAAGTAAGTTAATGTGCTTAGGTTTTATATTATGTTGCAATTGATAATTTCTAAAAGAAAATGTAATTGAAATCAACTATTAATTCATATATGCCATATTGTTTATAATGTTAAGATAGTTGGGTGATGATTATTATTAATTGGTTACATAATAATTTTATGATATTAACAAAGAAAAATGCCATGTCTGACAGGTTATAAGTAATTATAACAAACATTCAACAAAACACAATTAGAGGTAATGTAAAATTATTCTTCAATTTACATTTGTAAGGTTCATTCACTTAACAAATTGGCATTTAGTCAAGTCACTTTGTATCATAATTATCACACCAAACTACATTTTTTATTAATGGATAAATCCTAAAATTTGGTAATATTTATTATTTATTTGTTATGTACTATATTATTTACATGTATAAAGATATAACTGTGCATATTGAAAATATATATTTGACGACTTTTATTTGAAATACCTTAGCCCAATAAAATTTAAAAACATATTTGAGGTCCTTTTATTGCAAACGTTATAATATAGAAAGCATGAGCATTTCATCTATATATATAAAATTCAAAGTCCTGACTGACTGACTGATAGATCAACGCACAGCCTAAACCGCTGGAACTAGAGGTGTACGTTACCCCAGCAAGAAAGTGTCTCCCTAGAGTTATATGAGTAGAACGTATAATTGGTGCCTTATCTGCTGTAAATGTGCCCCCTGTCGTTTTGGAAAAAACGATTCTTGCTGGGGTAACGTTTTTCTAGCAGGAAAATTCTAAACGAATGATCGGAGAGAGAAAAAATGTGCATGGCCAGAGAGGTTATATGTGTGCCAAAATGTGCCCCCAAAAATAAAATTTGTGCCCCTTCAGGGTTTCGAGATATTGCATTTCCTGCTGGAGTAACGTTTTGATGAATCGTATATCTCTAAAACCATTGCATGTGCCCCTGTAGAATAAACATACACGAGTAGCTCTTAATGTGTGCCCCTTAGTGCCCCAATTAGATTTAAGAAAATATTTATAGTTTTCAAGTCATCGCGGTTTTATGAAAATCTGAAAAAACATCGCAGCGCCTAAATGAGACAAGGCACAAGTTCGCTGAAAACTGTATTCGGTCCTTCTTGACGGTAATAATAACCATACAAAGTTTCAAAACTGTTCATGCATGCGTTTTTGAATAATCTTGCTAAAAGTCAAAACGATAGTGTCATAACTTTAATATATAATATAATACATAATAAACATACACGAGTAGCTCTTAATGTGTGCCACATTAAGAGCTACTCGTGTATGTTTATTCTACAGGGGCACATGCAATGGTTTTAGAGATATTATAAGATTCATCAAAACGTTACTCCAGCAGGAAATGCAATATCTCGAAAACCTGAAGGGGCACAAATTTTATTTTTGGGGGCACATTTTGGCACACACATAACCTCTCTGGCCATGCACAATTTTTCTCTCTCCGATCACTCGTTTAGAATTTTCCTGCTAGAAAAACGTTACCCCAGCAAGAATCGTTTTTTCCGTTTTTTTTAAAAACGACTGGGGGCACACCTTTTTTATGTGGGGGCACATTTACAGCAGATAAGGCACCAATTATACGTTCTACTCATAAAACTCTAGGAGACACTTTCTTGCTGGGGTAACGTACACGAACTAGAGACATGTAATTTGGAGGGTGTGTTCTTCTTGAAGAGTAGGCATCCACTAAGAAAGGATTTTTCGAAATTCCACCCCTAAGAGGGTGAAAAGGGGGGAATTCGTTTGTATGAAAAATCTTATTCCTTGCGATAATAAACTTGAAACTTGGCACTAATACTTATCTAAATAAATTATGAAGATTGTCAGTTTTTTTTTCTAAACTACCCCCTAATAAGGGATTGGGGGGTTTCAAATTTTGTATGGAAGAATTTTAGCGCGCAGTCCGATTTACTCGAAACTCAGTATTTATACCTAATATTGAAAATATATGAAATGTATGAAAGGCTGGCCGAAAATATGCAAAAGGGAGAAATAAAGATATTATTATTCTCACCGCGTTCTTACTTTTACCAATTTTCTTACATAAACTACTTATAAAACGCAATCAAATCTTGATAAAATTACAAAAAATTGTGTTTCGACATGACACTTCTTAGTGGTGACCACCCAACCAATTTTTTGCTTAATAACTAAAACGAAAAGTTATGTGGCCGTCTGTCTATGTGCCGGTCGGTCTGCCTCTCTGTCCGTCTGTAGAAACCTAAACTAACCGTAAAATCTACATTTTGACCAATTTGCACCGGCCAGCCTTTCATACAGGGGGTTAACGCGGGCGTTTTCGCGGACGCGCGTTGTGGGACTAAGTAGGCACTCCTTATGTCCCAAGCTGCCGTTCTGTAGCTTGGGATAAAATTTTAAGAACTGTAATTTCCTGATTTCTAGTTTAAATGATCTGAAAATACGTTTCATTATGGTTTCTTTTAGATAACAACATTTAGAGAAAAATGCTCTAAACAGCATTGCAATAGGATGAAAACACAAAAAGTTACCACTCTTTTTGTGAACAGAATTTAGTTTTTTTGCCTCTCCTGTAAAGTCAAGTTAAGTCCTGGTTACATTAATTGATATTACAACTGACGATTATATAGGTGGGTACTTACTGTATCAGTTATATTTCCGAAGATCTCATATTATATGGTCATCCTACTGCACTTTTCTCTAACAATAAATTAAAAATGTAATATCTCGTAAATTAAGCTGTCTACGTAAATTATTTTTATGTAAAACGTTAGTCAAAAATTTGTACAAAAATTTGTCGTAGTTTGTGTAAATCAATACGAAACAGGTAAGTTACCTCTAAGCATTCTTATGGATCACTCAGTTCAGCAAATTTAAAAACATTGAATTACTCATAAATTTTTAACAAAAGGTATTTGTGTTATGATATTTATTGTACAAATATTTTCGGAATTTGTACATTTTAGGATAAACAATAGATCTATAGAAAAAGTCTTAGTCATCTGAAACCTTATTACAAAGATCTCTCAGACGAAATGGTGTCTGAACTGAGTGATCCAATGATACTGTCCAAAGATACCTGGAAGCAGCTTTAAATGCCTTGATGGGCTTAAAAACTGTTGTGACTAATTCTTTACAAATTTTTAAGATATAAATTTAGTCAGTAGAGTAAGTGTTTGTTGAGATTTCGCTCATAGCCGTTTTTGCAAAATGTCTGAATTGAGTGATCCACATTTTCGGCAATAACTGAAGACCCTTGAGAGTGACAAATTTTTTACTTTGGGCTATGAGTTTTGACTATTTTTGACTAAATGTACAATCACATTTTGTCACGAAATAAAAAAAGATCACTCAATCCAAATGCACCATCCTTGACACCTCTCAAGTTTTTGTTTTAAATATTTCTCTATGAAGTCAACAACATGCTTCCTTAGTACAAACTAGGTAATGGTTTCAGACTTGGCCACTGCATACAGAACAGCATGTACACATACTCTGCTTGTTAATAACTAATAAGTTCTAGTCAGACCTCTTTACATTAAAGCAACAGTTATCAACAGAAACATGTTTTCTCCAATACCTACATAAAAAGAAAATACCGCTGAATTAAATTTACCATTTATTAAATTAAAAACACTAGGTAGGAATCAAGTTTGAACTGGATAGACCTTCAGCTTCCTTTGATGACAAGGGAACTAGCATCAGTCCAGGTACAGGTGGCTGCATTTCTAGATCTCGTAAATTATTAACTTTAACTCTGAGATCACTACGGAGTTTGTTTATGTCAATATTTAACTGATTTTGATCAGCTTCTAATAACGTTTTCGTCGCATCGATATTGTGTTTTATTAAAACAGATCCTACAGTCACCCAGCATTTGTTTTGAGACGACTTAGATAGATCCCGCAGCGCCTCACGGTTATGGTTTCTTCTTTTATCCAACAGTATAATTTCACGCTTATCGGACAGGATTTCACTCGCTAATTTTTCAACAGACACTAAGTACTTTAAAACATTTTCTTGATCCTGCATTGCTTTGTTAATCTTCGAAACAGTGTTCTCAAATGACACAACCAGACATTAGTACTTAATATCCGTAAACTTGCATCCAGATTTAGCTAAGATTTCAGGATTTGTTTTGTGGCTGTTCAATATTTAATGAAGCTCTCTTTCAGTTTGAGCATGAGCATAAAGCAGCAGAACTTTAGAAGAAGTATCTACAATTAATAATTTCATAGAACTGTGATTAGTGTAGAGAGTAGAGCCATCAGCCAGATGCCAGACTATTACATGTCAAAGTCAATCAAATGAAATGTCATTCGTTGATCATCATAGACAAACTTTCAAGTCGACAGATTCATAATTAAATGTCTATCTTATTATGCATCTGCCGCAAACTACGAAATAATGCACAAACCGTTTGTGCGTTAATTCGTGCATCTACACATTCTACACCAATCTACACGTTTGTGACAAACGTGTAGATCAAAGAGTAAAGTAATATAGAGGGGTGTAGATGCATCGCAAGCACTTGCCGCATACTAAATAAATCAATGTAGGTAAGTTCACACGATAAATACCTAATCATTATTGCGTACATATGTGAAGGATTTTTTTTATGGAGTGTATCGACATTCAATTTCGTATAATTTCAGAAACGTGACTCTACTGGCAGCCCTGCTAGCTAGCGACTAGCGAACCATTAGGTACCGAAGGTTACATGCTCTGTGTACCGAACTACCTCTACTTCCGGTTGCCGCCATTTTGATTTCGCTTCTATACTTATTAATGGCCGCCGGTACTGCTGAGTACTGACGCTTCCGCGTGAAGTCGCATTTCGCATTCGTATTGTATAAATAAACACAAGATTCAGGCGCAGCACATTACAAGTTCTAATTCGTTTTAGCCTAGTTATCAGGCACTCTTTAGTTTCTTGACTTCATTTGGCGACAGCATCCATAAAGATGGATGGGCCGCCAAACCGGGGCTTTCGTGGTGGTGGTCGTGGAGGACCACCAGGTCTTAATCCCAGAGGAGGAAGAGGTGGTTTTGACATGCGCGGGCGGTAAGTTAATAAACATTTTAGTAACAAGTTCAACCTTAAATTTATCAAGCTTACGGGTGACTATGGTACTCACCCGTAAGCTTGATAAATTTAAGGTTAGGTCTAAAAATAACCACATCATTAGGTACTACAAGAGCAGTGATTTTATATGTAAATGATTCACTCGTTTCAGGGGTGGACCTGGCATGAGGGGCAGAGGTGGCCCGCCACGAGGCGGCCTTCCGTTTCGTGGTGGACCGCGAGGTTTTCGTGGCGGCCCTATGAGAGGAGGCGGTGGCGACAGAGGAGGTCGCAGTTTTCCTCCAGGTCCTCAAGGTCCCGGACCACACCCTGTACCCACAATTGAATCACGTGGTGCACCACCACAACGTAAGAGTTTTACCTTATAATATCCCTAGTAGTAAGATGTTTCAAGTATGAGGTTATGTTAACTGAACATACTTATCACAATTTCCCACTACTAGGGGACATAGTTGATTTAAATTTTACCAAGACAATGTAGCATGTAATAAAACACGCTAGTTAAACTTTGTGTAAATGCACATGTGAGTCCCCAAAAACAATACTATGATTTGAATACACATTGTAAGAAACTAAGAGTGTGTTCTAACTTTATGCACAGGTGGAGGGTTCAACAATCGCGGTGGCCCTGGTGCCATGAGAGGCCGAGGGGGCCGGGGACGAGGAGACTTTGGCCAGAGGGGTGATAGGGGAGGTGGCCGTGGGGGTATGCCAATGAGAGGTAAAGAGATATCAAATCTACTTCAAAACAATTATTTAAGGAGTTTACTAGCCATTTAGTCTAAAACAGGGAGAAGGCCAGGCAGAGTTCAGCCTTTTGTTTTGTAAATAGATAGAATACTCTTTAGTATGCACACCATATAAATTACAGATATTAAATGAAGAAATTCTACATAGGGTGGTCTTATTGGTAAAGCAATATTTTAAAGACAATCTTTGGATAAGGGAGATGGAGAGACAATGTGGTAGGTAGTCTTTGGTGAACCATTTAAATTAACAATATAAATACATCTGTACAAATAAATAAAACTGAAGTGTCTGTTTGTAATGTCAAAATAACAGCTTTTTTACTAAATGCAAATTAAAGTATATATAGGTACTTAAAACAAGACTTAATTTTTGTGTCTGTTTGTTCCGGCTAATCTCTGAAACAGCTGGCCCGATTTTCATGGAACTTTCACTGGTAGATAGCTGATTAAGTTTTAATGAGTAACTTGAGACTAATTCAATTTTAGAAAAAATATTATGTAAAGAGACACGTAATTTTTTTCCGACATCTACGAGAACGAAGTTGCAGGCACAGCTAGGACATACATAGGACACACTTATTTAGGTCTAATAACTTAACCATGAAAATATTTTTGTAGGACGTGGTGGTCGTGGAATGCCGCCCGGGGGACCTCCCGGTGGGCCGGGTGGCCCGCACTCTGGCGTGGGTCCCACGGGCCCGCGGCCTGCGCCACCGCATGTATCAGCTCAGATACCGCCGCTGCAGTCACAACCTCAACAAGCCTTTAAAAGGGGTGGAGGCCCACCGCATGGAGGACCTGGTGGTGGTCCACCAAAGAGACCAAGGTTTGAGCATTCAGGATACCATAATATTCCATCTAAAATAATGCCCAAAACATCTTTAAATAATGATTGGTCATCACTAGTGTACATAAATTTTTTCTCTGCTCAGATTCGACGGCCCTCGTGGAGGCGGGCGGCCGGCGCCGCAGGGCGGCTACCAGCAGGCGGCCCCGCAGCACAACATGCCACAACAAAATAATGGCTATGGACCATCGTAAGTATTTAAAACATCATGTCAGACTTTTTTCTAAAGCTATCTCTTTAGTTATCACGTTGCGGGACGGTACTGACTTTTTCAAATTATGCGATATGACAGTAAAATTGTCCATACAAGTTCTGACCACTGCTTTATCCGTACCGCCCTAGAGCAATACCAAAGAATAATATACGATGACAGTACTTTCATAGCCATTTCATATTGATGTGGTATGACAGTAAAAACAGGTTTCCTTGTTCCTCTATACAACATTTCGCTGTAATGCCCGCACCTCAGTTCCGGCGGTGCCCGTACTGTCATTTTCAACACCAACAAATCTACTGCTAATGCAGTGTGTCCGCAACGTGTTATACATGATGAACCAGAAAACGATAGGAATGTGCCGTCTGAAACACAAATGACGATTTTCTTTAATCTGATATAACAATACATTGTTTATCATTCATGAATTGCTCATATTTCATTTTGCTGAGCTAGATACAATGTTTACAGACACACTGGATATCAACCTTACGAGCCGCCCGCAGCTGATCCTTATGCCCAACCCTCGTACAACACGCCCAGGTAAGAAAAATTTTAAGAATAGAAATAAAAACTACTTTATAATGGTATGGTTAAAATATATTATCATTTCAAACCAGGTTTTATAACTATGATGAAACAAATCTAGCAGATAGGAATTGCCGTCTGAAACACAAATGCAGATAATGTAGATTCTGAGAAATTACTACAGTTCAGGAATAATTTGTTGGACAGATACAGATTTCTTAAGCATGGTTTTCTTTTCTTTTACCAGCTCTTATCAGGGTAACAGTTACTCAACACCAGCTCCGGCTCAACCCACCTCAGGGTACAATTCTGGCAGCTATGGCTCAGGTTATGGTTACTCAACAGGCGGCCAAGGCAGCTATGAAAATGATGGATATAGGTCAGTACACTTTCATAAATCTTCTAATTTAACAGGTTTTAGTGAGGTAAACTAGACACAAGTTTTATTGTTATGTAGTGCCCTTGAAAGTGTTAATAATATGTGACAGTGGCGCCGATTCCCTTGTTCACAAACTAAATTTAATTTCATTGGATCTTACTATTTCATTAAGAAAAGGACAGAAGATAAATATTAGTTTAGTCCTCTCAAATTAAGATACTCCATAGACAGTTTCTACACGTGATAAAAAAATTGGAAACTAAAAATATGTCAATTTACGTCAGGTGCTGTAATTTGACAGGACTAAACTAACATTAATCTTCTGTCCTTTTCTTAATGAAATAGAAAGAACAAATAAAAAAATGAAATAAACAAATAATATTGATAAGTGTAAAATTAACATAATATATGAATTAAGATTAAAAGAGACTAATTATTTAGGCCTTCACGCCTTTATGCCTTTATTAATATAATTATTATATAAGATTTATAAAACTTGTACCTTAGTTATGTTTACATTTTTGGCAAAATTTCGACAAGTTTTGTATACAACTAGTCTTAGGTGTAAATGATAAACGAAAATGTAGAATACGTGTCTTTTACCTAGGTGTAAACGCGGGGTTAGAGGTAGATCATATGGTTTTGTATTATATTATTAATTCCCATTTAATTTCAGCGGCAGCGGTGCTGGCGGTGCGGGCGACGCCGGCTACGGCGGCGCCGAACAAGCGTACGGAGGCCCGGCGCCCGCCTACGACTCCTACTCGCAGCCCTCCTACAACTCCTTTCAGCAACCGCAACCGCAGTATAACAATAACTATGGTAAGTTTCGAAAATATTGAATCTGTATAAGCCTACTTCTGCGACATTCTAGTCAAAACGTCATATCCCAAATGAATGTTTCTAACACTTCGTCATAAATGATCGAAAAGTATGATTATGCCACGGCGCGGATAACTTGTGTCCAACAATCGTAATCAAGAATAAGGAAACATCACACAACAATCAAATTATTTTATCTGCTTGATCCACTTCACATCTTGCTTGTGAACTGTGTGATGATTTTGGACTTCTACTATTAAAAACAGCTTTTTGAGGTATATTTGACTTTATTTCACGTGCTCATAATCATCGGTCATTTAGGATGGGGTAGGACAACATTTATGTAATTACTATATATTCATTCCTGTTGAAAATAATCCAAGGAAATTATACAATCGCTCTATATGCAACAAAGTCACGAAATTTTCAGTGCTAATTAGTTTGAAGTAAAACGTACATTAGGTCATACATATTTAATTTTGGCAATAAATAAGTATTTTATGAAAGAACTAGTTTAAGACATAATAAGTAATTAATGCAAGGGCTACAACCAATATAAAGAAGTATCCATAAACCATAAAATGAAAGCATAATTTTAAATGCGATATGAATCTAGGATAGTTAGATAGTAGTTCCAAGGATGTTGTGTAATACAATAAAATTGCAAAAAAATATTACATTTTTTAATGTAGTTTGAAAGATTTCTCACATTCAATGTCAAGGACACTGAAAGATTGGTACATAAACCAAACAGAAATGTGGTTTTTAGTATGAGTACATGTAAAGTTGTTGACGACCATTTCATAATAATATGATGCCATCATAATTGGGCCAAAGATTTGAAACATTTATTAAACTTGGATGAAAATCTAAGGAAACTACGCGTGTAAGCCATTTCTTTTGATTTGCTACATAAAATTTCCCTATAGGATTTTCTTTTTTAAAGGAGATACCAACATTGAACAATGTAATTGATTGTATAGACACCAGCAGTTCAAGCTACCCGAAACTGTCAAATTTTCCCAGTCAAACTTGAATCTTAATGATTTAGCGATAAAGTTGAAAATCTATTAAAGAAATTTGACAGATTGTAGTAGCTTGATGTGCTGGCGTCTGTACAAATTTAAGTTTTGGTATTTTTGTTTTTATACTGGAATCAACCCTGAAATTTTGCTACATCAATGTCAATAAAAATCAAATCCTATAAAAAGTTATGTAGTTTACTAAGGAAAAGCTATATTTGTTTTTTTTGTACAGTCAACAGCAAAAGTAGATGATCAAAATCAGAAATTCAATACTAATGAACGGAGTTCGCAGCTATATGGCAGCTGTACTAGTAGTAAATATATGGTATAATTTACAATCACATACTTTTGAATCACTTCGACGCCACACAGTTCTGAGGCGAACTCCGTTCATTAGTATTGAATTTCTGATTTTGATCATCTACTTTTGCTGTTGACTGTACCATCATTTTTATGATGTCAAAAGAAAAATGGTTGATCATATAAAACTGTCTAGTATTTTTAAATTCAGTCTTATTACATAAAGAATCAGCTACAATAAGGGTAAGCAACTGAGCTAATAAATATTAACAAACCATGCAAATAAATACCTAATATAGCCATGATCTTACAAAAATTAAGTATTTATTTTGTAAAATAGTTACAATGACGTAATCTGATATAATAATGCTATTAATTTATTAAATATGAACCAGTATTAAAAATATGTAAGGTATTTATTTAAACAGCATAATGCTATTTAGGACCTTCAATGGATTAGAGCTACATAGTGTTAAGTTTAGTGTATTTATTTGTGGATAAGTTTTGACGTCTATTATGATTGTTTGCATTACAGGCAGCTGGTGATCTGTTTGACTATACAGAATATCATTAACGTCTTTATGGTACACATTCAAAATAAAGTATCTGGATCAAATTATTGAAGCTAATGGATGTACTACTATACAATGCAGTTTGCGATGTATACGTCACATTTTAGTTAGGTGGGAGTTTGGACAGAGTGATAAATATTATGTAAATGACTGAATGAGACCATTGAGAAGAGACAATAATATACACTGGGGTGTTTTTTTTTAAATATTGAGACCACTTACTAGAAAAGAGTAAGTTCAAATTTCATGAAAAAATTTCCTCACAAAAGAATCTATTAATTGTTATTAGGACTGTCACTATTTTACCAAGCAAAATTTATATACAATATTTAACTGTTGTAGCAACTTCTACTTTGGCTCATTTTTTTGTAACAATGGTATAGTAAAGTACCATAATGTTTTAGTTTTAAGGACTCGATTCACAATAAAAATATGAACTAACATATAAATGTGTATGCTTTATTCCAAAATGGGCGAGCTCATGCTTGCATCAGTGTTAAGATTATTTTAGTAATTCGATAATTATTGTAATTACACAACCTATCAACCTGATACACATTTAAGCCATCCTTAGCCATAGTTTAGAAAAGTAAGAATATATCCACTAAGTATATGACAGTACATATTTATGATAAGGGGCTATTCTTCAAATAGTTACCTAATAGTTTTGCTTTCAATAGTCACTGAGTCACAAACAGGACGACGGAAATATGCGTGAGACAATATTACATCCATTGATAATAACTGACTATACACGACATTCTGTACATAGACAGCTAAACACGAGTCTACTGCAAGAACTCGTCCAGGCCAAACTTTTGTACTACACATCCGTGTTGGATGGAATAAATATCTTGTCCAACCTTTTAATGCAGCTGTTTCTAAAGTGGTCAATTACAGGTAAAGGTTTAAAAATGAACTGTCCACATTAGCCCTGGACCAAAATAGCTGGAAGTCACGGAGGGAGGCCTTTTCCCAACAGTGGGATGCAGGTGGACTAAGTTCAAATAAACTGTAGAAATGGTAGGCTAATAAATTAATAACAGACAAGTTATTTAAAACTGACGGTCTATTCTGTAATATAGTGGGTATTATAGTCCTGTTTTGGGTATAAAGAATAATTAAATTAATGATTCAACCTTTCACATCTGAATCCAGATTCAGAACAAGGATTATAAATTAAGTGTATTAATTAATTAAAGCATTTTTCCCAATTTATGACTTCAATTAATTGTATTAAATATTATGACCAGATAATATACAGGGATGAGTAAGATTAGTCCCTACATACCCTGTGCCCATAATGATTGGGACATGAATTCCCTTTATTTTTATAAATGTTGAAGTGTAAGTTCAGAATTTTTTACGCCCATAAATACAGTATCGCAGACAGCAATAAATCTTGGTAGACTAGTTTTTTTTTCTTTTATTTTTAAGGTGTAAAATATATTTTGAATTACAGAAAAAAATATTGTATGGAAACTCATAAGGGAAATGCTTCAAATTATTTAATTTGTAAGTAACAAAACGCGTCAAGAACAAAATGGTGGGCTCATGTAACAGATAATAATATGGGCTATATTTTAATGAACTAATAATAAACTAGGTATATATTCTCTAGAACAAGGTATTTGGTCTGCAGCACGAGAGAAACTTACACATGCCTCTTCTTATTATTGTCTACCTGCTTTGGAGATTCATTTTTAGAATACAAAATAAAGACAAACAGGTAACATATTTTTCTTAAACCATGATTTTGCACAATTTATTATAGTAATAAGGTTATACATAACATAAGTAAGTATACTAGTTTTTACCTTCAAGAGAGAGGCAAATTTATCCATACTTTAGCTAAATAACTTAAAAAGTTATGATTGCAAAGAACATGGTATATGAATGGCACTTGGAATTCCCTGAAAGTGGAGGATGTACACATTTTCCTCCATGATGTTATAGGAGCGAGCCTATCAGGTACCTTAAGAATTATAAGAATGGATGTGTTATAATATTTCTTTAACAAGCCCATGCATCGTTATTTCATAAGACAAATCTAATCGAAAAGGTTGAGTAAAAGAAGTTGAGCTGACATGGACCTGGTTCTAAAGTTAGTTTTTGTATTAAGAAGTTTAAGTGTAGTAAAAATAAAGTTCAAAATACAAAAACTGGCTCGAAGTTTTAGTTGGAAGTTAGATCTCGATTTGTAATGAGATGTCTAACAGGTAAAACTAACTTAGGTAAATTTACTTTGTAATAAATAGCACTTACAACAGGCCATGATCAAACTGAAATAATAATAAGTTTTACTCAAAATTAAAGGTTATCTCTTATCTTAACAAAGATAATAATTTCATGACTAGATTATAGAAAGATAAAAGGAAAGTACCTAAAAGAATTGTGTTTTTAGGCTATTAGTGCAATGCTAAGTTGACACCCAAAGATGGTCACGCATGCTCATGCTGGTTTTTGTTTGAATAAGCATTATGCATACCATTCTTTGCAGAAACTTGCACATTGCATATTAATGAAAATAATAATAGAAGAATTCTCTTGGGTGCAACATGGTGTGCATGCATACTAAAAACAAAACGCAAATACTTTCAGGAAAAATTATACAAACAATTCTTTTTTTTTGTTAGGAAAGTAAATCTTTAAAAATATACACTTGATCCACAGTTATGTTGAGATGCAGTATGATGTAGATTAATTTCATTTGTTTACAGTACTAGTTATGAATTACAAGCTTTTATTATTTTAATCTCCTTACTCACTTTTCAGGAATGGGATGAAATTGACCAACCCACTTAATCAACTGATATTGTTAATATTGAAAGGCTGCAGTCGATAGACTGTAGAAGATGAGAAGTCTTCCTAATCAGGTAAGTCACAAATATATTCAACACATTATTTATTAATTTAAAAATAAAATCTACGAATGGCTATTTATGTGGCTTTTGAAAAGGGGCAGTAAGGGCAGGTAGTTTAGCCATTGTAGCTACAGGAAAGCATGCTTAGGAGACTGACCTTAGCTGTTTGAATCATTTTGTTAACTGCATTCACTGATTTTGGTAAATCTTGAGATTTATTTTATGATCCCAATCAACTGAGTACTAGAAAAGCCACAAATATACAAAACTTATCCCGTAAATATCGTAGACTTCAGTAATCTTTTGTACGACCTTTTTTAAACATGAAAAAAAAAATTAAGGGAATTTGTGGGGGATGTGGTTAGTAGGGAAAAATATCTACTAAGTCTGCCAAAGCAGTCGTAAGGTATAAATTGGATTGTCCGCTTTCATTTCATTCCGAATAGCAAAATCCTAACAACTTAATTCTATGACATAGTAATAAAGTATTAATTGGAATGATTCATGCTTACGGCATCAGGCCGGCACGGAAAAATTTAATAAAAATTTATAGGTTTGATGCCCATTAGTTATTATATTATGCTGGTTTAATATGACATTACTTGATACTAATGTACCATTGTTGTTCCCAGGTTTAGCAGTTCCAGGAGAGAGACTGCATGGATGAGTTACATATACTTAACAGTTTGTTAATTTTGAAATAATAAACGCTATACAAAGTCTGCTTCATTAATTTAATTTATAAATTCACCTCGCCACTTCTTTCAATTATCGATCACCGCGTACTATCGCGGTCTTTTCCGCCTGCTCACTTAAAAATTTTTTTGCCTAAATCCTGCGGCGGCGCCAAACCACGCCCCCTAAAAGTTTTGGCCTATTAAGAAAGCGATAACGCAATTAGTTGCAACCTGCACTGCGCAGCTTAGTGACGTATCACGTGTACTCCTTTTTTTAATTTTACGGACGAACTATTTGACATGGGCGCGCTTACCGGACCTTTTGAATATTGACCATTGAGCTGTTTACTTGAGTAAATTATTTTAATTATTGTCATGGTAAATTGTGTGGTTTTAAAATACCTTAATTTATAAATAAAACTTTACGATGCACAGTGCAAAGTTTATCATGAAAATGTTATCTTGTGTAAGTAATTGAATACTTTCTAGTTTGTTTTACATCAATAAAAGTATTAGATAAATAAATAATAATATAATATATTTATTCAAAAAATTATAAGGCATAAAAATTGGTACAGTTTTGCTTAAATTTAACAAATAAACAAAATAATAATAATAATAATAAAAAAAAACAAATAATCTATAATAATATTTTTTTTTTTGTTTTTTTTTTTTTTTGCTTGTTTGTTAAATTTAAGCAAAACTGTACTGGTTTTTATGCCTTATAATTTTTTGAATAAATATATTATATTATTATTTATTTATCTAATACTTTTATTGATGTAAAACAAACTAGAAAGTATTCAATGACTTACCTATGATAACATTTGCATGATAAACTTTGCACTATGCATCGTTAATAAAGTTTTATTTATAAATTAAGGTATTTTAAAACTACACAATTTACCATGACAATAATTAAAATAATTTAAATAATTAATATTCAGAGTTTTTAAACTTGAATGAATGACTGATTTATTTGCAAGAATATAGGTAGCTAACATAAGATCGGTTTTACTATATTCGGCATTTCTGCCGTGCAAATATTTAGATTTTACATATTGGTTATACTTATCACTATATACTTGGTAAAGCAATTACTTATACCTTTATGAGAGTGGTATGTATTACTGCTTTGTTGTGACGGGCGAACTCGGAATACTTTCTCGCTCACACACGCACTATTTGTTTCAATGTTATTAATTATAATTATTTGCAGTGAAATTTACTATTTGAAATTCATAATTTATATTTTTAGCTGTCATAAATTAATTAATGTGCATAATTCAAACACAATGCGAATTTTTATATGAATAAATAAATAAAAATAGTTGGTTTTAAGTAAAAAAATGCTTGCCATTGTTGTGTAAAAAGTATTTTGTTGGTTAATAATAACCTACTTAAAATTCCGTGCAAATAAGTAGGTAGTGACTAATTATTAAATAATTCATTTCTAGAAATTTTACAATAAGCCTAAGCCGAACAAAAGAGTCATAAAATTCAATAACCGCAGTGGGCAAAAGTCGGTGGCATCCTTTGATACTTTTGTTATACCTAGCGGGTTTCGGTAATTACATAGAGGTCTTTCTCTCATCACTTATAAGATAAGATAAGAAGCATCTCTTTGTTTGACATTACAATGATGCCCCAGTGCAACTGATAACAAGTCATTTTATGTATCAGTAACATGTGTGTCAGCAACATGTCAGACGAGAGTTTAAATTAATTTATATACAGACTGTGATTTGTGATATAATAATAATAACCTCGTGAAAGCCGAGAAAGATAAACAAATCAAGTATCTTGACTTGGCTCGCGAGGTTGTCTACATGTGGGATGTGGACTCAGCGATCATTGTTCTGATAGTTGTGACAGCCAATGGCTTAATAGCCAAGAGCCTCGACCAACACCTGAGGAGGCTCTCGTTGGGCAGCTGGATCAAGGACTTGATTCAGAAAGCGGTACTTCTGGACACGGCTCGCATCGTCAGGAGGTTCCTCTCTCTGGAGCCCTGACTGCCGGTAGCTTGGACCCTGTTCCCGATACCGGTGGGCTACTACTTTTTATATTTTTAAATGTTTTTTTATCCTTTTGTTTATAAAAATATTTAAAAATGTATTTTGTAAGTATTTAAATAATAATATAATAATAATAACGTTTATTTATAAAAATGGTGCAGATTTACAACTGAATGATGAATTGATGACTGAATAAAAATAAATACAAACCATACAAGCACTTTTCTTACCATCAGTACTTTTGCGCCTTCTAGCTATACATGGAGGTAGATATATACGGACCGAGAAAGTTGGGACTAGGGTTTAGTATGGACGAAACCTGAAAACTGATTTGTTTAGAACTATTTCGTCGTTTGTTGCGGTCTGGTTTTTTGAAACAAGTCAGTTTTTTTTTAATGAAGCCACTTGTTATTAGACTATTTATTCCTTGTAGAGAAACACTGTCCGGCTGTGGATCAGACGCCATGAAGAAGAGGGTGTCTTAGAGGATAGGTCGCGGGCACCACGTCCATATCTGATAACCTCCAACGTATGGTAGACACTATTTCACAAGCGCTATATTCTCAGATGAGAAATGTTTTACGTCGAGCCAACATTGTCGTCGACACTTGTGGTGCATGATGAATACACGCTACGAACCTAGAAATAGACATGTGCAAAACAGTGCACCACGAAGTGATGTGATATGTCATTACATTTCGTGCCGAGTAATATTACATTACACCATCACTTCAAACATCACGCGTGATGATAAGAAGTCGCGCCATGCGATAGCACATCATCGCGCGTTCTAATGTAATGCAATGTTCTAGTGTAATAAGACATGGTGTCAAGGAAATATAAACCCTTTTATAATAAAAATAGAGTTCTAAATAACATAATAAGTCACCTGACCGGGCGAAATACGAAATCGCACGCGCCTAGTTCCGGACTTCCGATATAAACCGAACATTGCCGATGCGATGCGTTCGGGAGGGCTCGGTTCGAGCGAGTCTGCGAGTCATGTCACGAGCTACTGCGCTGCTACCGCGCGCGTAATGTTTAGTGTGATGGTGTGATGCTTATTTTAGTCGAGTAATGTGTGATGTTACAGTACGCGCTCGGGTGATATTACGCGTGATGCATCACTCGCATTACTCAAACATGCCTACCTAGAAACGTGATTCCTAATCATGATTCTGGAAGGATATGCGCTAATATGTGGGGCTGGATGAGTGCTGATGGTCCCGGAGAGCTTGTCCATTTCCCAGGGCGAGTAAATGGCGAAACTTACTGCGAACTATCACAAAACGTAATGGTGCCAACTGTGCTCACAGTTTATCCGAGAGCAGAGCTCCCGGAATTTATTTTTATACAGGACATTGTTTTTCTCGTTAAGTTTTTAGCGACTTAATCGCCAACGGCTTATGAAATGAAGGCTAGGCCACACCAACTTCCTAGTTCTAAATTTAAAAAACCCGCGTTCTAACGCGTTCAATTATATGTTCTGAAGGGCATGTCTTGAATTTTTTTATTACCATACAACCTTATACTGAACTGAAAATTGCAAAAAGCCTAAGAAAATTTGAATATTGTTAATTGTGTGTTTTACCTACTTACTATGTCCAATATTTTATGAATATCTTTGTTCAGTTCAGTTAATAAATAAATAAAACTGATAAAACTTCAAAATTGTATTTTACTTTTTAATTAATGCCTAACCGACAATAGGATTTATCAAATCAAATTTCTAATTAGAAAAATAAAGACAAAATGTATTATTAACTCAACGAATTAACGAATAACGAATCCCAGATCTATCTATACTAATATTATAAAGAGGAAAACTTTGTTTGTTTGTTTGTAATGAATAGGCTCAAAAACTACTAAACCGATTTAAAAAATTCTTACCCTATTCGAAAGCTAAATTATCCATGAGTAACATAGACTAAATTTTATTTTGGATAAAAATAGGGTGCCGTAAGATATTTGGGTTTTTCGGACACAAGGTGTAAAAAATCAACCAGAAAAGTTACTTATTTTGCGTACGCTGCCTAAACTATAAAAGATAGAACCATAAAATGTTCAAATGAATTGTAGATCTTATAAATATCTACAAAAAAGTCCGCGACACACTATACCTATCTATGTCGAGTGAGGCACAACAACCATTTTTTTATTTAAAAATCTTGAATTTTTTTGGACTACATTTATACGCATTTATTTTACTCATGCTTTTCATCCTTATCAAAATAAATTATTACATCAGTAAGTACAGTTTATGTAGATAATATTTGGTCGTTGAATGATTAAAATTGGTCGTTTGGTTTTGAAGTTATGGCGAAATTAAAATATTACGATTTCTGCTGCACGGCCCGTTGCGAAGTGGGCGTCACCAAGGCCGTGCACGTGCAGGAATAAGTTTACAAAATCAAAAATCAAGTCATAATATAACTATTTACATCACATCCGTGATCTGTATAGTGTTATAAAGTTTTCATAATTTTCGCAAAGTTTATATAAAAATCATCTTCTTACTTCTATTTATTTAAAAAAAAAAATATTATGTATCTTTATGGGTTATTTTGATTTCATTTTTCGCAAAGTTTAAAAAATACATCTTCTTCTATTTACTTTAAAAAAAAATATTTTGTATTTTTATGGGTTATTTTGATTTCCTTTTGAGATACGCAATCCTGTCACAAATCCGAAATCTACGCGGATGAAGTCGCGGGCAGAAGCTAGACCATAATATAATAAATAGGTAATAGCAGTAGTTTGAAAATAAAAATAAATCTCGAACGGCGCGTGCGTCACCGCGTCGACAGTGCAGTCGGCCCGTCTTATCTTTCATTCGTCTATTCAAGGTCAACGGGGCGGGGCTAGAGAGCGCTTCTATGTTTTGAGTGCAAGCAAAAATGAACTTAGTGGTGATCAGGCGGAAGTGTCCGTGATAGTACATCGAAGGACTGGAACAATTTGCCTGCAGCGGTCTTCCCGTCCGATTATAATTTAAGTGTCTTCAAGGCTAGAGTGTAGGCTCATAATAAATTAGTGCGCGTTACCATCAACGATTGAATCACTGCTTTCCATCAGGCGGGCAGGCAGTCGAGCACTAGTTTATATAATAAAAATAAAACTTGAGAGGTGTCATGGGATACCCGGATGGAACGAAGTTCAAAGAGAGAGAGAGAGACAGACAGAGAAACGCGCACGCCGCACGGCTTACAACTACCTATAGCAAAAAGTGTCTTTCCAACTTTTGGTCTTAATTTTTTCCGCCTAGCCTCCTTTCGCAACGCGCGATAAGGAACTTCGTTCCAAAAACTTGACCTTTATATTCGTGGCGAGGCATGTGTCATGTACATTAGTTGTGGACGTAGCCGCGCATGCACGTTCGAGGTGTTCACCGCGTACAATATCCACGCACGCCTCGACTGCGAAAATGAAACTGCATTTGCTCGGGCCAAACAGCGCGCAGCGCATGCTCGGGCCGATCCAACCCACACAGCAGCAGTCAAGATGGCACCTTTGCATCGTGTGCGCATATCCGCTGGTTTTATAATTATTCATTCAATTATTGAAAAAAATAGGAGGATTAAAAAAGGATTTTTCCCTTCTATAAGATCCTAGAAGAGAATTGATTTTTTTTTTCAGCTCTGCGGCGGGTACATTTACTTAATTCCAAATTAAACGCCGTATGTCTTCTCTTTTGTTTTTATTATAATAATAATGATGTTTTGGATCCCATAATAATCGGTTACTTTCATATAATTCAACGGCTTTTCGTAAAATTTCTTTCTCGTCCATATTGCGCGCGAACATCACAGCGAGGACACAACCGTCCAAACGCAACGCACTGCTCGCAAGGAACCGGCCGCCGCCCACACGCGCGCGTCTGTGCGTAGCACATGCCTCGCTACAAACATGAAGACAGACAAACGAGGCATTTGCTTCGCACGCGATGGCTCGACCCGAGCATGTTGGTATAATTTTTCAACACGCACGCCTCAAGCATTCGTTGTGCGCCGTTCGTACCGCATGGCTCGCAAAGTCTGTATCCACCTTTACATGTGACGCCAAATTCAATCGTTAGGTCCTGTACACATTGCGTCACTAAATGTTAGTAAAGGAACCATATTCGAAAAAGCTCCCGTTATTAAGATTCGGAAGTGCCAGCCACAAGTTTCATACGTAAATTTAGCTGGACACAGATTTTTGTATTTTTCTACTAAACCGCTGTACGTATAACAAAACTTTTAGCTCGATGCCTGGTGTCCGTTTCAATGGCGCGGCCACGACGTTTTTTTTTATAAAAAACCATTCCAATATTTTGTAACAATTTGTAAAAGTTGATTCCCAAAACCATAAATTTGTCAAAGCTATGGTTAAAAAGTTATAAGGGTTTGAACGTGGCCGCGCCATTGAAACGCGGCGAACCGCGCGGCCACGGAGATCTTTAAAACTAAGCATTGCAGAGACCTGAAAGGACTTCAACCACATTGTATGGCGTTTGGGCTTGAACATGAACATAAAAATATTGCACTATTATTAATTTTATCGAGTGGTTTACATTACAAAGAAAACATATAGGTAGATAAGAAGTTTTGTATCAAGTTGGTTAAATAATACAAAAAAAAAAAACTTCAATACTACACCTCATTTAAGTTCTAATTAACCAAGCCAGTTCAGCTAAAGAGTGTGCCAAAGATCGAAAAAAAAAAGTCTCTTTTTCTACAAGGTATTGGCGACGGCACCGTTGGCGCAGGGTCGCGGGTTTGATTCCCGCACGGAACAAATATTTGTATGACCTACAAGTAGTTGTTCCGGGTCTGGCTGTTTGTGTATGTGAGTTTAAATGTTTGTAAACGCACCCACGATACAGGAGAAATGAAAAGTGGGGCAATGTCTAAAAAAAAAGAAACAGACATATACCTACATACATTATTTTTATATTCCACAATGGGCTTGTACGCTATCTTACACCCACAGGTTGACTGCGAGAGATCTCTGCTAGAGATAACTTCGTAAACTCCGCCCTTAAGATACCCACTGACCATCGTCCTTGTAAAAATGTATTTTTTATTTATGTGCAATAAAGAGTCTTAAACAATGGTCGTCCAGAACCTTTAACTAGTGATGGATTTTTAGCAAACTCAAATATTCAATTATGTAAGTACATAATCATCTCAGAAGTTGGAACTTACCACTTGCGGTGCGATCCATTGTAGTATAACTCGCTGCACTTTCACAAGATTAACAATGTGTCTTCTTCTTCCTGTGAGTGATTTCAGTACCACAATTTATACAATGTATAGATTCTCTAGACAAAATCGGAAAGTCCATGTTCACGCGCAAGTCTTTATGTATAGCGGGTTCATTATACGGAGAAATGTCAGGGTTAACGTTTGAAGCGGGTACTGAGTCCGAGAGTGAGCCGGGGTCGTCGGATAGAAAATCACCAGAATCCATTTTAAACAGTACAAATCGTCAAAAATAGCTAAAGTCGAAATAATATTCACAATACGATACGAAAAAGAGCGGCAAACGCAAAGCGAATGACATTGACAATTTGAAAATCGAGCGCCAATCGGGTCTGGGTCAGTGTTGCCAGTTCTCTGCACTGTCAGTCGAACACTCGATTTGAAATCGATTCCATCGAGCTGTGCTGTTTTGTTTCTCGGCGCGGGCTTGCGGACAACGAGCAATGGGTAGCTCGCCACCCGGCTGACCAGTAACTGTCCGGACCGAGCCCAAGTCGTCGACGGCGCGTAGTGTAGGTACCACGCGCGCCTCAAAGAGATGTCAGCAAAACCGTAGGAGCCCAGCAGGGCCGATGTTCGCTAGGGCCGCGGGGGATTTCTGAAAAGGAAACCCGTAGCTCTAGAACGCAAGGGGCAACTGAATGCAGAATGACACATGTGTGGTTTTAGTCAGTAAAAGTCTCTCCTGCTCCATCCTAGAGCGGGAGAAATAAATGGATGATTTTACCAACTCAAAAAAAAAATGTTCAACGTAAACTATATATTTTTATTTATGTAAGGTTAAGATGATGATGGTGATGCTGATGATGAACCCTCCAACGGCCGTGTCCGTTTCAATGGCGCGGCCACGACGTTTTTTTTTTTAAAAAAACCATGCCAATATTTTGTAACAATTTGTAAAAGTTGATTCCCAAAACCATAAATTTGTCAAAGCTATGGTTAAAAAGTTATAAGGGTTTGAACGTGGCCGCGCCATTGAAACGCGGCGAACCGCGCGGCCACGGAGATCTTTAAAACTAAGCATTGCAGAGACCTGAAATTTAGGTAAATAACAGATTGAATTTGTAAAAAATTTGTAAAAATATAGGAAAAATTCCTGGGTTTATATTTTAGGAGCTGCAAGACTTAAACCTCATGGCCGCGCCATCGAAACGGTGTGAAACACGTTATGGCTGATATCTCGCTGAAAAAGCATCGCAGTCGTCTGAAGTTTTTTGTAAAACCCAGATTTGAATTTGTCAAAACTAGTAAAAATACAACAAAAAATCCTAGGTTTATATTTCAGGAGCTGTGAGACTAAAACCCCATGGCCGCGCCATTGAAACGGTGTAAAATACGTTATCACCGATATCTCGCTGAAAAAGCATCGCAGAGGTCTGAAGTTTTTTGTAAAACCTAGATTTGAATTTGTCAAAATTGGTAAAAATGCGCAAAAAAATCCTAGGTTTACATTTCAGGAGCTGTGTACGGAATCATCAATACGTCTTGATAATGTTGATAGGGTGACCATGGCTTATTGTTTACAGAACACTTTCCACCTATTTTTAACCGACGAACAAAAACGGAGGTTCTTAAGTCGACGCGTATATTTTTATTTTTTTTATATACGACCACACATAACTTTTTACAGAGTAGTCCGATTTTGATCATTCTTTTTTTATTGGAAAGGGTATTATACCCCGAAGTTGGTCCCATATAAATTTCGAAAAGAAATTCCAACCCTAAGGGTGGGAAAATAGGGGTGATTTATTGTTCACCCACAGATTTGCATGCTGAGATGTATATTATTACTCTACTCAGTGCCACATATGCCTGCCCTTTGGCAAACAATTAGTACCTAGATTATAGCCACAAAAAATTATAAAATAAAAACTTTTAACAAAAAAATTAAACCGCCGAAAAAACTGAAAAGCAAAAAATAATAAACCTTTTTTATTTAACCTTAATAACTAAGTTCTTAAACTAATGTAACTTAGTTATTAAGGTAAAATAAAAAAGGTTTATTATTTTTAAAGAAATAAACATAGTTTTGTATCTTATCGTTTCAATAGATTTTTTCCACGGCTTCGCTCGCGTTAATTGAGAATTTGACAATAAATTGGGAAGAAAATATTCTTAAGACATGTGGCGCCATCTACGATAAAAAACCACGTTTTGATTGTTTTTTTCGGAAACTACTTTTTTCGGGATAAAAGGTACCCTATGCCCGTCTCCGTACACCTGAAAATCTATATGCAAAGTTTCAGGATAATCGGTTCAGTGGTTTAGGCGTGAAATAGTAACAAATAAACTTACTTTCGCTTTTATAATATTATATATATATAATAATATATAGTAAGGATTTTCATTTAATTTAGAATCCTTGAGTTATTCTATTATAATACGTGCAAAGTTTTCTGTAAAAGATAAGCCATGGTCACCTTATTGAAATATTCAAGACGCACTAAAAATTATATTATTATGATAAAAAAAATAATACCTACTGTCGGTAATTCTACATATTCATAGGTGTTATTTACAAAAAAAAAGATCTCGCTATCACTTACTTTCATCGAAAGAGAATCACGACTTATTTCTACGCGATACCGTACCACAGCTCCTGAAATGTAAACCTAGGATTTTTTTGTGCATTTTTACCTATTTTGTCAAATTCAAATCTAGGTTTTACAAAAAACTTCAGACCTCTGCGATGCTTTTTCAGCGAGATATCGGTGATAACGTATTTTTCACCGTTTCAATGGTGCGGCCATGGGGTTTTAGTCTCACAGCTCCTGAAATATAAACCTAGGATTTTTTGTTGTATTTTTACTAGTTTTGACAAATTCAAATCTGGGTTTTACAAAAAACTTCAGACGTCTGCGATGCTTTTTCAGCGAGATATCGGCCATAACGTGTTTCACACCGTTTCGATGGCGCGGCCATAAGGTTTTAAGTCTTGCAGCTCCTAAAATATAAACCCAGGAATTTTTCCTATATTTTTACAAATTTTTTACAAATTCAATCTGTTATTTACCTAAATTTCAGGTCTCTGCAATGCTTAGTTTTAAAGATCTCCGTAGCCGCGCGGTTCGCCGCGTTTCAATGGCGCGGCCACGTTCAAACCCTTATAACTTTTTAACCATAGCTTTGACAAATTTATGGTTTTGGGAATCAACTTTTACAAATTGTTACAAAATATTGGCATGGTTTTTTTTAAAAAAAAACGTCGTGGCCGCGCCATTGAAACGGACACCAACGGCCAGAGCAAAGCTTGGTCTTCCACGAAAACATTTTAATGTTTCGAAGCTCTCGAATCGAAATATCAAAAATATCGATATTATTTTTTCTGTGATTTTATTCTTTAGGCAACCCTTAATAAACGCGCCCCGCACGCCGCGCCGCAACTGTCACCATACAGATACAAATCAATTAAAAATCTTTTTTATTCGTTTTTAATATTATTTATTTTGACACTCCCGAATTGGGACCAATGTTCAGTAAATATTATTACTCAATTATTTATGAATTCCTTTTTTCCCAATACGGGTGTTCACGGTTAGGCCCATTTTGGTTGAAGCCCTTTAGGTACTTAAATAACAGATTGAATTTGTAAAAATATAGGAAAATTTCCTGGGTTTATATTTTAGGAGCTGCAAGACTTAAACCTCATGGCCGCGCCATCGAAACGGTGTGAAACACGTTATGGCCGATATCTCGCTGAAAAAGCATCGCAGACGTCTGAAGTTTTTTGTAAAACCCAGATTTGAATTTGTCAAAACTAGTAAAATACAACAAAAAATCCTAGGTTTATATTTCAGGAGCTATGAGACTAAAGCCCCATGGCCGCGCCATTGAAACGGTGAAAAATACGTTATCACCGATATCTCGCTGAAAAAGCATCGCAGAGGTCTGAAGTTTTTTGTAAAACCTAGATTTGAATTTGTCCAAATAGGTAAAAATGCACAAAAAAATCCTAGGTTTACATTTCAGGAGCTGTGGTACGGTATCGCGTAGAAATAAGTCGTGATTCTCTTTCGATGAAAGTAAGTGATAGCGAGATCTTTTTTTTTTTAAATAACACCTATGCATATGTAGAATTACCGACAGTAGGGATTTTTTTTTTATCATAATAATATAATTTTTAGTGCGTCTTGAATATTTCAATAAGGTGACCATGGCTTATTCTTTACAGAAAACTTTGCACGTATTATATTAGGATAACTCAAGGATTCTAAATTAAATGAAAATCCTTACTATACATATTATTATATATATATAATGGATTGTTGGATCATTCGGTTCCCTACGAAATGGTTGAGCTGGGTGGTGCTGATCCACGCGTCATGTTCGTGAACGGGCGCCATCTGTTGAGACTGGTCATCTCTTAACTGCCAGGGCTTATTTTTAATTTTATATTTTTAATTTTATATTTTAATTTGTTTCTTTACATTGTTCTCACATATAGAAGCAATAAGAATACTGTAACCAGGATTTTGTAAAAATGTCTTGATTTAAAAGAGTGTCCGTGGAGTTTCTTGCCCGTTCTTCTCCATAGAGATCTACGCTTTGGAATGGGCAACTAGCTTCAACTATCTGACTAACTGACCGACTATTTAATTTTGACAATTCAAAAGTGCCTGTAAATGGTTTAATTGAAATAAATGATTTGAGTTTGAGTTTGAAATAATATAATAGCGAAAGTAAGTTTATTGGTTACTATTCCACGCCTAAACCACTGAACCGATCATCCTGAAACTTTGCATATAGATTTTCAGGTGTACGGAGACGGGCATAGGGTACCTTTTATCCAGAAAAAAGTAGTTTCCGAAGAAAACAACCAAAACGTGGTTTTTTATCGTAGATGGCGCCACATGTCTTAAGAATATTTTCTTCCAAATTTATTGTAAATTCTCAATTAACGCGAGCGAAGCCGTGGAAAAAATCTATTGAAACGATAAGATACAAAACTGTTTATTTCTTTAAAAATAATAAACCTTTTTTATTTAACCTTAATAACTAAGTTACATTAGTTTAAGAACTTAGTTATTAAGGTTAAGTAAAAAAGGTTTATTATTTTTTGTTTTACAGTTTTTTCGGCGGTTTTATTTTTTTGTTAAAAAGTTTTTATTTTATAATTTTTGTGGCTATAATCTAGGTACTAATTGTTTGCCAAAGGGCAGGCATATGTGGCACTGAGTGGAGTAATAATACACATCTCAGCATGCAAATCTGTGAGTGAACAATAAATCACCCCTATTTTCCCACCCTTAGGGTTGGAATTCCTTTTCCAAATTTATATGGGACCAACTTTGGGGTATAATACCCTTTCCAATAAAAAAAGAATGATCAAAATCGGACTACTCTGTAAAAAGTTGTGTGGTCGCATATAAAAAAAATAAAAATATACGCGTCGACTTAAGAACCTCCGTTTTTGTTCGTCGGTTAAAAATAGGTGGAAAGTGTTCTGTAAACAATTAGCCATGGTCACCCTATCGACATATTCAAGACGTACCTACCTAGTATTGCTGATTCCGTACACAGCTCCTGAAATGTAAACCTAGGATTTTTTTGTGCATTTTTACCTATTTTGACAAATTCAAATCTAGGTTTTACAAAAAACTTCAGACCTCTGCGATGCTTTTTCAGCGAGATATCGGTGATAACGTATTTTTCACCGTTTCAATGGCGCGGCCATGGGGTTTTAGTCTCATAGCTCCTGAAATATAAACCTAGGATTTTTTGTTGTATTTTTAATAGTTTTGACAAATTCAAATCTGGGTTTTACAAAAAACTTCAGACGTCTGCGATGCTTTTTCAGCGAGATATCGGCGATAGGTAACGTGTTTCACACCGTTTCGATGGCGCGGCCATGAGGTTTTAAGTCTTGTAGCTCCTAAAATATAAACCCAGGAATTTTTCCTATATTTTTACAAATTCAATCTGTTATTTACCTAAATTTCAGGTCTCTGCAATAACTTTTTAACCATAGCTTTGACAAATTTATGGTTTTGGGGTTTTGGGAATCAACTTTTACAAATTGTTACAAAATATTGGAATGGTGTTTTTTTTAAAAAAAACCGGCCAAGTGTGAGTCGGACTCTCCCATGAAGGGTTCCGTTACGTTACGACGTATTAAAAAAAAACTACTCACTAGATCTCGTTCAAACCAATTTTCGGTGGAAGTTTATATGGTAATGTACATCATATATTTTTTTTAGTTTTATCATTCTCTTATTTTAGAAGTTACAGGGGGGGGACACACATTGTGTCCGTTTCAATGGCGCGGCCACGACGTTTTTTTTTAAAAAAAACCATGCCAACATTTTGTAACAATTTGTAAAAGTTGATTCCCAAAACCATAAATTTGTCAAAGCTATGGTTAAAAAGTTATAAGGGTTTGAACGTGGCCGCGCCATTGAAACGCGGCGAACCGCGCGGCCACGGAGATCTTTAAAACTAAGCATTGCAGAGACCTGAAATTTAGGTAAATAACAGATTGAATTTGTAAAAAATTTGTAAAAATATAGGAAAAATTCCTGGGTTTATATTTTAGGAGCTGCAAGACTTAAAACCTCATGGCCGCGCCATCGAAACGGTGTGAAACACGTTATCGCCGATATCTCGCTGAAAAATCATCGCAGACGTCTGAAGTTTTTTGTAAAACCCAGATTTGAATTTGTCAAAATAGGTAAAAATGCACAAAAAAATCCTAGGTTTACATTTCAGGAGCTGTGTACGGAATCATCAATACGTCTTGAATATGTCGATAGGGTGACCATGGCTTATTGTTTACAGAACACTTTCCACCTATTTTTAAATAATTAATATTCAAGACGCACTAAAAATTATATTATTATGATAAAAAAAAATAATCCCTACTGTCGGTAACTCTACATATTCATAGGTGTTATTTACAAAAAAAAAGATCTCGCTATCACTTACTTTCATCGAAGAGAATCACGACTTATTTCTACGCGATACCGTACCACAGCTCCTGAAATGTAAACCTAGGATTTTTTTGTGCATTTTTACCTATTTTGATAAATTCAAATCTAGGTTTTACAAAAAACTTCAGACCTCTGCGATGCTTTTTCAGCGAGATATCGGTGATAACGTATTTTTCACCGTTTCAATGGCGCGGCCATGGGGTTTTAGTCTCACAGCTACTGAAATATAAACCTAGGATTTTTTGTTGTATTTTTACTAGTTTTGACAAATTCAAATCTGGGTTTTACAAAAAACTTCAGACGTCTGCGATGCTTTTTCAGCGAGATATCGGCGATAACGTGTTTCACACCGTTTCGATGGCGCGGCCATGAGATTTAAGTCTTGTAGCTCCTAAAGTATAAACCCAGGAATTTTTCCTATATTTTAACAAATTTTTTACAAATTCAATCTGTTATTTACCTAAATTTCAGGTCTCTGCAATGCTTAGTTTTAAAGATCTCCGTGGCCGCGCGGTTCGCCGCGTTTCAATGGCGCGGCCACGTTCAAACCCTTATAACTTTTTAACCATAGCTTTGACAAATTTATGGTTTTGGGAATCAACTTTTACAAATTGTTACAAAATATTGGCATGGTTTTTTTTTAAAAAAAAACGTCATGGCTGCGCCATTGAAACGGACACCACACATTTTACCACTTTGGAAGTGTCTCTCCCGCAAACTATTCAGTTTAGAAAAAAATGATATTAGAAACCTCAATATCATTTTTGAAGACCTATCCATAGATACCCCACACGTATGGGTTAGATGAAAAAAAAAAATTGAGTTTCTGTTCTAAGTATGGGGACCCCCAAAATTTATTGTTTTTTTTCTATTTTTGTGTGAAAATCTTAATGCGGTTCACAGAATACATCTACTTACCAAGTTTCAACAGTATAGCTCTTATAGTTTCGGAAAAAAGCGGCTGTGACATACGGACGGACAGACATGACGAATCCATAAGGGTTCCGTTGCCATTTGGCTACGGAACCCTAAAAACGTCGTGGCCGCGCCATTGAAACGCGACACCGATGCCTGTTACAAATTTGTGACGCCCGTTGATATGCAGTCGTCAAATTCACTTCCGTTACAGATTGAGAGACCAGCGGAAAGTGGTTTTTCAAGCTGCCTGGACACGTTTTCGATCGATTATCTAAGATTATGAAGCACTACAAATTCTGAAATAAGGGTGTCTAGCGATCGCCTATTGACCTAGTTAAATGCGAGCTATTTTGAAGATTTGTCCAGCCAGCTTGAGTCACATCCTACAGCCTATTATGAAAATAAGATGAGCTCAACAGTCACTTGCTTGGGTAAAGAAAACACCAAAATAATTTCTTAAATTATATTATAGATACATCTACACCTGCGACTCAGGCAGTGTGGTGATGATGTCAGAATCGCCAGGATCAGTGATGGCGAGTGTGCACACCCTGTAGTACTTTCCGCATGCTGTGCCCAACTCAATGTTGTTTCCACTGTAGTGGTGGACGCCAGTCTTGGCCAGGAGTGCGTAATACTCAATTTCTGATTTCCTATAACAAAAGTATAACATTGTCACAACATGCAATACCCACAATAGGTACATACCTTTACTGTTAAATAGATCATTCATAGAAAGTATGTACCTAACCAGTAAGTTTTAAATGTATAAACACACTTTTGTAATAAACGCTTAACTTCCTCACCTGTCAAAGTTCAGCAAATGAGTTTCGACTACTCCATAGGTTTCCCATGTGGTTCAGAAACAGTCATGGTTTTATTTGCATTATTTGTTTCAATTGTAATAGCAACACATTAACCTGAGGGGCTATTCTCGCAATTTCAAGAATGTTCACAGTGATCTGTCTCAATCTGTCAAAAATACCTCTACTTTCCCTACATTTTGACATTTGTTTGTCACCGAGATGAGACTGCGACTAGATTTTGATAGTTTTAAATTACGAGAATTGGTCTTCTGTTGTAAGATCTATACAAGACACAGTTGGAATTTAATTGTGTCTATGATTGTGGCATACAAGTGGCCAAAGTCAGGTTTTATAACTGCAACATGACTGTTTCATGAATCACTATGAGGGAATCCATACTTCTTAGTCCGAAGACTCCATATGCTTCCCTTTGACAGACAATATTGGGAAACTCTACTTCTCAGTAGTCTCACCTTAGAGGAGGAGCGTTCTTAGCGATGATGACCAGCTTAGCTTTGCCCTGGCGGAGAGTCTTCAGTGTCTGCTTGTAGCCAAGACAGTACTTGCCAGATTTCATAACCAGGGCCAAGCGAGAGTTGATAGACTCGATGGTCTTTTTCTGAAAAGAAAAAGCAGAAACCATTGAACAACTTTTATGTCAGAGTTACTGAGGACACCTCATATTTTATGTTTCAGAACTTAGATACATAGCACATCTCGTTTATTAACATTCATCCGAAATCAACGGCGGCTGGAACGGCCTAGCCTTATGAAGTTTATACAAAAACAATTTTTATTGTGTGATTTAATTATTACCTACTACAGATAACCTGCAAATTGCATTAAACCATGTTTGATACGTTCTCAACCTTACAAATTATGAAATAAGCAAGCCTATCTTGTATCAATTGATCTTGGACTTTAATTTAGAGGATTATTAAATTAGAAAGATGTAATAACCCCGTTCAAGTCCAACTATAAATCAAACACGTGTAGGACACTAACCTGTTTCTTGGCCGCAACCATTTTGTATGTTGTTGTAACTACGAATTACTGAAATAGAAAATGAGAAATAAGTTTTCTTTGAAAACGTTAACCCTTTAAATGATTCCAATGAATATTTTATTGTAATTTCCAAGAGAATTTAGTGTAACGCACCTCTCGTAAAAACGCGTTGCAAAGAAAAGAATGAAAGAATCTATTCATGAATGAAATAAAGTACAAGGAATGAATATGAACGAACTATTTTGAACTATTGACCGGGCGAAGCACCAATTTACAATACAATCACAGACAATCACGTTCGTTATATACTAGGGTTATATAGTAAAAGTACTCTGTGGTTGAAACCATGGAATCAGTATGTACTATATAGTTTAGTTTTCGATATCGATCGGCAGTACCTTGTATATCACGGACCATGGATTAAGCCAGCGCAGGGCCTGTTGCAAATTCATCATAGGAACCACCTTGGTACCTATTTAGTTTGTTTCTAGGTTCACGAGCTTACGAATTATAATGGTAACTTTATAAAACTAGTTTTCCTCGATATAATACTAGTCAAATCGACGTTTTTAAACAAAGACGTTATTTGGCATATGTTCCACACTGATTGATTGGAGTTGTAATCAACTCCTAACTTATTTTGCTAGTGCTGAACTTATGCTCAGCAGTATTTTTTTGAGTTACTTTGACCAAATTTTGGATGGAAGAGCGAGTATAGCTCGACAATTTTAGCACCTCAGGTAGGTTTGGTTTTCTTTTGACTGACATCCATACACCCCGTACAGTAATAGGATTCACTTTGTCGACTTATGTAAAAACGCTTAGGAATGAGGTAGGTAACTTAGAATTAAAGCAAAAATTAGCATATAGTTCCTGTAGCTAAGTACCTACTGTTTATATTATTATCTACTCTCTTTTGCCCGCGACTTGGCCAACGTGATTATTGGAAAATATCCCCCGGGAACGTATGTATTAAGTAACCAGAATTAAAAGTATCATAATGTGATAATTCGTTTCACTTATGTATTATATTAAAGTTAGCAGGTTTCTACAACGACCCTTCTATCTCAGACACCTTTCTCTAATTAAGATTCTGCATTTTATTATCCAGTGCCTGTAATATGATGTCATCATCATAATTTCAGCCGAAAGACGTCCACTGCTGGACATAGGCCTCCCCCAAGCACCTGCACTTTGACCGGTTCTGTGCTTCTCGCATCCAACGGGTTCCTGCGGCTTTAACAAGGTGGTCGGTCCACCTTGTGGCGGGCCTTCCAACGCTACGTTCTGCGAACAATGTGCCCTGCCCACTGCCACTTAAGTTTGGCAATTCTTCGGGCTAGGTATATCGATTACTTTGGTTCTCCTGCGGATCTCTTCATTTCTGATTCGATCACGCAAGGAAACTCCAAGCATAGCCCTCCCCATTGCCCTTTGGGTGACTTTAAGCTTTCTATTAAGGCCCATTGTGAGCGACCACGTTTCAGTGCCATAGGACCTATGGCACTGAAACGTGGTCGCTATGGCATGGCATAGGTCATCACTGGCAACACGTATGGTAGGTACTCGATAAAGATTTTCGTCCTGAGACACTGCGGTAAGTATGTGGGACAAGAAGTTAATGCGTAGCTTCCCGACCACTGCCCAGCCGAATCGGATTCGACTATTGACCTCTTTCTCGAAGTTGGACCTACCCAACTGGACAGTTTCTCCTAGGTAAACAAGGTCCTACGTAAGGTAATATGATTATGATTTACCTATACAGGGTGTTATTGACAGCCCTCCGAAAACTGATAGGATGGCTTCAGTACATCATATTAAGATGACCGGTAGATGTAATTCTTTCAGGAACATTAAGGGAATCCAAAAAACCAGGTTTGTTTTATTACCTCACACGCAACGTATCGTTACCGTGGCAAAACGCACGTAGCGGACGGCAGCGCAGCGAGCTTGAGCGAGGCTGTTTTCAGCTGTTTTATTTACATAAATGGAGTGTTGCATACAGAGAACGTAATTATACGTACATTGAAATAAAGGAATATCAGCAGAAAAAACGGCATAATTTTTTTTTTTCCTGAGAAAATTTCCCGTGGGATATGATTCAGAATAAGGAGCTGAATCAATCCTGTGTTTTTGTGGAGGGCTGTCAATAACACTCTGTAGATAAATAAATATAGATTTTTTGACACTGGCAGAATAGTCGAAACGGCTCAGTTGCCAAAGAAGAAAGAAAAAAAAAATATAGATTTATGATTCCGTCACAATATGCTTGTGGCGCCGCCGCGTCTGCGAGACTTTTTTTCGTAAATCGCTTTGTACGACGTGCCGGTACGTGCGGCATTAAGCCAGAGTTGACGTTACAAGTCAAGAAAAACGTCACTTCACTCCATAGAGTAACTTATCTTCACTCACTGAACGTCACTGCATCTAACGTCTGTCGGACTGGAGATGGAGATGCCGCGTTATTCTATACTTAATTTTGCTTATACAAATATGAGTGAAATATCATTCAGAATTTGAAATATCGTTATGTCTCATTCTTTCTAGTGAGATAATCTCATTTGATAAAAGAGACAAATATATTTTAAGTTGTTGCTAATTATGGCAACATTTTGTCTTGACGTAGTGACAGTTGTAGGTAAGTGCCGTAGCAGCCATCTTATGCGACGAGTTTCGTGGTAGTTTTGCTGTCAAATGGTTGTTTGTTTTTTGTATTATTGAGATTTGCGAGAAAATTACGAGGATTTTACCTTTTAAAACTGCATGTGAATGTTGGAAAACAGAAGTGCAACGTGCCTGTGTGTTGTATTGTGAAGTGTGGTGCAAGAAAGAATGAAAATCAACCTCAATTGACTTTGCACAGGTTATAGCCGGTTTTCATGCATTAATACATAGAATAATACACAATCGATGATACAATTGTAACGCGATCATGAATTTATGGCTAAAGTATTGATATTTGGGCTCATTTCCATATAACAGGCCTTTTTATTATAGTTGTTAATTCATTCGTTTGTTTACAAACAGATGTCATAATGGAATAGTGTTGTACCGTTGCCGACTTACCGTAATAGTTTCCGGAACTAGTTCCTCTTGCTGAAACGATATCCGTATATTCTGCGATGTTAACATAAATAATCTTGCGTCTTATTCAGTCCGAGTGACCTAGCTAGGTCCGGCCTGTGGTTCACACTTCACAGCACCAAAATCCATCGTGATCCAAACGTGATAACTAGTAAAACTCGTATATAGTATCGTTACTCGTTATAGTAACAACGAGATAACAGTTGTTCCTTGATGGACACAACCCTAGCAATGGCAGCCATTTTATGAGACAATATGAGTTGTAGGTATGCACCCTTTTTTTGTAGGTATTTCCAGTCCATACTTTTCTATGTCAATGCTCAATGGTCGGACTCGGGAAGGAAGTGTCAAGTGAAGTGTCATCAGTCAGCAGACTCCATTGACATAGGCAGACTCACGTCACTCGGCAGGACGACATTAGTGGATCTAAGAGAAAGTTGTGCTATATAATAAACTACTTATATTTATTTATTATCAATAAATAGGAGCTCTTGCTTATAAGATAAGTCACTTTTTGATAACATGTCCGCAAAAAGTGCAAAAAAAGTTAAAAGTTCAGGACCCTCCACTATAGGAAAATTCTATCTTTTATCATACAATGGTATCCAAACTTTGGGGTAAGTTCAAAGTTTAAATAATTTCTACTGGCTAACAAAATAGCATGCATTGGAATAATGTATTAGTACCTACCTACCTATTACCCAAAAGTAATTGTAAGCTATTCCTATTACCCAAAGTGCAAGAGAAACAAAATCAGTTTTACAGTTAACTATGTAGTGCTGTTATGTCTATCATAGACCTTCATGGATGTTTAATAAGTTGATTATTATAATTAATAAGTTCATACTCAACTTATTATTTGATAATTTTCTATTAAGGTTTGTGAAATAAAAGAATTTCCCCTGAAAGAATTAGTTTACTAATTGTAAGTTTTAGATTGCTTGAATCAAATGGCACTTTACATATTATTATGGCTGGTGAAAGTTAGATAGTTTCGGTATTTACATAAATACCAAAACTCCTCCTTTTCAGTCTATTGTTTCAGAGGAGAACAAGTATGTACCTAGAAAAATATAGCTAACTTAATCAATGTTTGTTTCAGATGGTCATACATGCTATTGCAAACACTTTCACATTTCCTTAACCGTGGAAGTTTGGACACCTTCTGGCCATTAATTAAAACAACTGTGGTTCTATTCCAAAATGCTGCAGTACTGGAGGTAAATTCATAGTATTAACAACATTTAAGTAGTATTTTAGCTATAATAACAATATTTTAGCTTGCCAAATACTACTTAAATGTCCCCACAACCTTAAAAAGATGGTTTGGCACACTGGATGCGAAAGGCGGAAGATAGGGTGTTGTGGCGCAGCCTGGCATAGTTTATAGCCTGTATCTCATCATGAACCATAATAGTTAGACAGTTGATAATTTCACAGTGTGTTCCTATTGCCGCTATAACAAGAAATAATAAAAATAAAGTCCAAAATTTAATGGGTTCCCCATACAGGAAACATTAAAAAAAATATATGTTGTGATAAATATTGTATGGGGATCGGAACCCTTTGTGTGAAAGTCCGACTCTCACTTGGCCAATTTCTCGATCTTTTCTCAAAAACCATGTGAAAATGACAACAGGGTTTGTAATGTGAGGTATATTATTCTATACACCATTTATTGTGTTGTCATTAAAATGACAAAATAAATTACTATTTAGGTACTGTGTTCGTATTTACTGTCTTGTCATTGTATTTAAAATCATTATAATTATGTGTATTATGCATATGTATGGGTTGTTCTAAGTATCAAAGTGCATTTTAAGTATATGTGGTTAGCAACGAAGTTACAAAGTAATATTGTGCAATATGAATATGAGGGACTTGTGGCTAAGTAATAACAGCCGCACGGGTCGATCGATCAGGTTAAGCTACGCTTGCCGCGGTTGGTCCGTGGATGGATGGACCATCTTTACATACCAAGACCCCTCCGTACCTCAGAAAGTAAAGCTAACAACTGACTAACTCCACTGCGGGTGACGTAACCTACGACAAACTTATTATTTGCGGTTGGTACTGTAATCGGGTCTAGGGATCGAACCGCAAAATTAAGTTTGTTTTTTATTGTATGTACTTTTCCGGGATAAAAAGTACCCAGTGTGGTGCCCAAGATATTAAAGAATAATTATACCAAGTTTCATCGTAATCGAACCGGTAAGTTTTTGCGTGATGCCTGAATAAACAGACAGACAAAAAATTTTTTAATCACATTTTTGGGTTCGGTGTCGGTCTAGTAACACCCCCTGCCATTTATTTTTTTTGATATTTTAAATGTACAGAATTTTCACTTCTACAGATTTATTATAAGTATAGATGTGTGTAGGTATTGGTGGTATAGTCGACCCCCCTTCTCTATGAGTGACGAACGTAGGTATTCCATGTGTTTTGATGGGTAGAACATACCTCTAATTACACGTGTTGATTTCGACATAAAGACTTTTATTCCTAACACAGTACCTAATTAAACATTGAATTCGCACTGTCACGTAAGTAAGTAAGTAGCTATACGCGTCGCCTCACGCCTTGCCATTCGCGCGATTGTTAAAGGCGCAGATTTCTCGAAAACGGTCAAAAAGTTGTTTTTTAAAGCAGTGTATCTCTTAAACCGTAAATAATTAGGACCTAAAAAAAAAGTATGATATTTTCAAGTCTTATTTTAATACAGTGATCGAGCCCAAATCATAATTAAACATACATTAATGCATCAAAAAAATCTTCAAACAAACCTCTTCTTTGTCTTTAAAAGCAGTTTATCTCTTTATTAAGAACAATAATTATAATAAAAAATATACCATAAAATTTCTAATGCCAAACTGCATCCAGTGATCGAGTAGTTTTTAATAAATAGTTAATATCTAATTTTATACGATTTTATAAACGTTTTTACGACATACGCTTGCTCATTTCCTTGCTGCCTGCACCGCGCCAGTGTTCCTTGGAACGTTGTTGAGAACGGACCTGTGTCGCTTTGCTCCGCAGTGGAATTTTTACGTTTTGTAAATATAAAAAATAAAAATGGGAAATAAATATAATAGTGGGAAGAGATGGAAAGCTGCTCGTCGAAAGCGTTTACTCCAGAGTGTGCAGAATATAGCACGAAGACTGTAAGAAACTTTATTATAAGTACCTACCTAAATAAAGAATGATAAAAATAAATATATTTCTCGTGAATTTAATACTTCTAACTTAGTAATTAATAATGCCTATAGATATAGAGTACACTATATTATAGGCATTGTTACTAAGTTGAAATTGATTTTCCGAATCATATCATCACCTGAGTGACTTGAGACTCACCGAAGGCCACAGAGTAAGTACCTACAGTAGGGTCAGCTGTGCTTCCAATTGTATTTCAATGATTTTATTATTTTAGATTGGCGAATAAGCAAATTGCTACTCAAGAACTGGATGATACTGCTTCTCGATTGGATGTTGAATAAGTACCTACCTACTCATTACAATAGAATGCTTCCTTGGTTTAGTGGTGAAAGGGATATCTTCTCGATCGCGGGTTCGATTCCCACGGGGAATAACAACTTTAGGTGTTGTTTCTAGTTGGGCTAGGACTTTTTTGGGGTCATCCACCGTCGGTAATGTAGTCAATTAAAATATCCGTTTTTTTTTTTGTATACTTTACAGACGGGTGTCGATATCTCAACACGATAAAACAGATTTTATCAACTTACACTTCAAGTAACAACAATAACAGCGGTCTCAGGTCAGTGGGGTCAATGACCCCAAAAATCATTATTTTTTTATTTTGTCTCAAGACATGATGTATCGACTATCGATATCTACTAAACACGACAAAATAAAAAATAAATGTTTTGTTTGGGGTCAATGACCGCTGTTATTGTTGTTACTTGAAGTGTAAGTTGATAAAATCTGTTTTATCCCGTTGAAATATTATATAGTTTCGCTAGCTAATTTAATTTCACTCTGTATTATTGTTTTATTACTCATAACTACCAGACTGTTAAATACGGGGTAATAATATTAGGCCGGCCACAAACAGTCGGAATTCCGTTTCGAAATATCGGTTCGGAATTGAATTTTTTTTTTTTGACTTACCTACGTATACCTTTTATACGTTCACGTGGATGAATTCGCGGGCATAAGCTAGTGTATATTAAATCAATATTGTATTTTTCCAGTTCTACTATTGAAAAGCCATCATCATCTATTGTTCACAATATTCAAGCAAATCAAAAGGCATTTCAAGAAGAAAACGGAATTTTTCGAATTTCGTATTATTGTTCTAGTCCTGTGGGATTTAGTGATCTATCACTACAACATCTTGATTAAGACATTATAGGGTTTAATGAAATATTTAGTGATCAATCTATTGAATAAAATCTGAACTTAGTATCCGACAACAAATGACAAAGTAATAGATATAAACATACCTATCATAGAATACATTGTATTATTTTCAAAAATAATTGTTGTTTTTTTGCAGTCCTCCTACTGAAAAGCCATCATCATTTATTGAATTCGATGTCATCATCAAAGTAAAGTGTTCATCAAGTAAAATTCAACCTTTGTTCAAAGCCTTACTATTCCATCAACGACTACTTACACGATAAGAATAGTTGGTCGCCCTAATTAACTCAAGACAATGTTCATGTTCTTTCTCCAGAATTGGCTTACTGACAGGTTATTGTTATTAGTATTAACTTATTTATTTATTTTACTTCGATGGTCCTAGTTTATCATCTGTGACTTCAAGTGACAGCTATGTGACCAGAACCCAGCAATGCGTAAATATGTAAGCAGTCACGCCCTTTATACCTGGAGGCTTTTATTTAGGTAGTAAGTTTTTATTTACATTTTAATTTTAATTAATTATTTTATGAGTACCTATGTATAGTTTTTATTATATTTGTTGGTATATTGGCATGGCTAGCTGACATATGGCAAATAATTTAATTTTATGTTCTGTGCCTTATAATGTTAATTACTTAACACCCAGTATTGTATACAATCAAGTATCAAGTATTTTCTAACTGAACAGACAGCTGTGCTGCTGGGGGTTTGTTGCGCCACTTCTTCTTCCCAGCGATAGTACTAGGAGTAGGAAGTGGTGAAGGGCGGGCGTTTTTGGGGGACTGTCTTTTGTAATTTTGACGTTCGAAAAGTGCTGATTCTCAGCCTAATTTGAATAAATGACTTTTGATTGTGATTTTGATTTCGATGTAAATTTACACGAAGAACTAGATCAAACGACCTATGAAGCTGAAAGGTAGTTTTCAACATTGTGGATTTTGTTTGATCAAAACCTGCCTGTTTGAATATTATATATATTTCTAAGCCGTCAGTACTTCAACTGAATTTTATATTTTACTTTGTTTTAGGGAAACCGAAAAATTATCGATAGGTGGACGTAAAGTAAACATCAGTAATTTTTTTAAATCACTCCTTGAAATATCAAGCCGGACCATTAGACTGCGGTTTAAAGTCAATTGAAATCGTATCTGCACGTTTGTCAGGTTGATGACTAAATTCGAATCGGGAATCGGCGCCAATGTTCGCTTACCTGAACAAAATTAATCCCTACATCAATCTTAGTATAGTTTTTAGTATCTTTGATGGTATATTGGCGTGGCTAACTGACATGTGGCAAATAATTTAATTTAATGTTCTGTGTCTTGTAATATTAATTTATTTAACATACCTATTATTGTATAAGTATTTTTTAACTGAACAGACAGCTGTGCGTGAAGAAGTGGCGCAACAATCTCCCCAGCAGAGTTTGTTGCGCCACTTCTTCTTCCCAGCGATAGCACTAGCAAGTGGTGAAGGGCGGGCGTTTTTGGGGGACTGTCTTTTGTAATTTTGGCATTCGAAAAGTGCTGATTCTCAGACTAATTTGAATAAATGACTTTCATTTTGATTTTTTTTCTTTCTCACTTTCACAATTTTTTTCACTTTCTCTCTCACTCTCTTTCTCTTTTTCTTTCATTACAAACTAAAAATTGGACCCTGTATAGTCTTTACTCGGCTGGCAAAATCGGAATTCCGTTCAGAAATATCGATTCAGATTTTCGAAGGCAGCAAATCCATACAAAATAAATTCGAAGGCAGAAAATTTCGAATGGAGAACTATTGTAAGTACGTGTGAGGTAGTTCCTTGATTTTGTATGAATTCGTTGCCTTCGAAAATGCCGAATCGATATTTTGAAACGGAATTCCGTCCGTATGTGGCCGGCCTTATTGAACTAAAAAGTTTCGAGCCCACGACCGCTTGTGGCTTCTAGATAAACTTCTGGATAATAAATTAAATTGGGGGTCACGGGTTATACACGGGTCCCACAAACCATAATTCCATACATCGGGGCTCAAAGGGCGTATATATAGCACATTTTGGCCAATTGGAGTTATTTACACCATCTTGTTCAGTTTTTCTTTCTCTATCGATTTATTGGATTTCGTGAAAAGTCGTGTTCATCCTTTGAGCCCCGAGGTATCGATATAGGGCGCATTGTGGTTCATGGGCTCCATGAACCCAATATGGCATTTGATCTTCGGCCGGCAGATATGTATATTGCTCAGAATTTCCAGTCGATCTATTCTGCGTTAAGAAAAAAAAGTAAGTAGGTACTAACTTATTCACTTTTATTTGTGAGCGAAATTGTAGGGAAAAGCTAATTTAATAATAACTGTCTAAATTCTGCCGCCCGGTTACATTGATAATATTTTCTATTTTATTAATATTACGAGTTCTTTGTTTGTAAAAAAATATAAATATACACCACTGCTCTGCAATAAATGCTGTGAGCTACCTATATGTGAGCGTCGCGCGTCTGACACTATGGCAGCTAGCCCTACAAAATAGAAACTTCGTGACCGCTTCGCGCGTAAGTACGATGAGGGGCGCGCGGGGCATTTTCAGCGGTAACGCCCATTTGAGCAAGGTTAACGGCATAATACCGGGCCTTAACTTGAACACGTGAAAATGGCTAAGACAGGAAGTATTTACCTACAAAGCGACAATGATGAATAATATTTTTTTACCCGAAAAGTACGATACTTACATCAGCATCTGCCTAGCTATTTCCCAACTATATTTTTTTTATTGAAACACTTTTTTTCATTGAAAAAAAAAAAACAAATCATATGGCATAAATATGACGCCCATCAAGTGTTTGTGTTTTTATTACACACTAGCTTCTGCCCGCGGCTTCGCCCGCGTGGATGTCGGAAATTATCCCACGGGAACGTGCTAACAGGATAAAATGTATGTGCTTCCCCAGAATGCCATCTATCTCGCGGGCCCTTTGTGGCTAATTACAATAGAAAACCAATTGTGTCTCATTAGTGGTGATTAAGAGGGTACCTATATGATATCTTTACCTAAATACCTACCTAATTAAAAAAAAAAACTCAATAACCGAAAACTGATAACGTAACTTTATGCCTGTGTTGCCCGAAGGGGTAGGAAAAGGGGTTTTGCCACCACATTTCGCCAGTTAAGTTCCATTGTGCTTGGGAGCGAGCCGTCCTGGGATTTTACAGACGCCAGCACATCAAGCTATTACAATCTGTCAAATTCCTTTAATAGATTTTCAACTTTATCGCCAAAGCATTGAGGTTCAAGGTTGATTGGGAAAATTTGACAGTTTCGGGTAACTTGACCTGCTGGCGTCTGTACCACGGTCAGCTGTCGCGCTTGCAACTAGGGATTGCAATCGAATATTCGAATATTCGAATTATTCGAATATACATTTGAAATTCATATTCGAATAGTAAATTACAAAATATTCGAACATTCGAATATTACCACAGCGGCCATCCGACCAATCAACGGCCACCATTCCTCTGCTGACTGTAACTCGCCGCAATTTTGAGTTTCACAAATATATATAATTAATATACAGTGTGAGTCTAGCCATGCAAACAAACTGTTACTACTTTTAAACTAAATGTGATATTAAAACAAAACAAAATTAATAATGATCTCTAATAATAGGCCGGGCTAATAAAGCCATAATTTTTTGAAAAATAAACCTCTTAAATTAATTATTAATGATTTTTTGAAGAAAATTTACCATTTTTCTACCAATTTTTGCAATAAATGTAAAATTTATCAAAAAAATGTCAGTCTACAGTTTGTTTGCATGGGGTACCAACTACCAAGACGAGAGTAAAAAAAATTAAAAGTCCATAAAAAATTTAATTTTTTTTTACATTTATTTTAACACTTTTTCCGTCGATAAAATTGTTTATATTTTCACCCTTTTTAATATGTGCACTTTATAAAGACTCATATTAATAATATAATATATAATTAAAGTAAAAGTGAAGTGTCAGTCAGGTAACTAAAAATATTTTAAGCAAAGACCTGCGACAACTAACACTGGCGTTTCTGATGACGAAGACGACATTGCTATATTAGACCTTCAGTGTTATCAAAATGAAGAAGCGTCAAGAATCTCAAATATGTAAATGAAAGAACAGCTGCAGAAAAAGATAGAGGACGAAATGTATGCAGTGCCTTCCACATCCACAGCAACTCTTGAACATCATGAATTCATGATCTAGAAACATCAATAAAAATGCAGATGGCTCTATATTTTATTATACAGGTACGCCCAGACAAATACACCTAAGTCAGGTCAGGCCTATGACGTGCTATTATAATTGTTACTTACCGCGTGGCCCGTGGGATCAAAATTTTCAATTTAAGTGATTGCGTGCACTTGCAATTTGCATATCTCTTTAGATGCTAGTTATCCCGCGCAGTGCATTCTTATTGTGACTTTGATCTCGTTTCTCTTTAGTTATTCTTAAGAAATTGATAGTACAATATCATGATACTTTTTTGTTTCTTACTTTTACTTGTGTTGTATAAAGTTTATTAACATGTTATTTGATTTTGCTAGTGAGATTTTAATTGTGTTTCCTACTAAGTAGTTTTTCTATAATTGTTTAAAAATTAATATTTTTTATTTCATATTTCCATAGTCGAAGTTCATATTACATCTAACTTTATTAAAAATTTGTTAATTAAATATTTTATTTGATTAAAAGTTTTGTTTAAATATTGGTTCTGTCTGATTGGGATGTTGCCCTACTTACATAACAAATATGTTACTAGTTTCTAAGGCAATAAAACGTGAGAAATTATATAAATACTTTTTTTTCTGAAATATTCGAATATTATTCGAATAATTCGAATAAGGCTGAAAAATTATTCGAATATTCGAATACCAAAAATATCGAATATTTGCAATCCCTACTTGCAACTAACAATGCTATCTATGATATCTATATATATAAGATTACATTTCTATGATGTTACCCTTGTGTTACGTTTTCTTAGTTATTAAAACAGTTATCTCCATAAAAAAGTGAGGACCTTCCGACCAAACGAGTGTCATGTCTGGTGGGCTACAACCCGACGATTGATGTCGGGACTTCGTATATAATGTGCTAGTTGCGCGGTAAACTTTTCTTGTGCGATGCAGAATTTTACATGTCGCCACACTATTTTCGGATCCGTAATAAAACCCTGATTCTTTTGTTTCAACGGCAACGTTACCCGTGTTTCCTGGTGATTTATTTTTATTTTTTTCAGGTGGTGCACTCTCTTATAGGCCTGGTACCGTCGGGAGTAGCCGTGGTACTGCCCCAAGTATATTCGCGTGTCTTCTTAGTATGTGGTTGTCTACTAGCCACTGAAGCAGCCCCCGTCAGCCCCGGCCTGCCTCTGTGTATTCTCGCCTGGTCCATCACGGAAATTATAAGATACGCTTACTACACACTCAATTTGATTAATTGTGTGCCACAGCCGCTGTTGTTCCTCAGGTGACATAATAATTTAGTACTTACCTACTGGCTAATTCCCGGCATGCGTTGCAATACTTTTTTTATTATTAGGAATCTTCTCCGACGCGTATCTAAACAACAACTTACCAAAGTTTCATCACAATCGGTCGAGCCATTTTCGAGTTTTTTGCGAGACTAACGTAAGACTAAAATAAGAGTTCATTAATAGAAATCCCAAAAAATTCTGTTGAACCAGTTTTTAAACTTATGCAAATAGTGCCATTTGGGGTATAGAATCAAAACTGCACCCTAATTGCGTAATACACTATCAATCTTAATCTGAATTATATTGCTAATCCATTGTTTCATATGTTCGAATAATTTATCTGCTCAACAACGTAAATAACGCAATGAATGTTGTTGAACTGTCAAATTGAAAGCCATTGCTACTGTTAGTGTGTTACGCAATTATCCCGCTAGTTATGACCTTGGAAAAAAATCACAGTATTAAAAAGAAACTTATTATTTTTGTACCCAACGCTTTACTACCACGTACTAAGTAATCTATATTACTTATAATAAATCTGTAGAAGTGAAAATTCTGTACATTGAAAATATCAAAAAAATAAATGGCAGGGGGTGTTACTAGACCGACACCGATCCCGAAAATGTGATAAAAAAAATTTTTGTCTGTCTGTCTGTTTGTTCAGGCATCACGCAAAAACTACCGGTTCGATTACGATGAAACTTGGTATAATTATTCTTTAATATCCTGGGCACCACACTGGGTACTTTTTATCCCGGAAAAGTATATACAATAAAAAACAAACTTAATTTTGCGGTTCGATCCCTAGACCTGTACTACTATACTGTATCAACCGCAAATAATAAGTTTGTCGTAGGTTACGTCACCCGCAGTGGAGTTAATTTTTATTCCTTTTAGTTTTTAGAGTTATTTAGGTTTATTTTTATATAAGTCGTAGGTATAGATTTTAATTTTAAAGTATAGGTAGTATATTTGATAGTGTACGTAGTGACCGTAGGTTATTTTATAATACTGTTAGTAGGATTAGTCATTCGTATAGATATTAGTTTTTAGGGATTTTGCTTATTTATTGAGTTTAGATTAGTTATCATCAAAAATAGGTTTATTTAGGTAGGTAGGTATTTAATTTTCTGTTAGAGTTTTGTTTTTAAATTAGGTAGGTACTTAGGTAAAGATATCATAATATCGGTACCCTCTTAATCACCACTAATGAGACATAATTGGTTTTCTATTGTAATTAGCCACAAAGGGCCCGCGAGATAGATGGCATTCTGGGGAAGCACATAAATTTTATCCTGTTAGCACATTCCCGTGGAATAGTTTCCGACATCCACGCGGGCGAAGCCGCGGGCAGAAGCTAGTTGTAAATAAACGGAAAGCAAGCTTTCTCATTGCAATGGTATCATAATAACCATGCATACCTACTACAAGAGAAATAAGCCAAAAACGTAAATAACGGTTGACGTAACCAGAAGGCCAATTTCCTGTATTAAAAACGTTCAAAATCTAGTCGCAAATTCGCAATCTCATCTCAGCGACAATCAATGTCAAAAATGTAGGGAAATTAGGTATTTTTGACAGATTGAGACTAAAGACTGTGAACGTTCTTAAAATTACGAGAATTGCCCCTCAATTTTGTTCCCTACTGAATATATTATATAAAAACAACGAGCTCATTACATTAGTATCAAAAAGCGTGGAGCGCACATATAATTATGAATTAGCGTATTAGTAGGTAACAACTGCACAAGCATTACTTAAAAATACTAGTCACAACCAACCAAATGGCGATAAACTAGTTTTAAGTAATGCTTGAGTGAGGTTCTGTAATAGGTACGGACCTAAAGATGTTGATATGTTATCTAAAAGTACATTTCTTTGTTTGCAGATATTCCACGTTCTTGATACTCTACCCAATCGGAATTACAGGAGAGCTCCTGTGCATGTACCACTCTTTGGAGGAGATCGACCAGAAACAACTTCTTACAATTTCTATGCCTAACGCATGGAACGTCGCTTTTAATTACTTTTACTTCTTAGCCTTCTACATGTTCTTATACATTCCCATTTTCCCCTTCTTATATGGCCACATGTTGGCTCAGAGGAGAAAAATGCTCGGCAAAGACGCCAAGAAATCAAAATAATGACTTGTTATAATTTTAATTTTACTTATCACATTGATGAGTTATAAAATACGCACTTATGTAGGTCTTTATTTTCATTTTCATACAAGTACCCTTTTGGGTTATAATAAATACTGACTAAAGTATATTCGCACTGACCCGCGTCACAAACGCGGCAAGCAGCGTATTTTTTTAAAGACTACTCATCTATTGGCGTATTTTTTTCATAGTACGGCGGAAGCGACCAATTCCCCTAAATAAAACGTTCAAAATCTAGTCGCAATCTCTCAGTGACAACCAGTGTCAAATACTTCGATCAATAATAAAATTATTGATCGAAGGTCAAATACTTGTAAAAATGGATGGATATTAGAGGTTCTGATGACTGGTTGAAACTAAGATTAGAATTCGAACGTTCTTAAAAATACGGGAATTGTTATGCACGCATATTATTATGATGCCGATCGGATCGGTGTCCATAGTTGTATACGTTTTCAAACAAAGAATTCCAAAGTCAAATAGGTGTGAAGTCAGTGCGCATCCATTTTAATTGTTCGAATATCTCTGTCTGTTTGTATAAGGTCACAGTAATAAATGAAATTCATTTATTCGTGCTTGCTCAATGAGCGGTAAAAGAATACTCAAATTGTTGCATTGCATTCCTTTTTAATGTAGGCACGAGAAAAGCTGTTAGTTTTAACTTATTTAAAACGTTGGGCTGGGTCATAGATTGTTATTTAATTTATTCTTGGTTGGTTATGGGCAATGACATAATAATAAAGCTATTATTATTAATTACATACTATCGTTTTATTTTTTCGCTCCTGATTACTCTTATGTAAGATTCCTACGCCTCAAGTTTACAGGGGCCACAAAAATTTTGCTAAAGTTATATTTAAATAATGTAACCACCTACTAAGAAAGTGCCGAAGGATGATGATGTTCAACAAAACCCTAGTATGAAAAGGTGCTATCATGTACCTACCTAAGTACCTTCACAAGACGGCAGTAAAACCGAAGCTTACCTACATACAAGTCGGAAAACTGTACAGTTATCGTGCGTGTAGGTTCTATTACTTACAATATAATTATAATTAGGATTGAAAATTTTAATATAATAATCCAATACTTATATTGGATTATTATATTAATATTCAATCTTTTATTTAAATTAACAATCATCTATTATGAATACCAGGTGTGAAACTACGATATAATTTAATAATAGGCGATATTATCTATCTTACCTATCTGTATCTACCATAAAAATGTAAAAAACTATATTATGGTATCTGCACTAAAATTGATACTTACTATGTAATAACCAATGTATGTGGCGTAATAGGTACTAGTAGTATTCCATCAACTCAAACAATTAATGATTATAATAATTGGGTACCTACTGAATTGTTGTTAATCCTGTAACAAACAGATTATAATAGCGTAAACCTCATCAATTATGATCAATATCTGTATAATCGGCATTGATTTGTACATACATAAGCAGCTAGTGGGTAATCTCTTTATCTTCTTGTCAGGCTTGGGGCTGTTAAAATATTCAGACTATTACCAAAATCACAGTCGATAAGTCGTCCTCGGAGCATCATGGATAAAAAATATACAGCCCTAGTGCTAGCCTTCTTGGTAGCTGCGGCTGATGCCAACTCTATCAGCCAGAAAAGTCAGCCAACATCGAAGCTGTTGGAAGCTAGGTAAGTTATTTTTTTGCAAAGATTTTAAGATGCCTAGGTAGCAGCTAGAGCATGTAAGTTTCACTCCCCCCTATCCCACCTATCCTATCTAGGCCGTGAACATTACCTACCTACCTATTACCAACTAGATATTTCTCAATTCTTTCGCCGTCACTTATCTTGCATCAAAGAAGGTTTCTTATTTAATTTAAATGACGAGATTCAAGACTTGGCTTTATAAGAACAAAGAAAAAAGGGTTGGCGGAGCACGCTGTCTAGGGTTCCGTGATCATTGATCACTATCCATTTTTGGTTTAATAGTACAAAACAAACCTAAACCTGTATTAAGACTGTATACATAAACAAATAAATAATTATAATATAATAATATCAATAGGTAATCAAGATGGCTAGGCCGTATACCTGCGTAGATTCTGTGTCTGTACGGTTGGGCGATTGACTGCGCTGCGCTGCGTGTCGCGGGTTCGATTACCCGCACGGAACAAATATTTGTATGACCTACAAGTAGTTGTTCCGAGTCTGGCTGTTTGTGTATGTGAGTTTAAGTGTTTGTAAACGCACCCACGATACAGGAGAAATTCCTAGTGTGTGGCAACGTTTTTTTTTAAATTAAAAATCGAGTTAAAGGTTTTTTTATTGACTAGGTACCTATCTCGTAAGTTGATTCGGTTATAATCGTGCAGTAAATTTTCATATTTCTTACTTACATATTTCTACAGCACCGACTCCTAGACAAAGCGCGCTGCGCGTCATCTATCTACTAATCCACCTAGGTACCTACCTTATTCCAACACAAAAGAAATAAATTACTAATAAAGTTGTTTAAAAAAAAAATGGATGTCACGTCATCAACTTTGAACTTCAATATCTCGGAAACGTGACACTTTTCGGGGTTTGGTCTTATAATGTTTTCTGATGCATTGATGTCAGCTATCGATTCATATTGGTTCCATGCGTGTATTTTGAAAAAAATAAAAAAGGCGCTATAGTAGGTATCCGCCAAGCTCCTTATATGAATCTTCAAATCAAATCAAAATTGTTTGTATTACTTTGTATAAAATGTGGTAGGTACAAAAGATGATATAGGTATAAAATTGTAGTGCAAATACTTATTCCGCCATGTAATGATGGAAGTAGGAATATATGTACACTACTAACAACATACATACAGTATTAAACTAATAACGTAGTTAGCTAAATCAACAGAGGAATATACTTAAAAAAATATTACCTACAATGCATTTCTGAAGTGGTAGGACTGACTGAATACTTGCTAAACACTCATTTTTCAATTGTATATTTTAGCTATTGCAAAAAGAAGATTTTTTGTTCAGAAAAACTATGCGATATCAGACATTCTTTCAAATCCACACAGAATTTTTTGTAAGGTAGTTCTGTTATCCAGATCTTCAAACCCCTTTTCACACAAGTTCGGGTCAGGACGCTCTTGAGCTCCGGCACCCTGGGCCACCGTAGGTGCTGTGTCTTGCCAAGAACTTGAAGTCCAAACCAAAGATTTTAGTTCCACCTTGCATCATATAGAAATATTTAGATACTAAGCTTTTTTAATTTAGTAATATATATTCTTGCAGTCGTAATTGGGGTGATCTCGGTCAATCTGCTACGGTGAATGACTATGTGGACAACGCCATTGACATGCTCGTGCCCTTCATCCAGAAGCATGGCCTGGACCCCATGGACCTGCCGGACGTTATCGAGGGTTTTGAAGTGGTAAGTATTTTTTTTTTCTGAAGACTAAACTGGTACTTAGTTGTTGTTGTAAGTATACAGATTACTAAGTTGTGACCCAACTTAAGATAGGGCTATGGTAAGGAGTGGACTGTGAAAGCCGTAACAGGCTTAGTTGAAGGGTCGATCTAGCTTGCCTATTCAAGACCAGCCAGATTGACCAATGGCAGCTAGTTCCTATTCGTCTATATCTTGTGATTTCGTGAGTCATGGGCTCATGGTCATCTCCTTCCATATTAACATAATACCATGAAGCTAAAACAAAGAGGAGATGCTCTAATTCGATTTCCTTAGGAAACAACGAGTGACGCTTTACGGGGTGAGGGGTATCCCCCTCACTCCGTAGACCCCATTAGATCCCGCCCACTTCTATTTTCCATCTACCGGTCAATAGCAAAACTATTTGCTCGTTCTGTCGATTTTACTTTGTAGTCACTAAGTGCAAGATGCAACAGGGTCGTACTCAGGATTTTCGTACCAGGGAGTTGTTTGTTCATAGTTGACGATAGATGGCGGCCTGTTTACAAAATGATATAAAAACTACAAAAATAATATTTTGGCCATTATAAGGGTCTTTAGGAATGAATGTTGAACAAACTTCAGTATTAAGATTATTAAAATATGTTAGTTCTGAGCTTTACGTACCTACCTAAATATTTTTATTTTCCACTAGCTTCTGCCCGCGGCTTCGCCCGCGTGGATGTCGGAAATTATCCCACGGGAACGTGCTAACAGGATAAAATGTATGTGCTTCCCCAGAATGCCATCTATCTCGCGGGCCCTTTGTGGCTAATTACAGTAGAAAACCAATTGTGTCTCATTAGTGGTGATTAAGAGGGTACCTATATGATATCTTTACCTAAGTACCTAGGTACCTAATTAAAAAAAAAAAACTCAATAGCAGAAAATTAAATACCTACCTAAATAAACCTATTTCTGATGATAACTAATCTAAACTCAATAAATAAGCAAAATCCCTAAAAACTAATATCTATACGAATGACTAATCCTACCTAACAGTATTATAAAATAACCTACGGTCACTACGTACACTATCAAATATACTACCTATACTTTAAAATTAAAATCTATACCTACGACTCATATAAAAATAAACCTAAATAACTCTAAAAACTAAAAGGAATAAAAATGAACTCCACTGCGGGTGACCCAACCTACGACAAACTTAGTATTTGCGGTTGGTACAGTACAGACAGTGGTAATCGGGTATAGGGATCGAACCGCAAAATTAAGTTTGTTTTTTATTGTATATACTTTTCCGGGATAAAAAGTACCCAGTGTGGTGCCCAGGATATTAAAGAATAATTATACCAAGTTTCATCGTAATCGAACCGGTAGTTTTTGCGTGATGCCTGAACAAACAGACAGACAGACAGACAGACAGACAGACAGACAGACAGACCGACAGACAGACAGACAGACAAAAATTTTTTTAATCACATTTTTGGGTTCGGTTTCGGTCTAGTAACACCCCCTGTAAATTATTTTTTTGATATTTTCAATGTACAGAATTTTCACTTCTACAAATTTATTATAAGTATAGATGACGCCAAGTGTCGCCATCTAGTGTCGGGTAGAATTATGTTTGGAAACGCCGACGCTAAGAGATTTTTCTAGAACTATTTTAATAAATTACGCATAAAATTACTTACAAATGAAATGTGATGCCATACATAGCATCAGAACTTCTATCCGTGTAATTTTTACAAGATAAAACACAACACTTCATTTTTTTTTCCTCTAGCGCGAATAATGCTTTAAAATAAGAACGTTTACAAAGTTGTGCACAGTACGAACGTCAACAATACACTGATTAAGGCCACGCCCACATGGTGACGTCAGGACCCGGTCAAGAATCACAGAGCACAGTTGCTTAGGCCGTCTCCTCTTTGTTTTAGCTCCATTCATAATACCTACACTATCATAGCTTATCTTTAGTATTTATTGGTTGTAAGTATTAACTGATAGTAATAAAATTAACGTGATTTATGTTTTTCTTCTGGTGTTGTTTTAGAGGCCCTTGCTGATTACGTACAGCGCGTGGTTGAAGATACACGATGGTTACATGACTGGTCTAGTGAACGTGTCCCGCTCCGGCAACCAGGATGTTCACTATTTCGCCAAAATGTTGCGCGTGCGCGTGCAGCTGCAGTTTAGTGATCTTAGCGTTAGTTCCACCTTTTTTTTCAATTAGTGAAGAAAGCGTTTAAGTAGGTATTTAGCAAAACTTATGTTTAATCATTGGTATTTTACTCGTTGCAGTTCATATACAAGTACTTGGTGAAGGTGATGCAAATAGGACCCACGGGTGGTATCATTGCCAGTCTCAGCCGCTTCAATGTCATCGTCGACATACTTATTGACTTTAATAATGACGAAATTCAGCTTCAACAGTTCAGGCTCACCGACCTCGGGTTTGTTCTTTTTTTTAAATATTGTATAGTTTTAATAAAGTACCTACCTGTACAGTGTGCCCTACCCACGTGGTGAATTACAGGCTAGTCCCTCTCTCATAGAGGTGGCCATTATGAGAATGGGAAAATTACCTCGCTTGTGCTACACTACTGTGTCTATTATATTATGTTGGTAGAAGGCCGAGCCGGTTGTGGTGGCGTCCTAAAGGACTAAAGCCGATATTACAGATAAACTAAACTACTGAAAGTCCATATTGGCACATTCAATACTTTTACTATACGGGTCACCTTTACTTTTCAACGTATTGTTTTCCCCAGCCGTCTCCGTGTGCGTTTCACCGGCAACATTCTCACTGATTGGCTGGTGAACCCCGTACTCAACGTGTTCCTCAGAATCTTCGACACCATCATCATAAAGGTTGTGGAAATCAACATCCGAAGAGCTGTTCAAGACGAAATCGATTCTATTAACGCTGGTGTCAAAGAAGTAATCAAAGCCATTGAAGCACACAATTAGTTAGTAATTAGTAACGAATTTCTTGTCCTAATTTGAAACTGTTACCTACCTGCTACTTAAGATATCGATGCTGATATTATTAATTAAAATTAATCAATAAATAATATGCGTATTTTAATAAACCATGTATGTACAGACGCCAGCAGCTACCCGAAACTGTCAAATTTTCCCAATCTACCTTGAACCTTAACACTTCAGCGATAAAGTTGAAAATCTATTAAGGAAATTTGACAGATTGTAGAAGCTGGTGTCTGTACATACCTACATTAATAATGATTAGAGGAATGGAAGCTATATATCTATTATTATCAGTTATTACACTGGCCGCACCACTTCCTCTTAGCCCACAGGTTTAAAGAACTGCTGATATTGAATTCTCATCATGCCTAAATATACCGACCTATTAAGATTTTCCTCTCACCTCATGTGAGTGCCATGCACCTAACCTTGTCTCTTGTGTTGTGGCCCAACTTTCTGACCCATTAGTCATGCCATGAAGTACCTAGTCTAAAGGCAGTTCGAGAATTTGACAAGCTACTAAAGTTAGTCAATGGCGCCGATTCCCTTGTTCACAAACTAAACTAAATTTAAGTTCAGCATCTTTTTCTTTCTATTTCATTAAGAAAAGGACAGAAGATAAATATTAGTTTAGTCCTGTCAAATTAGTCAGCGCCTGACGTTGTAAATTGACGTATTTTTAGCATGTTTTTAATCACGTCTAATTTGTCTATGGAGTATCTTAATTTGACAGAACTAAACTAATATTTTATCTTCTGTCCTTTTCATAATGAAATAAAAATAATAATATCCCTGGACATTTCACACAGCGCCATCTAGTCCCAAGCTAAGCAACCTAATGCTTGTGTTATGGTAACAAGATGGCTGATAAACTACTTATATACATTTTTTTTTTTGTAAATACATACATATTATAGATAGAAAAACACCCAGACTCGGAACAAATACATGTAGGTCATACAAATATTTGTTCCGTGCGGGAATCGAACCCGCGAGACGCAGCGCAGCAGTCAATCGCTTAACCACTGCGCCAACCGTGCCGTCGCCCTGCAATAGAAAGAAAAAGATGCACTGAACTTAAATTTAGTTTAGTTTGTGAACAAGGGAATCGGCGCCAGTAGCTTAGAGACATTTTTTTTTGTTGGATAAAACTTTACAGATAACAAATTATGTTACCAGCGAGACGAGGCGCGGAGGGGTGTACGCGTTGCGACTTTGTATATTATTAATTAAAGATATTTTATTTTGCAAATATGGGTGATATAGTGAAATAGGTTCAGTCATATTTTACCAGTCGGCGTGTAAAAGTTACAAAAATAAATAAGTAATCAACTAACTAAACTATAACTAAATAAACTAAAAAAAAAAAAATACAAAACCAAACATAATTCTTATTTTAAACATAGTTTATGTTTCAATTTTGCTGCTGTACAACTTAGTACTGACCAGCAAATTGCAAAAACGTAAGAAAATTTGAATTTCGCGGGCTACCTTGGAGCATCCACCTTAAATATTCCTGAACGAATTATGCCAACTGTCACTGTCATATCTCTCCATTTTTCTATGTCAATGTATCTCTCCATTGACATAGAAAAGTATGGACTGGAAATACCTACGAAAAAAGGGTGCATACCTACAACTCATATTGTCGCATAAAATGGCTGCCATTGCTAGGGTTGTGTCAATCAAGGAACAACTGTTATCTCGTTGTTACTATAACGAGTAACGATACTTTATACGAGTTTTACTAGTTATCACGTTTGGATCACGATGGATTTTGGTGCTGTGAAGTGTGAACCACAGGCCGGACCTAGCTAGGTCACTCGGACCGAATAAGACGCAAGATTATTTATGTTAACATCGCAGAATATACGGATATCGTTTCAGCGGAGGAACTAGTTTCGGAAACTATTACGGTAAGTCGGCAACGGTACAACACTATTCCATTATGACATCTGTTTGTAAACAAACGAATGAATTAACAAATATAATAAAAAGCCCTGTTATATGGAAATGAACCCAAATATCAATACTTTAGCCATAAATTCATGATCGCGTTACAATTGTATCATCGATTGTGTATTATTGTATGTATTAATGCATAAAAACCGGCTACTAACCTGTGCAAAGACAATTGAGGTTGATTTTCATTCTTTCTTGCACCACACTTCACAATACAACACACAGGCATGTTGAACTTCTGTTTTCCAACATTTACATACAGTTTTAAAAGACAAAATCCTCGTAATTTTCTCGCAAATCTCAATAATACAAAAAACAAACAACCATTTGACAGCCAAACTACCATGAAACTCGTAGCATAAGATGGCTGCTACGGCACTTACCTACAACTGTCACTACGTCAAGACAAAATGTTGCCATAATTAGCAACAACTTAAAATATAGTTGTCTCTTTTATCAAATACGATTATCTCACTAGAAAGAATGAGACATAACGATATTTCAAATTCTGAATCATTTTTCACTCATATTTGTATAAGCAAATGTATGTACAGAATAGCGCGGCATCTCCATGTTTTTCCTATCTCAATGTATCTCTCTCAGAATCATAGACTAATCTTTAAAAATCTGACACTGACAGAATGTCTCAGATTGTCAATGTTATAGTGCACATGTTTTATTTTCATCGAGTTCTTTTGGTTTTGCTACTTTTTCAAGCGAATTGACTAGTTTTATAATATATTTAACCAGAACTTCCTTTATATATATTGTGTAGTTAAAATTGTGTTATAATGGGAAAGGCTAAAAAGTTTAAACCCTCTCAAGTTGGGAAGAATTTAGCTTTAGCAGATCAAATCGAATCGGTAACCTCTGTGAAAAATAAAAACAGAAACAAAGAAAGGAACCGGCAAGATGATGATGAAGAAGTAAGTCTTTGACTTGATAAACAAAACATCTATGATACTCGAACCTCCGAGTATGAATACTACCTATATATGACTTATTGGTGTTTTTTTTTATTCTTCAGTTCGTGAATGCAGATCTGTCCAAAAAAATCTTAAAAGCTGCAAGAAGGCAACAAGCTGAATTAGGGGATGCTGAAGAAGGCCCATCCCCTGCAAAACATGTGACACTTCCTGCAACATTTAAAGGTGAGCCAGGTAACAGAAAAATTAGGACTCATGAAAACAACATAGTGATAGTAGATTAAAATTGCTGTGCAGTCCATTCAAGAAGGCAGGAATTAGAAAACCATAAAAATTACTTTATATCTTCTAAATTGCTTTTATAAATTTATTTTGGTAGGGAAACTAATGTAATAATAATTTCTGTTCACAGATGCAGACTCTGATGATGATACTGGATCAGATAGAGACGACTTGGAGCCGGACACATATTACGATAATGTAGAAATAAACGAAGAAGATGAAGAAGCACTTAAAATGTTCATGTCAGCTAAACCGGAGAGAACTCGCACTCTAGCAGATATTATAAAAGAAAAGATCACTGATAAGCATACTGAGCTACATACTCAGTTCTCTGATGTTGAAACATTAAAGTTACAAAACATTGATCCCAGGTAAATTTTATTTTAAAAGGCATATTTATTCCTTAACCCAGATACTGCAACGGACCTTTTAAAAAGCCACCATGTCCTGGAATTTCCTGGAAAAAATAGTTTCAGTAACATCTGGGTTAAGAAAATATGTTGAATAGAAAGAAATAAAGAAAAATGGGTTTATTTGTCACAAAGGACCAGGCAACTTCCTTACCGTTCCATAAACAGATTAGGTGTTTTTCAGTAAAGGGAAGACTTCTTCAATAATTACTGATTTGCATTTTCCAGAATAAAAACAATGTATGAAGGTGTCAGAGATGTATTGCAAAAGTACAGATCTGGAAAACTGCCAAAGGCATTCAAAATGGTTCCACACTTACAGAACTGGGAACAAATATTGTATATCACAGAGCCAACTACCTGGTCAGCTGCAGCGATGTACCAAGTAAGTTTATGAAATGGTTATTTTGTTATTAGAAATGTTCTAGTATGTTGGTGAAATTAATTTTCTGAAATGCTTAGATAATTAAAGATTAGATAAAGCAGTGCCAAATGAAAATCAAGTCATTTATTTAAACTAGGCTAAAAGTCAGCACTTTTAAACATCAAAATTACATGAGACAGTCCCCCCAAAGGTCTGCCCTTCACCACTTTCTAGTGCTTTAGCCGGGAAGAAGAAATGGCGCAAAAAACTCCCCAGTAGTGCACAGCTGTCTTTTTAGCTAGAAGAACTTGATTCTATATAATATGCAAAGTAAAAAATTACGAAACATATTTTTTTTTTTTTTTTGCCATATAGCTATGTCAGCTAGCACATGCTAATACCAAAAACATTGAAAACTATACTGGAGCAGAAATAAAAAAAATTTAACGTAAACAGAACATAATATCTAAATAAGAAGCTAAAGGACGTACCTGCTTACATTGTATTTCATAGCAGTCAAGAAAATCCTGTTCAAAACTCACATGGTACACTCAAATTTTTAAATGGTTTTTTCTAGGCTACCAGAATCTTCGCGTCGAATTTGAAAGAGAAGATGGCACAACGATTTTATAATTTAGTACTGCTACCTCGTGTGAGAGATGACCTTGCTGAATATAAAAGATTGAACTTTCATTTATACCAAGCATTACGTAAATCACTTTTCAAGCCTGGCGCTTTCATGAAGGGTATACTATTGCCATTACTTGAGGTAAATTAAATTTTGAATTTTGTTCTTTAAGATTGAACAACTGGACTTTGGTAAACTATTTGTGGTATTTTCTAGGCAGGAGATTGCACACTCCGTGAAGCCATCATAGTGGGTTCAGTGTTGGCACGTAATTCAGTACCAGTGTTGCATTCCAGTGCAGCAATGTTAAAGATAGCAGAAATGGATTACACTGGAGCAAGTTCCATATTTTTAAGAATACTCTTCGACAAAAAGTATGCATTGCCATACAGAGTCGTAGATTCGGTGGTTTTCCACTTTATAAGGTGAGGATACATCATTATTTTATTTAAGCCTGAAAATTTATATACTCCTTTGAAGCAGAATATTAAGACCTGTGTCTCCAAACACATTGCACTATTATTTGGGTATTAACCACAGTACCCAGTACATGGAACTTAAACATAACTGGCGAAAGGTGGGTGTATTGTAGGTATACCTCTGCCTAACTCTTCGGGCATTACAGGCTTGATGTTATGTTACCACAGTGTAGTTATAATTTTCCAATAGAAATTGGAAAATTATAACTCAAACCAGTTATAAATTAAACCAGTAGGTTTTCAATAGTAGTCTAGTTATTAATAATATGTGTACAAAATTCCAGTAGTAGTAGCCTTTGATTGCGTGCACCATGACACGCTTTTGCGTAAGTTACGTCATTACGGTGTCCGAAAGAAACGTGGCTCTCAACGTAATAATTTCTTATTTACATAATAGGGTCCAATGTGTAGATGTTAATGGCGCGAAATCTTCCGGGCTACCAGTTCAGTTAGGTGTTCCGCAAGGCTCAATACTGGGTCCATTTTTGTTCTTAGTATATATCAATGAATTACCATTCCATTTGAAGGGCATCTGTGACGTTGTACTGTTTGCAGATGATACCTCTCTTATTTTTAAAGTAGACAGGAATAGACAAGATTTTGACGACGTAAACAGTGCACTCTCAATAGTTACAGATTGGTTTGCGTCAAATAACCTAGTTCTCAATGCCAAGAAAACGAAATGTGTAAAGTTTGCCTTACCGAATGTCAGAAATCTAGGACCCAACATCGTCTTAAATAAAGAGGTGCTTGAAACAGTAGGCTCGGCAATTTTTCTAGGACTAACAGTAGATGCCAAACTTCAGTGGGGACCTCATATATCAAGTCTAGCAGGAAGGCTCAGTTCGGCTGCCTACGCCGTCAGGAAAGTAAGACAATACACTGACGTTGATACAGCTCGTTTAGTCTATTTTAGTTATTTTCACAGTGTTATGTCCTACGGTATTCTGCTGTGGGGCAAAGCCGCTGATATAACAAAATATATTTGTCCTTCAAAAACGAGCTGTTCGAGCAATTTACCAGCTAGGTGCCAGAGTTTCTCTAAGAGATTTTTTTAAAGATATTGGTATTCTCACGGTTGCATCACAATTCATCTTCGCCAACATTTTATATATTAGGCAAAATTTGCACTTGTACACTAAAAACAGTGATATTCACAGTGTTAACACTAGAAATAAGGACAAACTACGTGCCCCCTTTCACCGGCTTCATAAGGTTCATAACTCATTTGTTGGGCTTGGTATAACCTTTTATAACAAGATACCCTCTTCTTTGCTAGACTTGCCTTTCAATGCGTTTAAAGCTCAAGTAAAATCTAACCTTTGCTCAAAGGCTTACTATTCCATCAACAACTACTTACACGATAAGAATAGTTGGTCGCCCTAATTAACTCAAGACAATGTTCATGTTCTTTCTCCAGAATCAGCTTACTGACAGGTTATTGTTATTAGTATTAACTTATTTATTTATTTTACTTCAATGGTCCTAGTTTTTCATCTGTGACTCAAGTGACAGCTATGTGACCAGAACCCAGCTATGCGTAAATATGTAAGCTGTCACGCCCTTTATGCCTGGAGGCTTTTATTTAGGTAGTAAGTAGTTATTTCCATTTTAATTAATTATTTTTCAGCTTAAGTACGTATAGTTTTTATTATATTTGTTGGTATATTGGCGTGGCTAGCTGACATATTTTATGGCAAATAATTTAAGTTTCTTGTAATGTTAATTACTGAACATATGTTCCTAGTATTGTATACATGCAACTATATTCTAACTGAACAGACAGCTGTGCTGCTGGGAAGTTTGTTCCGCCACTTCTTCTTCCCAGCGATAGCACTAGGAAGTGGTGAAGGGCGGGCGTTTTTGGGGGACTGTCTTTTGTAATTTTGACGTTCGAAAAGTGCTGACTCTCAGCCTAATTTGAATAAATGACTTTTGATTTTGATTGATTTAGTAAACTTTTGGTCTTTGCAGATTTCAAAGTGAACATCGCAATTTGCCAGTTCTGTGGCATCAGTCACTATTAACATTTGTTCAACGTTATAAAGCTGACATATCTACGGAACAGAGAGATGCCCTTTTGGAATTACTCAGGAAACAGTCCCATCCTACCGTCACTCCAGAGGTATCAAAATTTATTAAATAATTTATTATAATGTAGATAATAAATAGATTTCGATTTCTACTTATGTGTTGCAATTGTTAAATTTTCTATTTATTTATTTACAGATCCGAAGGGAATTACAGGCTGCGAAATGCCGCGATATTGAAGTTAATGAATCAGTAACAAGTGCAATGGTGGTTGAATAAATGTAAATTTTAACAAAATAAAATACAAGTTATAATCAATCTGTTTTATTTTTATTTACAATATATTAATTAACACGTTAGAAAGACAGTATAGTGTTTCAGGACATAATAATATCATACCCTTAAATTATTAATATTTTGAATTTTTATTGGCCTATCAATTTGACTGGTCACCAAATGTATAGGTGGTATAACCGATGATCCACATTCACATTTTCGCCCTGATATATAGTCAAATGAGCCAATTCTATTGTTACATTTCTGACAGTGCAGTTTACCCTTAGTCCACTCCTCATTTTCGACTTTTTCTCTAATCCATTCAGGAACTTTATCCTCACAGACGTATATGAACCTCTTTATATCATAACTTTCACATTTTTTAGGATCACATGTAAGAGAACTGTCCAGGATGCATGTATCATCAAATAATATGTGGCGGCATTTGTGGCACTTTATCGCTTGAGAACTCATATTTCATCGCATAATAAATTGTTTCCTATAAGGTTATAGAACGGCGTATATAAAATAAATAACTAAATACAGTTAAAGAGTAATTAGAAAACGAATTCAAAAGGAAACAGTGATTTGATTTGAATCACATGGCTTTTCCTATCTTAGCTCTTTAGTTTGGATTGGACATCTGAGTATCTGACAACTGAACTGACAACTGATTGACACTGTTTTCATGACACTAATAGAGTGGTGCTCTTTTTTTTAAATTTATTGACTTGGTTACTGAGGCTTTTAAATCAATGAGTTGTGCTCATGAGCCTCGCCGTAGGGGTGCGTTCAAAGTTCAATGCACAGTCCGATCGCTCACACTCAACGAAAGGAGTGTCTTCTTATCGGCTAGAGTAAGTTCCATTCCGTGCTTTGTCAAGCGTGAGAGTGTAGAGCAGAAGGCCTCGTAATATAATACGTTCAAAATCTAATCACAGTCTCATCTCGACGACAAGCAAATGTCAAAAACTTGTCAAAATGTAAGGAAATTAAACGTATTTTTGACAGATTGAGACTGAGATCAGACTGTGAACGTTCTTAAAATTACGAGAATTGTCCTTCAGGTTTGTGTGTCGGTGGCTTTAATTGAAACTAACGAAATATCACTAGGAATTAGGAAAAGTGACGTCTGTCTAGTTTGAAATCCTCGCCGTACCGTGCGCACGACAACAAGTGTTCTTGAGTGCTCGCATTATTAATTTTCAAGTTGGTGTTTAAAATTTTTAACACAAAACCTTATATTACTCGTAGCTAGGTGGACGAGTCGGACTGCATCGTCGATTCGTCGCAATTCAGTTTTGATTTCAAATGCTAAGCAGATTCGTCAGGAATCCGTCTAGAATTGTCCACATCTCATTTCTAAATAAATAGTCTATGGTCCACACATAGATTTTTAAATATGTCGTCGTAGACAGAGAATGAACTTCTCTATCTACGTATGTCGTTTATGGAAGTTTGTGAATGCCTTGTTAAGTGGCAATGGGCCCAACACTGAACTAAGGTTCAAGGGGCCTTTCCCTTAGTGGGACTTTAGACGATCAATTAAATTCGTGATTGTGTTCAGGGGGCCTAAAAAGGCCACTATAAGCAATACCTCTAAAAGCTATTCATTTCCTGAATTCCCAGCAGATCATTAGCAATTCCTCTAATTTTCGTAAAATTTCTTTTCATATTTGGTATAAACATTTCCGCATGAAAAAAATAAAAACCAAACTTTTATCGGTAAATTTTCCATTACAGTCTAATTCCTCCTTCTACTTTTGACGGAACCTATCCAGCTCATCCCGCCATTGCCTAAGTGGTCTGCCGCGACCTTGCCTCACCGTCTCCACAATTTTTTCCAGCATGCGGCAGACATGTTCTGCCCAGTCCCTTTTAGGCTAGGCAGCCTTTTAAGTCACGTCAGTTATCTTTGTTTTGGAGCACAGTATTGTGTTTCGAACACAATCCGTTAATTTAATTTGATATACCGCGCTCCATTTCTCGTTGGCAGACCTTGAGCTTGGACTTCTGGATGTTATTAAAAGACCAAGTCCGCGCACCATGGGTTTAAAACAGGAAGAATACACATGTCCATGAGCTTGCGTTTCAGTGACATAAGCAACTAACTATTACTCTCGAATAGTTCCTTCATGGATTAATAAGCACTTCCAGGCGTTTCCCGTTCGTCTTGTGGTTTCTTTATCTTGCCTAGCTTGGAAAGAGACTACCTAGCCCAAGTAAGGGTATTCCTGGACATGTTGTATTATCTCCCCGTTTACTTTTATTCTTATGCTTATTTTTCTGTTGCATATTACCTAATTTGGTCTTCGACATATTCATTCTTCGGTCCAACCTCGAGGCTTGCAAAAACTACTAGGTACTAGGTACAATGCGAAAAGGTTTCTTTTCTCTTCGGAAAATCTGATAATGATTTGTACGAAGGTAGGCCGTAGGTATCTAATTTCACTTTAGGGAAGGCTTCTCTCAGCTGATGAAATAAAACAATATGTCGCATGTGCGTGATATTTTATTCCACTGAACTTATTCCACGAGAATTTTGCGCTGTTCAATGAATGCAAACTTTTGATTAACTATGTGACTAATGTGCTCTGTTTATAATGCTCTAAGTACGTACATGTAAGTTTTTAACATGTACTCTTTACGCATATTATTATAACAATAATGAACAAACGTTCAATAATTTGTATAAAAAGTATACCTAAAGCAAAAATTTGTGGCTTATAAATTAACTGTCATAATATCGTTCCAGTCAGTGCTTAGAATAACGTAGATGTAAATAAAATATTGATCGTTGTCACTATCATTATTGGGTGCACAAAATAAATAATGCTATAGGAGTGAAGATCCTTAAAACAACGCGTTCCATGCTGGTTATATTTATATACACTGAACATTGAGTAGTTATTAGTATAAAATTGAGTCTGTACTAGCTGGGCAAGCTGAAGTCCTGGTCATGTGGGTATATAGAAAGGGCTGCATGTATTAATAACTTTTTAAACACGTAAGTATTGTAAGTACATAGGTATTATTGCTTAGTACAACCTATTTAATTTGATTGCAGCATTACGTAAAATAAAAACATTCTGACTCAAAAGTGTCTTAACTAAATGTGATAACAATAACTCAAATAGAAAAATATACCTTTGGTACTTTTTTATTGCCTAAATCCACATGTCACTTTATTATTTTCAGCTAACTTAAGAATTCTTTAGTTTTATTATTATTGCAATTAATATAATAAATAACTACACTCCGACTGTTGATTTGCAGTTGAGTCATATATTTTTATACATGCCCAGATGGTTTATAACTTATTGACAGGATGCAAAAACATTACTCAGAGTTGTACTTAAATAATACAGAATGGCATACATTGACGCGCAACCTGTAACTATGAATTCAGCACATGATTCTAGGCCCCTGCGTTGAAAATTTCCGTCGGTTATAAAAAAAAATAGCTGTTCCATATATTTTGAACGGGTAGCCGACGAAAAATTTCTACGCTTGCTAGAATCATGTGCTGAATTCATGGTACAGTTTGCGTGTCGAAGTCCCTGTCAAACTGTTTAGTAATCACACTTTCGGTTGTTCGCAACTAGTTCCTTAACACTCACTGCTCTATTTCTAGAACAAGAATAGGAAATAAATGCAAAATAAATAATTATAGAGTTCCATATTACCTATGTGGTAGGTATTTCATAGAACGAGTCTCTTACATCCCGACCACGATCATTTATTACTAACGGCAGACTCACATACATAGGCATTAACTTATAACCTATCTTTTATTGATAGATCGTACCCGACAGTTCACACATGTTCAATACAGCAAATAACCCAACAAGTATTGTTAGTACATTAGCTTAATATTATAGTTGTCACGATTCGGCAGACACGCAACATGCTTTAGAATAATATTTTGTCAATAACAGAACTTGTCCATAACATAACTAAATGTACACTTTTCATATAATTAGTGAGATATTTAATAACAATAAGATATCTGAATCGTTAGGAGATAGGTGTTCCTATTTGTATTCACCCATACATTCTGTAATGCTTTCCGATAATGCATCAATTATTTTAAGGGGGAAGCGCGAGGGTAAGCCGCGAACTTTGCGGGCTACCCTACCGCTTCCTTCTTGAAGGGACTTAGGTACAAATACATGAAATTTTACGAGTACGAAGGCAAGGAGACTTTATTGTCGATATTTTCGAGTACCTGTATAATAAGGTACCTATTTATCATTATCTTTTTCATAATTTGATTGGTTTAACTTTATTCAAGTCCTATATTTAATGCTAAAGAGGCATGATGAGCATTCAAAACATGAGTAGGTAGGTGCTGTTTATGTATGGTCATAAACTCATAACATTATACCTACGTTTAGTTAAAGATGTAATTATAGAATATATAGAAAGGACAAATTTTATGTCGTATAAAACAAGTGTGTAGATCACCAGCAGTATGAGAATAAAATAATTAAGTACTACTAATTAGGCGCATACCTATGTATAAATACCTACCGTAGGTATTTATCCATATGTGCCTTTAACTACCTATAAGAGATTAGGTAGTGGGAATTCTTAAAATGGACCACGGATGACTAGTTAAAGCCCACAGAATGTATGACGCAATACGTTCAGCATTTCAAAATAATTATACGTGCGCTTAATTTTCAGCTTAACAATATAAAATTTCGATCACAGACAAAATTACATAATACAATGCACGCGTTAACTTTGCGCTTATGTTCTTGAAATATAAAATACTTAACTTATCGTTACAATATTCTAATATAATTGTGAGATTATTCAAAGCTGAAACAACCAGTTTTCTGTGACTAAAATATTTCAAGGCAACAATTTTTAAATGATCAAGCGAACATCTTTTCGCAAGGTGACGACTTAAACTACACTTATATCTATTGAATTCTGAAGGGCATTCTCAGCTAAAACCGCGGCACCTACGCTAGTTTTATACAACAATTCATTATATTACGTATAGTCACAGAATAAATAATAGTATCTATATTATAGCACGGCTCCAAATTGCTTTCCTTAATATTTAAAAGTTTATTTGCGACAAGTTAATGTCTTTCCCATAGACGAAGTACCGACCGATGTTACTTTTAGTTGATGATGTCTGGTTTTGTGGGCGTGAGTGTATCGACGTGGTTATAAATAGTAAATTAGTGGCTGAAAGATATTCAAGTGTCGCAAAAGTCAGTTCTGTGTACTTAGGTTCACAAAGTTGTAAGTAATGCATTCAATAATGAATCAGAAGCGCCTGCGCTCTAGGTATTTGGAGGCGGGCGACTAGAACTCCATCATTGTAGCAGTAGTAGGCCTTTAAGGTGGTTTTGAGTAGTGATCCTAACAAATGATACATCCATGAGTTCTAACTTACGCACATGACAAGTTGAATCAGCAACAATTCAATGTAAATGTGATAGAATTACCTATGTCGGAGAAAATGACCTGTGCAATACAAATAGACTATACCTAAAAAAGGTAACACAAATGCGCCAGTCAAAGAGTCGGCGCACCTGTGCGGTGTGCCGGCAAACATACTAAGCGTTCGAAACTCTACGTTAATCAACATTAATATAGACAGTAGAGACCTACGTTAACTTTATCGATGGTAAGTAATTATATTATTTTAGTATTAGTATCTAGGATCTTAAGTTATCATTATGACTTATGAACAAAATTACACCCTGTGCTTAAGCGCTATTAGTCAAACTTCTAAATCATTCTAGCGTGTTTCAAATGTACACTTGTGACGGTTCTAGCAAGGTTTAGAAAACATTGAAGGGGTCTCTAGCCCTAGCTTATAACCAAAATAATGACAATAGCAAACGATGGAGGTACGCGAGGATTTGTAGAGTGTACACGTTTGAGCTCTGCGCTGTTTTTTTTAAATTAGTGCTTGCAGAGATATGCTAAGGGCAAGGAAAGAGAAAGAGCGTATAAATAGAATTCGTTGTGAATAGTGTTTCATAACGAACCTAATCTTAAGTGACTAAGTTGAACAGGTATGTGTATTTGCGTAGCAGACTTGTAAGTACCTAAGCATTTCCACATGTTTACTCAAACTTATTGCGATTGGCTCATTTTGGAATTACTTTAATTGCTCTTATTTAAAGGGACTTGTTGTACTCATAATACCTAATATTAATCTAATTTCACTCGGTTTTATTTTATTCATAGTGCTTATAATAATAAAGTCGGTATTTGTATTGTTATAGCTATGCAGTTCTTCTAAAGGAATCTGAAATTTAATAAATAACGAACGTAAATATTTAACATCAGCTGTTTTTATTTGTAAATACATTTTAAACTTGGTCTATATTATTTTCATTTATTTATTTATATGAAACCTCTGTTTATATACCTAATCCAAAGCGTAAACATAAAATAGGGTAAATTTTGCATGATGTCAGGAACTATTTAATTAATGGAAGAACGAGCCCTGCCGCCTGCTTGTACATGTATTGAATCTAATATCAGCGGGTTACTTTGATGTTATATAGGATCTTTGAGTTTCACTAATTATCTAATTTTATGTCTGTTATTTTTTAAATATACACAATGGTTTATATTTATTGATAACTATTTAATTAAATGACATTCAGGCAAATTGTATTTCTATAACTACTAAAGCAAATAACAATGCTTAAATGTAGATCTAGAATGCTCGGCATATAATGACATTAATATAAAGCAAAGCTATTAATTTTGATAAACTAGATAGATTGAAGAATAAGTATAACATCTGGGAATTGACCAATTTACAAACCTAAGTCTACCATATCTAAGTATTTACATTACATACAACCTACTACGCGCAGAAAATGAACAGTACAACTAATGTGCGATGTTCCATGTTCTTTTCAAACCTAACGGTTTATTATTATCATTTATTTTTAAGTCAGCCACTGACCTTTCTATTATTAATATTCACGGTTACTTGCCTTGAAATTAAAGCTGTAATATTTATGGTAATGGTATGGTATGTTCTTCGGAACTTTACGAATGCGTGCATTTTTCAAAGCCACATTTTTTGCTGGACTGTTATTGTCAAAAGTTTACCAATAAAAAACTGTAGCGTGCAACATTCCTGTGCTAACAAAGATACTGATGTGTTTGCAATTTGAATACAATAACTACTTTTTTGAAAATGTAATCATGTAAAATTATCAATTTGGCAGTTTTCATTTCACAACTATGTTTCTACCGCTTGTCGTCATAAACACGCTATTTAAGTTAGTATTGCCATGCGATACAGATGATGGTAATATTCTAAAGATGATCGAAGACATGAGATAAATTTTATTGTGTACAAGTAGTATGTATCCAAAGTTATAGCTTAGCTAGAAGGTTGATGATGACTTCACGGATCAGGGGGCCTACCAGCAGCTCTTATAGCAGGGCAGAAGTAGAACTGTAATGCTTTTTTGTACTTAGTCATAGAACAAAAAAGCAGTGCAGTTCAACTTCTGCCCTGCTATAAGAACTGGTGGTAGGCCCCCAGTGCTCGTCGACATAAATAAACCCACAGTTAAAAGCCTGCTCGTTTTAAGCATCATTGTAAAACAGATTCTATTTTATATAAACTCGCGTTATTTTATACAAAATTAAAAGTGATGTACTATCACAGATTCAAACGGAACGATAATGCCGTGCATAACCATTGTATAGGTATAATCTGTTCCAAAACTTTTTGATGAAAGTATAAACAAACCCGTTCAGGTTAAAATCTGATGCAAGCACTCAACTTTATAAGTATCTTACCACTTTCTCCAACAATTATTGTTTGAATAATATATGTAACAGAAAAATCGACGACGAAAATTGACATAAAAACGTAACCTCAATTAAATGAAAAACATCTTTAAGCCGATTTAAAATTAGAATAACGATAAAATACTATAATTGTGTTCAAATAATCAAATCACTCTATTTGCAAGTGGCACTGCTAATTGGCATCCACAGGTATGTTTTCTAACCCATTTATTTACATTTTCATAAAATTGTTTTGGCACAGAATATGTACTTTATGGTAGCTATTTTTACGCACTAGATTGGAAGCAGAAGTCTACAAATACATTAGAGAGCATATTTCAGGAGGGTTTATTGAAAATGTGCCTGCTTTAAAATATGGTGCAAGTAAAATAATGGATTATTATGTTTATTTTAATTGACCTGTATTTAAAAAGCAAACACCTTAGTTAATCATAAATATACCTAGCAGGAATAATTGGAATATTCTCATTTGAATAAAAATAACATTTGAATTGAATACATTGTAATATGAAATGATTAAAGAGTGATATGACGCAGTACGATATGATGGTGACGGAAACGTAGAATACTTGAGAGTCTTATGTGTGGCCACAAACAAACTGCAGCTCTATCTGGTTACTGTACACCATGCTGGGTGCCATGAGCCACTTACGTAATAATCACGACGTACATCCTAAACATACGGTGGGCTTCATTATTGCTTATTATGATATATTGGCGAAATCTCTTACTCCGTAACTAGAATACACATTACAACATAAAGTTAACAATTTGAGCCACAATTATAGTAATTAAAGTAAAGTCAGAAGGGAGACGAGGATTTTAATATTAAGTATGAGTATTGAAATGGTTTTGAATGTTCGTAACCACTCGTCGTCAGATTGCGAAGTACTTGATGCTGTGAGTCATAAATACTTTAGTAAACGAATACAAGAAATCGAAAATAGTTTAATAAAATATTTATGTAGTTATGCATCATCGAAGACGACGCGGTAACGAATGTGTTTAAACGTGTGTCGAGTGAAACCTCAGAAACGCACTTCCACAAGGAGCAGTTCATAATGTCGTTCATAGTAGTGTTACACATACCTAGCTACTATGTAAAGGCAAGGAGCAAGGACGGGTAGAAAGCGTTTATCGTTTAGGTACTCGCTTCTGGAAATACAGTTCACGGTATTTACGTAGTCTCTCAGTCTTATAAGCCTCATTCTGAATTAGCTGAAGTCTAGAATAGAATAATTACGTAGACATTAATAAGTCAATTTGGATAATATATTTGGATTCATTAAATTAAACACATTAACCGGAAGGGTCGATGAACAATACGGTCAGATAGTGCTATTGTACACATACCCATACGTAATACATCATGTAAAAATTTACTTCTCTTAAAAGCCTGTAAATTACATACATAAAATTAAAGCACCCAATATATCCACCACTTATTGCATTTCTAACCACTCGTGTAGTCGTACACTACCATATAATGTGAAACGGCTTCGTGTCTTTTCGTCGATTCGACCGGATTCGGCCCGCTGGACAATCTTAAAGTTTTACTAAAGCGAACATTATTGAAATTTTATTACAAATGGACTCGGCACGGGCGGGAGAGGCCGCCCGCTCGCGAGATCGCGAGGACGTGTTTGTTTAGGCGTTAACGGAAGTACAAAATTGGTCCATGCGGCGGGTGAGGGCCACGTCAGAGGAAGCCTCGGACGTCGGCGGGCCGGCAGCGCGCGATGCGCCGGCAGAAGTGGAAGCGCGCGCGCGGCGGCGACGGGCGCGTGCCGCCGGGCGGCGCCTCCCCGGCCGGCGAGCCCGCCAGCGAGCCGCACGACGCCGACTCGGCGAGCGAGCGCGACGACGGCCGGGAGCGGGGGGCGCTCGTCTCGCGCGCCTCACACTACCTGTAGAACGAGTGCGAGTGCGGCGGCGGCGGAAGCGCGGGCGGCAGCGGCGCGTGCGGCTCCGACGCCGAGCGCTGCACGCCCGGCGTGCGCTCGCCGCGCTCACCGCGCCCGCACCGCCCGCCGCGCTCGCGCTCCCCGTTCCAGTTCCATTCCCACTAGAGACATAAACAACGCATTATTGATTTGTTGTTAAGTTGTACTGTTTGCAGACGATAACCTCTCTTATTTTTAAAGTAGACAGGAATAGACAAGATTTTGACGACGTAAACAGTGCACTCTCAATAGTTACAGATTGGTTTACGTCAAATAACCTAGTTCTCAATGCCAAGAATACGAAGGTGTAAAGTTCGCCTTACCGAGTGTTAGAAATCCAGGACCCAACATCGTCTTACATAAAAAGGTGCTTGAAGCTGTACTACGTGCCCGGCCTTGCCTTTTAATGCATTTAGAGCTCAAGTAAAACCCAACCTTTATTCAAAGGCATACTATTTCATCAACGACTACTTACACAATAAGCATAGTTGGTCGCCCTGATTAACTTAAGACAATGTTTACGTTCTTTCTCCAGAATTAGCTTACTGACAGGTTATATGAGTTCATATAATTCTTTATTTTTATTTGACTGTTTATATCAGTTTAATTTTATTTTAATGTATTATTGACATAATCTACTCATTTTAATGTTTTTTAATGAGTTGATTGCAATATGTGGTTAGTTAGTGACCTCGACGATTGATCATAATTATTCTTGCCTGAAAAACCGGCAGCAAGTTCGTCATGCTCCCTTAGATATGACTGCTTGCGGTAGCGTTGGGGGTCAGGTTGCCTCCTACCCTCAAATATGGCGAGGGGGGTAATGGCTGATCTTTGCGTTATGCTCGTGAACGGGTGCTGCTTATGGTGACTGATCGTCTTGTTGACCATGGTTTTATTGTTGTTATTAGTATTAACTTATTTATTTATTTTACTTCGATGGTCCTAGTTTATTATTTGTGACTTCAAGTGGCAGCTGTGTGAACAGAACCCAGCAATGCATAAATATTTAAGCTGTCACGCCCTTTATGCTTGGAGGCGTTTATTTAGGTAGTGAGTTTTTATTTACATTTTAATATTAATTAAATATTTTTTAGCTTGAGTATGTATAGTTTTATTATTTTTTTGGTACATTGGCGTGGCTAGCTGACATTATGGCAAATAATTTATTTTAATGTTCTGTCTTGTAATGTTAATTACTTAACATACCTTATAGACGTACAATCAAGTATTTTCTAACTGAACAGACAGCTGTGCTGCTGGGGAGTTTGTTGCGCTACTTATTCTTCCCAGCGATAGCACTAGGAAGTGGTGCAGGGCGGGCGTTTTTGGGGGATAGTCTTTTGTAATTTTGACGAAAAGTGCAGATTCTCAGCCTAATTGGAATAAATGACTTTTGATTTTGATTGTATTACTCGGCAATTGGTTGCAGGTGGTGAACGTCACCTACTCACCTCGTTCGTTTGAGGCACCGAGAGAGAGGCTTTGGGTAGCACTGTGGAAGGGGTGTGCACTGGCTGCATGTTGTGGTGCGTCGTGCCATCACGCGCCTGCAACAGCTGCAGGATACGTCGCACGTCTGCGGTGAGCCCGGACTCCAGCACGGCTACACGACGACTTAACTCTTCTAGTCTTGTAAGTACGGTCGCTACCGATGCTGCCGTCGCAGCGGCCCCTACATTCTGGTACTGTGGCGACATGCTATCCTGTAACACGAATAGTCTTAGTAGGTACGAGAGCCGTTGTTTGGTTTATAAAGTTCAGTGTGCTTAAATCGTACCTGTGCGGTTGCAGCATTTTGTGCTTTGTCATGAGACAGAGCGAGCGCGGCCGGGCGGCCGTTGCAGGCGGTTTGGTACAGGTTGACGGCGGAGTGCGGCGCGGAGCGGCAAGAGGGGGTGCGCGCGGGCGCGGGTGCGGCGGGGGCGAGGATGTCGTCGCACGATACATGCTGGTGCGCGGGCGCCGGCGGCGACGGCGATGCGTTGGTGTAGTACGAGCTGGGGTTGGTGCTGAGGCTGGACACGGGCAGCGTGGCGCTGTGCGCGGGCGTGCTCACAGCCGGCTCGCCCGCCGCCGCGCACGTCAGTGGGGACGTGTCGTTGAGCGGGCCCGCCGACGACTGGCGCCGCACGCCCGCGCGACTTCTATACGTTTGAGGCGTGGATTGCGCTGGAAATTATGCACGTGTATAGTAATTTATAGTGACTGTTACCACCTCGGGGTACATACGTAATTAATCGAATTATAATGAAATAAGTTAAGTAGTGGTATGAGAATGAATAATTTAGCACGTAGCCTACTAATTATTATTGATTCTTCTCATTTGAGCTATGGTTTAATGGTAAAATACCGTAGGTATTTTGATGCATATTGTTAAACTTGGTGTTGCTGTGTCATAAAAATTGTTTCAAATATTTAATATTAATAATAACCAATTCAGTTGTAATTTTGGGTGAAAGTTCCAGTTGACAGTTGCGTGCCCATATTGTACAGATGGATATTTTACATGGAAACCATTCAACCGGTACTTTGATGTGACTAATTTGACTTTTATAAAACATTTTTGATGTTGATTCATGCACTACAAAGTAGTATAATATGCATACTTACAGTACTTGTTGTGCAGTGGCTGATGTGTTTTATGATGGTAGAGGTCAGGGAAGCTCCGTTTAAGTTGCGCTAGCATGCCTGCACACAAGGGCCGCGCTCAGAGCGGGGCGGGCGGTACCGGGGGTGCGGGGTGTGCGGGGGCCGCCAGGTCGAGAGCTACGCGTCATCACGAAGCTCTCTCCTATTAGAGTCACTGGCGGCCACTGACAGCCACTAGCGGCCACTGGCGGCCACCGTGAGCTCGTCAACAGTGCTGATACTAAGTAATAGCCACACCGCATCCCCTCCCACGTCACCAGTAAATAGGAATATAAATAAATAAGGAAACAAGCGTAACACATGCTGCCCTAAATGAAATAAACTTTAATTAGTCGCTATAATTTTAAAAGTCATATACGAGTACGTATTTTTTAAATTATTCATGTCCAAATTGATTGATTACAATGATTTTTGTACATTTGTAGAAACTTTGCAAAAAGTTAAAAACGAATAGCACACACTGTGCGCGTTTAATACTTGATACCGATACGACATAACTTACTTAACTGAAAACTTTTTGCAAAATATAAAAAAATAATGATAGAAATTATTAAAATATCCCAAGACAAAAATTAACTCCCTTAACGAATCAAACAGAAAAATAAATTGAAATTGTAACGGATCACAAGGTATTACAGTAAAGAAGAGACTTCAACATGGCGAAGGGAAATGCATATTGGTCATCCATTTACTATAATGTGTAGGTCATCTACTCTATGAATAGAGAGGAAGGTACCACAACATGCCACCCGGGGTTTCTGTGACTTCGTATTGAACGGGCGTTTGTGGTAGGTCGTAATATTAAAGAAACAAAGGGTTCATTCCTCGTGTGAGCGCATGTGCTTACCGGTGATGGAGTTGAGCGTGGTGGAGCGCTGCTTGCTGAAGTTGAAGTTGAGCGGCGTGACGTCCTGTCCCGCCTTGTCCGCGGAGAATTCGAGGATGCCGCGGCTAGCCGGCGACTCCGTGTCGTCGTCGCTGCACTGGGAGTCCTGCAACAGCGGTGGAATACTTCAAATGTATCTGATGCGTAAACTCAGGCATGCATTTTATTGAGAACATGTGTTTCCACAAATCATAAAAATCTTAGTGAGCAGCTATCTCGAACAAGAAAGCCCGCTTGCACCACAAATCACTAAATGTGTTTACCACTAAACGTATTTTAATCAATCGTTTGAAGATGACAGAAACGCATTTAGTGATGTGTGCTGTTAGTGGGCCTAAATGACGAATTAAATGCACATTGTTATAATTTGAACTTTGTTAAAAAGGCTGATAAAAGTCATCGCTTGTCAAAAGGCAAGAATGCAATAATTAATATAATAAACAGTTAAGTAATTAAAAAAGTTAAAATAATCATAGAAACATTTCGAGTTGGTACCGCCTGCAAAAGGCTTCACTTACCACTTTTTCCGCGAAGGTTTCAGTGTGCGGTCGACGCGTGGTGCGCGCGTACGCTTCCCGCAGCAGACGTGCGTCGCACGGGTTCTCGTAGCGCATGCGTCGCTTTGGCTCTATACCACCTAATTCGTCCTGCAACATAGACAAAAAAAAAACATCACGTTTATGTCTTTACTCAAAAGCTTTCTCCGTGCTGTGTAATATCTACATACACCGTCGTAGCCGTGCTACGGTCGTGGGCTCGTAGCGCGAAATAGAAACTATTTGATTGCACTATTTTTTATTTGGCAGCACGGTTAGCGCAGTGGCTGAGCGATCGGACTGCTGCGCTGCGTGTCGCGGGTTCGATTCCCGCACAGAACAAATATTTGTAAGTCCTACATGTATTTGTTCTGAGTCTGGGTGTTTTTCTATCTATAAGATGTATGTATTTACAAAAAAAAAAAAATGTATATAAGTAGTTTATCAGCCATCTTGTTACCATAACACAAGCATTAGGTTGCTTAGCTTAGGACTAGATGGCGCTGTGTGAAATGTCCAGGGATATTATTATTATTAATTAGAGAGACATTCTATATATTTTTATTATATTCTTTATCACCATCTGCCTACCCATTTCTCAACTATGTTGGGGTCGGCTTCCAGTCTAACCAGATGCAGCTGAATACCAGAAGGCCAATTCTGGTAATTTAAAACGTTCAAAATCTAGTCGCAGTCTCATCTCAGCGACAAATAAATGACAAAAACTTGTCAAAATGTAGGGAAATTAGACGTATTTTTTGACAGATTGAGACTGAGATCAGCAGGCCAATTCTCGTAATTTGAAACGATTGAAATCTAGTCGCAGTCTCATCTCGATGACAAACAAATGTCAAAAACTTGTCAAAATGTACGGAAATTAAAAGTATTTTTTGACAGATTGAGACTGAGATCAGCAGGCCAATTCTCGTAATTTAAAACGATTGAAATCTAGTCGCAGTCTCATCTCGATGACAAAAAAATGTCAAAAACTTGTCAAAATGTAAGGAAATTTGACGTATTTTTGAGAGATTGACACTGAGATTAGACTGTGAACGTTCTAAAATTTACCAGAATTGCCCCTCAGACTGTGAACGGTCTTAAAATTACGAGAATTGCCCCTCAGTATTTTACATGGAGCGACTGTCTATTTGACCTCCACAATCCAGTTACTGGGTACCCCGATACCCCTTAGTAAGACTTTCGGGCTTCATTAACCCGAAAGCTTGACAGCCAGTCTAGCAGTTGACCCGTAACGACTGTCAAAGATCTACGAATGACAGCCAGGACCAACGGCTTGACGTGCTTTCCGAAGCATGGAGGGGTCTTGGTGTGTGAAGATGGTCACCCATCCACGGACCAAGCGTTGCTTAACCTGATCGATCGACCCGTGCGTCTGTTATAGCCACAAGCCCATATTATTTATTATTATATTCTTTTATAAAAGACATTAACGTCTTCGTTCGTCGTCGTTTCTGTCTTTTATAAAGAGCTTTCTCCGTGCTACGAAGTGCCTACGCCGTCGTAGACGTGCTACGATTGTAGCCTCGTAGCCATTCTCGTAGCGCATAATCTTGCTACAATTTGCTACGGAACTGACTTGATATTATTTATTGGGAAATCATTGTAATGCCGCCCTATTATCGTAATACAATTTGTTCGCAGGTGTTTTCTAATTATTTTAGTATTAATGAAGCGTCAAATATTTTCGATTTTGTATGGCCTTAAACGGTAAAGGAAATATCGTGAAGAAACCGGCAAGTCCTAGAACCAAATATTTGAAAACATGTGACATCCACCAACCCGCATTGGGCCCGCGTGGTGGATTACGGCCCACTGCCTCTAAGAGAGAGAGGAGGCCTGTGTCCCAGCAGTGGGAATATTATTATGCTATGGCCTTATTTTAAAATCTCAATTTATTACGTGATACTGACATCTCTCATGGTGTAGGTGATCTCTAGGTTGTTGACGAAGGAGGAGCGGAACTCGGGGTAGAAGTCGAGCACGTCCAGCAAGTCGTCTCGATGCACTCGGTGCAGGTCGCAGTACGTCAGCGCTCGCACGCGGCAGTTGCTGCGGCCCACGGTGCCGTAGATGCACGGGTTCTCGCCAAATATGTCGTCTTTACCTGCACAATACAAGACTTACATTAGTATTGGGTGAGAGATTTTCAGAAAATAAACCAATAAACGTATTTCAACGGATTTAAAAATGAATCAAATGGGCTGCATCAACTATATTAAACAGTTAAAAAGTTTCGTGAAACTGTGTAAATTCCTTCATCGACGAAACCAACTTTTCAATCATACGGTACATAATAACTTGGTTTATTAGTGAGGGAATAGGGGCTGAACCGAAAATTTGATTGTCTTTTTTCAGAAAATATAAAAAAGAACCTAGTAAACTCACCTAATATGGCCATAACAATGTCATCCTTCAGTATTTCTATAGAGCCTCTGGATATAAAGTAAAGGGAGGTGAGGACATCGCCGCGGTGCACCAAGGTCTCGCCAGGGGGCGCGTGCGTCGTTTTGAACCTCAGCGAGAGGGCTCTATAAAAAAACAAGAGAAATCGGTTAAAAACAGTGTTGGATTTTCTTTCTCTATTGGCTCGTAAAGTGTTCCCACGCAAGTAAACTAATTTGCAAAGTAATGAAATCCAGTAACAACATTTTTTATTTACGGCGATTTCTATGATTTATTTAGTAGTTTTAGCATAGACTACTTTTTCATCATAGTTACACTAGTTCAAAAACTGCAGTTACCTTAAGCATCCTGGACTAGCACCATCAAAAGCTGAGCAATTCGCGAGCAAGTTTCTGTTGAGATGAAGACAGATGTCTGCTTGGAGGCATTCCGGGAATCCTTTTAGTAAGCTGGACGTGTCGATACCGTTTGTGTAGCTCCAGGCGTGTTGGAAATACTCCTCCAGTCTTTGTCTTAAAGGATTCGTTATCTACAAGTACAGTCAACAAAGAGTTAAGATTAATACTATTCGTCTGTTTATCGCTGAAAAGAGCGCAAACGTCATGGAGCGTAAGGTCCATATTTTAGTTATGACATTAACGATAGGTCGTTATAACTAAAATATGGACCTTATGTTTATTACATGTAAGTTGGAAATAGTGTTCAAATAGTAGTCAGTCTCGTACCTGATGAAAGCGAATAAATTCCCGCACTCTTAATATCTGTGTATGATACCGAGCTGTTCCTGAATATAGTCTTTGTATAATAGCTGATACATTACCGAAGATACTGGCATACATGAGAGCTGCAAGAAGAAAGTTTTTATGTGATTTTGCTATGTTCTTTCATCGAGTGCAGTCATAACAACTTTTCTGACCCGGTGGAGCAACAGTTTTAACTCTCCCATTAAAGAAATAAAACTATCTTCACATATACAGAAGGAACGTTTAACATTTAAGTCCAAGTTCAGGGAAACTCAGCTGCTGGCCTTTACCCTGCTTGTATAAACCTAAAAAAGCACTACTGTACTTTCTTGGTTTAATTCCCACAATTTTCCTCAAGTCTCCGGGCTACCTCAAGCCTGAGTGTCAACGTGAGCACAGGGTCAGAGAAGTCGGTGGTAAGTCATAAATACTTACAGCCAACCAGCATAACAAATATCGTAAACCCTTTCTCCATGTCAGTATTCGGCGCAACGTTCCCAAACCCAACGCTTGTTAGCGAAGTGCACGTAAAGTATAAAGCGGTTATATATCTAGATCTGAAAAGCAATAGTACATATTAGTTTGACATTATTTTTTTGTTTATTTTAACACAACTTTTTGTACATTACCTCATGGATGGACCAGTGGAGTTGTCATAAGAAGCTTGGACATCATTCGCGAGAGCATCCAGCCATCCTATTGGCGCGTGGAGCTGAGGGCGTTCCCAACTGCCTATAGCGTACCTGGGAGAAAAGAGGAGCGTTGTAGGAAAGGTGATCAGGTATTGAACCATGGGTTTGTCTCACTAGGCATGTGTAAGTATAGAATTATGTCTTTATGTTCTTAACTACCTAATTCTATAAATGAGGCTATTCAATTACAACGAGGCTAATTTGAATAAGATGTTAATTTAATAAAATTATAAGGCTAGTTGTCTATTGCACAAAGATTACGTTATAATATACAGGAATATTGGGGTATATTATAGTCTCGTTGTTTTAAATTGCCCTCATGCCACAAGTATACCTAGATACTCACCATAAGCAGGCCAACCAATGAGCAATAAGGACAAAAGTGGCCATAAGTAGAAGCAGTACGGCGGTGCCATATTCGGAGTATCTGTCAATTTTGCGTGCGACGCGCACCAGCCGCAGTAGGCGCGCCGTCTTCAGCAGACCGATGAGAGTCGTGGTCTGCAAGCACCACAACCACACCTCAGTACGATCCGTGAGCCGCTGTGCAACACAACTTAGCCGCAAACCCAACTCAAGCGTTATATGAAACGTTCGCTTAAAACTAAATAGCATCAACGAGGCCTCGCAGCGAAAACCACGCTAACTAAGCAAAAACTGGCCTATGAATGCTGCTGAGCTCAAACTTAGATATATGTATGTAGTTTGCAGAATTAAAAGCGATTATTTTAAAACTATAAAATTAGCTGGCTTCGTACATAATGCGGTGCATAATACTGTTTGATTACTGATATCACTTCACTGCCAATTACAAGTCCCTCTACGTTTATCTGACCACGGAGCTACGCCGCGGTGTTGAATTGTGAATGTTTAATGGTCGTGTGAGTTTAAGTTTTAAGCGAATACAATAATTAGAAATATATACAAAGATTAGTAATTTTCATACAACTCGGTGCATTTAAAAAAAAAGAACTTGGCCGAAATATTTTGCAAATATCCGAATTTAGAGATTTTGTGGACTTACCTAAGGTTATCAACTTTTTCGATTGGTGTATGATTATATACCATAATAAAGACAGGCATTTTTTCAATTATTACCTAAAGGATTTCGTATTAATAGAATTAATTTATGTTTTAGAAGAGCTCTTAAGATTGTATAATAACAAAACAATATACTTAATTTATAGAACCATTTTAAAATTAGCAAAATAATGTGTTTAATTTTAGTTAGAAAAAGTAATATTTATTCAAAAGCTTTAGATTGGAGGCTATAAATAAAGGACACACAAACAGATTGAGTTAAGTTTATATTAATATGTAAGTCTAGTACTGTAAATAGTTATAACATTCACACGTGTGGTCGTTTTGTGCTGTATTTATCATGGGAAGCTTTGCTTGCGAAGCTGATGCTGTTTGTCGATGAATTGCTCTCGATGAGTGACTCAAAGTATAGGTTTTGAAACGTACCCCCCATCTCTCATGGGTTCTCAGTTAGAACCGTGCACTGCGGGTAGTTTTAGATTTGATTTAGTTTTATTAAGTTTGGATTTGGAAAAAAGGAAAAACAAAAATAAATAAAATCGTTTCAAAACAATTTATTTAAATTTAAAATAAAAATAGGTAATCCTTATGTATGTAAGAAAATAAATAACAATGTAGATGATACTTTAAACCAATTAGAAAATTTATCAAACACAAATTACGATGAGTAAATAAATGTAAGTGGGTATACAGATCAGTGGCGGATACAGTATTGTACATCAATATATTGATATATTGCTTGATGTAAGGTGGGTGCTTCAAGTAGTTATGTAAGTTCGGGACGGACACTATAACTTGGTGCTTCTTGTCGTGAATAAAGGCGATCTATTGATCGGTACATAAAGTCTGGGAAGTGTGAGCGTAATTGCTACCAAGCTCTGTGCATTTCGTGACTCTTGTACGTACTTTTACTAAGAAAAGCCAATGAGAAATGTTCCACCGATGTAGTTTCGCTATAAAATCATATCCGCATGACAATATGTATTTAATATTTCTTTTCCAACATCTAACTAAATTACCTACTTGATGACTTCTAAAATAATTTTCGCTCTTGATGCTATTTTACTAATCAGTACGTACATTATGAGGTTCTCAACTATATCAGTAAGTAATTATGCAAGTAGTATATCATTACAAATCTAAGTATATAATGTTACTGGTATGTGCTAATAAAGCGAAAATATTATGCTCAAATATAAAAAAAAGATGATACATTTTCTGTTTAACAAGACGCATCTAACGCCACCACTGTATGGTGGTATAATGTAGCACTATTCAACCTCGGCTCTTTGAAGTTGGAAGGAGCGACCATTGAGACTCGCGTATATTTTCTTATGATTGATTACATAAACGCTACGCAGAGCGACGTTCTGCTCGGACCTAGCCATGTGGTACATGTCGGTAGTCGCTACCCTGCGCAAGCTCGTGATACAACTAGTGAGCTCGGAACATGTCGGGAACGGTGTACGACTTGGAATGATTGACATTTTGCTCATGGGAAGCGTCCATATCTTCCATTAACGCATTCACTTAGTGGATTCAAAATGGCTAGTGGAAATTAATGAATAAAATATGTCAACTAAAAATATAATAAAATTGAGTGGCAGCAACATAAAAATAGTTCACAAAGATGGTATACCTCATCACTTTCCAGCCCCTGCTGTAACAAGAAATGGTATTACAAATTCAATACGCACCCACCTTCGGGCATTCTCCACAACGTGACTATTTAACAAATGATAAAATAAATCACGACTGGTTACTAATAGTTAACAAAATCAACAGGTAATAAGTAGTTGTCTTAAATCAAAATAAAATCACAAATCAACTTTGCTTACGAACAAAACATACTGGATGATATGATTTTAGTCGGTTTTACACAATTTGATTGTTTTTAAAATAATTTACTATGAATAGCTAATTGATTCAAATATAAAGTGGGATCTTTAAATGATCAGCTGTGGTAACCTAATCGATAGTGACAGTTGCATTGACTGCATTCCACAACTACGTGTCTCGCTATAATAACCAGAACTTCATTTGTCCGAACGAACCGTTCATCCCGAACGAAACAATCTTTAGCAGTTCAAACACTATACAAGTACTTATTGTTTCGTCTTGAAATGTTTATCGTGCAACCCTAACTTGACCTAGTTCGCTTTCATATTCTTATGACCTATTTTACCCTTCACAATGCGGAATGTATCGTGCTTCGCCACCCTAATCTTGTTGTACTGTATGGCCTCCACTTGTGACCACTGTGTTATTTTTATATACTATAGTTTAACTGCATTGATATTTTGTGAACTCTCAGTGTATTCAGTTCGGGATTCCGAGAGCTGTGACACCGATTCGGACAACTGATCGTCTGGATATTCACCGTGAAATGCAAACTTACTTAGTTCACGCTCCAAAAACGATTTGAATCGATTCTCGCTGTTTAGCGACGGAGCCGTTAGTGCGACTATCGATACGAGTTTGCGAATCACGGTAAGGCCGTTGGTGTTTTTGTCTTCTATTCAGCCATTCCTTTTTGTTGTCTAATTCTAAAATTAAGTTTGTGTAGGTATCGTATGTGAGATGAAACCAAATGTGGTGTATGTAGGTGGTAAAGCAGCTCACTTCGTCGGTGTCGGTGCCGAAGAGCAGCAGATCGAACGGGATGGCGGCGACGAGGTCGATTAGGAACCAGCCGCGCAGGTAGTGCATGGCGATCTTAGCGGGGTCCGACTCCACTTCATCGGCCACGTTCACGTATGTGGTGCGGAAGTTTATTAGGATGTCTATTATAAATGTGACGTCCACTGGAAGTAAAACATTCTGAGTTACATTTTACTGCTCTAGTTTACAATTAATATTTATGCAATGTACAAATTACTGTTGAAACATAAAAGAAAAAGGAAACAGTGTGAACATTTTACATATGAATACAAAAAAGATTTTTAGTTGGTTCACGGAATTGTACGGAATTTGATAAGAGCCCAAGGTTTTCTTGGCTACTCTCCATATGTTCCAGAGGTCTAGTAAAAGAGCCAAAGTATGTCGCTGTGTCACTGTTTAATTTATTCGATTGAATCCTTGAGTTTTAGAGATGAATATTACCGATCATATCGATGACTACTATGGGGTCTTCGCCGAAGCTACGAGAACGTTTATCAAAGTCGGGCTCGTTCAGTTGAAAGGCGGCCACGTAAGGAGTAAATATTGCCGTGTAGATCACCAGTATAAGGATCAACCAATCCCAAGCGGCCTGTAAAACAAGTTTGTGCAAATTTAATAGACTACAGCTTACGATTTAAACATTTTTGAACAAAACTATTTGGAATTGTAGCATGTTGCGTGTCGCCTGTGTCGAGTAGAGCGAGGTCAATGCGACGAATATAATTTATACTTTTCTTATGTGCAAACTACAATATGAACAATTCAAACGCTACAGTGTAGTTGTTAAATAATTACAGGGTAGATTAGATTTGTGGAGCGAAATTGAATAATCGTTGTTTTAACATTTGGAATGTCATTTGTTCGTAGAATTTGCTGACGTAGATACAATTCTTACCTTGTAAGGAGAATGGTGGAGGATAGTGCAGGGGTGAGAAGGCTGCGTGGTTCCCTTGTGGCCGCCCGTCGCGCCCAGAGACAGTACCTGCGAACAATGACGTCACCACTGTTTATGTGAGCCTACGAGTAAGGTAGCTGTGGACGCGTACGTGGGTAGGTACGATACAGAACACGCGCATTCAGAACAATACACGGAAATACTCATATGTTAGGTTAGCTATAAAACTTCACGTGATAGTTATTTTCTGATGAATTGTATATTTGATTATTGATAGTTAGCCCCACGGAATATTCGCTCAAAATAAACTTAAAGTTTAGACATTGGGATCATAGTGGACTTAGCCGAAAGTATACATTGTTGAAATAAAGAGTAACATGATTTTATACATACAAACACAAAATATTACGTCAAGGATGTTAATTACTTTCATAACTACGACGATTTACCGGGTAGGTTTATTTTACGACACAATTTGCTTATTAGCCGTGATTTATGAACAATATACATAAATCTTCGTATGGAACGTTTTTGTTTAGGCAAAAAAACTTTTTTTTCCTTCTTCGTTATTTACACGAAATGATTACAGATATACATAGTTTAAAACTACTAGAACAGGTACTAGGTCATACGTGCTATAAGTATGTTTAAGACAAGTAGGATGCATTATTAGGTACGTCAGCATAGGCATTCCCGATGAAATGAGGAAACAAAATCCATTCTCAAAAGCTAAGATTTAGAACTATAAAAAATCAATGGATGAAGTATTCGTGTATGTACGAGTATGTATGCAGAGTTGCAGACTAGTGACTATTTGTGGTTTCATGTCAATTTAATTCTGTGTTAGTAATGTTCAACAAAAGTGTACTCAATTATTGAACACATCTATTGAATAAAAACGGTTCTTGGATGTTTAATGTTCCTATTTAAAAATGTTGTAGAACTACTTTGATATTTTAAATGAATGAACAATATCGTGTATCGGGATGATCCATATTCCACCGCGGGTTGTAGAGATCGCAGAGGTATGAAATATGTGAATAGTACATTCGGTGCTTCACGTTTTATGCGCTATTACTTGGTATTAATAACGCAATAGTTTTTTCTCTATTGTTGCTGCCCGTCTGTCACAGAAAATATAATTTAAGTAAATATCAAATTATTTTCACAAGCAGAGACCTGAGTAAATTAAACCTTCTGAATTACAACATTGAATGACAAAGCGCAGTATCCTACGTAGTGGTGAATCGACAAATGGCCACTGGCCATCTTAGATCGCTTAAACTTAAATTAATGTAATATACACTCATCGCAACACATTATCTGGCAAAGAGATAAATGGATTACCTCCTTGCCGATGGCGGGCAACCCGTTGAGGCCATTACAGGGCGGTTCGAGGCGAACGACACTCTTGCGTGAGCCGCGGAAACCGGTGTCACGCACGCGCACCGACGAGCGCCACGTGGAGGGCGGCGGGTCGTCGCGGGAGCCGCGCGCGGAAGCGGCGCGGCGTGATGTGGTGAGAGCGGCGCCGGCGCCAGCGCACGGCGGCGACACGATCAGCGGCACGTCCGGCGCGCGCTCCTCCATGTCGCTGCCGCGCCAACGTCCTCACCGAAACCCGCCGTGCTCCGACGCCTCCAGGTGCTCACATTCCAGCACGGCTCGCTCGAACGCCGACGCCGACTCCAGCAGTGCGATTGCCGTGTTTTGCATAGATGATCGATCTATCCCCACGTACACTTCTCAAACCTCGTTCTCTTCTAATCCGGTAATCGTATTTATGAATTAGTAAACAATCTCAGTTACTGCATGGTAGTGTTGACGATATTTTACGATGGTATGGTTTTGTATATTTTTATAACAGCGAAATGGTATAAGGATGGACAAAAGGAAACGCAACTATATCGTATAAGTATTTGGAAGCACCAGCTTGAGTTTCCACAAATGTCGGCTAAGACAGTAGTTCAAGTGTATAGAGCACGTCTAATAGGCATACAGCTAGGAGCGCCTGAAAGCGGAGAACGAGGCCGGGCTCATTCAAGACACTGTGTCAATGGGAGGCGGTTCTTTTCATCTTTTTGTGCACATGTTCAATGTGCGCAAGATGTTCTCTCCGCTGTTGGAGCTCGAGAATAATGACGGACACGAGGAAACTGACATTGAACGACAATACAATACGAATATCGAATGAAACGTCTTGTTAAACCAACCCGTGCTGCCATTGTGATCTCAGCATTATAGAAACTGATACTTTATCCAATTTGTGTGTAGATCTGTATGTTGTTATCTTTTACTTTAAATAACGCCTAGGTCTGTGTGGGTAGTGGTGAGTTATGATAACTGATTATAAGTAACGCGTAATTTTGAAAAAGCTGCGTAGCTAGCATAAGCAAAGCTGAGTGAGAATGTATTTATTAATGTTTTAGGATGTATCAAATAATGGCAGTACCTACAATCTGGTATTTCACTAATTGGTGACGAAAATGTTCCCTAGTAGTAATTAATTTTGGACGAATGAAAAAAACATCGATACAGCCATATAGAAAGTTCCCCGCCTAAAAGATTTCCTTTTTGGTAATATTTTAGACTTTAGTTTTAATAATACTAAAAAAACTAAGTTACTACTAAGTTAAGTTAGTAACTTAGTTTTAAAACTAAGTAAGTATAATATGGTTTATAAAATGAATTATTTTAATTGTTACTGTTTAAGAGCATCTATTGCATTTCGTTGTGTGATACAGCTTTAAAGAACATTTCACACCACAATAGGCTTTGATGTTTATGAAAAATATCCCAGATTATGTTGATTTAATAAGACACAAATCCAAAGGAGCTAGCTTAGCAGCTTGCCAACACTCAGTGTGAGTGTACGTGTAAAATTGAGTGCCATATTACGTAAACTAGCTTCACAAGGCCCAAGAGACGAGCGGCGAACTTGAAGCATACATAACATGTACACGTTCTCAGAAGAACACGATAATACACACAAACATAATTCATAAATTATGAAGGCGCTTTGTTGATTACAAAACACCTCACCCCCTTCGTGGAAACTGACTTAGTATCGCCGCAAGCTCTTCGCCTCAGATTCCCGTTGATAATGCCGATTCTGAGAACTTTTCCGAGGATAAATTCCTAGCGGTACCTATTTAAAAGAATAGAGGTGAATCATAAGCATTTACTTTCTTTGCGATTATGTTTTTTTGTTATTAGGATTGTGTTTTTACAGTGTTGAATAATATACAAGTAATTTTACATTTTGGACAATGTATGTTGTGTTACCGTGTTCTGGAGTTATTTAAAGTTTGTTTTTATGTTTGCCTTCATACCTATGTAAAATAATTAATTAATTATTATATGTTGCCAGTGTTATGAAATTAATGAAGAGAAACGAAACGACCTCTGCAGCTGTCACTTTCACTCGAGATTCAAAACGATAATGTAGCAATAACTGGTGAAAATTGTCACATACAACAAACGACTTTAAGCATATAACGTTATGTAATAGTGTCCAGTAACAAAACGAACTGATGTGGCTACAGATGAATTAAAGCTGTGCATTACGCCAACAATGCGAGTTTTGATGAATATTATATGTAGCGCAATTCAAGCCTGAACTGAACCCCTGGGAATCCTTCCAGAATGTGAAGTCGTGGGAGGGGCAGCATGCTCTGCATAGTTTTTACAATAGAATCGCCGCCATACTATGAATAGTAAGGTACAATATAGCGTCTGTAACTCTCGTTACAATGAAGCTTCCAAAGCGAGAAGCATGGCTTTATTACAGAAATACAATGTAAACGACTAAATAAAATACAAAATTACTAGATAATGGCTAGATATAAACTACTCAGTCAGAACCAACAAACCCTACAAGAAATTATGAAAGAAGAATGGTTTGATGATCTTTCATAAAATGTTGTAACATTCGTTCAATCTAAAAGCATCAACATGTGATAATGTATGTGAACTAACTTCTTTTACTAAGAAGAGAAAAAGTAGATAAATAACTTAGACAAAGGAAACCATACCATGGTAGTCATAACTCCAAGCATGGATCGCGTTTTTCCCCACAAGTATAACAAAACAAAGCAAGAACCAACCGAAAGAATATATAATGCTAAGCCCGCAACGAAACGAACGAAGAAAAACACCTCGACAATTTTGACGCACTGATGTTCACTGAGCAAACTAAGCACCGGACGGCACCACACTCGATATTATGGACTAGTCGATAAGCCTAAGCAATATTTGACCACTTTTAGCTATGTGTGTAAAATTTAACTAAAAAACACCTATGGTAGCGCAACAAAATCCGCAAAGGTCGACTGCAAAACGATAATAATAATTTTTACTTTTTAATGCAGTCGATCGATTAAGCGCTCGACTCGTTTACAGCACGAACGGCCCGTTTTGTGAGATATGCGTTAGGTTTGGTGTGTCGTGTTGCAATTATACGTTTTAGCTATGATTCGCGGCGGTCGTTCGCTAAAGGCGAGTCGCCTAGGAACGATATTAAGATAACAATTCGATGGCAGTGTGAGAAGCGGCAGAGTCCGCAGCGTGGTCGCTGGACGTAAACTCGATGGGGCACTGTAGCGGCGCACGCAAGAGGTCGCTGTGCGCGCGTCGTCTCGCGGCCCGAGCGGCGGCGGACGCGGCCGGAGACGACCGAGCACAGGCGTGACCTCGCGCAACCTCCCCTTCTACCATCGAATATTTCAGCTGAACGCACGGTGTCGCCGTGCCGCGCGCCGTGTCGCTGATGAACACGCAGCGGCCCGCGATCACGTGACACGTCGATATTAGGCCCCCGGAGCTGACACACTACTAACAAATAATTTAATTTATTTTATGATCCCTTAGGCGTAATGTATTTATTGATTCCTAGCAACGTTTTCATTTATTATTATAATGTGTTTGTATGGGGACAGTAATTGATTTGGTTTATATCTACTCCATGTTGATTTGTCATTATCGTATTATTATTATTGTTTTTTTAAGTATTTATTCGTATACTAGTGCAGCTACACTGCTACACTTTACATTCACATAAATTGTTCCAAACGGCAAAATATCTCCTAAAACAGAGAATAGAGAGACAAGTGCAAGTTTCGTCAAAATGTTTTCGTTTGCCGTAAATAATCATCATCTTCATGCCCCTATTCTAATTTATTTGAGGTCGGCGTAGCATGATTTTTTCTTCCATGAATCTTTATTAGCAGTTATATAAGTAGTCACTCCATTTCTAGCCATATCATTTATTGCATAATAAATCCTTCGTTTCTATGGTCTTCCCTGTCTTCCACTACTCATAGAGGAAATATTTACTCATCAAACATTTCTCAATACATATTCCTCATAAGTCCGAAGCACATGACAACCGATTTCCAACATACAATGGTGTCCAAAATATTATAAAAACTACGAATTATTTTCTCAACTTTGTCTATCACTTTGGTCTAGCGGGCCCAAATGGAACTGCTGAGCGCGTGGGGTCCTAGGTTCAATCCCTGAGACGGGAAAAGTGTAGATGTTTTTTTTTAATTTCTTCGCAATTTCTATGTAAACTAATTTTACTTTATTATTTAAAGGTGTTGGTCCCGCGAATAAACAATTTCTAAGAAAGAGAACGGAACTCTTTGCGGCCGACAGCTATATAAGCATCTGCTGCTATTATATTACAAGAGATAGCCGTACTTTTGGTAACTATCAGGAAGGCTGATTCAGTGATGATGGGTGTAAGGCCCTCCTCTGGTGAGCATGGTGATGACGGTCTGCCCGGATGCGGCTGGCCAAATGATGTGTATCGCCGCGGAAAGACAATTTATGATTAAAAAAAAATTAACAATAACTAGGAAGGCTGATACTAGTACGGCATTATGATATGAGTAGTACCTGTGTGAACAGTATAAAAACTGACGATATTCGTAGGCCGGTTCACTAGATATGACCGCTCAAAGACGTGTTATGGTTTCAATGAAATAATTATGCCAAAGACGTGGTCCATATCTTTATGTATTCATGAGTCTATTAGAGTGTCTAAAAAAATAAGTAAGTAAAAAGTAAGCCTCGGCTTATAAAATAACAAAATTAAATTATAAAGTAACAAAATTAAAAACCTCAATTCATTGATTAAGAAAAGGTATCTTTTCAATTTATGTGAAGACGGTTCTGTAGTAGTGTAGGCTTTACTTAACTTATCCAAGGAATCCTGACACACACAAATTGATGAAGATTGATCGAATGTTTTGGAAATAAAAAACATAGTGAGTGACTATTCATATAAGTTACTATTCGTAATAGAATAAGGTAAAGAGGAATATTAAGTTACATACTTAGGCGATATCTTTAGTATTTAAAAAAGACGTGAAACTATTGGAACACTAAATCAATAATTTCGAGAGATACTTTGACAATGTCCGCTAAACGAAAATAAATTCAGGGTGTCTTTCTAAAGTGAAGTACAGGAGTACACAGCACACGCGTAGCACCCGCGTAGCACACGCGCATCACCCCGCGTAGCATCTCGTAGAGGTTTCGTTGAGACCGCATAGGCGCAAACCGAGCGCTACGTCGATACTAACAAAGGGTTTTCAACGAAGAAATACTGTTATTTCTTAAAAAGATTATTATAAATTCAAGCTACTGAAATTCTCGCGAGATGGCGCTAAGAGCCATATCTATTAGCATGCGTTAAAATTAATTAAAATATTTTTTTTATTAATCTAATTTAATATTAATAATGGTACAATATCATATAGCCAAAGAGGCGCTAATAAACATAAAAAATGTTCCTTTCTTATATGATTATTTTTAAAGATTAGAATAACTTCAATCAGTTGCGCAATAAAATTTTACAGCAGTTATGAATATAATAGGCGCTTATTAAACACAACTACGTAATAACTAGTTAGTATGTCATATGAATGACGGCCAGACGTATTTATCAATTCACTAGAAGAGAGCCCCAATCATAACTAAATAGTGTTCAAATTGGCTTAGCAACAACACTTCAAATCTTCATTGATGAAGGGGATATACGATTATACCAATGAAACCAATGCCATCACATCTGACAGCAGATTAAATTGCCTTTGATCAACCAGGGGTCAAACTCACTTTCTTCGCTAGTTAGTGAAAGTGTTGCAATAATCTATGTAAGTAGACGATGTAACTGCGTGACGGGGAAGATGGGCGTTAGATTGGCGAGGGCTGCGAGCCGGCCTCGACGCCGATTAGCACGCGATAGTTCAAGGACTCGATACACAAAAGATAGCCACAGCACGTATAGATAACTCCTTCACGTTACGCAACTAACCTTTCAGATTCACTGGCGTGGGAACACGCCGATGTGGCTTCGAGGCTGTTACTGTTGGCTTTTGAAAATACAATACTCGTTTTGTTCGCTGTAGGATAGCATGTGAGTGTTTGTTTGACAAATAAACTGTAGTAAAAGTAAATAAATAGTGGTAAATTATTAATGTTTGTAAAAGTAAGAATGATGAGAATAAGTGGCTGTGTATAATTTTACAAACGAATGTTTTTTGTCAGACGATTTAATTAGTCCAGCTGTCCACGTGTGTGTATTTTGTTTGTTATCTTAATTAGCCGTTATCGTGAAACAAATTATTCAACATAGTGTAGCGTTTCCTAGATTTTCAAGATTATGGTCTGTAGAAACTTGAAAATATTAAAGAAGTTTAATCTGAAATGGAATGCGTCACAAGCGGGAAATCTATAAAGTTGCATTTGAGAACTCCGGTCGTAGATTGTCTTCGCGGCTCTATTAGGAGTTTAGAGAACTACTACGTGTACTGTTAACTATCATAGAAATAGTTGAATAACCTCATCACTGAGTTACTGGTCTGGATGCCATTATTACTGTCGACGACAAAGCATGGTATACTTCTTAGTATGTGTCTGATTTAACCAATAAGCGAGACAAATAGCTGCAAAGCTTTCGAATGAAGGTATTTTGAACAGAAACTAGAAATTTTAGCTATTTAGGTGATCTAACAAATTCATTATGATGCTTCTCAGTACCTCAGTGGCGGTATACCATCAAGTTCTAATGAAATATGTATAATTAAGTACAGCGTACGTCGTCTTGACGCAGCATGAATACGACTCGGCGGAATTGAATTTATGCATGAATGCCTGCGTGCACACACGCCTCTATTTCTATCAAGAGACTGGCAATACCCAGGTGAAGCATCCACGGATAAGGTTTAATTAAAGAGGGGATTATATCATCTCGTCACTGCCCTTATGTCCTAAGCTTAACCTAAAGTTCGTAGACCTGTGACAGCCACAGCGCAGGGTATCCGCGCAGTGCATTACTGCCCACTGCTGGGGCAATCAGCTTGTGAGGTACCCACCGCTGCGACACAGGGTTCCTCTCTGTTAAGGGGTGACAGAGAGAGTATAGGCCTGATTGATCATATTAATTTTTATTTAAGCAGTTTTTAATATGCAGAATTAGTTTTTAGGGTTCCGTACCAAAAGAGTGTTTATAATTTGTTTTTGAAGAATTTATTCAATTAGACACGTAGGTTATATTCTCAAAAATAATACTAGAAGCACAAGAAAGTTTTCAACTTGGCCTCTGAACGATGGAGCGCAATAGTCGTATGACGCGCTAACACGTAGGACACATCCCCGGTGAACGTGATCCAAGAGTTATAGTAGGTAATAAGTTGAGGTTACGCCTTTACATTAGGAAGGTAAAAAGTACGGTCACTTTGTCACACGTCAAAAAAAAAATGAAGTTTTGATTTTAATTATGGTTACTAACTTTCATATTAACTAAATCAATCTCATTTGAATGCTCTCTTGTAAGATTTTTTTCGTCTTTTTGGATCATTAAAATAATCAGCCTATAATGCTCCCACTGCTGGGACACAGGCCTCCTCTCTTCGAGAAGTGGTGGGCTGTCACATGTCTTCGAAATTTTTAGTTCTAGGACATGCCGGTTTCCTCACGATGTTTTCCTTCACCGTTTTGAGAAAAGTGGTGATGAAATTATTTACACAAAGTAAGGTAGCTGGGGTCCAACCGACGACCGGCTTTTACCACTGGGCCACCATAGCCCCTCAACTCCTAAACTTTACGCCATTCATTAATACTACTTAAGTCACAAGTATCGTATACTATTTTATAGCACGTGTGACCTAAACCCGCACTTAAGTCACAATTGAAATGTGAAATGAAATGAAATGTGAAATGTCCAGGGATATTATTATTATTAATTTTCTGTGTAAAAATGGACTACAATCATAAACACATTTTATCTATACTTATAATAAATCTGTAGAAGTGAAAATTCTGTACATTGAAAATATCAAAAAAATAATTTACAGGGGGTGTTACTAGACCGACACCGAACCCAAAAATGTGATTAAAAAAATTTTTGTCTGTCTGTCTGTCTGTCGGTCTGTCTGTCTGTCTGTCTGTCTGTCTGTCTGTCTGTTTGTTCAGGCATCACGCAAAAACTACCGGTTCGATTACGATGAAACTTGGTATAATTATTCTTTAATATCCTGGGCACCACACTGGGTACTTTTTATCCCGGAAAAGTATATACAATAAAAAACAAACTTAATTTTGCGGTTCGATCCCTATACCCGATTACCACTGTCTGTACTGTACCAACCGCAAATACTAAGTTTGTCGTAGGTTGGGTCACCCGCAGTGGAGTTCATTTTTATTCCTTTTAGTTTTTAGAGTTATTTAGGTTTATTTTTATATGAGTCGTAGGTATAGATTTTAATTTTAAAGTATAGGTAGTATATTTGATAGTGTACTTAGTGACCGTAGGTTATTTTATAATACTGTTAGGTAGGATTAGTCATTCGTATATATATTAGTTTTTAGGGATTTTGCTTATTTATTGAGTTTAGATTAGTTATCAGAAATAGGTTTATTTAGGTAGGTATTTAATTTTCTGTTATTGAGTTCTTTTTTTAATTAGGTAGGTACTTAGGTAAAGATATCATATAGGTACCCTCTTAATCACCACTAATGAGACACAATTGGTTTTCTACTGTAATTAGCCACAAAGGGCCCGCGAGATAGATGGCATTCTGGGGAAGCACATACATTTTATCCTGTTAGCACGTTCCCGTGGGATAATTTCCGACATCCACGCGGGCGAAGCCGCGGGCAGAAGCTAGTTCCAAAATATGTTTAAAAAATCTGATGTAAGGAGTTGAAACGCTTGTATATTTTTATATTTTTAAATAAATGTAAAGAAATTGATATCAAAAGATGGGAAATTTAATAAGTATTCTAGATATATATATTTTTTTTACGGAGAGTCTTGCCAATACAGAGAAATAATAATTTTAACACGACTGGGCGTCTAAGCGGTTGCGGCCGTGCGGAACGCTGAACCGTTTACCCCGGATTCAGTTTTCGCGCGCACAGACCGTTGAGAGGATAAGCGTGACTTAAGTGCGGGTTTAGGTCACACAGTACATAAATGAATATTAATATGTTGTGTAAGAAACGCGCAAGAAGTTAACTTACATACAGGCCGATTAACGGAAAGGAAGTTGCTCAATGCGCCTAAAATGCAAAAATGCAATAACTCATGCTCCCTGAAAGTTGATTCAATGCATTGGTTATGGTAATCGGAGTTCTAGATCTGAAATAACATTTCGTATTCGCAAGGCAAGCGAATTACTGAGGAAACAAGAATAATCAATATCTTACATGTAAGTTTGTCAAGGTGGACCGAAGGCTGGTGGAGGTTGTGGAAATCTGTTGGATGTGGGAGGCAGAGGAACAGTCGTGTCGATGCTTGGGGAAACCTATAGTGGCTTCCAAAAGTTAGTTGACATTTATCCACTTCAGCTGTGATGCCACATTCCATCTTCTGCCAAGCCTTTTCCCAACTATGTTGGGGTCGGCTTCCAATCTAACCGGAAACAGCTGAATACCAGTATTTTACACGGAGTGACTGCCTAACTGACCTCCACAACCACTACAGTTACTGGGTAATATGATAACTATTGGTAAGTCTTGTTTGGACTGGCTGGATTGGTGGTTGTGGCCACATTATGATTTAAAATAAAATAATCAGATATTGATATTTTTTATGATAAGTCATTGGTTGAATTAGTCAACAAAAACGTTATAGTTCGGACATTTGGAAATAGAATTTTAAATCATAATGTGGTGTGTCGCAGCTGAAGTGGAAAAATGTCAACTAACTTTTGGAGGCCACTGTATGTCGAGTAACAGCCGTCTTTTGATGACGAAGTTTGTCATAAACGGTGATATTTTAAAACGGTGAAAGAAAGCATCGTGGGAAAACCGGCATGACCTAGAACTAAAATTTCGAAGATATGTGACATCTAACAACCTGTACTGGGCCCGCGAGTCCACTCCCCCTCATGAGAGTAGGCCTGTGTCCCAGCAGTGGGAACATTATCGGATGGTTATGTGGTGATATTTCAAATGTGTCGGTAACTTTTATTATTTACGAGGTAAACTGGACGCAGTGAGTGATAGAAAACTTATTGAGCAGTTAACTTGGAGGTCTATTTTGTCAGGCTGATAGGCAGTTTGTTCGGGGCAGGTGTCTCGGCAGGCATTAAAGGTAATTATAAATTAATAGCTTTTGCCCCCGGCTTCGCCCGCGTGGTGGTCGGAAATTATGCAACGCAGATCATGGTCTACCCATGTGCCAAATTTCATTCAAATCCGTTAAGCCGTTTTAGCGTGAAAGCGTAACAAACAAACCAACTCACTTGCGCACTTATAATATTAGTTAGAATGTAGAATTACCCTGGACTTAGAAACTACCCTCAAGTAGTGTGGTTTTTTTAAAGATTATTCTTTGAATAATAATAGTTCATAGTAAGAGCTGAACGCCAAGACCATAGATGCCAATGCAATATTAATAGAAAAACATTTTATATCTATCTTGTAAGCTTCTTAAAGCTACTTCGCGTAGAAAGTACCACTCTCTTGCAGAAAACCGTGAACTACTTAGCAAACTAATAATCAGTAAGCTTTTCTGATAATCTACTTAAGCTTTCCTTACTTCTAAGTAGAGTTACTTCAAAATTATATCAGTTGTCGATTTCGTAATCGATGACGAGTATTTACCAAGAAAATGTTCGCCAGCGCAATTATCTTATTTCATAATAAATGAATGTCACTAGTAGCCTGTAGAAGCTTGTTGGAGTGTCTGTTATTATTAAAAAATACAGAAAGGGCTATTTGAAGTTAGAATTCTTAGTTTGAAACAACCTTCAGAAATGTTTTTTTTAAGCTAACACGGAATGTAAGAAAGGGTTTTTTGAGCCGAGTGTTACGCGGACTCAAACATCTCATCATCATTAAAAGTCGAAAAAAAAATATCGTAGTAGTTTTTTTCGTTCGTAATCGTAATATCTATTTAAATTAGCAGACGTATGTGCAGTTTTCTACCGACTGTATTTTGGTTAACGAATTGAATAAAACTGACGAATCGACGAAAACTGGCAAATAATGGAAACTGCCGAGTTAACGCAACTGTCTAATCGACAAAACTGACGAATCAGTGAAACTGACTAATCATCGAAACTGGCAAATTAAATAAACTGACGACAGGGAAACTGACCAGTGTTACGCGGACTCAGATGTGTATTTAATAAGTTTTCAGATAGTCATCAAAAGTTTTCACAGTTAAGTGTTCCTCGAAAGGAGTTTGCAAAACCCTTAATTATTTTTTTAAAGAGATTTGTGCTATATTATTATTATTAATTCATTTATTTTAGATAATAATAATCCATACAATATCCCGTGAAAGTGTGGAGGTCGAGGCTTTTTAAACGCTAAGACCCTCCACAATCGCGAGATATGCAGTCTCAGGGAATATTTCCTAGAAACCGACGTGGGGATGCATCGAGATGTAGTCGCGGTGGACAAGGACCTCACCCCGATCTCCTTGGCTAAAGAGAACTGGCGCAAGACAGTAGTGCTTGACACCAATGATTGTATGGAAGTATGGCAGTGTAAGGAGCTTCACGGACGCTTTTACCGGGCCCTAAATGGACCCGATGTAGATCTACTAGCGTCCGTAGCTTAGTTGCGTTTCGGTGACCTCTTTTGAGAAACCGAAGGTTTTGTCTGTGCAATTATGGACGAAGTTATGATGACGAACAATTACCGGAGATTTATTGTGAAAGACGGCACGGTTGACATCTGTCGGGCATGCCACCGGCCGGGAGAATCAATCAGGCATATTATCTCCGGGTGTTCTCGTCTAGCTAACGGAGAGTGCTTGCATAGACACAACCTTGTAGCCAGGAAAATCCATCAGCAACTTGTTCTGAAATACAGCCTTGTGGAATCTGAGGTGCCTACTACAGGTATGTGCCCGACCTAGTTCTCGAAAATGGAAATATTACATTGTACTGGGATCGATCCATCATCACTGACAGGGCCAACTCTATATCAGGCTTATTGTTGCCAATAAGCCTGATATAGTGGTGGTGGATCGATCAAAGCGACGCAAATGATTGTTGACATAACCGTCCCGCATGATGAGAACCTCGTGAAAGCCGAGAAAGATAAACAAATCAAGTATCTTGACTTAGCTCGCGAGGTTGTCGACATGTGGACTCAGCAATCATTGTGCCGAAAGTCGTGACAGCCAATGGGTTAATAGCCAAGAGCTTCGACCAACACCTGAGGAGGCTCTCGTTCAAGGGGTTGATTCAGAAAGCGGTACTTCTGGACACGGCTCGCATTGACAGGAAGTTCCTCTCTCTGGAGCCCTGACCGCCGGTAGCTTGGACCCTGTTCCCGATACCGGTGGGCTATTATTTTTAATATTTTTAAATGTTTTTTTATCCTTTTTTTATAAAAATATTTAAAAATGTCATTTGTAAATATTTAAATGAAATAAACGAGATCCATACAATACATTAAATTAAATTAAAATCAATTGGTACCTACATAGACAATAGACACTAAAATTACATAAAATTGAATTAATATCAAATTAAACAATAAACATTACATTAAATTAAATAATTTACAATAAAATCATCATTCTACTGCCCTTATCCCAATTTATTTGTGGTCGGCGCAACATGTCTTTTTCTTCCATACTCCTTTATTAGCCGCAATCTCGACAGTCACCCCCTTTCTAACCATATCATCATTCACACATTCCATCCATCGTTTCTTTGGTCTTCCCCTACTTTTATAGTCATCGACATTCATACTTAAAACTTTCCTCACGACATTTTCCTCATTCCTCCGTAACACATACCAATACCATGACAACCGGTTTCCACATACCATTTCCGTTACTGGTGCCACTTTTAGACTTCCTCTTATATACTCATTTTTTATTCTCCATTCATGTAACACCACCTCTCTGCATTCTCATCTCAGCTGCATACAATTGCCTTTTATTCATCCCTTTTGTGGCCCAACATTCTGATCCATACAAGACAGCAAGTCTAATCATGGTTTTGTATATCTTCCCCTTAAATTTAAGAGGAATGCGGGAGTCGCAGATTGTTCCCGTGACCTGCCGCCATTTTATCCATCCAGTGTTAATTCTGTGCTTAATAATTTACAATAAAATCAAAATAAAAAATTGTGTTAGTATATTATATATTAGACGTACGAGTACACAATGTGTTAGTGAGCGCCCAAAATAATGCGTAACCATTTGTTTTGGATGGGGCAATCCGCCCGAGATACAATCATCTGCAGGATGCCGTTGCTACTGCCTCGCACACGTTATGACAAGGAAGCTACCCTTTTGCGTACAATCGCAAGGAAGCCGTCCGTTCGCGCGTATGCAAACATACCAGTCGCACTACAGTAGCGAGGCAGCCGCATCAGCATCGTGAAAATGTTGTTATGTTGGATTGTTATAAGGTACCTTGAAATAGGTACCTTTCATTCGAAATTCATGATTAAGTTCAGGCTACAATGGCGCGTCAATTTTACCAAAATAAAGCATAGAATAATTTTTTGAACCTTTGACTATTTAATGCTGTGCTGTTTGTATTGTCTCCTATCATAACTAATCACGAACAGCAATAAATGTCCTCTAATCTCAAATACACACTGAAACACGACTTTTGCCCAGGACTGATTGCCCAGTACAAGCTGACAGGCGATGAAGTATCGAACTAGATTAAAATGAACTCAATTTGAAATGTTACTGACATTTGCCTCGAGCGCTGCACCGACCAACAAGGTGTTTCAATATATGTTGGGCGCACTGTACAGCCAACTGTTTGTTTATTATTGATAAACTATTTTGACGGGCGCACGATATCCTAGCAACGTGACATGAAGGCGCAATCAGGTCGGAAATAGATGGATCGATAAATTCTAAATTACATATTTTGCTTTGCTGTCTCCATAGGCACTGGTTTTTATGAATTGCAATTTTGTTAGAACGCACAAATACAATGGGATGTACTTAGATGGTTAAAAAGGAAAATACAATAAATTAATCTGAAAATATTAACTTATCTGAAAAGTTGGAAACAATCCCTGTTGGAGTAGGAGTAGCGTTATTACACAATCTATTGGAATTGACATGCAGTTGGAGACTACGAATTATCATTCATAACGACTCCTTTGAGGGATAAAAGTTGCTTTCGTTAACTAAAAAGGTAGATTGCGGTATATTGAAATTTTATTCATACATTAAAACAAAAGAACGATTGATCACATCTAAATAATTTAGCTTAGTGTAAGCTATTCAAATTACATGCCTTTGTTATAGTATTCCAAAAAAGTCACAAGACGTCAGTTCGAGAATGTCAAATTAAAATGATTCATTTGTTATCAATTATTTCGTGAGACTGAACTGGTCCTACCCTTTCTGTACACCCTTTTAAGAGGAGATTAAAGTGCGTAATAACACTAATTTAATTAAACTATGTAAGATGCATAGCAGCCTAAATTGTAAAGCCGCGTGTCCACTTCCCTGCCGAACAAACATTTTGTTTTGAGCAAATGTTTGCTGTTCTTCCGACGTTCGCTCAAAATCGAAAACATTTGTTTTCACTACAATGAGGAAACAATAGTTCTAAACAAAAGCTTGTACTGAAGAGTTCGAGAGGCACATAGCAGCTGTGTTCTCATTCTCAGTTGGTAGATAAGGACGATCACGTGGATTGATTTGCTTTTGGCTAGTGCAGCGTATGCAATAATTGGAACTTTACCAACGAAACGGCAACGAAAAAGCCGGTATTGGGTGCTTCTTTTTTTAAAACAGAGAAAAAAAAGAAATGCCAATATATTAACGGAGACGAGAGCATGAGATTTAAAAGAAAATAGAAGTATTATTTTATGTTTTTTTCCAAAGAAATTAAGTTTTTGTTTAAAGTTAAAGTAGACTGCAAATGTCTTAGATCTTCAGAGAACAGATAAAGACCCTTAGATTGTATAGTTCGTATAACTCATAGCAAAACTTTGCCGGCAAACATAAGTTTTCAAGTCACATTCTATTTATCTGTCTGGAAACTACTCAAGCGTGGTTGCTGACTATAGGTATGAATGTAAGTTGCGATTGAAATTGTGTAGTTATAAAGCTATACATGAAATATACTAAAATAGGATAAGTGTCCTACTCTAGTAACGAGATAAGCTACTCGACTCTGCATGTTATGTCTTGAATAATATTCAATATACACGCACGGCACGATGTGCTACTGTTCTTAGATACTCACTAATAGTTTCTGGCTGGTATGTTTATTGGGTGTCTTATCAAATTGTACTACTTGAAGACTTTCGTTCACCAACATGACGAGTGGGTAGCTTTTACTAGTAGTAAATATACTAATAGTATAATTTTATACTAGTAGCTTTTAATCCACAAGAGTAGAAGTTTTTATCACCGTGACCCCAGCTGCGTTCTGGGTATGAACTCATTTGCTCATTAGCAAATACGCTGAGGTATGAATATAAGAATGGAGACTCCTCCACATGCAATGTAAGCCAAAATCTAATGTGATAATTAGAATCAATATTATAATATTATATAATTTGGTATATACAATTTGGAGTGCCCTTACAGGGTACATGTCTTAATACTGTGTACTAACCAGTGTTTTACATGTTAGCAAATAAATACATAATTCCTCAGACTGGTAACACGGAAAAAAACAAAGTTTAAAAAAATAGGAACTTTGCCCCCTTTCTCTATCTTTGCAGCAGTTAGACAACAAAAGCGCATGCACTAGGGACTCTAGGATTCTATGTAGTCTAAACAAATATTTGTTCAATATGCCATTTTCTCAACCACTGTCCTACTGGAACTAAAAATTGATATTGAACTTTTGTTAGCACATTACACTTTAAACTATTAACGTGGTTAACGCTACAATAACTATATTTTAAATTGGCGGGTACTATGGGCAAAATTGTACCGTACGCTAAGCGCTAAACAAATCCTTCACTAGTGAGCTTACCTGGTTTATTTAATTTGTTAATTCTAATCTTGTGTAAGTTGTAAGTTGATTGATTGAACGACTGATTGAAATATTAAAACGCCCTTCCTAAGCGGCCGAACCGTGTAATTTGCATGTATAACGTAATGTTGGCTGAAGAGGGATGATTGGAAATACGACTTAGAGGGGGTTTGGGTGGGGGGGGGGGGGGAAGGGGTGAAACCATTAACCACACGGCCACAAAAGAGAGTAAAAGCTAGTGATTAATACAATCCATGTTGATGAATGACTAAGAAATTGTGTGTGAGTTGATTGAAACGCGTAAGATTACACGGTATTTGGAACAGACTACGTTATAATAGGATAGTGTAAATCCCATCAGATGGTGAAAGGGTAAGCTGGCTTGTGTGTGTGCGGGATTACGTGCTGAAGAAAGTACAGTACCTTAAATCTATCTAAAGCCTGTAAGTTTAACAATATACAGAGCGGCAGGGACAGCGTAGAAAATGTGTGCCGATTATCAAAAAAAAAAAAAAACTGCTGTTTCATAGAAAAGTGTAATACGCACGGGGTCAAAATGTACCATACATTTTGACTCCGTGCTGTTTTTAAATAGCCGACGGAAAATTTGAATGCTGGTGGCAGAATCATGTACTGAATTCATGGTAACAGACTGGCGTCCCTGCTACCCTGTGTTGTTTGACAACCGGCGTGACTACAAGCAGTAATCAGCACCAATCAGCAGTGCGATTCTGTAACCATCTCACCGTGAAAACTTAAGTGAAGTGAGCGTGGAGTGAGCTGTCATTCCAACTAATGCTAAGAATTGACACTATTGACAGCTCACTTCACATAACTTTTCACGGGGAGATTTTTACAGAATCGATCGGCTGACCGTCCATTGAAACACATGTGAGCGCACAAACATATGTGATAGTAGAAAGTTAAAGGGCTACTAAGAAGTAGATGACACAGGTCTGTAGTGTCTACTAAAGTATTTATAATCATCCAATTACCTAGTCTAGATAATCTGCACTTGTAACGGTTTTCCGCACATTATACTTTTATATCGGAAAGGGTGACAAACACATAATGTTTGCGTTACAAGCTGTCGTTGCTGGAGTCTTAAACTTGATGGTCGTAACTCCTCAGGGACCGGCGGCTAAATGTCATAATCCACAGCAGTATATACTTGTAGACGTTAAAGGGATATTAAATTCTTCCCCACTTTCACTATAGTTTGTGGTTTGTTGCTCTTTACAGAAATATGCTGATCATCAAAAGATTCGCATAACTTATGAAAGTTGTTTTAATTAAAATAACAGGCAGCGTACTCTATACTAAAGGGTTTTCATTGGAATTATGCTTTGTTAGGGACAGAAAGATTGCATTTCTACCCTTATTTCCAGTGGTGTTTTAATCTATATATTATAATGTGCGTTGTTCTTCTAAATTACGCAAGGATTTATGATGCGGTTTTCACCATTTTTCTAGAATTTATTCCGGAAGGTTAAGGTATTTGTATAATTTAATTAATATTCATAATTTAAAATTAAACTTACATAATATAATAAAGAATCTCGATATTTTAATTTGATCGATTATTATTTCGTTGATTCGCAAAAACCGTGCGAAGGAAAGGCGGGTCACTAGATTATCATAATCAAAACTGTCCAACTAATCTCACGATGACATTAGCGACGGGCAGCTGGTGTACTCACGGATATTGGGCAGGTAGATCTTATTTTTATCACTGTACCAGTAATGTCCAACACATTAAAAAGAAGGAGAGCAATAAAAGAAGAAGCTAACGTACTAAGTAAATGGAATACCGGCTTGTAACTACATCAGCGGCGTTTAAAGTCCCGCGCGACAGCTGTAATGTGATTTGGTTTTAAAGTACACAGTTGAATGTGAGGGTATTTTTATACTGGGAATAGAACATCCTTTAGAATTAGTGAAGTGACATTGGTTGTGTGTTTACACAAATAATTATAATAGATTGGTGATTATGAAAACTGTTTTCTTAAACATTCGTGAAAAAACGAAAAAAATAGTAATAAAAAAAATGTACTAAAACATGAAAAAAAAGAATGTTGAAAATAAATGATGATTACGCAAGTATTTGCCAAGCACTGCATGTAGAGTTGCACATTTCGTAAGAAAACATCAACGCGGCTACGAGCGTAGGCGCACGGCTACGTGCGTAGCGGGGTCTACGCGGGTTCATAGATTATTTTGCGCGTAGTCACAAAATTTGTATTTTTTAATAATTGCTATCGAATGACAATAATATTTGTTTTATGACTTTAATCTGAATAGTCCCGAGTAAATTAATACTGATACAAGAAGCACAGCCAATTATAAACACGCACATATTTTTAAAAGCATGGTATTAATAAAGTGAATATAAACAATTACATAAACTAAACGTTTTGATAATTGTTGAGATTAATATAGCAGTTAGTGACAACTAGGTTTATCACTCAAGGCACTTGAATGGATGGACACAACTTTAAATACTACATATAATAATAACTATTGTAAATGGTAAAGAAAATAATGAATAATAGGTATTTTAGTTTGCAGAGAATGTACACAAATGATATAAGTATATTATACCTACTCTAATAAACTCATCTGTAAAAGGTAAAGGAAATCTCTGTTGGATATTAATATTTGACGCGTTTTGATAGTTAATATTTATTGACATGTTGTAGAATAAAAATATACAGTTGGTGTTGTTTGTTTTATTGGGTATTGATGTTTTAGGTATAGATTAAATTAAAAAACTACAGTTTAATATGTAGATTGATTTTGGTAAAACAAATCTTCTTTTTGTGTGCATGCATTTACAAACACATCATAAAGTTAGAAACCCGTAGCAACCCGTCGCCGTCCCCGCGTCCATATATTTTCGGCTATGTATCGCATACGTAGTACATATAAGTTTGAAAGTTGAAAAGCGCGGCTGTAGAACACAAGAGGGTCTAAGAGTGAAGCTAACGAAGTACTCACCACCTTCTCCTCAATGATCTCATTGTTGTTGTTGTTGCTCCCATATTTTAAGGCACCGTTTTCCATGACCACAACTGATCGTCGTGTGTTTAACAATATCTTGAACACTATTTGTCCTCATTTACTATACATTTTTACAATATTTACATATGTTCAGTGATATTAAATGACACATCGTCCTTATGTTTCTAACGTTGCTTATGTTTATTAGATAAGTTTATTACGTTACTGATATATCGTTTTGTTTGTCAGTAATTATTATTATACATTTCATTGGACCTGAAATTCAAATACGCGTAAATTGAAATGATCTTTGGATTTTTTATGTTTAAAATTATTTGTGATTAGTTTTTCTATCAGCATTTTAATATCTATCAATAATATGTGTGATATTAATTTAATTTTGATCAATGTTGATAGCTTAAAGTGAATTACATTAAATTAGTATTAATCACACACACATTGCACTTAAAAGTATTTAATATTATTAGTTTGAATGACTATTTAACTTACTAAATGTTTACTACACAACTCTGTCATAAAACAAAGTAGACAAACAATAGGATCATTACTTATTGTAAGTAGTTCCTACATTAAATATTTCTCTTGTTTTTGATGACTTCTACGCCAACTCTTCTTTTAATAATACGCCATGCTGAATTAATTAAAGACGTTACATAATTTTACTGATATTAATATGACATCCGTTGCTACGTTACTTTTCTTTGTAAACACATTTCTTTGTTCGACAAATCACTTGGACAAAAATATCAGACAGCGATTTATAGAGTGTCTTAAGACATATTGCAATATTCCAGTTCAAGTTTTATAATTTGATTAGTCTTTCTAACTCCACTGATGAACATTCACTTTTACGAAAAGTTTTCACATCGGTAGGTACATAAAATAATTACCTAACGATTTTATTTTTTAAATTGAAAGGCACGATTGTTTTAGGACACATGATATATGTTTAGTAGTAGATGCAGTTTGTTAACATCGTGTCGGGTGTCGGTGTACAGGTGACGCGCGGTGTCGCTCGGGGCGCGGGCGGGCGACTCGCGGGCCGCGTCATACTGCGGCGCGCGGCGAGCGGCCGGCCCCTCAGCGCCCCAGCGCCGCATACCCGCACTCTGCGCTCGCCCGCTCACCATCGCCGACCACCATACCTCCGATACGCACCATCCTTTATTATTGACAGACGACCTTGCTCCACATTATATTTTCTCCACTAAAAGGATTTATTAGGTCAATGATGGACGGATGTTGAACATTTGTGTTAAATGGAAAACAATGACTGGCTTGATTGACCCCGTGTGAAATAGCACACGGACAATTTTTTTCCCTTCTTCTTTATTGATATTTTCATTTCATTGAGAAGTTTTGTTGACGACTACTTTCTTATACCACAATAAAAAAGTTAGCACATACGTAACTTGAAACTTGCAAGGGTCTTATGTAACTTTATGAGTAAAGCATTTGTAGGCGTTTAACCTGTTTCAACGTAAGGTAAACGCGGGTGAAGTCGACAGTGACCCAGAAGTCGTCAAATTGTCTAAAAACATCAATATCTCTTTCTACTAAACATTTAACTGACTGATTTTTGTGGCAACATATTTATGGTACCATATTGCATGATTAAAATAACAACACTGAGTTTTAACTATAATGGCTTCTGAAATATCTTACTCGAAAAGTGTCTCCCACAATTTTTTAATTTTTTTGCAAGTTTAGTTGCTGAATGTGACACTCAGCACGTAGTTTTGTGTTTTGATTTGTGAAACTTCAGTGGGGTCTGCGGTAAGTCTGATGATTTGACGAATTAGTTAAGTTAATTTGCTAACTATATAAATTGTTATTTGGAATAATTTTATCATAAAAGTATTTTTTTTCGAATGTGACATCTATTGGTACCTAAAAATTCCCATTTGACCCAGAATTCGTCATTTTAAGTACTTTTGTGACGATTACTGGGACACGTTTAATAGTTGTCTCTTAATTCGTCATTTTGTAGAATTATTTTGTGTTATAAGCCACAAAACGCCAATAATTACTATTATCGGGACCGTTACATAGTTTTTACTCTCCTCTACGATAAAAATGGCTAAGTAACGCTAGTAAACGGGCTCTGCTCAGTCGTGGCGTCATTGGGCTCGCTTCGCTCACTCGGCACGAAACTGTGCTCGCGTTTTTCTTGTGATATAATATATCTTGTGATATGTTATCTCAATCGTGTCGCAGAGGGGCTTGTTCGCTTCGTATTCTTAAAAGCGTTCATCCCACGCGGGCTAGCATCGTTGAATTTCTAGTGGTTTTTCGTGCATATTTTATTAAACAATTTAACCAAGGTTTAGCTTTAGTTTAGTTTTAGGTATTTTTATTTAACCTAGATCGTTGGTATACATAATTATACTAAAATTTACTCTTAAATAAAAATATTGAATCGTAATAAGTACTACAAATAGAAAATTAATTGACAATAGGTCAATTTATATCAGTAAATACCAAAAATACTTTAAAAAATAGAAAAGAACTTATAAATACCAACGCTCCAGTACTTGGCTGAACAATAATAGTACTTTGGGTTAAATTTAATAAAATAATCACTAAAAACCACCAGAAATGTGACGTTGCCAGGCCGCGTGTGATTAAAGTTCTTAAAAGCTTGCTCATCGTGTGATTAAGCGCGCTCTGCTCATACGTATCAAGAGTGGGCTCGCTTCGCTCGCCGTAGAGTGAGAGTGTTTGCTTCGCTTGCTCGGCTCGTAAAAAGTATTCTCAGTTTTAATATAACCTGCCTTACCGTGGAAGGTACAACCGAGCTTTAATAATCCCTGGCTAGTCGGTACTAGCTCCACCAGTAACTAGTAACTGGCGTAGTATGCTCGCTTCGCTCACTCAGATCGAGCGTGGATGTTAGAGTTCCAATCCAGCCCTCATATACAGAGGTGTCTTCTTACCTGGTCTTCTGCCGTTGAAATCGATTTCTGATGATTTATATAAGTTATTAGGTACCCAAGCTTTTACCTAAAGCTCATAACTAAATTTTTTAGACTTATTTTGTTCCTCATGATTTAAATTTTTTCGATTGTCGTTTTATTACAATTTCGAGTGGAGAATTTACAGCCGATATTAGACGAAATCTTTTTGTTTTTTAGGATTTTGTAACGAAATTCACGAAGTATTTGTTCGACACTGGACTTAGTAGGCTCATTGCATTCCGTATGAAGTAATATTTTACCGTATGATGATAATTTTTCAGTTCTGAGCAGATTTACGGCCGATATGAGACGACATCATAAACTTTTTTCTTTATATAATTATTTCCTGATACTGCCATATTGATTGTATTTACTTTTGAGGCCAGTTCCGTTGGCGGCGACCAGCCCGCCGGTTGAACGCGTCCCAAAGGGTCATGGCTGTCCGGCTGACCCGAAGATACCGCACGGTCTCCGCTGAGGCGGCGAGCCTCCTTGTCGGATTGCCGCCATGGGATCTGGAGGCCAAAGTCCTCGCCCACATATGGGAGTGGCGAGAGGAGGCAAAACGCCGGGGCCTAACTCCGCTGCCGCGAGAAGTCACGGTACAGCGGACAGAGCTCCGGCGGGATCTCATAGCGGCATGGAGAGTGCGATTGTCGCAACCCAGTGCTGGGCACGCCACAGTTACGGCGATAAGTCCCCTCTTTGAGGAGTGGATAGAGAGGCGACTTGGCGCCCTCACCTTCCGCCTGACGCAGGTCCTCACCGGACACGGTTGTTTCGGGAGGTTCCTGTTCAGGATAAAGCGGGAGGAAACGCCAGGGTGTCACCATTGTGTGGATAGCTCGGAGTTCACGGTGGAGGTCTGCCCGACTTGGGCGGGAGTCAATAGCCGACTCCCGGCCACCGTAGGCGCAGGCTTGCGGGCGGCGAGCAATGGGAAGCTCGCCACCCGGTTAGGACCAGGCCCGGGTCGACGGCGCGTTGTGTTCCACGCGCGCCTCACAGAGATGTCAGCACGAACTGACGGAGTCCGCTAGGGCCGATGCCGCCAGGGCCGCGGGTTGTTCGAAAGAGATACCGTGGCCCCTGGCATAGGCAACTGAAGGAACACGGGTGGGTTTTAGTCAGTAAAAGTCTGACACGCTCTTCCACTCAGCCCAGAGCGGGAGAGGTCATTTGATGATTTCCCACCAAAAAAAAAAGGCCAGGTCCGTTCATTATGATGCGTTTCTGGTCAGATTTACGGTTTATATAAGACGACATCTGAAATTCATTTGCTATTGTCAACCTCAAATGCATTTTTAATCCCATTTCCGCCAATATTTTTTGTTGTTTGTCCGTAGGTTGTGGTAGTGCTCTCAGTGCTTTGTCAACTCCAGACAATGGCACCAGAATCACCGTTCTCACTTAACATGTTTTTGTGCTATACGAATTGTAATTTCGACACATAGTGAAAAAGAAGATCGCGCGCGTGCTTGTGCACTCGATGTGACGTTATAGGCAAATTATATCCTGCCTCAAAATTGGTACAAATATGACATATATTTTGAATGCTCAACCATTGCTGTATCATTCAAATTATCGTAGTTATTAGCGGTTGGAATTTTACATGTTTTTGATTGTGAAAAATATTGAACATAAGGCAAGTTCAATATTTACATCGAGCAGTAAGTACACCGACCGAAAAGAAGTTTTCAAGTCAAAATTGATTCTGATAAAAACTGATTCCGTGATTCTAAGTAAAAAATATATTGGAATTTAAGTTATCCTGCTGTTTTTATTACCAACTTGCTGTGCTAACAGCTTTAAACCTTTACTAATTTCTTTTCTTAGACTTTCCACTCATATCTATGATAATCTCATTTTTTTAATGTGTTCTTATCTTGAACTCTATGTTCAAGACATTAGAGTTCATATTAGCATTAAATATTGACGATTACTGGGTCCTTTTGATGAGTAATAGTACAAATCAGACGACTACTGGTACAAATCGCCCTTTTTTTGCATTTTCTTAAATAAGTATTTATCATCACACTAAATTATAAATTGAATTACTTATTTAGAATAACGGATAAATTATCTATTTCATTATGTAAAAAGTTTTATTCTAAATGAAATGCCTTTCACACAGCAGTTCCTCAAAGTCAGTGAATTTCGAAACCCGACGAGTATTGGTACATTTACCTTATGCATTACTCTTACATAAAAATAAACCAGATACTGAAAACATGGAATGGCAAATTTATTTCAAGAACATTCATGTTGTCAAGTGATTAGATAAATAAAACAGTGCACATCTATTTACCAGTCAATAATACGCAAACATTCCCGTCCCGAGCAATTTGAGAGTAAAATCATTAAGCAAATATGTAACTGCAAATATTTCTTAATCAACATTGATACCCAATCGCAGCAGTGCCTCTAACTAACAGCTGTCACTCTAGCCTATAGTGGTGACAATTTTAAGCACTACAGGCAAAATATTGTCGCGAAGCTTTCGGCTTTCATCGTTGAAGTTAACGATGCTTTTGTAGTGAAAATCACAATTAAGTACTTTATTTTTACTAGGCACCTGTATTTTTTTCCTTCTTGAACGAATGTTTATAAAACTTATACAATTTGTTTTATATTTATTACAAATCGCAATAAATAAACAAACTATGTAAAATTTGTTTTCAATAGCTATGCAGTTGTGATGAATTTTAATGTCACATATACTGTCTTTACACCAATTAATGTAAACATAACAAACAGGGTATGTCGTTTTCAAACATAAGTATTTCAAATAGAATATTGCTTTTAAAGACGTTATGTTATAACAATAAAGCGAGTCTGCACGGGTCACTGAGTTCAATTGTATGAACATTATACTCTCACTCACTCTCGTGCTGTTTTCTCTGTAAATGACGTTTACAGAGAAAACAGCACGAGAGTGAGTAAAAAGTTAAATAAACTTCAGAAAATATATGTAGCCTATTTTACGTTTTGGAAGATCTGTATCTGATAGACAAGTATTTTTTTAAGCCGGAACCGGCAAATGTTAATATTTTCGTAAGAGAAAATAATTGTAAAACAACGAGTAAGGTTCTTTCTGAAAAGGATGTTTCAAGAATGTTATAAATGTTTTTGTTACTACCCAAAGCAGGTGTATGTGTGCTTTCTTAAGAATCTCTCGTGAAGCGATTTTATATTTCATATTAACAAAGATATTAGATGAATCTCTACCTAATAATAAGTTATTATAGTATTTTCATGTTGAAATATTGAAAAGCAACAGACTGTCTAATCCGACTAAAACTGTGATTACCTACTACAATATTCGCCGATGAGCGCCTATTGTACGGATCATTCTAATAAGAATCCAATATTTAGCAGACGACGACAGCTGCGGCTGATATATTCTTTATAATTATTTTAATCATGTACAAATATCTACACATTACTGTATTTCATTTTATCATTCGATTAATGTTGGCAATTAATAAAAAGGAAATTGCAATTTGAACTTTGCCAATCACAATTTTATTTTCCACAGTTTCAGGTAAACAAGCTAGTAACTCATACTTGTGCAATTATCTTTCGTTACCCACTTCCTAAAGTAAATAACTCTGACGTGAATTGCACTGTCTGATAGCAAATTAATCTCATATATAGATACTAAAGGTAAACACATATTGGATTAGTCTGCAGTGTTTGTTTTCAGCGTGGTTTCAGTTACAGATGTGATGATATGATATCGTCAGAGAGAGATAGTGCTACTTATTGCATAAAAATTTTATGCAATAAAAGCAAATTATGAAGTAGGAATTTGCTATATTCTACTGACTTCTGATTCGAGACAAAAATTACCAAAATATTCTTTGATAGCTAAAAACTGTGCGTGCCTAAAATACAATGGACAGTTTGCAGACAGCGTCAAAATTTTGGGCCCACAGACTGTTTAAAATGATCAGCAGTGCGATTCCTCACCGTGAAAACTTAGGTGAAGTGAGCGTGGAGTGAGCTGTCATTCCAACTAATGCTAGGGATTGACACTACTGACAGCTTACTCTAAGCTCACTTCAGCTGTGAGATTTTTACAGAATCGATCGGCTGAACAACTAAGAAAATTAATCTTTGTTTCAATTTGATAAAATTCTTGAAAATATTTTTTTGTCTGGCTGTCTGGTTGGTCGCAAGCTGCATGCAATGCGTGCCGTCTGATACTTACGACCTCTAGTGCCGTCCTAGGCTTTGCGAGTCTCAACATGCATCACTGTCTTGCCCCGTCCGACGATGCCGTTTCCGTTATATCAACCTTGGGTTGTTTTGCTGAGTCAGCCTTTGAATCAGCAAACAATAAAGCGTTTGGGAGGACTATTATCAAATCACTAAATCAACAACATACCTACATCATTCCTAATTATGTTTTTGCTATCTTTAAAAAGGACTGTTGTAACTCGAACTAATTTTATAAAATGATATATATTATATTTTATAATGAGTTACAACAAAAACTTATAACTTTTATTTCATTTCAAATTGAAGACTGCTTTGAACCTACCAGCTTAAAATTCTGTAGCAACAATTGCGTTACGTAATACAAGACGCAAAATCTGTGAGTCTAAATGCCTCCCTCCTTTCCACAAATGTTTCCCGCCCCCATTAGCTTCCAAATTCTGTAAACAGTATTTACTTATGCTATTTACTTTTCCGTACCCTTATGTGTTCAGCAAAATGAAGGTCAATTAAACGTTTAATTAAAATGCACAAACCATTTGGTTTTATCTTTATACTTATTGCGTCGCTCTGCGCGTTATTGTGTGCGCTTCCCGAACGCGTATCGCTTTCCTGTAAGGGTGTTATTTATTTCGCGAGTTTCGTTAAAAGTACGTTGACAGTCAGTTGACCGACGCTCGCTGTAAACGCAATAACAAACAACGCAAAAAATAATGAAATGAACTTTTTACGGCCCTCGGGACGAAAAACATTTTTAAATTGTTGACGTTTTGAGAGCACGGGAGTAGGCTAACGAGGTGGGACAGACAATTCGTTTTAGAAATTGAGAACAATGATGATTTATATGAAGTGTGATTATGTATCGTCACGCTCCCTTCGTCCGCTAAGTGAGCAGAAGCCCTAGTGATACGAGCAAGAGTCGCGTTAATACCGTTTCTTGTCACGTTCAGCTAACGTAATACGTGTAAAGCTATATAATATCAAAGAAGAGGAGTTACGTAACTAACTGTGTTAAACTAACATAAATAGCGCGATGATTCTGCTTAACCCTTTTAGAATGGAGACAGATTAAAATCGTAAATGTGTGTTCCCGTTTTTCAACTGTCTCGGCATATTTTGCGTAGCAATCAGCAATCTGAAGAAAAACTGTAAAGGTTTTTTATGAAGATGTTAATCTTTGTAATTTGATTTAGTTTTAAATATCATCTTTGGCGGTGAGATGGGCGGACGATATTGCTGCCATGGCTGGTTGAACCTGAATGAGGCTGGCACAGGAGCGTGGAGATTGGCACATGAAAAGAGAAGCCTCAACAGTGTGTGAAGTCGGGCTGCAGATGATGATGACGATAATCAGCTTTAACAAACTGTGACCATAAACTTCCTACGATCTTACATTAAGTTACAATACAAAGAAATGCAGTACAGTTTTGAGAAATTAGTTTTCATTCAATTAGGGTTGGAGTAACTCATCTTAATCCTCCACCCGACGAGGACCTTAGAAGGGTTGCTGTAAGTTGCACGGTCAACAAAACAGATAGTAACTAGCCAAGAAATTAACATGTTTGTGCTACTTAGATAAAATTCATTGTAATTATGGACTTATTACGAACATTCTTCATTGACGGCACGGTTGGCGCAGTGTTTAAGCGATTAACTGCTGCGCTGTGTGTCGCGGGTTCGATTCCCGCACGGAACAAATATTTGTATGACCTACATGTATTTGTTCCGAGTCTGGGTGTTTTTCTATGTATAATATGTATGTATTTACAAAAAAAAATGTATATAAGTAGTTTATCAGCCATCTTGTTACCATAACACAAGCATTAGGTTGCTTAGCTTGGGACTAGATGGCGCTGTGTGGAATGTCCAGGGATATATTATTATTATTATTATTATTCTGCAGACGAACAATGTCAAAAAAATGTTTTGTATGACATCTTGCTGCGTCCGCGATTTCGCTCGCGTACTCTAAGTATGTACAGAACCCTGTCCAAATGTACCACTATTTTTGCCGTCACTACGCATTACAGTATTAGGTGATAATCTATTCTACCCTGACATTATCAAATCTTTGGATTTACGGGATAACGCGGAAAGGGCAAATAGGGAGGCTCGATCTTAGAGTGTTGTTCACTATGTTATATCACCGAAAGTACATTACAGTAATGGTTTCACATTCCATTCCATTTGGTTATATTTTGGTTCCATTTGTGTTTTATTGCAGAATTGAAGATAGATCACATATATGTATGCACGTAGGTACATGTCAGACTTTTTTTTATCAAATCCCTATATCATAATAATATAGATTAATTTAATCTAAATAGGAATTGTTACTAACTCGTATTAGTGTTGATATATTGCTAAACAAGTTAAACACTCATTGAGTCATTGCATTAACATTGATCAAGCAAACGTAGCTAAAACATAATCCCTGTTATTATAATGACAATCATGCAAGGTATGTGCATGTCATTTCATGAAAGTATCAAATCTTTGATAAAAAAAAAAAACCAGCTACGTGCATCTGGACAGATGGTCCAGGATCGCCACAAAGTGGATGCCAGATGGGCGTCGGCAGGCCTAAAGAACGCTGCATGGCGTGACGATTTCCTGACGGACTTGTTCCTGATTGGCCGGAGAAGGCAAAATATGAAGAAAATTGTAAAAATATGGAGGAGACCTTTGACCAGCAGTGGGGGCACATAGGCTAAAACAAAAAAAAAAAGGTTACAGCTTCTGTGGAGAGTCAACGTTCCTCGAACTTATATGTATTCGGAGGAACCCCGTAAGTTTGAATATAGCCCTTCGATAAGTCCAACGTAGCTCTTCGAATTTCTCGGGTAAAGGCGTAACAAACAAGATTTTCTTCTTTCTACTAATTTGATAAAAGATTTGCCCCAGACTAGGTAAGATCGTATCGTATACAATTTTTTTTTGACAAAGTAAATCTCACGAATAAGATGCTCTGTGCGCGTGTGCAATATTTCCTAGGAGTGGAACTGGCAGCTCGTGTCGCTTTGGTAGAATATTTCGGAATACTTGATATCTATCGCATAGTAGTTATATGGAGACAAGAGTCGAACCGCAGTCGAACCGACACGACGTCATGTAGATTAGAACGTGATTTGTTTTGTTCAAAAGTAGGTATAGTGGGATGTGAGAACTCGTTTTTAGGGTTCCGTTGCCAATTGGCAAAAAACGGAACCCTTATAGATTCGTCTTGTCTGTCTGTTTGTCTGTCCGTCCGTATGTCACAGCCACTTTTTTCCGAAACTATAAGAGCTATACAGTTGAAACTTGGTAAGTAGATGTATTCTGTGAACCGCATTAAGATTTTTACACAAAAATAGAAAAAAAAAACAATACATTTTGGGCGTTCCCCATACTTAGAACTGAAACTCAAAAAAAATTTTTCACCAATCTCATACGTGTGGGGTATCTATGGATAGGTCTTCAAAAATGATATAGAGGTTTCTAATATTATTTTTTTCTAAACTGAATAGTTTGCGCGAGAGACCCTTCCAAAGTGGTAAAATGTGTCCCCCCCTGTAACTTCTAAAATAAGAAATTGATAAAACTAAAAAAAATATATGATGTACATTACCATGTAAAGTTCCACCGAAAATTAGTCTGAACGAGATCTAGTAAGTTGTTTTTTTTAATACGTCATAAATCGTAAACCGCGATTTACCTTTCATTCAATCAACTCATGATTTATTTTTATAGATGAAACCCTTCGTGCGCGAGTCTGAGTCGCACTTGGCCGGTTTTTTTTTATCTTGGGCAATTATCGCAATCGTATTGCCCGATGGAAATACCATATTTATTCAAGTACTAGCTTCTGCCCGCGGCTTCGCCCGCGTGGAAGGCGGAAATTATCCCACGGGAACGTGCTAACAAGATAAAATGTATGTGCTTCCCCAGGATGCCATCTATCTCGCTGGCCCTTTGTGGCTAATTACAATAGAAAACCAATTGTCTCATTAGTGGTGATTAAGAGGGTACCTATATGATATCTTTACCTAAGTACCTACCTAATTAAAAAAAAAAAAACTCAATAACAGAAAATAAAATACCTACCTACCTAAATAAACCCATTTCTGATGACTCTATAAATAAGCAAAATCCCTAAAAACTAATATCTATACGAATGTTTAGTGGGCGAGCGGGTATCTTGATTCAAAGACGTATTAAGATGATCTGTGTTTATTTGATAATTTGTCCTATTTATATTTACATTCACTTTGGTACAAGTAGTGCTTAGCCTAAGATATACATATTATTCATAACCTGTAAGTAACCACTACATTCGTCGGATGACTAATCCTACCTAACAGTATTATAAAATAACCTACGGTCACTACGTACACTATCAAATATATACTACCTATACATTAAAATTAAAATCTATACCTACGACTTATAAAAATAAACCTAAATAACTCTAAAAACTAAAAGGAATAAAAAGGTCGCACTGAAAAGCACGGTTTAGAATTGCAAGTAGCAGTTAAAATAAGAACGAACGCTCGCCACTCGACACGTCCGTTCAAATCAAAGTTCAAAAAATGTAATGCGCGCGCTCAGACTCCGTCCTTATACACGGTAGCGATCCGTGGCGGCCGCGCGCCACGCGTGTGCTGCGAACGGTGCAAGCCAAATTCAACCTTCAGTACTACATTTAGAGCATAACCTTAGTGAACTCCACTGCGGGTGATGTAACCTACGACAAACTTATTATTTGCGGTTGGTACAGTAATCGGGTCTAGGGATCGAACCGCAAAATTAAGTTTGTTTTTTATTGTATATACTTTTCCGGGATAAAAAGTACCCAGTGTGGTGCCCAGGATACTAAAGAATAATTATACCAAGTTTCATCGTAATCGAACCGGTAGTTTTTGCGTGATGCCTGAACAAACAGACAGACAGACAAAAAAAAATTTATACACATTTTTGGGTTCGGTGTCGGTCTAGTAACACCCCCTGCCATTTATTTTTTTGATATTTTCAATGTACAGAATTTTCACTTCTACAGATTTATTAAGTATAGATTATACTATTTTATTTTGTACCTAAATATGATATCCATAGGAACTTAAGAAATATATGAAGATCGTTTAGATTTGCCGTCTTATAAGAATCAAAGTGAGCTTCAAGTTATGTTGTTACTCTACATTTTACTCTGTAAAGTATAACCTTCTTCTCACATAATATTTTGTTTTTTGAGAGTAAGAAAAATGCATAAGAGAAGAGACCTTTGCTGGCTTGTGTTGTGTTTCACGGCACCTTTACGACCTCCGCGAACATCTGCGAAAATGATCAATAATCATAAATAGTTAAATTGCTAAGTCACGATGCATAGTAGTTTGAAAAATATCTGTCATCGCTGCGCGTTTGGAACTCAGATTACGCGGCTAATAAGGATTATAGTCATATTCACTATCAATAATAATTATCACTAAAGTAGAGCGTAAAGGCCGCGGTTCAGTCGCGCGATACCGTCAGTCTGAACGAAGCACGCATGCCGTGCGCAGGAGCACGCTCCGCACATCTCTCGTCACTAATATAGTATGCTCACAGTTAGATGATATTATAAAATTGAAATAGTTAAAATTAAATTAAATAAGTTTGCGTTATAGTAAGTTAATTTAATTTAGTGATAATTAAGATGGGTGCAGAGAAAAATGGGAAAGACGCGAAAAATGCGGTACCTCCGAAGAATGTGCCGCCTAAGCAAAAGAGTGTGCCAAACACATTTATGAGGACGCTGTTCTGTTGGATGTTGCCTATATTCTATTTTGGCAATAAAAGAGACTTGGAAGACGATGACCTGCCGCCTCCGAAAAATATATATAAATCAAAAGCGGTCGGAGATGCACTGGAAAGGTGAGTTCAAAACAATTATTTCATATTTTACAAATGGGTTGTTCGTTATGGCTGAGGTGTTCACAGACCTATTCAGTTCACAGAATATATTCTTATGATAATATGTAGTTTATTTAATGTTGCTTTAGTTGGAAATTATCTGGGTTATAAGACAAACAGTTTATGATAATATCGCCTGAGATTTGATACTGTGTTTAATAAACTTTCATCTAGCTAAAATTACACTTTCTGATAACTTATTAGGCATTTCTAATATGGTAAGCATGACTCAAAATCCTTGAAGTAGGTATTACAAAAAAAATGGTTACTGTTATTATTTAAGTTTAGTTACCTACAAACTAAATTTTAACAATAAATACCTCGCGCAAGGATAAGCTCTTAGTTGTATGTTTTTCCTGACATAAATAATAAATAAAATAAAATAGCTTTTTCCTTACACTCTTTCCTTATGTCTAATACTTATTTAACATTATTAACTAAAATTATATTAATATAATTTAAATTTAACTATTACTATTTTTATTACGGTGTACAAGGACCGCTATCGATAGCGGTAAAAGCCTCCTCCAGCCGTTTCCAAACTATTCTATCTCTGGCAATTCTGCTCCATGTTCTGCCGGCTATCTTCGCGATATCGTCGCTCCATCTTTTGTGTTAAGTGCAAGCTAAAAGACAGAGTGAAAAACAGTACAATCAGAAGGAAGACCAAGGCAAAGGAAGCGGCCAAGAAAGCACTGGGCTTAAAATGGAAGTGGGCTGGACACGTACAACGAGTAACAGACGACAAAAATCACTCCGAACTGGTATCCAATAAACACAAAACGCAGACCAGGTAGACCACACAAAAGATGGAGCGACGATATCGCAAAGATAGCCGGCGACTGTACATGCTGAAGAAAATATGACTTTCTCATAATACAGGTAGGCCAAACAGTATTAGATCAAAATAGTCTAGGCATGTATTAAGTACATAATCAGCCTATAATTTTCCCACTGCTGGGGCACAGGCCTCCTCTCTTCTAGAGGCAGTGGGATATTTACCTAATCTACCACGCGGGCCCAGTGCGGGTTGGTGTATGATGTACTAAGTAATATTGTTATATTTTTGGAAAATAGAAATTATTTTTCAAATCTTATCAATATTTGCGTTCTGTTATCATAACGTTGCTGAAGCGAGCACATGTTTATTCGTGCTCAGTTCTTTGTATTAAAGTTTCATCGTATGATATTGAACAGACTATGCTAGTATCCGATTTGCTTCCACTTTGCGTGTGTAATATGAAATTCTAATACAAAGTTGTAAAGAACAGTTTCGTTTAAAAGTGAAGAACGCTGCGCTTCGCCGCGTACATGTCCGCTCGACGACCAACTCGTATTATGTACATAATATCTATAACATGTGTGCGATATTCAACTTCTTTATTTTAATGTTTCGTACCCAGAAAATAAATGCGCCAGCAAAATAACAGAGGGACAATTCCCGTACTTTTAAAAGCTAATCTCATAATAAATAAACAAGGTCACAAAGGCCTTATTGCCCCCTTGCTGGACACAACCTCACAAAACACTGAAATGCCCCTTTGCCGGTAAATCGTCACACACAGCCTGATCTGTTTTTAGTAAGCCATCCTCAATTTCACCTTAACGGACCGCGGTCAAGCAAAGTTCTCCTATAATACTAGGCCAGGTAACATGCCCCCATAACCTTAGATTATATTATACTAGTAAACGTGAAACTATTGATTTTTTCCAGTTATTAAATTATTGCGCATACATACTTACATCTCTAGCGTTGTACATAATTTCGTGGTATGCCAATTTATTTTTAATTAGGATTCCATTACAATACCCTTGGGCTAACATATTCGTCGTGTTGGTAATGTGCTTTTGATGTATGTATGGGCAAACGTATAATACGTTATCGAGGAGGTTTTTTTCATCCGTTTTATAAGTAAGCGTAGTTAAAACTAATTTTATTACAATCAGCCTTTTATTGTCCCAATGGAGAGGTTTTGATTGATCACTTCGTTTGTTCATTGCGTGTTGGCATTAAAAAGAAATGAGTTTGGGTAGGTCAGGGAGCCTAAGGTTGACTTAGAAAGCACCTACATAAACAGTTAACACTGCATTGTTATACAAGCTGTTGTTTTGCATCCTCGTCAAATTTCAGGAGGCTGTTATGAAAGACATAAATAATCAAATAAAATTACGATCTCTGGTAAACAATGAATACATACTTGTGTTTTTAATTATTTAAGTTTGATAGTATTTCAGAATACACCACTTTCAAAGAACAGAATCGCGTTATGGTATCGTATAAGCGGCCGCGTTTTTATGTGTGTGTAAAAGGGCAGTTACAGTGAGATCTCACACTGTCCGCGTTTTAAAATGCGTGTCCCACACATTAGAAAAAAAAACTTACTTATTTTATTATTGATTCGTGTCGAGAATCAGTAGCATAGTTACCTCCTTGAATTTGACGAGGATGCAAAACGACACCTTGTATAACTTACCTACCTACTAATCCGCTTTTTGCCCTGTAACCTATAAAATCATGTTTGAGCAATTAAGTTTAAGTTATGTAAGTTATCTGTTTTGTCAAAAAGTCAAGTCGTATCGTTTACCTGAAACGTAAAACCATCATCATAACTATCCCATTAATATCAGTAGGTAGCAGGTATGCGGGATGTGAAGCATGTTTAGTTATAGAAGCCGTTTCGAACGAACAAAGCCGGGTCCATGATATACGACTCAGTGCAGCCCAAAGCCTTCCTCTTGGAATAAGGAGACAGTCTATTACGTCGTACATTAGGTAAGGTTTTAAGAATGGCATTTACCTTTGAACTGATGAAAATAGGGTTTTTAAATACATAACGTATTACTGAAAAGTTTCAGGACAATATTGTTGCAAGAAATCATACGGACTTTTCTTACGAAGAAAATTTTAAAAGTCAGTTGTAAGGCCAAATAAATACAGGGTAGCATCACATCGACGCGAAAACTGTAACCATGAATTCAGCATGAGTCCAGACCTAGATTCTAACGTAACAGTATTTCGTCGGTTATCAAAAAAAATTCTGTTGTTTCATAGAAAAGTGCAATACCTGCGCGGTCAAAATGTATGGAACAGCAAATACTTTTTTTAATAACCGACGAAACATTTTAACGCGCTTGCCTTAAAATGTTTCGTCCGTTATTAAAAAAAATATTTGTTTTGGTTTAAAAATCATGTACTGAATCCATGCAAACAGGTTGCTCGTTGAAGTCCCTGCCATCCTGTAGAGATATCCTAGATTACCAAATATCATGAAACAATCAAGGTTTAAACACTGATAACAACACAATGGATGTGAGATATTAGTTAAGAAAATAACATTAAATCTTGATAAGTCGCAAGTAAATATTTATTGCATCCTCCACAAACATAGTTACCTAAAATCAAAACTCAAACTCAAATAATTTATTTCAATTAAACCATTTCAGGCACTTTTGAAATTGTCAAAATTATAATAGTCGGTCAGTTAGTCAGAAAGTTGAAGCTAGTTGCCCATTCCAAAACGTAGATCTCTTTGGAGAAGAACGGGCAAGAAACTCCAAGGGCATTCTTTTAAATCAATATATTACAAAATCCTGGGTACATTATTCTTATTGCTTCTATAGGTATGTGAGAACAATGAAAAAAAGAAACAATTTAAAATATAAAATAGAAATAAGCCCTGGCAGTTAAGAGATGACCAGTCTCAACCGACGGCGCCCATTCACGAACATGACTCGTGGATCAGCACCACCCAGCTGGCAGGCGCCGCCACCAGTGAGACATTTAAGTGAGCATGACATATTCTCAACTGCCATGGTCTTTCAAGTCAACATCAAAATATCATAAATACGGATCCATGTACGGTTAGGTACTGAATTTAACGAGAAAGAAAATAGAATAGGTAGGTAGGCTTACGGATAGGTATAAGTTTTACATCGGCTAAAGCTTATTTCGTGATTGGTGTTATTTTCACATGACTACCACGGAAGTGTCCAAAAAGGTTATGAGATTAGATTAGAGGCACCATGAAAAGTGATAATATATAATATTATTTATTATCACATTTCATGGTGCTAGCTTTGGTTGCATTATTTTGAAATTATACGTGCTAAGGCCACCCGCCTCAGACGCCCACCCGCTCGATGGACCGACGACCTTAAGAAAGTGGCTGGGGCAAATTGGATGCAGAAGGCGGACGACAGGGTGTTGTGGCGCAGTCGGGGAGAAAACTATATCCAGCAGTGGTCTGCGATAGGCTGAGTTGATTGATTGAAAGCCACTCACGATTTGGTACCAAATGCAGGCATCATCACAGTTACTCTTTTTGAGGTTTTGGACCACATTACTTTTGACTAAACAGGAAAACGTTGTCGCATTATTTTGGTTTCCTGCCTCAGGGCAAATTATTGTTGTGTGTTGTTTACCCAGCTTCATCCATTATTTTGTTGGCTTGTACATCCAATAAATTATTTTATCCATGTTGCCTCAGGTAAAATACTAAAGTTTATTAAAACTATTTTGTCAGCAACCTTTCCAGGCAGATTAACTTTTCCGATAAACTGTGCAAGTAAATAAAATCTCTGTCACTGTAACCGGATTAATAGTAAAGACCACTTGTGTGCATGTTAAGTGTATCAGAATCGTTCAGAAGCCATCTAAATAATTATGTTACAATTGGACGTGATCGGATTACTTACTGTAGTTTACAAAAGATTGCCTGCAAAGTATTGGCTAGGTATTACTAGGTATTGCCAAGTATTGGCTAGGTACTGCGATACTATAATGTTCATCCGTAATCCGCTAAAGTTAAACATGGAAAACAATAAAAAAAAACAAAACAATATGAGCATGTTCCGCAGTGGAAATTTACGAGGTGACATTGATAAAATGTACAATGTGAAATTACGGCTACATTGGCTTGAAAGGAGAATGCTCAAAAAAAAAAAACCCCGCTAAAAGAGATGTATGTAAAATTATCAATAATAATAAGTAATAAAATAATAGCCGGTTATGATCGTGATGCTTACTGGCAAACATATACAAATTGCCAGTTTTATTATTCAGGTGTCGATTTAAAAAACTAGTTAAATTAATTATTCAAAAATATGATGTTAATATGCTTGGTGAAAATATATGCAGCCCCAGAAATCACTGTCTCCTAAAAACATAAATTGATACAATATGGCCCCCCTCGTAACTAAAGAACTCGTAACTGAAGGATTATTATTGACAGGACAGATAAGGGCTTTGGCTAAAGGTAAGCGTTTTGATTGATCGTCAATCGTCATTAATAGTAAATAAATAAAATGTTATAAATACACTGGTTTAATTTCACCTCTACTACCAAAACTTCAAAACCGGTGCCCATGAATGATTAATAATCATGCTATGGTGTTTGTATATCGATATTTCAATATCAATAGTTAGAGCAAAACCAATAATATAGAAAGTGTCATCACGTAATTATAAAACCAACTACTACACTACATACTATTAAGCCAAATCCAAACTATCAAATCAATATCATTGTGTCGCTGTGAACGATAATATTTTCACGTGACGATGCTTTTAATTGCTTACTATTTATGAGGTCAAACTCTCGAAGTTTCTGTTACAATAAATGTATACATAGTATTTAGGCATTGTAAAAAATATAAAATGAGCCAAGCTCGCATTTTAACATCATGTTTTTGAATAAAGTAATTAATTAAACTGTGTTTGTGTTAAGAGATCACAGTAATGTGATAAGGCCGTCCATTGTATATTTTGTAGTATTTAATGTATTTTTATGTTATGTATTTTTGTGGTGTACAATAAAGTATATATAAATAAATAAACTACTTTTTTAAATAGACGCCTGAATAAGAAAATTAGCAATTTTTATATGTTTGCCAGTAAGGATCACGATCATAACCGGTTATTATTTTATAACTTATTATTATTGATGATTTGAGATACAACTCTTTTCCCCCGGAACTGGGTTTTTTTTCTATGGAGCATGAGCATTCTCCTTTGTAGGGAGTAGCTATCAAACCACTCGTGGCAACTAGATAGGTCTACTCTGAATTATAAGCTTTAATTTAATGATGTTAACTGTTGTCATTTCTAATTCAAAAATCATGCTGATATTCAATTATTACTCACCTTGTCGCATAATGGTGATAAGTTAATCCGACATACTCGTATGGTACCGATTGTAGTACGCAAACCGGTAATTCCAAAAAAATTCCAAAAAGACGCGAATGATTCCACTGATGTCCTTATATGTAACGAGATAAGAATTGAAATGGTCCGTCAGCTGGTTGTTTTAGTTTTTATGATATTATCTTATTGTTATCATGTTATCAGGCGCCGATAAATAAAACGTTTCTATGATCGATCGTAAATGAACATATCTTAATCACTAAGCTTGAAATCAGATTGGTGATCCTAGTTTCTGTAGCGGTATCTACAACGCCACATGCGAACAACGCGTCATACTGACGTCACGCAAATCCTGCATCTCGCAAGCAGAGTTTACCGCGCAATTAGCATAGATACAATTTCCCAACATCAATCGTTGGGCAATAGCCCGCCAGACACAACACCCGTCTGGTCGGAGGATCCTCCCTTTTCTATGGAGGATGAGTGAACTTTACACCCTGTTCCTCCTGCCTCTAAACTGGTGACCCCGAGTATGAACGTCAGCGCAGCCTTCGTGCAAACACTTCAGCGTGACGTCATCATCATCACTCCCGCAAGCTTCAGCGGCGAGTCACCCAGCCAGCCAGCATCCACGGCTTCAACGGGTATCCTGACCACCAGCATGCAGCGTCCGCGCATACCTGGTCATCACCCTCAGCCTCATCAGCAACCTTGGCACAGCACACTGCACCTTCGGCCAGTCAACAAGCAGAGCACCCTCTCCTGGTCAACGCAGCAGCCAGCCTCAACCCGGCACTGTACGACATCCGACGCACTGGAGTATAACGCAGCGCCACCCCGACTCACTGGGGACATCTCCGCAGACAGTTCCGAATCACCGTGAACTATGCGGCAACCGGTTCCGACTCACTGGAACCTCAGCTGGCCTGGCAAGCATCGCAAGATACAAGACTCAGCCCATTATCGACCTCCGGTCTCCGGAGGGGAGTGATGTAGCGGTATCTACAACGCCACATGCGAACAACGCGTCATACTGACATCACGCAAATCCTGCATCTCGCAAGCAGAGTTTACCGCGCAATTAGCATAGATACAATTTCCCAACATCAATCGTTGGGCCATAACCCGCCAGAAACAACACCCGTCTGGTTGGAGGATCCTCCCTTTTCTATGGAGGATGAGTGAACTTTACACCCTGTTCCTCATGCCCCTAATTATTGTCATCGTGGATCACTAGTTGTTGGTGGAAATCGTAAGGAAAAGATAAATTGAAATACTGAGATGAAGAGAGATTCCGAGGTTACATTCAGTGATAGAGTGGATACTTCTTTTCCTGAAAAGCATCTGCAGTCTTTACTTCCATTAATGAACAGAGCTGCGGAGGCCCACCTTTTTGATAACGACTCTTAGTGATCGGTGGTCATGATGTCTTTTGGGATCTTCCAGTTTCTAGATTTTTGAAATACCACAGACGTACGAACTAAACTTCGACAGATTTTTGCGACATGTCAGCTGAGGACTTTTTACTAAAAGTTAGTGAATGTCTGCGTAAAATCAGTTCATTGAGTAACCCTACGATTTGGGTGGTTGGGGTGGACGTTTACGTTTCCGATTATGATGGAGACACACAGTAGTTATTTTTTTATTTCCATGTAAATTCAAGTGCATTGTGTATAACCGCAGTCTTGGAAATAAAATCGAAACGTCTGAATGATTAAGAAGGTTATTAGTCCATAATTCAAGGAAAAATGTATCTTGTTGACTTTTGATTGGTGAATAACATTGGCGTAGCGTGTTGTTGGTCAATCGATGATATTTTATGACTCATGTATGTTCTTCCTTATCAGACTTGTTCCGAATATTCTTCGTCTGTAATTTGATGTCCCAATTAATAATGTGCCTTGACGTTGAGTCACTATGCCTGTGTGAGTTTATGTGCTGAGGAAATTAAAGTGTAGGTACTGATAATATATTGGTACTTATGATTTTATTTGGGAAATACTAGACTGTATATTTCGATACATGGATTTTTACAACTGTCAGCACGCCTGTATTTTCCCGGAGGGCACAGGTTTATAAAGCACCCTACATTTTTTTAGTTACGTTAAAGTCTCAAGAACATCGTTTAAAGATTACCGACCACTTAAAGAAATATAATGAGGAACATTTACATCAATCTTATGATTTATGAAAACATTCCTCTATATGACCAGACCCAAATTGATTCGAGAGCCCCATAGATTTGCTTTATCTAACTATGTAACACAATTTTAAACAGTATAAGCATATCATTCGATTAAATATAACAAAGAAATAGGTACTTATGGATAAGATTAGTAAAATAACAAAAATGCGATATTCACTAGATACCTATTATGTATAATTAGTACTCATTCCGTAAAGTTAAATTGGAACACTGGTTAACGTTGTAATAATGCTTAACCTTGTTTGCGAACTTGTAGTAAGTAAAATGATTATTTAATGAATATTAAATTATTTTTCCTTATATAAGTTATCTTTATATAATTAGTAAAAAATAAAATAATGCCATAAAATTTAAATGGCGCAATCGACGTGCATATAAGGTCAAGCGAAAGAGTCCAACGAACGCTTTCGCTTGACATAATACATATATCGTTGATTAAAGATCGTCATTCAAGCCGCATTTCCCGCTAATGCACGTCGAATGCATTATTTTAATTAAAATTTTATGGCCTCATCTTTTTTCTTACTACTAGATATATATGGAAATCTTACTCTTTTTAAATAACAATAAAAAAAAGATTTAATTTCGCACCAAAAATCCGGCAGCGGTTTAACCACAGACGACAATATGTGTTTTTTTTTGTTATTTAAGTTTTCCTTATATAGTCACAGTAACTAAGTTTGTCTGTTAGAAACTTCTCTAGATTTTATCGTCTTTTTATCAACTATTGAGAAAATCTATAGTCCAAAATCCATTTGAATTTTTCTTATATTTCTCGATTACTTTCTCGATACAGCGCGCGTCATACTTAGTCAGTCCCATTCATAATAATATCCGGTTCGTTTTCGCAGCACAGACGTTTCGTTTTCAAACCGATATTGATTACATTCGTGTGTGAAATTAAACCTTGATTTGTTATATAAATAAAAAGGAAAAGCTTTCCTTATACAAGCTGTTGTTTTGCATCCTCGTCAAAGTCAGGAGGCTGTTATGAAAGACATAAATAATCAAATAAAATTACGATCCCTGGTAAATAATGAATACATACTTGTTTTTTTTAGTTATTTAAGTTTGAAATTATTTCAGAATACACCACTTTCAAAGAACAGAAGCGCGTTATGGTATCGTATAAGCTACCGCGTTTTTATCTGTGTGTAAAAGGTGCAGTACAGTGCGGTCTCACACAGGCCGCGTTTTAAAATGCGTGTCCCATACATGCCGATTTCCGAAAATTAGAAAAAAAACTAGGTACTTATTTTATTATTGATTCATGTCGAGTGTCAGTAGCATAGTTACCTCCTTGAATTTGACGAGGATGCAAAACGACAGCATTTAAAGTAACACTATAGTGTGAACTGAGTTTGCCTGTTTTGAAGTTTTCTAGATTTTATCGTCTTCTTACCTACTATTGAGCAAATATAGTCTATGGCTATAGTCCAAAATCCATTTTACATTTCTCTTCTATTTCTCGATTACTTTCTCGATACAGCGCTCGTCATAGTCAGTCCCATTCATAATATATCCGGTTCGTTTTCGCAGCACAGACGTTTCGTTTTCAAACCGATATTCATTACATTCGTGTATGGGATTATTTTAATATCGTCATAACCATAACACAAAAAAGTTTTTGTAAATTATTATTTTATTTTGCAGGAGTTGGCTGAGAGAAGAACGAGAAGCAAAAATGGCTGGACGAGAGCCGAAGTTTGTGAAAGCTCTTTGCAGAACATTCTTCTGGTCTTACTTGCCAGGAGGTATTATGCAATTCATTTCAATAGCTCTTAGGTAAGCACATAATGAGACATGATTATGATTATCAAAATCGCTTGTTAGATTTTAATTGTGATTACTAGTTAACAGGATAAAAAAAAATGATTTGACTTTTTATAGTAAAAAATCACACAAATCTTCAATTAGGTTTTAAAAAAACAAAAGAACGTCAGATGTATTATTAACGCCATTTTCCTCTTAGAACGACGTCACCATTGCTGTTCAGTCGCTTGCTTCTGTACTGGTCAGCCGACTCGAACATGTCCCGAGAGACGGCCATGTACTACGCCATCAGTATGATACTAATGAACTGGGTGTCGGCGTTCATGACCCATCACGGAGCTCTGTTCTGCCAGCAATTCGGTATGAAGATGAGGTGCGCTGTCGGCTCTTTGATGTTTAGAAAGGTATATTATTGTTTTATTTATAAATTAGCATTCCAATAGTTAGCCATTTTACTTCTTATTATTGGAAAATAGTAAGAAGTAAATACCGTTAAACCAGCCCTGGTTCAAGGTAGCGTGGGAAAGGAGTTCTTGGAAGGACTTGGGGGAGGCATTGCCCAGGAGCGGGACAGTAATAAAAAAAAAAACAAAAATAATAAGAAGATAAATTAAACACGAGCAGCTTTATCTTATTGTCGTCTAGGTACTGCGGCAACTATGGAATAGAAGGCCCAACTTTTTTGGTCGTACAAATCTTACCGAATGTCGTACCTACCTAATTATAATTGCCCGGCTCTCCTCACCCTGATAGGTTATACAATTTACTCTATAAAACCTTTGCATTCACAGTTTGGTTTCTACACTGTAAACATTGGATTATTTTTAGATAATGCGCATGAGCAACGGCTCGCTAGGCGACACGACGGCCGGCAAGGTTGTGAACCTGCTGTCAAACGACCTGCAGCGGTTAGACATGGCCTTGATGTTTCTCCACTACGTGTGGATCATCCCACTGCAGCTCGCCGCCGTCATATACCTCGGGTACATGCAGGCGAAGACGGCTGCTTTAATCGGGTTCGCTGCCTTGATCATCATCGCGCTTCCCTTCCAGGGTAATTTTGTGATTTATTTATTATTGTTTTAATTTAGTACAATATGTACGGTAAGCAACAAAAGTCTGTTAACACTTTAGTGTTTTAAATCTTAATTATTGAGCAAAATATTCTTAAAAAACAAATGTAGTAATAGAATATTTAAGAATAATTAACTCTTTGCTATTACATGAAATAGAGAAAACCAATGTATCGCATCATTTTGTATCAATTTAGATGATTTGTAAAAGTAACAGTGTTAATTGACTTTTGTTGCTGACTGTACAATTTAGTAGTAATTTACCATCACTAATTGTGCATGCAAAATTGGAAATAAAAATTCAATAGGAACCAACAATAGAGTTATTAAACAATGCACACAATGAAGGCTACGCAATAGGTTGGGTATTATTATAAATTAAAGGAAGAAATACTGTTCATTATCTTTCTCTAAAACGTAATTTCTTGTATAAAGAAATAAGATTATGTTATCTTTATTGTAGTAGTGAAGTACAGATATCCCAAGAAAAGTATGCGTTTCGGGAATCTTCGTGTATCTTCGGAAATATGAATTCGCAACGATAAGAAGGCCAATTCTCGTAATTTAAAACGTTTAAAATCTAGTCGCAGTCTCCTCTCGGCGACAAACAAATGTCAAAACTGTCAAAATGTAGGAAAATTAGAAGTATTTCTGACAGATTGAGACTGGGATCAGACTGTGAACGTTCTTAAAATTACGAGAATTGCCCCTAAGATCTAACTTGACAGATTGAGACTGGGATCAGACTGTGAACGTTCTTAAAATTACGAGAATTGCCCCTAAGATCTAATTTTGAGCTGTTACTACCGTGAAAGTACTTGCATATTTTGTGTTACTATTATTACAAAATTATAGATTAACAACTCTTTGCAATTTGAGTGACGATTTACGACCGGAGAGATAGCCCGACATAGAGAAAACTTCATACAATCGCACCCGAAACAACTACCTGTAGGCAATACAAATATTTGTTCCGTGCGGGAATCGAACCCGCGACACGCAGTGCAGCAGTCGATCGCTCAGCCAATGCGCTAACCGTGTCGTCACAATGATAGGTACATTACTATAAGGCGCGGCGGTACAAAAATTACAAGTATTGCCTTTATCGGTTTCAATGGCGAGACGTGCGTGCTAATTTGGAAAAGATTACTGAAGCGTATACCATTTCTGGTTCACCTGTACGTCATCATTTATCACCGTCAAGAACCATTTTTGCTTTCCGATTTGAATGGCACATAAGACATTGCACTTAGTCTCAATGGTTAGCAACGTATTTCGGCAAACCTCTAGGGATCCAAACTCGGAAAACCACAAAGTGAACAAAACAATGAAGCGACATTTTCACGAAAATAAAAGTTTTAAAGCCCAGTTATTTTTCAGGTGGTTTGGGTCAGTACCTAGGTAAAATTCGACTTCGCACGGCTGAAAAAACAGATAACAGAATTAAAATAATGAGCGAAGTTATTAATGGGATACAGGTGAGTAACTGTAGACATTGTGAATTAAGTATATTTTGTGTTAATTAATATACCTACTTAGTTTATAAATAATTATTTTAACCTTTGAATTAAGATAGAATTTCCTGACGTTATAATAATAATAATAATAATAATTGTTTTATTTTGGAACAACATAGGAACCACTTTTGTTAGTACACACCTTAAATACTACAACTTATACACTAGGGTTAGTAACATAATTTAGGGATGAACTCTTAATGAGTCATGTACTTACGAGGCATTTCATGCTGACAATGATTTCGCATGAGATGCCTCAGCACAGGAGCTCTCGGGTCCTCAGCCACGACCCTCAGGATGCTATTGTTACTCCCTCGAATCCTCCTCACAAGCGATGCTACCTTTTTCCTGATGATCGCATGGAAACCATCTGTACGCAATTGGGCAAACATACCTGAGGCACTACAGAATCGAGGGAGTTTCAACATCATCCTAAAAACATTATTGTACTGGACGCGCAAGGCATTTAGCGTCCCCCGTGAGCAGCTGAACCACAGACTTCCCGTGTACAGGCCCTGGCAGTATGCTTTAAACAAGGTTATTTTGACCTGATCGGTACAACGGAAAAATCTGCGCGCCAACATGTTCCCGCGGACCGCCAACGCCCTGCGCTCCCTTTCCACGTCTTCATCGTCTTTAAGGTCGTCGACAAGTATATGGCCCAGATATTTAAACTTGCTCACCTGCTTTATATTAGCGCCGTTCAAGGTAATTGAGGGGATGGTGCCTGGGCACTTGCCGGCGGCCTTGAAGACCATGAACTCGGTTTTACTTATATTATAGATAAGACCATGTGATGCGGCGTATTTTTCACATACCTTCATCATTTTCCTGATTGACCTCGCAGTCGGGCCCAGCAACACCATATCGTCCGCGTAGCTGATGTTGTTCACACAAACACCCCCCACCCGGCAACCGACACGCATGCCGCTGAGCTCGACTATGAGGTCATTTACGTACAAGTTAAACAGCGTTGGAGAGGACAATCCCCCCTGTCTCACTCCGCACTCCAACCTGTATGACTCAGAGAGGCAATTTGCCCACCTAACACAATTAGTCTGATTTGAGTACCAGAATTGAAATATTCTCAACAGTCCCGCCGGTATACCCCTATCCTCCATCTTCCTCCAAAGCACTTCATACGAAACGAGATCGAAGGCTTTGGAGAGATCCAAAAAACAGGCGTATACCGGAGTCTTCCGTTCCGTGTAGTATTGTACAGTGTGCTTGAGAGCTAGTATCGCGCTTTCAGTTGACAGTCCAGGTCTAAACCCAAACTGTGCGTCATGTATGTTTATGTACTCACTCAGACAAGACTCAAGCACACTATCCAACAGTTTTGCTACAGTTGTCGCAAGAGAGATCGGGCGATAATTTCCCTTATCTGATACGTCTCCTGTCCTGTTCTTCACTATGGGTACCACTGTAGTTTTCATTAAATCGTCAGGTAAATATGAATGACTAATACACATATTAAAGAACATGGACAGGACCCTCGGCATATGCACACCAGCAAACTTGAAGTGCTCAATACTGAGCCCATCGTGGCCCGGAGACTTACCCCTACGCATACTGTTTATCACTTCTTTAAGTTGCTTCGCTGTGAATGCCAGTAAAGGTTCATCGCCAGCCACGGTGGGCCCACCATCCGGCATAGTGGTCGAAGGTCGTTATGGCCTTACCGCAAAAGTTTATGTAACACACATACACATACTCGTGCAAACGCGGTACTGTTTGTGGTAAACAGGTATACTACTACACGCAGTGTAGTACTACCCTACTTTTTTGAACATAGAATGAAATTAATCAAGTTTCTAGTTTATTCTTGATTTTTAACGACACATAACGTGGTGATTACATGAATAGTACAGACAGGCCACAAACTCTACTTATGTGCACGAAGCTACAAACCACAAAAATGTTAATAGTTTTTTTAACCACAAAAATGTTGTTAGCTATGATAGTAATTTTTCTATATAGTGGTACCTACAGCTTCATAAATTAGGAAAATTGTAATGAAATATGTATTATGTTTTAGGTAATAAAAATGTACGCATGGGAGATTCCGTTCCAAACCTTAGTGGGTCAGAAGCGTGCGGAAGAGCTGAAGGAAGTAAAGACGGCCACAATTCTGAGGACAGTGTTTCTCGGGTTTATGATGTTCACGGAGAGAGCTGCGCTGTTCTTCACGGTTCTCACTTACGTCCTGTTAGGAAACGTTATGTCTGCTAATGTGGTGAGTTTCACTATCTACACGTAAATCTATAGGTATTCTAGACGTTAATCTTACGACGTTACGTTCTTTGACGTTATTCCTACGTTTTGATTTTTCAATCATTTAGTTTTTGTTTTTTTTGGTATTTTGTCTATTCAGCCGCGTCGAAAAAAGAATTTATCATTGACGTTATGTAATTGGTTCAAACTAATCTTTGTAACAAACAATTATTTAGTAGGTACCTGCCGTATTTCATAATTTTGAAAATGCTTGCGCTATGCACAATGTTCAGGTACCTATAAATATTTTAGTTGGAATTTCTGACTGACTTTCTGAGTTTATCTCGTATGCGTCTTCTCTCTTGCTCAAGAGCTTCATTAGTAGAGCAAGTGAAGACATGCCAACATCGGGTTTTGTCCGTGGTCTTAGTGCGCAGCGGCCATACCATTAACCTCATGCAGGGCCATTACAATAAAATCACAAATCCCGTTGAACATAAAGCGTTATCTGTGGTACATTCGCCATTCTAGATTGGCTGCATTTTATTGTCTCCGTGTTGAAGCGGCTTGTCGATTTTTGGCACCGAGGCTTTTTCGATTTTGAAAATGCATTTTACCCAAATGCATGGAAGGATATAATCTCAGATCAGAAATGTTTTCTCATCACTTAATTTTACTGTTCCTCTGAATGAGGATTTTTATAGTAGCTGACAAAAATCCTAAGTAAATAATAATAAACCGAATACCGTGGATAGTGTGAAGTTCGGTTCTAGACTACCTTGCATAGATTATAATTTGAATAGTATCATTAGCGATAAGTTTACTTTATAGGTTCTCTGTGGTTGGATATAAAGATTTAAATGATTTAGGCCTGTGTACACCAACATTCAAATCACCGGTTAGGTATTTAAGCATTTGGAGTATAGCAATTTTAAATATTATAGAACTGATTAATATTTAATCAGTTGATTTAAATGTAGGCGAACACAGGGCCATTAGGCATGTTGGAAGTTGGAACATAAAGCTAGCGAGTTATCCGAGCGTGAGACCGGCGGTGCGCTCTGCATCCGATTCTAATCGAACTGTCATCATAGATTTCTTTCTCGGAGCTGTGTACAACCGTACAACCGCTGTAAGGTCTAGTTTTGCAGTAAACACTGTATTCGCATATCGTCCTTTACCCTGCAGTGGATTATGTTAGGCTGCATTGAATTACATTATATTTCATATTGAAGGTAAATGGCGTTTCGAAGTTTTTGCTTGAGAAAAATCCTGCAGTTCACTAGCGACCCGCGCCTGTTCGCATGGGTGCAATGGTGACATGACAAAACATCAAGAATGCTTTTTTAAGTTCAATATGAATAAATTACAAGTCCTAGTTCCTAGTTCGGGTGGGTCGCTACCTAACACTCGAATTCCAAACAATCATTACTTGCATCTGTAAAAATATATATAATTATATATATATATTTTAGTTGTAGTTTATTTTTAACCGACTTCTAAAAAAGGAGGAGGTTCTCAATTCGGATGTTTGTATTTTTTTTTTTTTTTTATGTTTGTTCGCGCATAACTCTTTCGATTGCCAACCGATTTGAAAAATTCTTTTTTTGTTGGAAAGGGTATACTTCCCAAATGGTTCCATAGAAATTTCATCAAAAACGGTTCAGTAGTTTGGTTTTTAAACCAAAATTACTGGTAAAAATTACAACTTAAAAGTGAAAAATAAAAACTTTTTTTGCAAAAAAATCAACCGACTTCCAAAAACGACACTACAAAGTGAAAAATAACTTTAATTTCGGAAGTTGGTGGCAAACAACGAAAGTGTGAACCCAACGACACCGACTTCCGAAATTAAAGTTATTTTTCACTTTGTAGTGTCGTTTTTGGAAGTCGGTTGATTTTTAGGCACTATAATTGTATGGGAAATTTGCCACTCTTGGCTAAATGTACACCTTTTGTAAACGTTTTTATTAAATAAATTATTATTATATTACACATTCGGAATTAATGCTTTAAGTAAATGATGGTGAAAATCGCATCAAAATCCATTGTGTAGTTTAAAAGATCACAGAGACAGGCACGACAAGCGACTTTGTGTTAAAATATGTATATTGTATAAAAATATGTATATTGTATAATTATGGATGTTTGTATGTATTCGATGGCTACATTACATGGTTTTGTTCCAGTTCTACCCATTACAACAGTTCATGAGTGCGGCTCAGGTGAACATAACATTAATCCTGCCGCTGGTGCTATCTTTCACTGCAGAACTTGTGGTGTCTCTGGGAAGAGTTCAAGAGTTTCTGTCGCTACGTATGTAATATACCTAAAAACTACTTACTGTTTGTTATCTTTTTCTTCCTACGCTGGAACGTGGATTCACGTGAGACAAAATGGCTTTTTAATCGTTTCTGTTAATAGACATGTCTATTAAACCAGTTAATAGACAAAAAGTATTTAAGCAAGTTCGTTTATTTTATTTTTATATCAAGTCATATTAGATGATTAATTATGTCCCTGCCTCTGGGATATCAACCGCATATAGCCCTGGGATTACGAACATTTTGACACAACGCTTATCAAAATCCGTAAATTATGGGAAACGTGGAAATATACGAAAAACATTGGAAAACAAAACCCTTTCCTCAGCAGTCGGGTAGAAAGAATTATCGGCCCTTGGGCCTCGTAACGCGACTTGCGCTACTACTCGGCATAAGTTAGCGCATACCCAGGCAACGAACATATAAATAAAGGCACGCAGCATTATTTATATAATTTATTAGCTTAGTTTATTTTGTAACCATTAATTTAATATCTTAATAGCACAATCATTATCTTATTGCCTAATATTAAAATTTTATCAGAAAACGTTATCTCTTTAGGTTACACGTACCTACCTCAGTGTTAATAACATGCGACACTATTAACATAAATAGAACAAGAATGACATTTAATTCTAAAAGAATGGAGAAGCTAGAATGATCATAAAAAATATGAAGTCGTTACGAGGGTTCACACTTAACCATTTAATGTTTTTTGTATGAGATTTGACCCATATTATGAATTTCAGACGTTATGCGTCACTATAAGCCCTGCATTCCACTGTAGCGGTATTCAAAGCACGTTGGGGAAATTTGAATGCGTAACCTTGTAGGCTGAAATACTTCTTAGAAAGCTTAAAAAATTGTTGGTGACGTCATAATGGTTTGTTATTCATTGGAACTACCTAAAGCCTGAAGGCCAATTCCCGTAATTGAAAACGTTCAAAATCTAGTCACAATCTCATCTTAGCGACAATCAAAGGCAAAAGTGTAGGGATACTAGAGTAGTTTTGATAGATTGAGACTGAGATCAGAATGCCAATTCCCGTAGTTAAAAACGTTAAAAATCTAGTCGTAATCTCATCGAACATCAATGTTAAAAATTTGAAAAAAAGGGAATTTAGAGGTATTTTTGACAGATTGAGACTACTGTGAACGTTCTTAAAATTAAGAAAATTGCCCCTCTGACTGTGAACGTTTTTAAAACTACAAGAATTGCCCCTCAGAACGATTGACCAATTCGCCTTTAGGGTCTTTTAATTTTATAAATATTACATGATACTCATTTAGTTCTTGTTATTTCTTGTTAATTTCCGTTACGTCAGTCGACGTCTAATCATAATTATGACGATCATTAACGAAATGTAAAGGTATACAGGTAACAAATAAAGATAGTTTAGTCAAAATTTAAGTCAAGTTAAAGAAATGTTCAAGCCAAGTGAAATTCACGTTACGCTGCAGTGGCTCATCATCCTAATTTCACGTAGAGTTGCCAAAACGATATGTTTTAATTTACAGAGGACAGGCCAGACTTGGCGGGGCAGTCGGAGGAAGTGTCGTCCAACTTGTTCCGCAACTTGTCGTTTAAGAACGATTTGGGGACGAGCCCTTCCATCCGACCGCTCTCCTATCATCGGAAATCGGATGGATTGTCTCCAGGTAAGAGTTATTGAATTAAAATGAGCTAAAGTTAGATTGGCAAAGCAAATGAGCTTAGGAATTCACGGAACTACTTTTATAATTACGTTCACATATCAAACACTTTGCCTCCCTGCAGCAATTACACCAAATCGTTTGCGGTTAGAGATATCAATTTTTATAACGGTTTTGCGGAAGCAGTTGACGATTTTCCATTATTTTGATAAGATATCGATGCCCATCACGTAAAATAGTAAAGATTGGTAGGACTTAGCAATCAATTAATCAGTTTCCCGTAACACTCGCGTGCACATATTTATCAACAAATATTATCGATATTCAGACAATGCCGTAGCACGTTTTCACCTGTTGGTTCGAGAAAACTTTTCAAAGGTCAATAAAACTGTCCGAAGTTTAAGTCATATCTTTGTTGGTGATAGTTTAGACAGGTTGATAGTTCTGTGAAATATTTATTAAAGTTCAATAACCTCACTCGTACGTAGAGGGAACCGCGACGAGATCATACCTAGAAACGTTGTTAATTTATTAAGACCTAGGCTTTATATTTAGTTCGATAATTACCCGGGAAAATAAAAACAGTTTTTTTTGCCCGTTGATGCTCAAGCATGAGTCTCACTAATAATGGAATAAACATAAATTCCGGTTATCATATTTTAAATTTGATTCCAGACCCGGCTTTAGATGTACAAACCAAGGCACCGGCGAATCGCAAGTTCTCGAGAAGTATGTCACATCAGGATGACTCTGCTTTGGTTTTGCATGACGTGTCGGCTAGTTGGATAGGGGACCCTAACGTTATGGCACTCAAGAACATCTCCATGCGGCTGCGTAAAGGAAAACTATGTGCTATCATTGGAGCAGTCGGATCTGGAAAGGTAGATTTCATTGATTTAGTTTAATATAGGTAGCAAAAGTACACGAAATGTTGAGTTTTGTATAGAATCACATTTTATCGTGCATTAACTCAGAATGCACGATAAAATGTCAGTTGATTCTGTAGTATAAAGATAAAGTCATATTTTGTATTATTATGACAAAAAATGTTAAGTGACTATAAAATCATTAAGGTAATATCAGTAAAGATATCAATTAATGAATTGTTATTTTCTGATAATAAGTCTATAAAGACGATATGTACATTAACTAATCATTCTAACTATAATATTTGGAAACAACTTGTTCATATATGATTTGTTTTTCATTCTCAGTCCTCGATTTTGCAACTACTACTAAAAGAATTGCCTTCGGCGACTGGCACTGTTTCAATATACGGCAAGATATCGTACGCCTGCCAAGAGGCGTGGCTGTTCCCCAGCACCGTCCGAGAGAATATACTTTTCGGTTTGCCTTATGAACCCGGAAAATATAAGAAGGTACGTAAATAAATCTAGATTTGCATATAATACGTATTTTTGTCTTATTTGTTCACTTTATTTGGGCCATCGATAGAATTATAGATAGGTGAACCGTGTCGTAGATACGCTCATAGTTTCATCGATAAAATTAATTTATCATAGCAATAAAGGTTACAGATTAAAAATATATTGTTATGTCCGTGTTTGTGGCAACACTCCAAGAGAAAACAATATGAGGTGCCATATTGCCGCTTAACGCCCCGAAAAGCAATAGGTTGCGGCGTTTTAAAATTGTAGTACCTAATTGGTGGGCATTTTAGTGTAGCATTTTTTTCAAAACACACGTTTAAATACAATTCATTATGTTTTACATTTACCTTGCAATTGCATGAAATAAAATGTGAATTTCATATGTTTTTAAAACAAGTAAGCATTTTACTGTTGAGGAGCACTGAACCGTCTCCTCGCATATTTATTCACATTTCGCCCGTGTGCTCAGATACTTATGTGTTTTATAGGTTTGCAGGGTATGTGCACTCGAGAAGGACTTCAAGCAGTTCCCGTACGGCGACCAGACACTGGTGGGGGAGAGGGGGGTGTCCCTCTCAGGAGGCCAGCGAGCCAGAATCAATTTGGCGCGGGCTGTTTACAGAGAAGTAAATTGATTTCTATTTTGTTGCTAAAATATTGAACTTATAACAGCTGGGAAATGAACAATCTTTTATGGAGTCGTTAACTTGATTGAAAAGTTTATTTTTAATACTTTCTAAATTACTTGTAGTAACACTGGTTAAAATATTTTAAAGCTTATTCTCTAAATAAATTTTGGTATATAAAAATATCTGTACGGAAAAATTTAGCTAGTGCTATTTCAAGAAATATTCGTTTATAATAGACACTGATGCAGTTTCGACTATCGTAAAACAATGGAAATACGGATACACTTTCGATGCAATTCCTCATTAAAAAATTTAGCTTAGGTATATACACAATCTTACACAGTCCTTATTTTGATAATCGTAAGAGTACACTATGCTTATTTCCATCAATTCTATTGTTGGGATTCAGCGTGTAGTGCTAAATTTTAAACTCACATTCAATTTCAAATTCCTACGTAGAGAATTTAAAGAAGTTTTTTTCTTTTTGTTCTCTCACAGTCTGCAGAGCATTTGTCTGTCGGCAGTCGGCACTGAGGGTGTGAGTGCCAAAACTTAACTACGGAATAAATGTAACGAACTTTACGAACTAAAGGAGGAAGGAAATGAATTTGTTTCAGCAAAAGATTCATATATCGTGCCACATACGTATAACTTTTGCTCTGATTCCCAGATATTAAATTTTTCTTCTGTCTGCTTTCATATTGTTTAATTCTAGGGTTCCCAAACAACTTTTAACAGAACTCATTTTAAATATGTATGGTGTACCTCTGCGCGGAATTCGTTTCCTCAATCGCTTTTAATGATTCTCACTGAAAAATAAGAAGAAAACACCGTTTTTTCGTTTTTACTTCGGTTTAAGGTCGGAGCTAAATGTAGGGCAGCTTTACTACTGCATGTACGCCATGGCATATTCATAGACTTGAAACAGCGTATTTCTTCGTTATGGGAGGGGATTTTTCGCGTACCAGGATACAGTTCCGATGTAGAGAACATTAACTTTACATGAACAACGAGCGATTAAGCCGTCAAATCATATCAATCGTAATGATCAGCGTCCACGTGCCTATAAACGTGATTTACATAAATCTATAAAACTGATCATTATATTATCAAGTTAAACTAGAGATAGAAACAAAACAAAGTGCAACAATATATAACAAAAGGGTTTTTTTTCTGACACTCACAATACTTAACTTTCTAGGCCGACATCTACCTTTTGGACGACCCATTGTCCGCCGTGGACGCTAACGTGGGCCGTCAGCTGTTCGAAGGCTGCATCAACGGCTACCTGCGCGGACGCACCCGCATCCTCGTCACTCATCAGGTTCACTTCCTTAAAGCTGCCGACTACATTGTTGTTTTAAATGAGGTTTGCACATTTTTGTTTTTATGTGTTTATCAGTTTATTTTCGTTATTTCAATAAATTTTTGGTTTCCAATTAGCCTAGCAGTGTAATTTTCGTTGTGATCTGTACCTTGGGTTTTTTTCTGTCAATTTTATTGCACAATAACTTTTATTGTTTTATTCATAAAAGTGAGTTTTAGTTGGCAAATCTCTTAATTATAAGGTCAAACTCGAATGTCTTCTCTGATAAAAAAATGCTATGAACTTATTATACCAATAAATGAATGAATTTGTTATAGGGACGCATTGAAAACATGGGCACATTCGACGAGTTGGTTTCATCGGGCAAAGATTTTTCCATGATGCTGTCCCAGCTACAAGAAGGCAAAGACAAGGACTCTGACAGTCTTGGATCACGGGTAAGTAATCCAAAAAAACTAGGACAAAAACTAAGGTGATGTTCGATGAGGATTGCGCTTAGATGTGTGCAAAAGGAGAGGCCTATGTCCTGCAGTGGATTGTGTGACTGAGTGGCTGATGATGATGATGGAAATTGCCAGCTTTTCAGGTCTTCTGAAAATTCTTAGGCTTTTAATGGTGAAAAGTAGATACTTAGTATCTGAGATTTACGATATGTGTATGTGTATTGTACTCTTGTTCGTAGTTCTAACAAACAATTAAATTGTCACATTTGCAAAACTATTTGAATTATGCAGTCCAATCAGTACAGTTGATACAAGTTTATCGATCGTTGTACTGGACGGCCGTGATATCGACCCCCACTCAGCTACTAAAGCTACGTTCCATAGTCGGGCCCAGAATATGGTAATTTATGTAATTGTAGTCTCTTTTGTTCGCCCAGCACCTAATAGGACACTTAATTTCTCAATTAGCATTTCTCATAATGCTTTAATTTAAATTCAATTTATTCTCAGCACGCAGGATTTTTACAATATTTAATTGGTATTCAATTTATCTTGCATACCTCAAAGTTAACGACCATAATAACCACGAGCTACCCCATGATCGTAACTTAGAATTAGTATCATAGAAATAAATATTTCTTTATACGTCGTACTCAGAAGTGTGTACGAAGCAAACGTTCCTAAATAGTACCCAAGTATCTTTTGGTACCCGCATATACTGTTTATACCTTCATATTTTATGAGCATCTCACCCCGCACTTCGTAAAAATACAATCTACCCCCAAAAGGTCTGAAGGAATCCCTTCATAGTGGCAACTAGCTTCTTCAAATATGTAAAGGGTATCATACATACCTATACAAAAATGAGCTTGGGTCATTCGTTTACTGGTGAACTCTGACTTTAATATTTTTCGATATTTATGTGAATTTTATGCCAGCACTTTGCTGAAGGGGTTGGTGCATCCTTAGTGGCGATAAACTATGAAAAGATTCATTTATGAAAATAGCAGTACAAATTTTCACATTTTCACGGCGGTTCAGAGAACTTTCTTTGCTTCTTTAAATTAACGTCTTTGAGTTACTTTAGCTTACTGAGACTAGTAGATATTTTTTATTTTTAGAGTTCAAATGAATTCAATTATTTGTCCTTCTAATAGAAATTGATTAATATATTTATTAAACAATAATCTTGATATTAAATAACCAACAAAAATTGTAATTAAAATAAGAATAATTAAAGTATGATCATAAAAAAAAATATGTTCTATTAAAGGAGATGTTGCATTTTGTAAATTAAAATTAGATCACGTTGCAATTTCTAAAAAAGGATATTCCTTTATAAATGTGGTCCAACCATTACATAAACCTGCCATATTAGAATAAATTTCTTAAAATAGGTAATTCATTATATGAATGTTCAGCGGGAGGTAAATTTTGATATCATTCAATTGAAGATGATAGATTTAAAGCGAATAAAGTAATTCGTTGGTTAACTAGTGATTCTCAAATAATAATTAATATGAATATAGTAGCTAATAAAGAAATATAAGACCCTAAAGATGAGATAATATTGCAAGAAATATAAAAATCAGGATAATCAGAATATCGTCGAGGTATTCCTGCTAAACCTAAGAGATATGCCTAGCCTTTTCCCAACTATTTTGGGGTCGGCTTCCAGTCTCAATCAAACTGGACGTAGCTGAATTTTACAACCAGTATTTTACATGAAGCGACTGCTGTCAGACTTTTTGGCTTCTGACGACCCGTCACGACTGTCAAAGATCCAATAATGGCAGCCGGAACCGGGTTAAACGTGCATGCCGAGGTACGGAGGGGTCTCGGTATGTAGGTAAAGATAGTCAGCCATCTATGAACCGACCACAGCAAGCGTAGCTTAACCTGATCGATCGATTCGCACAGCTGTTATTATTTAGCCACGAGCCCCTCCAATGTTGGTATGTATCCCATGTATTATACAGTTTCCAACCTCTTCAAGTAGTCTGTTTATTTTTTCCTCTTTATTGTTGTCAGCTTCATGAGATGAGGTTGGGAGATCGCCCGAGGCCCGAGGCTCGAAAAAGAAACAATACAAAATGATGGGCGAACGTAAAATTCATAAAAACCGTTCATCCTTACTAAAGCCGATATTGCTTGTAAGTACATACTTTACTTGTTTCGAAGTTTCAAAATGGCCGAATGTATGTACTAGTGGTATTGAAATCTTTTTACATACTTACACACAAGATGATGAAAAATAAAATAATATAATACTTTTTCACTAGTTATCATTTGCCTAGCCTTTTCCCAACTATGTTGGGGTCGGCTTACAGTCTAACCGGGTGCAGCTGAATACCAGTATTTTACATGAAGTTCCATCATGGAAGTGTTAATGGTGCTAGTGGCAACGAAGCCTTTTTGAGCCACGGAGGGGTTTTGATATGTAAAGATGGTCACCCATCGACGAACCGACCGCGGCAAGCGTAGCTTAACCTGATCGATCGACCCGTGCGGTTGTTATTACTTAGCCACATTTCACGAGGGTCGACCCGATTTTCACGATTTATAGGTACCTAGTATGATGATAGTATTATCTGGATCCATTATATCGTCGTATATCGTCCGGAACACGATGTATACCTAATACACCGTGTTCCGGACGATATACATAAACTTTGACCAGATGTTCAGACCATGGAAATAAGCAATTTTCATTATGGACACATTAATTAATTCTTATTTTTTGTTAATTTTTATACAAACTAAATACCTTGACGTAAATCACCCGATATACATGCCTCTTTATCTCTTTATCCGAAGCATTTGATAGATTTATCATTTTAATTGCACTAAGCGGCCACATAGGCTAAATTAAGACCCTTTCTTACTGCATAACTCAATTAAAGGATGTTTTTAATCCGTTTGTAACGTCATCCTAAGTATTTGGTATGACAACAAAGCGGTAGAACCATCATATCATATCGTAAAAATAGAAATTATAATGATAATATTGTGAAACGAGAACAACTGCCGACAAACTGTTTTGCAGTTTGGCAGATTTTTATATGTTATATTTATACAGATTTTGAAAAAATAAATTAAAAAAATATATATAAGCAGCTACATAAGTTCGTAATAAATGTAAATATGTGGACTTATTTAGTAGTACTATTAACTTTTTGACTATGACTGTAATTCTGTAAGTGTGACTGTAATATTTAAAAAAAAACGTTTAAGTATATTTGTGTTCTATTTTTTGTGCTTACCATTTCTTGTGCAAGGTTACTAATTCTCGCAAATAAAACAATGGCAAACATGTTCCTAAAATTATTTTAATCAGAGGGGCAATTCTCGTGATATAAAATTACGAGAATCAGAGGGGCATGATTAAAATAGTTGAATGTTCACAGTCCGAGGGGCAATTCTCGTAATTTTAAGAACGTTCACAGTCTGATCTCAGTCTCAATCTGTCAAAAATACTTCTAATTTCCCTACATTTTGACAAGTTTTTGACATTTGTTTGTTGTCGAGATGAGATTGCGACTAGATTTTGGACGATTTAAATTACGAGAATTAGCCTTCTGATCTCAGTTTCAATCTGTCAAAAATACCTCTTATTTCCCTAGATTTTTTATAAGTTTTTGGTTTCGGTGTCGGTCTAGTAACACCCCCTGCCATTTATTTTTTTGATATTTTCAATGTACAGAATTTTCACTTCTACAGATTTATTATAAGTATAGATTACATTAAATAAAATTACAAATACCTTTGTAATGAAGCCCTTTGTAAGATTTGATTTGTAAAAACTATAGAAGCCTTTGCCAAAGTTTATAGATAACGTGAAGAACACGGTGTATTTCAATTATTTCTATGTTGTTTTCTATGAACAGAGCATTGAAGAAAAAGACAGGCCTGCCTTAAAGACCATGTTAAGCGTGAACGAAGGAGAAGAATTACACGAATTTGAAGCTCAAAAGATGGAGGCAGAAGAAAGGCAGTCAGGCAACCTGCGCTGGGAGGTCATCTCGGCTTACTTCAAATCAGGAGGAAGCGTCTGCTTCATAATCTTTACGCTCTCGATCGTTGTTCTGGCCTCCACTAGTGCCGCTTCTGTCGACTACTGGGTTAGTTATTGGTAAGTCGGTTTATATTACCTGGCATTACCCTGTCGATTAGGTTAACCTCGTTTTGACAGCTGTCTTAGAACGTACATACATATTCCAGATTACGTAAAAGTTAACTTTAAAATGCGTAATAAAATAAATATATAAACTACCTTATCTTATTGAATTATCTTATTTATGGCTTCTTACATACATTATAATACCGTAGGTGTATCAATCAATGTATTGTGTGTTGCTGCAATCACTATTTCCATCTGTCAAAAAACGGTTTACATAATGGACAGGGTACAGTTGGTACCATAGTTCGCATTATATAGATTACTAGTGAACCATCCGCCCCTGCTTCGCACTGTTTTTAGGACTGGGCAAAACATCGCAATTGCTTTATTGTAAGGAAGTTTAATATTAATGTATAAACATAAATTTCTAGAGTCAATTATCTAAATCACGATGAAAACCGCACCAAAATCGTTCGTAGTTTTAAAGAACAACGCGATCACACACACAGACACGAAAAATGGCATTAAGAAACAGTTGCAGTTTTATACCTGTCAGAGCACTAGTACATCCGATCGCGTTGAATTCTTGAAGGTTGTTTTTTGGAGCCTCTTCTTTGCGTGGATTTGCCTTCCGTTTTTTAACGCTATGTTGTTATAAAGAATTATTGGTATTTTTTCTTATAAAATGGAGTCTATGCAAAATAGAAATAACTAAACTTTTAATTGTTTTGTTAAAGGACAAATCAAATGGCAGTGTACGAGGATTCCCTGGGTGGCGCTGACATTGGTACGTACTAATTGATATCCCAACGTGATTGATTAGTTAGATTAGGTAGTAATGAGAGCAATTTGAATATTTGTGTTGATAATTCGTATGACGCAGGTACCTATTTATAAATTACAATAACATTTAAAAACGTTTAACGGTTTAAGCATTAATGCATTCAGTATGAATGTGTCATGAGCAACCTCGATGTATTATTCTAAAAAGATCTATAATATCGTCAAAGATGATGCAATGCTTATTAAAAGTTGCTCATTTATCAGCCAACAATGGCAACTTTGCATAATACAATATACCTAAGTATATGCCCAAGTTTTCCATAATCACATAAATACAATATAACGTACTACACTAGTCCCAAGTGGTGGGTCCTAATTAAAGTAGCTAACTAACAGGGACCACTAATTAATAACAAGCATCGTTAGGTAACTTGATTCGCGCCATAAATCTTTGAGCTCAAGAGTCAAGCCCTGGATCGAATGTTAAACTGTTACAAACACCCTAATGGATGGGTAGTTCACATTAGTTAGTTGATTTGAGTACTAAATTACTTATATAATAGGAAAAACTTTAAGGGGGATGCGCTAGGTAGTCCGCGAAATTCAAAATTTCATACGTTTTTTGCAATTTGCAGGTCAGTGTCAGGTTGTCTGTTGTACAATATCTGTGGGGTAATTCTCGTAATTTTAAGAACGTTCACAGTCTGATCTCAGTCTCAATCTGTCAAAAATCCCTCTAATTTTCCTACATTTTGACAAGTTTTTGACATTTGTTTGTCGCCGACATGAGACTGCGACTAGATTTTGAACGTTTTAAATTACGAGAATTAGCCTTCTGATTCGCGATCGTAACAAGTACCTATGTAAGAAAATTTGAATTGCGGGCTACGTTTCTCCCTTCAGTAAATTATTTTTATTCAAAAGAGCCAAGAATTGGTTTCATTGGCAAAAAGAAAAGGTGATGACAGACGGTACATTACCACATAATTAAGCGTGTATAACACAATTTTTTGGTTTGACCATTGACCCCAAACTAAGCAGGGCTTGTATCTTGGGGTCGGTCAAATGATGTCGCTTTGACTTTCTCAAAATACCAGATTCGCAATATATACCAGAAGTATAGTTAAATGAAAAATTGTTTCTGGTTCCTTTTTCTTCTTCTTTTCGTGTCAATGGTACTTCTTCGATATTTTATATTGTTTGAGCCCAGTATGTGGTCACGTTGATTGCGGCATCAGTGGCATTCATTAAGTCATCGAAGGTGCAGGTGAGGCACTTCAGCAAGTGGGGCATGGTCTGATTAGAGGCACCGCACTCGCCCTGGGTATTGAATGGGTCAGTAATCCCCCCGAAAAATTGTGTCTGCAGCGCCCTACTTGGTTACGCAATCGATTGACAGCTTTTCATATAACCCACTGCAGATCACGGCCAAGAGACAAATGTTCCTGGGGTTTAACGAAGTCGGGAGGTGGTGGATGCTTTTCTTCCCACAATTTGCTTTTCTCATTATGTGGTTTGTTCTGAATGGCCTGCGTAGAGCGTAAGAAGCTCTTACGACTTTTAAAATAAAATAATTAAATATACGTTTATTTCACAATCACTTCGTGGGACACTGACGGTGTTAAGTAGTATTTCATACTAACTATCAATAAATAGTAGAATAGTTGTCTAGTAGCTTATACGACACCACATTATTATTATCTATATCTATACTTATAATAAATCTGTAGAAGTGAAAATTCTGTACATTGAAAATATCAAAAAAATAAATGGCAGGGGGTGTTACTAGACCGACACCGAACACAAAAATGTGATTAAAAAAATTTTTGTCTGTCTGTCTGTCGGTCTGTCTGTCTGTCTGACTGTTTGTTCATCACGCAAAAAGTACCGGTTCGATTACGATGAAACTTGGTATAATTATTCTTTAATATCCTGGGCACCACACTGGGTACTTTTTATCCCGGAAAAGTATATGCAATAAAAAACAAACTTAATTTTGCGGTTCGATCCCTAGACCCGATCACTGTATCAACCGCAAATAATAAGTTTGTCGTAGGTTAGGTCACTCGCACTGGAGTTCATTTTTATTCCTTTTAGTTTTTAGAGTTATTTAGGTTTATTTTTATATAAGTCGTAGGTATAGATTTTAATTTTAAAGTATAGGTAGTATATTTGATAGTGTACAGTCAAGAGTCATTAATTGATTACCAGCTTAAGGACTGTATTGCTGTGAACGCGCGGTAACGTCCGTACCTACGTCTGTGTGTAGTGATGTATCAACACAGAACGCACATCTCAGAATTCGCACACTGGCTGGCGTCGAACGAAACAAAAAACATACCGTCGCTTTTGCACATAGGCTACGTAATTACGCATGACTTTGGTTGGTTCATACCATTGCTAAAATTGAAGTCATTTCATCAAGTACCGATAGCTGGTAGTCTTACGTATTAGATTATCGAACGCATAGGTCTGGGTTCCAATCTCGAGATGGGGCTTTTAATTTTTCTTTTCCAACAATAATCTTTATCGGTTTTTTTTATTATTCGATAGATTAATAAACGATAATAATAAGTTATTATATTGTTATTGTAATATGGGGTTAAAAATAAAAATGTTTTATAAGTAATTTCAAATTGTTTATTCGTTATAATTTTATAAACTAGAAATAAATAAACGTCTAGTTAAAACAGTTTATTTTCTCATAAAGAACAATTTATTGAAGTTAAGCAGGTAATAGCGGTTCACCGTAATTATGCGTTTTGTAAATTCGTTGCACGTAATAGTCTATTTTATTTGTATTCACTCATTAGTCCGTAACCCACTTAGAAAAAATCCTTATCGCTCAGGAATGCTTTTGTTCTCACTTTGACTTGAATCCAGTTCGATTTAAGACCATACGTTTAATGCAATAAGGTTGTATTTGGTTTAAAGGACTAGAAAAAATAGAAGTGTGTTTGTCGCAAAGATTCAATATAATATAATAATATTGTCCTTTAATTACCACTGTGTGGGTAGATTTGCTGGTTGTAGTTTGTTAGAGTACTTTAACAAACTACAACTAGCAAATCTACCCACGTAAATAAAAAAAGTGCGGACTCCTTGTCACAATACAATTAAATTACTCAGTAGTAGTAGCCTACCTAAGTTGCCTATCTCAATTGTCAAAGTAAACAAATCGTATTTATTAGGACTTATTGCGGTTATAGCTTAAGTATTCATTTTCATTATGAAAAGAAGATTGAAGCTAAACCTCAAAATAATCCTTATTACGGATATCACAATATAATTTTAGTATTGCTATAATCAACTTATAATTTAATACTTCGTATAACCCCCATTATTAGCAATGCAATCAAATAAACGCTGGCGCATCGACCCTACAATATTACTACATAATTATGTCTGTTCCTCTTATATTTTCCCAGATTTTAGGCAATGCAGCTTCAATTGCTCATCAGTCCTCTCATTCCTTGCGTCCCATCGCTGTGTGATTAAACCCCATAGATTTTCTATGGGGTTGAGGTCAGGAGGTCGTGCCGGCCATGGAATTACTTCTCTAAAATAAAAAAAAGGAGTACTGTTAGGCTACTAAGCAAAATACTAATATTACCTACGATTTAGAAACAAAATTATAATGACAAGAGATGTTACATATATTTATAGAATTAATATAGTTATATTAATCAATCATTCAATAATCTAGGTAAATAAATTTACTTCGGAATTATATTTTCTTCTATTTAGACTTTATAAAACGTTTAAAAAAAATAAGGATCAGCAGTTCTACTTTAATAAGATAAATTGTTTAATAAAATAATTTAATCATTACACTTACACTCAGTCCGGTTTCATCAGATATTTGTGTTATATTAAGTCCAATTTTACGCAGCGCAATAATATTCGCTTTAATTTCAATGTTCAAATTTGCTTGCATTTTAAAAGGAACTACAACACCGCTAATATTTAGATATAGAACACACGTCGCTAACCCACAATGAACAACGTTCTATTTAGTCGCGGTTGAATGACTCTTTAAGTTAACTGCATCCATCTACCTTATAATTTATTTATTTTGATATCTGTGGGTATAATCCTAAAATTTTACGAATAAGTGAACTGTAGTCAATACCGTGATTAAGTATTCAAAGTAATTGCAAACGAATGCGAGAATGTGTGTGTTGAGTGTGTGAATAGAGTGTGTGTGTGTGTATACTATAAAGTATAGGAATTACTCATTAGAAGAAGGTCGTAAGTTAAACAGAAGTGTCAATCTATTGCTTCGTGAAACTGGCGCGCCGCTTTGGACCGCTACTGTACATAGTGACCGTAGGTTATTTTATAATACTGTTAGGTAGGATTAGTCATTCGTATAGATATTAGTTTTTAACCGACTTCTAAAAAAGGAGGAGGTTCTCAATTCGGATGTTTGTATTTTTTTTTTTGTTTATGTTTGTTCGCGCATAACTCTTTCGCTTGCCAACCGATTAGAAAAATACTTTGTTGGAAAGGGTATATTCCCAAATGGTCCCATAGAAATTTCATCAAAAACGGTTCAGTAGTTTGGTTTTTAAACCAAAATTACTGGTAAAAATTACAACTTAAAAGTGAAAAATAAAAACTTTTTTGCAAAAAAAATCAACCGACTTCCAAAAACGACACTACAAAGTGAAAAATAACTTTAATTTCGGAAGTCGGTGGCAAACAACGAAAGTGTGAACCCAACGACGCCGACTTCCGAAATTAAAGTTATTTTTCACTTTGTAGTGTCGTTTTTGGAAGTCGGTTGTTTTTTTTTGCAAAAAAGTTTTTAGGGATTTTGCTTATTTATTGAGTTTAGATTAGTTATCATCAGAAATAGGTTTATTTAGGTAGGTAGGTATTTAATTTTCTGTTATTGAGTTTTTTTTTTTAATTAGGTAGGTACTTAGGTAAAGATATCATATAGGTACCCTCTTAATCACCACTAATGAGACACAATTGGTTTTCTATTGTAATTAGTCACAAAGGGCCCGCGAGATAGATGGCATTCTGGGGAAGCACATACATTTTATCCTGTTAGCACATACCCGTGGGTAAATTTCCGACATCCACGCGGGCGAAGCCGCGGGCAGAAGCTAGTTAAAGTAATAACTTCGTGGGATTTCACAAATGTGCTGCAATGTGTCACATTGGGGCTATTAAAGATTCAAAGTGTAAATCGAATTTAATTCTACAGTTGTATTCTACTAACATGACCCAATAACTTTATTCTAGTGTTATAGCAAAAGTCTGGTCATTTCATATTATAATAAAATGTACCTATTTATTTGTTATTTGTTAGCCCTCGTACACACAGACGTAAAAATATCGCGGCGGGATTTTATCACACACTGGATTTTCAACTCTCGGTGAAGCCGAGCATCCAGAATTCAGCAGAGCGCATTCCAAAGCGTAAAAAGAATTAACTCTTGAATTTTCAACTCTCAGCGCTAAGCAGTGCTTTGAATATCCAGTCCAGAAAAAAAATTGTCCTTATACACGACGAAACGTGTGTCGATATTTCGTCTTGTCTGTATTTAAAATAGTATTGCGCTTTTCCAACTTTAGAAGACGCTAAGAACTTTTCATAATAAGCTTAAGTGCTTGAATTTGAACTTCGGTTATTTTCTTGAAAGCCAATAAACAATGCGTTTTTGTCGCTATTGATCATATTTTATCTACTTTCAAGAATAAACAACGATATACTCTGTAGGTGAAAGCTCCTTAGTATATACTCGGTATCGTGTAATTACATCATAAGCTTAGCGAGTAAGCCTCGGGGGATACTTAGCTTGAATTCAAATAGCCTCAAGGAATGCAATGCCAAATCTCCACTGAAACCACGTACAGACTATAAAGAGACTCTCGCATATGTAGCTGGCACTGGAATGCCACGCAAATCTCATGAAATATGCTACTAAACTAGTGGTTTTTATTTGCGTATTGGTATTATTATAGTGGTGAGGGGCTTATGGCTAAGTAATAACAGCGACACGGGTCACGAACTAGTGAGCACAAGCACAACATTGCTTAAAGGTTACCATTAATAGTTGTAATAATAGTAGCAGTTAGGCTGCTATTTATGTTAAGATCTAGAGAATTGCCCGGTCGATCGATGATGTTAAGCTACGCTTGCCGCGGTCGGTCCATGGATGATGGTGATCATCTTTACATACCGAGACCGCCCGGTGGCTTGGAAAGCACGCTATGCCGTTGGTCCCGGCTGTCATTTTTGGATCTTTGACATTCGTTACGGGTCGTCAGAAGCCCGAATGTCTGACAACCAGTCTTACCAAGGGATATCGTATTAGTTGTTGTGGAGGTCAGATAGGCAATTGCTCCATGTAAAATACTATTGTACATGTAGGTATTCAGCTGCATCCGGTTAGATTGGGAAGCCGACCCTAACATAGTTGGGAAAAGGTTAGGCAGGTGATGAGGTATTATTATAGCAATATACCTACTATTATATTATGACATATAGCGCCGAAACGTGACAAATTCAAGGTCGCTCAGCGCGCTATGGAGCAAGCTATGCTCGGAGTCTCTTTGAAGGATAAAATTAGGAATGAAATTATCCGGAAAAAGAACCGGAGTTACCGAAATAGCGCGCAGAGTAAACAAACTGAAGTGGCAGTGGGATGGCCATGTTTGCCGATGGAGCAGACCTATGTCCAGCAGTGGACTGAGTTGATTGATTGATACCTACTATTGACTAATTGGTCTTGTGGCAAGCACTTGACCGGGTCCTGGGTTCGATCCTCTGGTCGGGCAAACCGTTATTGGGATTAGCAATTAAGTAAGAAATTATCATTAGTCCCCCTTTACCTGGGACTCATAAATAACTGGCTTAATACGGGTGACAACTTTCCCTCCAAGGAATACAAGCGACATTTTATGTACAGGAATATCAGCTTAGCGATATTAATCAGCGTTGTCTCATAAAATGAGGTTTATTTTTTTAATCCGAAAACGATCTCACGAGAGAGGTTTACCTACATATCTACTGAAGCGGTTTCCGAAAGTAGGAAGCAACTGTTTCGGTAATCTAATTAAAACTTACAGCATAGAATTGATTTTTTAATAATAATTTCACTTTCAAGATTGCAATGAATTAAGTAACAAAAGACGGTGAAAACGGATAGTTAACTGTTTTTGGCCTTGTTTTCTGTTATATAATTCAAAATGGAGTATACTAACCTCCTTTACTAAAGTCTGTGATTAATACCGACACGATTCAATAGTGCACCATTCATATCTCACGGGCTCGAAGTAATAACGCTTAGCTAAATTCTGAAAAGCAGTGTATTCAAATAATTTTGTATCAATATAGCAACTACTAATATCCTAGACATATTGCAAAAAATTTAGCAATAATATAACCATACATAGTTTTAGTTCGCCAAGAGAAGCCAGCTTTTAACGCTATATTCCTATCCATTCAGAACCTGGCTTGGACGTGCAAGTGGGCCTATTCACGGTGGGCCAGTACCTGATGATCCACGGAGGACTGGTATTGATGTGCGTTCTGATGGTAAACCTGCGAGTGTTTCCCTTCGCCTACCTCTGCGTCTCCGCCTCCAACAAACTGCACAACACCATGTTCTCCACCATGCTGAGGGGAGTCATGCGCTTCTTCGACACCAGTTCTTCAGGTATTTTGAAAGCTAATAAGTAAATGAAGGTGTCTCTTAACAGCAAGGTATCAGTATTTTATTCAGCTTTCTAATGTGTAAAAAGTTTTGAAGGCCAGGAAGATTGATCTATTCTAATTACGGAAGAACTTTACGCTTTCAAAGTAACAAAATAAATTGTTTTTGGTGTAAATCTATTGAGAAAATGAGTCTACAATTTCGTTTCGGATACCATTCCGAATAAATTAAATTCCGTTACAAGTTTTCACCTGATTAAAATTTTTCCCACAGGCCGCATATTGAACAGGTTTACAAAAGACATGGGTTCTCTCGACGAGATCCTGCCGCGAACTCTGTTGGACGTGCTACAGATCTACGGAACCTTAGCTGGTATTCTAGTCCTCAATGCTATTGCTCTGTACTGGACCCTGATACCGTCAGCCGTACTGCTTATACTGTTCTTCTTTATGGTCAGGATTTACTTGAAGGCGGCTCAGGGAATCAAGCGATTGGAAGGCACAAGTACGTATTGATCAAAGAATGTTAAACTTTCCTTAAAAAGTGTAGGTACACATAAAACCTATTAAAATGTCATAACATAAAGTGACGCAATCTTTCGTCGTCCGGACGGCACGTTAAAATGTTCACGATGGCGTAATATTTGGACGATACGAATCTTTTTCCTTTGACAAATTATCTGAAATATTGTCAATCGCTAATGGGGTAGCATTAGCGATTGACAATATTTCAGATAATTTCTTATTGACTACTATACCTTTTATCTACACAAAGAGCAATTTTTTTCATGTACCTTAAGTATGATTGACGACTTAGGAACTTTAATAGGAAATTCATATTATGAGCATGCTGATATCGTCTTGATGTTCTTAGTTCCTATTCCAAGTTTTCTGACAATTTCGTTTATTTCAGACAAGAGCCCCATGTTCGGTACAGTGACGTCATCGCTTAGTGGCATATCTACCATTCGGTCAGCCAATGCTCAGAAGAGACTCATTGAACAGTTTGATTCTAACCAGGTAATCTACATAATTACGTTTATTGCAAACTAGCTTCTGAACGCGACTTCGTCCGCGTGAATTTTGGCCCCCGACCCATCGCGTCGCATCCCATCGCTCCCCCGTGCTACTACTGACTGTTTTTCATTTTGCTCGGCTCCTATAGATTGTAGCGTGATGTTAGATAGCCTATAACCTTTCTCAAAAATTGGGCTATCAACTGCAATATTTTTTTTTAAACTGACTGTTGGTTCTGTAGATTACCTCCTACATACATACCTATAAACAAACAAACAAATTTTACCTCTTTATAATACTAGTATAGACTAGTAGGTATAGAAGTATAGATCTCATGTTCACTTATTTATTTTATGAACATCGAAGAGCCCTGATATTGTACCAGATTGAATAGTGTCTTACATTTCAAGTACCTTTTAAAGAAGTTCAGCTCAGATTCACATGACTGCTCCATATTATTGGCAGCCATCCAAGATAAAACCGTGACATAGGTGTACACAACTCATCCATCTTCTAAAAGCCCGATAAAGTCGCTAAACCCCAAATTCACTGGGAACCAATCATGGTTTCCAGACGTAACAAAAGCAAAAAAAGTCACAAGGCGAAAATTATATTGTAGTCTTTCATAAACCTAAGTAGTTTAGTTTTCTGAGACCATATTCCACGCAGTTTAATACTGTAGGGTAACTTGGAAGTTATATTACATATTAACTATATTAATCGCTAATGTTAGATTAGTAAATGAAACATTTTGTTTGTTCTAGGACTTGCACACAACTGCATGGAACAGTTACTTGAACGGAGGCACCACGTTTGGCTTCTACCTGGACACCATGTGTCTGATATACCTCACTACTGTGATATTCGTCTTCCTTTTCCTTGACTTCGGTATGTATTCACAAGCTTAGATAATTAAAGTCTTATAGATATTTCAGTAAGCTTGAGCATAAATAGGTTTTTAGAAAACAGAGCCCCCCGTGTGAGTTTTCGATAACGTTAGAAAAGCTGTCCTACTACTTAGCATATTATTATAATAGCGCACATCAAATTACTCCAAATTATGTGTCTGTGATACCAGTACACTAAAGTTGTATATTACGGGCCAGGCTTTTGGGGTTGCTAATGTAATTTTCGATGTTCGGATCGACTGAATCTTACCAGTACCTACCAATAAAATAGTTTCGCAAATGTGACTGAAAACATGCAGGCGTCAAGAAATAAACATGAATCAGGGAAAATAGTTAAGTTTTCTTGTTATCAAAGACTACTAAGAAAGGATTTTTCCAAACTCCGCCTTCGGAGAGGGTCTTCCTGAGCTGGAAAGTTTGCCTACCAAGTCTCAGGCAACAACTACTTTTGAATATTAGGAATGAAAGTAGTAGTAAACTCTTAGAAAAGGAAGTAATACCACCATACCTATTTTTGCCGTCAGCATTGTTATGGTTTATACGTAAAATTACAGCAGAGTCATTACCGCTCTACCCTGTGATTTCAAGGCATTTGTACTGCTTCTGATAGACGTCAATAGGCGGCGGTGACCACTTACCACCAGGTGGGCGTCCTGCTTGCTACCCAATCACATAAACATACGTTCTTCTTCTTAGCGTGTCGGTGATCAAAATATCGTTATTTTTTATATTTGTTTGGCCCAAAATTCAGCAACGCAGATAGCATTCGCTGACGCAGCCATTAGATCCTCACGTGTGCAGGTGACAGGATTAATGTATGTGTGTTGCTAGGCGACGCGATCCCCGTGGGTAGCGTGGGGCTGGCGGTGACGCAGAGCAACACGCTGACCGTCATGCTGCAGCACGGTGCGCGCATGCTGGTGGAGTTCCTGGCGCAGCTCACCAGCGTCGAGCGCATTCTGCAGTACACGCGCATTGACACCGAGCCCGACTTGTTCGAAGGAAGTAAGTGCACTCTTACCTATCACCTTGTTCCTTCTCAGGGGCGATAATACAGCGCCCGCAAGCTACAGGGGCCCTGTACGTGTGTAAACGAAAATGAATACCTAATGAAAATATGAAAATTAACGTCATAAGTTTATAGCTTACAAAGGCTTTAAGCTTCATGCGTGGTCCAATCCTCAAGCTCTTGCATTTATTTAGTACAATCACACAGAATATCTAGGTTATCGAGTCAGGATGCTCCAATTTTCTAACTCGCTTCGGTCACTCGTTGTATTCTCTTAGTAAGACCACAGTGACAAAATGGATGAAATGACAATGTAAAAAGGGTCCTCAACAAATTTTGATACAGGGGGACTATATCTTTTTTACTAGCGACTCGGCCCGGTTTTGCTCAAGGCCGCTTGTTGACGTCCGTTATGTTTCACCGGCAACGGATAGTGTTTTTCATATTTGTAGGACTTGGACACCGGTTCGGCGTCAGGTGCATGTACATACATATACTTCCACTGTTACCTAAGAACCACTGCAAGTCTGGTGAACAAAATGGGCCGTTATCCGGTGAAAGAACAGATGTATATAAGCGGGCTTAGGCTATTCACAAGTTGGTTGTATGTATTTTAATACACAACAGTTTACTAATCTTTGTTCTTTTCAGAGATCGCCATGCCACCTACTTGGCCGTCACAAGGCAGAATTTTGTTCCAAAACGTTTCCCTACGATATGCTCCGAACGAAGAGCCAATACTTAAGAACTTGAACATTATAGTCGAAAGTGGACATAAGGTATGTAAACCTACTATATATCATTCATTCCTACTAAGTCGTCAAATATGTAATAGTACTTACTTAAATAGTAGTAACATAATATACTTGTTCGTTCGTTCAGGTCGGGATCGTGGGGCGGACGGGCGCCGGCAAATCTTCCTTGATATCGGCTTTATTCCGATTCGCCTACCTCGACGGATCAATATCGATTGACGGACTCGATACTTCCATGGTTTCGAGACAGGTACGAATTTCACGGTTACGGTATTACTATGCGAGTCCATGTAAGCGGCCATTATTTTCTAACTTATGGTTATTTGCAGGGGCTACGATCGAAAATTTCAATCATTCCTCAAGAGCCGATCCTCTTCTCTGCAACAATTAGATACAATTTGGATCCGTTTAACATCTACAGCGACGAGGATCTCTGGAGAGCCCTCGAGCAGGTTAGATTCTACAATAAAACTTGTCTGTGTTTCATTATTGATATAATACGGTTTTTATTACATTTGAATATTACAGGTTGACTTGAAGTCGGCTATTACTTCGTTGGACTTCCATGTAACAGAGGGCGGTGCTAATTTCTCAGTAGGGCAGCGACAGTTGATGTGTTTGGCGCGCGCCGTACTGAGATCCAATCAGATATTAATTATGGACGAAGCTACGGCGAACGTAGATCCTCAGTGAGTATTTGGAGAACTACATGCATACTTAACAACAGTGCGGCAGTGATTGACGTTCGGGGTTGTGTTGCAGGACGGACAATTTCATCCAAGAGACGATACGGCGTCAGTTCGCGTCATGCACCGTGCTGACGATAGCTCACAGACTCAACACTATCATGGACTCGGACAGGGTGCTGGTGATGAGCAGCGGCGAGGCGGCGGAGTACGATCACCCCTACGTGCTGCTGTCCGACCCCGCCAGCCAGTTCTCCGCCATGGTGCGCGAGACCGGAGACAAGAACAGCGCCAACCTCTTCCGGATAGCCAAGGACGCTTACTTTCAAAGCAATCTGAAAGAAAACGCGAGATAAACTAAATACACCCACAATGTAAAGTAATAGTTATTATTAGAATAAATGTTGAATATTTTTGTTAATAGGTATGTTAGAAGCAAGCGTTACAGGAAGTAGCAGAGTATTGTTACAATATTTAAGATTAAGTCAGTGTAATAAATGGTGAAATGTTGTTATTTTATGATTTTGAACTGTACCTCGTTATTCCTTTAAATTAACCAGCACCTACTGCGTCTGCGGCTGGGATTTCGGCAGCGATACAGTTTATACGCTAACGCAAACACAATAAATATTAGACCTAGAAGTAATCCATGAACTTTGTGGTCATCGTAGAACACTTCCCAACCGGTATCTGTACAGCCGTAGCAACAATTTGCACCCATCTTACATTGGTATTATGCATCATAGCTCTTGCCTATTTTGCCTGCTTGTTATTTTATTGTATTTATTTCATGATGTGATATTTAACGGGACTACATATTTTTCAGGTGACATTTGCCAAACATGACATAAGAACTCCAAATTGACAGACATATTTTTTCTGGTAGGAATCCAACTCTTTGAATCACAGAGCTTTGTATCGTAACTCTTAAAGAGGTTGCATAATTTTCTTTCACGTTTCGGGATACTAAACGCATACAGGATGGCAGGAACAGGGACACGGAACCTGTTACCATGGATTCAGTACGTAATTCTGAATCCCGACGCGTTGTACGCCGGTTATTAAAAAAAAAATGCTATTACACTTTTCTATGAAACAGTCGTTTCTTTTTTGATAACCGACGAAACATTTCTACGCTAAGGGGTATAGAATCAAGTGCTGAATTCATGGTTTCAGTTTTCGCGCCGATATCCCTGCCTGTATAGACGTGATAACAATAAATCTTCTGTTATGTCTCGTTTACTAGCCGCATAGTGTTTAAGCAAATTCATCGGTAGAGTTAAAGAATGAACTTGTGATTGAAGTGATCAGAGGGGCCATTCTCGTAATTTTAAGAACGTTCACAGTCTTAATCTGCCAAAAATACCTACCTCTAAAATCCCTACATTTTTGACAAGTGTTTGACATTGATTTTCACTGAGATGATATTGCGACTAGATTTGAACTTTTTTAATTATGGGAATTGGCCTTCAGGTAACCAACGAAAACAACCGAGTATAAAATACCTACCACCACTTTAACGAAAACACTACTTCTATCAAAGATGTATGCATTCATCGTTGAACAGTGAACAGTACCATACTGAACGAACTACACAGCAAGCAAGATGGATTGAGCATCAGCACATTGTAGCGAGTAGAATGTGCTAACACTACACTGAAGTATACCAGTAGGAATACCTAGATGTTAACATAGAAACGTGGTTCTTCTGGAGGTATTCTCTAGATCATCATCTGCCTAGCGTCTTCCCAACTATGTTGGGGTTGACTTCCAGTCTAACAGAATGCAGCTGAGTACCAGTATTTTACATGGTGCGACTGCCTATTTGAACTCCACAATCTAGTTACTGGGTAATACGAAACCCCTTGGTAAGACTGGTTATCAGACTTTCGGGCATTTGATGACCTGTAACGACTGTCAAGAATGACAGCCGGGCAACGGCTTAACGTGCTTTCCGAGGCATGTAAAGATGGTCACCCATCTACGGACCAATTGCGGCAAGCGTAGCTTAATCTGATCGACCGACCAGGCAATTATCTAGATCTTAACAGAAATAGCAGCTTAACTGCTGCTATTATTACAACTATTAAAGGTAACCTTTATACAATGTTGTGCTTGTGCTTACTTGTTCAAACTTAAGTTTAAAAAGTTATTATGAAAACACTTAAAAAATAACATCGGCAGTGTATTGGAAAGATGAATATTTTTGCCAGTATACCTATTTGTGTGACTGTACATGATTATGTAGAGTTAATTCTACGTTTTAGAAATACTACAAGCCAAATAACATAACATATTGTAACGGAAATGTAATAAAACACATCGTATAACAGTCTGCTTTATGAGATTCGTTAGTGCAAACCAGGCTCGAGTGTATGTATGACCGCTTTTTCTATACAGAAAGAAAAACTCTCGGCAATATTCAACGCAAAGCAACGAGCAACCACTTACTCGTAGCTAGAATAAAGGAGAAAGGGCGTGGTGTAGCCATGCTCACTCCGTCAGAGAAATAAAAACCAAGCATAATAGAGACTTACAAAATTAAAGAATCACGACTATACCCTGTCCATTAGGTAAACCGTTTTTTTGACTGATGGATCTATTGATTGCAGCAACACACAATACATTGATGGATACACGTACGCTATTATAATGTCTGTAAGAAACCATAAATAAGATAATTTAATAAGATAAGGCAGTTTATATATTTATTTTATTGCGCATTTTAAAGTTAACTTTTACGTAATCTGGAATATGTACGTTCTAAGACAACTGTCAAAAAACGGTTAACTTAATGGACAGGGTATAGCTGGAGTATTATGAATACAATATTAGACAAATGAGGCCCTTTCTAGGAATAAAATGAAAATAAATTAAGTGAGTATGTATCCATATATATACCTACCAAATGTTTTTATGAAATAATCAATGACAATGAGCTGAAACTCTACATATTTTAAAAGGTATTCGTGTCTGGTCGGCTATGTCTAGTGGACTAAGGGCTGATTTTTCCAACGTCAGATAATTTTATCCGAGGAATAACTTTGAATTTTTGACAGTTCTTTCATGCAAAATCTTTTAGATGATAATTTTATTCCACGAAAAAAAATTTGCCCTAAATGTATTAGGTATAGGCATACAAGAAGAATATATGTATACCAGTGCGCAAACTGTAACCATGAATTCAGTGTAATTATGATTCTGAACCCTCCTGCGTTGAAATTTTTCACGGGTTATTAAAAAAAAAATTGCTTTGCCATACATTTTGACTGCGTAGGTATTGCACTTTCCTATGAAACAGCTGTTCTTTATTTTAATAACCGATGAAAAATTTCTACACTATGGATCTAGAACCATGTGCTGAACTCATGTTTACAATTGCGCACTGGTTAATTTTTTTCCTGTATATCCATGTGTATATCTTTTAATAATATAAAGGTACATACTCAAGAAATTCACTTACACTTCAATAGTGTTAACGACGGCCTCTGCCACAAGACCCTGCACGTGCCTGTGCAGCAGCATTGCATCGGTACAGGGCCACCAACAGGTACATGATGAGTATGAGCAGCGCAATAGTCGCGATCAGAACACAGGGGTTACTGAAAATGGAGTTACTACAACAAGGATCTGGCCCATCGCAGCATCCCATTTTTGTAACATTAGTATACGTTAGCCCAAATATGTGCCATTATATTTCATGTTTTGTGTTTCATGAAGCTAATTTATTTATATACTTTATTTACAAATAATTAGGTTAGTTTTTGTTGTCATTCTGATTGATTTTGATTTACTTTTATGACTTTTAAATATTGTACAGAATATAAATAAAGGACTTATTCTGATCGGATCCTACAATCCGATCCTACTTTCTGGGATTCGTTAGGAATGTATATAAAATGAATATGTTTGCCCATAGGTTAAAATAAATAAGCATATTTCGCTCATTCCACTCATTCTTTGATAGAATTCATTCTTGCCACCATTAGTAACTATTGTAGAACGTTGGTGCGGTGACCCAGTAGTAAAGACCCCGACTTACGAGTTGTAGGTTGTGGGTTCGAACCCAGCCAGGTGCTTTACTTTGTGTAAATAATAATTTCATCACCACTGCTCTAAAAACTGTGAACATCGTGAGGAAACCGGCATTTCCTAGAACTAAAAATTCGAAGACTTGAGACATCTGCTAACCCGCAGTGGTAGATTACCACGCGAGACCAGTGCGTGACAGCCCACTCCGTCTTGCAGAGAGGAGGCCTGTGTGTCAACAGTGGGAACATCATAGGCTGCAGTGCGATTCTGTAACTATCTCACCGTGAAAATTTAGGTGAAGTGAGCGTGGAGTGAGCTGTCATTCAAACTAATGATAGGGCTTGACACTATTGACAGCTCACTCTAAGCTCACTTCACCTAACTTTTCACGGTGAGATTTTTACAGAATCGATCGACTGATTATGCTATAGAACGTTGGAACAACTCAAGGGTTCAGACCATTTTACCTCAATATGATCTAAGCCTACGGGACAACCAGGCAACCAAATCAAAGATCTTCTAGGTCTACCTTTTCCTTTGAGACTACCGTTCTACGAATGATAAACTCCTTATTCTTTATAAAGATACGGATAGAAAATAAAAGGTAACAACGCCGCTAAAGAAGTTTTCACTTCAAAAAGTCTTTATATTTTTTATATATAGAGAGAGGGGAGAGTTCTGGTAATTGTATCATAGCTCATTTTAAGTACGCAACGCCAGGTATAGGTTCAATAGGTATTTCGTATTGTACGTACAAAACATTACCTATAGCTATTGAATGGGTACGAGGTTTTCGTTACTGCGTAACAGAAGCAGGGGTTAGATTGTATTTACAAAACATTTTCAGACGAGAAAGGCTTGCGCTTGAGGTTAAATATTTCCTTACCTGCTAATGTAGTACGGACTGCCATTCATTATTTACAGATATGTGTAAATCCAGTAGACCTCGTTGTATGAAAGAAAGGAAAGAAAAATAGGCCTATATGTTATAGAAACGCCTTGCCTCGGCAATTCTCACTTGAATAGTTTTTTTCGTGATATGTTTGTTCTCCTCAGTTATTTTTAAACGCACGGTAATCAGTACGATATTTACTGTATGATTTTGGGAACATATAGCAGTTTCATATTGCATTTGTTTTTAACCGTATGGACCATAGATATAGTATGAACAATGGGATGTTGACGCGTGATAACAACTTTTTACCGAGCTTGACGGTCGTCACCGCGGCCGTTACCTACATAGCGGCCACCGCACTTCTAGGAAACAATAGCTTTACGAACTTGAATGAAGTCACGAGCTCGAAGTGTTGCAAGGAAAATTTTGCTATAAAAACGCATTAAACTTATAAATAATATATATTACACTTAACTAAGTAACTAATTATTAACTATTATTATATTACTATTTATAACTAATTATTTATTTATTAGGCTTTCTTATTATCACTATCATATTTCGTTTTGGCGACTTCGAACAAAATCTTGGACATGTTATCCCCTGTTTCTTTGACCATGGAGGTGAACTTGCTGTTGGGGTTGCTAAGCAAAGTGTGCGGGTGGTCGAACTCGATGGCCAATCCCTGGTCCATGACCAGCACCCGGTCGGAGTCCATGATGGTGTTCAGCCGATGCGCGATGGTAAGCACCGTGCATGAGGCAAACTGACGACGGATTGTCTTCTGGATCAAAGCGTCCGTTCTGTAATGGAGAAATGCATTATTAATTCGCGTAGTGATTATATCCACCGGTTGTTACGAGTCAGGATTAAGTAGTAGGTAAGAATAACCTGTTAAATGACGTAATTACAGACACAATTAAAAAGCCATTGTGTATCGCGTAGATCTACGTTCTACGAAGGGATAAAAAAAGTAATTTTTTTTTTTGTTTTAAGGTTGCGGAAACTACAAGGGCAGGGGCACTTAAGGCTATAACCGTCCTAGCAATACAACTTCTATAGTGTCTCGAAATTACAATAATTTTCTTTTCTCAACCTCATATCTTTAAACCAGTTTAGATACTGTATATTAGATATTAAAACAGGATTTTTCTCTATAAACTCACTGAGGATCAACGTTAGCGGTGGCTTCGTCCATGATGAGAATTTTATTTGATCGCAAGATGGCGCGCGCAAGGCATACCAGCTGACGTTGTCCCATCGAAAAGTTGCTGCCACCTTCAGACACTTTATAATCTAGTGCCGGAATTCCCTCTTTAAGCTCCACCTTAAATGATAAATTCATTCAGTAATTAGTTTACTTCGCAAGTGCCGAGTTTCTGTTCAAGATATAATTAAATTAATCCTACCTGCTCCAACGCCTTCCAAATATCATCGTCATTGTAGTCGTTGAACGGATCCAAATTATACCGTAGTGAAGCAGAGAACAGGACTGGCTCTTGTGGAATTATTGATATTTTCGATCTCAAAAGCTGGGAACATAAAAAGTTATCGCTGCATTAATGTTCCAAATTAAAAAATAACTTGCACTCTTGAACTTGATAATGGCCCCTGAACAAAATTGCTCATTTCGAATATCTTAAAATTACATTAATAAAATTAATATAAATTTGTACTTAATGGACCTTTTATAAATTAATGGAGCGTCTCTCATTATTGTTAAAAGAAGTCATGATGATATTTTAACATAATTAATTCTTTGAATTCTTCGTAACAAAATGTTGTACCTTTTTAGCTATTCCTTGCGTATCAAGGTCGTCAATTTTGATGCTGCCCGTTATATCGCTAAGGCGGAACAGAGCCGCTATTAGTGATGATTTACCAGCTCCAGTTCTGCCTACCACTCCAACCTATAAAATGATTTAGTACTTAAGCGTTTATTACAACAGTACACATAATTTAAATTAAATGGCAAAGAATATTGTGTTGTTACCTTCCATCCGCTTTTGATTTCAAAGTTCAAATCTTTCAGCACTGGTGGGTCGTCGGCGGCATACTTGAGGTATACGTTTGAGAATACCAAATTACCAGCAGTTGGCCATTCTATTGGAGGTTGTGTTGCTGGAAAAAGTATGTTTCAAATTAAGCAGAGTTGGCGGAATCAATAGAAATGTTAATGAGCCCCGCAAGTTGTATCTTAAAAATAATGACTAGAACGATGTTCTTACTTCCGTGGTCCATATATTCCTCTGTGGGTAGCTTGGTGTACTCCAAGACCCTCTCAACTGCCGTCATTTGTCCGAGGAAGTCGGCGGTGAACTTCGCCGCCATCTGCAACATCATCGTCAGTACCATGGACTGACTGACGGCCAGGCCCACGCTACCAACCGGGATCACATCATCTGGAGAAAGAGCACATTATATAAAGGATATTGCAGGAATAGTGAGGAGGTTTCTCTCTCTCCAATCCTAACCACTTTTGCTTCTTGTTCTTGATGATGTTGGGCTGCTTCTTTTATTATATGTATTAATGTATATTATATGTATTAATGTGTATATATGTATTACATCGTACATTTTGCTTCACTAAGCAAATTGATAGGTACCTAATCTTAGCGATATTATTGTTCGATGATAACATCTTCCTTCTCATAAAAATCTTTATTTAGACAGAAGTAGAAAAACAAAAGCTAAAAAGCAACTAAACTATCAAAAACATTTTTTTTTAATAATAACAAAATATTAAAAAAACGAGTATAGGAAAGGACCTACTTATAGAAAAAAAAATAATTAAAAAGTACATACCGAAGTCACCCAGAACGAAGATTGCCATCACAACTCCGAGGTAAGCCAAGCAGAGACCGTCCAAATACAATCCAAATGCAGTAGAACCTCCAAGGAACGTATAAAAAGCACTAGTGTGAAGATTCTGTAACATTTAAAGAAGAAGAAGAAGAAGAAGTAAGTAGGAGCCAATATAAGAATTTTTTTTTAAAGGGGTCAAATCTAAACCGAATACTGCTTACCTGTGCCTCATCAAATGTTTTGAGCAGTCTGTCCTGGGAACCCGAACTTCTAATGGTGGAAAGTCCAGAAATAGTTGAGTTTATCATTCCAAAAACTGGACTTTTTGCTGTGGGAAAGAGTTCAGATTATAAAAGGTGTTACAGACGGTTTTGATAGCAGAAGTGACCATAGTCCGTAAATTATATACTTACTAGTTCCTTCCAATCGTTTTATAGCCTGAGCAGCATTCAGGTACAATCTCAGTAGAAGAACAAAGACTACCATCAGCACGGCAGTGGGTATCAGCGTCCATGGTAAAGCTATGGCGTTCAACACTAGCACACTGGTCAGCGAAAGGTACATCTGAATGGTTTCCAACATACTTCGCGGTAGAAGCTCATCCATTGCTCCCATATCCTTTGAGAATCTGTTAAGGACACGACCTGTGGATGAAAGACTGACGTTTGATCGTAGCACAAACCAAAACAAAATCAACAAATTTTAAAGAAGTAGGTACTTCATCGTTCTCAAGCAAGTTACATTATGGCTGATTGTACCACTTTACCGCACGAAAACGTAGCCAGAAACGTCATTGAAGATGGCAATAGGTATTGCACTGGCTACTTTGGATATTGCCATTGTAATCTTTGCATAAAAGTTAAAGCTTAATTACCGTAACCTTGGCATATGGCCAGTTCTAATTACAAATTTCAGGGAATCGTTTTACAGTTACTAAGTAGGCTTCATTACGACTCATTGTATAGAAGCGGTATTTGAGAAGACTCATGTTCTTCTCAAAAATCGCTAATAGTGGCAAATAAACCGAACTGATGTTAGACGTTTCATAATAATTAAGACCAAGAGCCCTACGGCATAAGAGGTTCACTATAGATATAACACTATTGATTTCTACTTACCCGAAGGGTTGGTATCGAAAAATCTCATTACGGCCACTATCAATTTCTCATAAATGATATTATGAAGATTTTCCGAAGCTCGCATAGTCATCACTACGAAGGCAAAAATTCTAACGTGTGTCAAAATAATGATCGTCAATATCACTCCGCCGTAGACATAGAGGTACTGGGCTGTTGTTAGTAAACCGATTTGAGCGTTCATATCCGTATCTAGAATATAAAAAATAAAAACAATTAATATATTAGAAGGTTCCTCATTATGAAACTATGGTTATTTTATCCACCGCTCTCGTAAGAATCTTGTGAGTAGAAAAGCAAGCGGAGGGTCGTGTAGGACGTAATTTTTTCTAGTTCAACTAAGAAAATAGGTGTAAAACTGTTTTTTTGCAAGCAGGACCTAAACATCAGCAACATTGAGATATTTCGTTAACGTACCTACAACTTCTCCATCAGGTAATCCTTGTTCATGAGCATCAACTTGGTTGGTCCTAAAATCAAAGTGTTCAATAAGTAATTAATACTTCATTGAAAGTGACGCTGACATTCTAAATCAGTTGTGAATGTGACATACGCTGCTTAATTTTGATTAGATAGTGTTTAGGTGATTACGTCTCTTACCAGAAACTCAACCAAAAATCTGTGGTGGTGGCAGCAGCCTGCGTGATGAGCAGCACACTAAAGGCCATGCACACGATACACCAGGAGTCGACCGAGCTCAGGTACTTCTGCAGCACCTCCCACTTCAAGCTACCCGACGCCCTCTCTTCTGCCTCTAACACTTGAATTTTCTCCTCTCCGTCATTTTCATCGCTTCTTATTGAGATCTTTGATATTCCTCGCATCATTGGTGGTATTTCCTTATAAGAAACACAACCAATATTATTACAGGTGTGTTATCCCTTGTACTTCAACATTACGTATTCAATTGCGTGCTTTGTAAAATAAATTTCAGAATTGTAAGAATATTATAGTGACGGTAAAAAAGTCCACGTATTTACGTACGTTTACATTCTTATTTGGTTGTGCTTTAGAAGCATGTTCAACGATGTAGACAAGATAATGTTGAAAGCTGTTTTCTGGCAAACGTTCAAGTCGCCAGTTGAAAAGGAAAACACTAGATTTTGGGTGTGTACTTACTTTTTTTTCGATATCTTCACCATCACTAGCTTGGTCGGATAGAAGAAGTGAGAACTCGGTTCCAGACTTGACGAGCTCATCATACGTTCCCATATTTTCAATGGAACCCTGTTAAAATGTAATAATTTATACATATAAATAAAAATAAATTGCCGCATGTATGAAAGATCACTTAAAAACGGCTCGACCGAAACGGCTGTTTTTTTTGTTGTGTTCGTAATTGTCAGGACAAGATTTGTATAAATTTTTTTTGCAAAAACTTTCGGAAAAGTCGGCAATTTAGATGGATAAAGAGACATGAAATTCACCCGGGCGATGTCGGGTACAAGCAACTAGTTTAAGCCAGCGATCGTTCACAGCTAATCAAGGGCTTGTAATGACAACTAGAAGGAACGAACACCTTCGATCATTGCCATTATCATCCATTACTCTTGCTAGACGGATAAGTGTTCGTGGTTTGTTGTCTTAAAACAGAAAAGTTGCGACGCATTTTTTTTGCATACAATGTCGTTGTATCTGAATAGATATCATCTCAGTAATAAAAGGCAAGAAATTATTTGCACCATATTAAGATAAACAAGTTAAGTACCCAGTTCTACCCTTTTGTCGTGCTTTTAACGTGCACGTATTTCTACATCGTTCTCACATGGTTAATTTCAACATGAATGATGTAATCAAATATTTTGTAACAATTTTATGATTTAAAAGAGTGTCCATGGAGTTTCTTGCCCGTTCTTCTCCATAGGTACCTACGCTTTGGAATGGGCAACTAGCTACATCTTTCTGACTGACCGACCCTTTGACAGTTCAAAAGTACCTGTAATTGGTTTAGTTGAATTAAATGATTTGAGTTTGAGTTTGTCAGAAAAAGGATTTCAGATGATACTAGATTTCAAAGACGTAAAATATTATTTAAAAGGTCCAATTTCATGCAATGCCATTAATCAATTTCGGCTTTGAAAACCTGCTGTGCTAGATTGACTCGTTTGATACCTAATAGTTTTTATTAAAAAAATAAGTTAATATTACATACTTTGCTTATCTTTCCTAATACCTAATACTGTTTTGCAACGTTATTCATTCATTGTGGTAGTCAATGAACGAATAATTTTGAAGAACTCTTTGTCAGAAGCTCGTCCGGGGTTCTACCACATGCCTACTGCTATCGTTAAGAAGCATTCATGCGTTCTGCACCCTAATTGCGTAACACACTATCAATCGGAATCTGAATCATTTTGAAGCAAATTGCTAATCCATTGCTTCATAAGTTCGAAAAATTTGTCTGCTCAACACGTAAATAACGCAATGAATGTTGTTGAACTGTCAAAATTAAACCGATTCCGATTGATCGTGTGTTACGCAATTGGGGTGCTGGTTTGAAGGGTACCGATGTGATGTAAGGATAGAGACATTAATAATAATAACAGTCCTCTAGACAGAATTTCGGCCATGGCGGCCAATTTCAGCGGAAGACTAGCCATCTACTTGGGAGATTATTATAGTGCACAAGTGTGTGCATATTCACATTTGCACTCACTCTTCCCTCACTCTCAAAGTCCGATGGGATGGTATTCCGACACGACCGGAGAGAGATCAGGCGCAGGACCAACGGCTTAGCGTGCTTTCCGAGGCACGGGGGAACACGAACACTTGAGATATTACAAAGTTGTAAAATGCAGTTTCGTTGCTTCTGGAACTGCGGCGAGATGTCAATAGGCGACGGTGATGACCACTTATCGTAAATTGAACCGTGTCCAAGTTTGCCACACAACAACATAAAAAGGTAATTAATTCTATTTCCACTTACCTCATTCAGAACTACAATAAAATCAGCAGCTTTGAGGTAGTGGATCTGATGGGTGACCAGCACACATGTCCGTCCACCGAGATAGCCTTTGATGCAGCCATCAAACAGCTGTCTGCCAACGTTTGAATCCACTGCCGATAGTGGATCATCCAGCAAGTAGATGTCAGCCTTGAAAAGTTGCAAGGATTTAACTTGTCATACGACATAAAAGTGTCATAGGTACTTCTTTGGTAAAAGGTGTTACGTTGTTTGTAGTGTTTTCATGACCATCCAAATGTTAAATATTTGTTGTAATTGGACAACTATGGCTACTGCTAATCATCATTGTAACATCTTTGTATCTTATTATTCTTCGACTCTTTAATCACGAATTTCAATGGTATGAATCGAGGTAAGATAGATAGAACCTCGTAGTTATTGCAAGCTACTACTTAGTACAACATTTCCTTTCTTGAATCTATATTCAATGTCTTTGATATATAATTAAGGTGTTGAAACATTATGATGTAATTCGTATTATTTTTTTTACATTCCACAATTAAATACGATTAGCAAAGGTTCGCAGAGAATCTTATAATACAATCAATACTTTAGAATAGATGACATATACATATGTAGGTAGTACGTCTTATTATTTCCGTCTTATTACACGTAACTATACAATGCAGTTATAATAAATCTACCTTATCAGTTAATAGCCCGACGATTAAACTTACGAGAAAGTTATCAATGAGATATGTCTACCAAAGATAAATAATAATATCAAGTATCTACTATCAAACATGTGATAATTTAAATACATCAAAATTTCAAGCAGATTAAGAATAAAATAAACACATTTCAGCATACACCTGTGATAAAAATCGTTGGGCGTGTAAATTACCTCACGATAAATGGCTCTGGCCAAATTAATCCTGGCTCTTTGACCTCCTGATAGAGAAACTCCTCGTTCTCCAACTAAAGACAAGTCACCATACGGGAATTGTTTGAAATCTGGTTGTAACGAAGACACCTTGCAAACCTGCAAGCAAATAATAAAAAATAAAACAAATGAAAAAATTTAACAAACCATGCCAGCTCGGATTGGGGTGAATTAAATATCAGCGGGAAAATTGACTCTTGTCATAAAATTTTAACGTCTCTCGCACAATCTCTGTTTCTGATTTAACATTATATTTATTTAATATTTTTATTTCCGGTGAAGCGGATAGCAGAGATAGCCATCGTCAACAATCTGCATCGATAAACAAAAACTCTTCGATTTTTTTCCTTTACAATAAGCCCAGGTTGGCCGTTTTTCCGGCGGCGATTTTTTTTTGCGCACTGTACTTTCAACGCACTTCTTAGCGCCGAGAGTTGAAAATCCAAGAGTGTGTTTTTATGACGCGCTGGGATGCCCTCTGTTGGATTCTTAATGCTCGGCTCAACACCGAGAGTTGAAGATCCAATATGCGGAAAATCTCGCCGCGATATTTTTATGTCCGTCCGAAGGTGGACTTGAAGTACCAAACCAATCAAACACTTTGTCAAAATGTGGTTACTGTTCGAAATATTAAACTAAGTACCTCTTTGTATTTCGTAACATCATAGGGCAGTCCAAATATAATGTTTTCCCGCACAGTCCCCGGAAATAGCCAGGACTCTTGACAAGCGTAAGATAACTTTCCAGATATGTGTAGATTACCCATAGTCACCGGTAATTCTCTTAAGATTAGCTGTAGTAGAGACGTCTGTAACGACAATATATAATTAATTAAACACCGAAACGTGGAAAGGAACGCAGAAAAGAAAAAGAAAAGTTTCGATAATTACCTTTCCAGAACCTACAGGTCCAATGACAGCGCACAATTTGCCCTTGCGAACCCGCAACGATATATTTTTAAGCGTCATTTCCTTAGTATTATCATTGCTGGTCCAAGATGCGCTAACTTTATTGATTTGTATAGGATAGTCAGCCATATTAAGTTCTTCAGTGGTTTCTTTCGGAACAACAACGTCGGTAGAAGAGTACTTCTGAGGTAGCGCGATGCGTGAGTCATCCAATTCTCCTTTCTTGGAGTTGAACATATTTGTATTAACACCATTTTTATGCATTCTTGGCTCAACTTGCATGTCTGTTCGTTCATCTGTTTACAAAATAAATAGTTAAAAAAAAAATCAACTGTACAGAAATGAAACAACCAGAAGGCCAATTCTAGTGGTTTAAAACGTTCAAAATCTAGTCGCAGTCTCATCTCGGCGACAAACAATTATGTCAAAAACTTGTCAAAATGTAGGGAAATTTGAAGTATTTTTTGACAAATTGAGACTAAGATCAGACTGTGAACGTTCTTAAAATTACGAGAATAGCCCCTCTGGTCGTTGGCGTTCGTAAAGGGGTGTGCCTGAAAGTCACACATCACTAGAAATGTAGTTGTATCTTTTATTCAACACGGCACGGCGGGAATGCCAACGACCTTATTGTGGATTCTACTATAGCACAATATTTACCCATCACGAGGAAGCCCTGTATGCGCTCGAGAGATACCAGCATCTCGGAGAAACTTGCTATTGCCATTGGTAAGATCATTGTAACGTTCATTTGAATAATACTGAAGTACTGTTGAATAGGGTAAATCTGAAAATAAGAACGTTATATGAAACAGATAGGATGGACAAAGTTTAGATTTTGCAAAAGACAACAGCAATATTTGAGTAATTACCGTTGTGGCAGTAATCTTGGTGCCGGTGAGTGAGAGGGTTAATACTGTGAAGAACATGATACTGCGGTCAGTGAACAACATAAACCCGAGGAACATGCTCCGAATGAAGATTGATTTCCTGAGGGCACTCATTTCGAAGGCCCGCGCTGCCTGCACGACCAGCTGGAAGGGTTTCTCCCAAGCGTACATTTTGATGACCTGAAATATAAATAATTTGGTGTGAACTCGGGCCCAGTGTTAAGTACTTCCGTGTAAATATGAATCAGTGTTTTCTGCTGAATACGAAGGTACAATTATTTTGTTCATATTTATGTAGTAGGTAAGTAAAACAAAAGAGCTTCGTTATGTACCTGTATACCGTTAATAATTTCACTCATCAACTTAATTCTTTTATCCGTCCTCTTAGCTGTAGAGCGTCTAACAACAGCAGTGAGCTTCGTCAAGCCGGCTAAAAAACAACAGAGTATTGGTTAATATATTTCTGAGAGACTTCAGCAGGATTTAAAAAGATATTCGATAAGTTGCACTATGTACCTTGGAGAGGCAGAATTAATATGACGACTCCAAAGAGGCCGACAAAAGGCGGCCATCCAGCAGCTTCGTACAAGAAGTAAAGGACGACGGCGGCTTGAATAGGGACCACCCACAAGTAGTGCAGGAACATGAACCCGTAGTCGAACCTCGCGATGTCGTTCGACAGCAAGTTCACTAGCTTACCTCCTGCCACATTGCCCACTGAAACTTGACTCATGCGGAGTAACTAAAAGTAAAAGAAAACCCATACATTTGGGCTACATAACGTGGCTCCACAACAAACATACACTTAGATAACCCTTTAACCGTAGTCCTGTTACTATGCTTGATGTTAACAAACCAGAAAAATATGTAGGTTAATTAGATTCTTACCTTTCTATACAAAAGCGAGGAGCAGGCAATCTTGATTTTCATACTGAACCGCATCACAAACAATGAGCTGTGATGCTGGCACATAAGGGTCACGAAGTTGAGCCCTAGCATAGCGAAAGCATAGAACCCAGCATCCCATTGAGTCATCGCACTGTCTACTGACCAGTAGGAGAGGAGCTGGGAAAACAGCAAGGGTTGAGCTGTCCTGTGAACATATCATTGAATTCTTAACTTGTTATGAAAGACCATTCAGTGCGATGTGTTTGTGAATGTTTGAGATTATGTCAGTAAAACAATAACGAGACAAATAATAATTGAAAGCACCTTTACGCAATCTTTTTATTTTTATTTTATTTTATTTATTCCGAAGAACAAACAATAACACATTATATTTTACAAGGAATAGAACATAAGGAGTTATACAAATGTGTAACCAACAACGTTCTCCACAGATACAATTTTGTTGTTTTACTACAGAATACAATCAAGGATATGAATGCTTATCTATATACGCATATCAAATAGTAAATGATGTACTTTGATCTCTTTAATATTATAAAGAGACAAGAATAAAAGCTTCTATGTAACGAGAGCTTTTATAAGCTCTCCTTATTTTGTTTCTGAATATTTCTTAATACGTTCTACAAACCAATGTCATTCTAGTAAAAATGTGTTAATTAATTTATAAACTGGTTATCTTATAGACCAACCAACATTTTAAACAATTTTTACTATGGGACTAACCCGGGGTCAATAGATCGTCAAGAGAGACAAAAATCAGCTGAAGTGCGATTCTGTAACCATCTCACCGTGATAACTTAGATGAAGGTAGCGTGGAGTGAGCCGTCATTCCAACTAATGCTAGGAATTAACAATATTAAATAATTAAAAATAAAATCATTTAATTCGAGTATCATTGACATAATACAAAAAAAATACACTCATACAGTCACATTACATACACAAAAAACCACTAATTAAATTCAATTACAATAAATTACAATAATAAACAAATAATCAAAATTAAATTACCAAATTAAAATTTACTATTGACAGCTCACTCTAGTTTACTTCACTTAACTTTTCACGGTGAGATTTTACAGAATCGATCGACTGCTTTATAGATTTATGTTCACATAATACAGGGAACATATCTTTTTGCATGCTCAAAACGAATAAATGAAAATTATATATAATGTTGCATACCTGGCTGTGGATATAATAAGTATAAATATTGCTGCAGGCATATAGGAAAGCCAGTACGCCCTCCGTAGTGCCTTCCATAGCGATGGCTCCCGGTTATTTAGTGTTGCTTCTTCTAACTCCTCAAACCAGTATCTAGAAAGTTAACAAGAAATATAATAGATCGAACCTTACCCCTATTGAATCACTATTATCCCTGATATTTAAACTGTAAGTCGGTACAAGAATTCCTCTAAAAATCTTTTAAAGCGAAAACGATATAATTTTGTAAAAAAAATCATAAACTATCTTGAAAATTGTGTTAGCTCGCTAAAGTAAACACGAACAGATTACATTTTCTGAACGTGCTACAAATACTTATCTGCAAAGTTATTTCTCGTTAATATGGCTAAGGTACGAAGCTTTTAACCAATTTACGAAGTCTCTCAAAGCCGAAAAGAGATCGATGAAATATCTTTCTCCTCGCTCTTACATTCACATGACAAAATCTCGTTAATTACTATAATTTGCTTTGTTGTAACGAAATGTATGGAAATATAATGATAGTCTAGTTTTGTTAGAAGTAAAGTACTTACATACTTTACAATACAATTATTGTATTTACACAAGCATCTTTGAGGTCAATGGTGCTCATATAGCAATTTCGAGTAAGTAGTTTACTAACTGTACGGTAATCTTCTAGTTTAAAGTGTTCTGTGAAAATAAACTTATTTAATTGTTTTAGGTTTAAGATAAATCTGGTTCCACTATTAGGTTTAGGTACTGTAAAAATTTTTGAAAGGAATTGTCCTTCACATGGTTCTCAACAAGTTATGGCGCCACTGTTCAGTAACAGTTTTAATCATTAAAATCATCAGTACAACTCACTAACTTCAGATTGCCTAAGGGAATGAAGACGTTCGTCATGAATTCATAACATTTGAGGCCAATTCTAACTTACAGAGTTGTATTGATGATTTTTTATGATTATAGGTAATTCTATAAATACAACAATATTTGTACAATACTTGTACTGCGAATCATATTTTGCAAATTGCAAAAAACTTAAGTACATTTTAATTTCTCGGGCTATCTAAATACTAAGGAGGCCTTTTCGTCTCTTGGTACTATAATAAAAATTTAAGCCCTGTGTACAGATACCCCATATTGTAGAAATGCATTAAAAATAATTAGTCCGCCATCTTGAGTGTTCCACCATGTTGGATTTAGAATAACGTCACACAGCTAACCATGTATTGACGTCCAAACTGAATGTGTGTACAAAATTTCAGCTCAATCGGTTGAAGATATCTGAGCGGCTATTCTCGTAATTTTAAGAACGTTCACAGTCCTGTCTCAATCTGTCAAAAATACCTCTGATTTCCCTACATTTTGACAAGTTTTTGACATTTACTTGTCGCCGAGATGAGACTGTGACTTATTGAACGTTTTAAATTACGAGAATTGACCTTCTGCTTCAAAATTGAGTTGCAAGATTCCACCCAAACAAACATAAATACATTTGAAGTTAAATAAAAGCTTGTAAAATATACAACATTTAATTCAGTAATCAAATGAAGCAGGTACGCAAATACTGTATTCTCTAAATGTTCCTATATTAATGACGACGAAAATATTATGCAATCTTTCTTCTTTTTTTGACATTCTGAATATCAGCACAGAAGCAAAGAAACCTACCACGTCTATGCATCTTTCTGAATTTAATAGCATAATCAGCGTATACTGTTCCCACTGCTGGTACACAGCCCTCCTCTCTTAGTACATATGTATGTATGTACATTATAGGCTGATTATGTAGTTTTAACTTATTAGTCACTGAAGTTAAAAATATATAACATTTAATTCAGTTCTAATTAAGGGAGAGGGCTGTAATCTACCATGCGGGCCCAGTGCGGGTTGGTGAATTTAAAATTGTGATATCTCCAGATTCAGTAGAATTTTGCAATCATCATAATAAGTTGAAATGTTTATACACTTTGTTTAATGAACTATTGCAGAAAGTGCGTAAAGATAAACAGCAAGCATTGTAAGTAAGCAAAAACATATTACACGCGGTGCAGGCTCTCTATACAAATATTTGTGCGCATGAAGGGACGTATCAATTGAAAGACGGAAAACACGACATGTGCACAGAACGGTATCGATCCGTTCGGAGAGGTTCCCTATTGTTTGCTAACATTTTCGATAGCCCACATTCGTATATTCTATTAACATTATCTAAGTTGTGACGATTAAAAATTTTTTTTTTAATTTGCAGCAGTGTGTTACACACAAGTTTTTATTTAAATTCTTACCTTTCAAAATATTCTCCTTGATTTTCTGAATTGTATCGTTTACTGGGAATGACTAAATCTTCTTCCTCCACTTCTCTTCTATTACCATTAATGAGCACAGGGCATATCCACCAAATAAAAATACGCGATAGAATGTTCGGTTTTTTTCTTTTTCTACGGTTCCCTTCGTCAGCAGTATTTTGTTCATTATTTTTATATTCTTTGTTCATTTTGAATTTTTACTAAATATTATTTCACACACTTATTACAACTTATACACATTTGTACTATTTTTGTTATAAAAATATTCTGAACATGACGCTGGCTTAATGTGAGCAATTATTGCAATCTAAATATAAAACACACCCGTGTTTCCACTAGGTGTCTAATCGTGTATTAATGTCGTGAGCTATATAAGTGATAACAAACATAAAGATACATGTACCCACCAGCAGTTATCACTCTTTTAATACTTACCTAAATTCTTAATGATTATAGCTTTTTTATCGATATTTATATCGCAGTGATTAGCCTAAATAATCATATTGTAACTGCGCAAGCTGGCTATGTGGAAATCATTGAAAATCTCTTTTTGAGATTACAATATGAGCGTCCTGTATTAACGGCCGTGTTGTCCTTGTGATGGATGCAGGTCTGCGGGCAGATGCGAATCTGTGACATCATCAGACACCGGCAAACATAAACAAAGGTAAAGAAAATATTGTTTTCTTTTAATTTATATGTGGTGTTTTTCAATCCTTACCGAATTTGTATTTTTTGATGACACGGATTGCTAGTAGGTTAGGTAGGTACGGAAACAAGCATTTTAAAACGTATTATAGTATTAATCGTTTAAAGACATTCGTTTGAACTTTATATAAGTATTTTATTGAAATTGGTTTCCAGTCTCATTTTTTCAGCTTATCCAATAATACGAGTACCAACACATAATCAATTTGAGACTGAAAAGATTTATCTAGGATTGAGTATTGATTAAGGTTAATAAAAAACGTTTTATAGAAAATTTTATCAGCTTTCTTTGGAACTAGTAAACTATGCATTAGTAACATTTTTAACTTAAAAAATAATATAATACAATAAAAATAACCATGTCAAAAAACTCAATTAACATTTATAAGTATGTTTTATATGTTATTTAATTTTTAATAACTAGTATTGGCTCCGAGGGCTCTGACCACAGCTTCCAGCCGGTTTGGCATACTGAACAGAGGTTTCAGAGCCGATGTCAGGGAATATTCTCCCATTCTTCAATCAGGGCCTGTTTTAGTGCCCTGAGGGTGGTAGGTGGTGGTCTGCGGCTTCTGACTAGCCTCCCTAGCTCATCCCAGGTGTGCTCAATCGGGTTGAGATCAGGAATTCTTGATGGCCAAGCCATCACGCTGATACCAACCTCCTGAATATACTCTTGCACGATCTGAGCCGTGTATGGCTGGGCATTATCATGTATCAGCATCGATCCATCACCCATATTTGCTAAATACGGCCCTGCATACTCGTTGAGAATCTCTTGAGCATATCTTTCCCCATTCAGAGTGCCATTTTTTATGGCCACTAACTCTGTGCGACCTTCTGAAGATATGCCAACCCATACATGTACACTGCCTCCACCGTACTGGACTCTTTCTGAGAAGCAGTCTTGCAAGTATCGCTCACCAGGCCGCCTGTAGACACTTAGCCTTCCATCAGAAGTGTAAAGTGAGAATCGAGACTCATCTGTGAACAAAATTCTTGACCACTCTTCTTCATCCCACTTTATGTGTTCACGGGTGTATCGCAGTCTCGCTACTCGATGCTCTCTCTCGAGATAAATGAGAATATAACGGTCTTCTCGGGCACTAGTACACCTGGGTCTGCCATTACAAGGTCTCCTCAGATGGTTTCCAGTCTCTTCCTCTTCGCTTCACCTTCTGGACCGTTCGTAATGTCACAACCCACCATTCTTGCAGTAGGACGCATACTGATGCCTAGTTCCAGAAAAGTCATGATCCTAGCACATTCTTCAGGTGAAAGAGGCATGATAAATAAAATGTATGTGCTGTTGTCTAACTTAGCTTTTGTAACAAGACTCATCGATCATCGATCAAGAAAAAAATTAAAAACAAAAACAAAAAATGAATGGTAAAATTGTAATTCGAAAAGGATTATTTTTGTTTTTAAAGCTCTTTTCAGCCGTTTCTTAAAAGAAGGTTCTCGACTATGAAGTTTTTATATACAAAATTAAACTCTTTTTCGATTCCTTTTTATTTCGAAAGTATATCTTGTCTACTTAAAAAGTTATACCAATTTCAAATGTGTGATACTTAGTTTTGCAGGCCAGTGTAGTATCAATAACAATCGCGATAAGGCAGGGGGCCTACTCCGAAGTGCAAAGTGCGAATGTTCGGATCGGACCGACACATGGCCGACCGAATATTATTGAAAAATGCGAAAAAAGTTCGGATAGGTTCAGTTGGGTCGGGATCATAGTCAATATTCGAAAGATTGTAGGAGTGTGGGATCGGAACCGACCGAACAAAATAGTAACTTCGTAGCAGAAAACGGCCGAACATTCGGCCGATACTACTTCGGAGTAGACCCCCTGATATCTATGACGATCGATGACAAGTAAATATTACACTGAGACTAGATATCAGTGCACCACCGCGCCGTCCACGACCTCAGGTGAGACAGACTGATAACGTAGCGTGTACTTTCATCCACACGGCAGAGTTACGGCATTTTGCTTTACGTATGTACCTAGTGTCATTTATGAATCTGTAGGAGATAGGAATTCCAGTGGTTTTCAAGGGCGTTGATGTCAAAAATGAGAAAATAAAAATCCAAAATGATAGCCACGAAATTATATAAATGATGCGTCGGTATCTCTTAGGAAGGGTAGTGGCTCAGTGGTAACGGAAGCGACTTACGAGTTGTAAGTCGTAGGTCGAACCCAGATAACCGCTTTGCTTTGTGTAAATTATTCATCACCACTGCTCTCGAAACGGTTTAGGAAACCAGCGTAAGGAAACCATCATTTCCTGGAACCCAAAATTTGTAGACATGTGACATTCTACCAACCTGCACTCGGCCTGTGTGGTGGATCACTGCCCACTCCCTCTCACTGAAAGGAGGCCTGTGTCCCAGCAGTGGGAACATTATAGGCTGATTATGCTGTGTTGTATCCTGTTTCCATGTAAACCAATCTAAGAATTTTAACAGAACACTATTGGTCATAGCATCACGAATCATAGAAAATAACAAACTGTGTTGCTACATTCTGTGGCTGACAAGTAGAAAGATACCAAGCACAGTTACCTAGGGTTTATGTTGTGAAACAAAAACGGGATTACGAGTAATAATGTCTTGTCGGAAAGTAAAACCAGGTAGAAACCTGTACTTTCCCGCGATCCACTGAGCTGATTCATTAGTCCCAGCTACAACATTATTCCAAAGTCCATATTGGTCATCATGACACACAAATATGTAGTAGTATCTACCTACCGACACGAAAAACAATAGTTGTCTAAAAGTGAAATGATTGCTTCAATTAATCTGCCTATCCTTTTCCTAACTATGTTGGGGTCGACATCCAGTCTAACCGGAGTAGCTGGATCTGGATATCAGTATTTTACATGGAGCGACTGCCTATCTGACCTCCATAACCCAGTTACTAGGTAACACGATACCTCTTGGTAAGACTAGTTGTCAGAATTTTGGGCTTCTGACTACCCGTGACAACTGTCAAAGACCTATGAATGACAGCCAGACAGACCAACGGCTTAACGTGCACGGGAGGGTCACGATATGTAATGGTAATAATCACCCATCCACGAACCCAATCCGGCAAGGGTAGCTAAATCTTCAATCGAGCCGTGTGGAATTCAGCCGCGTAGTACCTAATAACAAATGTGGAAAATTAATAAGAAAATAAGGCTTTGCCAATAACGCTTGTGGGTTATTGGATTACATGTCAAGAGCACTAGGTATTAAGCAAGACAGTTCATCACCTGATATACCTATAGTTACTCGAGACAATAAACCAGAATAGGTATACCTATGTTTGTTTCTTGTGTACAGTAGTTACTCGTATCTATTTGTAATGTAAATAGTTGCTGTCTATTCGAGTGTAAGCCTGCTCGCTTAACAGTCTGCGTCGCCCAAAAAAGACTTTTATCAGCTGCGGCCTCGTGGATGACCAAGGGCTGACTTTTCAATGGTCAGATAACATTTACCTAAGTATCTGAAGAATTGACATTTTTTATACAAAAACTGTCAAATGGCAATTAAATTTACTTTTCTGATGAGATAACGGACTATTGAAAAATCAACCCTTAGAAAATTAAAAATTACGTCAGAAATTCTGCTGCCGCCTTTGGAACGATTAAATGCGGCAAAGTAATTTTTGAAAATAATCGATGTCTTATTGATGAAGAGCAGCCACAGAGTTGGATGGGTAAAGGTTGTGTAATGTACAGGGTGGCAGGGACAACGACGCCTAAACTGTAACCTTGCGTAGAAATTTTTCGTAGGTTAACAAAAATAAAATCTGCTGTTACATATTATAATAGTTCAGAATAATGTAGGTACTGAATCTATGGTAACAGGTTGTGCGTCGATGTCCCTACCACAGTACCACCCTGTATACCTACCTATTTAGATTTCTACTTTTCTAAATTAAAAAGGGGATATCTTCAAGACTACAATACATGTTTGAATAAATGCAATAACATCATTACAACGCGAAAATTATTTAAATATACATTTCATATCTATAAATATTATCTTAAGGTTGGATCATAACGTGACGCAGAAATAAGTAAATAGCAATATTATTCATAATGAAATTATTGCTATTGTACTGTATTTATGTATCCCATACATATTGATTAGCCTTTCACAGTATTCACCGTCTTGTCAGTCGTAATTATCACTGTTCACATAATTCGTCATTTATGACCTTTGATCAATACTATTATTGATCGAAGTTTATGACCGATTTCTATAATTTACGGTCCATTATTGGTTACAATTAAAACTCTTGTATCTATACCAATAATAAAGCAAATACCTCATAGCTTTGCATAGTAGAACCTCCCATATGGAAGTAGCTATCTCAGATAAAATTAGCTTACGAATCTTATTTACATGCCCAGTTTGGCAATAAAAAATGCTACCGGTATTGGTAAGCAAAACGATTCGTTTTTGTTTATAGGAACCGAGCATTACTGAGACACAATATATAAGCTATAGCCTGTTGCCATCAATTATAAGAAAAATATAGCAACCTTTGAAAATTTCAACAAGTGGTTGAAAAGCAAAAATGCTCAGTCATTTTCTGAGAATGTATTTTTGTGAACTGGCAAATAAACACAAGCCTTACACCTAGTGCAGTACCTTTTTCATGTTAAAAAAACACGGTTAGAAACAAAAATGGTGTCATCAAAAAAGTAATTGTTTCAATGGAACATGCTACCGAGACAAAAAGTAGCCTATAAAGCCTATTAAAGCATTAAGTCAGCCTTTGTATCTTTTTGGTGTGCGAAAAGTTTAAATCCTAACTAATATTATAAATGCGAAAGTAAGTATGTTTGTTATGCTTTCTTGCTAAAACGGCTGAACGGATTTGAATGAAAAGATAATGACCAAAAGTCGTACCAAAAAGTCACATGCATCAAGATCAAAATATTATAGTAATTATTTTCATAATTTTTTACGACATTACGCGCCGGGGATTTCATTTTTGAACAGGGAATTTAATTTAAAGTAAAAAAAGTGTTGATATTGTTTCATTCCCTTTACATGACGACATTCAGTTTCAAATGATATGATTAATTTATCCTTGAACTTAGACAGTGTCTTTTTCTTTGTCAGTTTGTTGTAAGAGTCTTATGCAACGCGTGAGTATTTATGATTGCGGCCTGAGCTGAGACGATGAGGACGTAAAGGCTCCTACAGACATTCAGAAATTCACAGTGTTAACACTAGAAATAAGGACAAACTACGTGCCCCCTTTCACCGGCTTCATAAGGTTCATAACTCAGTTGGGCTTGGTATAACCTTTTATAACAAGATGCCCTCTGCTTTGCTAGACTTGCCTTTTAATCAAGGCATACCTACTATTCCATGAACGACTTACACGATAAGAATAGTTGGTCGCCCTGGTTAACTCAAGACAATGTTAATGATCTTTAAATGTTTTTTAATGAGCTAATTGCAATATGTGGTTAGCTAGTGACCTCGACGATTGATCATATTATTCTTGCCTGAACAACCGGCAGCAAGTTCGTCATATTCCCTTAGATGTCACTGCATGTGGTAGCGTCGAGGGTCAGGTTGCATCCTTCCCTCAAATATGGCGAGGGGGGTAATGGCTGATCTTTGCGTTATGCTCGTGAACGGGTGCTGCTTGTGCTGACTGGTCATCTTGTCATCTGTCCATGGTTTTATTGTTGTTATTAGTATTAACTTATTTATTTACTAGCTTCTGCCCGCGGCTTCGCCCGCGTGGATGTCGGAAATTATCCCACGGGAACGTGCTAACAGGATAAAATGTATGTGCTTCCCCAGGATGCCATCTATCTCTATGCCAAATCAGAAGTTCAGTGGTTTAGGCGTGAAAATGTAACATACAGTTTCAAGTTCAAATCCTCCCCTTAAAAATTGAATTACCCATTTTTGTCCCGTCAGTAGTAAATTTTCGACCACTTTACATACTCATTATAGTACATGCCGTTCGCGATCAGCTGTGAGACGTAATTCCCTCTCAGTGAAGGTTTCGGACTCACGGGATAGTACATGCCGTTCGCGATCAGCTGTGAGACGTAATTCCCTCTCAGTGAAGGTTCGGACTCACGGGATTAGTACCTGCCGTTCGCGATCAGCTGTGAGACGTAATTCCCTCTCAGTGTAGGTTTTGGACTCGCGAGATAATGTATGCCGTTCGCGGTCAGCTGTGAGCCGCAATTCTCGTTGTGAAGCAATTTCAGCTTCTCGGGATAACACATGTTGTTCTCGGTCAATGGTAAGCCTTAGCTCTCGTTGAGAAGAGCTTTGAGACGCCCGTGATGTAGCTCGTCTCGCTCTGTCAGTTGCTAATCACATCTCTCTCTCGGGAGAGCTTACATTGGCTCGAGAAGTTGAGGCACTAACTCTCATAGAGTTTAACCGATGTGCTCTTTCCTCTGCCGATTCTTGAGAACGCCTATTTCTCATTCTCTTAGCTTTTCTCGAATTTCGAGATAAAGATAATAGTTTTTTAGGTGGCATTGATGCAGGCAAATGAAAATAAAGCTAAAACGTAAATGAAAATAAAATAATATAAAAAAGTGAACGTAAATTAGCCAAAACTTACCTATCGGTATCTAAAAATCTATGCGTACCTACTACTAAATAAGCAAAATAAAAATAAAATAAAATAAAAATAAAATAAAAAGCCTTTTATTTCTCGCATAATTAAAACAATAATAATTACGGATTACATTTAATAATATTAATAGATAGTAATGAGAATAAATAATGTAGTAATGAGTATAATATTAATTGAATTGATAAATTATATAACATAACATAAGACCTACTACTACTTCACCTAAAAAGAAATAAAATGTAAACTATGAATAATTTGTAATTTGAACGAATATTTAAACACTACTAAAATAACTAATACCTTTTTTAAAAAATAACAACAAAAGGAATCTAAAAATAAATTATCAAAGACTAAAAGTCGCGCTGATAAGCACGGTTTGATAATATCAATTAAGTATTGTCTGTCAATAAGGTCGAACGTTCTGAACGTCTATTCGCATCAACAGGCAAAAATTGTCTATGAAGCTCGCGTTCGGCGCCTTTTTATACCTTCGGCCGCGAGACGCGTCGAGCGTGATTCAGTAGGTATATTCACGCGCGATGGCTTATTATTAGCGTATTTCATGTATAACTTTGGTGTTTCTATACCGATTTCCATGATTTTTTTTTTATGGAATAGTTAATAATGTTAACTTTTTTAATTAGGGATGACTGAGAGTGTTATAAACGTAAGAGTAAACAAATTATATAATCAGAAAGCGTCGAACTGCTAAGCTATCGGGAGTTACACGTGTTATTGTGAGTCAACCATAAAAGATAGACATAATATGCTGTCGTGGGATATTTTTGGAACGAAGGTCCTTATCGCGCGTTGTGAAAGGGGGCTAGACGGAAAAAATTCTTACGAAAAGTTGTCACGACACAATCGCTACGAGTGCTACGCCGTAGCCGATGCGTAGATTATCCGCTACGCAGCTACGTCGTCGCAGAGCTACATAATAAATTATCTGCTCAACAACGTAAATTGATTTATAGAAGATTTTTATTGGAACGAAGTTTTGGAACGAAGTTCCTTATCGCGCGTTGTGAAAGGGGGCTAGACGGAAAAAATTCTTACGAAAAGTTGTCACGACACTTTTTGCTATAGTAAGCTATTTATTGGTCGGGCACTAAATTGCTATCGAAGGAGTCACGAAGTCGTCTGCGCTCCAAACGCTCTTCTCGCAGAGCCTCTTCCACCAAAAACATACGTGCTGCCATTTCGCTACAATTTCAAGTATAACACATTCACTTTAAAACTATAAACAAACATAAAACTCAATAAAATTGTAATTATTCATTAAATTCGATACTTACGATACTCAAACGATAGCTATTTTGTTGTCGTGTATTTTGACATTAATTTGACGCTGTAACTCTTGTCAAAATCAAATTATCGGTAGGTCTTTTCTCGTTCAGAGTAGGGTTTACGATACAACAAATGTCAAAATGAAGTTCAGTCGGATCGGACTGTTCGGTCGCGACCGACCGAACCAAATAGTAACTTCGTAGTAGGAAATGGCCGAACATTCGGCCGATCCGATTAATTTACCACTTCGGAGTAGACCCCCTGTGCGGCGTCGCATGTTTCTCTGTCTGTCTGTGAACTTCGTTCCATCCGAGTGTCCCTTGACACCTCTCAAGTTTTTATATAATTTTAAGGAGAACATTTCCGTCATACATGATTTCTGTGTAGCTTTAACCATTAAGGTTGCACACGCGACAAAATGGAGTAACTTCTCCCGTTTTCCCAACAATTCCCTTCACTGCACTGCTCCTATTGATTGTAGCGTGATGAAAAGTATAGTATAACCAGCTCAGGAGTATAAAAAATAATTGTACCAAGTTTCGTTAAAATCCGTCGAGTACTTTTTGTTTCTGTAACGGTTATACAGACAGACAGACAGACAAAGATTTTACTGATTGCATTTTTGGCATCAGTATCGATCCCTAATCACCCCTTGATAGTTATTTTGAAATTATATTTCATGTACAGAATTGACCTCTCTACAGATTTATTATGAGTATATAGAAGAAGATAGAAGAATTGACCTCTCTACAGATTTATTATAAGTTTTATAGATTTTATCATTTGTGACTTCAAGTGACAGCTATATGAACAAAACCCAGCAATGCATAAATATGTAAGCTGTCACGCTCTTCATGCCTGGAGGCTTTTATTTAGGTAGTAAGTTTTTTTTTTTTAATTTACTGAACAGACAGCTGTGCTGCTGGGGAGTTTGTTGCGCCACTTCTTCTTCCCAGCGATAGCACTAGGTAGTGGTGAAGGTGGGCATTTTTGGGGGATTGTCTTTTGTAATTTTTACGTTTGAAAAGTGCTGATTTTCAGCCTAGTTTGAATAAATGACTTTTGATTTGATTTGAGACAGGCGCGACGCTACCGTGCGACGCAATTTTTCATAGAAATTGTTTTGAACTTTCAATTAAACTAATATTATTGTTAGATTTATTATTATTCGTTATAAACCATTTATAAACAATTTAATAGTAGACATAATGATCCAGTATAGCAGAAAATATTTTGTTTGACTAAATTATTATACTCGTATCTTTGTACACACACACACGCACAGAGATAAAGGAAGGTTCAAATGAATCTTTTGGAATGCACCGGACACACTTTTGATATCAATGAGTCGCATGTGCATTTAGATTCTACTAAATTTTTCTCTATATGCTGTACCAACATCTTGACGTGACAAATAGGGACTTTATCACAAACACAGATCTCACACGTTTTTTGCGTATCGGGATCTGTGGCAGTACCGCTAATAAAAGAATTGTCGTCATTATCTATTGGCAACCCTGGGAAGTAAATAGAATTCGCGAGTTTAGCGACATTTGATCTTTCAGAAGTAACTGGTAAAGAGTTTTCATTCCAGTCGATTGGATAACTGCCACTATTAGAATACGCTGTTTCTAAACTCATACTATCGGCAACAGTATTTGCGGCATTGTTAATGAAATTTAGATTTTCTTGAGAATATTTCAGAATCATATCGTCTTCATTATTTAGTACTACAGATGTTGACGCTTCATCTGTGAGAACATCCATAGGAACTGAATGACGATTTACAAGGATATCACTATTTTTGTTTTGAGTGCCGTGCATTATGTAAGGAAAATTTTTGTTATTGATAGCCAGAAACCCTTTCCAAAGACTATCAATTTTATCATTATTGGCCTGAACTATAGATTTCATGCAGAAGCAAGGGCCAAGGGCATCTTCGCAACTACAGTTCACCGTACATCCAATATAAGGTGCACAAGGAATCTGTTTGTTAACCTCAAGGTTCTGTGCGTCTAGTTTGTTTTCATCATTATTACTCATTCCTGTTTTTGTTATTGGCTTTATACTCTCGACTCCGCCTGCTGAAAGGCATTTGGGTGATTCTTGGTCTATACCAATTGTGGGTAAGTCACAAAATTCACTTTTATTAATAGCTTGTTCTGCGTAAAGATTTACAAAGACTCCTTTATTTCCAAACAAATCTGGAAATTTCCGAATGTCCACTTTATCCGTATTGTAACAACAGTCACAAGTATTATACATGACTCCATTAGATTTACTGTCTGTAGTTATATAGTCCGTTTCTGTAGTTCGAGCATTTTTATTACTTTGCATGATGTCACATGATTTGGCTTCCATTCCCAAATTAGGAGGTACTTGAGATGATATATTTTCTTTAAGAATAATAGAGCCGTTTGAGTTTTGTTTTGAGAATTGCGTGACCACAGACAAGTTTTGAACTTTAACATCATTATACTTTGCCTGCGAAATATTTGTGTCTTTTTCGGGCAATTCTGTAGGAGGTAATACATGGTCTCCTATACGAACAATTTTTGTACGCGGCTCAGTACCATTTGTGCATTTGCAAATATCTTTCAAGCGTTGAAAATCATTTTCAATCAAGTTACATACTTCCTCTAAGACTTCCGATAATATGACATCTTTTCTATCGTTTAAAACACATAAACATTGGACACGTTTTATTTTTATTTTCAAATATTCTTGTAAAAGCCCATAAGCTCTGTTCCAACTGCCTTTATTTGGTAATCCTCCCGTGCAACCACATTTCATTTTATTAGCACAATCTGAAATTACTTGTTTAACTCTTTGCAAAATAGTCGAAAATAATTTTTCATCTTCTTCTCGGGGTATACATTTAGATTTACATGAAAATGATCTAAATTCTTCTAATTTTTCTTTAATGTGGTCCTCTAATAAATGAAAGGCATTAACTTCTAAATCTCTAGAATCAACCACATTAACACTGTCGCAACAAACACACGATTCTATGTTATCTGTATTATCGGTATGTCTAACATTTTGTGAATCAATAACTTCATCTTTATGTGTATTTTCGTGTAACTTATTATCAAAAAAGTTATTCATAAAGCTTGTGAATTCTTCAAATTTAGCTTTACATTCACATTTTGTCAAATCGTTAAATTTAGATTGGTCATTTTTTTCCCTTGTCAAATCATTGGCTTTCATTAACGAATTAGTTTGTTCAATGTTAGATAACTTTGGAAGTTTCCTTCGACCTTGAACATGTTTGTCTTTGGGAATCATTAAGCCATCGATTTTACGATCAACGGTTTTTAATTTTCTTGTTATTTTTTTATTGGTACTTAAATCATCTAAAGTAACACCCAAAAATTTGATAAAATGTTCACTACTAATTGAAAATAATTCTGTCTTTTGAGGAACGTTGCTCGTTTCAGATTTTTGTTTAATTTCTTTTTGGATATTTATATTATTGCTACTTTTTGGCTTGCTATTAAATTTATTAAATTCTGGAATATCCTTCGATCGCACTGCTTGGCACTGATTTGATTGAATTTGTAAGGATTCTTCAGTCTGAGACCTTTTATGATCTTTTTGCAGTTCTTGATATATTTTACAGTCACAAATATTTGTATTTATATACTGAAACGGAATATTGCTGCTAGCACCCTCGTATTTTTCTTGGTTATTCTCCTTGTTGGATTCAATGTTAGTTATACATTTACAGTTATTTTCATGACTCTTATCTAAATAAACGGTACCCATATATTCCGATTCAGTGGTGGCAGGCTGTTTTAAAAATGATCTATCCTGTTTATCAATCCTCATTTGAGCGTCTTCATAAATATCATTTACATTTTGCTTTTTATTACTTGGTGAGATCGATAAATCATTTTTTGAATCAATTTGGTTAAGAATGCGCATTGCCTCTTTGATTGTAGATTTAGAACATTTGCATAGACTGCTTTTAATATGTTTTATACATTTCTCTTGGGGACCCAAGTTATACTTCCATGAAGCTAATGTCTGTAAAAGTCTATCAATAGAAGTATTAGATGGCATTTTACGAAAGCATTTGCAGTTGCTATTACAGAGTTCAGATGTTACGCTGCTATTTTCTTGCAGTTCAGGAGACAGAAGATTAATGTTGATAGGTTTAGTTTGTTTTACAATAGAACTCTGCGGCATTATGACGTCTTTTAGTGACTTTCGCTTCCATGAGAATCTTCCACTGTTGTTTAAATGGGCATTCTGTAAACTTTTACTATTTTTTTGTGGTCCACATAAACATAGGTTAACTGCATACGATTGACCACGAAATTGTTTTTTGCTTTGTTTGGTGGGTTTTTCGTAAATTGAACTTTTTTTTAAACTTTTACAATCCTTCCTCCTATTAGCTCCAAATTTATTTTGATTTGAAGTCTTCGGAGATTCATTTCTTCTAACAGCTCCTAATTTCTTTTCATTTGAAGTCTTCGGGGATTCATCTTTCCTTGTAGCCCCTAATTTGTTTTGATTCGAAATCTTTGAGGATTCATTGCTCCAAGTACCTCCTATTTCGTTTTGATTTAAAGTATTCGGAGATTCAACTCTCCTAGTAGCTCCTAATTTATTTTCATTTGAGGTCTTCGGGGATTCATCTCTCTTAGTAGCTCCTATTTTGTTTTCATATGAAATCTTAGAGGATTCGTCTCTTCTAGCAACTCCTAATTTGTTTTGATTCGAAATATTTGGGGATTCATCGCTCCAAGTACATCTTATTTTGTTTTGATTTAAAGTATTCGGAGATTCATCTCTCCTAGTGGCTCCTAATTTTTTTTCATTTGAAGTCTTCGGGGATTCATCTCTCCTAGTAGCTCTTATTTTGTTTTGATTTGAAGTCTTTGGGGATTCATCTCTTCTAGCAGCTCCTAATTTCTTTTTATTTGAAGTCTTCGGGGATTCATCGCTTCTAGTAGATCCTAATTTATTTTCATTAGAAGTCTTCGGGGATTCATCTCTTCTATCAGCTCTTAATTCGTTTTGATTTAAAATCTTCGTGGATTCCGGTCTATTAACAGCTCGTGAAATTTTTGTTTCTTTTTTTATTCTTTCTCCGTAGTATTTCGAAGTATCTCCTGTGATAGTTGAAGGATCTTCATTTTTTATCACCTTAAAGTACAAAACATTATAATATGATTGGAATCTGAATCAACTAGCAGCTAATTGAAATTAAACTTGTCAACACAATATTTCAAAAGCGTAGCCACTTACCGGAGCTTCTCTGACTAATTTAAAAATATTTTCTTCCATAAGTTTCAGATCTTCTTTTTTGATAGAGTCCTGTAGTAAAAAAAATAACAAACAAGTCAGTATAGTGAACATACTATATTGGCTTATGCATCTAACACTGTAAAAAAAATTATAAAATGGAAAATCGGTAAAAAAAGGTAAACTTTTTATTAGACTAAAAATCATGATAAAATCATTTGTACAGAAATACATATATCAGAGTCATCAACTCCGAGGTTAAAGCTCCAATTACACGGTGTAAGTTTATTGCCTATAAAATATCAAAACTTTGAGGCAACAATCGACTGGCACCGTCTAAACAACACGTATAATTGTTGCACGATACGGGCAAGTTAATTGCGGCTCAAAACTGGTACGTGTAAACAGCGCGTAAAATAAAATCGCATTCTATTCAGTCTTGAACATTTACTATCATTCAGCATGAGAGCTCGAAACAAGTAATAAAAATCTTGAGAAGACGTTCAATAAAATTGAACGAAATATGTGGCAGCGTAAATATGGATAATACTTGAATCAATTGTACGTGCAACTCTGTGTTTAGTTAGACGAGGCAAAACTTGCATGCAATATTGAATGGAAATAATTTTACGTGCTTTATGGCATGCGATTTTCTGCTCTTGAACGTTCCATAAGCTTGTATGTGTAAATGGCGTTTTATGCACTTTAAAAGCTTGTCTTACCAGCTTGTCATAGGCAAATCGCGAAAGACGACGACGATGAGTATGCACACTGATATTTGATAGGAACTTTATGCACTAATGGATGCGTTGATTGAGCAACAGCTACATTCGAGCTATGTTCTGCCCCATGTTTTTATTCGTAAGCGGGCGCAAGAGTGAATTTAGATAATTATGATGACTCAAAAGCGAGTTCTGGACCCATTTCTGCATCAATATTAAGAATAAACTATCATAACAATTAATCTTACCTTCTTTAGGTCTTCAATCTGAAGTTTTAGCTGCGTAACGTCCTGAATAGTTTGCTTCCAGAAGCCCGATGGTGACGTCTCACTAACCTGCCGGTTGACTGCCGGCGCTTTTGTCGTTGGTGCCGGATTAAACGGTGAGTTCAGAGGCATCAGGCACGGAAACATTGCAGCTAGAGAAATACCAGCATGATTCAAACATTTATCTAAAGTATAAATTTCGTGGCTATGTGGAAATAAAAAGCATTCAAAATAATCAAGTCGCCAGAAAACGCGTTGTCTTGGCCATTTGATATCTTTTGTGTTTACTTTAGTGTACTAATCTCGCGACTGGAAAAAATTAGTTTGATATAAACATCAAGTAGATTCGATTTTGGTACCTAAGGAGATTCTAGTGCTAAACATGACAAAAGAAGAGCATCAGAACATTCTCTGTATTATTTTCATATTTATGTCCTAATCTAATTCTCTATCTCTATCTAATTAATATCATTTTCTTAAGGTTACACAAGAATTTTCTAAAGGCTGTCTTAATTTATGTGTTTGCGCTCTCCTAGAAAATCTAGTTGGAAGCACTTACTTGGTTTTGGTTTGGTGGGACCACAACATGAATCGTCTGGTTTGGGTTCACATCCACAAGGCGGTGGTCCTGATGTTATGATGTCCTTGGCCCGCTGCTCCACTTGCGCGCTTCGCTCCCTGAACAGGTCCTCGGCAAGCTGGTTGGCCATCTTCTGAGCGCGTCTCTCTATTGCTCTCAGTTGCCATCCCTCCTTCAGGTCGTCATCTAGAGTTGGTGTCATCTTTGCCGCGTCAGCACACGATTGTCCAACCCACTATTGTAAATAGATATTAAACTTTTATACGGAAAAAGAAAGACAGTTGAATAGTTATATAAACAAAGCAGTTTTAAACATAAGTAGTATTTGTAAATAAGAATATGTATTTTACCCTTGCGTGGTAGTTTTCAATGGATGAAGCAATAGCAATATCTAGTTCACTCTTTAACAATTTCGAGAAGAAATTTCTTAAATTGGTCTTTGTAACACTAGGTCGATCCCAGCTGTGTTGGTCTTCGAGACACTTCAGCAGCTGACATGGCATCTGCGAGCCGGATCCTCCCAGCTCCGTCTGCAGCCCTCCGAACAGGTCTGCCAACAAGTTGGAAAGTATCCTGCCCCGCAACGACGTACACGAACACGACTCCTACGAAAGAAAAATCCGCCATATCTTTATTTTTCTCTCTATGTAGGTTACTTATAGTTAAGAAGTAATTTACAAAATTTAATTGAGATAAGAAGATATATACGAGAAATAGTGAGAAAAAACAATTTGAAGTCAGTAAAACCTTCGCCGCGCACGCGGAGGGTACTAACATTTTTTTTTTATTAAAAAGGCATTGCCGTGGCCCACGGCAATGCCTTTTTAATTTAAAAAAAATGGCATTAGCTAGTTTACGAGTAACAATATATATATTACCAGGAAGTTATCTTCGGGCGCGCACGTACAAATAGCCGCCAGAGACGGCGTACGCTTAACTTGCACCTTCTCATCAACGGGCATCTTGCACCGGCACTCTAAAACCTTTTCCTGTAGCATGACCAGCTTTTCCTTCTTCTTCATCAACTCATCCAACTGTCCCTGCATCTTCTGGTCGCATATCGTCTTGCATCCTTCTAAGTCTTCAACAAGTCCCGCCTTCTCTTCACGTAGTTCATCATGCTGCGAAAATGAACGGACTATGATACCATCTTTCCTGTGAATGGTGGTAATTTGAAGGTCATAGTGACCCTTTTTTTTGGTTTTGCCGTGGATATTCTCATGGACTCCCTCAATCGTGGGGGTGACAGAGCAGTATGCCGGACTCTTACCGGCTAAAACCAGCGAGGTGCGGGATTCGCATAAGCATTCACCGCTCCCCAGACAGGCCTCGACCCGCTGTTCCTCAGCGGGTCCCACCATAGATTATACAGTCTATTATTGGTACCACCTCCCCGTGCGGTCATTCCCACAATGGTCGCACCCACTCTCGAGCAGCGCGCGTGGAACACTGCGGCGCCAACTCGGGAGGTCATAGTGACCCTACGCTAAAGTGGGAGAATAAGGTAGTTAGGTTTGGATCCCTATTTTATCATTCTTGTTGCGTTACCAAAAGAAATACGTAAGTATTATAAATATACGTCTTAGTGTATAACTTTATTATTTTAACGACACGGTTGGCGCAGTGGTTAAGCGATTGACTGCTGCGCTGCGTGTCGCGGGTTCGATTCCCGCACGGAACAAATATTTGTATGACCTACATGTATTTGTTCCGAGTCTGGGTGTTTTTCTATCTATTCTATACTTATAATAAATCTGTAGAAGTGAAAATTCTGTACATTGAAAATATCAAAAAAATAAATGGCAAGGGGTGTTACTGGGTGGGCGAGGGAACGCACTTTGCGCACCTCACGCCTCAGCCGCCGCGGGAGACGCTCCGGGCGTCGGGAGCCGCGTGACGACTCCCGGCCACCGTAGGCGCGGGCCTGCGGGCGGAGAGTAATGGGTAGCTCTCCGTCCGATCAGGACTAGGCCCGTGCCGGACGGCGTGTACGTGTTCCACGCGCGCCTCAAAGAGATGTCAGCAAAAGCGACGGGGCCCCATAGGGCCGAAGCCTGCCAGGGTAGCGGGAACATCCGAAAGGGTTTACCGCTGCCCTGGAACATAAAGGGCTAAGGAAGGAACACGGATGGGTTTTAGTCAGTAAGAGTCTGACACTCCCTCCTGCTCCACCCAGAGCGGGAGGAGTCATTTGATGATTTACCATCTTCAAAAAAAAAAAAAAAAAGGGGGTGTTACTAGACCGACACCGAACCCAAAAATGTGATTAAAAATTTTTTTGTCTGTCTGTTTGTTCAGGCATCACGCAAAAACTACCGGTTCGATTACGATGAAACTTGGTATAATTATTCTTTAATATCCTGGGCACCACACTGGGTACTTTTTATCCCGGAAAAGTATATACAATAAAAAACAAACTTAATTTTGCGGTTCAATCCCTAGACCCGATTACGGCACCAACCGCAAATAATAAGTTTGTCGTAGGTTACGTCACCCGCAGTATTATCTGTGCGACCTTTTTATTCCTTTTAGTTTTTAGAGTTATTTAGGTTTAATTTTATAAGTCGTAGGTATAGATTTTAATTTTATAGTATAGGTAGTATATTTGATAGTGTAGGTAGTGACCGTAGGTTATCTATACTTATAATAAATCTGTAGAAGTGAAAATTCTGTACATTGAAAATATCAAAAAAATAATTTACAGGGGGTGTTACTAGACCGACACCGAACCCAAAAAAGTGATTAAAAAAATTTTTGTCTGTCTGTCTGTCTGTCTGTCTGTCTGTCTGTTTGTTCAGGCATCACGCAAAAACTACCGGTTCGATTACGATGAAACTTGGTATAATTATTCTTTAATATCTTGGGCACCACACTGGGTACTTTTTATCCCGGAAAAGTATATACAATAAAAAACAAACTTAATTTTGCGGTTCGATCCCTATACCCGATTACCACTGTCTGTACTGTACCAACCGCAAATACTAAGTTTGTCGTAGGTTGGGTCACCCGCAGTGGAGTTCATTTTTATTCCTTTTAGTTTTTAGAGTTATTTAGGTTTATTTTTATATGAGTCGTAGGTATAGATTTTAATTTTAAAGTATAGGTAGTATATTTGATAGTGTACGTACTTACGTAGTGACCGTAGGTTATTTTATAATACTGTTAGGTAGGATTAGTCATTCGTATAGATATTAGTTTTTAGGGATTTTGCTTATTTATTGAGTTTAGATTAGTTATCATCAGAAATAGGTTTATTTAGGTAGGTATTTAATTTTCTGTTATTGAGTTTTTTTTTAAATTAGGTAGGTACTTAGGTAAAGATATCATATAGGTACCCTCTTAATCACCACTAATGAGACACAATCGGTTTTCTACTGTAATTAGCCACAAAGGGCCCGCGAGATAGATGGCATTCTGGGGAAGCACATACATTTTATCCTGTTAGCACGTTCCCGTGGGATAATTTCCGACATCCACGCGGGCGAAGCCGCGGGCAGAAGCTAGTTTTATAATACTGTTAGGTAGGATTAGTCGAGGGGCCCGTGGCTAAATAATAACAGCCACACAGGTCGATCGGTCAGGTTAAGCTACGCTTGCCAAGGTTGGTCTGTGGATGGGTGACCATCTTTACATACCGAGACCCCTCCGTGCCTCGGAAAGCACGTTAAGCCGTTGGTCCCGGCTGTCATTCGATCTTTGACAGTCGTTACGGGTAGTCAGAAGCCCGAGTCTGACAACCAGTCTTACCAAGGGGTATCGTATTACCCAGTAACTGGGTTGTGGAGGTCAGATAGACAGTCGCTCCATGTAAAATACTGGTATTCAGCTGCATCCGGTTAGACTGGAAGCCGACCCCAACATAGTTGGGAAAAGGCTAGGCAGATGATGATGAGGTAGGATTAGTCATTTGTATAGATATTAGTTTTTAGGGATTTTGCTTATCTATTGAGTTTAGATTAGTTATTATCAGAAATAGGTTTATTTAGGTAGGTAGGTATTTTATTTACTGTTATTGAGTTTATTTTTTTTTAATTAGGTAGGTATTTAGGTAAAGATATAATAATAATAATAATAGCACGTTCCCGTGGGATAATTTCCGACATCCACGCGGGCGAAGCCGCGGGCAGAAGCTAGTCTATAATATGTATGTATTTACAAAAAAATAATGTATATAAGTAGTTTATCAGCCATCTTGTTACCATAACACAAGCATTAGGTTGCTTAGCTTGGGACTAGATGGCGCTGTGTGAAATGTCCAGGGATATTATTATTATATATTATTTATTATAGAAATTAGAGACTGCGATATGTTTTATTTAATTTTATTGGAATAGATGATGTATGTTATTTTATTTGATTTAAATGTTTGAGTATTATTTTATTGTGTACTGCGCCCCGCGGTTTCACCCGCATAAGTTTCGGTCCCGTGGGAATATCGGGATAAAAAGTATCCTATACGTTAATCCTGGTTATAAGTTCCTGAGTTTTTGGGTGAAAGAGTAACAAACATCCATCCATTCATCCATACTTACAAACTTTCACGTTTATAATATTAAGTAGGAAGTTGGAAAGTAGGATAGGATAGGATATGTTATTTTTATATAAATTTTATGTTTTAATCTAATGTAATGTAATGGAATGGACTTTGCCTAAAAAAAAACAATTATTATTATGATTCGTGTGGTTACACACAATTGTGTCGTTGTGCATAGTCTCATGGGTTCATAATCCGATTTTAAAGTAACGCCCATAGCAAAATACCATTGACAAAAAAACCTACTAGGTACTTACTAAATCTAGAGGTTAATGGTACTGTCCAAGTCCAGTAGGTTTTGCACCATGAGGAAACAGAATAAAGGACTTGTTCCCAAAAACAAATCTACAATTAATTTCTTCTGTCGGCTTCAGTATAAAGCGAACGAGAATTAAACGAGAAATAATATGTTCCAGAAGCCTAATTGCGTAACATATACTTTCAATCACAATCTGAATACTTTTGAAGGATATTGCTTCATTGTTCGAAAAATTTGTCTGCTCAACAACGTCAATATCGCAATAACTTTTCAAAACGAAAACCTACAGACTTATTTCCGTTTCGAGTTTCAGAAGATAGACAACAATATTTATTATCAAAAATATATTATGTCGTCCAATCATAATTGTTGTTCATAAATTGTAAACATGCTTTGATGAAAATTTTTGTTTATCTAACTAATCTAAGGCCCCTCGCCCACGGCGACTTTTTGTAGCGATGCTGTCTCGCGTTTGCGAAACGCGCGACATCATCGCTACTAACGCGCGTTAGTCGCATTTGGAACGCGCTACAGAAGCGCTGCCAACGCGTTACAGCATCGCGACTGTATCGATGCAAACGCGCGACCGTGTCGCACGACATCGGGGAGAGAACGGAAGGAGGGTGGCGCGTGAGTGGAGAACCGAGCATCAGTGCAACTTGCATTGCGACAGAAGCGCGACAGTATCGCGTTTGCATCACGACTGAAAATCGTGGTGTGGGCGAGGGTAAACAGCTAGCGACCGCATCGCAACTGTATCCATGCGAACGCGCGACAGCATCGCTACTGTATCGCTACAAAAAGTCGCCATAAGCGAGGGGCCTAAATAGCATGACACGGTCAAATCACTAATTGGTACCAATATTTCGATGACTAATTTAATTAATCAGTTTACGGTAAAGAATCTTCCTCTTTATTTAGAAGAAAGAAAATACATTTACATTTAGCACAGATTAAAAGACTAAAAGACACTTTTAGTCTTTTAGTCAGATTTATAAAAACCTTAATAGGGTTCATAAGGGATCACGTCAAGATAACATTTTGCGATCCACAAACTGTTTGCCACGTCGGTGACACTTCATCAATCATAGTAGTGTTAACGTCCTTTGTAAAAAAGCATCACTTGTATCAAAACGTCGACCTGCCATCACCAAGCACCTTAGATTCATTTTTTTGTTCTGTACTTTTGTGGTGTACAATAAAGTATATATCATCTATATACTTATAATAAATCTGTAGAAGTGAAAATTCTGTACATTGAAGATATCAAAAAAATAAATGGTGGGGGGTGTTACTAGACGGACACCGAACCCAAAAATGTGATTAAAAAAATTTTTGTCTGTCTGTCTGTCTGTCTGTTTGTTCAGGCATCACGCAAAAACTACCGGTTCGATTACGATGAAACTTGGTATAATTATTCATTATTATCCTGGGCATCACACTGGGTACTTTTTATCCCGAAAAAGTATATACAATAAAAAACAAACTTAATTTTGCGGTTCGATCCCTAGACCCGATTACTGCGGCAACCGCAAATAATAAGTTTGTCGTAGGTTACGTCACCCGCAGTGGAGTTCACTAAGGTTATGCTCTAAATGTAGTGCTGAAGGTTGAATTTGGCTTGCACCGTTCGCAGCACACGCGTGGCGTGGCGCGCGGCTGCCACGGATCGCTACCATAAGGACATTTTTTGAACTTTGATTTGAACGGACGTGTCGAGTGGCGAGCGTTCGTTCTTATTTTAACTGCTACTTGCAATTCTAAACCGTGCTTTTCAGTGCGACCTTTTTATTCCTTTTAGTTTTTAGAGTTATTTAGGTTTATTTTTATAAGTCGTAGGTATAGATTTTAATTTTAAAGTATAGGTAGTATATTTGATAGTGTACGTAGTGACCGTAGGTTATTTTATAATACTGTTAGGTAGGATTATTCGTATAGATATTAGTTATTATGGATTTTGCTTATTTATTGAGTTTAGTTATCATCAGAAATAGATTTATTTAGGTAGGTAGGTATTTTATTTTCTGTTATTGAGTTTTTTTTTTATTAGGTAGGTACTTAGGTAAGGATATCATATAGGTACCCTCTTAATCACCACTAATGAGACACAATTGGTTTTCTATTGTAATTAGCCACAAAGGGCCCGCGAGATAGATGGCATCCTGGGGAAGCACTGCATACATTTTATCCTGTTGGCACGTTCCCGTGGGATAATTTCCGACATCCACGCGGGCGAAGCCGCGGGCAGAAGCTAGTTATAAATAAATAACTAAATTAAGCCGACCTTCCAACTTTTTACTTGGAGATAATTATCAAGATAGTCGAAATTTTTCACGAAAACTTTTCCCATTTTTCGTTTACTATGTGGTAGTGAATGTCATGTAAACTCATGTTGTATATTTATTATTATTTATGATACGGTTCTATTCAGGTCTCTACATAGCAAGAAGCTTCATAAATTATAAGTGCCCTATATACCTGCATACATGATACAACCCACGTTTGATTGATTGCTTAGGCGTGAATTCATAGTCTTGAGGCTTGTTAGTGGTTTTGGTAAGGTTTTTAAAGTCTCGAGAAATTTCAGGCTCATTTACACGAGAACAGATTCTTGCCCGTTGAGAGGTTATATAGATTGTCCACACGAGCCTCGAGAACTGGGCACGCAGCATCGTAATTAAATAGTAAATACATGAGTCAACTTTTTGATAATATCTTTTTTCGATAATAATCTTCTATTCGAGCCTTTTAATGGGATTTAATGAGCCTGTATCAGACTCATGGAACTTTTCACAAAGAATTTCAAATACTTCAGAAGGTAATTCAGATATCTAAATGTATGAAAACTTTATAAAATAATGTATCCAAATAATTTAAATTGCTTGGTATGTATCTATATGTTATCATAACTTCATTCAATGTGTACCTTTTCAATCACAAAGTACCTATTTATTTGTTAGTTATTGCAGCAGTAGGTAATGATTAGGTCCCAAAGGTAAATAAATCGAAAAAAAAATATTTCTAAACGGTATATTCAAATCATTGTTCTCTCGTATTAACGCACTTCAATTGTTTTTAAGATTCAGAATGATGCTAACACTAAAAACTTTTTTGCAAAAAAAATCAACCGACTTCCAAAAACGACACTACAAAGTGAAAAATATCTTTAATTTCGGAAGTCGGTGTCGTTGGGTTCACACTTTCGTTGTTTGCCACCGACTTCCGAAATTAAAGATATTTTTCACTTTGTAGTGTCGTTTTTGGAAGTCGGTTGATTTTTTTTGCAAAAAAGTTTTTATTTTTCACTTTTAAGTTGTAATTTTTACCAGTAATTTTGGTTTAAAAACCAAACTACTGAACCGTTTTTGATGAAATTTCTATGGGACCATTTGGGAAGTATACCCTTTCCAATAAGAATTTTTCAAATCGGTTGACAAGCGAAAGAGTTATGCGCGAACAAACATAAAAAAAAAAAAAATACAAACATCCGAATTGACAACCTCCTCCTTTTTTAGAAGTCGGTTAACAAAATCATAATACACTAGTATCTACAAAATCAGGGCCGTCTTAACCATATTGGGCGACGGGGTGCGAAAATCAGCCTGCGCCTCCTTTTTTGTTTTTTTGTTTTTGAGGATGGGAAATCATCAACAGACTCCTCCCGCTCTGGGTGGAGCAGAAGGGAGTGTCAGACTCTTACTGACTAAAACCCACCCGTGTTCCTTCCTTAGCCCTTTATGTTCCAGGGCAGCGGTAAACCCTTTCGGATGTTCCCGCTACCCTGGCAGGCTTCGGCCCTATGGGGCCCCATCGCTTTTGCTGACATCTCTTTGAGGCGCGCGTGGAACACGTACACGCCGTCCAGCACGGGCCTAGTCCTGATCGGACGGAGAGCTACCCATTACTCTCCGCCCGCAGGCCCGCGCCTACGGTGGCCGGGAGTCGTCACGCGGCTCCCGACGCCCGGAGCGTCTCCCGCGGCGGCTGAGGCGTGAGGTGCGCAAGGTGCGTTCCCTCGCCCACCCCGCCACCTCCTTCGCTAGCATGACTGCTTCGCAGAAGGAGGCGACTGCCTCCCACTCCCTCTCACCCCGGACCATGGCTTAAACCAGGGCCGGACGCGAGAGGTCGCCGCCGCTGCCAATCGCCTCTACGAGGACACGGCGGTGCTCTGCCCAAGCAGGGCAGACCTCCACCGTATGCTCCACCGTGTCCTCTGGGCGATCCTGACAGTGGTGACACCCGGGCGTCTCCTCCCGCCTGATGATGTGCAGGAACCTCCCGAAACATCCGTGTCCGGAGAGGACCTGCGTCAGGCGGTAGGTGAGAACGCCGTGACGTCTCTCTAGCCACTCCTCAAAGAGGGGTCTTACCGCCAGCCTGCGCCCCCTTGCCAAAAAAAAATTGTTTTATATTTTTTTTATTTAATACTTACTCTACAATAAAATTAGGTAGGTATTACATTTAAACATTTAAAGTATTTTTTCTGGCCTGTCTGTTTCTAAATCTACTTATAATAATAATATCCCTGGACATTTCACACAGCGCCATCTAGTCCCAAGCTAAGCAACCTAACGCTTGTGTTATGGTAACAAGATGGCTGATAAACTACTTATATACATTTTTTTTTTTGTAAATACATACATATTATAGATAGAAAAACACCCAGACTCAGAACAAATACATGTAGGTATACTTTAAATACAGTCTTGGGGCATGCATGGTTGACCGTAAGTAATTTTTTATTCATTTTAGTTTCGAAAAGGACTTTTCATCTTCTGCTACTGTCACGGTAAGTGTGTATACGTAATTAAGAAACACCGATATTAAATTATTGGAATAAATATAATTTAGTAGGTACATCGAGTGGAGTTGTGTTTTTATTTATAAAAGGTAAAGGCAGCAATTTTAACTCATAAAATAAATCTTCCCCGTCAATATCCGTCATGTATTAACTTGGACTTTTCTTGTAAGTTGAGTCTTTGTGTTTTTTTTTTTGGTCTCTCTCCAATGCTCTCTTCAAATATAATACCTACTACCAATTTAAGAAGGTTGGCAAATGTACCTACTGCGGCCGCTTTTATGCAGTCATTCGAATTTGTTCGTGTGATCTCTTTTCCTAAGGTTTTTTCTTATATCTGAGTAGCTAGAAGGATTTTTCAGCTAAAACTTTAAGGATAAATAATTTAATAAAGGTATTAATTATTAGTGGAATGATAATTACCGTCACTTAATAAATAACTCATGTATTGGAGCGTTACGCCGTTACATTATATCGTAGCCAGATTTTAATTAAAATGGAATAACTCTCTAAGCTAAGGAGTTGGAATAGAAACATCTAATTTCACAAGATGCTTTGAGTTCATAAAAGGTACAAACAACCATGATTGGGAAATTTCTAGGGTTTGTCATTAAAGCGCAAGGATCGATTTTAGGGTTTTTGAAAAAAAATTATCTAATTTACCAATAGTGTCGATTATAGAAGAAATAAAATTGCATGCCGTCATGCCGTTTAAGAGATAAGTACAGCAATTTGCTAATCGTTACCCCAGCGGCATCTTGAATGACTATGAAACCTCAAGACGCACAAATTTAATTTTTTGGGCACAATTATGCACAAACGATATCTATCCAAGTAGCTAGTTTGTTTTTAGCTACGACCACCGGTTAAAAAACAAGCCACTGGGGTAGCATTACTCCAGCGGAATCTGTTATCAAAGATATTTACGAAAAACAGATTCCGCAGATCGGCTAGACGCAATAATTATAAATTTCGGGCACAATTACTTACACGAGATGAGGTCAAATGCATAATAAATAGGTACCATATATAAATAGGTTGGTAAAAGTGCACATGAATCCATAGTAAATAAAAAACGACGATAAGTTTTTATTGCTATTAAATATTTATCAGGCAACTGTAAAGATACTCGGTAATTCCTGATTGTGATATTTTTGGCAGATAAACACATCGCGTAAGCAGGATACAGCCACTGATATTTAAAACTTCGAGTACCTATATACAAACATCAGGGTCTACCAATGCTCTGCTCTCAAAACGGTGAAGGAAAACCTCGTGAGAACAAAAATTCGAAGACATGTGACATCTACCAATCCGCCCTGGGCCCGCGTGGTGGATTACGGCCCACTCCCACTCACAGAGAGGAGGCCTGTGTCCCAGCAGTGGGAACATTATACGCTGATTATGCAGTTAGGATGCAGATCGTACTCCAGAGCATGCCTTAGTCTGGCGTAATAAACTTTGACCCGGCGGCGGCGGCCCGGAGCCCCGAAGGCCCCGACTCGGAACTTTGTGTGTTTTTTTGGGTGACTATACTTAAACATACCACATATTACACACACATTCCAGGAATCATAAGACGCTATGCGACTACAGCGTCAATGACGTTGTAGAAACAGTCCGACTACTTTAGTGGCCAAACAGACGTCAATTAGCGATCGTGCTACCACAAATGTATAGGCGCTATTGATGAAACGAAACCGACATGGAGATGCAGTAAGTGAATTAAATAAATAAATAAATCTTTATTTACATTAAAAAAAAATGTGTACAAACAAAGTGAACGAGCCAACCAACCCTGACTCCTGCGGTAGGTAAAAACATGTGTTACAGGTGCCAGGATCTTCTCCCAATTAGTAGTTCTGGATTTTGTAATAATAATAATAAATTTATTGAACCAATATTACAATTATTATCTACCTTATAATAAACTTAACGTCGGTCTGTAACTGTTAGCGATCATCATTTGGATCTTTACGGCGGTCCCCAAACTAGGCGGCGCCGGCGCCTGTATCTTGGGGACCAGCAATATTATATCGTTTACATTATTAGTATGGATATAAAAGTATAGTACAGTAACACATTTATTCTACTGACGATGAGTAGCTTCCTAGGAAGGTACTTTACTAGAAAAGTATAGAAGAAACAAAATATGCTAATCACAAAGCCAGGCAGCCTGACTTTCAACCGCATTACGTTGTTGGTAGCTTTTGGGTAGGCGCTATTTGTATGATATTGTATTTAATCGAACTAAGGAAATTCATTTAGGTAGTCTTTTCATTAAAGTAGGTCATAGGTACTAATGAATTTTTATGCCTACGGTGGATGGTAAGGTAATGAGTACTTAGCGTATTTTATGTAGCTAGAACTCACAAGTAAGTTTTTAGACCATCCAGGACCCCATTGGAATATACTCACAAAATTTCATCCAAATCGGTCCAGCCGTTTAGGAGGAATTAGGTGATGAACACACGTACAGAAGAATTATATATATTAAGATAATGATAATATCCTCCCGACCGATTTCGGTCACGGCACAGAAAAACTAATAGTACTAACGTGACACGGTGGCTATCTCAACGGAGATTAGTCAAGTACGCAGAAGATATATAGTGCACAAGTGTGTGCGCAAACACAGGTGCACTCTCTGCTCCATTAGGGTGCTATGCTACGTTGCTATGGATGCGTTTGATATCCACCAATCATATACATTGGTGCACATAGCTTAGCACTGGTGGAAACGGATTCAACTAAGATATGTTTTTTATGTGGAAGGATGCGTGCTATGGATGTGTGCTATAGATGCGTGCTATGGATGCGTGCTATGGATGCGTGCCATGGATGATCGCGAGTGGTGTAGCTATGTGCAGAGCAGAGTACTCCCCGTGCCTTCCTTACTATCGATGCATCGCATAGCTCGATCTGAGCATCTTCCTCGCACAGCTACCTCGCGACGGCGCATCTTCATAGCACATCTTACTCGCTCCGCTACACAACTTAGCATTAGTGGAAACGATCGCATAGTTTCGTAGCTTAACTTTCACATCCTCGCAGCATAGCTGCATAGCACATCTCTGGTGGAAAAGCAGCCTTACTCTCATAGTCCGATGAGACGGCCATCTGACATGACCGGGGAGAGATCAGGCGCAGGGATTTACGTGCTTTCCGAGGCGCGGGTGGTTTTAATCCGCCAACTTCCAAACTCCGAGCTGTTACTAAAAAATTCCTAATGAAAAATCCAATAACACCTTGCCCGATCTGGGAATCGAACAAGGAGGCTTATGTACTTAGTGGAATTAGATAAAATTTAGAGCTATATATTATTATTACTAAGAAATGAGTTTCTCTTGTCGTCGTTTTGCAGAAAATGTTAAAAAGGCAGCCTTTAATCATGTACAGACGCCAGCACATCAAGCTACTACAATCTGTCAGATTTCTTTAATAGATTTTCGACTTCATTGCTAAAGAGTTAGGTTCAAGGTTGATTGGGAAAATCTGACAGTTTCGGGTAGGTTGAGCTGCTGGCGTCCGTACCTAATTCTTTTCGTACAGCGCGCACGCGTAATTGAAGTCACAATTTTTTAAGCATTTATGCGTGGTCGTGCATGATATTGTACACGAGCAGATTAAGTTGCAAGTAGTCGTTATAAAATGTTACGTACCTCTTCCTTAAGCTTCTTATTATTCTCTTCTTGTTTAAATACCTCTTTAGAAACATTTGCTTTTTGCTCGCGCAACCCGATCAATTCCGCTCGCATGGCTCGCTCGGCTTCGCACGTCAGCGCTCGCGCCGAATCGGCTTCGTTTTCTAGCGATTCCAAGTTACGTCGTGCTTGTTCTTCTTTAAACTAAACGGAATACAATTGGCGACATTCAATTTAGCATTTATTAGCAGTGCGCGTGGCATTACTTCTATTTCTTCACTGGTTTCTCTCACATGAAAATTCCCATAGAACTGTGCATTTTTCTGGCACAAAAAGTATCGTCACTTGAGAATAGTATACAGGCTGGCAGGGACATCGACGCACAAACTGTTACCACAGATTCAGTACATGAATCTCATCCCCCTTGGATTGAAAATTTATGGACGGTTATTAAAAAAAAAAAAATAGCTGTTCCATACATTTTGACCGCATAGGTATTGCACTTTTCTATGAAACAGCAGATTTATTTTTGATAATCGGCGATAAATTTTTATGCTAGGAAGTCTAGAATCATGTTCAGAATTCATGATTTCAGTTTGCGCGCTGATATCCCTGCCACCCTGTAAAGCGTGAATTATGTAAGTAGTCACCTCGACCCCTTTCCCGCATACCGCGCGAGGTGCCTAGTGAACTCGGATGGGTAGTAGCTGTCTATCGGTGAGAGAATACTAAACATACAAACTTAGAAGAAGATATTATATAGATATATGTAGATATAGGATATAGACAGACAGAAGATAAATAATAGATATTAGACAGACATACTAGTAATACTCATTTACACCATCACCAACCACACTCCACACCACACCACCATCACCTTGATCACTAATTCTCATGATATCGTATATGAACGCGATATCGTTACGACCAAATAATGCATCGCAAATAAAATATACATTTAAAATTCAGCGTCTACTAAATAATGCGTATTCAAGCACATGTAGTACGAATGATTGCCTCATGGGTGCTTATCGAACCACTAAATGAACCGTGAGTCAACTATGAATGTTAATGTACTGGTATAGTCACCTTAAGGTCTCGATCGTACTGCGCAGCCTTGCACAGCTCCTGTGCCAGAGCTGCTTCGCCCTTCGCCGCCTCGTCACTCATGCGCAGCTTCGTGCTCGCTAAGCTACACACCTGCTGCTCTAGTGCCGTAAGATTTGCCCGTTCCTTCTCAACAGCTTCTCCCCTGGCTTTCAGGCTATTAGCTAAATTGGTACAAGTGGCCTTAAAGTCATTCCGCTCTGCTACTACTTTTTCAATCTGAAAAAATAACGAAATGATTGAGTGAGCGGTTTAAAAAAAAGATTTTCATTTGTTTTGTCACTTTACTATAGTAATAAAAGTATAATAATAGATAGTATAATGTACAAACTAGTTTTTTAGTATCATCTTCTTTTTCCTCAGCTAGTGCGAGTCGCTTCAGGTAGCCTCTTTCGAGGTTCTTCCACGCAGTCTCGGCGCGTTCCAGTAGCTCGACTCGCTCAGCTTCCCGTCGCGCCAGCTTACTGGCGCGGGTGCGCAGCTCGCTTGTCTTTGTGTCTACTTCAGCTAGCTTTTCCGCGCATTGATTATCCAAACAACATGCCTATGAAGTCACAAAAGTGAAATTAATACTTTTTTGTATATACCTACTTAATTTCTATGCCAGTCTATCGATATACCTAGATACTTGTTAAAAACGTCTGTTACAACAGTCATAGTTTTAAAGGTTATTTTTAGTATTCTTTCGGAAGTAAATGATATCTAGGAATGGCAAGGGCCAGACTATCAGTAACGGGTAACGCTATTCATTGTTTACGTACTGCATTGATTTTCTCCAAGGTTTCCTTTTCCGGACGTTTTGGTGCATGTGTTTTCCCGGAATGGCAACGACCATGTGATCCTTCATTTTCAAGTACCATAATTATTTTCGTTTCCACCGGTAGCTTAACAATGGGGCCGGTTGTGTGCGATCCGAAGCTTCCATCGACTGAATTCCATGCGGGGTGGTTTTGATGAACATTAATTGTATTATTTGGCTTAAGCACACACTTGGCAGCACAGGAGATTTCGTTCTTCTTAAGTTCTACAAATCTAAAACAAACATTAGCAATAACCCAAATGGTGTAAATCACAAATACCTATGTTGACTAATCTGTAAGATAATTAAAATACCAATACACTATATCGATTGATAAGAACTTCAAACCCAGCATCACTTTCAAAGAGCATTATCATAGCAATTAAAGCATTGCAGGGAGTAGGGTCATCGAGATGTGTTTTAATAAGAAAGATCGCGGACCTATAAAGGCTATCTGCGTCGTGGTGCCCTAGCCGTTGCCAGGCGAGCAGCGCACAGATCAGGTGCTGTTGCTCCGGTTGCTCTGCGCTGACGGGGCAGAGGGCGCGCTCCTCGGTTTCCAGATGCTGCTGCGCCGCTCTAATGGAACCCTGCACACAAGCTAGCGATTAAACAAGGTCAAACATAAAACTTCTTGTTGCTAAAGTAGATTAAACTACGATCTAGTACTTTATTAGTTTACATTATACGCGAATGCTCAGGGCGAGTCCCTCACCAGGAGCATTCGCGTGTAATGTAACATTACAAATACGACTTTGAACATTACATTACAATACTACCTCCCTGACTAACGAGCATTCGCGTGTAATGTAAAATTACAGATTTGACTTTGCGAGCATTTACAACAGTACAAATGGTGCGCATTTATGTTACAAGTTTTATCAAGGTATTACACATTGTATCATTACAAGGTGAGCATTGTAATGCTCGGTTCTCCTACTTCACTGATGTAGGTAATACTCGTTTTGAATCATTATAAGGTGCGCGCTGTAATGCTCGATTTTCCTCCCTCACTGATGTAATGCTCGAATCTGTAACGTTACATTACAGGCGAATGCTTCCGATGAGGGAGCACCTTTATACGAATAATTTTCTACAGTTCCCTATGAAACCTTACGTGTTTTTTTAATAAGATTGAAATAAGGCTAGTATCGCCTTCCTCTCGGACGATGCGCATTGAACTCCTGGAGGTATTCTTTAGTTTGACAAATTCAGACAAAAGGTCAAAAGCTCAATGAAATACCAAAAGTAAGTCACTCACCAGAGAGAGAAAGAGATAGCTCACTATTAATTTCATAAATTGAGTGTAATCTACAAGATACAAACTATATTTCTCAAGTACTAAAATCGATCGACTCATTTTTCCCATCCAACCCCGAACCCTAAGTTACCTTTAGGTTCAAACACGGTTTCATTTCAAGTGCCTTCGAAACGTTCCAAAGTATGAGACTGGTCATGGACGATGATGTCTCCAATGAGATTAGTTCCTTTTCTGGGGTTAGTTCGCTTTCTGCGGATAGATCCCTTTCTGGTATTGGTTCCGGCAATACTTCTTTCTGTCTGGGGAGCATCTACAAATATATGCCTATATATAATTCACCTCAATAATAATGAAGAGACAGGCAACTTTCTCATTTCAGTTTCTTATAAGTAGCGCTTCACGCTTCTTTTCGCATACGAGAGCATACTTTAGTCTATTTCGTCATTATTTTGTTTGTTAGGGGAGGGGGGCCCAAAGCGGGCACCATAAGTTGCAGTAAGCGAAAAACGTATATTAAAACATAGCTGAGTAATACTATTAATGCTATTAGATGCTAAGTTTGTTCTAGTTTCATACCCAATATATAAAATCCTCGTATGTGTCAAGAATATTAAACTAAGATCCAAAATATGAAACACTTCCGAATGCTCACTTTGTCCGAAGGCTGGCCTAAAGCGGGCATGAGCATTGGGGCAAAATGGGCACGCATCAGAAACTTGAGATCTTAACAGCCTTCAACATATTAATTGTATTAAATCTGACTGATTTAGAAATTACCACTTATAGAGATTTTCTGCTTTGACACAACCAATCAAAAGTACTTTTCATGGTACTTTCACTCCAAAGAGCTTGCTCTGTTTTCCTTTTATATTTATTCACTATACTAAAGGAAAAGAATTACCAGAGTAGGTAAATAAAACAATTATAATTTTAAGAAAATAATAAATTAGCGTCATTCAGTCAACAGAGGGCATAACGAGCATGATCACGAGGGCATAGCGGGTATGCTCGCTTTGCCCTGCTCGCTTTGCCTTTCATGTCATGCTCACGTTTTCATCAGACCTAAGCTAACATTTATTTTCATATTTACATGCAAATATTATTAAATTAAAGTAAGATAAACCCAATACACAATACGTATCTTGATAACAGCATAGATCACTTAAAATTAGACAGAACACAATCTACATGCCTTCCTTTTTTTGTATTAAAACGTCGAAATTCTTTTTTTCTTCACACGAGCCGTAGTGTTCGCCCGAGGTGTAACGTACGACTACTGCGAACAGTGGCGGGGCGGGGGGTAAGGGCTATGAGACGCGAGACCGCGTCGAGTTTGTTTACGTTGATTCAGTATGGGGTGCTCGCTTTAGGCTGGTGCTCGCTTTGGGCCCCCTTCCCCTAAGCTTTAGTCTTCGATCAAGAATTTATTGATCGAAGGCTTTAGTGCACAAAATTCAAATGTAGAACATGTGAGTACTACAATTACTAACTTACTAAAAGTTTGTTAAACCCTCTTTGGAGCGGTTTATCATCACCATGTCAGCTGAAAGACGTCCACAGCTAGACATAGACCTCCAAGCGTCGCTTCATCGACCGTTCCTATGTATGTTTGTCGCTCGGATTTTTAGCTGCCTTCACATCCTCCCGACCGATTTAAGTCACGGTGGCCAATCACAACGGAGATTAAACAGGTAGGGAGGAGGTAATAAAGTGCACAAGTCTGTGCGCAAGCACAGGTGCACTCTCTGGGGACCGGGGAGAGATCAGGCGCAAGACCAACGACTTTACTTGGTTTCCGGGAATCGATCCCAGGACCCCATGCATGCTCAGCAGTTGCGATTGCGACCACGAGACCAATGAGGCAGACAAGGGGGGTATTGGTTCATCAAAAGCTAAATATGCACATGCCTCCATACTTATCTCTTCTGCATATAATATTATACTTTCATGTTAATCAAAAGGTGTGGTCAAAAGGCTTAAAAAAATTGTCTTACCCTCTTTATTTTCATGACTCTGCGCGGCGCATACGCAGGTCGCATATGGTTTACCTTGTGTATTTCGCATAATATTTCATTCAATATGCTCTTGGAAACCCGACGAGCATCAAAATTTCGTCGTTTCTTAAAATATTTGATAACGGACTATTAATTTATAAATTGTTTCAAATTTCCTGAACTTGGAAGTATGAGACTTTTTTACAATAAAGTATTACTAAAAACAAGGGCTATCTTTATTATTACACTATTGATTTACTTGTTTCTATATACATTGGCTCTCTAGAGAACTACTTTCACTAATCCCAAGAGAGACAATTCGTAACCTACGCCTACGCTTCCCTGTTAAGCAGAAATCTTAACAGGGAAGACCGTTTAATTCTAATTATTTCCGATAATTGACCTTTTCTTCTTTTTCAAGCACTGTTCGACTGTATTTTTGACAGACATATGTATGTTTTTACTTAGGTACCTACTCTATAATAAGGTACATACATAAATCAATGCGTATAAAATCTGCACAACGTAGCAATGCTGCCAGCATAACCAGCATTGGGACACTTTTTCCGCTGACAGCGATGCGAACGAATGTTTTGATGGCCCATGATTTTTTACCATTGTTTTTATTTTTTATGTACATAATATTATTTTAAGTCTGTTAGCTTATACATTATGAATATGAAATAAATTATTCTATACATAAAACATACCAGTTCAGGTTCCTTTTTATTATCAGCATCTCTATCTCTATTTTCTTGATTATAATATATGAACTCCTGGGTAGTTTCCATTGCAAATTAAACTGACTTTTAATTTTATATGTTTTACTGTATTTAGGTACATTTGTTTTAGATCAGAATCTAATTATTAATATATGAAAATGCAAATATCATTTTAAAATTTTATACATAATTTTATTTCAAAATTCACTTGACAATGTGCTTGACAATGACAGAATAGGCTCTTGACATTCATCTTCTTGCTCTTCCACTCCATAACAATTCATCCAGCCATTTTTTTGCATCAGCCTTCCTTGGAAGAAAATAAATGATTCGTGAAAATAATATTAATGATTCTGGTAACTGCACATAAATAATTCTCAGGTTAACTAGGCATGAAAACATCAACTTCGAATGTTAATATAAATTATAATAATGTACCTACCCAGTGTTACCTTAAATTACATATAAGAATTTCATTTATATTGTACCTATATTGTAATCACCTTAACTAGCGACCAATCAATATTCTCTAAAATATGTGAACGCATCAAAATCGGTTTCCTAGTTTAGAATAAGAACGCGTTTACACAGACACGAAAAAAGTTTTTTTTTTTAAGCGGCGATATTATGGCGAGCCATTATATCGCCGGGGTACACTTTTTTCCAGTAAAAGTGGAAAGTATACCTACCTACTATCAATAGTTCTCATACTGATGAAAGAAAAGTATTAGTAGGTACGTTTGAAAAAAAGGCGACTCAAAAGAAATATTCTAGAGACCAGAAAAGATTGCCATCAAAGTCACACACAACGATTATCTCAATAAATTCTCATCGTTACAAAATATCATGCAGGTGATTCACCATTACGTGCATTCGAGCACAATGCACTGTGGGTGAAGATAAAACGAGAAAGAGTGATCGCACCCCGTCGCCGGCGCCGGCGCCGCCTGGCTCCCGTCGCTAACGGTCCTTGCCTTCCAAGTACAGCAGCATTAACTACATTGATGCTATATTTAGCACAGTCACCATGCCATGTACAGCATTTACCTGTATCCAGTACTAGTTGCATCTAAAATAGAAAACTAGACTCCAGCCAAGTCACACACCTCTGCGATGCTCTTTTAATCATGCGCTGTAAGTATTAAAAAGGTAATCTACATAAGTACCTATGAAATGAACTGGCAAAGTGTGAGGTAAACAGGCGGACGTTTAGTTCCGGTTTTATAGATATATACATATACACCGGGGCTTTTGTTCCTAAATGTAAACGCAGAAGACGAATCGCCTCTATGCATATGATTGATTATGGCAAGTTTCTTCATTGTGGTCAAGTTTACTCAACAGAAAATGAGTATTGTGAAATTACAGCATATAATTGACCAAATGAACTGGCTTAAGTTAAATCAATAATTATGACAGTGTATCGATCGTTAATGACTCACCGTATATCTAAGTTTCAATCAATAAAGAAATAATTGACGTTAACAAGCAAATACAGAAACTTTAATTAAACTTGGCTTCCTATTAAACTACTTAAAAAATAAACAAATCAATAAAAAATAATTAATGCTTGCTTGAAATACAATTATTTCATAATGGATATTCACATAGGTAGGTAGTATAGTATTTATATTGCGGAAGTACTTATGTGTAGTAATAAGTTTTTGTCAAATAATTAATTAGGTACGTTACCTACTCGTTACTTCACAAAAACTTTGTAGGTATGTCTATGTAGTAGTAACAATGTAGTAGTAACTACTACACACAGTACTACGCTACTTACAGTTTGTGGTTTTTGGCACAGGTTTTTTCCTAAATACAGACTAATTGTATAGTTTGGCAAATAATATATTGTAAGATTGTAACCTAGCTGTAGGTAGTATTTTAAGCTACTCATGTCGTTTCAACTTGCTCTTAACCTGCGAACCTGCTTACTCTATTACCTGGACAATAAATATTTTATTTACTATTTTAAATACGAAAGTATTAAAAAATAACAGAAATAACTTTGTCAATTCAAAAATGCTTCAATTACTAAGTAGTTTATGGTTTTATAATACACGTGCCACTGGAGATCAATCGCTAACCTAAATCAAAGAAATGACTATACAGCCATTGAATATCAATCAGTTATCTTATTTCACTAGAAATTAACAAAAAAGGGAATTATAATATTAATTAATAACGCGTTATTATCAGCGTCACCTGATAATATCCAAATCTAACAAAATGAGTGGCACGAGACACGCTGATACAGAATGCACATCATAATAAACTAATGATATCATTAGTTTTAAACAAACTACAACAGTTAATGCGTTTCAACATTATCCCAAATAGGTGTAATAAGTTACTGATGAGAATGCATCATTTTTCCGGAAATAGAACAAGCAGGCATGTGCTTGGCTAATATTAATTTGGTTGATTCAATTAGTCTCAAATAATACCTAAGTGACATGCATGTACTCGTAGATACTGCGCAGGCAATTTTGTCTATGTTATGTGGAATTGTGGAGTAGGTATGTTGTAACAAACCTGTCACAGTCAGCGAGCACCGCATTACCAATTGGATTAACTTGACAATCGAGGGCAAAAATTAATCAACATGAAGATCCGTTATTTGAGAATGAACAAGTACCTACCAATACTGGGTCTCGGTTTTTTCCAGTTCGATTGTGCGTATCATTACACGGCATGCAGCGGCCGGCGTGCTGTGCGCACCGAAACGCGGACACTCGTTCAGACAAAACAAATTATGAAGGCCTTGGTGTAATTCCAACTTGTTTACCTTTACAATATTCATGTCACTGGTCAGATTTGCATAAAAAATTAACTAGAAACAAATAAATTGATTTTTAGATGGGTCACTAATGTTACATCATTATGTAGTAAACGTAGGAATTTGATATGATTTCAATTCGTTTTGGTGATACCATAATTTTACGTCGGGTATTTAAAAAAATTGAGAATCATGTGGTGATTTCATGGTTACCCTGTATAGTCTTGGACCATCATTTTCAAATAGGAGTGTACAAAGTAATCTCTAACAGAAAGACTAGTTATCCAAAGAAAATGCGAACATCAATCATAATGATATTATGCCGTTTAAAACCGTTCATACGCGGGGGCTAAGTGAGGCACCATTAAATAAAAGTATCACATAATGGAGGGAAATTGCTGATGTAAACAATGATGATTATTACAAAGACAGCAAAGTCGATGGAAAAGATAATAAAGAGTAAAACCTATGAACCTCGCAAAAGTAAATGAACAACGATGAGCAAAATAACAAGACCTCAGTACGTTTGAATCTTTGAATACGTAACCCGTTTGTGCGTGAGCCCAGAGCGCGCGCCGCGGTGGCGCGGGAGTGTTGGTCGCTGGTCGCCATTGGCCGTCATGCGGCGTATCAATAGAGCCACGTATTGTGTCCGACGCATTGTTACCGGCCGGCCAGATGACCCCACTGCACGCCACAATAACACTTCAATACGCTGATCACATGCCACCGGAACACTGATCTACTCCGTCAATAGCGTCACCGTGTAGTTAAACCGTCTCACAACATTCTGACGATGCGTAGCGTAGACTCTGATGATCAACGTGAGAAGCTTTGAGGCCAGTGACGTAGACACCACGCCTTCCACCGCTAGCTCGCGGTTACCTTCTGGAAAAATTTATGACTGCAACATCACGCACAATCGAATCGCGAGAATAATCTTCTCGTATGACATAAGTACTTTATAAACATAATTGTGTGTTATGCTCACCTACATTTAAACTGCTTCTGAATTGAAAATCTTCCATGTGTTATTGAATGAACATTGTTCGTACTTACCTCGTCTAAGTAGCCCAAAAAGTCTGCTTCTGTGCTTATTATTAAAATTCTAAGTGGATTCCAATCCCTTGATGCACCTTAAAGTGGACACTGCACCTGTCTAAAATTAATTACTTTCATGCAGCTTCTAATCCAGTACCTTGCATACAACATACTGGCGGCATTGCCATACAACGTGGCAATGCCGCCAGTGTCTTGGGTACATTACCAGTCGACAGCGATGTGGATGAATTTTTTCGACGCTATATTTTGGTTTATAAATAGTTTTAGTTAATTTAGGGTATAATTTTGTTATTTTAGTGTCATCTTGTAAATATATATATCATTGTACCTACTTACAGGAAAAATAGTAGGTACCTAAGTACTTGCACAACCAAAGTTCTCGTTGAATGTCCCTCTATATTCTTGCATTTTACTTTATATCCTGTTAATTGTTACTTTATATTACTGCCTCAAGATCAGTTTTATTGCATTTCATGATTTTCTAACAGAATCTTTGATCATAAAATTGTTGCCAGGAATCTGGTTATCGTTAATGCTCAGACCTCTTCTATATTGCAGGATGAGTTCACATGTAAGGTTAAGCAGAGGTTAGTCTAAACTTTAGTCAGTTATTTTATTGCATGTTTTATTTACATTATCTTTATCAGTTCTTTGTTTATTTGTCCAATTTTTAATTTTTATTAGCGATTTTAATATCCCACTGCTGGGCAAAGACCTCCCTACTCCCCTTTTTATACCTCTCTTTGTCCAGAGCTGCCAAGGACCAATATTTATTAAAGGAGTCCAGCTCATCCCGCCATTTACCCAAGGAGCACATAGCTATTCAATTTCGTGTCTAGCGTGGACTAATTGTGTTAGATCTCGTATCGTATCGTAACCGTTTTTAAATAAATCAATTACCAACTGTTATATTAACGCAACATGATCATCAAGAGGACCTTGATCTCAGTAGCTGTCAGTACCTCACTAGATCACGGTACAGACGCCAGCACATCAAGCTACTACAATCTGTCAAATTTCTTTAATAGATTTTCAACTTTATCGCCAAAGTATTAAGGTTCAAGGTTAATTGGGAAAATTTGACAGTTTCGGGTAGCTTGACCTGCTGGCGTCTGTACGTCACCACCTTCGATGGTAGCAGTGATCACTTTTGCAATCGATCGTTCAAGGTTTTCTGTGCATGAAGCAAAAATAATAATACTTAAATAATTTTACTCACCACAATATGAACACGTACGTATTATAACATCGAATAATGACAATAAACACTAAATAATACCTTAAAGTTTGTAATATACAAAGTTTGAGACTATCTGCATCTGAACTAGGTGGTAAACCTGTATTTCGGATTACATTTGATCCCCATAAATATACTGACAACATTTAATAGCCATGTTTAAAGTTGTAAACGTTATAAGATTGCCATGTCATAATGTATGTGGAAAGTATGCATAATGTATTAACTTTATTAATATTTTTAAAGACCATGTTGTTTTTTTTTTTAATAGTTTTCAGGTTCCGTCTTGTCCGTCCGTCTAGATACTATTAAAGCGCGTACGAGGCGAGGATCGCATGCCATGAATATCTGACACTGGACTGATCACCCAGTCAGTGAACCCGAGTACACTTCTTCGTCCGCTTCTTCTGTGCCTGTCTTCCGCATCTTACGCTTCAACAAACTGTACAATGAATTCAATTATATGATATTCTTAATTCTAAACAAACATATCTAAATTAAAAATAATATTTATATTGCCTGTTTTGAGCCGATCAAGCTGACCACGATGAATAATAATATTATCAGGTATAACATCAGTTCACACGAAAATTAATGCCCTATTCTCAGCCAAACAGCACAAATACACAAGCCAAGTATCGTAAAATTAAATCTATTTTTGCAATTCATCTTAATGGCCGCGCTGAAGGGACTTTTTGCCCCTAGAGGCTAGAATCTTGCTTGAGAAATAAGAAACAGTGAACTTTCAACCGGTAGGGCAAGTGTGCAAGTACAGACACAGGTTTGTCAAGTTCCGTAGGGCTTTATCTTCGAGTCGTGAAATGAAACACAACGATGGCGATGGCTATAAAACCGGAATAACTAGAACATATAAGTTCACTGGTGAGAGTTTCGCTGGCCATTGGGTTCAAGAGAATCCGAAACAGTAGTCCCCTTTATTGTTTCATTAATTACGTTAATCTTGATAAAACAATTTAAATGTTTATTTGAACGATCGTTCTTTTCCTTTTTCCAGAGCAAACCAGGCTCAATACTAGTCATTATGAAGGTAGTAACAGAGAAGACAGGTACGATCCCTAAACAGACAATACCTGCAATAACCGGACCCCAGATCAACTCTGAAATGCAAGGAAACAACTTGCACGCACAATCTAAGTAACACAACATCTCAAAACATCTCATTAAAAATTAATAAAAATCAGTTATTATTTTAACTGATTCTAAAAAATGTCAAGCATGAAAACATAATGATTTTTTGAAAAACTTAACACCCTGTCGTTTTTGCGTCGGGGGTTAAAATGAAAGTTGACGAAGTTACAGATTCTATAACTCCTTGTACGGAAAATTGCTGCCACGATGTTTTATCTGTCGGGCGCCGAGCAGCATTCCTAACATCCTATTAAAAGGATGTGCGTGCCGGCGAAATAACAGACACTTATAGCATTGGGCCATGGGGCCCACAAAGCTAAAATGTCACTCGCTTGCCAACCCTGTGTAGCTGATGTCCATAGACAGTGTAAAGTGCCTGGTAATCCAGGTTGCCCTTGGGTCTATATCATCTCCAATTGCTACCAGCAAAAAACGACACTTTTATAAAAACACAAACATTATTTATTGGCATTCATAAATACATAATTGATGAATTAGAATTATAGCTAAGACCTGCATATTTGATACAGTTTCAGTAGAACTGAGCATGTCTGCCTTCTTTACCTATGGAGTACCTATCAATTATGTGATATGAAAATCGTTTTCCGGAACTACGTGTACGTACATAAGTATAACGCTCATTAAAAGCTTAACGTGACGGGGCGAACTCCGGCGCCGTGAATTCATAGCGCTTTTAAGTAGGTATTAATACGCACCGACTGCGCGCGCGCAACTCAGTAGGAGGCAGCTTGCGCTCGGTTCGTGTCGTTGCTAATCAGGCGTTTCGCCTAGTTGCCGGCTAACGTGCTTCGACCGCGACTATTACTGCACCGACAAAAATGACGATATTCACTCCGAACTAACTTTGCGTGACTAGATTCTAAACACGAGGACTTAAAGACTATTATTTATTTAAAAAAATATTTTTAATACTTAATTCAAAATGGTTAGTGGCAATAAAGATCCGTGTGATCTCAAAAAAGTGCCACCGAAGAACCGTGAGAAGAAGACGAATAACTATAAGAGAGCAAATTGGTTTTCGAAAACATGGTTCGTATGGATGATGCCCACTTTCTGGAGAGGCTACAAGCGGGACCTGTACGACTCGGACCTCACCAAACCTAAAGATAGCCACCTCTCCGACAAGCTTGGCGACCGGCTCGAAAAGTAAGTACCAACCAACAAACTGAAAATATTTTAACACCTTTCAATATATTTTTTTGTAAAATATGACACAGAATTCTTATTTAGTAAGAATTCTGTGTCATATTTTACAAAAAAATAATCCCTGTGAATGTTGACCTTTAACTTTACAAGGTGATGCGTAAATAAAAAAGACAACCCACAAAATAAGTTGTGTGCATATACTCCACCGGCATTTAACAAGCAAAACATGATAATAAAATCCGTACGACCACAGCCGTGTGTACAATACCACAGTGAGTAGATACACACACTTAATATGATTTGCGTAAGTGATAAATTCCAGGAGCTGACAATTTGTCTTGTATCATCAAAATTGTTCAAGACAAGTTGTATAGGACGGCATAGAAGTTTACATAAACGTCGAGGTGCCGTCTGCGGTAGTTTCAAATTAATACCTCTGTACTCATGCACAATAATCTATATATATAAAATTCAAAGTCCTGACTGACTGACTGATAGATCAACGCACAGCCTAAACCGCTGGTCCTAGAGACATGAAATTTGGAGGGTGTGTTCTTCGTGAAGAGTAGGCATCCACTAAGAAAGGATTTTTCGAAATTCCACCCCTAAGAGGGTGAAAAGGGGGGAATTCGTTTGTATGAAAAATCTTATTCCTTGAGTTAATAAACTTGAAACTTGGCACGAATACTTATCTAAATAAATTATGAAGATTGTTAGTTTATTTTTCTTCTAAACTACCCCCTAATAAGGGATTGGGGGGTTTCAAAGTTTGTATGGAAGAATTTTAGCGCGCAGTCCGATTTACTCGAAACTCAGTATATAAACCTAATAGTGAAAGTAAAGAATAATGTGTATCAGGGTTTTTTGAAAATCTACCCCTGACGGGCTGAAATGGGGTAGTCACTTTTTCAGGGGAGGATTTTACTGCATGGCTTGATTAACTCGAAAATTTGTATAAATAATGTTTGAGTCAAGTTATGAATACATCCCAAACGATTTTTTTTAAATTCCACCCCTGTGGGGGTGAGAAGCGGGGATATAGTTTATATGAAAAATCTTCTTCATTAGGTTAATAAACTTGAAACTTTTCAAGAATACTCGCTTAAGTAAGTAATAAAGTTTATCATTATAAGTTTTTCAAAACTACCCCTCAAAGGGGAATATAGGAGTGTTGAAGTTTGTGTGGAATAATTTGAATGCGCGGTCCGATTAACTCGAAACTCAGTGTTTATACTTAAGACCAAAAATAAAGAGTAGCATGTATCAGGGTTTTTCGAAAATCTACCCCTAACGGGTTGAAAAGGGGTAGTTAATTTTACAAGTGAGGATTATAATGCGTGGCTTGATTAACTCGAAAACTGGTATAAATAATCTTTGAATCAAGTTATGAATAATCCCAAACGATTTTTCAAAATTCCACCCCTGTGGGAGTGAAAAGCGGGGAATACAGTTTATATGAAAAATCTTATTCATTTAGTTAATAAACTTGAAACTTGGCAAGAATACTTGCTTAAGTAAGTAATAAAGTTTATCATTATAAGTTTTTCAAAACTACCCCTCAAAGGGGGATATAGGGGTGTTAAGTTTATGTCGAAGAAATTGAATGCGCGGTCTGAGTAACTCGAAACTCAGTATTGATACTTTTGACAGAAAATAATTAATAATAAATATGTAAAGTTGTCGAAAATTTACCACTGACGGGACGAAAACGGGTAATTTGGTTTTTAAGGGGAGGATTTGAACTTGAAACTGTATGTTACATTTTCACGCCTAAACCACTGAACTTCTGATTTGGCATAGAGATAGATGGCATCCTGGGGAAGCACATGCATTTTATCCTGTAAGCACGTTCCCGTGGGATGATTTCCGACATCCACGCGGGCGAAGCCGCGGGCAGAAGCTAGTGGAATTATAAATGTTTTCCAACTTTTTTTTAATATATTGAAGCTATTCTATAGCAAAAATATTTTCAGCTATGCTTATATTTTTCTTTTACCTACTGTGCAGATAATTCTTTAAATATTTTTCTTTTCGTTCATTTAAGGTCTTCCAATAGGAAACTTTTTTTCTGATGAAAATTGTAAGAACCAACATAATTGAAAATTGAAAATACATGTTGTTTATAATGGTAATTATGAGGCATACTTATCTAAAATAAGCCTAAAAGTAAATAACAGTTAGTTTGCTATTTCCGCCCTGTTTATGAACGTGTAATCATTTATTTGTCTGCGAGCCAGACAAACTTAAACCACTGAACTGGTAGGTACTTACGCAAATTAAATGACGTTTGAACACGTATGCAAGTAGTGCATCCGAACAGTTTCAAGATACCTACTTTCACAATCACATAAAATATGCACTGCGCTCAGTGCAGTTGTACCTGCATACTTCCAAAGTACGTCATCAGCAGATTCACTAACTTGTTGCTACGAGGTAGAATCGATTCGAGAAATATAAAAAATAAACCTAAGAGCTGCTACGTATGTTCTCGATATGAATAGTAATAAGTGTACCTATAACCTTTACTAATAATAAAATCATTTCTATGAACGGAAAATTTGATGAAATGATGACGTAACTCTGCATCATCAAATTTTCCCACCAATGTTTTGTATGTTCAGCAAAATAGTTATTTGTCGAAAAAAGTAATATCTAACAACTTAGGTACCTATTAAATTATGACGTTGATGACGAACAGAACAATGGACCAAACTTACTCACTTAGATTATTATAACGATACTTTTAGATTTATCTCACCGATAAAATAACAATGAAATTAATAAACATCTAATAAACGCGATAACGAAATCTAAAATAAAAATTATTTCTTTAATAAACAGATTTTTTGTATCAAATATTTATTTAGTAAGTATTTATTATCCAAAAAAATTAACAAAACCGACTGTAGGTAAATCCTTTATCTAAGTACCAGCAGTGCCCCGCGGTTTCACCTGCATAAATCTCGATACCGTGGGAATATCGGGATAATACGTACCCTATGTGTTAATCCTGGTTATAAACTAGGGGAGACCGGGGTAAGATGGGATACTTAAGAAAAAAAACGTCATAATATAAAAATCAAACTGTTTATTAAAAATCTCTTACAAAAAATGCAACACTTACAGTTTTAATAAACGTAATTATAATCTTTTATGGCGCTAAATCACATATTTTTTTGGCAAATAGGAACTAAATGACACCATGTCAAATATCCCGTCTTGCCCCATGATCGGGGCAAGATGGGAAACGCTATGGGGCATAATGAGTACACATTAAATCTGGTTGGCATCGTTCACATATATGTGCCTCTTCATCGTCATCGTCTACACCTGCGCAGGAATTATGGGTCCAACCATGGCACACGCTACAAATAACCCATCCTTCAGTGGACTGTGAATATAAGTACCCACAATATACACAACTTTTACTATGGGACCAAACCAGAAATTGCGAAAAAAAAACAGCTGGTCCCTACTGTTTAACGAGTTATGCGAACATAAATGTAGGGAACAGCTGATTTTTTTTTCGCGATTTCAGGTTTGGTCCATAGTAAAAGTTGTTCATAAAGATGAGTACAACGACCCCTTAGAAGGATGCCCATGAATTTAATTTCATCCTGTATATATACAAGGACAATCATTTTCTTCGTCTTCAGATGAACTAGAATCCGTGTCACTGTCTTTTTGCGTCTTTTGTTTTCAGTGCCAGTATCTTCAGCACATCGAGCATTTCTCACTCCTCGTTCCAAGGTCGATTTAGGCACGTCATATGTAGCTGAGGCTCGAAGAAGTCCCATTGTGTCAGAAAGCACAGCTCTAACCCCTCTTTTCATATCCTCTTCTTCGAACACGATTTGTTTTACGTTTATAATTTCGTACCATTTTAACTGCAAACAAAAAATAAACTTATTATTAAATAGGTACCTATGAAACATTTTTCTACCTACACATATGGGGCAAAATGGGATACTATCCCATTATGCCCCGACCTTTTTGCCCCAACATACACATTTTGCAGAAGTAACTAAAAAGTTCTAATCTAAAAAATTATTCCGCGAAAAAGCAATCTAAATTCGTTAGCTTTACACTACTACAACAAGTGCGTGGTAAAATATTAACATAGCACTGATACCTACCTTGTTGCCCATCGATTCAAAACAGAAAACTTCGTAAAAATACTCCAAAAAACTATTTTTTCTCGCCGTGCAGCCAAAACACGCAGTGACACGCACGCGCCGCTCCGACTCGTTTGACGCGACTGGACATCGCACGAATGGCGCTGTATTAGGCTCTGTTGTGGTCACCAGTCACGCACACAAGCACATTTCCCGTCTTGCCCCGAGCTTCGTCTTGCCCCGGTCTCCCCTATATGTGTGCCAAATTTCATCAGAATCCGTTCAGTAGTTTTTGCGTGAAAGAGTAACAAACATCCATCCATCCATACAAACTCTCACGTTTATAATATTAGTAGGATAAGAAAATAACTGTGATTGTATTATTACCATAACAGTTTAGACAGGAAGTTGCATTTCCAACTTATGGATAATTAATTTATTATGAACGTGTCGTTTGAATCCAATATTACTTAGGTACGATCATTAATTTTCATACTAAAGTCATTAAATGCACTTAATGGTTTTCAACTCATACTCCATCATTACCTATTCGTAGAAAATAAAATATAGTAAGGTAGGTAATTAAATACCGGAAACTGATGACTGTGCCGGTGACAATATTAGAATAATTACATGCAATTGGTTAAATATCATTTTATTAATTCGTTGGAAAGTTTATAACTGCACGTATCACGTGCCCATGAAAATACGGAGTATACCTAATTTTCTCCATTTCGAGATTCGTAATCTTATCCCGAATAGCATGAAATTAAATAATACACATATTTTATTCGCATTAAGTTTTTTACACTAATTTAAATATGATAAAGATATTTTATAATTAGCATATGATTACTTTTACAGTAAGTCAATTGTAATATGATTTGATAACCTGACTCAAGACGACGGGCACCATGTTTACATCAACATTGGCATTAATTCAAACTATTACTTAATTTAAAAGCAAACGTCATAAAATAATAAAATTATTATAAAAAAAGAAGGGAACAGAATCATCGGGCATCAACAAATTGGTCCGCATCGCTGTCAACAGGAAGACTGTCAAAAAGGCTGGCAGCTTTTAAAATGTATATATATTAAAATGTATATAAATATTAAAATGTATATAAGTAGTTTATCAGCCATCTTGTTACCATAACACAAGCATTAGGTTGCTTAGCTTGGGACTAGATGGCGCTGTGTGAAATGTCCAGGGATATTATTATTATTATCTTAGAAATTGAAATAAAAAATGTAACATTAAAAAAAACTAATTTAGTTTGACAACTAAATTGACCAGTATACAACATGGGTAGGTACTAGGTAGTTAAGTACAAGCACATTATTAATGTGATAACTTAATCGTCACACCGTACTAGCAAATATTTTACATAATAACATAGGTACTTAATAGAATATTATTTAAATCTAATTATAATAACTACAGTCCTTTACACCCGTATAAAACAGTGATGCTAAAAATAGCGAGTAGGCGTACCTTTTTTATGTGGTTCCAGGTATTCTGAACCGGTCGTACATAAGGACTTCGACATTATATTTCCGCGTTTTCGTTCGTGACAGCTTTAGTGATATCTTGGTTCTTCACTAAAAGATACACCTTGTAGGTAGATTCTGCATACAGTTGTACCTAATTAAAAACATGCATAAACAGTTCAAGCTATTCATTTTGTTAGAGAAATAATTTATTTATAACTCGTTTATTTGTTTATATATATATATATATTTTCCTCTTTTATCAATTCTGTGAATAAAAATACCTAGGTACAGACGCCAGCAGGTCAAGCTACCCGAAACTGTCAAATTTTCCCAATTAACTTTGAACCTTAATGCTTTAGCGATAAAGTTGAAAATCTATTAAAGAAATTTGACAGATTGTAGTAGCTTGATGTGCTGGCGTCTGTACATACAAAGGTTAAACGAATTTGAATTTTACAGGAACAACACAGTGATAGACAAATTATATTTTAACGATACCCATTACCTTTTTGTATGTCAATATCAGTTACTCAAATCATCTAATTGCTTTGCTTAAATAACATATTATTAGACAATGTTAGGTCGCCATATTGCTCGTTAAAGCATTAAGGTCGCTTTCGCACTTGACGGATACCTGTTCTCATTGAATCAATAAATTACTGTCATCATCATTCTTGAAAAATTTTATAGCATACTTTATCTACCTTTATTTACAAGTTTTTCTCAGTATCCCTGTTTCTTAGAAAACAAAGGTTACCTTACTTACTGCAACACACTTTAACGTTATTGCAAGTTGCATAAAAAATGTATAAAACTAAAATAATGACGATCAGATGTGTACATATGCGACTCGTGCTTCTAAGAATTATTTAATGTATGTACACAGGTTGAATATTAATATTTCTCGTGCTTGATTAATGACTACATACACCTAGCAATACTCATAACTTGGTGGTCTACATAACAAAGTAAATCGCCGTCAGAAACTATAATAAAAGTAGGCTTTTATTATAGTTTCTGAGGGCGATTTAAAAAGTTTGTGTTTAGCTAAGGCTAAACACAAACTTTTATTCCGAGGGACGCGCTAACTTTCTGTCTGCCCCTTAGACCCTTCGCGGTTATCTGTTAAACTAAATAAGGATGTAATAATCCGCTAATGCTCGACCACTATGGGTGTAGAGCTGCTTCATCGTAGCTGCATATTGCGCGATACTCGAAGTAATTGACTAAATAGCCACGCCTCGAGCGAGGGTCAACTTAAATTGCGAACCGCTTTAGCAATATTCAAATATTCGTTTATTTCCATGCACATGGGTGTTAAATCTCTCAGTCTCGAGAGATTTGAACCGAATTCGCAAACCAGTATCAATGTATTACCATAAAGATGTACGATTGCAGTACCCGGTGCATTCCTTCGCGAATTCTTTGGAAGTCATTCAGTTATTATCAAACCAGTTAATCACGTGCTGGTTACGGTGCATCGGAAAAAACAACAAAAATATATCCGCGTAAGATCTTACGGAATGCGTGCCAAATCTTTTGGGGTAATCTAATTAATCATATTCATTTGATTATTGTTTCTGTCATACCTACACTACCGCTTGCATTTTATCCGTGCAATTTTCATATTTATGCACAATGGCATTCTTCTATGCATCCACTGAGGACACGTCTGCGTTCGCTTCGCATCGTCCTCTATGTTTATGTATTTACTTCGAGCATGCGTTACCCTTCACCTTACCACACTCGAAGCTACCGCGCCGGGTATTGGCTACATTCACTTAGCACACGACGAGCGAATGGTTTGACAGGGAGACGGAGTTATTAACAACATTTATACTACGCAAGTGTAGGTATGCGTAGAAGAAGCTTGACCGCAAATTAATGTACTAAGCCTTGGCTGTTTCTAGAAAGACGCAGAAGCTCTGAGTTTAAAATAAACCTGGCTGGAATTATTAGCAATTTTTTCACCTATAGTATATTATTATTATCATGAGTTAATTATTGTACAGTGTCCGTGACGTAAATAATTAATAAAAACAATTGCACAAATTGTTTATTATTGTAATTACGACAAAGTCCTTGCTGACAAATGTATTGCTGTGAACGGCACTAACGCTACTCAACAAACAAAACACGATACATTGATTACAGCGCAATAAAAAGTTCATTTGGAAACTATTCATACGACTTCCTATGTTTTTTTACAATAAATGAATAATCACAAAGTCTTGCACCTATTCTTTACAACATGACTGCAGGACTTAATAGATTAAACTATTATAACTAATTATGCAAATGAATGAAGCCCGTTCTACTTTTCCGCATGTACTCGTAAGTATTTATAGATGATTGGAGTTAAGCAACCCTCAATGCTACATTGCTACCAGAGCGGTTGGCCAGCACTTCACAAGACTTGATCAACAAGTCGCGTGAAGCACCTAACGCAAATTTTGATCGTATCCATAACTTTTAAAATGATAAACAAGATAAGGTTCAACAAAAAAAAAAACTATAGGTACACAAAAGAGTGCGCGTTGGATAAATTGTACCTCACAACTTATCAATTTAAATACGTAATTAAAACCGTTTTAATTAAGTACGTAACAAATAAATTAAGAATAAGGATACCGTTTTAAAAACGGGATTCATTTAATTCTGAAAATGATTCTCACACGCATTCATGAGAAAAGTATAAGATTCTGTATTTAGCAAATCATAATTTTATATTAATTAACATAATATAAGATTTACAGTTCGCCGTATCTATAGACTGTTGGTGAACCTAGTGGTCGGTAGCGCTACTGCTGCGCATGAGCATATCGGGCAGTGTTTTTGGGTTTTTCTCTCAGGATTTTCTCAGTAGCAGCCTGGAGCCTGGATTCCTGCCCGCTAGATGGCAATAGGCTCGGGTGCTCTTTGGCCCCTATAACCACTTCATATATTCCAGGTTTATACCATCTTTTTGTAATGTATACTTATTTATTTTATTTCTCATTTTGATTGTTGTTTTTTATTTATATCTAATCGTATGCTGCACTGGTTGCCGTCATCAAGTCAACGCCGGCTGTCGCTGAAAACCAGCGTCGGGGCTCTGTCTCGTATAGGGTCTTTGCATTATGCTGGCCGTTGGCCGTTTTGCGTGGATATGACGCTTGTTTTTCCCTAACTTGTTTTTTTTTTTGTGTTTGTGTTCTTTTTATGCGTCATGTTTGCCGTAAATAAACGTATTTTCTTTCTTTTTCTTATAACATGAGACTTGAACATAACTGGCGAAATGATGGGTGTACTTAGGTACACCTGTGCCCTTCGGGTAAATACAAGCGTGATGTTCTGAAGTTATTTATAAGATTTTGTCTTATTTTGCAACAACATATGAGAATAGAATAGAATGATTTATTTTCAGATAATTAAAATCCATATCATGTTAGTATATATTAGCAACTATCTTAGCTTACAATTATGTTAGTATTGTTAGTACTTATCTTTATGTAGACTACTTATACAAAACAATTCACTACCCTCACCCAGTGTTTTTGAATGGGGCAGTCAAATCTAGCAGCACTGACTTTCAGAATGCCATTTTTAGCACCCCGCAGACGCTGCAGCAAAGAAGCCGATTTTTGCGAATTATGAGTTTGAAGCCGTCCGTGTGGGCTACTGCAAACATCCCGGAGGCACTGCAGCACCACGGTAGCTTTAACAACATTCTGAAAGCATTGTTATATAGAACCCGCAGGGTGTCATAAGATCGTTGCGTATAGCTCTCCCTCAGACCACTCGAGTAAAAATATTGACAATACGATTTTTTTATTTTTTTATTTAGAGGCTTTTGGTTATCACACGTAACCACGTCAGCCCCATCATAATTCATAACAAAAATATATTTTTACGAACTAAGAGACAAGAGACGCTCTATAACTAAATAGCTGCATACAAAACTATAAATTTTCTTAGCCTCCTCACTACAGGGTTTAGACAAAAAACATTGAACAGCACCTAAATCTAACTTACTAATTTTTAACTCTGCCAATAAGGCATCTCTTTCTCTGCGATTACGGACAATACGCTTTAAAGAGCGATAACTTTACTTGAGTTGTAACATCCAGCGAACCTGCGAGCAAGTATATTACTTCTCACCGCCAACGCCCTGCGTTCCCGCTCTATATTCTCGTCATCCTTGAGGTCATACGTCACAATATGCCAAAAATTACGTAGTGATCCGGGTTACGACAGGCTGAATCACAACAATTGTGTAGTTCCATAGGAAAACCAATGTCAAGGAGTCCAGAATGACACATGTCATGATAGTTATTAATCTGCTCTGGCTGCCTATTTCCCCATACAATACGTTTCTTGACATCATCATTTTTCACATAAAATGTAACTTTTTTATTTAATTTTAAAAATTGCACTCGATTAAAAGTAGGAAATGGTCAGACCAATACACGTCATGTTGCATCTGTATATTACAAATAGTTGGTAAAGTTTGTCATGATTCCGTGTTTTGATTATTTCAACTGGCAAATTAGTGAATTTTTATTGATAGGATTTGACAACGCAGTGGTCTAACCATCTCACAGTCCCATGCGCCTCACTACGAAAGGTAAAAGTGTTGGACTGCAATCCTAAGATATTTATATCTGCACAACACAGCAAAAAGTTGAATAAATCGAGAGCATGGCTTCATGGACAGGCGACGCAATAAAATCTGTAATTTCTAACACTTAATATATTTCATCATTTCTTCTGGACTAATCGACTTTAATTGGATAAATAATCCTGACGGATTGTCTAGATCTTCAAGGAATGGTCTTAGAAATTAATTGACAAGACAATACAAATGATAAGTAGGCATAATTTATTAAAGAGATACATAAAATTAATTGTCTTTGATCGTAACCTTAACAATTCGTAACAAACATGAAGAACCTTATCATCGAAGAATAGATTATAGTATATGGTTACAAAATTCATAGCAGGGAAAATGCATAGGAGTATTTTGAAACTATTAAATAAATCTTAATGTTGAATTTGTTTTTTTTTTCATAAAATAAATCTATACAGAGGGGCGATTAGGGTATCGCATTAATTGGTGCAGCGGTTATTACAAATTCTCAGTCTGTTAAAATAATAAAACATACAAATACAAACCAAATAAATAGCGTTTATATTGGCACGAAACAATAACCTTTGATTATTACGAGCGTACTACATCGAATGTTAATACGCATGATAGGTTCCACCTACTGATTCACAGTGATAAACACGAACTTCGATAAATTACAACAACGCAGTCATGTCGGGTTTAACGCCTCATTGGTGGCAAGTGACAATGATGACATACGATATTTACCTACACAATAAACACAGATTTGTGTAGTTTGTACTAACTGGCATGTCTGAATATGGAAATGGTCACTGTTCGGTGGCACCTTCGTGCGTCAAACCCAAATATGAAAACCCATTGGGTTTCCATTAAATTCCATTCCATGACTATTCTAGAGTAATCGATACACAAATCGATGTACCTAATTGTTATTTCAAAAACCATTAATTAGTGGTATTTACGTTACTTGTGGAGGCTGCACGTTCCGCATATTTCTAAGGCGTGGCCAAAAACAACTAATCAAAATTACATAGAATTAGATCACGTTATTCCATAAATCTCCATAGCTCTATTAAGTACCTAAGAAGAAAATAAAGTGCTATTATGTTATTGTTAAAGGATAAAATTAAATAATAATAGCGATAATATTTCATCGTTATTGTTATAGGTAAAGGCCAACGTCATTATTATTTTTATTACCAATGGCGCAATCAAAAATAGTTTTTTTTTTATAATAACGGTAATTTGTAATGTTTTAATGCCATAACTGAAGAAAGGAAGTTCTTTTATTTTCCGTTTACCAGAGACTTTCCTCTTGCTTAACTTAGATAAATATGCAGAATTTCAGCGACATCGACGCACAACATGTTACCATGGATTCGGTACATCATTCTGGACCCCACTGCGTAGAAATTTTCCGTCGGTTATAAAAGCAAAATGTTCTGTTCAATACATTTTGCTCGCGTAGGTATTGCAATGCACTTTTGTAGGAAACAGCTGATTTTTTTTTTTTATAAACGACGTTAAATTTTCTACGCAGTGGGGTCCAGAATCAAGTTTTGAATTCACATTAAGAGTTTGCGCGTCGATGTCCCTGACACGACACCCTGTATAGGTAAGATAAGAAAATAATATTGTAGGTTATTTAAATCCTTAATAACATTTTGATAGCGACTTATATGAATAAGCCACTTCCTTATTGAATTGACATTCATGTGCAACGCACTGGCTACGGATTTTTCAGGATATGGAAATTTTCAAGTTATCTTTGCGAATCTAATGGAACAGTGGTGGAAGTGTTAACACTCCCTTTTATGTCACTTTGTTTACATATAACGCTTAAAACTCTAACAAATTATGGTAATAAAATAACAAAATACGTGATACAACTGTTTGTTTACCCTTCAATTATGGCTAAACACATTTTTCTGAGAAGCATTGTACCTATTTCACAAGCCATAATATATATAGCAGTTTGACATAATATTTTACAAGTAAACATGTGCTTAGTAGTAACCCATGTTTGGGTAATACAGCCTTGTAATCAAATTGCTGAAATTCAAGCATCTAGAATTATAAGTTGACCCTTATCCGACACACCGATGCATGTAAACGCTCCTGAAGATGTAATTCTCAAACAAGCCACGTTCTACATTCGTTATTCTAATTGTCAACATACTAGGCATTACGTAATAGCTGTTACAAGTTGCGTTTCCTGTTTAATTCAGCTTTCCGGGTAATTGTGATTATGGACCGACCTTCTCATTGGCTAATGTGCACGATGGCGGCGGCACATCGATAACTGTCCCGGACGACGGGAACGGCCCGTTATTAACCAATTCAACATGAGACTTTGGACCCGTTTCACTTAACGCTTCCCCGAATATTAACAAAACCTGTTTCCCTTGAACACCTTCCGCAGCAAGCTCAGTCGGTTTATCTAGTTCGAAAATACTAATGAAAATCGTTATAAATCAATCAACACTGTCTAAATCATGTCATTGTTTTTTATGTTTGTGTTCTTTCTCTGCGTCATGTTTATCGCAAATAAAAGTATTTTCTTTCTTTCTTTTCTTTCTAAATTAAGTTTTTTTTTTTAATCTTAGAAGAACGTCATACGAAAAAATTAGTAAGACACATCCTTTATATGCCAAACTCGGTCAGTATGTATAGTACCATGTGCATATGGACACACCCACGAATGATGTGTCTAGATTCACGTTCACGTCAGTAGATCATATGAATCGGTTATAATCTTAGGAGTCTCGCAAGGTTGTATTTGCACACCACACCTGTATGAAAGCATGCTGTCTGATTTTCATTGGATGCTGTTGCGTCTTAATATAAATCTGGCAACGTAAAATAAATGGTAAATGCACTAAGTATATATGTATAAAAGTGTTACACCAAACCTCAACTCGACTGGTTTCAATGACATCGACTGGCTATTAGGTTAGTACGACTTTCGTATGCACAAAAAATATTTACGTTGGAGCCGGACATAATGTTAGTAATTATAATTTAATGTTTTTTAAATAGTTGATAAGACGTCCGGCTTGACTTCTAGGTACATTATTATTATATTATATGAAAAATATGTAATAGGTACTCACATAGATATGTATACAGGGTGACAAGGATATCGACGCGCAAACTGTAAGCATGAATTCAGCACATGATTCTAGACCCCTCAGGGTAGAAATTTTCCGTCAGTTTAAAAAAAAAAACTGCTGTTTCATAGAAAAGTACAATACCTACGCGGTCAAAATGTATGGAACAGTAAAGTTACTTAAACAAAAAAAAACAAAAATCAAGGCAGGGGATTTTTTTTCAGAATCACCTATTGAATCCATAGTAACGGGTTGCGCATTGATGTCCCTGCCTCCCTGTATAAGCATCACATCGTGTAGCCAAGCATAGTCCGAAATCAACGCTGCCCTTTGCATATAAAGAATGATCGATACTTCACAGTAAACTGATGGCAGATTGCGTTTTGTGTCTACGTTCCTGACTGAGTAATAAACATGGAATTAATGTCGGCAAAAATATATAAGAATAAAATTCGAGTAAAGAGTATTGCAAACTCAAACGAGGACAATAAAGTATATATTTTTGTTATACAAAAGCTCAAGGACTAAAAAGCTCACGTCCGCGACATCTCGTACAGATCTTGCGAAGGCTTTGACATTAGAGTGCCTACTTGTACACTTCTTTGTTTCCTTGCCCACTTGCTACGAGGACATATTGATTCTTTTTCGCACCTCATAATTGTACAGTACCAGAACTAAGTGTTTAAAAATATTGACATTGATCCTTGGTTTGTGCAAAGAAGGGCCCAAAGAGTAAAGCAAATCTTTTTATTTTATTTTAATGAATTATCTCTCTGCTGGGTTAATACAATACAGAGATAATTGATGTCTATACGCTGTTGAAGTCTGCGAAAGAACTGAATAGGTAATTAATGAAGGGATATTGTTGCACGAACTAATCAATAATCACCAACGTCACTATGATATGTAAATAATTAAGGAAACCATTGATTGCATAAAAGGTTTTATCGACATCGATGATCGGCCGCAAGCCACCGTTCTCACGTGTAACTGGTGTTATAAGTACTTTAATGTGTTTGCTTTAATGTTCGATTGGGAATGGTGTATGTAAGTACGTTGCCGTTATGCGAGCCGAGCAGACGGCCGCCAGCCACGCCGCATGCGTGATGCGCCGGCGCGCGGGAGGTGTGCCGTGCATCACACAAAGGCCTAGAATCTCTGCGAATGGGAAGTATTTATCAAGGCAACGTAAGACTTGTTAACGCACTTACACACACAATTACATTGTGTACACGTCAGGTCAAATATCGCTGTTTAAAGCTTAGTCACCATTTTATGTGACAATAAAGAGCAATTGCAAATCCAATTTTTCTATTAACATTTTGAGAGCTGTTGCGTCCGCATTCCGGATTTTCAATACACATTCGAGCTTGTTATAGGTACATGAGTTTCCCCAAGGGCACCAGCAGTCTCATCCAACATTCGCACGGTTCAAGTTCTTTGTGCACAGTTAATACAATTTTGCCGGTTTAAACGAGTATTTCATGGATTTGTACTGCAATCCTTTCTCCGCAGCGTTTCTCTGGATGTTATGGTCGTTTAATGACTTTGACATGATTAAATTTCAAATTGGATTGTTTAATCATACTAAGTGCGGGTTGGTACACGAATCTTCCACATGGTCCATCAACTGCCGTAAACAAACGCTGGCCATGTGTCATGTATACCTTCATGATTCACGTTCACTGCCATATACCTTACTGCACATATAATACATATTCGCTAATCATTTGCATTGTATTTAACACCTGTCATACCTGCATTATTTACCCACCTTTAATGAGTAGGTCTTGTCGAAAATATTATTGGACGAGTCCGTGGCTAAGTAATAGCAGCTGCACGGGTCAATCGATCTGGTCTACGCTTGCCGTTGTTGGTCCGTGGATGGGTGACCATCTTTACATACCGAGACCCCTCCGTGGCTCAGGAAACACGTTAAGTCATTTATCCCCGCTGTCATTCGTAGGTCGTTACGGGTAGTCAGAAGCCTGAAAGTCTGACAACCAGTCTTAACCAAGGGGTATCGTATTACCCAGTAGTTAATAGGTTGTCGAGGTCAGATAGGCAGTACTCATGTAAAATACTGGTATTCAGTTGCACCCGGTTAGACCGGAAGCCGACCCCAACATAGTTGGGAAAAGGCTAGGCAAATGATGATGTAGAAAATATTGTGCCACCTACCTATTAATCAGAACAATTAAATAATTAAATATTGCATTTTAATGCTAGTCCAAATCTTTAAAGCAGTTTTTGAGATAACGACCGAGCTTTCAGGTATCTAAATAGTCGATCACTCGTAGTGGGAACGAGTTTGCATTGCACCTGTAGTTGCAGAGGGTTATAAATAGATGTGACAAGTTAGAATAAACTTCTACGTACAGCCTATTGGACATGAGACTGGTGGACAATCTAAATAAACGCTTTTCTCAACATGAAATCTGTGAGGTTCGCGCGTGAGTTTGCATAAAGTGTTAGTGTTCGATGCGTGGCCTCCACAAGGTGCAGCGACGCTCACATAACACGACACATTTCTGCTTCCATTACTAACCACTGGGATTTGATTTTAATCATTTGAAAGGTTCGGTTTGGAATATGGAAATGAATCATTATTGTCAGAGAAAATTATACATCATTTAGAAAGCTCACGTTTCGAGCCGAAAATATCTAATACTTAGGTATGTACCTATATGACGACGATGCTGGTGGCTTGAGTATCAAACTTATAAAAGATTGTTTTTTAAGTTTGTTTATTTGAATATTATTAAATTACTATCTTCCTACCTATATTTGATTATCTTAATTTATAAAAACTGAGTTTATGCTAGTTCAGTCCTTAGTAGGGGTTCAATAGGTACAAGGTTGGTGTGAATTGCTCGGCCGACTTCCTTTGTCACAGTGTTGATCATCAAGTAATTATGCACTGTATGAACAGTTGCTGTTTGCCGAGTCACCGCACGCTAGTCGATGACCCTAGATGTAACAGATAAGCTAATAATTATTTCATCTTGTAAAAGAAAATTGTTTTGAAAGTGGGTCATTGACATATTTTCCATGACGCGATTTTTATACAAGCGGACAGCTTCAGCATGTTGTGTAATCTTTTTGTTTACTATCAAATACCAATAAGTAATGAAGGAAATAATTATTAGTAATAGTACTTACTTAACCGCGTTAAGATCTTTGCCACTAAAAGCGTGTCCAATTAGTGGGTAGTTTAGAAAACAATTGACACCTAAACCTAAAGTCAATTTACCAAAGTTGTTTTTAGTTAAAAACTTTGCCTCCGTGTAGGCTAGACTCTCATTGCATATTAACCTACATAGTAAATAAAGGTAGGTACTGTTGGTATTTACGTTTCACACATGCATGTATTGTCACTGCCACCTGCAACTTTGTAATGATCATTTCTTTATACTATTGACTCTGCGTAGTACGTCAATATGATAAAATAAATACCTATAATAAGTGACCTCTGCGCTGCCACCGACGACGTCGTGGAAGTGGCGAAATTTTGGACCAACAAGGTCTGAAATATAGTCGTGCCAGCGACACAAAGAAAAAGAATACTTATTCATAGATGGGACAAATAGTCTCTTCATTGGTACATACTATTTTTACAAGCTAACACTAAAATATATACATATATTATATACAAGTATATAATAAAAAACTTGAGAGGTGTCAAGGAACACCCGGATGGAACGAAGTATAGCTGGCTTGCTTTCTATAAGAGAGAGAGAGAGAGAGAGAGAAACACGCGTACGCCGCACGGCTTACAACTATAGCAAAAAGTTTCGTTCCAACTTTTGGTCTTAATTTTTTCCTTTTAGCCCCCTTTCGCAACGCGCGATAAGGAACTTCGTTCCAAAAAAATAAAGCAAAAGGCTATTCATCATGTTAAATCGGATAGTACTTACCTAAAAAGATGTCATTAATTAAACTGATAAAAGTGCCCGTTCGATATTATAGAAGATTTGTAAAAATAGTGGTATAATTTGAATTTCTAATCAATAATTTCTTTCATTTTCAAATAGCACACTCTTTGATAGAATAGAAAAACCTCCTTTTACACAGGAGCTCCTTCTCGGTAGTGCAGAAACAGTTAGTTGAATCACCGTAGCACGACATAATATCTGCTTAGTGAAACTCGAAAGCTCATCTCACAGAACATAAATACCCTAACGGGGCTCATCTGAAACTAGTGCAAGTTGGTATATGAGTAGATCAACATACCTAACTTTAGCTCGACTATCCTGTTCTTATTATTCATATTCACTGGCTGTGCTGGCCATAGTCACCATACCATACCCATCTGTTGTTGATATTACCTACTTGCAGCTCTCTATACTACATACATATATTGTGGAGAATTGTTATCATAAGACTCAAAACTCAAATCATTTATTTCAATTAAACCTAAAACATAACTTGGAACAATCTTGTCTACCTACATAATGATGGTTATCTTATTTTTTTTCACCTACCTACAATATCGTGCAATTATCAGCTGAGGTATTTACGAATATTATTAAGGTTATATGCTTTATTACTTGTCAGGATTTTATGTGATGTGATTGGAAAAAGCTAACACAATGTCAGTTGAGCTGCATGATTACTGGCAAATGCGTGCAACTGACTGGAAAGGTCCACTCAATCTGTGTGGTTCGTTCCTCAAAAGACCATTTCAGTCACCAATCTAGATAATCTTCACAAGATCTGCCCAAGATTATGGCTGGACTTTAAAAGAGACTGTAACCTCTGAATTCGTTTCGGCCTTTGTTATCGGAGTAGTCAGAAACGCCGACCTCATCTAGTTTTAAAAAATATGATTGACGTGTAAAAGTGTTTGTACAAACTTACGTACAGAAATAAAATCATTTATTAATAATAATATTTTAAAAAACATGGTTGCAAGATATGTCTTAGTTAGCAAACTATTTTAGTTTAAATAAAACCATCAATTATAGTCAGTATTCAAGTTATTTTCTAGGAATTTGTTTTTAGGTATTTTAGATAATTATTATGTATAGTGCTTGCCTATGTCCTGGCGTATGTCCAGCAGTGGACGTCTTTCGGCTGAAATGATGATGATGATGATTATGTATACCTTGAGTGAGATACCTACTAGAATCCAATGATTATATGCCTCTAGTTTAAGGCCCAATTCAATCAATTCTTTTAATAAACAATTTCACAATTTTAATTTCAACGCAGACCGGTTATATCATGTCATTACATATTATGATCTACTGTTGCTTCGAATGCAGTAAATAATTCGGTTCAACCATAAATAGGTAGATATCTACGAACCGCGACATGTGGTTTATATAACCATCGATCTATTAAAGAACAAATGGAAAGCCTGAAGTAATAGAAACATGATTATAAAGAAACTTTTCTTGAACAAGGCCCTCAGAGAAATTTCATAACGTGGAACCCAAATATTACCATAATATTTAATCATTGTGAGTTTAGGCTACCAACTTGTTTATATTATATGCCATAACAAGAAAGAAAATAAAAACGAGAAGAAACGGTTAGGAAGAAAAAATAATATTTATCAGTCCAGGTAGGGTGAAAAGATGTTGCGATATTTAACACTGGTTACTCCTCCCGAGCATTTCCATATTTCCTTCTTATTTTATGGTAACCTACTCTTAATAATTATAGGACAATGCAAGTCATTACTAAAGGACCGTTAATTGTACAATTACAACTTTGCACTAATTGCTGCAGACGCCTACAATAAACGTTTAAGTAAACTTAATTAGTTACCTACGGAATACGATCTACAATGCAATAAGGACACTAGCTGTGGTCACACCTGTGCAAAGCAAGCACAAGTCCGTAGCAGTAGGTCTACTACCTAAGCATGAAATCCGTACTTTCGGCCAAACTTGCGAGTGATTCCTATAACCTATTCTGTATCACCTACGGAAATAAGATTAGTATGGGACCCGACCTAAGAATGAAAATGACACCACGATTTGATAGGTTTCCTTAATCTCAATGTGTTTTGCCCGTCCAAAATTCACTGCGTAGTTTCGTACTACTTTCGGACGAATCTTCATTCATAGAGGATCTTCATTGACGGACTCAGAGACCCCCTGACACAGGGTAATAAAAAGTCAGTAGGTATTGCTTTTCGTATTTTTTTCTTTCTTCTTAGTTACAACAAGTTCATACCTACACACACACTCACATTACTCACGCCTTCTTCCCATGAGTTAGGCAGAAACTCCAGAACACGACATGCTACGATCCTTGCTTTGTTTATTAGACGTTCATGACCAAAACATAAATTGGTTATGAAATACCTACCTATTATAAAATCTTTATAATAAATTAATTACCCAGAACCAGTCACTTCCTCCTTACTTCCTGGGTTAATTAAGTCGATATAAGTACATAGTATAATTTATTGTTTACATCAAGTGATGAGACTGTGTAAAGGCTCCCGCAGTCAGACGCGACGCGACGGTGCGGCGCGATTCTGGTTGAAGAATTTTCATGAAGTTTTCACAGAAATGGTTCTACTACTACTTGGCCACGATAGTATAGCGGTTCGTAGTGTGGTACCCCGACTTGTCGGGTCATAGCCTTTTGAACGCCAGAGCATAAACGCACGCGCGTGCCCTCCACGCAAGCCACAATTTCACCGCAAATACCTACAAAAAGAATAGGGATTCCAAAATGACTTAATTGTTTATTTCGATGATAAAGTGCATCGCATTTTTTGTCACATATTTGTGTCGTTGGCGTACACAGCACGCGCTGGCTTGTCACGTATATGTGACAATGGCGTTCAAAAGGATAGCCTTCGGACCGAGCAAGTTCATACTGTGGTTTTCACATCCTTGTTTACAACTTTACATCTTCATCATACATATAACCCTGCCATTCTCTGATAATAATTAATCAAGATGATTAAAATCATCAAAAGTTTTAAAGCATAATAATGCAGGTTTTTTTTTAATAAGCTCGTGAATTATTTTAAAAGCTTTATATTTTGTAAGTTTTATTAAACACATACAAGAGGTTTTTTTCCACGTGGATAAAATACGATCCTATTTTATGACCAAGAAAGCATACGGTATTATTAAATTCGAATTCCTAAGATACCTACTATGTACGAGTTGATTGGTAATTATTGGTACCTAATAGCACGAGTATCTACATATAATTAGGTAGGTATCTATGTAAGGATATTATTTATGTGTTTTGTGTTGTTGAGTGCTTTCATCTGACCTTGACCAAGAGTCCAAGACATTTGTAATGAAACTGTCATAACATCAACCGTAACCTTTATGTTGTGGTTGTTGTTTCATTTAAAGGTCATAATTTTTTATAATTTTTATTTATTAAATATTTATGTTGTTATTCTTATACTGACAGATTAAGATAATAATCTATCAACGTGCGATACCTAAACCTTCAGATTTTATTATAAACTACCTGTGCCCCGCGGTTTCACCCGCATAAGTCTCGGTCCCGTAAGATCATCGAGATAAAAAGTATTCTATATTCTAATCCAGGTCATGGTCTACCCATGTGCCAAATTTTATCTGAATACGTTCAGCCGTTTTAGCGTGAAAGCATAACAAACAAACATACATAAAAAAAACTTCTCTTTAATACTCGTAATACCACTAGTTTTGACTTCAGTTTTAACTACTTAGCACGAGACTTCGCGTGAGTATATTTTTATGAAAAATTGAAGACATGATCCAATAATATAAGTCATTAGCTGACCCGACAAACGTTGTTTTGCCATATAAATTATTTCTAGCTGCCCGGCGCTACTTCGTTCTCGTGGTGTTCTATCCCTACCCTACCCCTACCCTACTCCTACACTACTCCTACCCTACTCCTACCCTACTCCTACCCTACTCCTACCCTACTCCTACACTACCCCTACCCTACTCCTACCCTACTCCTACCCTACTCCTATCCTACTCCTACCCTACTCCTACCCTACTCCTACCCTACTCCTGCCCTACTCCTACCCTACTCCTACCCTACTCCTACCCTACTCTACTCCTACCCTACTCCTACCCTACTCCTACACTACCCCTACCCTACTCCTACCCTACTCCTGCCCTACTCCTACCCTACTCCTACCCTACTCCTACCCTACTCCTACCCTACCCTACTCCTAACCTACTCCTACACTACTTCTACCCTACTCCTACACTACTTCTATCCTACTCCTATAAGTAAAACGCTAATTGATTGATAGAACTTAGCGGACCCGGCAGACGTCGTCCTGCCCGGTCGAGTCATTATATACCGACAGCAGTGCCACCTACCGGGTCCAATTGTGTATACAAACCTTGTCCTGACAATAACAAACACAAAAAAAAAGAATCATCCAATTTGGTGCCAGCAGTCGTTCGAAAGTTATGGGCGTACATACCTACATTTCGAAGATCCATTTTTATTTCTAAAGACGATAAAAGGAGAGGACGTCACGTGATTCAAATTTCAATACCTTTTAAAGTTGGTCGTGTCCTTCTTTGGAAAAAATACAATAAAACCACATTCTTAAACATTTCAATCTGGGTGCGGATTAAAGGCACATTAAACGTTGATTTCTTTTTAATTAGGTTAAATATTGACTTTTAGGTACAGTCTGCTACAAGTCAATTAACACTCTATTTTGCATATCATCTGAATTGATACAAAATGATTCGATACATTGCGTTTCTGCATTTCATGTTCATACTCTTTAAATTGTATATATCAGTCAGTACACATACTTTATGAGAGGAAGTGCTCAGGTGCGGTTCGGGCAAGTGCGGTTGAAATCAGTGCTCTGAGTGGAATACCTCGAATATTATGCTCAATAATTAAGATTTAAAAAACTGCCGTTCTCTTCTGTAGAAATCTCAACGTGAAAACTTACGAGTACGTGAAGTGAACTCTCATTCTACCGACGATTGACACTAAGTATTGTCACCTCACTTCAAGCTCACTGCATCAGTGTTCACTGTGAGATTTTTACAAAATACATAGATGGGTTGAACTTTTAATCGACTTTTATTGCTGACCGTACCTACTAAAGACATCTGCCAAGTAAAGGAGGTGTCAAGAGTCGCGGTACCTTGTAATGATAATCATCAATCATTAGACAGGCTGTGTAAAGCGACGTAGCTATGCTTGTGATGAGCTGAAATAAGGACAAGGCGAAACAACAAGCATGGCCGCGGCGACCGGCCCTCGAGATCGTAAGGAGGACGGACTCACGTGACCATGTGACTGCGAACATAGATCAATACAACAAAACATTTACTTAAAGCGGTCGGTGATCATTTGACGCATGGCCAAAATCGGAACTAGCGCCGCCATATTGGATTTTCAATATAATTTCTACCAACGACGCCCTCCTGTCAATGTCATTCATGCTCCAAACGATTCCTGTAGTGCTCTAACTACACATGAAGGTTCAATAAACCAAAAATATTTAAACAAAATAAAACTATAATAAATAAACCAGCTAACCAGCAGCATCTAAATATAAGTAAAAACTTTATTTCAGGTTGTTTTATTGCATTCTTCATGAACGTTTCGTGAATATTTAATTACTTGCTGTAAATTTCGTTTCCGCTGTCAATATCCTTATTTATGCACATGTATTAGCGGGTTTTGTTGTTTTTTTGCATAAATATTTTAATTTTATGTTTGAGCAAATGTTTATTATAATAAAACAGTGAAAATAATCTTCTATTCTAACGAACAAAAATTGTGATGGTAAACCTTCCTCAAAATGGTAAACAACTAGCTTAGCTTAGTTAGCTTGGCTTACCTAGGTAGCTAAGTTTCTAGCATTTTTTATTTCGAGAGATGTATTTTTGTTACTGTTATGTGGACTCTGTAGGAATAGGTATTGTAACAAACGTGATGAAATGAATGTGCCTCGTGATTAGGTAAGCTCCGATGTCGTGCCCAAACATACAGCTGCATAATTCCACACACACATACTTTACAACACATCGTTAATGAGAAAATCTGGTCTTTTGAAAACAACAATTATATAACCAAATAATTCTCCTCTGCTAAATTTTGTAGGTATGTCACCGATATATTTGACCAATTAAAGGAAAAATCCATTTTTTGTAGTTACCTACGATTGTAGACAGCCAACGTATAAGCAATTGGTGAATCTTAATTATATTTATTTTGTGTGTGGTTAGCTTTAAAGCCAGTCGAACATAAAACGAAATGTAATTCATATCATTCTAATCACAATAGATAACCATCAGTTCAATTGCTGAATTGCAAAATAACTAAACCCATTTTTCTCCTATTTACAAAACATCCTTCGCCTCGAAAAATAAGATATCTGCATCGGTCTTCATAACTAAATTAACTGCGCGTGAGTTACATCGAGTTTCTTCCATCACATTGTGCATCTGAACGACGACACCCTTTGATAGCGCTTATTCAATTCAGTCATTGTTATAACACGTATTGTGAACCATTACAATATTATGTCCATCCTGTATCAATTTCACCCACTTTCACATGCATCGTTGTAAGATAAATTGCAAAAGAAAATGATGTATTAATAACCCCGTAACTTCAAGGTGTGAACGTGAAAAGCTCGCTGGAACAGGAAGTCAACCGAAAACCATTAACTGATTATCATAGGAATGCCACAGAGATATGATTCGCTGTTGTTAATGAATGATACCGAACGTAGAGAGTGTTATCGCTCACAGTTTACACACCTATAGGAACCGGTTAAATGCAAGTTAGCGTCATTCGGTAGATATAATGGATTGATGGGGCCTTCAAATAAACACAACCGGTGGTTTCGAGTTTTAATAAGAAGTCAGCATTTTTTTGGAAACTGTTCCTTTGTACGATTAAATGTGGTTATAAAATCAATATTCATAAGTTGTAATTGGCCTGTTGCGCTTTGAGTGCACCGTGCACGGATCAATCTCATCTATGTACATAGATTGATCGAGAAAAACATGTTTTGCTGAGACTTGGTTGTTTTGTTTTTGGTTCTTTTTTTTTTCTTATTTGTATTTGTAATGATATATGTACGTGAGAAGAAAAAAAAGAACCAAAAACAAAACAACCAAGTTGTTTTGTTTTTGGTTCTTTTTTTATTTTTTTTATTTGTATTAGTAATGATATTTACGTGATTACTAGTTTATTTATTTATTTATAAGTAGGTATGTATTAGGTATGTTGAAACTGTGTACTCCCCGTCACTTTTCCCTAAAGGTTCATTAGAAAACCAGCGTCAGACAGCATCTGTCTGGCATTAATGCTGAAATAAACCTTTTTGGCGCAGCCGTGAGGCACACACTATTGTTGTCTGAAACATTATTTTTATTTTATTATTTTTGTATTTTGTGTTTCACGAACTGTTTCCAAATAATCTTTTTTCTTTCTTTCTTTCTAATTAATAGGTAGGTACGTAATTACCAAGTCTGGTGTTTTATACCAGTTCATATCAGCTAAGACAGTCCTCAGACTTACATACGTTAAAACATATTTGCAGCAAGTTTAATGCAACGTAAGCTGTGCACTACATTTAGCACTGTCTTGTTTACAAAGTGGTGGCTGGCAGTACCACATGAGCGTCACCATGACGGCATCCGCGTTAGTATGTCAACGATCGACTCGGGAGTGCGTGCAAACGCATGCGTACCGGTTAGCTATCGATATATTCAAGAACATCGGATGTGCTTTCACTTGTCTTGTACTTTATTGCATGTCATTTAAAGGTTTTCTTATCTATAAGATAGTACTTTACTTTATTACGAAATATTGTCTTCTCGGATTTTCCATATCTTTTTAATTCTTCACTTTGTAACCAATATTTATTTATTTATTAGCATTGTGGATTACTTATTGCCGATGTTTTATGTACAATTCCAGTTGTCCCTTTTAAGTACCACGCCTTCTCATAGGATCAACTTTCTTTCATGCATGACCATTCATAAAGCATTAGTTCATACCCGTTAAATGTTGTACCATTATATTATCAGCGTACACCATTAAATACCATTATCAGCGTACTGTCATCGCGCGTACTTTAGGTAAGACAGGGACAGTGGTGTTTCTTTACGTTTTTTGCAATCTGCAGGTCAGTGCCAGGTTGTAAGTTAATTAAAATATGATTCGCAACCATAACAAATATGACTTTACAGAATTATAATCATTAGAATCGGCAATATAAATCATTCAATAAGTTATGTACAATTTGCCTCAAATGCCATGATTTCATGAAATAGTCATTCAGTAATAATATGAGCTTAAAGAGTTGTATTGATAATTTTTTATGATTATATATACAGGGTGTTATTGACAGCCCTCCGCAAACTGATGGGGTGGCTTCAGTACATCATATTAAGATGACCGGTACATGTAATTCTTTCAGGAACATTAAGGGAATCCAAAAAACCAGATTTTTTATAACCTGATAACCGCAGATAACCGCAGCGAGCTTGAGCGAGGCTGTTTTCAGCTGTTTTATTTACATAAATGGAGTGTTGCATTCAGAGAACGTAATTTTACATTGAAATAAAGGAATATCAGCAGAAAAAACGGCATCAAATTTTTTTTTTCCTGAGAAAATTTCCAGTGGGATATGATTCAGAATAAGGAGCTGAATCAATCCTGTGTTTTTGTGGAGGGCTGTCAATAACATCCTGTATAATATAAATATTTGTAACAGCCGCAAATCAAATTTAGATAAACATACAACCTGCACCCTAATTGCGTAACACACGATCAATCGGAATCGGTTTCATTTTGACAGTTCAACAACATTCATTACGTTATTTACGTGTTGAGCAGAGACATTTTTCGAACTTATGAAGCAATGGATTAGCAATTTGCTTCAAAATGATTCAGATTCCGATTGATCGTCTGTTACGCAATTAGGGTGCTGATACTGACGTGCAAATTGGCTACCCTGACGCTTTCGCCATAAGTGCCTACCTACCATCATGGTAGCCAGCATGGTGTGACGTGACATTCTGACATCATTTTCATGGTGGGAATATCATAACAAGCGCAATCCTCTTTTCCTTGGTACATGTAGGTGACACCCGCATGATAATTTGTTACACGATTGACGTCAATGGAAAACAGCTGAAATTGTTCTGAATGGCAGTTGCAATCTATTAGTTAGAGATAACAGAGATTTTCATTAGAATCAAAAATAGCTGGGATTAATAGTTACTTACATTTAACTCATGTTCTACACTGAGTAAGCATAAATTGTATCTAAACAATGGCGCCGATTCCCTTGTTCACAAACTAAACTAAATTTAAGTTCAGTGCATACTGTTTTTATAATCACGTCTAAACTGTCTATGGTGTACCTATCTTAATTTGACAAGACTAAACTAATATTTATCTTCTGTCCTTTTCTTAATGATATAGAAAGAAAAAGATGCACTGAACTCAAATTTAGTTTAGTTTGTGAACAAGGGAATCGGCGCCGTTGTCACAGTACTTATATCTGTCTTGTTCTTTTTGTGTTTGTGTTCTTTCTTTGCGTTATGTTTACCGCAAGTAAACGTATTTTTTTCTTTATATCTATAGTTCTACACAATACTTTGTATTTTTTGTTTGTCGTTTTGATAAATGTTACCTAAAAGTAACTAACCTAGAGCTTGATAATTACTTCTTCATTTGAAATCACAATGATCATAGAGGTTTTAAGCGGTGGTGCTCTTTTTACATACATTTCATTGATTGTGGCGTAAAAACTGTCTAAAGATAATGTGCTTAAACTTTACTCAGGTATTTCCCATTAGGTACATAGGATATTGAAAGACGTCACACCAAAACCTTAGACTGGTAGTTACCAAAAGTCGTTAACAACGGACATTTCTTTTTTGCCACCTTTAACGTTGTAGTAATGATTATGTTCTAAAAATAAAACAAAAATGTGTTCCAAAATGAACAGCTTAAATTATTCTTGTCTTTGATGTACTAACACTTTTGAATATAATAAGTATTTTGAATGAAACAAGTAGTTTTTTTTTTTCATTTTTGTTAATTATTTTTGTTTAAAACCTTTACCTCTTTTTTATTGTATTTTTCTTTCAACGAGAGTACACTATACCCTTCTCGACAAAGATCTTTCCGTATTTATTGCAACAACGACTATTACGCAACTTAAAATAGTAGGTAACTGCACCAGTCTAGCTTCTTGGATACTGTTATGACGCATACAAGTAGTGCACGTTTATTTAAATAATAGAATTCTTACGACTAGGTAACTATTCCGTTTGATCTAACTCACTCGAATCGTCCTATTCTTTGATAGGTACATTTATCAAACAGAACGTTTATTTATTTGTCGGCTCTAAATACAGATACAAAAGACCATTATTACCTTTTGGGACAATGATTGAGACCAATTTTCTACTTTTAAACATTTTATTTAATTATATTAACATTATTTATTTATTTTATTTATTAAAAGCTAAAGTCTTAAAATAATAATAGATAATTATGTACAAGTATATAAAAAGGAGGGGAAATAATCAAAGGGCATAAAAAATTGTCAGTATAATTGTCAGCATCATAGGAAAAGTGCCCAAAAGGCTGGCAGCATTACCACGTAGTATGGCAATGCTGATTCTTTGGGCAAAAAATAGGCCAGCCCTATTTTTTGCCCAAAGTCACGTAAAGAGTCGACCAACCGCTTGGCGATGTCTCGAAAACAGAACGTTACTATCATGTAAAGTAGGAAACACATGCAAACAAGAACATCAAAATACCAAATCGTAAGATGTGTATAATGATGATATCATTGAAGATTCGAAACCCTATTGATATTCAAATGCTAAATACCTACGATGTAATGTCAGTCAGCATAAGGTCAAGATATCGTATCAACAATGTAGGTAATGGTACACGTAAGTTGTCACGTGTCTTGCCAAATTTTAAGTGCAAAATTGATGGAAGGAATTGGAGGTTACAACCGAAGTGACTGAACAGTTCACGTGATCTTATATGAACAAAACTTGGAATTAAGACAGGAAATGAAAACATTTTCAAAATGAACAACGCTATATTATAGACTAGTTGCTCTACTAATTACTAATGAGACACTTTGTTACAGAAAATGGCTGGAAGAAATTGCACTAGCGAGCAAGCAGGGCCGTAAACCATCTTTACTTCGTGCAATGACCAAGGCTTTCTGGATGAGTTACGCTCCTTCCGGCATTATGTTCCTCATACAAGCACTCGTACTCAAGTGAGCAATTTTGTTGACTATTGGCAGCAGTCACGCGAATGTCACATTATGCCAATTACTAATCATCTGGTGATGTTTGTGACCTTCCCGTGTCATAGATTTGCACCTGGAAAATTTTACAGTTCAAGGCTAGCTATTACGGAAAAATTTGAAAGAGTCACACATTTTTAATTTGAAAAAGTTTTGAAAACAGGATGTTCGTCTATGGCTATTTTATGTCTCGTAAACGCGGCTGAACTCGAACTCGGCTGAACTCTAGAATTCAGTTTACATAGGTACATACAGATCTTTGAGAGTCATTTTACCTCTGATATTGCATCACTGTCAAAATCATATTGTTCTATATTGTCACTACAATAAGATTGCTGTTGAGTTGCCGCTACAAGTCTGTCAAATCGCAGTGATCTTTATATACGTTCTCTAATAAATGTCTTTGTCTTAAGGATGCTATTGAGTTGCGGCTGTCAGAGGTAAAATAACTGTGAAAGCATTGTAACTATGACAATTGAATTATTTTTCTAACCAAGTTCTATTTACTTTACTCCCTTAGGCCTTTCCAACCGGTAGTATTGAGCTGGTTGCTTACATACTGGGAGCCAGGCTCGACTATGACCTACGAGCAGGCAGTGTACTGCGCCACGGCCGTCATCATGATGTCGTTGATCATCGCCTTCCTCAACCACCACGGCACCTACTCCACGCAGCAATTCGGAATGAAAGTCCGCATCGCCGCCTGCTCACTTATCTATAGAAAAGTAAGACTCAACTCACTTTAACAGGACCTTAGGTAGTTTCTTATCTCAACGTAAATACTTGTTTAAACATGGTAAATATCTATATGTAAATGGCGCCCGATTATGCAAAATTACACATTTACTTGGCGATAATTAATTAATCTATTGACACTTAAAACTTTTGTTCAAATGAAAGTAATTGCAAATATATATGGACACCTATGGCACCGTATAATTGTGAACACCGTTAGTTTATAATATATCTGGCGAGATTGTAAACGGCCGATAAATTGTAAACTGTACCTTATTGCTTACAATATGCGTAAATTTTCAAATTGCGTATTAATTTTCGATAGTGTATAATCTGTCCATGTCAAACCATAAAATGGTGAACGAGCCTATACACAAATGTGAGAAGCACTTAGGTATTTTTCGCTCAGAAATCAATTCTGAGAAAAAAATATGTCATGTGCAAACAGCATGTCAATTTTATTAATGTAATCCGAAAACTATAAGAACTTGCACTTATCATATTATTTTGAGAAACATTATTTATTGCTACATGTTAGTGGGACTCAATGGGCAAGATCTCACAAACGCTTGGGTATAAAACCATGAAAGTATATTTTCAACAAAAGAAAATCCATCCCACCATTTGAATTTGAATAACCATTTGACTGGTGAGAGTTAGACGACAATCGATCTAAGACAGAGATATTTGAATATAAATCTTTTATTCATACGGAAATAGACTTCAGGTTTTATGTAATTAGGTACAATTACGAAAACCACTATTGTTAATTGTTATAGGAGTAAGATTTTATCAGGATTTTTTAAAGTAAATGCGTAAATGTTAAAAACCAGTTTTTTTATGAATTTTCAGGGTCAATAACATGACATAACATGTTAATTAAATCAGTAGGTACAACTATTTACTTAAATTTTATTAAGAACCTTTAAATTTTATATAAGACTTACCTACCTGCACTGCTTGATGTAGGTAAACCCCTAATCATTGTAAAAATGTTAATAATCGCACATTGCTAAGGAAAGACTAGTACGTCAGAGGATGACGAGGCAAATTAATTTAAAGTAAATTATAACTTTTCAATTAAATATAATTTTATTTCAATTCATAATAATTTTCCTCTCCTTGTCAATCAGGTAATGCGCATGAGTTCCGGTGCGCTGGCACAGACCACAGCGGGGCAAGTCGTCAATCTCTTGTCAAACGACGTGAACCGTTTCGACTACGCCTTCATCTACACGCATTTCATCTGGCTACTCCCTCTCCAAGTCGTCATTGTCTGCTACCTCATATACCTGAAGATCGGCTACGCAGCCATCGTAGGAGTCATCGGCATTGTGTTGCAGACCATTCCGGTTCAGTGTATGTATATTTTTGATGCTGTTGTTTTACCAGGATGCTGTAGCAATTATTCCTTTAGAAATGAGAATGGAAAACAAAGGAAAACCAAATCAGTAGCGGTACTTACTTTTCTGATCACTTCACTATGATGACGTGCCTTGGTAAATTGTAACAACAAGATTGCTGGCTCCATGAAAGCAAAAAGACCCACTAACATAACTGAAATCATACCAAAAATACATAAACAGCAAAATATAACAGCGCAAAAAAAATATAAAAAGATAGTTAATTATCGATTCCAAAGCTACAACTTCCTGGTTATGCAATTACAGTAAAAGAAATTTAAGGCCCATAAATTCCTGTCGCCCGAGCCAATCAGTGGGCAGTGCATCTTTTAAGAAAGGCAATAAACATAAGCAACCTTATTATTATTCTTGCAGCTTACATGAGTAAATTGGCTGCAAGGTTGCGAATGAGGACCGCGTGCAAAACTGACGAGCGCGTGCGAATTATGGACGAAATTATTAATGGCATGCAGGTATGTTGATCTGGATTTTCTGACGTGCTAATTACATAAATATTGGATTTTGAACTAGGTCAATAGACTAATAAAAATACTGATGCGGTACTGGTGAAGTTATTATTTTCATGCTGTGAATTTGGCAAAATGATGGATAAGAATAATTTATTAGCCGAAAATACAGTTTTTACCAGATGTAACAATTGGTGGTTTATGCACAGTCGATAGTTTGCCTGTATAGGGCATGCAAATTAGTTTAACATTAATAATGGCACCAATTCCCTTGTTCACAAACTAAACTAAATTTAAGATCAGTGTATCTTTTTCTTTCTATTTCATTAAGAAAAGGACAGAATATAAATAGTAAATGGACGTATTTTTAGTCGCCATGTTTTTAATCACGTCTAAACTGTTTATGGAGTATTTTAATTTGACAGGACTAAACGAATATTTATCTTCTGTCCTTTTCTTAATGAAAAAGATGCACTGAACTTAAATTTAATTTAGTATGTGAACAAGGAAATCGGCGCCAGTATCTACTTAGGTACTTATTTTAGTTAAATTTACAGCTATGTTCTAATATTAAATAATTTACCAATCAGACTATCATCCATTTCATGAAGATTGATGGTTTTAGTGGCCTAATATCTACGCGATTTTTATGCCAACTGTAACGTCCTGTATTCTCGGATATACCAATCAGCGTGCTAAAACCATTTGCAATTACTTGTACAAAAATGTTTGACCCTCATAACCTAATTATGTGTCGAGCTTTCGATTTTGTTCGAATACGACGAGATAAAAACATAAGGAAAACTTCGTATATTTAATGCCATTAAGTGACATGGCGCCCTTCATTTTGCACAACTGATTTTAGTTAATCATTGAATTTGGTTTAGTCATGAACCGAAACATATTTGTGCACGTTTAGTGAGATACTGCAAGAGAATAACAAAGAATGAATGCATGACTCGTCACCTTTAATTAATGACGTTTTGGGTTTTCAATACAAATGTTATCTTCAAGATTTTTTTGCCGACTAGGTGCATTCAAAGAAAAAATATCATTCATAATATTTTTTAATTTATTAAAGTAAATTATTTTAGGTGATTAAAATGTACGCCTGGGAGAAGCCATTTGAGCAGGTAGTAGCTCTGGCTCGAAAGAATGAAATCAAGCAAATCACGTCAGCATCTTACCTCCGAGGGGTTTACCTCAGCTTCATGGTGTTCACCGAAAGACTCACCCTGTACATCACCCTGCTCTCCTACTCGCTGTTCGGCTACCAAGTTACTGCAGACATTGTAAGTATCTACCCCAAATGAACATTTATGGTTGTTTATATGTTCATAATCTTTTCTTAATGTAGAAAATTCCAGTATATTTGATTACGATTATTTTTGATCCACGAACAGCATTCCTAGGAATGTTAAAATTCGATTCACAACATTCAAACAAAAGCCCCGTACTATCAAAGTTTTCTGATTGTTTATTAACTTTTATGGACCAGTGCAGTGTACGTGTATAATTTGCAGGTGTTCCCATTGGCGCAATTCTTCAACACCCTACAAGGCACGCTATCGATAATCATGTCGAATGCTGTGTCATTTCTGGCAGAGGCACTAATATCAGTGCAGCGCCTCGAGGCATTCATGTTGTTCGGTACGTGAGACCACATGGTCTCGACCTCGAACTAAGTGCATGCCCGCCCGCCCTATCGACACTATCCTTCTTCTACGAGTCCAAATTATAACTGAGACTCGACGCTAATAATAACACTAACTTAACTTACTTTAATTATCTAACTCTCAAAACTTTATTTACGTGTCTGTTCCGTATACTACTGCCTGTATTGGCTAAATTATTTAATCAAGACACCTAACTACTTTTAACCACTTCGAGTCAATCAGTTATTAGAACGTAAGCCGTGTAAGGACATGACATTTAGGTGTCGTTTGGTTAAGGGTTCCAACTAAAATGAACGTCCTGATGATAAGTGTGTCATAAGTTATAGTTTTCAATTTAAATTCTTTCACATAATGTTTGAGGCATAAAATAACAATGATAGTGATAGTAAAAATGATACATATCACTAACATTAATTTAATAGATACTGCAGTAGTCGATGGACGCTGCTGGCCTGCTGCTAACAAGCATCAAGAAAGTCAACAAACCAATGATTTCCACAGGTTTTCCCGTTGGCACAAATGTTTAACATACTACAGATGACTATGGCTGTCTATTTGCCGTCAAGCCTTTCAATGCTAATGGAGGCCTTTTCCTCTGTTCACCGTATTGAGGCAGTCTTACTTTTGGGTACGAGATTAGTCAGAATAGTTTTGGGTTTAAATGTCCTAAACGATGCACTTGATGCGTCATTGCTGTTCTAAAGAATATTTGATTAACCGACGTTTATTGTGTTAACACGCATCCTGTGATGTCATTTATTCTCGCTTCTTATGCCTACATATACCTACTAACAATCACTTGGACTAACCTAAGGAGGGCGCTTTTTGTTATATTTAATTTATGTTCCAATTCAAAAAATAAATTGATGTTTTACATTCTTTAGAAAATAAAGAAATATTTATTTCAATAATAAGAACTAAGAACAAAAGCTATTTAATACTCACAGGTTTTCACTTCGCATTTCATAAAACATAAACGAAACATGCCATATGATAGCAATTATTGTCAATATAAAGGTCATGTAAGTCGATGTGTAGCATAATAATGAATGTATATGTATTCAATTAACGTAAAATTATGTATGAAAACAGATGAGCGAGAGGACCTTCGCAGTGTTCCGGACGTAGACATCGCTAAATTAGTACAAATGGTAGAGAATAAGAAGAAAAAGAATAATCTGAGCGAAGTTGACCTACGTCCTAACACTTTCAAGAAAATCGATGAGGAGGGCATTTACAATCCTGGTAAGTTAGAAATTACTGAACGAAAATAAACAAAATACGAGCCACATTACAAGCACAAATCTAGCTTCGTTATGGTGGGTACATAATATATGTATCTGTGGAACTCTAGAACAAGTAACATTGTTATCAGCCTGAGGTATTGTAAAGAATGAAATAATGATAAGTAGGCACCTGGATTACTTATAGGTTTAGCCACTAGGCCTCTTGGTATATTACGTGTAGCAGCAGCCTTGTATTTTTTTTCTGGTATGTACCCTATCTCTTTAAACCTTGTTTTACATAAGTTCTCGTTGTTGCGATAAAAATACTAACCCAAAAAAGTGCTCATCAGCAATAAGAAAAATATTTGGATGGGCGAATAATTCGTGAGTTATCGCAAAAGCTGAAGATCAAATTAGTGCTACACGATTTAATACATTTAATAACAACATATTGCGATATTTGATCTTGTTTTAGGTGCAAGCTATTTTTTAACAAAGTATGTGTTAGGAGTTATACCAATTTTAGCACAACGGCAATGTTTCGTCAATCAATTAACTACTCAGCTACTGTTGTTTGTGTGTGAGTGCGTATTAATTAAATAGGGAGTTGGTTATCAGCGATTTGTGCATGTTGACAACCGCCAAGAGGCGTTCTCTGTCTACAACTTTTTCCATTGAAAAATAAAATAACAAAGGAAAATTCCGAAAATCCAAATGTTGATAAAATATTCACTTGTTAAAATTCTACTCCGATCTGCCGCACGTGTTTATCAACAAAAAACACGACGACCGGCATTTGCCGCATTGAAGGGGTTAACCGATTGAATCAGACGGCGAGACTCGTATTATTAAACCAATGGTTTACTATTATACTTTGTAGTCTAGTTGTGCAATCACGGACAATCGGATCGATTTTACAAACTATTCTGCACACGTTTCAAATACAGTAAGTATTGTACACTGCATTAACTTATGTAATATAAACCTAACCTACCTTATGACCCACGGGTTTGGGAAGATAATAGTTTATTGCGACTTAAAGTAACGTTTCAACTTTTCAATAAAAGTCATTTGAGTCTTTTTTTGTGACCTAAACCCGCACTTAAGTTACGCTTTTCTGTGACTTAAGTAGTCCATTTGTACACAGAAAAGCGTGACTTACATAAGTGCGGGTTTACGCCGCATGAGCTATAAAATAGTACCTACCTATACTATTTGTGTGACTAATAGGTTAGGGGTAGGGTGCATTTATAGACAGTAGTCTATTACCTACCTACTCCCCCCCCCCCCCCCAATCCTATCCGCCTGCCTATTAGTACCTTAAACGTATCGTAATGTACTATTGATGACCCCATCTAATCGATCATTCTCTGCCTCATGTTTTAGGATTTGAGTGCAACGAAAAAGGCTTGATGAGTTCTACTCTATGCCCGATGCCAGTGAACCCAGATGTGGGCATTCTGATCCAGAACGTGAGCGCCAGCTGGATTGACGACGGACCGATCACGTTGAACCAGCTAAACCTCCTGGTGCCTAAAGGAAAGCTGTGTGCCATCATCGGCTCTGTCGGATCCGGAAAGGTTTGTTGTCTCTCAATGAATGTTTCTTTTTACATTGTTCAATTTACCCGTACCTTCATCAGAAAAATCTTTACTAGGTAGAGATACTTACTATGCGTCATGTTCGTGAACGGGCGCCGTCAGTAGGGACTGGTCAACTCTTTGTTGCCATGGCTTATTTTGATTTAATTTAATATGTGAATTGTTTTTTTTTATATTTTCATTACGGACGCTTTTAACGTTCTGCATCGTTCTCACATGCATAATTTTGAACATGAATAATTTAACCAATACTTTGTAACAATATTATTATGATTTAAAAGAGTGTCCATGAAGTTTCATGCCCGTTCTTCTCCATAGATACCTACTACGCTTTGGAATGGGCAACTAGCTTCATCTTTTTGACTGACCGACCTTGACAATTCAAAAGTACCTGTAATTTGTTTATTTTAAAAAAATAGTTTGAGTTTGACGTCATGAACTCTTGGAAAGTTTCTTCACAATGTTAAAACACGTGAGAATATCATTAGTCGCCAGCCAAATGAGGCTTCTAGGTAAACTTACGCAACTTTGAACATATGCATAACTTATTTCCGCACTTCACAAGTACCTTAAAAGCTACTAAATGGACCGTGAATTCACAGTAAACGTGAGGTAAACAATACTAACAAAAATATCAGAACGATACCAGTTTTAAATGTGTCAACAAGTTAAACTAATCAAACGACCGATATTGATTTAAGTGAGTACACGACGATATTTAGCACATCCCAAATATGAATGATTGTATGACAAATGTTCCATTTACACTGTATTGCAAAACACTAGACACTTGTCAAGTTTCAAGTGAAAATTAACATATTATATGCCTATTTAGGTTCTAATATACAATGTCCTTTTTATATGTAGAGTTCAGTTCTTCAATTACTCCTGAATGAACTTCGATCTACCAATGGCCGAATCTACCTGTCTGGGCCTATAGCTTACGCAAGTCAGGAGCCGTGGCTGTTCGTTGCTACCGTCAGACAAAACATCTTATTTGGCCTGCCCTACAACTCCAAAAAGTATAAAGAAGTGAGTACCTATATATATCTACGAGTGTTTCAGTACTCTAAATACTGCTGAAAATATTTAAGTAATAGTAGCTATCGGTAAAATTAAAACAATAAAGAAAAGAGTCTGCTTAATAATGCACGATTCAATTCAATTTGAATTTGTTATCAAAGAACTTCAAATAACATTAGCAATTTTTGAGTGTTAAAGTATCCTCATGCTGATATCAAATTTAAATTCCCATTCTTCCAGGTGGTAAGAGTGTGCGCTCTCCAGAAGGACTTCCAACAGTTTCCTCACGGAGACCAGACGCTCGTCGGTGAACGAGGAGCCTCCTTGTCGGGCGGTCAAAGAGCCCGCATAAACCTTGCCAGAGCTGTTTACAGACAGGTATGTGTGACATAATACTATGTCATAGCTCGCTATACAATGCGTCTTGCTTACTTGTATGCTATGGAAAGAAAATAAGAAATATATTTCGGAAAATGTGAACATAAAAATAGGTACCGTACCACTGCTTGATATTTTAGACCACACCAAAATCTAGACGATATTGCTAGATTTAGCAATATCGTCTAGATTTTGGTGTTTTTGTGTTAAAATACCATAATGAAACACTTGGATATCCTCACTCCGGTTCTAGATAGGCAATGCTAAGATTTTACACCCTGAGATAATCCCAGCGTGCACTGCAATCTAGCGACGTTGTGGTAATACTCCCATAAAATTACGCTCTTCTCTGAAAATTAACCGACAGAGCTTAACATTAACTTTTACTATCACTTAGTTTAAGCCATGCTAATGAACTGACTTTTAATTTGAACTATGACGCCATAAAAGCAAATGACTATTTAATGTAAGTTAGGCAAAATGCAGCTACAGAAATGCATTTAATGTCATACTCATCATCCGTTTAAAGTTCGTCAAAGCCTCGAAAAGAAAATGGCCGTTCGATTCTGTAAAAATCTCATCGTGAAAATAGGTCAGGTGAGTTATCATTCGTACTGATGCTAGGGATTGTCACTATTCAGTTCACTTCAAGCTTACTTCACCTAAGTTTACACGGTAAGATTGTTACAGAATATCTTGGATAATGAACTCGACCATCGAGATCCATCTGTTTTTTTTTAATCAAAACTTTATGCACAAGTAAAAACATAATGCATGAAGGTGGATTTATTGCCTGAGGCATTTTCTGCCAGTCAACCTTAGGGTGATGTTCCTACTATTGTTTGTGTAAAAATACATTAAATAAATAAAACATCGGAATATAAACAGTGCAACGGTTTCTTTCGAAGGCTTCTAGGGAAAACCTCCATGATAACACATTGGCACTTCTATTTCACCTAGGGCTCTTTATGGAGCTTTAATAAACTCTCATTTTTGTTACCAGGCCGATATCTACCTGTTAGACGACCCCCTCTCTGCCGTGGACGCGCACGTGGGTCGCCAGCTCTTCGACGAGTGCATCAGCGGCTACCTGCGGCACACCACGCGCGTACTGGTCACCCATCAGCTGCACTACCTCAAGGCTGCTGACTACATCGTCATCATGAACAACGTAACCTAACTCTATATCTGTCTCCATCCTAGGAGTTTCGTATAGCATTGGCTGCATTATTTTTTTCAACCGTTGCTGGTCTCTAAATGGGTCCCTATGCCACACTTCCCGCGGCTACGTCACGCATCAGCTGAACCTTCTCAAGGCCTACCGTTATCATGAACAATGTAACGTAACATTTATTTCTAAAGTCATTGCCCTAGCACTGTCTGTCTGTCTCCCGTCTCTCTCTACTTTTGCTCGTTTTATCTCCTTCTGTATCATTTAATTGTATTGTATGATGACTCAATTCGTTGCTCATCCTAAAATAGGTCCTTGTGGAACACCACGCGTGTTGCTCGCATTAGCTGCACTTTCGCGACAGCGGTAATTTAAAATCATTGTCAGACTCCGTATATTGAATCGATGATTGCACCTTGAACCTGGAACTTGTGCTGGGACCTTGGAACTGCTAATCTTTCTTATTGGTTATGAGAACTAACCGGCAAAAGGAATCACTATGTGCGGCACAACACACGCGTACCTACTCGTCACGCACCATCTGAACTATTTCAAGGCCGATGATTACCTACTTACATCATCAACATTAACAACGTAACTTATACAATATGATTACCTTACGTTTATTTCTTTTGTCATTAGCCACGATGGCTTCTACTTGGTGGATTTTGTTTTTCAACGTATTTACGAGAAACCTTTCAAAAAATCTCGGAGACTACGTTTATCTTCTATTTTACTTGAAATTATGCTGAGCTGAGGCCCTTTTGGCAATAAAAGCATTGTTTTCTGTTATTTATAGTCGTAAGGTATTTTTTTGCTGTAATGCGAATAAACGTATTTTTCTTTGTTTACTTCTAGCCGCTTATAACTGAATTCGTTTCGGATCCTAAAACAGCTCCCTGCGGCATAACACTTGCATTATTGTGTACTCACGCAACAGCTGCACTGGCTCAATGTCGCAGTCTACTTCATAGAAGACGTGCATAATTCTTACACAATATTGCAATTGTTTATTTGTATGTATCTGATGTCACTGAACTCCACATATTTTCTTTACCTATGCCGCATGCCGTAGGCTCGTGTTACTACATAGATGTTGCTTATTTAGTGTCTCTTCATCGAGTAGTATTTATTAAATCAATGTTTTTGCTAGGTACAATTATTTTTGCTCACCACATCATTTCGGTCCTCTGATACGAGACATTATTCAAACATGACGCGTCAGGATGTGTGATTCGAATGCCATGGCTCGAGAATTCCTAGATGGACATAATATTAAATGCCACTCACGACCTCAAAAAATTCAATACTCGCTTATGTAATAAGTAACCACTTGCCTTAATTCGATTTTTGTTTTAATAGGGGTATGTGGATGCTAAAGGATCATACGATGAGTTGGTGAGCACGGGCAAAGACTTCGCAAAGCTGCTGTCGTCCAGTCATGATGAAAACGACGACAAGAAAGACGTAGAGAAACCTCCACCAATGTCCAGACAAACCTCTGCTAGAGTAAGTGAAACAAACTTCTAATTGTAAAAACAAATAAAATGATGTGACAATTAAAAGTAGCCTAGGGGTCCTGATATAACTCGAGTTAAAGCAACAATAATGTATGTAATTTGAAAAGTAGGTTGCAAAGTAATTAGTTAGGTACTTTGTAATTTTTTATTCACAAAAAATTTTAGTTTACCATTATTTTGAGACTTTTGTCGGCTAAAACTAACTGGGAAGGGGAACAAAAATAAATAGTATTATTTACAACTTACTTCGCTGATACACTTGCTCATAAAACGTGTAACAGATATCTCGAATCCCATCACGCATTCGCCAATCCGATACACCACACTACGTTATTCATCGTACGTGACAAGATTTTTTCACTTCAAACTAAAACGTGGAATCCTGAACCACGCTTCTACCCCTTTCAAATTCTAAGACTACTGCTACATAAAATCAAACCTTAAATATTTGTCCGTAAGTTTCAATTCTGATACGCATTACGCATGAGCAAGATCTTGATTGAATTTAAATTTATTGATAAGACTTCGGAAATGGTCGGAATGGTGTCGTCATATACGGTGTAAATTGTTATGACTACTTATTATTTTGTTTTATACGCTTAATTTGATTTTATATATTCGTAGAGTCATTTTGATTCTCCATAGTGTACTTGGCAATCAGTATTTATTACTATAATAGAGACTTAATGCAAATTCCATTGCAACCAATTTTGCATTGCATATTAAATTGGTTCGATACGATTAACTTTGAAAGATTCTTGACCTAAAAATTATCTTAGTATTTATTTCATACTTTCGAGTTCAATCACCACTAGTTGCACTATTGGCGAGATAATAAGCTATTCAAAGAATTTCAGCTTAGTTGGAGTGTTTTAACGGGAATGTTATCGAAAATGTTAGGTATATGGTTAGGAGAAATAGGGCTCAGTAGATACTAAACCATTTTTCTAAAAATAGCTGGCTTGGCATTTTTCCAATTGGCGGTTTAAAATGACGCTATTGACTTCAAGTTAGAATATAATATTCCACCGCAGTTGTTTTCGTGAGTAGGTACGTTACGCACACTAGGCCTGACCAGTTGTGATCCCCTTGTATTATCACCAAAAACATTATCCAGTTATCAACAACGCGTCGTCCGTCGCTGTGCGAGTCCATGGGTGGCTGCGAGGTGGCGCAGGAGATGGAGGAAGAGGAACGCGAGTCGGGCTCGATGGGCTGGCGAGTGTACGGCGCCTACCTGCGGGCCGGGGGCCGCGCGCCGCCGCTGTTCTTCATGATCGTGCTGCTTGTCGTCGGACAGCTGTCAGCCACGCTTTGTGACTACTGGGTCACCTTCTGGTGAGTTTGATTCCTCCTTTAATTTTATTGAATAGCAAGAGATTATTATTTGGATACTAACATTAGTTCTAATTTTTTTTTTATTGCTTGTATTCTCTGTGGTTTGAAATAAAGGTTTATTATTATTGAAATTGACTGAGGGTTATCGCAGTCCATTCGGAGACCAATTTCCCTGTAAGTGCCGGTAATTAACAACAAGTCATCATAATCATTGCCAACGTTACGATTTCCAGCACTGGTTGGCAAAAGCGGACAATAATGAACAAATTAAGTATGGAAAGTTATTTTAGAAACGTTAAAAGCAGATTTGAACAGATATAGAATGCAATATTTATTCTTGATAATTAGAACCTTCATTTAGAAGTGTAGGTATCCTTAATTGCGCAAATTAAGTGATCGTAAAGCAATAAAGGTCAACCAGCATAAAAATGAACTATTTCGCAGGACAAACGAAGTCACGACACTAAAGGAAGCAGCTAATAACAGAACAACAAAGGATTACCACATCGATCGGTCGCCGCCACTTGACAATGGCTCTTTTAATTTATCCAGCTATTTCCAAGGAGTTAACCAAAACCCAGGTACATTAATTGCCATTATCATTTCCTACTTGATTATTAGTTCCAAAACTTACTTTGTGCAAGGTTTTTCTAGAATTCACTACTTGATGGTTATTTCTTGTTTGTAACTTTGTCAACTTGACTTTAACCATTGTTTCTTCTTTTTATTTTTTGTAGACCTGAACATCCACGCCTACATAGGACCTCTAGACACGGCACAATATTTATATGTGTACACCGCGTTGATCGTGTGCTGCATCTTCTTCATCACGGCGCGTGCGTTCATGTTCTTCAAGGTGTGCATGACGGCCTCCCGCAACCTCCACAACGATATGTTCCATTCCATGCTCAGAGGTGTCATGAGGTTCTTTGATACTAATTCTTCTGGTAAGTACAGCTTTATTCCCTTTCACTCAACTTTATTCCCTTTTTTGCATAATTTGTTCCCTATTATTGGTTTCATGATGTAAACTACCAAAATTGGATTCCTGACCGACTGGAACTCCTCAGTATCCTTTACCTATCTTTTGCAAAGAGTTACTACTATTATGTTTGTTCACAGGCCGTATACTGAATAGATTCTCCAAAGACATAGGAGCGCTCGACGAATTATTACCTCGTTTCCTGCTAGAATGTATCCAGATCTACCTGGTGATGTTCAGTATCCTGGCTCTCAACGCTGCTGCCCTCATCTGGACCCTGCTGCCTACTACCATCATCCTACTATTGTTCTATACAATCCTCCAAATATACCTCAAGTCAGCACAGGGTATCAAACGGTTGGAAGGCACAAGTAAGAATCACCTGGAATAATTATTATAAATACTCATCACAAACCCAAGATTTTGCCATGTACAGCACCGGAACAGACCTTTTTTCCACTGGGTCCTTGGATACATGAAAGTTATATGTTAATTAGATCCACATATTCATGTATCCAATTAAACTTGTGTTGTCATTTTGCTTGTGTTGTCATTACATATTAATCTCGAATACGTACTTCGTCGCCTAAAAATTAACGTTTTTTAAACTAATAAAACGATTCGTTCCAGCTCGGAGTCCAGTATTCTCTCATATGTCTGCTACCCTCAACGGTATTAGCACAATCCGGTCGGCTGGCGCAGAACAGAGACTGATTCAAGAATTTGATAGATTCCAGGTACCTACGTAAATCTTGATTTCTAAGTTACTTAAGTCTTAAACTCATTAACCTTCTGAATTAAATTGGTTAGGTTCTCATAAATATCGGAAGATTGTTAGCTATAAAGCAATAATTCCCCTATTGTAACGGCTAGGACTTTGCAGGTAGGCTGCGCAGGCCGCTAACGAATTAGGGTAGATAATAAGACACTATAAATATTCAGAGGTATAATAGATACTTAACGAACGATGTTACACGGCACCTCTAATGAAGTGGCCACTATAGAGCTAAATTTCCTTTTATTGTTTTGAGTTCCTTAATGTACGAGTAACTACGCTATATGTACAGCTACATTTGATTATGCAACAGAACTGGAGGCTATCTGTTATCCTATCATAAATTGTTGGTCGTGCCAGGACATCCACACGTCGACTTGGAGCAGCTACCTCGCGAGCGGAGTGACTCTCGGCTTCTGGCTGGACTTCATTTGCGTCATCTACCTCGCCATTGTCATCGTCGCCTTCCTTGTCATCGATAGCAGTGAGTACTTCGACTTTCGATCGATTCTTGTAATAGTTAATAAAATAATACGGAATTTCGATTATATAACAGTAATGACTTTAAAATTCATAAAGGAGGTATTAACTTACTACTTAGTTACCTATTGAAATCACCTGCGGTTCGGCTTCGAATTGCAACAGCTTGCTTACAAACATTGGCATTAGGTACTTGAAATAAATTACACAACTCACTCCGTCAAACATGAGTGTGTAGCACATAATAATATTCCTAACGACGCGACGTCTACATGCATAGCAATCACAACCACATTAAATCTAATAATAGAAAACACAAAAGCCATACGACAGACGCCAGACGTTCTAATAGCAGCAAACAGCGGAAACAACATAATATCCTAACAACGTGATTCATTGAACAGAAACGATATTCTCTGGAAACGTGGGCCTGGCGATATCGCAGACGTTGATCCTGACGGGGATGCTGCAGTTCGGCGTTAGACAGACCGCGGAGGTGATCTCGCAGATGACCAGCGTCGAGAGAATACTGCAGTACACCCACATCGAACGGGAACCCAAGTGGGACAAAGGAGGTTTGTGTTTCGTGTTGTCTATAAAACATTAGGTAAAAACCATTTTGTTTGTAGTAGGTTTATTTGTCTGAAAAACAGCAGAGTAGTATTTTGTTATGCTTTATTATTAATAAAATATGAATTTTCTGGAACTTGTAAGCATTCCTATTATCTTACAAGAAGATACGAATCTTAAATTATATAAACATTTATTTCACAGAAAAGGAGACTCCAAAAGGCTGGCCAGCGCACGGGCGCATTCAGTTCAAGAGTTGTTACATGAAGTACACGCCGGAAGACTTGCCTGTGCTTAAAAATCTCAATTTAGTTATAGAAAGTGGATGGAAGGTAAAAATACAATCATTTTTATAATTACAGAAATTGTGCACAGACTTTTCTAACCAATAGGATCTAAACAACTTTTAAGCTACTTTTTCAATGCAGTTTTATTTTTATTTTTTTAAACAAGAGGTATAATTTCTTTGGTAAAAAAATAAGTGAACTTATTTTTGGTTAACCTTGATATTTAGGACAAGTGCTTTTCCTCCAGCATCCCAATTGCGTATCACACTTTCTATCACAATACGAAGGAAATTTCTGATCCATTTTCTTCATGTTACATATACGTTGTCGAGCAGACCAATTTTTCTAATTCGTCTGCTCAACAACGTAAAAAACACAATGAATGTTGTTGTTGTTGAGTTATCAAAAAAATGAACCCTTAGAGTGTTATATACCTCTAAGGCTTCGCCATTGTAAGTATGCTACGCAATGACCCCGAGGATCCCCCGGACTTTCCCCCTGTATACGTAATATTCCTTATGTTCGTAGGTGGGTATCGTAGGTAGAACGGGTGCCGGGAAGTCGTCGCTGATCTCTTCGCTGTTCCGGCTCGCCATCGTAGAGGGAGAAGTGCTCATTGACGACGTAGACACATCCTTCTTAGCTCTACAGGTAAATTTATTGTTTTGTAATGCTTTTATTAATATATTTAAGACGCTATTTTTTATGTAAGTGCTGTGTACGCCTGTAAATGACTAATTCACCATAACTCAATGCTTATGTTATTTTCTATTATGTAACGTTTCTAGTGAACAGGTCGTTGGTGTACCTAACAAATAAAATAAAATTAATCAATTATCTAAGGTAATAAGTAAGTACAAGTGTTTTGAAACAAGCACCTATAGGCCCTTCTGGCTTTGCCGAGGCGCATAGTATACAACTTTAAATTAGATTTTTATAAGAGTATAATTAAAAGAATTGCTTACTTGTGTGTACCCCAGGAGCTGCGGTTGAAGATATCCATCATACCTCAGGAGCCGGTGCTGTTCTCAGCGACCGTGCGCTACAACTTGGATCCGTTCAACAATTACGACGACGACCATCTTTGGCAGGCCTTAGAAGCGGTGAGTTTATATATAAATTCCATGAATTCAGACTATTAGACTTGTAGAGTACTACGAGTCTATAATCTGACTTCTTGGAATGTGGTTACCTATAAAGTAGGATTAACAATGCTTCGTTGCCACTACTACCATTAACAGTTCCATGTCTACTAAATATTTAGCAAACATAAATTACTTACCATTTTACCCACACCTAACGATAAAAGTACCCCTGGTGGTTCGCATAGTTGCTGCATTCCCTGTGGACGACACCAAGGCAAGCCGCGCAGTGCCAAATTGCCCAAAAAGAAATTGTGAATTTGCATCGCACAGTCTACACTATTAAAAATTCAGTATTTCTTGATCATTCTTCATCATTAAGCGATATCAGCACGAGCTGTTCTCTGTGTCTGAAATCTTTGCATATGAAAAGATTTACCAGTCTGACTACTCAAGGTAGGTAGTACCTAGACCTACACTTGACGATCGCCACTAGACATTTCTCTTAAGGGCTCTCTTATTGATGGATTTGTCTAGCGTTCTGTTTAACATTATTTTTGTTGGGAAACGTCATGTTTTCATGAAATAGTCATGTATGAAGTTGTGTGTTTCCGCAGGTGGACCTGAAGGCTGCGGTGCCGTCACTGGACTTCAAGGTTTCGGAGGGCGGCTCCAACTTCTCACTGGGCCAGCGCCAGCTCGTGTGCCTCGCGCGCGCCATCCTGCGTGCCAACCGCATCCTCGTGCTTGACGAAGCCACCGCCAACGTCGACCCCAAGTATGACCAACCAACACCAATTGCCATAATCATCCATCTATCACCACCACCACCAGCGACCATCTCAACTTGTGGCACAATACGGTTCAAATACTATGTTCCATTCCATAATCATGTTTGAAAAATTCGTCTGCATAACCACGTAATGAATGCAAACCCCACAGGTTAACATTATCCAAGGAAATCTTGCCTATAAATAACTAACTATAGGTATTATTTTGATTCCAGTTTTGATATTTTTGAACAATAATTAGGTTCGTTTCTATGGTATTAATAAAATCAAAATTCTTAACTTTTGACGAAGCCTGTCGCTGCGGAAAGCACTTCCTAGGCACTTCTACCAATGTTGGATTGAATCTAAAGTGTGTAATGACTTACGGAATTCTCATTTCAGAACGGATGAATTTATCCAAAGAACAATAAGAACGCGCTTCGCGGACTGCACAGTGCTGACGGTGGCGCATCGACTGAACACCATCATGGACTCGGACCGGGTCATGGTGATGGACTCCGGGCGGCTGGTCGAGTTTGACCACCCCTACCTCCTCCTCAACAACCCCGAGGGACACTTCACCAAGATGGTCAAAGAAACCAGTGAAAAAATGTCCGCGCAACTATACCAGATAGCAAAGAACACATACCTTAATAGTGGCGGAGTTATATAACAGTGCCTCTCTCTATAAGTAATGTTAGTTATTTGTTGTAAGTACTTTAAATTGTCATCGTGTTGGAATAATGATTTTGGCAAATATGATGTAATATTATTACCTGTAACTATTTTAAGCAGACGCCAGCATGTCAAGCTACTACAATCTGTCAAATTTCTTTAATAGATTGTCAACTTTATCGATAAAGCTTTAAGGTTCAAGTTTTATTGGGAAAATTTGACAGTTTCGGGTAGCTTGACCTGCTGGCGTCTGTACATGTGTGGACTGACGACTGACACCTATGAAGGGTAGGGGTGTGCGGAAATGCGCACTAGTAAGTTATCTAAAAAAAAAAAGCTGTTTAAAATCAACATCAGTCTTTATTCATTTACCTAGGTTATCTGCCTAGTAAGAAACCTATATAAAAAAAAACATATTAAAGGTAACGGTTTAGGATTTATTCAAAAAAATGCAGCATCCTTAATTCGCACTTTTGCATAACGTATGACGATAAGAGTGTGCAGCCAGGTGTGCAAGTTTGCGCACGTAGGTCAAGAGTGCGCATCACTCACAAATGTCACATTTGAAGCTACCATGGCCTACGTATGCTGTGCACTTTTCGTGCCACCAGTTTTTGCATAAAATACATTCGATCCAGTCTTCATTAAGTGGATCTCTGTAGACTTCAAAGCAACCTGGACATGCCCAATTTTTCATTTTGAGTGCAATTGCTGGCTTTTTTGGTTTAACAGTCTTGCTATTTTTAGGTAAACGTTTAGCATTCTTCTTTTTATATTCTTCTTCGAGTTTTCTTTTGTGTGGAGAGCTGCTTAAAATTTCGGACATTTTGCTTCTATTATTATAGAGTCGCACGACAGATGACTTAAGATACGTAATCAATTTAAGAGCTTCTTCGATTACACTTGAATCCACATTTTTTCTCTCCGTTGTTCTTTGTCTTCTTGACATCCTAGAAAAAAAATAATTAGTTTATTAGCATAGCAGCAAACACATGATGAAACAGAATATCTTAAATAATCGTCTCATATAGTGTACAAGACTGCGCGCGCAATCTTGTACACAATAGCTATGCACACTCTTGCACGTAGCGCACTAAGACTTTTGAAAGACCACTAGGTACTGTCATCTTTTGGACAGGACGTCGTATTAACTCTAGTAAAAAGCGTTTCGATAGTAATTTGATAGAGATAAACACAACTTACCTGGATTACATTTAATACAATCACGTTTTCAAAACACCTAAATATTGTAACACAGGTCTCAAATGTAGTTTTTTTCTAATAAACCTTCGGAAATTTTATTAAAAACGAAAATTCTTGCACGTTTAAAACGTTGATGATGCGCTGTCAACTGAAGTTGGCTGCAGAAGACTGTTTCCTGATTCGAGAATCGCTCTGCGCATTTTCGTACACTACGCAATCTTGCACACCCCTACTGCACTGCCACGGATCCTGTAGAAGTAGAGCTGTCAATATCGTTATATTCACAAAAAACCAACGAGCAATCTACATGATTAATTGATGATGTATTACAATGAGCATGTTCTAACAAGTGAAGGACTTTTATTAATCAGCATTTAAAAAATGTAGGTATTATCTTTAATTTGTCGATCAATTAATTATTCTATAATTATTTATAACTGATAAAGCTTATTAACACTAATAGGTAATGATAGAAGTAAAACACACACGCCTTCATTAATTGATTATGGTTACCCTCTTATCCAAAAATGTTGTAGGTATGTACAGACCCTAGCACATCAAGCTACCCGAAACTGTCAATTTTTCCCAATCAACTTTGAACCTAATGTTTTAGCGATAAAGTTTAAAATCTATTAAACAAATGTGACAGATTGTAGTAGCTTGATGTGCTGGCGTCTGTACCTACGCGTTAAAGGGGAGCTATAGCTAATTCATACAGGCGTCTGAACCTATAAAATCAGAATAAGTAAGTGTAAATCTCAGCGATGCATTATTCCAATGCAGATTAAAGAATTTATAAGAGTGTGAGTATAGTGTTAAGTACAGTGCAGGAAAAAAACTGTGTTATTTATTTTATTATGAAATTGTATAATATCATTAATGATGTATAAGTTTAAAATGACCATTACAAATGCCATAGAGGTTACCCTCGAAAAATAAAACATAAGCTTTATAAATCTCGTTTTATTCAATACTAGCTTCTGCCCGCGGCTTCGCCCGCGTGGATGTCGGAAATTATCCCACGGGAACGTGCTAACAGGATAAAATGTATGTGCTTCCCCAGAATGCCATCTATCTCGCGGGCCCTTTGTGGCTAATTACAATAGAAAACCAATTGTGTCTCATTAGTGGTGATTAAGAGGGTACCTATATGATATCTTTACCTAAGCTACCTAATTTAAAAAAAAAACTTGAGAGGTGTCAAGGGACACCCGGATGGAACGAAGTTCAAAGAGAGAGAGAGAGACAGACAGAGAAACACGCGCACGCCGCACGGCTTAAAACTAAAGCAAAAAGTGTCGTTCCAACTTTTGGTCTTAATTTTTTCCGTCTAGCCCCCTTTCGCAACGCGCGATAAGGAACTTCGTTCCAAAAACTTGAGAGGTGTCAAGGGACACCCGGATGGAACGAAGTTCAAAGAGAGAGAGAGAGACAGACAGAGAAACACGCGCACGCCGCACGGCTTAAAACTAAAGCAAAAAGTGTCGTTCCAACTTTTGGTCTTAATTTTTTCCGTCTAGCCCCCTTTCGCAACGCGCGATAAGGAACTTCGTTCCAAAAACTTGAGAGGTGTCAAGGGACACCCGGATGGAACGAAGTATAACTGGCTTGCTTTCTATAAGAGAGAGAGCGAGAGAGAGACAGACAGATTGGCAAATGGAAAATAGTAGTGACCGTAGGTTATTTTATATTACTGTTAGGTAGGATTAGTCATTCGTATAGATATTAGTTTTTAGGGATTTTGCTTATTTATTGAGTTTAGATTAGTTATCATCAGAAATATTTACTATAATAGAATAACATTTAAATAACTGGAAGGTTATACTTTAAATTTTAAAATTAAAATTATTATTATATTATATTTATATTAAATTAACAGCTTGCTATAGTTAGAATGATAAGTATTTATGGCTGCTGTCCCTTGTTGTGAACTTGTGACAAATTGAATATAACCACTCATTTTTTTTTTTTTAGATTTCAACTTCTCTGTTATAATCTGTGGGGATATACATATTTTGAGTTGCCATTTTCCATTTGCCAATGTTGTCATATGGAATGGATGCGTGTTAAGGATATGCATACTAATTAATAAATAAGTAAATCAATGTAGGTATGTTCACACGATAAATAATCATTATTGTGTATGTGAAGGATTTTTTTTATGGAGTGTATCCTGTCATTCAATTTCGTATAATTTCAGAAACGTGGCTGAATAATTTAAAATTATCTACTGGCAGCCCTGCTCTAAAGTGCTCTATGGTCTTGACAAGTAGACCTAGACATTGTCAAAGAAACAAACCTGCCTGCCTGCCTGCCGCTGAACGAAAAGCGAACGTTGTTGTCAAGTGAAGCCAATCGTGATCTTTCTAGAAATCTATATTCCTGTAAGTATAACACTTACCCTGTTATCACGTTAACTAGATTTTGTATAAATATAACATAAAACTTTTATTTCAGTTATAATGACATCTGAAATATTTGCTACCCCTCCATCGGTTTCATGGGCGCAGAGAAGTGCTCGTGTGTTTTTGACGTTTAACGTAGAATGTGAGAAACCAGATATTAAAATTGAGAAAAAGACAGTCTCATTTAAAGGGATTTGTACACCGGATCAAAAGTTACACGAGGTTGTCATACCATTATATTCAGATATTGATCCAGACAAAAGTTCTTACACAAACAAAGGGAGGTTAATCGAGGTAGTGTTGGGTAAAGCTAAAATTGATGATCCTTTCTGGCCTGCCTTAACCAGTGACAAAAAGAAGCACCACTGGCTAAAAGTGGATTTTAACCGTTGGCAAGATGAGGATGAGAGTGGAGATGACTTGTATGATATGAATGACATGTTCTCAAGCAAATTGGGAAACTTCGGTGATGAAAATGAGAAAGAAGCCACCAGCTCATCTGATGAAGAAGATCTTCCTGATATAGAGTAAAAGATCTCATGTATTGCATAGCCAAAAAATTCAATTAGTTTTAGACATTTGTAATTATGGACAATATTTGTGCTTTTATACAAGGAATAGTGTGGTAGTGGTAGCTCCTAAATGTATTACATATAATAAGGTTATTATGAGTGTGGTCTGCATAACTACATTCATTTTTGTTATAGGTTTTACCAACAAGTTAATTGGGGCAACAGATACCTATTTTAATTTAGTGTCATGAAAGTTGAATTAATTTTCATTTAAAATTAGATTTGGCAGTGATTGCTAATTTAATTTGACTTTTAATTAAGTTGTCTTTGAAATTTTTTTTACATACTTTATTATTACATTTATTTCGAAAGAATTCCTGAAACATTCAAAGGCCTGTACTATAAGTAACCATAGAATTATAATGCATTGAGGTGCACTTACACAGGGAACTTAATTGCTCAATTTATATCAGTCCAATATTACCTGATAGCATCTACAAGCAAGTGATTTACTGTGATGCCAACATGAAGCAATTGCTGCCTAAGATACTGCAGATACTGCTCTACCATATTGAGTGACCTGTACCCTCTAAAGGGGTACGCAGATGTGTTCAGTATACCACGGTACACCCTCACTTCTGTCAAAGTTGTTATTGGGGTACCTCTAATCTTGTAAGGATATATGAATTTGTGGGGTAGGTATAAACTAGTTTGCTACAATAGTTCCTGTTGCTGGCAATAATTGCCTGTGTAAGCGCAGCTTTATTATATTTGTACTCATTCATCATAATCAGCTTATATTGTTCCTACTGCTGGGACACAGGCCTACTCTCTTCGAGAGAGAGTGGGCTATAATCTACCACATGGGCCCAATGCAGGTTGGTAGATGTCACATGTCTTCAAATTTTTGGTTCTAGGACATGCCGGTTTACACAAAGTAAAGCGCCTGTCTGGGTTCAATCCTACGACCTACAACTCCGTAAGTCGCAGACATTACCACTGGGCAACCACTGCTCATGTACTCATTCATTCATGTGTAACATATATTATGTTCGTGAACAAAATAGAATTAAACATTTTTTTTATACAAACTCACTTCATCTTGTCATTAATTTTAAATTACGTTTTGTTTAAGATGCACTAGCCAGTGCCCAAAATGCTATATTTGCCGGTAAAATATAACAAATTAAAATCTCTTATGCAAAAACTGCTATTTGTCAAAAATCTTAGTGATTAAATGTAAAAGGCATACTTAACATCTTTATTTTTAATACACCAACCAACAATGTACATTCCAAAGATTAAACTATATGGCTGCTATAAAATCCATTATGTTTCTTTTTTTGACCTAAGCATTCTCAGCAGCCCCATATTGAATAAGTTTGCTGTTAACCACAATACCATTGTGTATACTGTATTTTTCTTTTGGTTTACACCACAATAATAAACATTTATATCAATTTACTGTATTGTAGGTTTCTATGTTGTTTTTAAGAACCACCGACTAGTTCTATTGAAGTGCACGTTTTTTTTCCAAATTGCTTGTTTCCTGTCTTGCGCCTTGCAAACATATTTGTCAAAAATGTCATCATGCATTAAATTATGTACTTTATTTATAAAATGTTTCATTTTTATAAGCCGATGTACTGGAAGTATTATTAATGACTTTACTATGGCAATAGTCAATAATTTATTGACATAGTAGAGTGGTAGGCAATAGGGAAGTACGCCCCGCGCCGTACGCACGCCGAAATTGCAACCAGCGAGACGAGTCTGACGGGGACGGTTGTATTGTAGTACGCTTTGCCATGCTTTCTCGCAATGCATCGTGGGGCTTGACCCTTATGAAGTAATGATGTAGGAACGATTCTTTAGATATTTTTCTTGACATCGTCCAGACTAATATTATTACTTAATGCGAATGTAACTCTGAATATCTAACTGTTGGGTGATTATGAAAGTAGGTACCTATAATGTTTGAAAAGGGGTTTGCTAGCTAGACGATTATTTATTTAACGAATATCTTATGACGCCCATTAGGAAGTCGAAATTTTGGATTTGTTAGGTAGGTACAGTCGCCAGCACATCAAGCTACTACAATCTGTCAGATTTCTTTAATAGATTTTCGACTTTATTGCTAAATCATTAGGTTCAATGTTGATTGGGAAAATCTGACAGTTTCGGGTAGGTTGACCTGCTGGCGTCCGTACAGTAATTAGTAAGGGTCGAAAGTGGGGTGACAGTTTCACGAAGCAATAGATTGATTCTGTTTAACTAAAGTACGACCTTCTTCTAATGAGTAATTTCTACATATACTACCTATATATAGACTATAGACACACACTCACATTCGTTTGCAACTGATTTTAATTCTTAAATTCAAACATTTTGATGATGTCCCACCCAAAAAAAAAAACTTGAGAGGTGTCAAGGGACACCCGGATGGAACGAAGTTCAAAGAGAGAGAGAGAGAGACAGAGAAACACGCGCACGCCGCACGGCTTACAACTATAGCAAAAAGTGTCGTTACAACTTTTGGTCTTAATTTTTTTCCGTCTAGCCCCCTTTCGCAACGCGCGATAAGGAACTTCGTTACAAAAAAAAGGTTAAATGGCATGATAGCCGCTAGGTTATCATACGTCGGTAAGCACGTTCACTCTGTGATGCGTAGCGAGCCGTGGGTTCGAATCTCACGCGCGGTGATAATTTTAATGTTTTTATAATTACCTACTCCAATAATCACGCTATTGAATATAGTTCCGTATCATGTTCGCCTTGTTCACATAATTCGTTAAACTTTATGATTATACCCAGGGGCGCCGACTCCGTGGGTGATCGGGGGCTCGAGCACCCATGAGAAATAAACAGTGGGTGCCGAGCACTCCTGAGAATAGACATCAAGAAACAGATCAGTAATCGCCTTTTAGGAAAGGGCGTTTTTTCATTACCCGACGACGACTCGTTTAGCGCAGTGGTTTAGAGCGCCGGTTGAGACGCAAGCGACGTTTTGAATTTTCTTAAAAAATGTGAAGAAACTTTTCCCCAACCTATTATATGCGCGTCGACTTAAGAACCTCCGTTTTTGTTGGTCGGTTAAAAATAGGTGGAAACGGACACAGTTCTGTGGGTAAGGTGTTGTGTTGTGTGCCCTTTAGGGTATATGTCGGAGTCATTCGTTTGACTATTCGGAACGCTAGCGCCATCTCGTGGCGCTAGACAGAGTCTAGCCTGAATTCGTGGTGGGAGCGACCGCTACAAAGAACGGTGTAAGCAGAGCTCTCGAGATCATCGAAACATGGGACATTGTACGAACAACATGTGCTGAGAAACTGTCAGCGTTCCGTATCGTTGAGTGTGTGTGTATGTGATTCGCTAGTGTGACTAACTGGTTCGTAAATTATAATCTGATTTTAACTGCAAACCGTTTTTCTAAGGTGCTAAAACCAACACTACCCATAGTACGCCCACAGTAATTAAAATATGCCTGATGCTAACGAGAGACGGACATACCATCTCCGAGTCTCCGACATATATGTTCTGTGGTTGTGTGGGTTTTGTTTTTGACAGTTTTGTTTGTTTACATCAGTGCAGTGTGCTCCTAAAGTAAAGTAAAATATTAGACACAGCTCTAAACACAGAGTACATTTTTATAAAGGGTAGGCTCTAAAAACGTGACGTGATATTGGCAAAATATGTGTCTCTTCCACAAAGGCCCTCGTTAATTTTAAAGTTACCTACTTTGCATAATTATTTTTGTGTAATTGTTTTCGTTTTTTTGATAAAATACCCCCAAGTAATCACAAAAAAATGGATGGAAACCAACACCCTGAGAGAAGTCTTGAAGTGAATTACCCCTACATAATTGGTTATATGAGCGTTGATGTCCGACGCGATTATTATCATGATTTATCCCAACTCAAATATTTACCATCAATTCCGAAGGGGAAAATTCGTTACGACTTAAACCACAACATTGAAAAAGCAGTCAAGCGTACTACTGACAGCAACAACGAAAAAATATCTATAATGCTGAAATTTCTCCTCGACCAAAGATCCCGCTTGGAGTTTCTGAGTAACCAACCTGAAACTACTTTTATAACGTATCGCAGAAGTTTAATAAGTGTAATGTGTGCGAGCTATAACCATGAACCAGTAACCATTGTGGCAAGTTTATTCAATAACTGTATTTACTTGTGTTCCATTGAAAACTCACAAGTTAAAAGTTTTCTTCCCAGTGATCAGAATGCCAGGTTTTGTGCATGGGGTTATAAATTTGAACAATATATGTCATCAGGTAACTCCTAAAACATATATTTTAATTGTTTTAATATATATCTGTGGTGTCAGGTATATAAGTCCAAAAATCTGATAATTGCTACAAATCGGAATAGTTACATTTGTTGATCAAACTGTTACCTGTACTTATAGCGGCCAGTGACCAGCAAACAATAGACCTAACAAATATACCTAACAAACAATAGACCTAACAAATGTTTAAAAAATATTGAGTAAGTGTAATGTAAAAACAGAAAATGATCAATTTTGAACTTATCATGTAAATACCAAACACCACAGATAAATTTTTCATTGTTTTTGATTGGTAGATAATTTTTCATCAAGTTATATTTGAAAAACTTTCGATTCTAGCTGTTCACTGTAGATGATAAACAGAAAAAAAAATGAATATTGCCCACTTAAATTTATAAGTCACAATTATTCAGAATGGACAACCTAAATTGGTCAAGTAATGATATTCCATAATAATCTATCACATATTATTTTTAACTGATACACAGAATATATTCATTTCTTTTTTTTATTTTACAGATTCACCAAGTCAAGAACCAAACATAGAAAAACCTGTTGTTGAAAATGAAGAATTTTCTATTTATTATAGTTCTCAGTTAGGAAAGCACAAGCTGTTTTATGGTGCTCAAATAGATGGAATGCTAGCCACAAGAACAACTTCAGAACCTCCCAATCCAAACGATTTAAATGCAAATCTAGCATACTTAAGGAACAACAAGTTTGTAGAGTTGAAAACAAATAGAGAAATACATAGTCGACGACAAGAACAAAATTTTAAGTAAGTACCTAATTAAATTAAACTTTTTATAGTATGAAAATAGGTCCTCCGTAAATAAACCTCCGTCCAATGAATAATGGAATCAGAAATGACCCAAAACTGCCATGGCAAGATCAACCATAACTATTAGCCAAAACACACAGAACATAGCATTTTCTTAAATGCAAGCATCAGGAATGGTGTAGGTAAAATGATATAGGCCCCGGGAGCTGGCGGTGGGCCTTTGATTTGTGGAAAGAAAACAATAATTGGACACTTTCGAAGCGAAGTGACAAGGCCAAACCAACCCAAATACTGTAGGTTTTGGTGTATTTGTAGGTTTTCAAGTACTTTGACATCAGTTGGTCCAGAGTTCCAGAAGAGTCTTAATCCTTACACAAAACTGCATTGATTGACATTATAAAAGTAAAACATGAGAATTGCCTTTTTCTAACTGTACCTACCATTTTTCCAAAAACTGGATGCAGAGCAATTACTCAAAAGTTAAGGACAGTCTCCTAAGATCGTTTTCCTGTAGCTACAACGGTTAAAGGGATCCGCCAAGGTAGCCCGCGAAATTCAAGTTATTTTTAAAGCTCACAGAGCAGGGCTGGACATCCACAGGGTGGATTTTTAAGACAGCTCCATAAGCCGCAGGCCACGCTAGAGCTACTGCGGCGAGCGGGGGCGACCTGCGGAGGCGGGAGGAGTAAAGACACTGCGTCTTGCTGCTCAGCTGCGCTGCCCTCAAGGCAGTTACAGTCAACCGCACATCAGCGATAACAATTTTGCAGCAACATTGACAGCGCCTTATGTCCTAGCAGTAAGAGCGATTTTTGTAGTGCGTGTTACCACTTATGCGCCGTTGACTGGACCTGCCGTTACTGCTGTCCTGTCTCTAAAATCCATCCTGTATTTATATATTTTTTGAAAATGTGGTCAATTAAGACGTGCGCGACTAGGGCTTGCAATCCGGATATCCGGATATTCGTATTATCCGGATATCCGCCATTTTAGTTGCATCACTATTCGGATTTTTCGGATGTTACGTATAGTTGTATTTGTCTTTTAAATATTAAATAAAAAGCTGTCGTCTGTAAAGTACAGACGCCAGCACATCAAGCTACTACAATCTGTCAGATTTCTTAATAGATTTTCGACTTTATTGCTAAACTATTAGGTTCAATGTTGATTGGGAAAATCTGACAGTTTCGGGTAGGTTGACCTGCTGGCGTCCGTACATAACTGTTATTACTTTATTTGTTATTTTAATATAGTTAATCACTCTTGCAATCATTTATTCACTTCACAAATCACAATAAGTCAATTTAGTGGCAAAGATCATAACAACATTGACCACTTGTTAACTTTAACTCACATCGTATGGATGTGAGTTAAAGTTACGATTAACTGTTAAAATAGCCTCGGACAGATTTCCAAGAGGCGCTCGCGAGTAAATTATTACACGCATTTTCAAGATTGTATTTAGAAGAGAGAAGTACAGACGCTAGCACATCAAGCTACTACAATCTGTCAAATTCCTACTAATATTATAAACGCGAAAGTTTGTATGGATGGATGGATGTTTGTTGCTCTTTGACGCAAAAACGACTGAATGGATTTGGATGGCACACAGATAGTTGATACTTTTTATCTCGATATTCCCACGGGATCGAAACTTATTCTATATTATCTATTCGCTAGGCGAGCTATTGAAATTAATAATTTTATTACCCTAATATAATTTTCAGAAAATTTAAAATGCTACGGTGTTGGTGTCAGTGCTACCTAGCTGGGCTAAAGGGATTACTTGTAGGCTACAGAAACGATGACGGCATAATACAAAGAGTGCAATGTTTCGATACTGATGACATCGTGAGATATTGTCGGGTGAGTTTACTATAATTATTATAAACTCATCGGTCGTCCGGCGACGTGATGGGCGACATCGTTGCCATCGCGGTTAGAACTTGGATGAGGCACAGGAGCGTGGGGGAGACATGAAGAGGCCTATAGGTACAACTCAGTAGTGGGTGAAGTCGGGCTTTGTATGATGATCTGATCGAACTAGGTATTATAAGTTGAAACTTAATTTCGACACCCGACTTAGATTCCAGATCTCAAGTTGCTAATCTCGACTCGAAATTGCATTCCCTAGCTTTGGTCTCTAACGAAGATCAGTAGTACACTCCTTTACTGCTACGAAATAAAGATGCTATCAATGTCAAATGGTAATCATAAACGTTTGACTGTATATTAAAGACGCCAGCACATCAAGCTTCTACAATCTGTCCTATAATAGATATTCAACTTTAGCGCTAAAACATTAAGGTTGTCTGATTGGGAAAATTTGACAGTTTCGGGTAGCTTGACGTGCTGGCAGTAAAGAAAGTCTGTACTTACAGTAAATATTACAAAATGATCCTTATTCTTTTTTTTCTTGATTTATTTATTTAATATTGCTTTTCAGGACGAATGGAAACCACAAACAGCTATAAATTATTTAGATTATTTTCTAACATTTGTAGAGACTTCTTTCAAGTCTTTGAAAGAGAGTTCTGATGATGATTTTGTATCTAAAGAGCCAATTACACTAAAGTTTGACATTGATGCCAACCAAAAAATAACCGTCAGTAGGGATATTCAAGAAGAACATGTGATTTTACCAGAATGGTATGTAGGTACCATCACTGACGTGCAGCCTACTGTTCCTAAATAACATTCGGAGTCGGACCCTGTATTTCCATGATTCCGACTCACCTTAGACTTAATGTCAGTTTCTTTATATTTAATATTTAATTCGGGACTGAAATGTTACTTTTCTATTTTATTGATTCTAAGTATTACACACGTCAAGACTTCATCATTGTGTTTTTTTTTTTTGCGCAGACGCTGCGCCTTCTCTACTGCGGTGCGTCAGAATGTTGTAGTCTGTAGTGCAAACTTTGCTATAAGTATTCTTTTCGTTTATTTCATTATGGAGGAGGCTTTTTAAGTTTTCATTATGGAGGAGGCTGTTTAAATTAGCATTAACTTTTCAAATATTTTTGCAAACTTTGCTATAAGTATTCTTTTCGTTTATTTCATTATGGAGGAGGCTTTTTAAGTTTTCATTATGGAGGAGGCTGTTTAAATTAGCATTAACTTTTCAAATATTTTTGCAAACTTTGCTATAAGTATTCTTTTCGTTTATTTCATTATGGAGGAGGCTTTTTAAGTTTTCATTATGGAGGAGGCTGTTTAAATTAGTATTAACTTTTCAAATATTTTGCTAAATGCGGGTAAAATAGAAATAGGCCTGAAATTACCAACGTCATTCTTATTACGTGATTTAAATAATGGTATGACTTTACTACTCTTCATGAGGTCACGAAAAGTTCCTAAATCAACACATTTATTAAATGTAACAGCTAGTTATGGGGCTACGATGTCTATTAGATTACTTAAAACTTTAATGGAGATGCCCCAATAATCACCGGTGTTTTTAGACTTAAGTGTATTAAAAATATTAACTACATCACGCGGGGTTACATGTTCCAAACTAAATAAAGGACTACATTTAGGTAGGACTATATTCGTGGATCTTTGATAGTCGTTACGGGTAGTCAGAAGCCCGAAAGTCTGACAACCAGTCTTACCATGGGGTAACGTATTGGTAATACGTTACCCCTTGGTAAGAATACCAGTATTTGCGACTGCCAGTCGCTCCATATAAAATACTGGTATTCAGCTGCATCCGGTTGGACTGGAAGCCGACCCCAACATAGTTGGGAAAAGGCTATGCAAATGATGATGATTTAAGTACACTACTATGCAAAAGGTTTTCAGCTTTAGGCTTGGCGCACACGCACGGTTTGCAATGCAGATTCGGAAACCTGAATGCTCTTCTTTCATACAAAATGTTCAAACACGCGCACACGTACTTATTTTTTCCGAACGGAAAAAACCTAATATCCGTTTCGAAATTTTCCCCATGCGTTCGGTTTGTTAGAACGGAAAAAAACCTAATGACGTCATCCCGAACGCAGCGATCTCGTACATTTTGGCTTAGTCGCCGCACACGAACGGAAATTTCCATTCAGACTCGCGCTAGCGTTGTTGCAAGTGGACGTGTATCGTGCTCGTGCTAGTTTTATGTATGTTAGAAAATGTGTGAGGCCGAAAATTTAATATTGTCTGTAGAAAAATATCCATGTTTATGGGATAAATAAATAAAATAAAAATAAATAAATATGCAAGCTGCATAGCTGGGTAAGCAAGCGCGCACACTCCAGCGCGCCATCTATTGTACGGACGCCAGCAGGTCAACCTACCCGAAACTGTCAGATTTTCCCAATCAACATTGAACCTAATGGTTTAGCAATAAAGTCGAAAATCTATTAAAGAAATCTGACAGATTGTAGTAGCTTGATGTGCTGGCGTCTGTACGACGAGTCCAACTCTCGAATAAACCAGTGCGTTGCTAACCAGCGAGCCTTTCACTTGTGTACACCCCGCACCCGCGTACCTAACAGTGGTGACGAGAAGTTACCTACCACGTGAAAATGTCTAGTTCTGTGCAATTTGGAATTTTACATACGTTCGACCATAACACACAGACATGGAAAACGTACAAAGGGCGTATAGCACAATATTTCGTGGCAAATGGCTTCAACGAGAAGACGGATGCCGCGGGTGAAAAACGAAAGGCCATCTTGCTCAGCGCACTCACTGAGGGTACCTACCAGCTAGCAACGGATTTAATTTTACCTAAAGCCGTTGAAGACGTGCCCTACGAAGACCTTTTATCACCACTAGACAATCATTTTACCCCCAAATGTGTCGGGTTTGGTGAGCGTCATAACTTCTACGCGGCGTCTCAACAAGCCGGGGAAACTCATTCACAATGGGCAGCGAGATTGCGAGGGCTGACTGAAAAATGTGCCTTTCCAACGTGGAGGAGGCCCTCCGCGACAAGTTCATTATGGGGATACAGCCTGGACGAGAGAAGGAGAAGCTGTACTCGAAAGACCTGGCCGACCTCACGCTGGCCAAGGTCGTGGAGATGGCAGAAATGAAATGGTCCGAGTGCGCATGGTCTTTTTAAGGAAATTTCGAAAAGACTGGTTGACACTTCCCATGACCCAAGGGCTGGCTTTTACCTTGGCCAGAGGCTAAGCATTGCCATACAACGTGGCAATGCCGCCAGTGTCTTGGGTACATTACCAGTTGACAGCGATGTGAATAAATTTTTCGACGCTACGTATATTTTAGTTTGCTAATAGTTTTAGTTAATTTAGGATAGGTATTATTTTGTTATTTTAGTGTTATCTTGTAAATACAATAACAACATTTCTAATATACTTACAACTAAATAAAACTACACTTCCTCGAATAAAATTATCTGGCGATTATTTCAATAAACAACTTCAAGTTCAGTCACGAGCACCAATATGTCAACCCTTGGCAATTTTCAATTGAAATTTTTTCGTGAAATAATGAATGCAACGTTGAATGCAACATTATGATAGCTACCTGCTACCTACGTACATACCTTTTTGGTAGGACTAACAATCTTCTATTATCTTTCTTTCACAGCTTTCTATAGATATCAAATTGTCAATCAATGAAGTCGTTATGTCAAAACTCATAGAGTAAAGTAAAATATATCGGGTAAAATAAATAAAATGTAATAATGTCAAAACTCCAGTAGTTCCAGTCCTTACAATAAAGTACAATCAAAAAATTCCCAAAACATGTAGCTAAGAAAAAAATTGTCTACCTGAGTACAAAATTTCTATACAAAAATGGTTTAGTATAATGGAAAATTAAAGGAATAATAAAAAATGGGTCAAATAGCTGATATAAGATCATCCACGAAAATGGCAAAAAGTGCATCGGCCGTGAAAAAAAGCTCATCAAAAGGAAAAGGCGCCTCCGGAGGTGCCTTGGACGAGTGCTACAGGCTCTCCGACCCCAAAGTTCAAGTTGGGCTTGCTGCTGTTATATTGATAATAGTAGTTCTGGCTTATATGGTTCACAAGAGCCGCACACGGCATAGAAGACGCTCATGCTGTTAGTTGGTAAGTACCTATAAGACTTCTTTCTATATAACGCTTAACATTAAGTCTAGATCAGCTACTGCTATGATATATTATTTAACACGCCGAGTCGAGCGAGATTCCTATATTACCTACAGCGATGTAACTTTATGTAGGGGAGAGTTGGATAATACCGAGCCCCTAAGGAATTGGACCTATTATTAGGAAACTGTTTGATATTGAAAGAAACAAAATTGAGTAATTAGTAGGACATTTATTCAGGTACGCATACCGTATAACAAATACTTCCAAAATTTAAACAAAAAGTAATTATTGAGACTTTACAAAAACAAATAAAGGCGCGGTATTGTCGAACTGGTCTGATAATATCGTGCCCAGGGTTGACAAAATCGTGCCCACATTAATTGCACAAAAATGGGTAAATAATAAAAGTAATAATAAAAAATATATATATTCTTTAAAGTAATTTTCTTGCGTGAAGATAGGGAGAACCAAATCTTTTTCTAGAAATTAAATCAGTATATTAAGTATCACGCAATAAGTATTAACAAAAACTTAAACTCTTTATGCAAAAAACGTAAATATTTTTATATTACTACAAGTTTTGTAGAAGTCTCAGTAAATCTTTGAATTATGTATGGACTAATCAGTCTCAAAAATACCTATTAATATCAATTAAATATCGGGCGCGGAATTATCAAACTTGATCATTTTATTTTTTAACCTCAAAATTATATGGAAAATATTAAAGTACGTAAAAACATATTCTGACATTAATTCTATAATAAACAAACATTAAAAATGTATGGTATCAAAGTATTACAATATAAATACAGTATTACTTAACTCTTCTCGAAAGTATACGAAAAATTACAAGGAGTGACGAAAAAAACTTCGACAGCGCGTGCTATCTCTGTCGTCGAGCGGACCGTAATGGCGATGCGCGGGGAAGGGTGTAAGCATGTCCCGCTTCGATGTATACGCACTGGATCGCAGAACTAGTGGATAGTTTTTGAATTAAGCTGACGCGCGGAATTGTCAACCGCGCGGTATTATCCAACTCTCCCCTACTTACCTTAGTGATTAGAAATTCAGTTTTAAATCAGAACAATGCAGTCAAGGACAAAAATATGTAAAGCAGGGTTCAAAAGTGAGTGTCTCGTAGAAGTCGTAAAGTAGGTATCGGTTGTTGTTGAAATGTGTTAATACACTTTTAAGCTACCTACTTTAACAACACGTTATTTTTTTTCGAGAATACTAACCGACGGGTCGTAAATGGTGCACAAGCGGAGCCAGAAGTTACAGAAATCCTGTGAGATTACCGCTATGATAAATTAATCAATGAAAACCTGCTCAAGTCAACTAAAAATCGTTTGCCTGCTTCGACCCGCGTCGTCAGCAAAAAAACCGTCCAATCGCGTGTCGGAACAGGCACAGTGAAGGGTTTCGTGGTCAGAATGAATATTTTTTACCTACGTATGCACAGTATTAATCGACAGCAAAAATAAGTTAAAATTAGTACTTAAGTATTTCATAGTATTTCAAAGAAACTGAAAAACTAAGTTATTTCTGCGTGTGTAACCGAAAATATCCCATAATATCTTAAGCAATAGGTAGGTATGTCGTATCTTTTTCATAACAATTTTCGTTGAGCGTTTTAAATTTCAACCAACTCGTTTTTTTTTTCAGTTTTATAGTACCTACGTATACTTACCTAGTTGAAAAGTAAAGGGTGGCACATTTTTAACGACTTTGTATGCGTATATCACGAAAACCCCCTCCCTGCCTACCACAACCGTGTTTACCAATTGTTGCAGGCTAAATAACTGTTGGGCGCAACATTTAGGTATGTATGGAGACATGTATTTAGACAGACAGACATAATTGTTACTTTAAACCATCTAAAAAAACAATCAATAACTGTAAATGGTTTTTTGTTAATAAAGTGTTTGTTTATTTCCACACATTACATTCCTAGTTATACGTAAATTGTCTAAACTTGACAGATAAATTGATAAAATGTTGTAATTTGTGGGAGATCTGGATCCACTAAGCCTAGGCCTGTAATGTAAAGTAATTATGACTTTACTGTGTTTCAAACAGTACAAACCATAGATATAGGATAGAAGGAGATAATTATGCCCTGTAGTTGAAAATGTATCTGAACTCCATGTCGCTAAGACGATCCCACTACCGCGCCACTACTACACCATGTAGTTCAGTAAAGCAATAGATACAAAGTCGCGCACACACTTGCAATTCATAAATCAGAACGTACTACACAATCAATTAAAACTTAACTCATCAAACACAGCGTGCATTTACCATGCACCGTACAACTTACTCACACAAAAACATCTGTCGCTATCGTTTTGCTGTGCAAAAGCCATTTATTTTATTCAACCGACGAATAAAAACGGAGGAGGTTCTCAATTCGACACGTATATATATATTTTTTTTTTTATGTATGACCAAGCATAACTTTTTACAGAATAGTCCGATTTTGATAATTCTTTTTTTATTGGAAAGGGTATACCCCAATGTTGGTCCCATATAAATTTGAAAAAGAAAATCCAACACTAAGGGTGGGAAAATAGGGGTGATTTATTGTTCACTCACAGATTTTAATGCTGAATGGTATATTATTACTCTATTCAGTGCCACATATGCCTCCTGCCCTTTGGCAAACAATTGAAAAATTGAACCGCCGAAAAAACTGAAAAGCAAAAAATAATAAACCTTTTTTATTTAACCGTAATAAGGTAAGTTCTTAAACTAATGTAAGTATACCTAAATAATTTTGAGTCGGCGCCGTTTAGTGATCTTTAGGCAATTTAGTGATCTTTGTTTATTGATTGTTTGGCGCCGCCGACTCAAAATTACTTAGGTATACTTACATTAGTTTAAGAACTTACCTTATTATGGTGGACGTTCTATCAATCAATACCCCACACAAATTCGATTATACTTCCAAGATTAGAGGTACCCCAATAACAACTTTGACAGAAATGAGGGTGTACCTACCGTGGTATACTTAACATATTTGCGTACCCCTTTAGAGGGTACAGGCGTGACGTTATGTTGATATGCATAAACAATACATACATAAGCGATAGCAGCAATAGCCGTTGATTTGTTGGCATTTATTGAAGAGTTCCGTTGTCTGTCTCCGAAACTCATCATCAGAGGGGCAATCCTCGTAATTTTAAGAACGTTCACAGTCTGATCTCAGTCTCAATCTGTCAAAAAATACTTCTAATTTCCCTACATTTTGACAAGTTTTTGACATGTTTGTCGCCGAGATGAGACTGCGACTAGATTTTGAACATTTTAAATTACGAGAATTGGCCTTCAGATCTTGTCGAAATTTCAATGGGACCATTTGGGAAGTATACCCTTTCCAAAAAACCGGCCAAGAGCGTGTCGGGCCACGCTCAGTGTAGGGTTCCGTAGACTATTATTTTGTACAACTTTTTGTCTTTTTTGTACAAAAACTGTTGTTTCCATCAAGTTCAAAATGATTTTCCTAGAAAGTCCTTATAAAGTTCTACTTTTCAGATTTTTTTCATATTTTCTAAACTTATGGTTCAAAAGTTAGAGGTGGGGGGGGGGGGGGGGCTTTTTTTTTACTTTTGGAGCGATTATTTCCGAAATTATTGACATTATCAAAAAATGATTTTAGTAAACCCCTATTCATTTTTAAATACCTTTCCAACAATACATCACACGCTAGGGTTGAAATAAAAAAAAAAATCACTTCTCACTTTACATATAGGGGGGCTACCCTAATAAAACATTTTTTTCCAATTTTTATTTTACCACTTTGTCGGCGTGATTGATATACATATTGGTACCAAATTTCAGCTTTCTAGTGCTAACGGTCACAGAGATTAAACGAGGACGGACAGACGGACGGACAGACAGACATGGCGAAACTATAACGGTCTTATTACAAAAAATTGCTTAAGTACTGGTTTAAACCAAGACTAAAAAGTCTAGGATTGTGACGGTATTAAGATTAGTACCAGGATCAAAATGTGTCCCGATTACAAAACGAAGACTATCTGAGGATCCGTTAGTACCAAAGAAAGTCCATGGTTCAAATAATATCCACAGATAAGAAATAAAAATGGCATTCTTTCATTCGTTCGTACAGGCTTTATTTGAAGCAACGTTCTGTTTCTCTAAATATTGATATTATAATAACACTTGAAATGATTTAATAATTATTTATCAGTACAAAATTATGTCATAAATGGTTCTTTGTTTGGATTACAATATAATGAACAAGAACAACTTGTACTTTTGACGCGCTGTTTATAATCAAGTTGTTATATTTTTAAGAAATCTGCTTGAAATGGAGCGAATTACATTCGGCGACAGCCCGCGTCATTTGAAGCGAATGTTTATCTTTTGAAGAAACTAATAATACAATTCTTATTTTTATTCGTTATGGTTTGTTCGTGAGTGGATGTGTCCGATTATGCCTCGTAATAGGCAACGAAACCGTTGGTTGCTTCATTAAACCAAAACACCTCTCCATCGTGTTCCGGGTTATTATATGGCTGCTGTTATACCTCTCTTCTTGTGGTGTTGTGGGGTTATGCAATGGTGTAAATAAATATGGAGTGCAGTGATAGCCACAGCCACCGAATAATATTCCAGATAAAGCGCCAGCCTCTGTTTCAATCTACATCCTCGGAATATTCTGGAGTCATGGTCCACGTCATCTGGTAACAATGTCCATGATTTTCAGGCCAGCATCACAAACCGCCTGAAAAGTGACCGCATATTAGATCTTTAGACTCGTCTCTGTTATTTTAATATGACAAATAAAACAATAATATTGGGATATTATTTGGATTTTATTTAATGTAATGTTAGCATTGACTTACTTACGTAGGGTACTTACTTCATGGCGAGCCCAGTTGTGTAAGTGTTGGGTTTGGATCCTTGCGGAATAAGTGGACTATATTATCAATAAGGAACTGGTTTATTTAATACAATAATGTTACAAAATAAGATAATAATCCCGACAGCGTTATTTCGTTGTTACGCGGGTGCGCGTGTGTCCTATGCGTAAACCACTTGCACTTCAGGACTCAATGGGCATCCTCGAGGGTCGTGGAGTAAATCTTCACGTAAAACATCCACAATTTTTTCCCAAAAACGTTTTGTGAACCTATACTTATATTTAAAATCTTCGTCACTCAATTTAAAAGGTCACCGACATCTGTAAGGTCGCCGAGACGTCTCCAGCATAACCAAATCCATCAAATCAATTATAAAAATATCCATTTTTGACGATTTGTAAATAAAAAGACACAATAATAATCAATGCTAACCTCAAATAATTTAGTACCGATGTCAAATCCATGGTTAAACTAGGAGTCTCGGCGGACTAACTTTAGTACCTTAGTTAGTTCAAGAACTAGTGATAAACTTCATTTTGTAATAACGTTTTATTTAGTCATGGTTTAAACCTAGTAACAATCCCAGTACTAAATTTAGATCGTGTTTTGGAATAAGACGGTAAGGGTTCCTAGTTGACTACGGAACCCTAAAAAGAAGAAATTTTCAAATCAGTTGGCAAGCGACGAACTTATGCGCGAACAAACATAAAAAAAAAATACAAACATCCGAATTGAGAACCTCCTACTTTTTAGAAGTCTGTTAAAATTAGAAGTCGGTTAAAAAAAAAAGAATTATCCATTTGTTGCAGTTGTTCGAAAGTTATAGGCGTACATTCATTTCGAAGATCCTATTTTATTTATATAGATTTTTTGGATGTCAATTTTTTTTAGAATAAATTTGAAATAGGGTTCTGCTCCTGCTTCGCACGGTTACAATCTACAGAATAGTTAGCCAGCGAGGTAATTGCGTAATACACTAACAGTACCAATGGCTTTCATTTTAACAATTCAATTATATTCATTGCGTTATTTACGTTGCTGTGCAGACAATATTTTCGAATCTACGAAGCAATGGATTAGCAATATCCTTAAAAAAATATTCAGATTGTGACTATTGTGTTACGCGATTAGGTTGCACGCACGGGCGATTTTTACCCGCGGCGATTATTTATCGCCCACTGAATTTTCAGCGCACTGCTTAGCGGCGAGTGATGCGTGGTATTTTTTTGATGCGCTTGGATGCACCCTGTTGGATTTTCAATGCTCGTGTCAACATAGGTTGAAAGTCCAGTGCGTGTATATCTACTATTACGTAGCCGGTGTCCGTAACTTAGGCATTTCTGGAGTCGGTTCCCTTGCATTACTGTGTATTTAATTAGGTACAGACGCCAGCAGGTCAAGCTACCCGAAACTGTCAAATTTTCCCAATCAACCTTGAGCCTTAATGCTTTAGCGTTAAAGTTGCAAATCTATTAAAGAAATTTGACAGATTATAGTAGCTTGATGTGCTGGCGTCTGTACCTATGGTGACAATTAAAACCACGAAGTCCAATGTTAAATTAAAATGTTAAATCCCTTTATTATTGAAATTAATTATGTCAAGTAACATTGCACTTTGTTTCAGAATCACTTGGCAGTATCAGACAAAATTATGAAGTGTGTGTTCAAAACTCTCGCCAAGCCAGCCGATGTTAGCCGGGCATCCTGAAAATAAACAAGTCTCTATGAATAATTACCCAAATACCTACATTGTGACTACTAATGAAACGTTAGAATATCAACCAATAGGTCCTTTGTAACTCAAACTTGTAAATTGTAACAATAAATAATGGAGTTGGTATCCTATCTACTTTCATTGTATAGCGTGCATACCTATCGTTATTTGATATTTACTGGGGATCATCATCCCATGTGCCGCTACCGTGGCCCCAATCAAATTCATCTTCATGGTCATCTGTCTCCCATTTTTCCCAATCATCCGCGCCCTGAGGATCGGCAACAACGGCATCTAAAAAAACGGAGGTAATTAATATGCACCTAAAGTTAATTCGGCCCGCTTGCACCGCAAACCGTGCAAGCGGGCCGAATTAACTTTAAACGCTTGGGAGTTTGGAGGTATGAGGAACAGGGTGTAAAGGTCACTCATCCTCCATAGAAAAGGGAGGATCCTCCGACCAGACGGGTGTTGTGTCTGGCGGGCAATTGCCCAACGATTGATGTTGGGAAATTGTATCTATGCAATTGCGCGGTAAACTCTGCTTGCGAGATGTAGGTTTCGCGTGACGTCAGTATGACGCATTGTTCGCATGTGGCGTTGTAGATACCGCTACAGGAGCAATATGCAAGATTTTTGAGATGGGGCAGTAAGGTACCTTTACCGTTGTAGCTACAGGAAAACGGTTTTAGGAGACAGTTCTATATTTTTGAAAAAAAATTATCTGCATTCACAGATTTTGAAAAAAAATTATCTGCATTCACAGATTTTGAAAAATTTTAAACAAGGATATGGTAAATGATCACAAAAAACTTTTTTTTTTGGCAATAGATGCTGTTTCTTATAAGGATAAAATACTATCGGACAAACTGAGGTTCAAGTAGGTACTAGAAGTCGCAAAAAAAAAAACTTTTCCTATACATTTCGTAGGGAATGGAACTCCTACTTACCTACTTTTTTAATGTTGAATACACTGACCGCAATAACATGAAGTGTTCTGTTTGTGTAATTGGTTAAGGCGGTACCAATTACAGATAAATTAATAAAATAAGGCTATTTAATAAAAAAAGGCATAGGGTCATACATGTTTTTGTACCTTATTTCAGCTCACCTCTTGACCTCAACAAAAAAATCAAATAGAATCTGTCCATTAAAAACTTCATTTGAGGATTTTTTGGGATTTTCGTTTCATTTCACTCGACTACAAGCAGAAAAGAATATTAAAGTAAAAAATGTTTACCTTTAGCAGTAGCGCTAGTGTCGGCAGGCTTGGTAGGTTTTGCTGTAACAGCAAATGCTCATTCATTAATAGTAGTTTCAATTTGTAATAGATTAACACAATTTAATAATGACTAAATATAAAGGGTGTGCGTGAAAAAGGAGTCTCGAAGCCGATTTAAACCAAACTACGAAAAAGCCAAAAGGAAGGATAATGTTTTAAGCAGTCTACGTATGTGTTGTGTATATGTTCCAAAATTCTTTTTTTTTTATTAAAAAACCTACCAACTTGACATGACATATTTAGTAATGACGTGTGACTCCGGCATACAAAAACCGATTCTATTTTGATAGTAAGTCTTGTTTCTAGTACATGGTTTAAGGGCCGACATACACGGACTGCTTAAAGCAGTCAGGATGGATTGCTTCAAGCTTTTTTTTTTTTTTTTCAGGATGGGAAATCATCAAATGACTCCTCCCGCTCTGGGTGGAGCAGAAGGGAGTGTCAGACTCTCTTACTGACTAAAACCCACCAGTGTTCCTTCCTTAGCCCTTTATGTTCCAGGGCAGCGGTAACCCTTTCGGATGATCCCGCTACCCTGGCAGGCTTCGGCCCTATCGGGCCCCGTCACTCGTGCTGACATCTCTTTGAGGCGCGCGTGGTACACATATGCGCCGTCCGGGACGGGCCTGGTCCTGATCGGACGGTGAGTTACCCATTACTCTCCGCCTGCAGGCCCGCGCCTACGGTGGCCAGGAGTCGTCACGCGGCTCCCGACGCCCGGAGCGTCTCCCGCGGCGGCTGAGGCGTGAGGATCTCTCCCTCATGCACCCCGCCACCTCCTTCGCTAGCATGACTGCTTCGCAGAAGGAGGTGACTGCCTCCCACTCCCTCTCGCCCCGGACCATGGCTTGAACCAGGGCCGGACGCGAGAGGTCGCCGCCGCTGCCGATCGCCTCTACGAGGGCACGGCGGTGGTCTGCCCGAGCAGGGCAGACCTCCACCGTATGCTCCACCGTGTGTCTGGGCGATCCTGGCAGTGATGACACCCGGGCGTCTCCTCCCGCCTGATGATATGCAGGAACCTCTCGAAACATCCGTGTCTGGAGAGGACCTGCGTCAGGCGGTAGGTGAGAACGCCGTGACGCCTCTCTAGCCACTCCTCAAAGAGGGGTCTTACCGCCGCTATCGTGGCGTTCCCTGCGCTGGGTTGCGATAGTCGCTCCTTCCATGCCACCATGAGATCGCGCCGGAGGTTCGTCTGCTCCGCCGCGGTTTGCCGCGGATGCAGAGATTCCCCCCGGCGTAGTGCCTCCGCGCGCCAATCATACAGGCGCGCGAGGACTATCGCCTCCAGATCCCATGGCGGCAGACTGCTTCAAGCTGCGACTGCATAGTGAACTACAGTCTTCTACGTACACACTTACACGAAACCGCTCGAGCAGTTGCAACTGCTTCGGGCGGTCGTGCGGTCAAGCAGTCGCCAGGCATACACTGACTGCTGGAGCTGTCAACTGCTCTCGCGCAGTTACCTGATTTGAATGACGAGCAGTTGGTAGCAACTGCTCCAGCAGTTATCAATGGTAGCTTCAAGCTGTTGACTATGACTGTAAGAGCGGTCCGTCTATGTTGATCAATCGCTAACTGCTCGAGCAGTCCGTGTATGTCGGCCCTTAGACTGCAAGAGCGGTCGGTCTATGTTGATCAATAGCTAACTGCTCGAGCAGTCCGTGTATGTCGGCCCTTAGTTTTTGGCTCTCTTTTTGATAGAAACTATATCAATACTTTATGGAATTAAATAAACAATATAAAATATAGAAGAAGAGTACCATCGACACGAAAAGAAGAAAAGAGAATTTAAAAAAAATACCAACGAATAGTGTACAGTCAGCGTCAATAATATCGGGACGAACAGACTGTTCAAAATGATCTAAGCAACTATGAAAATGAAATATTAACTCAATGACACAAGGAATGTTTCAGAATGAAAACAGCTCACGACAACTGTCATTCTGACAAGAACTTTATCCAATTGAGACAAAGTTTAATTTTCTTAGTTGTTGAGATCATTTTGGACAGTCTGTTCGTCCCGATATTTTTGACGCTGACTGTACCAATACTTGAAAATATAATTATATCAGATTTTTTTAAATCAACGTTCACTCGGAATTTGATCCTTATTTTTTTTTTTCTAAATTAACGGTGTCGATTCCAGGAAAGGAAAATTATTTTTCAAAAATCTAATGACCCCTTTATCATCGGCTCCAAGAGTCCTTTTGAGTATTTTTCGCTCTTATAAGCGGTTTGTTTGTTCTTAGTTTCAGATGAATATATACCTTAAATAATAATAATATAATTGTATTTTATATTTACGTATAGTTGTAGTTGTTCCGCGTTTCATCATATTAAGGATATGCCGTTTTTCTTTCTCAAGATGCTTTCTTCCGTTTAGATGCATGGTCATTTGATCCGAGCAAGTAACTTTAGACTGAAACAATTGAATCATATAAGTTCTCAGTATGCAGCAGCAGTTTTCGTTTTCACTATCGTGGCGGGCGGAGGCACAATAGAGGGAAAAAAGGTACACTTACAGTCGTAAACTGTGAATATCTGCCACAACCTGTAACTGACTCATTCGAATGATATTGCTAATCCATTGCTTCGTATGTTCGAAAAATCTGCTCAACAATGTAAATAACGCAATGAATGTTGTTGAACTGTAAAAATCAAAGCCATTGCTACTGTTAGTGTGTTACGCAATTACCCCGTCAAGTATATTAAATCCGAATAGCTAACCGGAATCAGCGAAGCCAACATTTTCCTGCTATGAATCCGTTTATTAAGAAAATGTAAAACTGCACTATGAGAAATATGGATAATTGGTCTATGGAGCAATGTCATGTTTCTATCGGCACGGCACCCCAATTTCGTAACACACGATCAATCAGAATCGGTTTCATTTTGACAGTTCAACAACATTCATTGCGTTATTTACGTGTTGAGCAGACAAATTTATGAAGGTACCCATTTTTTTTATTGAAGCAATGGATTAGCAATATCCTTCAAAATGATTCAGAATGAGATTGATTGTGTGTTTCGCAATTAGGGTCGTTACTGCGGACTCATGAACTCGTCAGATGAGAACAGCCCAAATTGACAGTCGTCACAACACAATAGGAACGCTAGATTGGAACACCATTTCGTTATTTAAAATCTATATCTATACTTATAATAAATCTGTAGAAGTGAAAATTCTGTACATTGAAAATATCAAAAAAATAAATGGCAGGGGGTGTTACTAGACCGACACCGATCCCGAAAATGTGATTAAAAAATTTTTTGTCTGTCTGTCTGTTTGTTCAGGCATCACGCAAAAACTACCGGTTCGATTACGATGAAACTTGGTATAATTATTCTTTAATATCCTGGGCACCACACTGGGTACTTTTTATCCCGGAAAAGTATATACAATAAAAAACAAACTTAATTTTGCGGTTCGATCCCTAGACCCGATACTGTATCAACCGCAAATAATAAGTTTGTCGTAGGTTACGTCACCCGAAGTGGAGTTAATTTTTATTCCTTTTAGTTTTTAGAGTTATTTAGGTTTATTTTTATATAAGTCGTAGGTATAGATTTTAATTTTAAAGTATAGGTGGCAGGGGTGTTACTAGACCGACACCGAACCCAAAAATGTGATTAAAAAATTTTTTGTCTGTCTGTCTGTTTGTTTGTTCAGGCATCACGCAAAAAAATACCGGTTCGATTACGATGAAACTTGGTATAATTATTCTTTAATATCCTGGGCACCACACTGGGTACTTTTTATGCCGGAAAAGTATCTTCTAAATATATAAAACTCAAAGGTGACTGACTGACTGACTGACATAGTGATCTATCAACGCACAGCCCAAACCACTGGAGGGATCGGGGTGAAATTTGGCATGCAGGTAGATGTTATGACGTTGGCATCCGCTAAGAAAGGATTTTGATAAATTCTACCCCCAAGCGGATAAAATAGGGGATGAAAGTTTGTATGAAAAATCTTATTCCTTGAGTTAATACACTTGAAACTTAGCACGAATACTTATCTAAATAAATTATGAAGATTGTCAGTTTTTTTTTTCTAAACTACCCCCTAATAAGGGATTGGGGCGTTTCAAAGTTTGTATGGAAGAATTTCTAAGCGCGCAGTCTGGTTGACTCGAAACTCAGTATATAAACCTAATATTGAAAGTAAAGAATAATGTGTATCAGGGTTTTTTGAAAATCTACCCTGACGGGCTGAAATGGGGTAGTCAATTTTTCAGGGGAGGATTTTACTGCATGGCTTGATTAACTCGAAAATTAGTATAAAATAATAATCTTTGAGTCAAGTTATGAATACATCCCAAACGATTTTTTTTATATTCCACCCCTGTGGGGGTGAAAAGCGGGGATACAGTTTCTATGAAAAACCTTATTCATTTAGTTAATAAACTTGAAATTTGCCTAAGTAAGTAATAAAGTTTATCATTATAAGTTTTTCATAGCTACCCCTCAAAGGGGGATATAGGGGTGTTAAGTTTACGTCGAAGAAATTGAATGCGCGGTCTGAGTAACTCGAAACTCAGTATTGATACTTTTGACAGAAAATAATAAATAATTATGTAAAGTTGTCGAAAATTTACCACTGACGGGACAAAAACGGGTAATTCGGTTTTTAAGGGTAGGATTTGAACTTGAAACTGTATGTTACATTTTCACGCCTAAACCACTGAACTTCTGATTTGGCATAGATAAAGATGGCATCCTGGGGAAGCACATACTTTTTATCCTGTTAGCACGTTCCCGTGGGATAATTTCCGACATCCACGCGGGCGAAGCCGCGGGCAGAAGCTAGTACGGAATAAATCCATAATTTCGTTTTGCAGTTACAACAGATTTCCAGAAAAATCTTATGGCAATTAGTTAAACGCCAATAGTAAGAAGAAACTCCACAATATGAAACGAGGAGTATGTAGCTCGACTACCGTACCTTGCAGATATCACAGTACAACTCCGGAGTGATGGGCGTATGTACTGTCTTTGCCACTGCCCTTGCCGCAGGCTTTTCAGTAAATCTAAGGCTTCTCTTTTCGCGGCGAATAAGTTGCTCTCTACGATATAACAACAATATATATTAACAACAGTGGAACAAATTATTCTTTTAATTTAAGTACTGAATTTTATTTACTTACACACGATCGTGCATGTTTTTTTGTAGCAGGAAAGGGTTCTTCGGAATCTTGCGACGCTCGACAATACTGATAAGGAAATAGAACATGATTAATAAAATAATAGAACATAAAAAATATCTAGGAATGAGTTACGGACTTGTGGTTACGTACTACCAGCCGCACAGCTCGATCGCTCAGGTTAAGCTACGCTTGCCACGGTTGGTCCGTGGATGCCTGACCATCTTTACATACCAAAACCCTTTCGTGCCTCGGAAAGCACTTTAAGGAGTTTGTCCCAGCTGTCATTTGTGGTTTTTTGGTAGTCGTTATGGGTCGTCAGAAGCCCGAAAGTCTAAGAACCAGTTTTACCAACGGCAGGCCCTCTTATCCATTTGGCACTATGAAATCTTGAGACCAAAGGGGGCCCCGGCCTCAAAAAATATATTATTTACAGTTGCCGTTCCATTCTACGCATTCAATGACTAAATAATTGATAGCCAGTGCGATTTACAATAAGTTTCTAGTCCTAAACGTATGAAATATTAGTAATGTTTATTTTATTGGTTTTGTAGAAGAATATTTGAAAACTGTTCATAATGAAGATGAATTATGTGCCCAGGGTTAAAGATGGCCCTGACCAAGGATATCGTATTATAACCTAGAAACTGGGATATGAAGCCGCTTCATGAAAGATACAGCACTGCGATTCTGTAACCAACTCACCGTGAAAACTTAGGTGAAGTGAGCGTCGAGTGAGCTGTCATTTCCAACGAATGCTAGGGATTGACACTCACTCTAAGCTCACTTCACCTAACTTTTCACGGTGAGATCTTTACAGAATCGAACGGCAGGTATTCAGCTGCATGCAGTTAGACTGGAAGCCGACTCTAACATAGTTGGGAAAGGCTAGGTAGTTTATGATCTAGGTATGAGTAACATATATGTGTAATCGTGGGTGTTGTTTTACGCGCGATGCTGCTTGCCCCCGTAGTGCGATTCCGCGTGACTCTTAGACGTGATGTGAATATCACACAGCTCGCAGTACAGCTCTCTTGGTCTCATAGGAATCTGAAAGTTGAAATACGTTCCACTGTTTATACACTGCCATATTATCATACAGTACAACAACGGATTCTTGTATCTACCCTGCTTAGGATATAGCTAGGGAATATGCAAAATGTTATTCGTAAATAATAGTTTAGAAAAACCGGCCAAGTGCGAGTCGACTCACACATGAAAGGTTCGTACGTACCACAAGGCAAAAATACGCCGAAAAAATCGTTTCTTGTATGGAGACCCCCTTTAGTTTTTATCACCATCATTTCAGCCGAAAGACGTCCACTGCTGGACATAGGCCTCCCCCAAGCACCTCCACTTCGACCGGTTCCGTGCTTATCAACTTTATTTTATTACTAGCTTCTGCCCGCGGCTTCGCCCGCGTGGATGTCGGAAATTTACCCACAGGAACGTGCTAACAGGATAAAATGTATGTGCTTCCCCAGAATGCCATCTATGTCGCGGGCCCTTTGTGGCTAATTACAATAGAAAACCAATTGTGTCTCATTAGTGGTGATTAAGAGGGTACCTATATGATATCTTTACCTAAGTACCTAACTAATTTAAAAAAAAAACTCAATAACAGAAAATTAAATACCTACCTACCTAAATAAACCTATTTCTGATGATAACTAATCTAAACTCAATAAATAAGCAAAATCCCTAAAAACTAATATCTATACGAATGACTAAACCTACCTAACAGTATTATAAAATAACCTACGGTCACTACGTACTACTACTATCAAATATACTACCTATACTTTAAAATTAAAATCTATACCTACGACTCATCTATACTTATAATAAATCTGTAGAAGTGAAAATTCTGTACATTGAAAATATCAAAAAAATAATTTACAGGGGGTGTTACTAGACCGACACCGAACCCAAAAATGTGATTTAAAAAATTTTTGTCTGTCCGTCTGTCTGTCGGTCTGTCTGTCTGTCTGTCTGTTTGTTCAGGCATCACGCAAAAACTACCGGTTCGATTACGATGAAACTTGGTATAATTATTCTTTAATATCCTGGGCACCACACTGGGTACTTTTTATCCCGGAAAAGTATATACAATAAAAAACAAACTTAATTTTGCGGTTCGATCCCTATACCCGATTACCACTGTCTGTACTGTACCAACCGCAAATACTAAGTTTGTCGTAGGTTGGGTCACCCGCAGTGGAGTTCATTTTTATTCCTTTTAGTTTTTAGAGTTATTTAGGTTTATTTTTATATGAGTCGTAGGTATAGATTTTAATTTTAAAGTATAGGTAGTATATTTGATAGTGTACGTAGTGACCGTAGGTTATTTTGTAATACTGTTAGGTAGGATTAGTCATTCGTATAGATATTAGTTTTTAGGGATTTTGCTTATTTATTGAGTTTAGATTAGTTATCATCAGAAATAGGTTTATTTAGGTAGGTATTTAATTTTCTGTTATTGAGTTTTTTTTTTTATTAGGTAGGTACTTAGGTAAAGATATCATATAGGTACCCTCTTAATCACCACTAATGAGACACAAATGGTTTTCTACTGTAATTAGCCACAAAGGGCCCGCGAGATAGATGGCATTCTGGGGAAGCACATAAATTTTATCCTGTTAGCATGTTCCCGTGGGATAATTTCCGACATCCACGCGGGCGAAGCCGCGGGCAGAAGCTAGTATAAAAATAAACCTAAATAACTCTAAAAACTAAAAGGAATAAAAATGAACTCCACTGCGGGTGACCCAACCTACGACAAACTTAGTATTTGCGGTTGGTACAGTACAGACAGTGGTAATCGGGTATAGGGATCGAACCGCAAAATTAAGTTTGTTTTTTATTGTATATACTTTTCCGGGATAAAAAGTACCCAGTGTGGTGCCCAGGATATTAAAGAATAATTATACCAAGTTTCATCGTAATCGAACCGGTAGTTTTTGCGTGATGCCTGAACAAACAGACAGACAGACAGACAAAATTTTTTTTAATCACATTTTTGGGTTCGGTGTCGGTCAAGTAACACCCCCTGCCATTTATTTTTTGGATATTTTCAATGTACAGAATTTTCACTTCTACAGATTTATTATAAGTATAGATTTATTGTTATAGCGGCAATAGAAAAATACAAATACACACTGAAAATTACAACTGTCTACCTATTTATCTTCCAGGCCTTTGCCCAGCAGTGGGATGATGCAGGCTAACAGTAACAGTAACCAATTACGATTCATGAGATGCAGCCTGCTGACAGACGGACAACGGAGGCTTAATAATAGGGTTCCGTTAGCATGGACCCCTTACTAATAATAAGAACTATCATATTAGTTAAGTTTATGTTCATGAGTTAAGAAAATCTCTTTTTTTATCCACATTAGACACCGATCGATACCCATCACAGCTGTGATGTTACGACAGCTAATTTAGTTTTGCCTTGTGATACCTATAGTTTGACCAAAACCGCTGTACCGCGCCTTCGGTATGTGCGTGGCGAGACGGGGGGGCAGTGCAGGCCGCTCATTCGTCATCGCTCACGGCGGCCCGCCCCCCGCCTCGCCGCGCATTCCTAAGGCGCGGTACAGCAGTTTCGGTCAAACTATAGTCAAGGTGATGGTTGTAAAAGGATACAATATGTATTTATTTATTTTATCTTTTTTGGTAACGCTAGGTATGCGCATTTGTTAATAACATCATAATCAGCCTATAATTTTCCCACTGCTGGGACACAGGCCTACTCTCTGTGAGAGAAAGTGGGCCGTAATCCACCACGCGGGCCGTAATCCACCACACGGGCCCAGTGCGGGTTGGAAGATGTCACATGTCTTCGAATTTTTGATTCTGGGACATGCCGGTTTCCTCACGATGTTTTCCTTACCGTATTGAGAGCAGTGGTAGTGAAATTATTTACACAAAGTAAAGCGTCTAGCTGGGTTCGAACCCACGACCTACACCTCGTAAGTCGGGGCAGTTACCACTGGGCCACCACTGCTCTTAGCTCTCAAGTTAATAACATAAATATGGCCAATTACAAGTTTTCACAAATAGGATTGAGTCACAGACCATATAAACTAAAGACCCCGCTTAGCCAACTTTTACTTACAAACAAAGCTGCCAAACTTGCGGAGCGCGGGGGACCGGACGTCTAGTGCGCTGTGATTGATGCATTCAAGGCCGCGCGTAACAAGTTACTGCCTGTAGTGATGGGACACATGCGATACTTTCACGATAGTGTCGAATTTTATAAAGTAGTACTAGTAATAATAATTAGAATGATTATAATTCAGCAGTCGTGTTACCACGCGTTAAAATACATTGATAATTATATTGCGAGACAAAATTTAAAGCAAACATAATTGTTAGTTTTTATTTATAAGTATGTTTAGATTATAAATATAGGTATAAGAAAGAAATAAAACAACCGGAATAATTATTATCGGATCAAAAATCGGATTAATTATTATTTGTAATTCTGATGCAATCAAACTCCGAGCTCCAAAGATCCTTTTAATTTCGTCGTATTCAACTTATTCCATTATATTTTAAACTTTATAACAGTAGCTACAGCAATACCATCGATCTTTATCTTTGTTCCATAAATATTAAAGTTTTCTCTAATACATACATAAATTTATGATGTTGCTATTTTAACCAATAACATTAACCGTAATAAATATAAACCTAAACGTAAACCTTAAACAAAATTAGTAGTTACACTCCAGTTTGAGAAGACCATTTACCACAATAAATTATACAAATAAAGAAAGAAACGGTACACAAATACGTTGCCAATATACGAGGTATTATTTATAAATTACTTGCAATGTATTGCATCTTCCGTGAATTATCTTATCGATAGTAAACGAAAACATACTATGGACATCACTAGTATGATAGACAAGGAAGGAGCGAATATTCCGTGCAGCGTGACAGAAAGAGACTTTCTTTAAAAGAGTGCTCAAAGCACCGTCTACAATTAATTAATTTGTAATTTTATTAAAATCTCCAAAAGTCTGCTTACCTGTGAAAGGAAATACCATCCTTTTGCACACCAGATGTTTTAGTGTTCTTGCCACACAATTTCATGCAACAATAATGCATTTTGCATAACTAAAACCACGTCTAAACTTGTTTGAACTAGCGATGTTACTTGCGCGAACGCCGTGCTCAGACTGAAGTTAGCAACGGGGGCGTGGCTCAAATATAGAGTGAATTCACCGTATGAGAGGCAGAGGGGTTCGCTCGACTATGCGACGTCTTTAGGATATATGGTCTGTGGATTGAGTATAATAACTACACGTCGTTTAAAACGTGAAGCCGGACAATTTGTTACAATATTATCTTCTATTCGGACGACGGTTCACATAAAGCTTGCTTGGTGTTTACTGTCAACATCATACAATGCAACATTGGTGCTGACAGCATCACAAGCAAAAGTGCACAAACATATTCTTTGCAATCCTGAATCGACCTAACACACCATGGACCTATTGTAGGTCTACTCTAGATACTGTAAAGTGAGCTTAAAGTGAAATGTCAATGATGTCAATCCCTAGTTCCAGGTGGAATAACTGCTCACTCTTACTTCACCTTAGTATTCATGATGAAATATTTACAGAATAGACCGGCAGTTTGTACAGACGCCAGCAGGTCAACCTACCCGAAACTGTCAAATTTTCCCAATCAACCTTGAACCTTAACACTTTAGCGATAAAGTTGAAAATCTATTAAAGAAATTTGACAGATTATAGTAGCTTGATGTGCTGGCGTCTGTACATTCCATATTACTAAAATATCTCTAAATCTTAAAAAAAAAAAATACGTTGTCCCTTTTCACGTTATGTTTCTTATTGTTATCTTACACATAAATTATGTGAACCAAATAATGTCGACAGAATACCTAGTGAAACATTACATTGTCAAATTGTCCAATTACCTCTAGGGGACGCTTGGACCCAACTTTGGCTTGTTGAATTAACCATTTTTTCTGATTCTTGGTATGATTCTTTGAAATGTAGTGTGAACGAGCTGCAAACATTCAAAAAAATTTAACAAACAGTGGATGTTGATGACCTTTTGTACGGTTAGCAGCGAAAGTCAGTTAACACTTAAAAATGATTTAAATTGAAAAAAAAATATTCAATTTTATGTAAGAGTTAATAGTTTGTATAATTTTTCATCTGTACCGAATTTGATTTAATATTTTGTTCAATAAGTTAAAATGATTTAATAATCTGAAGTGTTAATCGCCGTTCGTAGCTAACAGTGAAATACAAAAGGGCGAAGGGGCAGGCCAAAGTTAGTAATTAACATTATTATGTATATTATTATGTTAGCTACTAAGCTTAAGGGGGATGCGCTAGTTGATTGATATTTCATGAAATAATCATTCAATAGTATTATGTGAACTAAGAGGGTTGTTTTGATGATTTAAAAAAATTGGATTCGAGTACTATTTTTTTTGTCAATGATGTCAATCCCTAGTTCCAGGTGGAATAACTGCTCACTCTTACTTCACCTTAGTATTCATGATGAAATATTTACAGAATAGACCGGCAGTTTGTACAGACGCCAGCAGGTCAACCTACCCGAAACTATCAAATTTTCCCAATCAACCTTCAACCTTAATACTTTAGCGATAAAGTTGAAAATCTATTATAGAAATTTGACAGATTGTAGTAGCTTGATGTGCTGCTGGCTGGCGTCTGTACTTTCAGTTTTGATTTATGATTATAACTTAAAAAAAAAAAAATTACAATTCCTTCACTAATTAATCGAAAGGAACTTCGTTCCAACCGGGTGTCCCTTGACACCTCTCAAGTTTTTTTTTTTTAATTATAAATACCGTATATATATACTTACATTATGCATTTAGTAAAAAGCTGTTATTTTGACATTACTTTTATTTATTTGTATAGAGTAGAGATAGGTAGGCAGTTACTGAATAGGTATGTAAAAGTAAATTAAATCCACACAAGTATCACTCACCTGCATCCAAGTTAACAAACTCATGAGCACAAACACCACAATATTCAGGTTCCATAAGGCGAAGTAGGACCTTGGGAACCCCTTTCAGAAGTGACTTCATTACACCACATTCTAGGAAAAATATACATAGGTAAACATTATTTCTCAAAACGGTGAAGGATATCATCATGAGGAAACCAGTATGTCATAGAACCTTCGATCAATAATAGTACTAGATTAAGGATCAGGAACAAAAATCAGTCGCTCAAGTGGCCACGTTTGCACACACGTAAACATCTACATTTCTTAGAAAAAAGCTTAACAATATTAACAACTTTAGTTTATTAAACCTTAATGCTTAAACATAAAGTTTAATTTTATTACCATTGCAAAATATATTTAAAATGTCGCTTGAAAATAAAATCATTCTATTTTTAAATTTTCAGTCATTTATTCTAAAATGAAACTTAAGTCTAAGTATAAGGTTAAAAACATACTAATTTGAAATAAGACCACAAAAGTATTTGTGGTCTTATTTTTCGGGCCGTTTTTGCAGCGCTTATCGGGTATCTAGTACTATTATTGATCGAAGCCTAGAACCAAATATTTGAAGACATATGACATCTAGCAACCCGCACTGGGCCCGCATGGTGGATTACAGCCCGCTTCCTCTCGAAGAGAAGAGGCCTGTGTCCTAACAGTGGGAAAATTACAGGCTGCATGGTGCCGTCGCCCCTCCTGTGGAACCTGGTGATTAATGACCTCATCACCAAACTAAACGACAACCGCTACTACACAGTAGGTTATGCCGACGACCTCGCAATCCTTGTTTCGGGGAAGGTGACGGGCACGATTAGCAACCTCACCCAGCAAGCGCTACGTATCGTAGAAAAATGGTGCAGGGAATTTGACCTATCAGTGAACCCCACTAAAACTGAATTAGTCATGTTTACCCATAAACGAGTATGCCAAAACTGTTTGATACCGAACTCCAGCTGACCAGCGAAGTCAAGTACATCGGAGTCATACTAGACAGTAAGTTAAACTGGAGTAGTCATCTGGATAACAAACTAAACAGGGCCTGCTTGACCTTTTGGCAGTGCAGGAGAATGATAGGTAAGAAGTGGGGCCTATGGGTTCGATTCCCGCACGGAACAAATATTTGTATGACCTACATGTATTTGTTCCGAGTCTGGGTGTTTTTCTATCTATAATATGTATGTATTTACAAAAAAAAAATGTATATAAGTAGTTTATCAGCCATCTTGTTACCATAACACAAGCATTAGGTTGCTTAGCTTGGGACTAGATGGCGCTGTGTGAAATGTCCAGGGATATTATTATTATTATATTATTATCCCCTAAAATTATACTTTGGCTGTACACCGCAGTGATCCGCCCCATGGTCTCCTATGGGGCTGTGGTCTGGTGGCCGCGCAACAAGCTGGTTACAGCCTCCAACAAACTACAACGCATGCAAAGAGTAGCCTGCATGGCGACTACGGGCTGCATGAGGACTACTCCGACTGCAGCAGTTGAAGCCATCCTAGGACTACCACCACTCCACCTGTTCATACAACGGGAAGCGACAAAGGCGGCGGTACGTCTTAACACACTTAATCTCTGGGGTAAGAGTGTAACACCACACGCCGCGTTGCTCGAGGGAGGAATTCCCCATTACGAAAGCCATAAACGATCGGGTGCCCAAACAATTTATCTTTGATAAAAAATACAAGACCCAAGTTCACGAGGATCGCCGATGCGAGGGGTTGTGCCCTGCAGAGCTGCATATTTTCACGAATGGATCCAAAACAGGTAGTGGTACTGTATGTACCACTACCTGTTTGGGATATACATATAACCACACCATTGGGGGTCCACAACACAGTGTTCTAGGCCGAATGCATGGGCATTTCCCTAGCCGCTTCAGCCATTATGGCCAGGGAGGTAAAGGAACACTCGATCCGCATACTCTCAGACAGCATGGCTGTTCTGCAAGCGCTGAACAGCTATACAGTTGATTCTGGGCTAATATACGAGTGCCACCGGCGCCTCAACCAGGTGGGTAGCCTCAATAACATAACCATTCAATGGATCAAAGGACACAGCGGTTCGCTAGGTAACGATGTAGCCGATGGACTTGCCAGAAGGGGGTCGAGCATGGCACTCCCCTTCGGATACATATGTACTCTGGTAAGAAAACGCACCAGAGACCAACACGACCAACTTTGGACGAAGCTGGGCGAATGTGGGCAGGCAAGCACTTCCCAAAATTGATGGCGGCCTCACGAAACAGGTTCTTCGTCTAAATAAACTAAAGCTGCGTACAGTTACTGCAGCTCTAACTGGCCATGGGTCATTTAACAAACACCTCTATGTCATAGGAGTAACAGACAGTCCGCTGTGCAGAGCCTGTATGGAGGATGACGAGACAGCGGCGCATGTGCTGCTAAACTGTCCGGTTGTCGCCACGTACAGGGCAAAGTACTTCGGTAACCCAGGTACCCTACGTGAGACGGTCAGTAACATCAAGGCGTTGCTGGCCTTCCTTGAGGAGCTGGGGTAGATCGAATGATCGATTTTCCCACCCGTACGCAAAATACGCGCATTGTCGTGGAGTTGCGGACACCAGCCCGTATTATCTACAGGCTGATTATACTTAAAAATTATATTGATGTACGCACCACCAGCAGGCATGAGTAACAATTTAATTTCTTGACATTTGGTCTGCAACATCTGGGTTGTTGCAGAATAGGCAACTATACACTGTGATTCTTTATAATGTGCACATATTGAAATGAGGGAATCTATGCTTAATTTTATCGACGGCAAAAATATTTTTAAAAAATCTAAATATTTTTTTTATATTTTTATGGAATTTAAAAAAAATTGTTCGCTATTGTGAGCCCAGTGTAAACAAAACGGTGTACCTTTTAAACTAAATGATCTCTCACTGGTGGTGCGGAGGTAAAGGGAGAACATAAACCAGTTAATTAATTCAATTATCACATCATTTTAAAATATTTCAACAATTTGGAAATTCGACCTTTGCCAATTTTATCGACTGTTTCATCGGCACCTTTAAACATTTATGAAACTTTTGTACCTTGTTGCATAGCTGATTAAATGAAGATGTCTTTCTTCCCCGTAATTTGTATGCTTAGTTTTTTAGTAAAATTTTGAGATAACTTGTGTCAAAGTTCGTGTCTGTAGATGATTTTTGAAAATAGTTAATAAACTTCTTAACTAACTGTGTTCTGTGTTAACTTTTAACTGTTTGATATTTTAGAAAATTTGGTTACATCAATATGTGTGCTAAAGTATTATGTAGCCAAAGGAATAGCTATGAAAGCCACTCAATTAGAGAATTTAAAGACCAACACATGTAAAGCACCTAACCAGTCGCAGATATTCCTACTTTTACTTTCTATTTATTTTAACTTTAATCATAATTGATCTTAGTCTGTTCATAAAATTCCTTTTCTTCAATTGTCAATTTGTGGACAATGGTGTGGGTTACATGTTTGTTAATTTAGTTTAAGGATTTTGATTGTACGCTCTAATATGTAACTGTTTTTTGTCCCTAATCTATATACTTATAATAAGAATGTAAAAAAGTTGTGTCTGTACATTGAATATATTTAAAAAAGAATAATTGAGGGGGGTTAAGAAACAGTAATAGAACACGAATCTAATAAAAAAAGTCTGTCTGTTTGTCTGTTTATCTGTTTGTCTGGTTGTACACGCTAATCTCCGGAACTACTGGACGGATTTGAATGATTTTTTTTTTATTATCTAGCTATTAATCCTGGGCAACATATAAGCTATAATTGATTTTGGAAACTGGAACACCTGATGCAGAACCGCAACAGACCAGCTAAACTATAAGAGTTACATAAATGGCGCCTTAGAAAAAAATGTTGTGTCTGATGAGCATTTTCTGCTGAGAGAATAAAATTGAAGATTCGGAACACCTGATGTGGAACTCTTAGAGCACAGCTAAACTATAATATATATAGGTTTGACATCTTAGCAAAAGTTATTCAGTCTGATGAGTATTTTCTGCTGGGAGAATAAAATTCGAAGATTGAAACATCTGATGTGGAACTCTAAGAGCACAGCTAAACCATAACATATATAGGAATGACATCTTTGCAAAAGTTGTTCAGTCTGATGAGTATTTTCTGCTGGGAGAATAAAATTCGAAGATTGAAACATCTGATGTGGAACTCGGAGAGCACAGCTAAACTATGGCATATACAGACATGACATTTTAACAAAATTTGTTTGGTCTGATGAGCATTTTCCGCCGAGATAATAAAAATCAAGGATCAGGAACATTTGATGTGGAAATCACTTTATACTAATATATTAACATAAGCTGGGAGTACCTCCACGCGGTGAAGGCAGTAACAGTTTGGGACTTCTTTCCGATGACGATGGTAAATCATTGATAACTTGGCTTCACTGGCTAAATCTCCCATTTATATATATATAATAGATATGCCTTCGGGCTTATGTTATTTGAGTGTTTAATTTCATTTTCCATTTATCTTCGAGACACGGTCTACCCGGTAACGCAGGGGAGCAGTCACTTAGATCTTAATTGCAAAGTTATTAAAGTACATTAATAACCATAACCATGCCACGAAAGAGGTCAAATCTTTCGCAATGTTCGAAAGGAGCTAAAAGATTGAAGATCATTAGATCCCAAGAATCGAATGAAGAACGCCAGGCAAGACTTGATGCTATTCGACAACATCAGGCTGTATCTTGCCCCGCGGAAACTTCTTCGGATCGTGAAGCACGACTTAGCGCTGATCGTGAGCGTCATGCATCGTCTCGCGTTTCTGACACTTACACACAAAGAGAATCACGCCTGCGTTCTCAGAGTATTTACGCATCTACATCTAGGTCTCTAGAGACCAGTGAGGATCGTGATGCGCGACTGACCGTTGATCGTGATCGTCATGCATTGTCTCGCGAGTCGGAAACGTTAACGGAAAGAGAATCACGCTTGAGTTATCAGCGTATTCTCACGTCGACTTCTAGGTCTTTAGAGACCAGTGACGAACGTGAAGTGCGACTGGCTGCTGATCGTGATCGCCATGCATTGTCTCTCGAATCAGAAACGTTCACAGAAAAAGCATCACGCTTGAGTTCTCAGCGCATTCACACGTTGACTTTTAGATCTCTGGAGACCAGTGAAGAACGTGATGCGCGACTTACGGCTGATCGTGATCGTCATTCATTGTCTCGCGAGTCGGAAACATTCACGGAAAGCGAATCAAGCTTGAGTTCCCAGCGTAACCGCACATCCACCTATAGGTATCTAGAAACCAGTGAAGAAATTGATGCGCTACTTACGGCTGATCGTGATCTGAAGACTGAAGACAGACACTGAAAGTTGCTGGTGTTGATTTGAGAACCGGCTGTTTTTCTCATGGCCAACTTTATGTTGCTTTCTCAAGGGTTAGCAACGCTTCCGGGCTTTATATTCTGGCACCCGACGGAAAAACCAGCAATATAGTTTATAAAGAAATTTTTTAGAATAGTAATGTTAACTAATTGATATTAATTTCGCTTCATAATTTCGGAATGAAAATAATTCTACCTTTTTATTTTAATGGAGTTATAACCTACCCGGTCTACAACACTTAATCTAAGTTATACCAAACTTAATCGAAATCCTTCATCGGTTTTGACTGAATTATTGGCTGACATACCAACGCACAGTTCAAACTCTTGCCGAAATTCCTATCGGAACGAGAAAGGGACTGGATCCACGTACGAAGTCGCGGGCAGAAGCTAGTAAATAAAATTAAATTAAAGATAAGTGATATTTAGTGATGAATTCTGGGAAATTGAAAAACATGAAAATTGGATCTTGAATCTCGGATTGCATGAATTTTCGCCTAGCCTTTATGGGGTGCTTAATTGTTGCAAATGGGTCACACTATCACGCACTGGAAGGAACATGTCGAGTTACCAATCACCCTATATACAGGGATGCCTACCATATATTTGGTACATAAGGGTTATAGAATAATATATGGTATGGAGACACATTTCCAATGGGAAATTAAAGGTAAATCGCAATGGGTGATGACAATGATCATGCAAAACTTACGTAATAGGAAGGTCTCCCTGTCATTTTCTTCGGGAAAGCTCTGCTGATTCGGGGGGCCTGCAGGACCATAACCTCTTTCCCAAAAGGAATGTGATCTAGGATTCTGATATTGATCTGTGCCATAACTTCCTCCAGTTTTAAAACTCCTTTGGTCATTGAATTTGTTATCACTGAAAAATATATTTTGGTTTAAAATAATACTGTTTTTGTTGTTTTTTGTTTTTGTTTTTTTCTAACACTTTACAGTGTGAGCAACAGGGGTCTAACGGAAGGGGGGGTTCACTATAGCAGTTACGAATTTATGATGTTAAATGCACGTCTACTCTAATTATTGAAATAAATTATTTGACTTTGAAAAACATGTTAAGGTAAATAAGAATGTGACATATTGACAAAAAAAAACCACCACTTTACCTAAAATCATCATTTTCAGGTCCTGCAGATTCATCATCTATCCATATTATGTCATCCTCAGATTTATTTACACACCCCTCAAATTCCATAATTATCAAGAGCCTGAAATGTATAACTATTTGTATTTATTAGCTCACACTTTCTGTTTTGAGAAAACCAAATAAACATCAATTTTAATGGTTTATAATATCAGTAAAAAATCCTTATGAAATCTTTACTAGCATATTTAGTTTGATGAGTGCTGTTTTTTAATGATTCAAACAAAATACAACTATTTTACAGATGTATGTACATATGTAGCATTATTTTTACAAAATTCATATGCTTGCAAGGCTGAATCTTGCATGACACGTTTAAAACTTGAAATATCAGACATAAACAAAACAACTTTAGTTTGAACTGACCTGTGAAGAACAATGTAGTGAATTTGCTTACTTTTAGTAATGGTTACTTGTAACGTTTGAACAAAGACATTAAATTATTTATTTGACCGTTTGAATAATCGCGTATGCTGAAATTATATACACAAACAAACAAAATCCTAAGCCGAAGCCCTGACCCTCCTGACAGGGGATTGGGGAACTGAAACTGACAGAAGTGACAGCTGACAGGAATATAACCACCACAGAACATCATTGAAAAAAACTTCACTCACCCCTCAGTGAAGATGAGATTTTTGGAGAGGCTGGTTTTGACAGTACATACTAATTCCATTGTAGAACCACTCGTAGATTTTAGTATGTACAGACGCCAGCACATCAAGCTACTACAATCTGTCAAATTTCTCTAATAGATTTTCAACTTTATCGCTAAAGTATTAAGGTTCAAGGTTGATTGGGAAAATTTGACAGTTTCGAGTAGCTTGACCTGCTGGCGTCTGTACGTACAGACGCCAGCAGGTCAAGTTACCCGAAACTGTCAAATTTTCTCAATCAACCTTGAACCTTAATATCACAGTACGCTTCTGTGCTGATAATAACTAACAATCCGGCAGATTAAAGGCATATATCCTCTGAGAGCTTGCCTACGGCAAGACCCGAAATATCAATTTTCTTCCCCTCTTGGTGGAAAATTGGTCTAATATACACAGCCCGTTTAGTATACTTTTCATAGTGTGATGTAGTACGGGGGCGCCACGGGCGGTGGTCGTGGTGGTGTATTCTTCCCGTCGCCCGTGCCGTGGCTAAGAAAGACACGTTCGCACAAAATCAATGAATCGATATAACATGGATTTATTTAATGTGTGCAGACGTGCCTATAAGCCGTGTCGACAAAAGTAAATATGCGTTTTATTTCTATTATGTGATTTTTGTGCTAAAATGCATTTTCTGGATCTTTAGTTGATTTGCGTAGGTAAATCTCTCTTTATCCAATAAAGAGATTAAAAAAAAAAATACATTGACAGACTGGGTTGGGCACGGGCACCATAGTGAAAAAAAAGTACTTATTAGTACTAGAACGGATCGAACAACACTAAAGATTATTACAAAATACTTTTTGCAAATTGAAGTAAAATACATGACACCACTAATTACTGCTATTGCCGCAGCATTACCTCCAGGCTTTGTAAATGTTATAGGTGTGTTATTTCTTCTTATCTATATGCTCGTGCAACATACCAATGCACTGATAGCTCGTAAAAATTTCTATAATGAGTTTATGTGAAATGGTGTCAAGTGAGTTATAGTAAAATGTTCAAAAAGTTAAAGGATAAATTGGCTGAGGAGGTGAAGTCATCGCCTCAAAGGATTCAGCAATTTGCACAAGCTGCTCAGGTGATTATATTTTATCGTAAACAATCAATAACATACCAATACCATTAAACCAGTGACCTTATTCCTTAAACCTACATACATACGTACTACGTATTAGCTATTATTTCTACGTAATACTCGATAACCCTATTGGGTACTATTGACCAACTTTCACTTTTACAAATTAAACAATTTGCAAGTAATTAAATTAAAAACGTATTATTATTGTATGCTGTGTATTTTAATTAGACTGTGTTGATACAGGCTGCTGTCACATCTGCCTCCAGTAGTATAACTGATATCACAAATAGTGATCTATTCTCCATTGCAGATAATGGTGAGTCAATAATATTATTTAGCAATAATTGATAAAATAATAAAAAGTTTAACAACAATATTCAACAATGTGCATGGAACAACACACCACAGGTTATAAAGAAATTTAAAGGAAATACCTACCCAAAGGAAATAATAGACCTATTACATGAAAAAAGGACACATGAGAAAAAGATGGCAGCAAAATAGATTCCCGCAAGATAAACTGAAGAGAAAAATACAAACGTTTCAAGATGAGACTTTCAATACCAACCTACGCCAGTTATGCAGTGACCATACATCACAATACTCTCTTTGGAAAGCGACAAATACACTCAAAAAGCCAATTACACAAATTCCCCCTATTAGAGATGATAACGGAAAGTGGGCCATAAACAATGAGCAAAAAGCTCTCAAGATTTCCTCATCACTCTTAGAAGAAACCTTTCAGCCAAATGACAGGTCTATAGACAACCTGCAGTTCGCCAATATTCTGCATGATCAAAGAATATTAAGCTTGTGACCCCAAAATAAGTTGCAAGGGAAAATCAAATCATTAGCCTAAGAAAATCACCGGGGTATGCCTTATTACGGGAGAAATCCTAAAACATCTCCCGCGTAAAGCAATCATTAAGCTTACTAGACTCATCAATGCTGCATTTGTGCTAAAGCATGTTCCTGAGCCATGGAAAGTTGCTGAAGTGATTATGATTACAAAGCCCGGTAAACCACCTCACGAAGCATCATCATACACGCCCATTTCCCTGTTGCCTATAACATCAAGGCTGCTTGAAAAATTGTTTTTGAAACGCCTAAAACTTTGGTTTCAGAGAGAAACACTCAACAATAGACCAAGTACATAGAATTACCAACATCATTGAGAGAATGCTTGAAGATAAAAAAGTCTGCTCCACTGTATTTTTAGATGTGGCACAAGCTTTTGATAAAGTTTGGCATAAGGGTTTGATATACAAGCTAAGACTAATGTTGCCCAATGATTTTGCCGATATCCTGCAATCATGCATTACAGATAGAATGTTTAGTAAGTCACGAGGATGCCTTTTCTGAATTAAAAGTTATTAAAGCTGGCGTGCCTCAAGGTAGTGTGCTGGGTCCAGTGCTCTACCTGTTGTACAAGCCAGATATACCGGAGCTGGAAAATAATACGATTGCAACCTTTGTGGACGACACTGCCATTATGGCTACAGGGTCATGCCATACGGAAGCAATCAAAAAGTTCATGACTGGGCACAGAAATGGAGAATCAAATGAAATGAATCAAAATCACTTCACATTGACTTCACCAACAGGAATTGTGATTACCACGCAATCTTCATAAATGGCCAACAAGTGCCATACGCAAATACAGCCAAATACCTTGGCATTATGCTTGACGCGAAACTGCGCTGGCAAGCGCACGTCAAAAAGAAAAGGCAGACCTTGGCATAACACGCTTGACGCGAAACTTCCGTGGAAAGCGCACGTCAAAAAGAAAAGGCAGGAACTAGACATGCGTTTTAAAAATATGTATTGGTTGATTGGACGGAATTCCTGCTTATCAATACATAACAAAATTTTATTATATTAGCATTTCCTTATGCCGATATGGACATATGACATCCAACTATGGGGCTGTACTAAGCCGACCAACATCAAAATTATACAAACATTCCAGAATAAGGTACTCAGGAGTATTCTTAATGCGCCCTGGTATATAAGAAATGACGACCTCCATCGTGACCTAAAAATGGAACCCGTCACCGACATAATCCAAAAATTTGCTGAGGCCCATGAACACCGACTCCACCGACATGTGAACATCGAGGCAATTCAGCTGTTAGACCAAACAAATATAGTGCGAAGACTAAAATGGACAAAACCTTTTGAGTTAGTGTAGTGTAAAAAGTGTAGAAATAATAGTGCCAATGACACACATAAAAACACATGATCAAAGTGCTTATATCATCGTATCAGACTAAGATAGTAGAACAGACTTGTGTAAAGTACAAAAACACCATTCTAAGTTTTAAAATAATCATCACATAATAAATTAAGTTAGATTAAAATTGCTTATTAGTGTTATAGGCTAGATTGTAATTAATTATTAAGAACCTGGCTCTATTTAGTAAAGGATAAAAAAAAAATATTTACTTTATAAATAGTTTGTACCCTAAGTAGTCAGAAAAAAAAATGGAATAAAAAAAAAATTGAATGATTAATTGATTGATTATTATTTTTGATTGATTGTTGAATCGATAAAATTTTCCTATTATATATTTTTTATTTTCCAGAAGGCCAGCAGCCTCGCAGCAAGGCACAGTCATCATCACAAAGCAGCCCACCTAATACATTCCAAGATGTCGCTCTTGTCCAGCCCTTACAGTCTAATGATTCGCTAGACTACATGTCTTCACATGACATACTTGTAAGTTTATTTAAAATATTATCAGTCTTTATCCACTTTTAAAATTCTTGTAAAACACACTTCCTCATTCATATGGATAAGTATATACTAAAGTAACCGTCATGAGAAGCTATAAATTTTGTAAACAAGTGTTCAGGAGTTCACAACATTTGGACCAACAAAAAAAATGAATTTGTTTAAGATTTAATAAATTATTAAGTAACAAATATTAATTAACATATATTATTTAAGAATAATTATTCGTCAGATTCAGATGTTTCCATTTCTGTGTCAGAATCAGTGACATGTATCACGAAGCTGTCTACAGTTTTATCAATCATCTCATCGATTTTGGAATAAAAATTATCTTCTTCCTTGATAACATGCTCCACACAACGGTTCCAATTTTACGAAGTAAAAAGTAAGTAAAGTAAGAAACAAACTCGTACGCATTCGAAACTCGAATGACGCGTTTATTTCAAAATGGCGTCCCGATAGTTTACAATCCCTGCGACGGACGCGTTCCGGTACCAAGAAACACAAACGATAGCGCTTTGCGTCGTTAAAATATGATCCGACTAAATTAAATAGGTTGTTACTTTCATATAACGCGTCTATATTTCATGTCGATTGAATATGGTCAATTTATTATTATCTCGCAGTATAAAATGTTTACTTAGTAAAAGATGTTTGTTTACATAATTTATAGCTTCTCGTGACGGGTACTTTAAATGTATGTACGTATTTATTGTACATGTGAATGGTACACCACTGCAGCATTGTATCTCCTTCTCCCTTTAATTTAATCCATCCAAAGGTAGCCTGTAAATGATCGCTTTTAACACTAAGACTGCCCATTGTGCCACCCTATGTAAATTTCTACATTTGTAATCTGTAATTTTTATGGTGTACATAATAAAGAGTATTCTATCTATCTATCTATTATCATGGTTTCAGCGGAAGCACTTAAAATAATGTAGATAACTAATAAACAACTTTACTGTTGATTGTTTATGTTAAGTTTACATTATACAAGGTTCATTATCTGAAGAGATTTTATCTTATCTAAAGACAGACTGTTCCATTTATGGAACAGTCTGTTTAAGATGGCTCAGTATTTTTAAGAAAAAATAGCAAACCAACAAGTGCATATTTTTTCTTCTTAAACCTAACCCATCAAAGCTAATATGCTAATAAAACCTTATCTTGTATAAGTTAGCCATGCAGCTATGCTATCTAGGGCTCTATCACACTAGCGCACAAACTGATTGTTCAAGTATTAATAAGGGGTACATACAAGCAATTAATCAATAGGAAAGGATACTCAAAGTTGAGACAGCAGATGGCACCATCTAGACAGCACGTAAACAAAGCTATAAAAGGCGCGCGGCAAAATATTTCTGCATTTTTTCAATATTTTTTTGTTTAATTTAATCCTTGCTGATTGTAAGTGTATGTAATTTAAATTAATAGTACCAATACATTAAAACAAGCACATAAGTACTATTTTGCAGTTTATAAATATTATTTCTATATTATGAACATGTCTCAAAAAGTTAAGGACAGTCTCCTCACTACCATTTATTAAAGTGACAATGGTTAAGGTACCTGCCCTTACTGCCCCATCTCAAAAATCCATCTTGTATCCATCTTGCATCTTGTATGTTGTTGAATCCGTCTTGTCTTGTATCTTGTGTACTTTTGCTGGAGAAATGTTCAGTAGGGTTTCCCTGGGATAGTGCTTCATTCTAACAGTTGGTGATTGTTTGACACTAAAATACTATTTTAAAATTTGATTTGCAGGACAATCAAAGACAAAGACGGCTATCAAATAGCTCATTCGCAAGTGATGTATCTTTTAGATTACCAAGCTATGAGACTCCTTCTATGTACCATCTACAAGTAAGTTATATTTACTTTTTTTTTTTGTTATCCTTGTTTGTGTCACACTGCTAGGCAAAGGCCTCCCCTTCTTCCTTCCAAACCTCTGTCTTTTGCGATGTCTGGCCATGTTGACCCGGCAAACCTTATCAGATCGTCACACCACCTTCGCTGTAATCTACCTCGTCGATGATATTTATATTTAAAAAATATATTGATTGTTTTTAAAATACCTTAACTTCAAAAATATGTAAATAGTTTAGAAACCCTGCTAATAGGTACCAATCATCTATTTTTAGTCTGATATGGAGGTGTCGGCGAGTGAGGCTGAAGAGCGAGGTTTCTCGAGTGGTAATGTAAGTCTTGATCGGGTAACGAAGGAGCAGCTGTATGCCGCATACCGACGCACACAAGAACGATACACAAAGTACAGAACACAATATGGCGATCTAGCTCGTCACTATAAATTACTCGAAAGAGAAAATGCTAAAGCAAGAGTAAGTATCTACAAGCATGAAGCTCTCTTTTCTTTTCTCTTAGTGTTCATACACACGGACGACACGCGTCGACGACAGAGGCAACTGCAACCGTCGCCGCATATCGGCGACAGGCCGCGACGCGTCTCGCTAGTGTGTATGCACATTTAGATCATAAATGTCAAATAGTTTATGCTAATTTGTATTTTCAGAGTGTTTTGGTTGAAACCCAAGACAAAGCTTTAAGAAGAATATCAGAGCTTCGTGAACAGTGTGCTTTGGAACAAAGTGCAAAGGTATGTTACAACATATATGGATTTTTTAGTCCAAAAAAAAACATCAATCATCAATAAACATCGTTTAGAACGCGTCCAATGTTTCGCAATTACCCTAGCCAATTCCAGTAATTAAAAACGTTCAAAATCTAGTCGCAATCTCATCTCAGCGACAATCGTTGTCAAAAATGTAGGGAAATAAGAGGTATCTTTGACAGATTGTTTGTTTGTTTTGTTTTTTTTAAAAACATTGCCCCACACTAGGAATTTCTCCTGTGTCGTGGGTGCGTTTACAAACATTTAAACTCACATACACAAACAGCCAGACCCGGAACAACTACTTGTAGGCCATACAAATATTTGTTCCGTGCGGGAATCGAACCCGGACACGCAGCGCAGCAGCCAATCGCTTAACCACTGCGCCGTCCGTGCCGTCGATTGAGACTGAGATTCTATGAACATTCTTAAAATTACGATAATTGGCCCGCAGGTGCAACAGATTCTTGACTGGACCGAACGGTTTTGTTTCAAACGCGTTTAAAGTCGTAATATTTGACCTAGATTTGGAGCTTTCTTTTTCAATGGTTACAGCACATCTTTTTACGATACTCAAGTGTCAGATAAAATCATCATCTGACACCTTATTAAATGATTATAATAATACGAATTCGACAATTTTTCTTTAATTTCTCCTCCACGGATCATATTATGATAGACACGAAGTGTGTGATAGTAAAATAATTTTGTTTCTTTGTTATAGGCCCACCTTGAAAAAGCCCTTCGTATTGAAATTGAAGAAAAGGGTATGAAAATAGATGCACTTAATACTAAAGTGCAATTATTACAAAGTAATTCAAATATTTCTAGCAGTAATGATAAAAATGAGAACCATACTAAAACAAGTGAAGGTGATGGCGATGTACAACTAATAAACCTATCTAATGATAATGAGGTTAATCAAGCCAATGAAGAATCTTCAGCAGCGGAAATACTCGTTCTGAATAATAAAATTGAGAAAATGGAACAGTTACTCAATAAGTATAAGGACTTGCTAAAGTCAAGTAAAGAAAAAAACTCCCAATTCAATACAGAGATACAAATTCTGACAAATGACCTTGAAACTAAAAACAAAGAAATCGAACAACTCAAGCTTGCTACTGAACAATTGACAGAATCGAAGCAAAAGATTGAGGAATTAAATAATATCAATGAAGAACTACAGAATAAGATTAATGTCTATGAGTTCAATAAAACGAGAGAATTATCAACACTAGAACTTGACTTTCAAAAAGCTCAAGAAGAAATAGTAGAATTATGTGGTAAGATTGAAATATTTAGCAAGAGAGAAGAAGAATATGCTATTTCTTTAGCAGAAAATAAATTAAGTATTCACAAAGAATTGGAAAGTAAAGAAGCAGAGATAAAATCGCTTAAAGATCACCTGGAAGCAAGTAAGAAAGAAATACTATCACTTAATATAGTTGTAAATGACTATAAAAATAATGTTTCATCATTGGAAGCAGAAAGGTCTAAGCTTAGTCATGATAGCTCTGAACTAATCTCAACAAAATCCAAAATATCAGAATTGGAGTCCCAAATAGAGGAACTATCAAAAAAATGTCAGGCCTTAGAACAAATAAAAACAAAAGCTAATGAAGGGTACAAATGTCTACAGTTACAAATGAAACAAGAAACTGCGGAGAAGTTAGCTATGATTGACAGAAACACGTACTTAGAAAATAGAAATTCTCAATTGAGTGAAGAAAACGCTAAGAAAAGTGCCCAGATAGGACATTTAGAAAGTGAAGTACAGAAAAGGGAAAAAGATATAAAAGATCACGCTTTAGAAGAGTCAAATAAAGACGAACTTCTTGACGAATTAAGTATATGGAAAGATAAATACGCAAAATTAGAATCAGAAATACAAGAAGAAAGAGATGAATTAATTAAATTGCAGTCAGAAATTGAAAAACTATTAGCAAACCATGAGTTACTGCAAAATCAAAATGTTGAGTTTCGCAAAGTTGTTACTGATTTGAAATCAGAAAATGCCATCATGCATGAAAAACTTGTTAGAAATACGAAAATGAAAACAAATTGTTTGAGACTTGCGAGTGAAGTTAAGGATATGAAGAAAATTATTCACTTAATTTCAACGGAGGCGAAATCCTTGCAAACAATTAATAAGGAAGCATTTATCGCTCTTACTAAGGAAATAAATTACGCATTAAACAATATTTCATACAGTGAATCTAATTTAAATACCAACAAACTAAATGAATTAAAACGGGAGACAACTATATTGCAAAAAGAATTACAAACAGGAGTCGAAAAATACGAAACACTGACCACAGAACTAAATGTTTTGCGGGACGAAAATAATCATTTGAAATCAACTATCAGTGAATTTGAATTACAGAAAAAGATTATAGATGAAGAAGTTAAAAATATAACCGATCGCTACACAGTGGCTGTAAATGAATTAAATTGTGTTAAAGAGGAACATGAAAATTTACTTTATAAGATTAATGAATATGAGAACAATTTTCAAAATCTACAAATAGCTATGGAATTTGAAAAAACGCAACATGCAGATTCTAAGGAAAGACTAAAATCGTTAGAAATCGAGAAACAAACATTAACGGAAAAGCTTGGATTGTTGGCAGTCGAAAACAGTAAAACAAGCAAAGATTTAGATACATTTAAGGATTTGCATAGCCAAACTTTGGAAGAGTGTGATGCCATAAAAAACAAAAATAACCATTTAATAGCTCAAGCAAAAGAACTAGATAAAAAGATTGCTTGCATTGATAAACTACAAGAGGATAACAAAAATTTAACACTCGAAAATATATCTTTAAAGAGTCAAGTTGAAAGTATTGCTGACAGTTATAAAAAATTGGAAACTGAAATCAATGACGTACGAAAATCACATACCGAAATTGAATCAGAAAAAAATCATTTGAACGAAATTATTAAAAAATTGGAAAATAGTTCGCTTAAAACCACTCAAGATAATGATAGTCAAACGGATGATTCATTAGAGCAATCAGCATCTGAACTAAACTTAGGCGAAATTTGTAATGAAAGAGTAATTGACTCAGAGGGGGCTAATCCACAAACAAGCATTGGTACAGATAATATACTTCCAAACCAATACAAATTATTAAAGAATGATTATGAGATATTAAAAGAAGAAAACAGACGTTTCAAGTCTGATATTGAAGGCCTACAAACCTATTTAACAAAAATATCGAAAGAAAACAGTGTTTTGAATGACAAGCTCAGAGAGCTAATAGCAAGTGAACATTCTACTGATAACAATGATATATCAAGTGATTTAGCAGAACTGAAAAAAGAAGTTCAGTTGAGAAAAGAGAAAATTGATGATCTTTTAAGAGAAAATATGTTATTGGTTGAGGAAAATTTGGAGCTCAAAGATCAATTACAGTCCCAAAATTACCCCAATCCGGAAATAAAGGCATTGAATGAAAATGAAAAGGATTCTACTGTAATTAGGGAAAAATACCACAATATGTTGCAAGTAAACAGTACATTAGAAAAGCGATTGAATGATTTGGAAGAAATGAACAAATCTGTAGATGTAAATATGTTACAAATGCAAGAAAAGAACGAGAAATTAAAATTGTCTAATGAGAAGCTTGAGAGGCGACTTGATGAGGCTCTCGTTAGTCTAAGACATTTGCATGCATTGCAAGAAAACACTGAGCTTGAATATTTGCGAAATATACTTTATGAGTATCTTACTGGCTCAGGAACACATTCCGTTACATTAGCTAAAGTGTTATCAGCCATAGTCAAGTTTGACGACATGCAAACAAAATTAGTTATGCAGAAGGAAAAAGAAAGACAAGGATTCGTAAGTATTAAATCGTTTTTTTTTTTATAATTTAAAAAGTAATGCAGGCTGATTTTTCTATAATCAGATCTATTTTACCTGAAGAATAACTGAAAGGGCTTTGAAGATCCGCAATATTTTTCTCTGATAATAGTTAGGTAAAAAATAAAATAAATAAATAAATTTATTGTTAAAATTCTACAATGTTTATATCTACATTTTTCTCCTCTGCCCATCCCAGAGGAGAAAAATGTAAATGTAATGTCATCTCATACTAAAATTGTATTTATATATGTTGGAGAAGGTATGTTTGTCTCTCGTTAACATCAGGCATATTTTAATTACTGTGGGGGTACTATGGGTAGTGTTGGATAAAGCGCTACAGAAAAACGGTTTGCAGTTCAAATCAGATTATAATTTACGAACAAGTTAGTCACACTAGCGAATCACACACTGTAGGTAGGTAACTCAACGATACGGAACGCGAGACAGGGGGACAGGGTCCTACTCCGAAGTAGTATCGGCCGAATGTTCGGCCGTTTCCTGTTACAAAGTTACTATTTGGTTCGGTCGGTTCCGATCCTACACTCGTACACTCTTTCCAATATTGACTATCCGAACGTTTTTCGCATTTTTCAATAATATTCGCTTCGGCCATGTGTCGGTCCGATCCGAACACTCGCGCTTTGCACTTCGGAGTAGGCCCCCAGTTTCTAAGCACATGTTGTTCGTACGATGTCCAATGTTTCGATGATCCCGAGAGCTCTGCTCACACCGCTCTTGTAGCTGTAGCTCTCGTACACCTCCACGAACTCATTCTAGACTCTGTCTAGCGCCACGAGATGGCACTGGCGTTCCGAATAGTCAAACGAATGACTCCGATATAGATAACAATTTTTTCTGTTTTGTTTCAGTTGCGGCAGCTTGGCATTATCTGATATCAAAACCAACCAGAAGATGCTTTGTTACCTTTTTAAAACGATTTATTAAATTGTTTCTTTAGAAAAATAATCGAAATGTAAATTTTATAGCAGTTCATAATTTTCTTATTTGTAAATTATTGTTATTTTTAATAAATTATTATGTTTATTGAAATAAATGTATTTTAAGCTGATCCAATATTATTTGGATAAAGTAGTATACCTAGATTTTAAATTTTCGCCGCTAGACATCCATTTAGGTGTCGCCTAGTATTAGTCGTAAGGCACGGGCGCGCACTGTAATTTTAATTTTCGGTGTTATAAACCTAGTGTTGTCAATCTAGTAATTCTATAACTTTTCCCTGACTACTCGCCCCCGAAAAATTTCCCTTTAGTAGGCAATAAGGTACCCTAACTGTTGTAGTTACAGGAAAATGGACTCTGGGAACTTTGATCAGCATCAAAATTAATGTGATCGTGAAAATCGCCCATTTTTTATTTTATTTTTAATCTGAAAACTGATACAAATTGCTCAAAAAAAATATGAGACGGGGCAGTAAGGATACGCCACTTTAGGACTGCCAAACCAAATATAGGAATGGTTCGCTCACCATATTTGTTTTGGTTTTTCGTATTTATTTGTTAGTTTTTTTTTTTTTGCATTGTCTGGTGTAATTTACACCGCTGCGAAAACTGGAACCAATGCACTTTTATTTTATTTTACATAATTTTATCAACCATTCTACAATGAATCAGTGGTACGTACGCCGTTCAAATAATCCGCAACGTAAAATTAAAGGCTGTTCTCTCGTTCGACTGCTTACGAAGCGCTGCTCAGTGTAGAACCAAAATTAAAAATATGATTTTTGGCGCTCGGGAACAGCATGAGCACAGTGTTCCAAACCTACTGGAAGAGCTGTCGTTTTGGAATTATGCAAAATCTAGAAGAGGTACGGTAGTAGAAGTCGGGCGTTGACTGACGAACAGTGTGTTCAGGAGTTTGCAGGGTACTTAAATTCGGTGTTTTGTACAGAGTAGAAACAGTTGGATGTAAGTGCGGCTATAGCGGACAGGTACGTGTGGCGACCGCGATCACAGAACAGATAAAAGAGGTTAGAAGGGCCTTGTGGGCGGGGCAGGCGCGCCGCAATGTTGATCAGACGCTCAAAGTCAACCGAAATGTGAATCACCGCTCAACAATCGCGCTCTTGTTGTGACAGCGTTCGAAACTCCGCGGAAAAATAGAATTATGCCGTCTTGCGCTATTATAACGTGTCGGAAAAGAAGTCAGGAGTGTAATGTGGCCCAAGGAGGGATTTCTTATCACCGGTAAGTCCAAAAACCTTAAAATACGAGTGATATTTGTAATTATTGCAAAAGTATTATGAAGTTTGTAGACAAAAACGATAAAATCGCATTCAGATGCAAAATTATACATTGCTTGCAATACATGGGTACGATCTTGTACGACGTGAGCGGACGCGCAATGTATTGCGTTCACTGCGAACGTCGCGTGTGTCGAGCCAAAGCATCTATTCAGGGAAATCTATGCGCATCGATAGTGTTGTACCAAATTGTAAACAATGTCGATATTAAGTATGTGTATTATACGAATGATTATTTTCAGTGATATTACAATTAATACAACTTCGTTTTTATTAACACTAATTTTATTATTGTATAATGTGGATTATTATTATTAATTTAGTTTCTTATTTGGTTTTTCGTCTAAAATTTGGTTTGAGGTTTACTAACCTCAAACCAAATTATGGAAAACTAGTAAAAAATTTTCATCGTAAACATTAGTTTATTTTTTTTAGTTTTCCAAGAGATCCAGGTACAAGAAAACTGTGGATTGAGGCAACTAGTTGCATTCAATTGATACCTACTAAATGTAGCACAATTTGTTCGCAACATTTTGCAGAAAATGATTATGTAACAAAACAGTCAGGGAATTGACAGATTGAGACAGATCAGACTGTGAACATTTTTAAAATAAAGAGAATTGCCCCTCTTAATTAATCCTCATCCAAATAAATACGTTACTCATCACAAGTATTTAATTTTGAACAAAATTGTCCTTGATTGGATTTTGGATTTCAATGAATATCTTAGGAGATATCATGGTTTTAAAATAACTCCGCAAGGCGGCCGGTCATTAGCTTAATAAAGTAATGTACTAAGTGATAATCGTAAGTAATACTCTTAAAGTAATGGAATATATTATTTTAGTAGGCTTTTACCTCAAATTAATTATGACGTAAAACAGAGCTGCAACTAGCATAAAACGAAAGAAAATTTAAATTTCACGGCTGTATCGGATGTTCCCCCTTAAATTGACTTTGATTTAGTTTTATTTATATGTAATTTGGATGTCCACATTATTCGTACCGTACCCGCAACTTAAAAAATTGCAAAACTTTAATTAACAAAATTACAGGTAATTTTATCGATATGATTAATCGACCTTTCGGTCGCCGTAACTATTTGCTTTTACAAGTGTGTGAGTGTACGTCCAGAGCAGTATTTGCGGTAGTGTGACAACCAATAGCAAACACGCGATCTAAGTGCATGTGGTTTATTTGTGTGCGTAATGCGCGTACGTATGATGTCTTGCTTGTAGTGGAGAGACAGGAGTAGGAGACATGCGGCGACACGCGTTTTAATACAAATCAGGAACTATTTCCTTTCTAACCTCTTTTATCTGTTCTGTGACCGCGATAATAAGCCTACCTAACAGACGACGGGTTTTAAGGGTACCTAATTTCGAAGAGTAAACATTACAGGTTGGCAATTCTGACATGAAACAAAGAGATATTTTCCTGCACTCCTGGTGTGGTTTCTGAATTGGCGGGATTTTTGTTAAAGTGAATATTTCAGCTGCTACCTTCCACTAAGAGTTTCACCATCTGTGGTTTCACACAGTTGTTTTTGTAGGTGGTACTTCCTTAGTTTATAAGGATTATTAAAATAAAAGTAGTATTATAAATAAAATAGCTGATTTTACTGAGTACTGTATCAACTATACCCGCAGGGAGAGCCGGTCTTAACTGTGATATTTGACATAATAATAGGAAAACCGAAAATTTTATCAGCCTAGGGTAATTTAGGAACAGTCACATTAACAATAATTGTTATTTTATTATTAATAATTATACATATTTAGTCCGTCAGATAGATTATCGAAAAATAATGAACACGTATTTTCTCTTGTCAATCAAACAGAATCAATCTTGGGTACCTACATTACCAGTCGACAGCGATATGGATGAATTTTTCGACGCTACATTTTAGTTTGTAAATAGTTTTAGTTAATTTAGGATATTATTTTGTTTTTTTTTGTGTTATCTTGTAAATAAATAAATTTGATCAAACTGAAAATGACAAAGATAAAGCGCGTCAAAATTTGGGAGTGGGGGTCGTGACGTCACATGCGACACTTTTGCAAGCAAGTGACGTCACGCGGAACTTTAACGGGCGATATCTTCATCATTTTTTATAAGTATAATAATTGACAAAAGAAAAAATATGGGTTCAATATTTTTTGATAATCTAACTGACGGACTAATTAGAATTATTTAGGAAAATAGCCCATTAGAAACATTATGATTGTTGGTACCTGAGCATTATGGCACATCAAAGTTGAGTAAGAGATTGCCACATAGGTATGAGACAGGCCACACTATATCAAACTTTTTCGAAAATTCTTATTTGATCTGCATGTGCTTAGTCAGGCACCAACAGTATTTACAATGTAATCTTAATGTTATACATTTTCATTCTCCGATTGACAATCCGCATCATCCTCATCATCAGTAAAATTGAAATCATCATCCAAGTCAATGTTATCCATTTTCATCAACATGTTGTCTACCTGTGCTTTAATTTCTGGTGTCAACTTTTGCTGTCCTTCTTCTTGTTTGTTTAGAATCCTAAAAAAAATTTAAATGTGGTTCAGTTGTATCATTATAAATCAGTGCCGGCAACATCTCAAGCCCACTTTCACCATAAATCACGGAATGCATTTATTGCTAAACCAATTTGAAAACCATTCTATTTCTGTCAATTGTTTGAAAAGACCAGAGACAGAATGATGTATGAAATATTTTTTGCATTAAATCATTTAGTGATTTATGGTGCAAGTGGGCCTAAAATAAGTACATATTTCAAGCACATAAATTATGATAGTAAGTACAGACCTCATTATTGTTCGACGTTTTCTTTCCGGTAAGTCTTTTAACATTGCTTTTAAATCTGTATTCTGGGGTTCTTCCACACCTGGTGAGTCTTGACTCTAAAATTTAGAGAAATTTAAGTTTAGTTTTTACTATTGTGCTATGTACGGACGCCAGCAGGTCAACCTACCCGAAACTGTCAGATTTTCCCAATCAACATTGAACCTAATGCTTTAGCAATAAAGTCGAAAATCTATTAGAGAAATCTGACAGATTGTAGTAGCTTGATGTGCTGGCGTCTGTACTTCTTACTTACAGACCTACATAAATTTAAATCAAAGAAAAAAACATACACATCATATTTAGCAAAAACTTTTTACCTCGACTGGTTTGCAACACTTAGCACATGTTTTCTTGTCTAAAGCGCATTTAGTACATATCATGTGGTAGGCATATTTTACTGTTTTCTGCTCGCAGCCCACACACTTACTAGGTGCGGTCAATGGTTTGTACTTTTTATATTTAATCTTCCATTCAAGTATATCTTTGCAACGTTGGCACACGCCAGTTATTTGAAGAGAGTTTATAAACTTAGTTTTATGGCTTTTGTCATGTAGATCATTTTTAAACGCAGTTCTATTTTGATGTTTCTGTGGTCGTTTCCGTAAATTGCTTCCCTTTGAAGTACTCATATTGTTTGGGCTAAAAAAACTGAAAAGATGTAAGCAATTAGTTCCTTTTGTATTAGGATAGTAATTATTACAACTCTAAATAACACTGAGCTGAGCAATAGGTATCTTAAGCAGAAATAGGTTATGTTATCGTGCTGAAGAATTTGAGTTGACAATGTTGACATTGATACTTATTTCATTCATTTGACAGCTCGTCTATCGTAGTCATGGAAATAGTATGTACTATTAATGCAATCAAGCAACCAGAGCGCTTTTTAGGGTTCCGTAGCCAAATGGCAACGGAACCCTTATGGATTCGTCATGTCTGTCTGTCTGTCCGTCCGTATGTCACAGCCGCTTTTTTCCGAAACTATAAGAGCTATACTGTTGAAACTTGGTAAGTAGATGTATTCTGTGAACCGCATTAAGATTTTCACACAAAAATAGAAAAAAAAACAATAAATTTTGGGGGTCCCCATACTTAGAACTGAAACTCAAAATATTTTTTTTCATCAAACCCATACGTGTGGGGTATCTATGGATAGGTCTTCAAAAATGATATTGAGGTTTCTAATATCATTTTTTTCTAAACTGAATAGTTTGCGCGAGAGACACTTCCAAAGTGGTAAAATGTGTGTGTCCCCCCCTGTAACTTCTAAAATAAGAGAATGATAAAACTAAAAAAAATATATGATGTACATTACCATATAAACTTCCACCGAATATTGGTTTGAACGAGATCTAGTGAGTAGTTTTTTTTTAATACGTCATAAATCGTAACGTAACGGAACCCTTCATGGGCGAGTCCGACTCGCACTTGGCCGGTTTTTTAAAATACGGCATGCAACTGTCAGTCCTTCTTAAACCAAACATCGACCGTATACATCTCTTTTGCATTTTAAAAACAAGTTCTCGATTTGTTGACTGTCCCCAAAAAACAACACCGTAACGCAAAACCGAGGCTACCAATCCATGATAAGCCGTTAAGAGTGTTTCAGTACTTACTTTTTTTGACAGTTGAAATAGAAGGTACGATCTGCTTAATCGTTTACAAACTTCTTCCAGATGTGGTTTCCAGGTCAGTTTGCAGTCTATAGCGATACCCAAGAATTTTGCAATGCTAGCCTCTTCTATTCTAGACTGATTATAGGTGACATTAACTGGAGTATTTACAACCCGTTGGTGGAAAAGCATAATTTTAGTTTTATTTAGATTTATTACAAGATTATTGTCCTTAAGCCAATTAACTATTTTCGAGAGAGTGTCATTAATGTCAAGTTCGTAATTATCAGGATTGTTGCATTTTATAATAACCGTGCTATCATCAGCAAACTTCAACAAAACAACTTGAAACTGTATGTTACATTTTCACAGCTAAACCACTGAACTTCTGATTTGGCAAAGAGATATATCTCTTTGCCAAATCAGAAGTTCAGTTTTATCCTGGTAGCATGTTCCCGTGGGATAATTTCCGAAATCCACGCGGGCGAAGCCGCGGGCAGAAGCGTGCAGTAATTTAGTTGTTTTTTTTTTTTAGTATATATATTTTTATTTTAAATCCTATCCTGTGCTGTGTATAAAATATATTATATCCTACACGTTTATGTCTATCTGTAAATAGATAGGCTTAACACAGAAAGAACAGCGGTGGATGCATTATTTCCGGAAGGCCTATGTAGGCTATGTCCAAATTTCAATCAAATAGTGGACATCTGATAGCTAAAATTATATGGATGATAAAGGTAAAAATAGATGTAAGAGGGCAGGGGCGGCATTTTTAAGTTTATGCCCCGCCTAAAAAAAAATTGAAGATCCGGGGCTATAGATTTAGATAGAATGTAGTATGTATGTGGCACATACATACTACATTCTATGGTCACTCTAATAAAGTGTATACTCTACGTATTACTATTATTTACCTATGGTATGGTATGGTCACTGTCACTGTCAAAATATCAGGTCGGGTCATTGCATTGAGATAGGAAAAACATGGAGATGCCGCGCTATTCTGTACATACATTTGCTTATACAAATATGAGTGAAAAATGATTCAGAATTTGAAATATCGTTATGTCTCATTATTTCTAGTGAGATAATCTTATTTGATAAAAGAGACAACTATATTTTAAGTTGTTGCTAATTATGGCAACATTTTGTCTTGACGTAGTGACAGTTGTAGGTAAGTGCCGTAGCAGCCATCTTATGCTACGAGTTTCATGGTAGTTTGGCTGTCAAGTGTCAAATGGTTGTTTGTTTTTTGTATTATTGAGATTTGCGAGAAAATTACGAGGATTTTGTCTTTTAAAACTGTATGTAAATGTTGGAAAACAGAAGTTCAACATGCCTGTGTGTTGTATTGTGAAGTGTGGTGCAAGAAAGAATGAAAATCAACCTCAATTGTCTTTGCACAGGTTAGTAGCCGGTTTTTATGCATTAATACATACAATAATACACAATCGATGATACAATTGTAACGCGATCATGAATTTATGGCTAAAGTATTGATATTTGGGTTCATTTCCATATAACAGGCCTTTTTATTATATTTGTTAATTCATTCGTTTGTTTACAAACAGATGTCATAATGGAATAGTGTTGTACCGTTGCCGACTTACCGTAATAGTTTCCGAAACTAGTTCCTCCGCTGAAACGATATCCGTATATTCTGCGATGTTAACATAAATAATCTTGCGTCTTATTCAGTCCGAGTGACCTAGCTAGGTCCGGCCTGTGGTTCACACTTCACAGCACCAAAATCCATCGTGATCCAAACGTGATAACTAGTAAAACTCGTATAAAGTATCGTTACTCGTTATAGTAACAACGAGATAACAGTTGTTCCTTGATTGACACAACCCTAGCAATGGCAGCCATTTTATGCGACAATATGAGTTGTAGGTATGCACCCTTTTTTCGTAGGTATTTCCAGTCCATACTTTTCTATGTCAATGGGTCATTGAGATAGGAAAAACATGGAGATGCCGCGTTATTCTATACATACATTTGCTTATACAAATATGAGTGAAATATGATTCAGAATTTGAAATATCGTTGTTGCTAATTATGGCAACATTTTGTCTTGACGTAGTGACAGCTGTAGGTAAGTGCCGTAGCAACCATCTTATGCGACGAGTTTGTGGTAGTTTTGCTGTCAAATGGTTGTTTGTTTTTTGTATTATTGAGATTTGCGAGAAAATTACGAGGATTTTACCTTTTAAAACTGCATGTAAATGTTGGAAAACAGAAATTCAACATGCCTGTGTGTTGTATTGTGAAGTGTGGTGCAAGAAAGAATGAAAATCAACCTCAATTGTCTTTGCACAGGTTAGTAGCCGGTTTTCATGCAATAATACATACAATAATACACAATCGATGATACAATTGTAACGCGATCATGAATTTATGGCTAAAGTATTGATATTTGGGGTCATTTCCATATAACAGTCCTTTTTATTATATTTGTTAATTCATTCGTTTGTTTTCAAACAGATGTCATAATGGAATAGTGTTGTACCGTTGCCGACTTACCGTAATAGTTTCCGAAACTAGTTCCTCCGCTGAAACGATATCCGTATATTCTGCGATGTTAACATAAATAATCTTGCGTCTAATTCGGTCCGAGTGACCTAGCTAGGTCCAGCCTGTGGTTCACACTTCACAGCACCAAAATCCATCGTGATCCAAACGTGATAACTAGTAAAACTCGTATGTAGTATCGTTACTCGTTATAGTAACAACGAGATAACAGTTGTTCCTTGATTGACACAACGCTAGCAATGGCAGCCATTTTATGAGACAAGATGAGTTGTAGGTATGCACCCTTTTTTTGTAGGTATTTCCAGTCCATACTTTTCTATGTCAATGGGTCGGGTATCCAGAGTTTAATAATAATACGGGAGCGGGTATCACTACTATAAGTATATAAATAAAATTGTGTTGTATTTTTATTTGAAGACAGGACGAAATCGAATTACCTCAGGGTTACCTTACCACTTTACTTTACCAGTACCTTACCTAACATGAATGCAACTGGGTAGCAGATTTCACGCATAAACGTTAAGAAAATCATAATCAAATACAGAAGTACCTAACCTATTAATTTTGGAGACCCCAGGTACATACCTACTGAAAAACTTGAATATTTTAGTAAATTTTCTTAATATGACGATAACTACACGAAAACTTGTACAAATCGCTGCATGGGGAGGTTTGGTCGTCGGAGGTACTGGGTTTTATTTACAGAATCGAATTATCGATAGGGTAAGAGGTTATGATTACTATAGAAGTGCGTTGAAAAAGTTACGAGCTCACTCTGGTGCCGTCCACTATCTAGGAGAGCCGATTAAAGATAAGCGATTCAAGCTAAATGACACAGTAAATAACTTTTCTGATGGAGAGACGGCTAGATTTAGAATACCTGTATCTGGACCCAAAGATAGAGGGACTTACTATTTCTGGGCTGAAAGAGATAGTGAAGAATGGAAAATAACTAGAGCCGAGTTAGAATTAAAATCTAATCAAGATGCAAGACTTGTTATTGTGAAATAGTAAAGTAATAATAATTAAAGTAGTGTGAATATGATGAAAATGTATCTAAGTAATAAAATCAACCCTAGAATAAATTATAATAACATTTAATCATGTTTCTCCTTAACAATCTCTCTGTAAGTTGTAAGTAACATACATGTAATGGTATTGTTAGCATGTGCTGTCCCACTGCTGGGCAAAGGCCTCCCGCAAATCCACCCAGGAATTCTTTTCCTGAAAAATCAAGCTTAAATAATTTCTGTTGTCAAGTAACACTAGACAGACACACTAGATAGACAGTGAGACAATTTAAATAAAACAGGAACATCAAAATAATTGAAAAATAAATCTTGTGATATTTGTCTTTTACGGCAGGTAACTACTTACCGGCTGATAAATGAAATTCTTTCAAATCATCTGCCTAGTCTTTTCCCAACTATTTTGGGGTCGGCTTCCAGTCTAACCGGATGCAGCTGAATACCAGTATTTTACATGGAGCAACTGCCTATCTGACTTCCACAACCCAGTTACTGGGTAATACAATACCCCGTGGTAAGACTGGTTGTCAGACTTTCGGGCTTCTGACTACCAGTAATGACTGTCAAAGATCCACGAATGACAGCTGGGACCAACAGCTTAATGTGCTTTCCGAGGCACGGAGGGGTCTCGGTATGTGAAGATGGTCACCCATCTGCAGACCAATTGCGGCAAGCGCAGCTTAACCTGTCCGATCGACCTGTGCGGCTGTTATTATTAAAATTTAGCCACGGGCCCCAATTCTTTCAAATCTTTAGTTTAAATGCAGATAACAATAACCCCTAAAATTATGGTTATGATCATCTACTTTAGGGTCTGTAAGAATACTATAGTGCCCTTATTGCAACTCTGTATTATACATATAATAAGTGTAAATTTTTTGCCCTTATTGCTAACAATTCCCACTCTGTATAGTATACATAAGTATAGACTTTTTGAGCATACTTTCAAATTAATTAACATTCCCCAGCAAGTTCCACCACTTTAAAATTACTTTCAGATTTTTACAAGCTAACAATGTTTGTTGGGACTTCAAAAGAAAAATTCCAGTATCACAACACTTTACTGTGCCTTGTTAAAACTATGGAAGGAAAAGATATAACAGTGGACCTACGTAATGATGATACTTATGTCTGTGGACATGTAGACAGTGTGGATGGGTAAGAATTAAAAAACCATCAATAATGTGATACAAACAAAGCTTCATGCAATTTGCAGGTCAGAACAAAATATGGTTTGCGAGCATAACAGATCATATAGGTAATGAAAAAAAAAATCCTATTGATTGATATTTCACAAAATCGTGAATCACATTTTAATGACCATTCAACATGACACTGCAATTTGCAAAAAACTTAAGAAAATATTAATTTCGCGGGCTACCCTTGCACTTCCCCTTTAACATTATTATATTTCTGTTACAGTTACATGAACATTTCTTTTTCCAATGCAGTGTACTGTGATCCTCAAGGAAATGAACATCTTTGTAAGAATTTGTTTTTACAGGCCCGTAATATTAGATATGTACATGTCCCAGAAACTGTAAGTATGTCACTGTCCCTATTGGATATAATACTTGTGAATGAGGCAATTTACATTTATAACATTTTGAATAATTTTATTTTTAGACATCTATATTATCAACAATTCAAAATGAATTAGGTGGGAATAAAAAGCCCCGTCCTGATAAGAAAGAAGTCAATACCTCCAGGAAGGTGAAGAAGGCACTTAGACAGCACATGGAAACTGTGGCTTCTTTGAGAATAAATGAGTGATGCATTGACATAATAAATTGTATTTCTTAACTAGTTGAACCGGACTGATAGCCTAGACCAGCTTATCCCAAATATACCAGCCACCAGTCCCTATCTCACTTACCTGCTGCAGCGGCTTTCGTTTAGCCATTGCCAAAGATTACTTCTAGGCTAATCAAGAATGGTGTCTACATCAATCTAAGCGAAATCGGATCTGTAACCATGATAGTAAAAACGAAAATCTGAATTAAAACAAAATTCCATACTTAAAGAAACATTTATTTAACTAATAATCTTGTAATTTTATAATAAAATTATACATTTTTAGAGATCTGCCAGATTACTTATTTGGATACTTTCCATTTCAAATGAGCCTACTTTGAGCTTCATGTTATTTGATGATAAGTAATACTTCTACTACATCGTTTTCTAGTTTTTGCAGCAATAACTTTGCTGTACTGTCAGGCAAGATGTATCTGTACACTACAGCTTGAGCTTTCCGTAAAGTACTATAGATAAAATGGCAATCATAGTACATAATATTTTATCTACACACCATAGTAAAATAGTTTTACTTTTAGCGGATGAGTTGGGGGTAAACATTGGCGGGAAGAGCGTGACTCGAGCGAGCCATCTACTCATACGTATTCGCGCTTAGGTCCACACAGGTGTGGGTGGACTACACGATGTCTTTCCTTTTAAGACTTTTCCTGTAACTTCTTGTTTTCAGTGCGGCAGCCAGGTCGGTAAGGGTGCCTTTCCAGTCTTTCCTGGTGCCTTTTTGTGATGTTCTTGAACTCATACATGACAGAATTCATAGAAAACTCCTGTATTTCAGCGTTCGTGACAAGCCAAGGAACACCACTAATTGACCTCAAAATAGCATTCTGCATTCTCTGTATGATGCTAATGCTCGAGTTGCAGGCGCTACCCCAAAGTTGGATTTCATAAAGCCACACTAGTTTCAAGATCACTCTATATATTAAAAGTTTGTTGTCGGTACTCAGTTTAATGTTTCGTCCCATGATCCAGTGTAAGTTTTTGTAATGGATATTAAGCTCTTGTCTCTTGGTCTTAAGATGTTTCTTCCACGTTAGACGTCGGTCAAGATGTAACCCTAGGTATCTTCTTACGCTTTCGTGATGAGATAGTGTTACATTCTCGAGATGTACTGGTGGATAGTCACCTTTTCGCAGCGTAAATGTGACGTGGACTGATTTGCTTGCGCTCGTCTTTATCCGCCACTTTTGTAACCATGTGGTTATTTTGTCGAGGCTCCCTTGCAGCATGTGTGAGGCCATAGCAGGATCTGTATTGCTTGCCAGTATTGCAGTGTCATCAGCAAATGTTGCTGTAGTAACTTTATAAGCCTGCGGGAGATCTGCAGTGTATACTGTGTACAACACCGGTCCCAGTACCGACCCTTGCGGTACTTATACAGCAGTTATATTGCAGAATCGTAACGTCACATCTGCTTCCTTCAATTGAAATATTCTTTCCGATAAGTAGGATTTCATTAGTGAGTTGTACTGGTGGGGAAGGTTGATTTTCAGCTTATATAAGAGACCCTTATGCCAAACCTTAACGTGTTGGATGTCCAGAAACACTGAGGAGCAGTATAGCTTTTCTTCTAGACATATCCCGATGGGCTTGTTCAGTAGTAGAATGCTCCTGTCTGAATCCAAATTGGTGGTCGGGAATAATTTAATATTCTGTACATCAATAGCTTCTCAAAAACTTTGAGGAGAATTGGCAGAAGGCTTATGGGCCTTTATGAAGATACTTCATTAGGAGGTTTACCTATCTTGTGTATCATTATTATTTGGGACACCTTCCACGCCAGCGGAACTCCAGTTGGTGTTCCAACGTCTCATTGTTCCAATTGTATAGGATTTCTTTCAGGTCTCCAGAGGCTTTATTAAATATTTGAAGTAACTTACTTTTTATTTTCATTTGAAGAATAATTTCCACATTCATTAGACGTATTATTCTGAAGATTTTCGTTTGAAATTGTTCTATCGTCGTAAATTGACATAGGATGTCTGTTGCTGTCATTTACCTTATCTTTTACATTTTCATTCTCTCTGTTGAAAGTCATATTGGTGTCGTGGTCGTGCGCGGCCCCAAAGGGTGGGGTCACCTCATTGTGAACGGCTCCTCTACGCACCCCGTTATCATTAAAAGAAGACAAAAAGAACTTCTGTTTTTCAAAATTAAAACTATTAATTTCTTGACTATTGGAATAATCTTCACCATAATTATTGATGACTAAGTTTTTGAAGTCATAGTTTTCTTGTTTCGCCGAAGGTATGCTATTACTGCTTGGTATTTTGTAGGAAACATCTAGTTGTCCATTGACGACATAGTTTTCCTTTGATTGTGACTCGGTTTGTATGCCATTGGTATGTTTTTCCTGTATGATAACAACTTGTTTGAATGAAGGCTTCATAGACCGGTTCATAGGCTTTTGAAATACGACATCCTTATCCTTATACGGTATTATTTGTGGTGTTGTGGTTGGTGGGTCGGGTGCTTGGCTGCACAAGAAGTTTGACTGATTGATGCTGGTAATTATTGCATTCGGGCTCGGCGATGACTGCATCACGTTTGGTCGTTGCACAGCATTAGGATTCAAGGTACCTTGAAAAAAAACGGGATCCATAAGTAACTAGGGACAGATATTGCTGCAATGCTGCATCGTTCTGGTTTTGTTTTCTCACTAAGTTTAGTGGTATTCAATTCGGAGGTAATCTAATCCTAACATTATCAGAAAACAAGTTTTGGAATTAGGTAGTTATAAATAGTAAATTCAAAAAATCTTTTATATCTGCAAGTGTTTTTCCTACAATACCATAGGGCCTATTTATTTTGTCTACAAAGCTGTGCACTATTTATTTGCTCAAAATGATCAAAGATTCTAGCACAACTATGTATTCATAATCATAAGATGAGGTTGTCATCGAACTTGTGGGTAAAATAAACTTGCATGGCATACATTTGCTATAAGTACGGTGTGACATCATTGATCAAAGTTCACGCGACGGATTGCCGTCATACAAGGTTCCGATAACAAATGTTTAGGTCCGTAGATCGCCAGACAGAACACGAAAGAAACTTCTTTGATAACGTTTTCAGCGTTCTATTTGAATATTTCAGTCGAAATCTGTTACTGTTTACCTTGTGGTTTGTATTTCGCCAGCTGCGCGTACACTTGTTTGATGCGCTCTATATTGAGCTGAGACGCTTTCGAGTGGTCCACTATGGGCATGGGGTAGTCGCGGCCGATGATGCATCGCGCCGACTGCTGCACCGCCTCCGGCGCCACCCATGGCTCGTGGATGTACCGCGTCGGCATGTTCTTCAATGCTGGGATGTATCTCCTATAAAAAAAAAAAACATAGTAACAAATCTTCGCTAATAAATGCAGTGAACTACAGAAGTTTTTATTTTTTTTTCGCAAAATAAACCTCAAAATAGGCGTGAAGGTACAAGATACATGAAAGATCATGCAAGTATCACTGATCAGTCACCCGCAATGCGTCATACCCTCGAACGAAATTGCGCAACAAATCATCAAAGACGTAATCCAGTAGGTACACTAGTTCTGTACTTGTTACATAGGTAATATACAGGCTGGGGAATAAATTTTTGCGCTTGCGAAATTATTCTCTCGGGTTGCCGTGCAGGGTATTGGAGTGGGTCTAAAAGTACGCGACTCCTTAGTTCTTGGAAATTAACCTTTTAACCGCCTACGTCGGAATAATCCGACAAATATTTTCGGGCCCATTTCGCCAGAGTCGTATATTTACGACCAAAATATCACTGCTCGTTTAATTAGCTTTTTTTATTGAATAACGCTGTATTCTATCAAAAATATGTTTATATTGGGTAAATAGTTAACTAAGTAATCATTTACAGTTTAATACACTTTAGTCTCTTAATTAGAAGTCCTAAAAATAATGTCCAAAGTTAGATGAATTACGAACATTATTTTTAGAAAATTGTATTAATGTGCAACGCCCATGACGACAAAATCCGACATGAGGGACGGGACATATGGCAAGATTTACTGATACAAAAATAAACATAAATCAAAATATTTCTCGTTATACTGACTAATTAACTTTAAAACAAATACAGCAATTGTTAATAAAACATGTTTTTACAAATATTTGTGAGTATTTCATTTAATTCCTTTAAAATTAAGTAAATTTACTTATGAAATTGTCAGTGACTTACTTGGTGATTCCCAACCCTAGCCTACATGTTCCGAAACTTACTTTGTTAGTACTCCCTGCGCCACGGTCGGATAAAGACGACCGCTTCTTACGTCATAAACGAGTGCCGACTTCTGGAATTTTCCACCAGTGTTGTGCTTGTGCATGTAGTTTTTCGTTCATATGTCGATAAATGTACATGACAGAAATTTATCATGACGACTACTGAAGAGTTAATACGAATTCTAGAAGGCGATGAAAATGAAGAATTTCTTTCAGACGTAGAGTTTGACATTGATGAAGAGGTAATTATTTTTTTATTACATACCTAGTTATATACATACCTAGTTTTAATTTATTGTGTAATATATGATTGTGATGTCTGAATGGAAATTTTAAACTTAATTAGAGTGAGTGAGATGGCGACAGCGCGCCGTACGATGAGAATGCGCGCGCGGCCACTTTGGAATGGTGATTCTGATTGGTTGAAGCGCGAGTCGCGTGAGTGCTCGCTGACTCGCTTGTAGATACGTACATAGGTAGAGTTAATTTGGTGCATGCCGCCGAGCTGCTACACACCGCACTGAATCGCACTGCTACTTTTGCTTTTGTAGGCTATTCAAATTTCCTACCTTGGAGACCGACGTTTCGTGTGAGTTTTCCACTCATACAATTTATTGCTCTACAATTTTTTTTTTTTTTGTATTATTTCAGATTCAAGAAAATAATGTCACAACCACTAATTGGACAACGCAAATTGCTACCCCAATGTTAGAAGAATTCGACGACTTTGTATGTGGACTGTCGCCTGCTGTCAAATTAGATGGTACCTCCACGGAATTAGATTTCTTCGTACATTTTTGTATCAAAGACTTGTTACAGAAAATAGCCAATTGTACGAATAAATATAATGTTAAAAACAATAATTGCAAACTAAAATCTAACAAACATTTGTTTACTTTTCTAATGTCATAGCGAATCTTTTTTTGAAGCCCGTACCTAATGCACGCTACACACCTTCAGTTTTATCTGTGCGATTTATCTGAACAGTCGAACTGTAGTACAGTGAAATCGTTATGTGTGTAGATCTCAGTGTAGGCTGTATGGACCTAAAACTGAAGGTGTATAGCGCGCATAAGCGTCGGGTGACGTAATCTACGCGAGGTGCAAATTTAGCTTGGTAGAGTTGTAGTTGTTAGTTAACCACGGCCGCAAATGCAAATATCGTTATTAAAACGAAATATCGACATCTAAAAGTTAAGTATTGCACATCCCTCTTTGTTGTAGGTATTTATTTTTCGATTCACTGTGCCGGGCGCTGGGGGCACGCCGACTTATATAAAGTCGGGCGGTTAAAAGGTTAAGGCACAATAGACCCGTTTACGAATGAATAACGAGGGTTAGGTTTAATTAAAAAAAAAAGAAACAATGATTATTAACGTGGCTTATTTTGACCAAAATATACACAGTACCTATTTCATTGCCTAAGTGCTTTTAATTAAATTATGAGTTAAAACATGTAAAGAAAACAGTAGGACCAACAAAATAAAACAAACACCCACCAAGCTTGGGGAAACGTCGTAAACTGTTCATCACAATTATTCAACAACTTTTATTCTACTAAGCCCATTTCCAAACGGCATCTAAACAAACAAAATTGCAGATTCTAGAGCAAGGAAATCCCCCGATGTAAGTGCAAAAAGTTATGACCCGCCCTGTACACATTGAGATCATCAACAAGTCATTTACTTGTTATAGTACATGACTTACTGTGAAGATATACTTTTATAAGTACCAATGTATTAACGAAGGCGGAATCTTCAACGACCCAATGCGACTGTTTAAGCGAAAGCTAATTAAAATGATTGACTATAATAATTATAACTTACATTCTTCATGGTAGCATAAATAAGCATGATATAGGTACTCAGACAAAGAGACATACCTTATAAAATCACCATTAGGATCAGTTTTTCGCCCGAAACGGACCGGGCAGTAGCAATGGAAAAATTGCTGGAAGAATGATGAGCACGAGAGCCACATCCACATGCCCGCATTGACGGACCAGTCAGCGTCGAGAAGCAATTCGTCGAACACCTGCAGGGACGGAGATTCTCCTCAAATTAATACGTGTTGACGATGGTCATACAAAAAGTGATTCCACTGGACCGCAATTACTCACAAACAAAAGATTGAAGGGGGTAAACCGCCAATATTTTTTGTATTATTAAGGTCGTGGTAAGCGGTTAGAAAAGATCGAATATTCCCGATCAGCTACACCTTGTCGTCCACACTGTTGATGATCGGAAAAATCGGGAAAAAAGTTTAATTCGTCCAGTGTTGACGAACGGAACTTTTCTTCCCGATCGTCAACAGTGTGTACAAGGTGTGACTGATCGGGAATATTCGAAAAGATGAAATTTGACAACTTTTTGAAAAATTGTGCAGTAAAACAAGAACTGTTCATGTAGTGAAATGTATTTCAATATGAAAAACACTGATCATTCGAATCGTAATTCGAGTTTTTTAATTAAATTTTAAAGAATGCAATGGCACTAAAATACTAAATAACGAAGCTCTCCTTGCCTTCATTCCTTCTTCCCATGTGATCCACAAGTCTCCCCTCGTAAGGAAGCAGGCCACTGCATGCCTGGCCAAGTGGTGAATCCACCCTTCTTCTCTTAATTGTGTCATTACTGCATCAATCCAAGGAAATCCGGTTTGGCCCTGTAATATAATAAGATAAAGATGAGTTTTATAAAGTGAGAGCCATTTTGAAATTGACTTTCAAAAACAAAGGGTTTGTAGTAGTTTTTGAATGAGCAGTAGTTTTGGGTACTTACAGTAGCCCATTTCGCTAAAGCTTCTTGATTCTTTTCCCATGGTATTTGGACGCATATGGGATTTCCTTCCATACGATCAAAATTAGGGTTTCGTGTTGCAGCACAATAGAAAAATTCCCTCCATAGTATTTGCCCATGAAGAGACAGTGGTGGTCTGACTCGTTTAACTCTTTTGTACAATTCCGTCAGCTGATAGTAAAATAATCTAGTTGACAAACAACCAAACCTGTAAGAAAGGTATATCTTTAGTTCAGTACTTAGTCTTAACAAAAAGTGACGAAACTGAAACAAAACAATTGCAGTTATTTACCTTAAGTAGGGTGATAAGCCTGTCTGGCTTGCCAACAGTGACTGTGGAGTCATCTTTGGCCGCCCGAATGAAGCCACCCAAGCTTTTCTTTCGAGGTGTCTTTCTAACCTAGCTAAAGCTTCACTTTCCCCTCCGATCCAAACAGGAGGTTTTAAACCCTCTATCTCGAATCCTGAATTTAATAAATTTAAAAACATTTAAATAGGCCGCCATAATTTCATTTGTATCATAACAATAACTCAATTTTTCCTAACTTACCAAGTTCTTCGAGAGTGGGTACGCCAAACCGATCATCATGGTCATCGGTTACAGGCGTGGTAGCGCCGTTGAGCGTTTGGGCTGATATTGGCGCTTCCGCCGGCGGAGGAGGAGGCATGCTGGCGATCAACGCCTGGAACTGGTGGTACGTAAGAGGCGCCTTGCCACCATTTCGTTCTATTATTCTGAAAATTATTAAATGATTAAATTATTTACGACTCAAATACGACTGAAATATAATTGAAAGATACATTTCAAATAGCTTACTGGTCTAATTTGTATAACGTGTGAGAAACACGAGATGTAACGGTGATGCCGACTTCGCGACATTTTGACATGATATTGTGGTCTCGCACTCGGCCATAGGGCTCGGGGTCCTCCTCGAAGGACAACGCCGTGGTGCCCCATTCTCGAAACAGTTTTGGTAACGCATCAGCAGGTTGCCCTCGAACCACGAACAGCCGAGAGTTAAGTTTCCGTAAACTCCTATCTAAGTCTTCCAAGCATTGCAGTAGAAACCTGTCGAGATAAGTTTATCGATTGAATAAATAAAACTGCATAGGTAATTGAGCGTAGCAACTTCCTACGTAATACTCGATGTATGACGTAGGTACGTCGCCTACGTGTGCATGGACTGTGACTCGAACATCTCGTGCATAGATTAAATCATTATAACATTGATATCGCACGCAGAAAAAGATAGTAATTTAACGTTTTCTTATTCAAAGCTTTACCTCCACTTATTGATGCCAACATTAGAAGAGCTGGCGAACCAAGGATCGATAATAAATACACATCTGAACGTCGCTGCGTCCACGAGGCAATCCTTTAACGCTGGGTTATCATGAAGGCGCAGGCCTTTTCGGAACCAGTGCACTATGTGCTTGCTGCCAAGCCGGCGAGCGGCGGGCGGGGGCGGCGTGGACGCGGTTGCGGGAGGCGCTTGCGGTCGGACGTTCGGAGCCGGCAGCGTCTCCGCGGCAGCTGACATCTTCATGTATTTACCCACATCGCACCTGGTGTAGAATAAGCTACTTTTGATATCTGGAACTGGTTTTTCAAATAAACACTAGTTATTTAAAAAAAAAAAAACTTATAGGTACTTACACGTGGAGCAATGCACATTTTTCACCACACTGTGAATACTGTGTGCCTTCGTCTGTAAATACTTTGACGTATTTTCTTATACTTATCAGAATAATTGGTAAGTGCCAATTTCAATTTACTACGGCGGATTTCACCAATGAAACTGAACGGGATTAGCACAGCTAAGCTGCGTTCAAGAGCAATCAATTTTACACAGCAATGTTGACATAACACTGACAACTATTGAACGCGGTTTACCTACTGGTTTAGGTGCTTTTGGTGATTGATTGTTAGTTATTCAAGAGGATAGATGAAGAGGTAAGAAATAATCTAATTTACGAGTATAATACTTGTTACTTACGTAGGTAAGTCAAGTGTAAGAAATCAAGACTGTATGAATTCCTTAGGTAGATAGCTACATATACCTAAAGCAAATCAAACAGTCTTGATTTCTTGAATGAACATACCTAAGCCCACGAACTTAGGCTGGGGCTCATACGGCGGTCTTTTCCCGTGCCGTTTTTTTTTTGCCCACGCTTTAGGCCAGCGCCGAGAGTTGAAAATCTAACGGAGTGTTTTATTGACGCGTTGGGATGGGCTACGTTGGATTCTCTACGCTTGGTTCAATACCGAAAGTTCAAAATCCAGCGCGCGATAAAATCCCACTGCGATATTTTTACGTCCGTGCGAACGAGGGCTAACGTGATTAGATGTTATTTGATTATCATTAAATTAAGGTATGCTGACACAGTAACCCAGCTGTTACATAACTTTTATGTTTACATTAGACCGTGGTGTATTATTTCTTAAAGCACTTGTAGCTGTCGTGCTCGTCATTCGTCATAGACGCATAATTTAGTATTGTGGTGTTCGTGATTATACCGAGCATTTCCAGCTGTATGGAGTTCCGTAGAAATCTAAACGCATGCTGAACTCATTAACTGCTCTTCTTAGCCTCGAAGCCTTCTTATCTTTGTTTCACAATCACAATCTGAATCATGTTGAAGAATATTACTAATCCATTGCTTCATAAATGTTCTTATTTTTTCTATTTATTCCGGTTAAATGTTTCCTTTAGTCTGATCTTAATTGTTATTCTGAACTGGATGGAATCCCACACACACCCACTCATTTTTTATAGGTAGCTGATTTAACGGGTTCTTACCAGTAGGTAGATGATTATGGATCTATGTAGACTTGCAACACTGCCCACATATGCCTAAATTAAAGTGCCAGATAGTTTTCACACCAAGAGATAATACACTTGGATGATTCAGTAGATAAACCGTTTAACGTTTACTTTTTATACCTGTATCATGCAACATCATCATCTGCCATCGCGGTCGGCTTTCAGTCTTCTAACCGGATATACTTATTATTATGTAACATTTATATTTAGCGCTAATAATTAGACCCGTTCTACAAAAACAAAACCAAACTTTTTCTCCAATAACAGATTTTACGTAAATAACAAAAGTCATAATTAACCGCCATAACTTGAAACATGTTATGTGGTAGGAGTTTTGAGACGCGGCAACGGGCAACTTTGCTACAGGGAAAAGGTCGTTTTGCGAAACAGTAAATTCATTATGAAAGCTTACAAGTTCACGCTGATGTCGTAATGTTAAAATTGAAAGGAATTTTCCTGACATTCGTTTTTATAAAGTATTGTAACTAACAACGTGCTTTTTAAGTACCTACCTACCTAATTGGGACAATAGAAATATATTTAAGTATGTGCATATTACGAAGCAGACAGGTTTTTTATAGGACCTTTTAGTTTATATTTTAGCTAATAACTATTATAGTAATATTGAGCACATAAAATATCCGTACTTATAATGGTATTAGGTATGTATTTAATATAGGTACATTATTATCAGACGGTATCAAGTACCAACTGACCTCTTATAAGTTGCTGTAAATTACATTAGACACTTTTACCGACCGTAGGTATGGCAGAAACAACCCAATAACTTCGTCATGTCCGTCTATTTTTATTCCATTTTACTCGGAGCACTATAATATCCATGTAAATTAGAAAGAAAAAGAAGGTGTATTCTGTGCATCAATTTTTTTTGTAAAACTATGAAAATATAAATAAAAAAAATAAAAAATAGAAAAAATCTATGCACATTAGGTATGTGCTTAGGTTTCTTTTTGTTTTCTTTGTTGGAACCCATGTCTAAATAAATTCATCCCGAGTACGGAATGCCTAACTGTGCGTGGTCCGACGCATTTGGCTGTCTATTAGATATGCAAGGCATCTATCTAATAGGTACCTAAGGTTCTTGTTTATAATTCAAAAGTTTGTAAATGTTAAAATTGCGACTAGATTTTCTATCAGCCATTCCGTAACATTACCTACCTACCTAAAATTACCCGACAACTTACGGCTGAAAAATACTTTATCCGATTCCGATAGAACCTACAGCCGTCAAAGCCACGTGAAGTAACTAAAATAGAAACCAACGGCGCCGTCTGTCGGTAGGGTAGCTACGTTCGCAACAGTTACGACTACAGCAGCCCGCAACAAAACCAACAACCTAATTGCGTAACGCACTTTCAATATCAATCCGAGGGTTATAAAGGATATTCTCAATTCATAGGTTTGAAAAATTCGTCTGCTCAACAACGTAAATAACGCAATGAACGTGGCTGACCTGTCAAAATGAAAGACATTGCGATCATTTGTCATTTAGTGTGTTACCTACGCAATTACCCCGTATTATCTATAGGTAAGCTGGCCTCGTATTATGTTGTTCTCGAAGTGTCACCAGCGACGTGCGGGCCGGCCGATTGCATCTGCCTATATCGCAAATTAGGATTTTGCAGCTTGATTTTTTTTTTCACGCACTGCGTTTTCAACGCTCTGCTTAGCGCTGAGAATCTGTTGTAAATCAAGTCTTAATACGCGGTCGGATCAATAAGGAAAGTTGAAAATCGAATGCGCGAAAAAAAAATTCACCAATATAAATAACCGCCCTAGGCTGTCTTCTCTATTCAATTGACAATATTGATTAGGTACTGAATGACGACACGCACCTATTATAAGAAAACGTTACACCAGAAAAGGTATGCACTTCGGTAGGTAATATTGGTGTTTCCGCATTAATACGTCGCGCCGTAGAAACAAGGCTTCTAAGATTTAGACTACCTACTGCGCTTTGTTGGTGGTTGTACCTAACTGCTCTATATTAGATCGCATCATCGCGCGTTCGTATTTTCAAAGACGATGATTCCCGAAACGCATACTTGGGACGTGTGCGTACCTACGATGATTCCCGAAACGTATACTTGGGATGTCTTTACCTTTACTTTATACGCTATCTAGCTTCTGGCCCGCGATTTGTGCGAGTAAAAGTTCTTGTTCTCCCGACCCACCGCGCCGCATGGCCTCACCCGCCCGCAGTATTACTACCTATGTTTTCACTTAGCGTTTTTTTCTGACTTTTATTATTTTATATTGTCCAGACGGTAAAAAAGTCAGCCGGTAGGTAAATAATTATATTATGTAGATTAGTATAGATAGATTCAACTCTTATTAGTAGGTACAGTACAGACTATATTAACCATTTCTAAACCTAGACAAATGTTAAATCATGGATACGACGACGTTGGAAACACGATATCTGTGAGTGAGAACAGACGCACGTCACTTGCATACCTACGATTTTATGAGAGTCTGTAGTCAATAAGTATATTATGTAAACTTCCTGATCGTCCACAACTACTGCACGACCTAATAAATACCTAACGTTATTGTTTTGTTGTTTCTTCGTTGTTTTATATGTTTAGCGACATTCATAAACGCGTGCGCCAAACGCATTGTGTGTACCTACAATGCGTTATCACTTATCACGGCAGTTTTTGCTGAGTGATCCAATTTAAGTATCGACAGCGACACATTTCTAACGCGATATTTAAATGATGATAACAGCGCCATTATTGCAAGAAGATGAGAACTGTTATCTTAAAACAAGTAGTATCCTTGTAATTGAAGATTTTAACGAGAGAGATATTTATTATTATTTATTCTATATTACCTTCTATTTCTTGAGATCCTTTAATAGACTAGGTTGGAAACTCGTAATTATATATTACTAAACATATGGTAATTTTATGCTTGGGTTGGCCCATGAATGATTGCAATGTATGCAATGAAGTATAGAGGAGGAATTAATGTACAGATAAGTAAAAACTGAAAGTTGACAAAAAAAAAATAAGAGGGATGGTGTGGCATCGACAAGTGAATTACTTAAGTTGAACAAGCACTAGAGAAAAACATTATTAACATCAAGAATTTTTGGCCCAGATAAAAATTATCTGAAATTGTGATGTGCTATTTATGTGGATAAGGTAATAAGTATAAATAACAATAATTACTGCATAAAATGTATTTTTTTACACAAGTCACATAGAAAATGGATTTAATAATATTGGCTAGACCTTAACATGAACAATTTTTAAAAATATTCTTATTATTATTTGACCAGCAAGTATTTATATTTACATTATTTAAAAAGTCTTTAAATAATAATATTTATAAGTATATGTATATAAAAGGCTTATATTTAATTTACCACCAGATATAGTAACATATAACAGACAAAAATAGTAAATGATCACCAAAATTAAACCTGCATTTTAATATAAACTTATAACCAAAGTTTTAACATCTCCCTATCCTATTTAAGCAAAATGACTCCAAATAAATCATGTTTGGTTCTCGACAGCCTGCAAAAAATAATCTCTTTTTTCCATATTTTTTTTCTATACAATCTAGTTGTTTCTGGCACTCGCCGGCCGCTACCGCGGCACCGCTCGCTCACTTGGCTCGTGTGTAGGAGTCACAGTTTTAACCTAACCTAATCATTTTTTTTTAAAATAACCTCGACTATCTAGTTTGCAGCAAGCTGGGGACATAACTTAATATGGCATCATAATACTTTATTTGGTAATAAACCTACATTTTATGGCAATCATAGTGGTTTATTTAGGCAGACATAGCGCATTAATTTGCTCGCTAAAATTTAGTGATCATTTACTACATTTGGTGTTCAAATACAATTTGAAGTACAAGAACTAAAGTATCAAAGCATTTTATGGTGGTCATTATATTTTAACCCTATAAAAAAAGAGTGGAAATCATCAAAGAGCATCAAAAACTTCATCCGAATCACTGTCAGCACATTGTATTGCCACATTGTATGGCAATGCTAAACGCTTAATTGCTTTGGCCAAGAAATGGGCCAACCCACTGGTCGTGTGAAGAGTCGATCAACCAGCAATTGATATACTTAGAACAGATTATGTATTATGATTCAGATACAAATCTACAAATGATACAGTATATCAAAGGAATTATTAATATGGTGAATAATATGAGGTAATGTAGTATAGTCAAATAAACATACTTACATGTCATTCCTGTTTAATATAAAGAATTTGAACTCACCAATTTTGCTATATTTTTAGCAAACTAAAACATGCCACAGTAAATTGCTTTTGAATTTATTTTACTATGCTGAAATATATGGAGAGGGTTCTTTATTTTTATGTAATTAAAAATATTATTTTTATTGCATGACAAATATATTTATATGTATACTAACTTACATACAAGCAATATAATAGTTAAGTACTTATTTTGAATGTGTTTGCACATGAAATGAATAATTGATTATTAAACTCACCTCTGTCAATTTCCATAAAAAAAAATCAAGTCACAGTCCAGTAAGTTATTGTTACACAAAACAAACTTTCAACAACTTAAACAGGGATTAATGTATTGTACTCAAAGCAACTTAGCTATTACAAAATGCAACTTCTCATTACCACTTTCCTACAGAATCAAATTTTAGGCCCCACTGAAACTTTTCCAAAACATGAATGGTCTCACAAGTATTTAAGTAAACACGATAATAGCCTGTGCAATAGGATTCTACTCCTTCTAGAACGTTTAGAATTATATTATGTCGATTTAAGGGAGGAGGTAATCACAGCAGTGGCGTACAAATCTACTAAATTATTATGAGAATTATAGAAATGTCAGACCCGTCCACGCCACTTGCAACGTGACCACAAGTCCACAACGTGACCTAAATGTTGTGTTATGCACACACAGACACAAAACTATGTTTCTTTTGTAAGACGTAATAAACGCAAATATTGGACAAACGAATATACCTTTTCAATTAAAAGCATTAGAAGTTAATATTCTGTAGCAACCCAGAATAGCAAAACGGCAAAAAGATAGTAAGCACGCACTACGAACACGAAGCAATCGCAGTCGCAGTGACATTGACAATGACTGATGACATTAATGATTAATGACAGTATTGACGGTTAGTTACAGTTTACGTCCAAGTGATATTGTAAAAGTGCGTTCGGAAACATGCATTAATCGCATGATTACGATTTTTGTGAGCTCGAACATTTTTGCACTCTGTATAGTTCTTGGAATAATTTGTTAACCTATTCTGGTAAAATGAAAAACGTAGGATGTGAGTGAGCGAAGCGAGCACGAAAGTTTTAACACCCCGCCCCGGATTGGTAAGGTATTCTTATGACTATCCTATTAATATTATAAACGCGAAAGTTTGTATGGATGGATGGGTGGAAGGATGTTTGTTACTCTTTCACGCCAAAACTACTGAACAGATTTGGATGTGGCACACAGATATACTAGTTTATAATCAGGATTAACACATAATACCACCCACCTTTGTACATACATACCTACCATATCCGACGAATAAATGTCTTTGTCTTTAGAATACTTTTATCCCAATTTTCCCACAGGATCGAAACTTATGCGGGTGAAACCGCCGGGCGCAGCTAGTACATACATAAATAGGAGTTATTACGTCGCGAAAAAAGAGAATGTATGTTGCAAGAGCGAGCGAAGCGAGCTATAAAATATTAACACCCTACGTTTATATTTAACTTGTGTAGGGGGCCTCCAACTGCCTTTTACTTACTGAACATATTTTGTTCTTGTTTGGGATTTGATTGAGGGGCCCGTGGCTAAATAATAACAGCCGCACAGGTCGATCGGACAGGTTAAGCTACGCTTACCGCGGTTGGTATGTGGACCCCTCCGTGCCTCGGAAAGCACGTTAAGCCGTTGGTCCCGGCTGTCATTCGTGGATCTTTGACAGTCGTTATGGGTAGTCAGAATCTATGTCAATGAGTCAGAAGCCCGAAAGTCTGACAACCAGTCTTACCAAGGGGTATCGTATTACCCAGTAACTGGGTTGTGGAGGTCAGATAGGCAGTCGGTCCATGTAAAATACTGGTATTCAGCTGCATCCGGTTAGACTGGAAGCCGACCCCAACATAGTTGGGAAAAGGATAGGCAGATGATAATGATGATGTTTGGGATTTGATTAAAAAGTATTTCTATGGTAGTATAAATACCGCTGTCTGGTCCGTTTTGTAACGTGGTAGTTTTTCATAAATTTTGACTAACAATTTTCGGTGCAGCGTCAGTGGGATAATCAAGGAACTTATATTGGATATAATATTATGTTCCTTGGGGATACCGGATAATAGAAAAAAAAAATACATTAAAAATACATACATACAACATACAACAACAAGAACAACATTACAACATACATTTTACATTAAAAACCATAGAGAGTCAAAATCACGAAACAATATTGCAAGGGAAAAAATAATCTCTGATCGAAAGAACTGTGCGACTTCTGTACATGGCAACATTTGTGTGTTCTTTCAAAAGTGACCGTCTGAGAAATGTACGTAAAATTTTGGGTTCTAAAATTTCATCGTATTGTATCGCTATGAATATAGTAGATTTTTTCTTGGAAATCATAAAATAACAATTGCTATTTAAGCTTTCTTCGGAAGATGTTAAAATTTTCATTTGTAATAGATCGTTGGACAAATTTCAGTGACGGGACGTAATCATGGGTCGTGTGATTCGTGCTCAACGTAAAGGTGCCGGTTCAGTGTTCGTTTCACACACTAAGAAAAGGAAAGGAGCGCCTAAACTGCGATCCTTGGACTATGCTGAACGCCATGGTTACATAAAGGGTGTCGTGAAGGTACGTTTGTACTCTCAAGTTCATAATAAAAACATTTGTGTGTATCGTACACAAACGTTGTGCAAAGAGGCATGGTTGGATGGTTCCTTGCTGTTTGGACGGACTGTCAGTCTATCATAACTTGCTCGTAGGTGGCAGATCAGTGAGTTACATTATTCCAATATTTCTTAGGCAACATAACCTATAAATGTTAAGTCAAAATATCAACATGTTATTTGCAGTTGGCATGTGAGTTTCCTAAAATACTCCGCCCCCCCAGCGACACCCCGTCTTAGAAAGTAGGTGTTCAAATTTATTCTATTTTATATTGATCCCCAGGACATCATCCATGACCCCGGCCGCGGTGCCCCTCTGGCAGTCGTTCACTTCCGTGACCCATACAAGTTCAAGACTCGCAAAGAACTGTTTATTGCCCCCGAGGGTTTGTACACCGGACAGTTTGTCTACTGCGGCAAGAAAGCTACTCTTGAAGTTGGTAAGTTAAACCTTTTATTATATTTGCTTGTAGAAGTGAGCTTTATTTTTGCTAACACTCTTATCAGCTAATTAGCTGCTAGTGTCTTGCCAACTAATAGAATTCTACCACTGCTGTTAATAGAAAGAAATAATTTTCGACTTGATTGATGCAATTGTCCATCACCATCATTTCTTGATTTTGGTTTTTTAAATTATTTGTTCTATGTTTTTATAGCATTGTTCCATAACTAAAACTTTTTCTTAAATATTGTGTTGTAATAAATTAAAAAAACTTGAGAGGTGTCAAGGGAAACCCGGATGGAACAAAGTATAACTGGCTTGCTTTCTATAAGAGAGAGACAGACACGCACACGCCGCACAGCTTACAACTCCTATAGCAAAAAGTGTTGTTCCAACTTTTGGTCTTAATTTTTTTCTGTCTAGACCCCTTTCCCAACGCGCGATAAGGAACTTCGTTCCAAAAATGGAACTATTTTGCCACATATTTTAAGATTTTGCTTTACTTTTCAGGCAATGTCATGCCCGTGGGTGCTATGCCTGAGGGTACCATTGTATGCAACCTAGAGGAGAAAATGGGTGACAGAGGTCGGCTGGCTCGTGCCTCTGGAAACTTCGCCACCGTCATTGGCCACAATCCTGATGCTAAGCGTACCAGGGTTAAGCTGCCGTCAGGAGCTAAGAAAGTTTTGCCATCCAGCAACAGGGGTATGGTTGGTGAGTATGGTTCTATAACAATTGACTATTTTTTATGAACTTAAGCATCATTTTGATTTAGTAATCAGGAGTACTTTATCAATATTGAAGCACTACATTAATTATTTTCTTCTAAAACTTTGACTTTTTCATTTATGATGATTTTCACTTACCTACTCTGAAAATTTTTGATTACACAGAGGCTCTTTCTGAGGATTTTTATGCTAGCAATTAACCAATATAATTTTGTTGTAACTGTTTTAACTCTTCATCATTGTGCAGGTATCGTCGCTGGAGGTGGTCGTATTGACAAGCCCATCCTGAAGGCTGGTCGTGCGTACCACAAGTACAAGGTCAAGCGTAACTGCTGGCCGTACGTGCGTGGTGTGGCCATGAACCCCGTTGAGCATCCTCATGGTGGTGGTAACCATCAACATATTGGTGAGTACTACCTTTATTATTAACTAGCAGCCCGCCCCGGCGTCGCACGGGTGGACATAAGATTTATTTTTTATTTTTACCTTTTATTTACATTATTTTGTTGTTTTATTTTTAAATTTTCTTTAATATTGTAGAACATACTTTTGTTCTATCATCAATAGTTTCCGCAGCGCATACGACGAAAGACGTTTTAGGGCACTTTTTTACACCTTGGGTTACAGTTTTAGTAAGGATCCCTTATCTTTTCTAGCAATAAATATAGCCTATGTCACTCAGGGTGAAGTAGCTTTCCAATGGTGAAATAATTTTTGAAATCGGCTCAGTAGTTTTTGAGTTTATTCATTACAAACATACACACACTCAAAAATACAAATCTTTCCTCTTTATAATATTAGTATAGATTGATGGATTTAGCTTTTGGTTTGATTAAAAAATAAAGAAAGCAAAATATGTCGCATGAACTGAAAATGGTGCTTTTTTATCACAGGTAAGGCTTCGACTGTCAAGAGAGGAACATCCGCCGGTCGCAAGGTCGGTCTCATCGCCGCCCGCAGGACCGGAAGAATCCGTGGTGGCAAGACCGATACCAAGAAGGAGACGTAGACGTATTTTTATGCAAAATAAAATCTATAAATTCCATTCATGCTTATTTAACTGTTACTTAGTTTTTATACAATCCTTAATTTACCCGAAAGTTTCTCCATGGTAAGTATGTCTACAGGAAGCTAAAGAAGCTTCTCATAAAACAAGTGAGTTCATAAAACAAGTTTGATTAGTAAAGTCATTTACAGATACTACAGTAAATGAGTAACAACATATTATTATTGATTTTTTTTCTTCTAGGTTTGTTTACAACACTTCTGAAGGATATTATCTGCAATGACCACCATAGTTTTTGGCCAAATCCTGATGTTTGCTCAAGTTGCCTCTGGAGTAAAAGAGGTAACTATTTTTATTCATTCATTCTTTAATAATTAGGTCCAAATGGTGTGCGTGATCCTGGCAAAATGTTGTGCATTTGAGAGGTGAGACCATAACAAAGAATTAGTGTATCATGAACGAATTTTTGAAACTTGATTTTGCCAGGATAACGTTTCAAACGTTACTCCAGCATAATGTATTTTTCTCAAATAACTTTAAAACTACAATTCACACAAATTTTGCTATTATTAAACAAATTGGTCCTCATGATACACTAATTATTAGTTATGGTCTCACGTCTCAAATGCACAACATTTTGCCAGGGTAACGCACACATCCAAATGATTAAAGAGAACAGCTATAGATGATTATGAAGAATATGATTTTTTTCTTCTGGATAATGGTATTCTCTTACAGTGTTAATTGATACCCCTTTGTCATTACAAAGGGGTATCAATTGTGTTATCAAATCAAGAGGGTTTTTGACAACCTTTGGATGCATTCATCCAAAGGTTGTCAAAAACCCTCTTAGCGTTAAGACCGTCTATTATGTCACCCTTTGTAAAATTTCTATATTTATGTCTGTAATTAATATAGTGTACATAATAAATAAAGAGTATTCTATTTTACCTTTTTATAGGTCTAACAACACTGTAATTTTGTCTATGTATAATAACTATCTCGCTACTATCATAATAATATAACAACAGCAATAGGATATCTATTCAGTTTCTGTTCATGATGATTTTCACTTACCTACTCTGAAAAATCTTTGATTACACAAGAGGCTCTTTCTGAGGATTTACTCTATAAGTAATACATATTATCTTATTTATTTATTTACTAAACCTATTTATTATTCATCAGGTATCCTGAAGACTGACTGAGAGCAAGTACACGCTGAACAGCAATGCTTATTCATTGCATCATTATGCTGGTTGTATGTAGGCAGCAGCCATTGTCAGTTAATGAACATAATCATGGCAGACACCATAATATAGTAAGTAAAATTTCCTTTGGCTCACAGATCATGTTTTCGGGCTGAACACAGAATAAAATTTGTTATTTTTATCTGACACTAACATGAAACTTTTTTATATTAGTGAATAATGTAAAGATGTATAAATAATAAGTTCATTCTTTGAAACGGTTACAGTGACCTACTTTTTATCCTATCCTATTACAGTGTAACATTATGTTTTTTTCACTGCACAATCACACCGTAATAATTGCTGAAGTGGCATAATAATAAGTAATAACCATACCTTGCTACTATCATATAACAACAGCAATAGGATATCTATTCAGTTTCTGTTCATGATGATTTTCACTTACCTACTCTGAAAAATCTTTGATTACACAAGAGGCTCTTTCTGAGGATTATGTATTACTCTTTATGTAACAAATATTATTTTATTTATATATTTACTAAAACCTATTTATCATTCAGCAGGTATCCTGATGGCTGACCGCGCTGCAAGTAACTGATCAGCAATGCTATTGCATCATTGCGCTGCCGCTGGTCGTATGTAGGCAGCGGCCATATCGACCAATGGGCACCATCATGGCATACAACACAAGGGATAAATGACAATTCATAACCTAATGTGTATGTTTTAAAAATAAGTAAAGAAATCTATTGATGGAAACTCCTTGGTTTTTTTTAAAGTATCGTCTATAAAAGGGTTATTATTTTTTGCTCTTCAGTTTTTTCGGCGGTTTTATTTTTGTTGTTAAAAAGTTTTTGTTTTATAATTCTCTGTGGCTATAATCTTCTAATTGTTTGCCAAAGGGCAGGCATATTGTGGCACTGAGTAGAGTAATAATACACAACTCAGCATTCAAATCTGTGAGTAAACAATAAAATAATCACCCCTATTTTCCCACTTGGAAAAAAAATTCCAACCCTACGGGGGTTTGAATTTTTTTTCCAAATTTATATGGGACCAACTTTGGGGTATATACCCTTTCCAACAAAAAAAGAATGATCAAAATCGGACTACTCTGTAAAAAGTTATGCGTGGTCATCAAGGATATTTTAGTAAACAGACATGTTATGAGCGCGCAAATCGTGAAGAGAAGACTAGAAAACGTCCTAATTGGGACGTATTGCCTTTAGTCTGTGTCACGCACGTCTACGAGATAGACGGTGCGCGGTACTACGTAATTATCATCCAAAATGCCGTCTTGTGTATATAAAAGTGTACCAATTATGTTACCAAAGTTAATAAAACACAAGGGATCTCATACCACACAGAAGTACACAATATACTTTGATTTATTAATATATTTCAATTACCTATTTTCCTAATATTCTGATATTTGGAGGTTAGAAAAAAGAAAGAGATGGAAAATACATTTTTTGTCGTAAGAACGACAAGGATGCGTGCACTCCGGACATAGAATAAAAGTACAGATGCGAATATTAGGCAGTAAAGTCATCTTTACAGCAGAGTTCTAGTTTCCCTTTTAATAACTTTTCTTTATAATTTTGTTTGATATATTTAAATTATAATATAAACAAAAAAACTATAATTGATAAGTATACAACAGTTCGCCTCCATTCCTTCACGAAATAAAAAAGCTCTCTAAGAGACAGAAAAGAAATAAATTAAATCTTTTCGAAGGTGTATGATTTTGTTTACAATATATATATATATTTCTTCTTAAAACGTGTCCGTTACCCCAGCCAGATGTTGTCGAAAATGGTCATTTGAATCTTATAGATAATTAGTTTTGCGGCTTCTGTAATTGTTGCACACATTTTTAAATTTGTTGCGCTTATAGTTTTTTAATTATTTCACAAAAACATATCCTGCTGGCGTAACGTTACCGCAGCCAGACCTTTTTCTTTCTAATGGGAGTATTTAAATAAATACTAGTTATAAAATTAGTTGTCTATATGAAGTAAATGTTGTGCCTTATTTTGTATTTGTTCTTTCTTCGGTTGCGAAGTTATTCGAGATTTTGCTGGGGTAACGTTTTTGGTTTTGCTAGATCTTTGAAACGGTTAAGCGGATTCTTATCATATTTTGTACATGACTTCTTAGGAATTAGTTTAAATTTGTTCTGCAATAAAAAAACCAAAATAATGCATAGCTTAAAGGTTATTTCATTAAATAGAAAAACACTTCAATTGGTCCCAGCACTCTCAATAAGAGGTTTAAAGACTTACTTTAAACGTTATTTTGAAGCTTGTAATTGCCTTCAAATGTATGTGAAGTTTCATTAGTATCCTGTAAGTATTTAACAAGCTATGATGATATTCAGTTCTTCACGAGCACGGCCATGATGCGCGCGGTGTTATTTGGCCACTGATAAGCCTGTTTATGGATATATGAACTGAATGTTATGTCAATAATTAGTTGTTTAGTTCAGTTGTATATCAGTAAAATTTCAGCGTAATACATTGGATAATTAATGAGATAATACGATTAAAGTCATTAGGAAGTGAATGACCGTGGTAACCCGACCAAGTTTAGGTGGTTACGAAAAAGCGAAAACGCAGAACATTATGCTACCTTCTAAAATATGTAGGATAGTGTTACAAATTTAGTACAGACATGTACACAAGTTTAAAAAAAACTACATGTTTATTAAAGAATTTTTATTAACAGGTAAAATAATCAATTCAATTGAACTTTTAAAGTATTAATGGCTTCACCCGCATAATATGTTGACAACGTATACACAAAAACCTAGCTTCCACTTGAATCGGTCTATCTATTAAAAAAAACTGCTTCAGAATCCGTTGCGTAGTTTTAAAGATCTAAGCAAACAGGGACAGACCACGGGAAGCGACTTTGTTTTATAAGTACTATGTAGCGAAGGATAAATATGTCGTTATCATTGTCAAGAATTCCAGTCCAGGTAATAACTAAGTACGAAAAAAAGAAAATAATAAGTAAGTTCCTAAATTCAAATATTTAAGCCTTAAAAAAAATACAGTTTTAGATAAGTACCTAACAAAATGTACTAATAATAATTTTGCTACTATTTCTGTAGTTACATTATGCAAGCTTACCTTGTTCGTGAATTCATCAAGCAACACTCACCATAATTATGATCATCAATAGAAGCACTCCACATTAACAGTAATTCGCCACACGTATTAAATAGCTCTCACGCACTCGATAAATATTTGCAAAAACAGGAAACGGAACTACGGAAGCGCACGCGCACTCTACAAGATGAATTATGTGATTATGGAGCATGTTTAGTGCGTTATGCAAACAATGAATTACCCCTTCACCCCACCCCTCCCGCGTCCCACCGAACACGTGTTATCGGTGATTTTTGATAAGTATGTGCAACTGGAAGATAATAATAATATTTTCATAGTACAGATATTATTATGTATTTAACAGTGTACGCGTCTGTACCGAAATTGTAAGGTGTATTATACTAAACATTTCAAAAGATAGCATAATGTTCTACGTTTTCGCTTTTTCGTAACCACCTAAACTTGGTCGGGTTACCACGGTCATTCACTTCCTAATGACTTTAATCGTATTATCTCATTAATTATCCAATGTATTACGCTGAAATTTTACTGATATACAACTGAACTAAACAACTAATTATTGACATAACATTCAGTTCATATATCCATAAACAGGCTTATCAGCGGCCAAATAACACCGCGCGCATCATGACCGTGCTCGTGAAGAACTGAATATCATCATAGCTTGTTAAATACTTACAGGATACTAATGAAACTTCACATACATTTGAAGGCAATTACAAGCTTCAAAATAACGTTTAAAGTAAGTCTTTAAACCTCTTATTGAGAGTGCTGGGACCAATTGAAGTGTTTTTCTATTTAATGAAATAACCTTTAAGCTATGCATTATTTTGTTTATTTTATTGCAGAACAAATTTAAACTAATTCCTAAGAAGTCATGTACAAAATATGATAAGAATCCGCTTAACCGTTTCAAAGATCTAGCAGAACCAAAAACGTTACCCCAGCAAAATCTCGAATAACTTCGCAACCGAAGAAAGAACAAATACAAAATAAGGCACAACATTTACTTCATATAGACAACTAATTTTATAGCTAGTATTTATTTAAATACTCCCATTGGAAAGAAAAAGGTCTGGCTGCGGTAACGTTACGCCAGCAGGATATGTTTTTGTGAAATAATTAAAAAACTATAAGCGCAACAAATTTAAAAATGTGTGCAACAATTACAGAAGCCGCAAAACTAATTATCTATAAGATTCAAATGACCATTTTCGACAACATCTGGCTGGGGTAACGGACACTCTTAAAACGTGTTTTATTTTTCCCCTACCGACCTTTTAATAGTGTTTATTCGTTTCATAGGCACAAATCCCGACTGCAAATTCTGTACACGCGGTTTGTACTTTCTGCGTAGTTAATTTGTTAGTCTATGATGCCAACGTGCGGTGATTGGTGGCCCGAATAATGTTTGTGTACATTCACGTGCAATTGACAACATCTAGCTGTCACTTTTTTTCTTATTGGTTTTATTGAGCTATCCTTTTTCTATCCTTTTTACTTGTGGTGAAATGTAAAATGAATGAAAAGTGTGTATGTGTGCTGCCTCTCGGCGCGGAACACTTTTTTCTGTTGTTTTGTAAGTGTATAACATATCTGTTTACTAGAATATCATTGGTGGTCATACATAAAAAGAAAAATAGGTACACGTCGAATTGAGAACCTCCTCCGTTTTTTTCCTTCGATTAACAAAGACCAAATCTTGCTGAAGAACTAGAATAGACCCATCTAAAGCTGAGAGTCGTCAGGTCTCGCCAGAAGATTTTGTGACAGGTGACTAGAACAAGTCTGGTCTTGAAAAGGCTTCAGTACCATAGACCTCGGTCATAGTGTAGTACATTGCCACAGTATTACTGTATTACAATATTTCCTACAGTAGCGCGACGAATGTACTTGCGCAGAGCAACGGAGGGGAACTCGCGGGGGGTTGGGCGGCGCGGTCCGCGTACCGCAAACACGCTTAGTTTGCGGTACGGAGCGCGAAGGGCAGACTCGGGCGTGTTTTTTGTGTAATAATTTTATCATACTTACATATTCTATAATGGTGCGCACAAACTGTTCTGTGTATGGATGTAAATCGACATCGAAATCTCAGTAGATGAACACAAATGTTTAGCAATGATTAACTACGCGTCATATTATTCTGACGAACCAACAACAAGTAATTTTTACTTACGTAAACGTGCTTACAATACTATGCATGATACCTTTGGTGTACTACAGGTACCTCCAGCTGATTTAGTTGAATACTGTAGGTACTAAACTGCAAGCCTGTTTTAAACAAAATTTCCACTCGTTTGTTGGAAACAATATTTTAGATAGATTATTTGAAATACTAAGTACCTACTGTAGAATTTAAATCACAGCCATGTTCATGTTTTCCTCATTCTTTTCTTATCAGATTGTTCATCCGAATGCGAATACATTACGTAGTTAAATTTTATAATAGACAATTAAGAACATCCAAAAATAAAGTGTCACGTAAATATTTAGCAGTGCAACATAATTATGTAAATATATATTTATGGATAAAAAAACTTGAGAGGTGTCAAGGGACACCCGGATGGAACGAAGTTCAAAGAGAGAGAGAGAGACAGACAGAGAAACACGCGCAAACCGCACGGCTTACAACTATAGCAAAAAGTGTCGTTCCAACTTTTGGTCTTAATTTTTTCCGTCTAGCCCCCTTTCGCAACGCGCGATAAGGAACTTCGTTCCAATAATTAGATTAGATTCAATAATCACAATTATTTTGAATGTACATTTGAATAAATAATTACATCATAATAGTAATAATCATAATTGTTTTATTTCCCATTTGGTGACAACCCTAGCATATTCGCATGTGACAGCGTAAGTGCCTACACTGGCGGCGGCATTGCGCGACATCAAAGGCGTTGCGCTACTGTAGGAAATATTGTTATACTGTGACATTGCTTTATATGGGATTTATAGAGAGAGTAGGGAGATACATGTGTCCAGCCAGCTTGAATTCAGGCTGGCTGGACATTAAGTTTTTATTGATTTCCCTTACTTATGACGCCATAAATCAAACGTTATTACTGTTACACATTGCGTCACTAAATGTTAGTAAAGGAACCATATTCGAAAACCCTCCCGTTATTGAGATTCGGAAGTGCCAGCCAGAAGTTTAATACGTAAATTCAAGCTTTTGATTTTTGCATTTTTCTACTAAACCGCTGTACGTATAACAAAACCTTTAACCTTTTCACCGCCAAGCACTTCTATAGAAGTTCGGGATTTTCGTGCCACCAGCGCCACAACTTCTATAGAAGTTGTTCATTTTAACTATCTTATTAAAATAAATTTACTGTGATTAAAAGCTTTGTTTCATAAGATAGCACTGTCTACTACCCTGTTTTTTATTTTTCTACACAAAATAAGCCCTAGTTTGTCCTAAAATCGGCAAAAACAGAAACTCCGAATTTTATTACTTTCCTCAGAACGCCAATCACTTCATATCAAGTTGGCCAGTGATGTGCCGTGAAAGGTTGATTTCACCATTGAAATATTTATAAATACAGAAAGTTACGAATATCGAAAACAATTTGAGGTCAATAAAATATGAACTTAGTTATCTACTTCATTACAAAGGATAGTAGATGAATTTCGACCTTCAGGTAGATGCCGATACGTAATTATAAAGTTGTTACCAATTCTTGTCGATAGTTATTTTCCCATCTCTACAAAACAATTGGTCGTCTATGCCCCTGTGCGCCACCGAGTGCCACGAACTACTATAGAAGTTGGTCAGTGACGTCATAGGCGTGCGGCTGTCAAGGTCACTTTGGCATAGTGCAGCACAAAATCGGATTCGCGCGCACGCATCTTTCTTTCTTTCACTACGAAACAAATAGAAAAATGAGTGAAGAACTTGATTCGGACGAACTTTAAACGTCGTGGGTTTTTTCAAAATTTTTAATTTTGATTAATTTTATTTCTGACTTTTTAGAGAGCATATACGAATTGTAATTGCTGATGAAAACCACATTTAAATCGGACAATTCGTTTTAATATTATTGCAATATTATTTTGCACTAATATTGTAGCGCCCTCTAGTGAGTTACAGCCATGACACCTATCTAAGAACATGAACTCATCAAACACAAACCTATTATTGAAAACCGCATCAAAATCGGATCATTAGTTTAGAAGATAGGTGGGAACATTACTTTGCACAAACACACACACACAAACACACAAACATCTCTCACCCTAAACGCATATACCTGCTCCGTTCCGTCGTGGGTAAATAGAGAAACGCAATTAAAAATTCTGCCACTTAGATACCTACGGTAAAAAACGTTGACTGAAGTTATTAAAAAAACACAGGAATAAACAAAAATAGAAGAAAGAAAGACCATAGACCCCATCCCTGATCAGAATCGAATTCAACGTGCCCTCAGTGCCAATAACTTGATATGAAGTTAAAGAATGAGATCATGAAACAAATAGAGATGTACCCCATTCCTTATAGTTCTAATTGAGTTATGTATTAGTTTCTTTGATACTCATAATTTATACTGTTTTTTCTTATTAAGGATACTGTGAAATAAAATAAATCTGGAAATATTTAATCAGTTTTTATTTATATTCGTAAAATCAACTTTAAATCTTAACTTTACGCGTACAAATCTTATTCATCGATATGACGATATTCCCATCACTACTGTTTACTGTATATTTAGTTATACATTTATAGCTTGGCGCTCGGCGAGGCATTGCGTTTTGTGTACGTTGGCGGCGAAAAGGTTAACTAGATGCCTGTTAAAAATTTATGTAACGCCCGTTGATATGCAAAAAGTCGTCAAATTCACTTCCGAGATTGAGAGACCAGCGAAAAGAGGTTTTTCAAGCTGGCTGGACACGTTTTCGATCGATTATCTAAGATTCTGTAGCGTTACAAATCTATATAATTCAAAGTCCTGACTGACTGACTGATAGATCAACGCACAGCCTAAACCGCTGGTCCTAGAGACATAAAATTTGGAGGGTGTGTTCTTCGTGACGAGTAGGCATCCACTAAGAAAGGATTTTTCGAAATTCCATCCCTAAGAGGGTGAAAAGGGGGGAATTCGTTTGTATGAAAAATCTTATTCCTTGAGTTAATAAACTTGAAACTTGGCACGAATACTTATCTAAATAAATTATGAAGATAGTCAGTTTTTTTTCTTCTAAACTACCCCATATTAAGGGATTGGGGGGTTTCAAAGGTTGTATGGAAGAATTTTAGCGCGCAGTCCGATTTACTCGAAACTCAGTATTTATACCTAATATTGAAAGTAAAGAATAATGTGTATCAGGGTTTTTTGAAAATCTACCCCTTTTTTTTTTTTTTGTGGATGGGAAATCATCAAATGACCCCTCCCGCTCTGGGTGGAGCAGAAGGGAGTGTCAGACTCTTACTGACTAAAACCCACCCGTGTTCCTTCCTTAGCCCTTTATGTTCCAGGGCAGCGGTAAACCCTTTCGGATGTTCCCGCTACCCTGGCAGGCTTCGGCCCTGTGGGGCCCCGTCACTTTGCTGACATCTCTTTGAGGCGCGTGTGGAACACGAACACGCCGTCCGGCACGGGCCTAGTCCTGATCGGACGGAGAGCTACCCATTACTCTCCGCCCGCAGGCCCGCGCCTACGGTGGCCGGGAGTCGTTACGCGGCTCCCGACGCCCGGAGCGTCTCCCGCGGCGGCTGAGGCGCGAGGTGCGCAAGGTGCGTTCCCTCGCCCACCCCGCCACCTCCTTCGCTAGCATGACTGCTTCGCAGAAGGAGGTGACTGCCTCCCACTCCCTCTCGCCCCGGACCATGGCTTGAACCAGGGCCGGACGCGAGAGGTCGCCGCCGCTGCCGATCGCCTCTACGAGGACACGGCGGTGCTCTGCCCAAGCAGGGCAGACCTCCACCGTATGCTCCACCGTGTCCTCTGGGCGATCCTGACAGTGGTGACACCCGGGCGTCTCCTCCCGCCTGATGATGTGCAGGAACCTCCCGAAACATCCGTGTCCGGAGAGGACCTGCGTCAGGCGGTAGGTGAGAACGCCGTGACGTCTCTCTAGCCACTCCTCAAAGAGGGGCCTTACCGCCGCTATCGTGGCGTGCCCTGCGCTGGGTTGCGATAGTCGCTCCTTCCACGCCACCATGAGATCGCGCCGGAGGTTCGTCCGCTCCGCCGCGGTTTGCCGCGGATGCGGAGTTTCCCCCCGGCGTAGTGCCTCCGCGCGCCAATCATAAAGGCGCGTGAGGACTATCGCCTCCAGATCCCATGGTGGCAGACCGGCAAGGAGGCTTGCTGCCTCGCCCGAGATCGTGCGGTAGCCCCGGATCAGCCTTACGGCTACCACCTTTTGGGGCGCGTTCAGGTACTGTGCGGCTCGAAGCCGCAGTGAACGCGCCCATACCGGGGCCCCATATAGGGCCATGGACCGCACGACCCCCGCGTAAAGCCTCCGGCAGGAGGCGTTTGGCCCCCTCAGGTTGGGCAAGAGCCGCTTTAGGGCGGCCCCGGCCCGTTCCAGTTTGGGGGCCAAACGTCGGAAATGCTCGACGAAGTTCCATCGGCTGTCGAGGACGAGACCCAGGTACCTCATCGTGGTCTCGACGCCGATGTGAACCCCTCCTACCACTAGTTGGGATCCCGGAGGTGGCCCGTACCGAGGCCCATGAAAGGACATGGCCTCGGACTTGTGCAATGCCACCTCGAGACCCAACCGCCGGATCCTTTCCACGACTATAGCAACCCCGCGTGTCATCGCGTCGGCCGCCGCCTGATGCGACCTCCCCTGCGCCAGGACCAGCGTGTCGTCAGCGTAGCAAACTACGCTGACGCCTTCAGGGAGGTCGGCCCGCAGCACCCAGTCGTAACCGATGTCCCACAGGAGCGGCCCCAGAACCGATCCCTGTGGGACACCGCACGACATCTCTCGCCGGTTCCAGTTCCCGTCGCGACCGGGGTAGATGACGGCTCTGTCCGTCAGATACGCCCCGACTACTCGACGGAGGTAGGTCGTCACCCGGTGATACCGGAGTGCCTCCCCAATGCAGCTCCAATAATGTGTATCAGGGTTTTTTGAAAATCTACCCCTGACGGGCTGAAATGGGGTAGTCAATTTTTCAGGGGAGGATTTTACTGCATGGCTTGATTAACTTGAAAATTAGTATAAATAATCTTTGAGTCAAGTTATGAATACATACCAAACGATTTTTTTTTAATTCCACCCCTGTGGGGTGAAAAGCCCCGATACAGTTTTAATATGAAAAATCTTCTTCATTAGGTTAATAAACTTGAAACTTTTCAAGAATACTCGCCTAAGTAAGTAATAAAGTTTATCATTATAAGTTTTTCAAAACTACCTCTCAAAGAGGGATATAGGGGTGTTGAAGTGTGTGTGGAATAATATGAATGCGCGGTCAGATTAACTCGAAACTCAGTGTTTATACTTAAGACCAAAAATAAAGAGTGACATGTATCTGGGTTTTTCGAAAATCTACCCCTGACGGGCTGAAATGGGATAGTCAATTTTTCAGGGGAGGATTTTACTGCATGGCTTGATTAACTTGAAAATTAGTATAAATAATCTTTGAGTCAAGTTATGAATACATACCAAACGATTTTTTTTAAATTCCACCCCTGTGGGGGTGAAAAGCGGGGATACAGTTTATATGAAAAATCTTCTTCATTAGGTTAATAAACTTGAAACTTTTCAAGAATACTCGCCTAAGTAATAAAGTTTATTTATCATTGTAAGTTTTTCAAAACTACCCCTCAAAGGAGGATATAGGGGTAATCAATCCGCGCAATCAATTTCTGGAAGAAATTGATTGCGCGGTCCGAGTAACTCGAAACTCAGTATTGATACTTTTGACAGAAAATAATTAATAATAAGTATGTAAAGTTGTCGAAAATGTACCACTGACGGGACAAAAAGGGGTAATTCATTTTTTAAGGGGAGGATTTGAACTTGAAACTGTATGTTACATTTTCACGCCTAAACCACTGAACTTGTGATTTGGCATAGAGATAGATGGCATCCTGGGGAAGCACATATATTTTATCCTGTTAGCACGTTCCCGTGGGATAATTTCCGACATCCACGCGGGCGAAGCCGCGGGCAGAAGCTAGTGTTACAATAAAATTCCTCCCCACATACTCCCAACTGAATGAAACTAAATTTAAATCTTGTATTAAACGCACACTATGTATCCAATTGCTGGCAAAAATGCTTGGCTCAAAACAGCACCCTAATTACGTAACACACGATCAATCGGAATCGCGGTTTCATTTTGACCGTTCAACAACATTCATTGCGTTATTTACGTGTTGAGCAGGCAAATTTTTCGAACTTATGAAGCAATGGATTAGCAATTTGCTTCAAAATGATTCCGATTGATTCCGTGTTACGCAATTAGGGTGCCGTCCTGCTCCACAGGGGCGCATAAACTAATTAGCATTCGCCAACATTGTTGGAGCTGCTGAACATTGGAAAAAAACAATCTTTGCATTGTATAAATTCAATTGCTTAGTATTGTATAATTGCATAGCACACGTGGGAGCACTATGTACTTACTATAAAGCTACCATTTACTGGGTAGGTACGTCTTTCATTGACTTGAATGTGCCCTGGCGGCTGTGAGTATGTCATGCATGCTCACTCTAATGTCTCGCTGGTGGTGGCGTGTGTGTTGGATCATTAAGTTCCCTCCAAAATGGTTGAGCTGAATGGTGCTGATCCATACGTCATGTTCGTGAACGGGTGCCGTCAGTAGGGACTGGTCATCTCTTAGCTGCCACGGCTTATTTTAATTTTTAATTTCTGAATTGCTTTTATGTTTTCTATAACGGACGTTTTTAACGTGCACGTAATTTCTAAGTACATCGTTCTCACATGGTTAATTTCAACACGAATGATGTAGGTAATCAAATATTTTGTAAAAATTTTATGATCTAAAAGAGTGTCCGTGGAGTTTCTAGCCCGTTCTTCTCCATAGGTCCCTACGCTTTGGAATGGGCAACTAGCTTCATCTTTTTGACTGACCGACCCTTTGACAATTCAGAAGTGCCTGTAATTGGTTTAGTTGGTTGGTTGGTATAATTAAAAAAAAATGTATTTAAGTAGTTTATCAGCCATCTTGTTACCATAACACAAGCATTAGGTTGCTTAGCTTGGGACTAGATGGCGCTGTGTGAAATGTCCAGGGATATTATTATTATTATTATAGTTGAATTAAATGATTTGAGTTTGAGTTTGCAGAATACTCTACTTTTGGCACCTACTTCGAGGTAATAAAAACAAACTCGATTCTAAAATTGGGTTTAAAGAACTTTATTTCTCATAAGAACTTACTAAATAACAGTTCGCTTAGAATGAGATACAAGTGATTATAACTAGGTAGTAGGTATTGGTTACCTCTAGGGCGTTGGAGATATAATAACTTATATATAATAACTTATGTTACTACATTCGAAATAACATGAAACAGAATGTACACTCTGTGTCATGTCATCTCCAATGTAGTTATGTATTGCCTTAATCTGCGTTTAAATGTGTTTATACCGTCACATTTTTTTACATCCTCCGGTAAACTATTGAACAGCCGTGCTCCCTCAACCAATATTGTTTTTTTGCCATAATTAGTGCGAGCTTGCTCTGGTTGTAACTGGATTTTGTTTTTATTCCTTACGTTGTATGTTATATTTTTTCTATGTAGTTGTATGTTTGATTGAACAGATTTGGTGATGATTTTTTTAATAAGGATACAAGTGTAGTATTTGTAAAGATGAGTAATATTGAGCAGTTTGGTTTTTTTGTATAGTATTCTTGTCGGAGTTAAATAATGATAGTGAAATAATGTTTTTATAATTTTGTTTTGTGTTCTTTGTAGTGGGTCTAGGTAAGTTTTCGCGGCTGACCCCCATAGTTCAACTAAATATTCAAGATGTGATTTAACCAGAGAGTTATATATTATTTTACGTACTTTTTTTGGTATGCAGTTTGAGACTTTACGTAATGCTGCCAGTAATGACATTAACTTTGTTTTGATATGGTTGATGTGAAGTTTCCAAGTAAGTTTGTCGTCTAAATGTAATCCTAGATATTTTTCATAGGTTGATCGTTTGAGAACTTCTTTATCTATTGTGAGTGGTGTGAACTCTGGTAACGGTTTGTTTTTGGCACAAAAAATCATAAAAGATGTTTTTGCGGCGTTAATAGTTAGTAGATTATATTTTAGCCATTCGTTGAGCAGGTCAAGGTCGTTTTGTGCGGCTGTTATATTGTGATGAATAGATTTATTAAAGTAAAATAGACATGTGTCATCTGCGTATAAAGTTAAGTGCCCTTTAAGCCCTATTTTAGTGATGTTATTAACATAGATTAGAAAGAGTAATGAGCTAATAACCGATCCTTGGGGACAGCCATACGTAATGTTTTGGACGGAGCTAGCGAAATTGTCTAATTTAACTACTTGCCTCCTATTTTGTAAATATGATGTGAACATATCGAGGGCGCTGCCTGTGATACCTATATTATTTAATTTCTGGATGAGCTTTTGATGACTTACTGTATCAAACGCTTTTTTTAAATCAATAAAAATCCCTAAAACAACATTTTTTTCATCAATACTTGTTTTTATTTTTGTTATTAAGTCTACTGCAGCTGTTAGAGTGCTTGACTTAGCTCGAAAGCCATACTGTTGGTCTATCAAGAAATTCTTATCATTTAGGTATTTACTAAGACGATTATATAGAACTCGCTCGAATATCTTTGATATCACTGGTAGGACTGACACCGGCCTATAGTTACTCGGATCAGTCCTACCTCCTGATTTGTAAATAGGACTGACCCTAGCAATCTTAAGCGTGTCGGGAAAAATACCTTGTGATAAGCACATGTTTATACAGTCAGTTAATCTCCCAATTATGATAAGTTTTAAACATTTTATCGCTTTAGTGCTGATGCCATCTAGGCCTGTGCTTGTGTTGCTGTCCAGGTCATCAACAATTCTAGATATCTCATCTGTACTACAGGGGGGAAGCTCGTTTAGTGTTATGTTATGTGTGTAATTATCATCGTACATAAAAATATTACCGGTGTTTATATGGTATGTGATGGGTATTTTGTTAGCTAGGTCTGCGCCTATTGATGAAAAGAATGTGTTAAATAAATCACATATGTCATTACCTTCTGTAATCAGGCCTGAGTTCGACATTAGTTTAGGGGGGGCATGGCTGTTGTCCTTAATTTTATTTAACGCCAAATTATTTATAAGGTCCCACATTTTCTTCGGTTGATTGTAATTAATTTTAAATAAGTTAAGGTAGTATTTCTTCTTTTGTGTCTTGATTAGGTTTATTACTCTTTGTTGTTCTTCGTTGAAGTTTTTCATTAGGTCTTCGTTTTTTGGATGTGATTTTGTTTGTTGCCATAGTATGTTTCGTGAGTTTATTGAATCGATAATATCTCGGTTTATCCAGTCTTTTTGTGGTAGGTTTAATATTTTTGTTTTGTCTATTTTACTCTTATTGACTTGTTCCGAAATAAATCTCTCCAGTAAATTATAGTCATTATCTTCATTGCTGTAGGTAGCTGTTAGAGCGCAGTTATATAACTTTGTGTAATCCAGTGCTTTGTAATGTTTTTTCTTGTTTATTTGCAGCTCCAGTCTGCCTATTTCCAGAAATATTTGTTTGTGATCTGATAGACTCGATTCCACTATAGACATGCTGAATGAATGGTTGCTTATATTTGTACATATATGGTCCAGTATAGTGTTTGTTGTATGAGTTTCACGTGTGCTGTATAGTCTATTTATATTATTTAATATTTCGTAACCAGTTTCTTTTATTTCATTTAGGTATTTTGTGCCTTGATTGTCCTTGTTCAGGAGGTCTATATTGAAGTCGCCAAACACTATTGTTCTTCTTCGTTGTTCTAATTGCGAGGTGTACGTTTCTAAGAAGCTATTTATATTTGACTCACCAGGTTTGTATATTACTCCTACGTTCAGCGACAACTTCTCTATGTATATCCATAAGTAGTGGTTTTCATGTTCACATAAGTCTTCTGTTGGTTCGTACTTTATACTGTTGTGCACGTATATGGAAACGCCACCGCCTTTGCGATTTTGCCTGTAGTTGTAGACATGGCTGTAGTTTGGTAATTGGTATAATTTTGCGTCGTTTTCTGACGTAATCCAAGTCTCGGTAAATATTAATAAATGAACGGTCCGTGGAATTGATTTTAATATGCATTTAATCTCATCTAGTTTGCCAGTTTTCCGTATGCTACGTAAGTTGGCATAGAAGAATCTTAACGACGACGGGTGAAGTGGAATGTCTTCGTAGTTTTTTGCTAAATGATGGCTTAGTCTACTCGTATGTTTTGTATTTAGTATTGGAGCAGTCACTGGTTTTTTTGGTAGGTTTTGTTTTCAATGATGGTTGGTGTTCCTTTAATATATTTAATGATAATGTTATTTTCGCCGTTTGATACACGTTTGTTGAATTCCTCCCTCAAGGACTGTAAATATCGTTTTTGTGCTGGAGTTTGGTCAGAGTAAATGTTTATATTCTCAGGTACTTTTTTCTTATTCTTTAGTAGGTATCTCGGAGTTTCTGAGTCGCTGAAGCAAGCTTTTATAGGCCTGTTTTTATCTGGTACATATTTTCCTAGTCTAATGGTTTTAATCGGCTTAGGACAATCCTCATAAAGTGCTAACAATACTTTCATGACTTCATCGTTATCGTAATTTCTCCTCGAGTTGAAATCTTTATTGTTTTTTTCCAATATACCCACAACTACAATATTTTTTTCGCGTTCGCATCGGTCCTTGAGTTCAAGGATGAGGTCTTGGTGACTTAAGACGGGCGATTCCGATGATGTACTTTTTATATTATGTTGTTGATCGTTAATCTGGGATATTTCACTTTCTATTATTTGAATTTTATTTTCGATTTCGGTATTTTTGCATTTAATTTGTTCTATTTCGTTGCTTATTTGCTCAACTCTTGGTGCAAAATTCTCTGCTGCTGATTTTACTGTCTTTATTTCAATTTTTATCTCTGATATTTCCTCTTGTATGCGGTTTAGGTTTTGGTTTTGAGTTTCACCAAAGTTCTCCAAGAAGTTCATCATATCTTTACGGAAGTCATCAAAGTCCTTTTTGTAGTCTGTGTCCTCAGTGCGCTCCTTTCTTTTTCTTATGTTTACGTTTGTGTGGAAGTCACTATTATCGCCGTGGGTGGATAAGTTTGGTACGGACCCGCCGGCGCTTCCGCTACCGCTTATCAATAGCGCATTAGGCGTTGGCGGGGTTCTGTGCATTGTGTCGCGCGAGCAGGTTTTGCGTATGCGTGAGAGTAAGACGAAAAATAGCAGCGGCTCTCTTTACTCGCGGGGGTGAGCGGTGCTGCGCACTCGCAGATGTATAACGTCGTGCACTAACACAAGGTTTTTATATAATAGGCACTATAGCAAATTTGACTTTAACACCACATTCACAAGACTGACTTTTGGGAGTTGCGATTTTAGTAAAATTATTATATTTTTCGATAATCAACTAACACGTCTGCTTCCAACAGCGCTAGAGGCGCAATTCCAAATTAGTAAGTAGTTCATGATTTTTTTATTAGACTTCCAAATTCAAATCAAATTATGTACCAGCGGGGTCATAATGAAACTCAGTACAATATTATTGCCTGACTAGAGCCTAGATCTATGGCTTGCTTAAGGAGGTTTTCATTTATTTCACTCCATGTTAAGAGCCTCGAAAAGTTACCGTAGCACACTGCAAAATCTTGGCTTGCAAGATTTAGGAATAAAGAATGAGAGGAGTACTCCTCTCATTCTTTATAACAGGGTACTATTCTAGGGTGGACCTAGAATACTTCCCTAAGGTACGCCTATCATTCCAAACCAGTGTGGTGTGAAACAGTGTGAGCATAACAGTTAAAACGTCATGCATTTTATTTCAACAAATTAATAGGGGTGTTTGGAAGGTTATTTTTTTTTTTATATTTGCATAGTAAAACGGCCCAAATGTTACAAGCAACACTTTTATTAAAAATTATTTACACTTAAGTACCTAGTTTTTGTACTATCAATTACGGTAATTGGTATAATTAAAAAGATTCATTCTTATGAACTAAACCATCCATGCTGAATTCCGATAAATCTATGTCACTTTCATCTTTAGCTGCAACCCTCATGGGTTTGGGTTTGACAAATGTTTTGTGATTTACGACTGGTACACTTTCAGAGTCGTCTAGGATTGAGCTGCCGAGACTAGTGTTGCTGCCAGTAATGCTGGCAGCTTTGGCCATCGAACCAGCCAGAACATCAACAGCTCCGACAAGCGGGGCCGTAGGAGTATCGTTACGTCGTGCCAGCTGAGATTCTATCTTTTCTTTTAATTCTGCAATCTTTGGGCTAGTGGTGCGGGTTATATTTTGTATTTTTGTGTCATTTCTTAGAGGTTCGTTTTCAATGCTGTAAAGAAAACAATGCATTTAATATGTGGATGAAGGATAATCGAGATTTACACTCGTGTAATGCAATTGCCAATTAGCACTGTAAGGGCTGATTTTTCAATCACCTGACAACTCTCGAAAAAGTTATTTGGCAACAAGTTATCAGATGATTGAAAAATCAGCAGGGTTGTTTTTGCCAATGCCAGATAATTATACCCGAAGAATAATAATTTTGAATTTTTGACAGTTCTTCCATACAAAATCTGTCAGACGTCAATTTTTATCTATGAAATTGTTAAAATTACCCGTCGGTTAAAATCAAACAACATACCTGGAAATGTCCCATTCTTCAGCATCGAGGTTCACTATTCCTAGTTCATATTTTTCGTTACCATCGCTTTTCTCCGTAATGCTTTGAGACGGAGATGCACTCACTGATTTCATCTGAATTGCATCCATATCGAATATTACTTTCTTTTTATTCAAAGACGATGCTGAAGACGCATTTTTCAGAACACTTTTCGTTTGTTTTGTTGTATTTTGGGTGTTGTTACCCAAAAAATGCTTTTTTACTGGAATACCCAATAGTGATTCGACATCATCACTGCTGTCTTCATTGTTTCTAGCTGGTGGACTTTTAGTAGTCCCATTTGAATTTGAAGAACGTTCAATTAAACTTGTAGCAGATTGTGTGCGCAGCAAGTTATCATCACTAATGGTATATTTTTTGACGGTGTGATTATAATCAGCACCAGCGGATGCAGGTCTCCGTGCTGGGGACTTAATCAAGCTCTCAATAGATTTTGATGTCTGTTGTACAGTAGTGGTATTATAATATTTATGATCGCTTTCATCAGATCCATCTTCGGAACTAAGAACAGGTACTTTTTGTAGTGCTTTAGGAGAATCGTGGTCAGAATACTTGACTTTACCATTAGTGTCCTCCTTAGCCTGATTGTCGGAACGTGTAGTCACATTTAATGAGCTACGCGATACGTTTTGTGTGATATTAAATGCCTTGAACGGACTACGCGTGGCCGCAACAGGACTATTAGTTGCGGATCCCGGCGGCGTTTTCAATAAAGTCATGGCGCGCTTTGCTACTTCAGCATTCAGCAATTTACGCTTATTTTTTTCATTCGTATCGTTCATTTTCACCAATGATAATGCTTTTGTTTTGACATTAGAAATAACAGTTGTCAGGTTTTTAAAAGGTTTTGATGCTTTTGTTGGAGATATGTATTCCTGCATTTGGGGAATGTCCTTTTTCAAGTCGGTTGTACTGGAATCCAAGTACGCCAGAATTGTATGTCTCACTTTTTCATGAGCGGAATTTTTCTGAAATATGCGCAGTAATATTAAACATCTCATTTGGTAGGTCAAAGTTATAGGGTAAAGATTTATATATTAGAACTAGTACCTTAGCTTTCAGTTCTTGCTGCTGGTGTATTTGTAATCTTTGTTTTTGGAAGACACTTCGAGGTAATCTAGGTTTGAGTGGGTCCACGCCAGCTGACACTAAGCGACTATTTACTTCTTCGGTTATCTTCGCTCTTACTACTTTCATCGGACTGTAATCGCATGCAGAAACTACGTTAATTCCATATGTATCATACCGTAATGAATAGATAGGCCAAGTCTTAGTTTTACATTTGGTTCGCTAATAAGACATAGCTCAACAATAATTGTTGAGATAATTATGATAAGACTAATTATTAGTCTTCAATAGCAAATCTGCCGTACTAGTCTATTACCTATCTCAATCAATCTGCCTAGCCTATTCATGGTAAAAGGCTATATAGTATAACTAATATTAATAGTAACGCATCTTTCAGTGATTGGGCTACCATTGGTATTCATAAAAGTAGAACGCGGCTTTATGAACTGTACAATGAAAGGTATTATGTTAACACTGATGAATTTAATTTGTATGTTAGAAATTATTCAAAATTATTTAAAAAAGTTTGTTATATGGCCAAGTCACGTTATTTGGGTTCAAAGATTAAAAACAGCAGTAATGTAATTAAAACGACCTGGTCTATTATTAATAGTGAAGCGGGAAGATCTAGTAACCGAAATACTGACTACAGCCTGTCTATTAATGACAACATAATAAAATCAGACTCACAAGTCGCCGAGGCATTTGAAAATTTCTTTTCAGATATTCCCGTTTCAACTACTAAATCCCTAAACTCATCACCTTCTGTTGCTGAGTCTTTGCTTAAGGAAAATGTTAATGGTTGCGATTCGGAATTTCATTTTGAACATATTACCTGTAGAGATATAATTAAAACCTTTCACACTTTAAATGTTAAAAAGACTGCAGATCTGTGGGGTAATTCTGTAGAAGTTGCTAAGTCTATTATTGACATTGTAGCACCTACTCTAGCTCTTATTTTTAATAGTTGTATTAACAGTGGGGAGTTTCCTGACCTAATGAAAAATAGTAAAATAATACCTTTGTTTAAATCAGGTAGTACATCAGACCCTACAAATTATAGACCTATTTCTGTACTACCTACCTTTAGTAAAATTTTTGAGAAATTAATTTTAGATCAAGTGCAAAGATTTTTTAATAAACACAAATTATTACATAGCAAACAGTTCGGTTTTACAAGGGGTCGTTCAACTACTGATGCCGGTGTTGAACTTTTAGGACATATTTATAATGCATGGGAAGATAAATGCGATGCCTTGGGCATCTTTTGTGATTTGTCCAAGGCATTCGATTGCGTTCTTCACGAAACGTTAATCAGGAAACTCCGCCACTACGGAATCCGGAACACTGCTCTGGATCTTCTTACTTCATACTTGAGTAAGAGGATTCAGAGCGTTGACGTTAATGGAAAAAGATCTCCCGGATCTATAGTAACAATGGGAGTCCCACAGGGCTCAATTCTTGGTCCTTTCTTGTTTCTTATTTATATAAATGACTTGCCGTACCTCATAAAGGATAATCATGATATAGTGTTGTTTGCAGATGACACTTCACTTTTGTTTAAACTTAAACGTCAGCAGCAGGTTACTGACGATGTAAATAGCGCGATCTCTAAAGTAGTCCACTGGTTCAATGTTAATAATTTACTTTTAAACGAGAAAAAAACCAAATGCATTAAGTTTACGCTACCTCACGTTAGGCAGGTGAAAACTAATGTGTTGATAAAGGGCGAAGAATTGAATCCTGAAGACAGCACAGTATTCTTGGGCATAACTTTGGATGCTAAGCTTCAGTGGGGTCCACATATAGATAAATTGTCAAAAAAGCTAAGTTCCGCAGCATTCGCTGTTAGAAAAATTCGTAATTTAACTGATGTAGAGACAGCCCGTTTAGTGTACTTTAGCTATTTTCATAGTGTAATGTCATACGGTATTCTATTGTGGGGAAATGCCGCTGATATTCAGACTATCTTTGTTTTGCAGAAGCGAGCTGTTCGATCAATTTATAAACTGAGTCCGAGACACTCGCTCAGAGACAAATTTAAAGAGATTAATGTTATGACTGTGCCTTCTCAATATATTTATGAAAATCTTTTATATGCCCATAAAAATATAAAATTATTTAAAAAATACAGTGATATCCATGATATAAATACTAGGAACAAACACAAATTTGTTGTACCTGCAACAAGGCTCAAGAAAATAGGTGGCTCGTTCAGATGCCAATGTATACGCTTTTATAATAAAGTTCCAAGCCCAGTTCAAGATCTAAGCCTTAATAAATTCAAATCATTTATTAAACGTAAGTTGTGCCAGAAAGCCTTTTATACCGTTAAGGATTATATCGAGGACAAAAAGGCTTGGGATTAAGCTGCTTCCAATTTTTTTTTATTTTTTACGTATTGAATGTTTTTATTTTGTTTTTCTCTGTTTTGTTGTTGTTTTTTTTTTATATACACTGACATTAATGAATTTTATATATACTATGACATTTGCTTACTTAGTAAAGTATTATATTATTTTAATTATTGTGAATGTGAAGACTATGTGGGTCATTGTATTTATATTATTTTTCTCTCTGTTCTCTTAGTTTTTGTCATGGTCTGGCAGTTTGAGTAATTAATGTGGCCTACCCAAATGTCCTTTCTTTGGTATTGTTCGTCGGATCGGTGAGCTCCTTAAGTTTTGAGTTGAGCTGCACGATTTCTGACAAATGCGTGCACTGACTGGACAGGTCCTCTCAATCTGTGTGGTTCTTTCCTCAAAATACCATCTCAGACATCGACCTACATGGTCTTCATATGATCTGACCAAGATTATGTCTGGACTTTAAAAGAGACTGTGACGTCTGAGTTTGTTTCGGCCTTTCTTCTCAGACTAGTCAGATAGGAAACGCCGACCTCATCTAGTTTTAAAATATGATTGACGTGTAAAAGTGTTTGTACAAACCTACTTACAAAATAAAATCATTTATCATTTATCATTTATCATTTACTAACTATTTGACCTCCACGAATATAGAAAGTTTTATAAATTTTGAACTGGGTTCAGTTCAAAATTTATAAAACTTTCTATACGTAAGCAAAAAAAACTTGAGAGGTGTCAAGGGACACCCGGATGGAACGAAGTTCCTTTCGATTAATTAGTGAAGGAATTGTATTTTTTTTTTTACGGTATAGGTAATAATGTTTTTTTATTTTAACATATCTCGGGACCATGGGGTCCCGGTCCTTTGGAAGGCGTATGAGGGGCCGAAGCCAACTCGCAGAGGCCCCTTAGGAAATTTTATTGTAATGTGGCACCACCCGACGATTATCCCTGTATGCACTGCAAGTGCACCCAAGGACAACCGCCGGTTAGTGTAGAAATATTACAGGATATGGAAAAATACAAATTTGGGTGGCTAAAGTGGACTGGTTTCCAATAACTATGGAAGAACGTTTTGATCTGCCATACTAGTCTATTACCTATCTCAATCAATCTGCCTAGCCTGATCAATGTTTTATATATACACGGATAAAATGTCAGGGGGTGACTTGCACGCTCAATAATGGGCCCCCAAAAACGGTCGCTAGCACATAGTGTCGTAGCGACAAGGGGGCAATATGTCCTGAGGTGATTATGAGGAGTGGAGAGGTATTCCACGGCCATCAGGACAATCCCGAACGAAAGTACGGTCAAGATCCCTACCAGCATCTTACTGATATACTTCGTTCCTCCGAGCACGTTTGCTCTTGCGAATCTCCACTCAAGCCAGCCAATAAAGGCAAGGATGAGGTGGGAGCTCTGTTTCTCGTCAGTGTTCACTCCAGCCGGCCAATAAAGGCAAGCCAGAGGTGAGGAACAAGACTTCTCCCGGGAGATAGGGTCCGTGGGGTCGCTACTGCCCAACAGCTCGCCACATGCTATTATTAAAAAAATAGACGAAAAAAACTGGCTTGCTTTCTATAAGAGAGAGAGAGAGAGACAGACAGACAGAGACAACACGCGCACGCCGCACGGCTTACAACTATAGCAAAAAGTGTCGTTCCAACTTTTGGTCTTAATTGTTTTCGTCTAGCCCCCATTCGCAACGCGCGATAAGGAACTTCGTTCCAATAAAATTATAAAATAAGCTCTACTTAATCTATGGTGTTTTGTGTGTTACTAACTATAATTTAAAACGATACCTTACCTTCCAGGGATGACAGGAGGAGAGTTTCCTTCTTTCGAGTTTTTTATATGATTAGATTTCAATTTTTCTTTCTTTATTTTTGACGCCTTTGCATTTAAATTCTGCGAATCACGTGCATTTGGCGTATGTTGGAGTTTATCTTCCACATTTTTTATCTTATTAGAATTTTCCATTTTATTATTCGTCGTTCCCTTTATGTCCACAGGTTTTATTTGCAATGGCTTATCATTTTCTACACTTGAAATATCTGAGGAACTGGAAGTTATAGAACCAATATTTAGCAGCTCTTGTGCTTTGCGATGAAGTTTTTCAAGGGTTTTGCGGTCAGCTTCTTGATCGGATTTATTTGAGTTTATTTTCCTTTTTACCGATTTCTTCCTGATATTGGAAGTGCTGGGTATTTTCGTCGGAGTCTGAAATATGACATATTAAATATTTCAACTACGAGTAGATAATGAAACGTACCATAATAATGTTTTATTCATTCTTGGATTAACCAAGGGACTCACTGGTGTATCATCGGTTGTATCGATATGTCCATTTGTTTTAACATTCACATTTTGTTGCAATAATACTTGTAATTGAGCCGCTCGCTCCCTCTCTGCTTCTGCGAGAGCACGAAACTCTTTGGCATCCCTCGCAACATCGTTCAACTTCTGAAGCAATTGCTCGTATTGCTTCGACTGAACTTCCACGCGATTTGACCAAAGTAATACTTGAGCATCGGCTTCTTTGTTTCGATCAGCGTTATCTTTTTCTGATCTTATTTTCTAAAATAGGTATACTTATGATTGTATAGTTGTAATTTACCTGTATACGTAAAAAAATATAGGTTCAATTGTCTAAGGTTATTTCTCAAATTATACTTACCGAATCTTTAAGTTCTTTTTTCAGTGCCAATATTTCTGCACCCTGTTCTTTTATTGTTTCATGTAATTGAATTATTATATTCGTTTCGGTTGGGGCAGGTTTCTCAGTTTCCTTTTCCTTGAACATTTTAATAGATTCTATGATTTGGTTTCTTAACTTTTCCATTTCCTTGTTATAATTTTCATGTTCCTCTTTTTTCCATTCCTCAATTTTGTTTAATAAATATTCTTCGTTATTGGTTGATACCTCAGCATCTCTCATATTTTTCTTTACTTCTTGGATGGTATTATCAGTATGCGATTTAGCTTCAGTAATGATCGATTTTGTTGGATTACTTTGGTTTGTTGTGTTAGCAATAATTACATCCATTTCTTTTAGTTTATTCTTGAGTTCATTTATTTCTGCACTTAACTTGGTATTTTCGTTGTTCGCAATATTTTCTTGTATATCTTTCTGAGGTGTCTCAATTACATGAGAATGTCGTCTAGATAAGTGACTCTTCAAGTAAAGTTGGTTCAGAAATACCTTGTCGCAATAATTACATTTATTATACTGCAGTTCATCGTTCGATGTCGATGGAAATATATCGCCTTTGTGAGACAGGGTTTTTAAAATCATGGTCGCTATGTTCTCATTTCCATATGGCAGAGGAGTCTTAAAACTATGTCTCGATCTTTTCCTCAATCTTCGTATTTCTTCATCCTTTTCTCGAAGATCCTTTTTGCATGTATCCAGGTCCTGTAAAGAATATTAAATTAAGTATTTACATGGGATTTACGTAAAACTTGAGGTATAAAACCTAAATTTCTTAGTCAAGGTACCTGTGCCAGAGATGTTATTTCTTCCCGCAACACGTAGACACTTCGGTCTAGGTAATGACGACAAAACTGTTGGTATTCAACAGCCAGTTGTGCAAGTCTGAACAGTTTCAGGACACCTTCGTCAAGTATGCGTACATCGAACTCGGATTCAATCACACAATCTAATATCTGTTCACCAAAGTTATTTTTATTAGAATTACTTATAAATAATTAGTTACGCGCCCCTGCTTCGCACGAGTATTACGACTTGACAAAGTATAGAGATTTCTTTATAATAAGTACTAAGTTCCCGCATCAAAATTCATTGTGTTGTTTAGAAGAACAACGCGCTCATTTAAATACCTTTAGGTAAAGACACAAAAAGAGACTTTAATTAAATTTAGACTAGGTATTTACTTGACAGAATATAAATAGTGGAAAACTGTGTGAACCAAAATGAAGGTGAATAAAATGCGGTCCCATAATTTACATTACGATAATGTAATCATTTAATTTCCGACATCCATACTAATTGGAAAGTTTGACTGTAGGTATGTTAACTTTCCACGCCTTAACGGCTTAACGGATTTAAATGAACATCCGGTAGTCCGTTCCCATGAAATAATTTCCGACTTTCGACGGGCGAAGCTGCTGGCAAAGGCTAGTTGAGTGAGTACCTATACATTTTAAATGGTTGTTGTTGGTAAGCACTAGTTCAACCCTCCCTATCTATTCCCATGGATTTTTATAAATGCTTCTGAGCTGAAGCAGAAATAATATGGGGAAGAGCATTACTTTACGAGCGACAACATAGTTAGGAGGCCCTGTGATAAACATTCACGTGGATGGCATTACCCCCCCTATCTTAATGTTCGCTAAACTTTGCTTGGAATGAGCAACAAGTGAGTTTCGTCAGAAGTTGAGTTCGTTTTTTGACCAAGACATCGCAATATTTTAATGTGGCCCTTCCTGATTTGAATCAAATGATACCTACTTTACAAGCATCGGTAATAATACTATGCGACACTATACAGATTTTAAGGGCAGTTCCAATGTACCTACTTGAAAGTATTTTTTTTTTTGTAATACTTAAATTAATATTAAGTCCTTACGTCATTCAAATGTTGTTCGATGATAACAAATTTTCTTTCTTTTATTAAACTTTCTATATCTATCAGTCCTGTAACAAAATGTTTAATTAATACGAAACTTTATAATGTTACGTTACATAAAAATAGGTTGTTGTTGAACGCTAGTGATTGCATGCAAGCAGCATGCAATCACTATCGCAGGTACCTACGATTGTATTGGGAAATATTAAAATAAACCAAGCATAGGTACCTAGGATGCATTCATGGTTTATATTAATTCTTAGATTTGATATATACTCACTAATTTTATTCCAGTCTATACGAATACGAGGTCGATGTGTGTTAAAAGTAAAACCAGATTCTTCAGCTAGTTTAGGAAAATGATGATGAAGTTCAAACGATGTTTTGCACGCCATGGTGTTAAATTTAAAATAAGTTACGATTTAAATACATGATAAAATAATTCATTTACTCGTTCGTTGATTGACAATGGAACCGCATTGTTTGTTTTTATTCGTTGCTTAGCAACGTTGTACCAAACACTGGAGCGAAAAAGTTGTATGAAGCCCGTCACACACACGTGTCAATACTTGCTATTATATTGTAATTGTAAGTACGTGTGGAACAGGCTTCAAGGGTATGAAACATTTTCAATTTTCCGAGACCAAAGTTCAGGTGACTTAAGTGTGGTAAAAAGAAAAACAAATTGTTATGTGATCATTAACCACTTTGCTTGCTTAACTTTATTCGATTTATTCGTCCAAGATACAGAGCTTGTTTCATCGTAGAGAAGAGATATCTATAGCAATGTCTATATCTAAGATCTAAGAGGAGCAGTCTCATGGATATAGGGGCGGCCTGGCGACATACTGCTGATTCTTAATTTTTTTTGTATTTTTTTTATATGTCGTCGACCGATATTTAAAGCAAATGTAAGGTCTAAGAAAAGTGTGCAACGTTCAACTCGATACCCAAAACGTGAACTCAAAATACGCAAGTGCCGATTTGTAAGGTGGACAGCCTGAATATTTTGCAACCAGCACACGCTCTGTGCTCGAGTTTAAATAGCTTTGTACAAATGTAAATGTTTGCGTATAAAAATAATAAATAACATCGCTTTGGCAGAATCGTGTGTCCATAGAGCAGCGAGGCCGAGTCGTGGAGGTTTGGTCGTCGGAGGAGGCGTGAGCGTGGTGTTCAGGCGGCCGGCTTCTCCTCGGAGACGGCAGTAGCTCCGGATGCCACGGAGCCGCTCTCATCTGGCGACGCCTGGCACGACAGCGACGGGAATCTCTGGTACAGAGCCGCGCGGTACTTCGGGTGGCTAGAACGATAATTTTGCATTAGAAGTTAATAACCATGCGTTGTACTGCCAGTAAATGAGCGCCGAGCTCAGTTGACTATAACAAAAAATGTGAATGAAACCTAATTCACATTTTTTGTTATAGTGTATATATAGTATAGGTATGATTTTTCTTAGAAAGTAAAGGGAGAATACAGACCTGATACCATATACAATAGGATTGTAGACGGCGTTAGCCTTAGCAAAGAGTGATCCCCAGATAGTAGCAAGAGGGCTGATGGGCGCGCTTTCGAATACACCCGTGTAGTTGATCACGAGATAAGGTGTCCACGCCATGAACCACAGTGAAATGGTCATTAGAGCTACCTAAAACAATATGTTGCGATTATTAACCATGGATTTGAGTGAATCCTGACAGGTTATTTAGAATTTATTAGACCTTTGCCAATTTGCACTCAGCGCTGGTATTAGCTGCTTCTGAAGACCTAAGGGAAGCTACGTTCATTTTTTTTGCTTGTTCCCTCATTCCCTTCTCGTGAGCTGCTACGGCCTGAATGCAAAAGAAAAACATTATAGTACATATTTTACAGATAGAAATTTCAAGATCAGAAGTCCAAAATGTGTTTTCTGAGTTACCTGGACAATAAAGAAGTAAGAATAAATGATAAGCAAAAGAGGCATGAAGTATACGAAGACGGAGTAGATAAGGATGTAGCTTCGGCTAAACCAATCTTTGGCCAAGTAGTCAGTGCCACACGCAGTCATGTTTCCTTCAGGCACATATCTGTAATATTGTAATAGACACATAAAATTAGTAGGTAACTAATTGATAATTTTTCGTGAGACTACCAGAACCAAACGGAATTTAGGAGCCCTTACCGGTTCCAGCCGAAGAATGGAGCGAGAGTCCATGCAAGTGAGAACAACCAGATACCGAGTATACGCAGAAGAGCTCCGTTGTTAGTCATGGGCTTGGCGGCGATACCTTTCACAATAACATTGTAGCGGTCGAAAGCTATCATTGTCATAGTCCAAATCGATGCGCATCCAAATAGTGAGCCTGCACAAGCGTAGAGTTCACATGCAAGAGGACCTGAAGGAAGACCAAGAAGAGTGGTTAGATATGCTAAATAACAAAAAAAAAATAAAGAAGCATCACTGTCACGCATTATACTTACCCCATACCCATGTTTCGTTGTAACAATTCACCACCATAGCCGGAGACATAGCGCACATCATGAGGAAGTCGGAGAAAGCGAGATTAACCACAAGCAAGTTTGATGGAGTTTTAAGACTCTGAAAAAAGAAATAGAAATTAAAAAATATATAGTTAATATTAAATTGACGAAAGCAAAAACCAACCAAAATCAAAACTAAATCTACCTTCGTTGACATAAATATGTAGATGACCATCCCGTTGCCAGTGATAGAGATGAATCCAAGACAGCCGATAGTGAATCCCAAGAGTCCGTGCCAAAGCGGGTTCATCGGAGGAAACTGGTACCTGATTTAGAAAAATAATATTAGAATTATGGTAAAGAATAAGACGTCTTAAAAGATATAAATAATTTAAGTAATAAATAACTCATAGCAAACAGAACATTAAAAAGATTCAGACTCACCAGTGAGGATCGACCATATGAAGCATATCTGGCGGCACCTTGTCCACGACGGTCTGGTTGGAGGCGCCATACGCTGCTACTTGGCCACCCCATGCTTGCAGGGCAGCTATCCCGGGCCCGGGATCCAAGGTCAGCGACATCTTCGTTGTCTTCACCTTAGAATTGTGCACCCGTTAGTCATAAATCACTCACAAAGTAACAATAAAAAACGTGGAAACTACTTGGCGCTTACTTAAAATTAGGAGAGGAATGCTCCGAGATGGTTATTACAAAAATACTGAAGAAAATCGTTAAACGAACTACTCCAGTCTTAAGTGTACTATCCAATCCCGTGGTGCGGCGGGACTGCCGTGGCTGTGGAGGCTACTCGTCGACTCAGGTTTTGCAACGTCTTTTATATGGAGACCTTTAGGATTACCAATGACGTCGAGGAGAAAATCAATATTCATAATGAGATATACGTATCTAAGAAGGTGGAACACATTACCTATACAATACCTACTTGGAGACAATTTTTCTACAGGGATGGACTCGTGTTCCAAAATAATAGTCACTATTTGCTTCAGGTTCAAGCAAGTGGTAAAAAGGGGTCAATTTTGGTAACTAACCTCGGGTATATTCAGAAAGTTGGTAACCAATAAGTTAGTAGAAAGTCAAAGAAATCTAACCATTTAAAAACTCAAAGCACTTCCATGGGTGCTTTACCTAATGCTTTTTCCACTAACACGAAGCGGTATTCGGAGTTCGTACCTAATTAGCTATTTTACTAGGTCTTTTAGCAGCGTTTGCAACCAATCCTTTAAAATAAATATTAGGGATAAAATTAGTACACATTTCAACCCTGCATTTCTTATGTCCTACTTGGCTAATATCGTTATGAGGCCACTAAGAAGTACCCGCTATAACGTTAACAGGATTATACCCGCTAGCTGTCGTCGCATTTACATCGCACCTTCCCCTACCTACCTACTCTTAGTACCTATATTTTATTTAGAACGAAGAAAAGAGCAATATTAGGTGTAGGTAGTTTGAGCCTGCAGCTATTAGATACGGACCATTTGCGGTTCCCGAATTCGTCTTAAGATTTTGGCAAATATTTAAAATACAATGGGTGGTTCAGAATAAAACAGGGATGAGCTCAAATGAGAATGCTAAGAGGGGTGTGAATGTTAAAACAAGAAAGATAATCGTTTAGCATAAATATAACAGGCATGTATTGCCGAAGAATGATGAATGACTATGAGAGAATCAATGTATGGGGGAAAGATGAAGTTCGAAAGAGGGTGAATATTAAAATGACGGCAAAATATTGTCATTTAAAAAAGAAAAGGAAGCACAGAACCGGTCGAAGTGGCGGTGCTTGGGAGAGGCCAGCAGTGCGATTCGGTAACCATCTCACCGTGAAAACTTAGGTGAAGTGAGCGTGGAGTGAGCTGTCATTCCAACTAATGCTAGGGATTGACACTATTAACAGCTCACTCTAAGCTCACTTCACCTATCTTTTCACGGTGAGATTTTTACAGAATCGATCGGCTGTGTGTAGCAGTGGACGTCTTTTGGCTGAAATGAATTAATGAATGACTAAAAGAAAAAGACATGCTGTGCAACCCCTCAATTATAAAGTTATGTGGACAGTCCGCATGTTGTCGTCAAGTTGCAAGTTTCTATCAGTTTTTAATGAGCCTGACAGCAGTCAAAGGCCTTCTCATCCTACAGAATTTAAAATTAACACAAATGGTAGGCGCCATATGTTAAAAACTATATCTATGGTAGGCACCTATGGTAAATAACTTCAGCTTTCCTCTGAATAATTTCCTTTACCTTGTTTGCTTGTTTCGAATAAGCTATCTTAGTTATGTAGAGTCACGTCGTCGGAGTGGCAGGGCATTTGTCGTTACTATTAAATGCGGTTTCTCCATCGGGACTGATACTTATCAGGGGCTGAACACCGCCTCCTTTGCAGGGAAATTAGTGTAAAAGTCATGGGTGTTAAGAATCGAGACTCCATCAGTGGCATATTCATCGCTCTGCAAGAATGCTAAAAGAATTCAAAGTCATGCAGTCGGTTGTTTTAGGTAAGTAGTATACGGGATGGAAAAAAGGTGGTCAGGAAAATTACCTTAATCCTGTTTTAATATTATAAATGCGAAAGTAAGTTTGTTTGTTTGTTACCTTTTCACGTTTAAACCACTGAACCGATCATCATGAAATATTGCATATACGTTGTCAGGGGTACAGAAAAGGACAGGCTACCTTTCATTCAGAAAAAGTACTGTTCCCGAGGAAAAAAACAATATCATTGCTTTAGGACGCTAGATGGCGGTACGTGTCTTTCGATTTCGAATCATTATTAAATTATATTATTAGAAACTTTATTTATTTAGGTATTCAAATCTTACCTACAACTACCATTACAGATCAGCGATCCAATGCGATAGCGAGGCCTTACATGCTAAATCCTTAATCTACATCCTATAAAATTACATACAATATCCTAAATCTTAAAATAACATATTATATTATACTTAATGTAACTTTTGCGAATTCACTCAAGTTGCTACTATAGTGTGTTATGTATAAGTTAATTTAAATAAATATAAGTTCAACATTTTGTGTGTCTAGCGTGTCGTTATAAGTACCGTTTTTTCTTCCACCTAACTATCTATATCTATATCTATCTATACTTATAATAAATCTGTAGAAGTGAAAATTCTGTACATTGAAAATATCAAAAAAATAATTTACAGGGGTGTTACTAGACCGACACCGAACCCAAAAATGTGATTAAAAATTTTTTTGTCTGTCTGTCTGTCTGTCGGTCTGTCTGTCTGTCTGTCTGTTTGTTCAGGCATCACGCAAAAACTACCGGTTCGATTACGATGAAACTTGGTATAATTATTCTTTAATATCCTGGGCACCACACTGGGTACTTTTTATCCCGGAAAAGTATATACAATAAAAAACAAACTTAATTTTGCGGTTCGATCCCTATACCCGATTACCACTGTCTGTACTGTACCAACCGCAAATACTAAGTTTGTCGTAGGTTGGGTCACCCGCAGTGGAGTTCATTTTTATTCCTTTTAGTTTTTAGAGGTATTTAGGTTTATTTTTATATGAGTCGTAGGTATAGATTTTAATTTTAAAGTATAGGTAGTATATTTGATAGTGTACGTAGTGACCGTAGGTTATTTTATAATACTGTTAGGTAGGATTAGTCATTCGTATAGATATTAGTTTTTAGGGATTTTGCTTATTTATTGAGTTTAGATTAGTTATCATCAGAAATAGGTTTATTTAGGTAGGTATTTAATTTTCTGTTATTGAGTTTTTTTTTTAATTAGGTAGGTACTTAGGTAAAGATATCATATAGGTACCCTCTTAATCACCACTAATGAGACACAATTGGTTTTCTACTGTAATTAGCCACAAAGGGCCCGCGAGATAGATGGCATTCTGGGGAAGCACATACATTTTATCCTGTTAGCACGTTCCCGTGGGATAATTTCCGACATCCACGCGGGCGAAGCCGCGGGCAGAAGCTATATATATACTTATAATAAATCTGTAGAAGTGAAAATTCTGTACATTGAAAATATCCAAAAAATAAATGGCAGGGGGTGTTACTTGACCGACACCGAACCCAAAAATGTGATTAAAAAAATTTTTGTCTGTCTGTCTGTCTGTTTGTTCAGGCATCACGCAAAAACTACCGGTTCGATTACGATGAAACTTGGTATAATTATTCTTTAATATCCTGGGCACCACACTGGGTACTTTTTATCCCGGAAAAGTATATACAATAAAAAACAAACTTAATTTTGCGGTTCGATCCCTATACCCGATTACCACTGTCTGTACTGTACCAACCGCAAATACTACCCAACTAGCAAAAACGTCGTATAATTTCAGTGTTATAAGACTTCATGTTATGTAACAGTTATATAGTGGTATGTAGCTAACTATTACGATATATAGACGTTTATCTTGCGACGGTTTAGTCGCGTGACTGTAATGTCTTAATACAAAGTTGAGTAAACGTTATCAGGACTAACTTATACGACGTCGTACAAAGGTGTCAGTGCATATGTTGAGTAAACGTTTTCAGGACTAACTTATATGACGTCATATAATGGTGTGAGTGCATATGTCGAGTAAACGTTTTCAAGACTAACTATATAACGTCATATAATTGTGTGAGTTCATATGTCGAGTAAACGTTTTCAGGACTAACTTATATAACGTCATTTAATGGCGTGAGTGCATATATTGAGTAAACGTTTTCAGGATTAACTTATACGACGTCGGATAATGATGCCAGTCATGACGTTTACTGGACAATGTATTGGTCATTTAAACGTTTCGGTTGAATAAAAGGTTTTTTTAAAACAAACGTCATCGTGTGCGAATCTTAACATAACTTTTATATAATTAAGACGCCCTTTAAACGTTTGTGCATGACCTTTATGTAACAACACTATTTTGGTCGAATGAAAGACTATCTAAGACTTGTATGCGACTAAAATGTTGAATTTCAGCGGGTACATAACTTTAAGTAGACTTTTAAGTAATTTAAAGGTCAACCCCACACTTTAATTAAACCATTCCTATTTAGTTTTGTCGAATACAAAAGTGATTTAATTAAAAATATGGATCCAAATAAATGGAGAAGAATTAAAAGAAGTGGGGCCTTCAAGCGAAAAATTAGGAAAACGTTCCACTCATTGAAAAGTGAGCCGATAACCTCTTCGTTTTCTGATCCCCCCAAAAATGACGTACAAGAACGAACGATTGTTTCAGAAAATGGTTCCGTATATTATTATACTTTTTAATTTTAAAGATTATTGTTAATTGTGTTTGGTGTTTTAAAAAATGTTTGCTATATTGAATGCTTACCTATTTCAGATGATACTAACAAGGCATGTTCGGAATTGAATAGTTCAAGTGGTAACGAACAGAGAAATAATGTACTAGAAACATTCGGTTAGTTACAGTTAGGTACATAATGTTTAATTTTTATAGGTTACAGATTTATTTCCAATTGATTTAATAGTTTCTTTTTAGATGACTCTGAAACTGATTACTTAGAACACTTGGAGCTATCTGAAGGTGTTTCTGAAAATTCAAACACATCCGACGATGACAAAGATTTCGCATTTCGGGATGACATACAGAAATGGGCGATGGATTTTAACATTTCTCATGAAGCTATTAGGTCTTTGAGCAAAATTTTAAATAAAAGACTTCCCAATATAGTTCCTATATATCCCAGAACGCTTCTTAAAATGGATAAGGTCAATGTAACACTATTTACTGTTGACGCCGGCCAATATTGTGGGAAGGGATCAGAATTTCGCACATTTCTATATTATCTCAGTTTTATAATCTTAAAGGACTTATTATGCTATGAAGCATTTTATCACTTTTTATGCTTTTTTTGCGCAATCACCATATGTTCAAATGAGCAACACTTTACTTACCTACGGCTTGCTGAAGAAATGCTTAAATATTTTGTAACTACTTATGGAAACAGTTATGGTAGCGGTTACGTTACTAGTAACCTATGCCATTTAGTCGACGAAGTAAAGAAATTTGGCATTTTGCAAAATTTTAACACAGACCCATTTGAAAATAAACTATTTACTATAAAAAAAAATGGTAAGACAAGGTAATAAACCATTGAGTCAAATAGCAAAAAGGATTATGGAGAGAAATTACGTGGAAGTAAAGCATTATGACCAGAAGCACATAAAGGGAACTCCATTTATTAAAACTAAAAGGATCTATCTCCACAGAATCATAATAAATGGTTTCTAAATTCAAATAATCATGTAGTTGAAACTATTTCAGTGAGTGACAACGATGGAAATATTATAATATTTGGTAACCTTTTAGAAAATTGTACCAATGCGTTTGAAAAGCCTAATAGATGTTCATTTTTAAATATTTATAAGTGTGATACTGTTAATAAATCAGAATTATTTTATAAAATATCAGATGTTAAATGCAAGTTGGTTAGCGTTTCTTATAATGAGCATACATTTTTTTATACCTTTAGTTCACACATTGTCATCGTAAAAAAATTAAAGATCTGAAGTAGCAATTTGTTTTTATTCACCAGAAAAATCACAGTACAGTAAAATAATAGACTAATTTTGGTGTTGAAAATCAACAACAGTCTGTTTATCACCTTATTATTAATGAACACTTACCTTAACAAAATCTAATATACATTTTGGTACAGACACCAGCAGGGCAAGCTACCCGAAACTGTCAAATTTTTCCAATTAACCTTAAACCTTAATGCTTTAGCTATAAAGTTGAAAATCTATTAAATACATTTGACAGATTGTAGTAGCTTGATGTGCTGGCGTCTGTACAAATATGGTACATTCGGTTAAAATATTATAATCAACAGTATGTTTATCACTTAGCTTATAGCATTTTGATTTCACGAAGCGGCGGGCGCGAGAGCGCCCGTCGCGCACACTTTACTGCGTGCCTGAAGACGACTAGCGTCAGCACATAACACACACACGCACAAACACTCACTCACTTTCGAATTCTACGGACGGTACCGATAGCTCCTGCGCTTACACACACATTCAAAGCATGTTTGTACACTTGATAACCACAAGTAAAGCGCGTGGCGCTTCGTGACATAAAATAATTGCTATTAAGTATAACAAAATGAGCCGGTTTAAGGGTATCAGTACAGTGGAACTGTAGCAGTTATAACATCTGCTTGACAAGGTAAAATGAGTTCTTCTCCAAGGCCATTTTCGTCTTTTAAGACGTTTCAAATCATTCCGACCATATCTCATTGATATCCTATGTTAGACCTGAAAACAAATTAAATTTTTCATTTAAGTAAATGAATCTGGGCCAAACGTACAATTTGATTAGATAACCATCGATACGAAAAGAAGATTAATATATATTATTTTAAAGGGACGCGTTAGATCTCTGTTCAAGATAAGCAATGTTTATTAGATTTTATGTAAGTAATAATTAGGGAACCCTAAAGTCGGCTGAACATGGCTCGGCGTCATGGTCTCAAGGAAAAGTCTACGCGACCTTTTTGTTATATTAGTGTAATGAAGAGGTCGCTATAAAACGTAAACAAGATGGTTGGAGCTTTACTATGAAAACATATTTTGAATAATTAACTAAAACCATTGAAATACAAAGAAATAGGGGAGGGCGTTAAAAACTTCACAACAACACATATATACATTGTCATAAAACTAACGTTCCCTGAAAGATTAACCCCTATTATTATATCAAACTCGCTTAAGTAATGTACAGTGTAGATATTTTGTTAATCATGAAAATTAATTTCACTTACCCTTTTCTTATTTTCTTATACACATACCCGGCACAACGTTTAACACAACAATCAAAAAGATTGTTTTTGAGTCGTATTGTTGGACACTAGTACAACGTTTCAGTCATTTGAAAACGTCTTTATAACTGCTATGTGACATAAGCGGTCACTTAAGGGTCTCATCACAACCAGTATTGGACTGAAAAGTCGGTCTTTGGACTTTTACTTAACTTGTATATAACATTCAACGGTCATTGGCTGACTTCTACATAACTACTAAACGATAATATTGTCTTGTAATGTGGGCCTAATTCGCGTTTTATAAACGTTTATGTTTACGTTTATGCGACCAATCTTGAAAAACTAATTGAAAATGTAAAACGTCAACTTAACTATTATAAAACATTAATTTGTTAGTTGGGTAAGTTTGTCGTAGGTTGGGTCACCCGCAGTGGAGTTCATTTTTATTCCTTTTAGTTTTTAGAGTTATTTAGGTTTATTTTTATATGAGTCGTAGGTATAGATTTTAATTTTAAAGTATAGGTAGTATATTTGATAGTGTACGTAGTGACCGTAGGTTATTTTATAATACTGTTAGGTAGGTTTAGTCATTCGTATAGATACCTATTAGTTTTTAGGGAGTTTGCTTATTTATTGAGTTTAGATTAGTTATCATCAGAAATAGGTTTATTTAGGTAGGTAGGTATTTAATTTTCTGTTATTGAGTTGTTTTTTTTTAATTAGTTAGGTACTTAGGTAAAGATATCATATAGGTACCCTCTTAATCACCACTAATGAGACACAATTGGTTTTCTATTGTAATTAGCCACAAAGGGCCCGCGACATAGATGGCATTCTGGGGAAGCACATCCATTTTATCCTGTTAGCACGTTCCCGTGGGTAAATTTCCGACATCCACGCGGGCGAAGCCGCGGGCAGAAGCTAGTATATAAATAAATGTAAAAGTTTGTATTTTTGGATGTTTGTTACTCAATCACGAAAAAACGGCTGAACAGATTTGGATGAAAGGCTTACAGATAGTTTATAACTTGGATGGACACACAGAATACTTTTTATCCCGGTATTACGTTCCCGTGGGATATTTTCCGATATCAACGCGGGCGAAGCCGCAGGTAAACGCTAGTACTCAAAGAAAATATTCTCGTTTTTTTATAACAAATCTTAAAACCGACCCGAAACAGTAAAACACATAGGTACACGTTAAGACGGGTGTCCAAGTACAGAGCCTTTTTAATACTGGCGAAAATTGAAGATTTTCAATATGGCCGTTATAATCTTCTAGAAAACCGTAGCTTTACTAATTAACAATAATTAACATTAAGTAGATACCTACCTATATTTTTTTATCACAGGTTTGTGTAGCGGCGTTATTACTATTAGTTATTCTGTGGTACTGGTGCCAATTTTGCGGCTGAGAAAGAAATATGATGATGATGTCAGATCAAGGCACGCGATCATAACAATGTACTCGCGAGTAAAATAAGATCTAGCTCTATAGGGGTGTACCTAATTCAAAATTTGTAGTAAGTTCAAGCCTAACGACGATGCGAACGAGTAGGTACTTCGGACGCCTAAGTGTCCTTTGTTTTGTATTTATTTGTATAGTAAGTTCGTTAGTCATTTAATTTAGTATCTATCTAGTGTTCGGAATAGTCTGTAGACGACTTCCGTTCCTGGCGGGGTGTTGTGCTCGGTAGAGCAGCGTCGTGCTGCGATCTGTTGAGACTCAGCCCTACGCCAGGTGATTTTTGTATGTCAATAGCTGTGTTGCGTTTCACTTGTCTCCCGTACCCAGAATACAACAGTGAATCACCTGGCCACACAAGTTAAATAAAAAAAATAAAACATTGTTTTACACCTTCTCAAGTGTCTGCCAACGGATTATAAACGTCATCTTTTCAGGTTTTCCAACCGGGCTAAACACGTTGACAAATTGAAAAATTAACTATAATAGTAATATATTTGTTGGGCAATCGACATTGTTGTCGATAGCCTATGTTAGTGGATCTGCACAGCCACATACTAACAGGGGCTGCAGCCTATATAAAAATGTACTCTGTGGGCTGCAGTCTCGACATTCATAGCGATCGCTTTACGACCGAATTCGGTCGTAAAGCGATCGCTATGAATGTCGAGACTGCAGCCCCGGCCGCATGAACCAGAGGCCCACCACGCGATGCTTCGCATAAATAAATTATCGTTTTGTAATTTTTGTATTGTTTGTCTAGTCAATTAGGACATATTTAGGTAGCGGTTAAGGAGCAATGTATTTACTGCAAAAATAGTAGGTAAACTGGCTGCGAAGTTCGAAAAAAAAAAAAAACGTATGTAGTAAAAGCAAGAAATATTTTACGATTTGTTATTTCAAATAATTATTCATAACTAGCTTCTGCCCGCGGCTTCGCCCGCGTGGATGTCGGAAATTTACCCACGGGAACGTGCTAACAGGATAAAATGTATGTGCTTCCCCAGAATGCCATCTATGTCGCGGGCCCTTTGTGGCTAATTACAATAGAAAACCAATTGTGTCTCATTAGTCGTGATTAAGAGGGTACCTATATGATATCTTTACCTAAGTACCTAACTAATTTAAAAAAAAAACTCAATAACAGAAAATTAAATACCTACCTACCTAAATAAACCTATTTCTGATGATAACTAATCTAAACTCAATAAATAAGCAAAATCCCTAAAAACACGAATGACTAAAGCTACGTAACACTAGTATTATAAAATAACCTACGGTCACTTCGTACACTATCAAATAAATACTACCTATACTTTAAAATTAAAATCTATACCTACGACTTATATAAAAATAAACCTAAATAACTTTAAAAACTAAAAGGAATAAAAATAAACTCCACTGCGGGTGACCCAACCTACGACAAACTTAGTATTTGCGGTTGGTACAGTACAGACAGTGGTAATCGGGTATAGGGATCGAACCACAAAATTAAGTTTGTTTTTTATTGTATATACTTTTCCGGGATAAAAAGTACCCAGTGTGGTGCCCAGGATATTAAAGAATAATTATACCAAGTTTCATCGTAATCGAACCGGTAGTTTTTGCGTGATGCCTGAACAAACAGACAGACAGACAGAAAGACAAAAAATTTTTTAATCACATTTTTGGGTTCGGTGTCGGTCAAGTAACACCCCCTGCCATTTATTTTTTGGATATTTTCAATGTACAGAATTTTCACTTCTACAGATTTATTATAAGTATAGATCAGAAATATTTATTTGCCCACAATGTAGGTAGGTACAGCCGATCGATTCTGTAAAAATCTCACCGTGAAAAGTGAGGTGAAGTGAGCTTAGATTGAGCTGTCAATAGTGTCAATCCCTAGCATTAGTTGGAATGACAGCTCACTCCACGCTCACTTCACTTGAGTTTTCACGGTGAGATGGTTACAGAATCGCACTGCAGTTTTGAGATGGTTGTACAGAACAGAATACTATGTAAGCTACATTCTACCCACATTATCAGGCGGGAGGAGACGCCCGGGTGTCACCACTGTCAGGATCGCCCAGAGGACACGGTGGAGCATACGGTGGAGGTCTGCCCTGCTTGGGCAGAGCACCGCCGTGTCCTCGTAGAGGCGATTGACAGCGGCGGCAACCTCTCGCGTCCGGCCCTGGTTCAAGCCATGGTCCGGGGTGAGAGGGAGTGGGAGGCAGTCACCTCCTTCTGCGAAGCAGTCATGCTAGCGAAGGAGGTGGCGGGGTGGGCGAAGGAACGCACCTTGCGCACCTCACGCCTCAGCCGCCGCGGGAGACGCTCCGGGCGTCGGGAGCCGCGTGACGACTCCCGGCCACCGTAGGCGCGGGCCTGCGGGCGGAGAGTAATGGGTAGGTAGCTCTCCGTCCGATCAGGACTAGGCCCGTGCCGGACGGCGTGTACGTGTTCCACGCGCGCCTCAAAGAGATGTCAGCAAAAGCGACGGGGCCCCATAGGGCCGAAGCCTGCCAGGGTAGCGGGAACATCCGAAAGGGTTTACCGCTGCCCTGGAACATAAAGGGCTAAGGAAGGAACACGGGTGGGTTTTAGTCAGTAAGAGTCTGACACTCCCTTCTGCTCCACCCAGAGCGGGAGGAGTCATTTGATGATTTCCCATCCTAAAAAAAAAAAAAAGCCTACATGGACCGTAATAAAAAATGAAATACATAATCCTAGTCCTAAAAATAACATAGAATCCATTAAAATTAATAATACCATACTTACGGAACCAACAGAAATAGCCTCCACTTTCAATGATTTCTATCTAAATTATAAACCCACACAGCAAAGTACAAACAGTCATGGTAGTGAAAACCTAATACACTCAATGTTCCTCATTCCAATGTCAGAAAGCGAAGTAGAACAACAAATTATGTTATTAAATAATACTACCTCCGAAGGCTACGAGTGCTACGACGAAATTAGCACTAGTATTATTAAGAAATGTGCTAAGGAAATACGCGGCGTTCTAACGCATCTTATAAACGTGTCTTTTGATCAAGGAGTGTTTCCAGATAAATTAAAAATGACAATTGTAAAACCACTTTTTAAAAAAGGTGAAAAATATGATGTTAACAAATACCGCCCAATAACTTTAATACCAATTTTGTCAACAATCTACGAAAAATGCATGTATAATTTAAAAGGCTTATTAATTACTGCGAGAAATTTCAAATTATAAATAAAGAGCAATTCGGTTTTCAAAAAGATAAATCAACAACTTTAGCTATCTTTTCACTCTTGAAAGCAGTAATGACTAATATCAATAATAATCAATTAACGACGGGCTTATTTCATGATCTATCTAAGGCGTTCGATCTGGTCTCGCATAACATTCTTTTTCGGAAGTTAGAGTCTATGGGAATTAGAGGACCTCCACTACATGGTTAATGTCATAGATATCCGGCAGACAGGAGTGTCTGAATTTAAAACCACCAAAAGAGGCGTTCCCCAGGGCAGTATATTGGGCCCGATTTTGTTTCTCCTTTATGTGAATGATATTGTTGACATGACTAATCATAAATGTTTTCTGTTCGCTGATGACATTTCGAAAATAGTTGCTACCGATAAAAAAAGTAAATCAATAATTGATCATGAAACAGACATTAATAATACAATAGAAAATCTTATAAATTGGCTTAATAAAAATAATTTAGTTATTAACCTTAATAAATCAGTATATAATAAATTTAATTTCACAATGATTAGATCAAAACTTCAAAAAGTAGCACAAGCTAAGTTTTTGGGAACGATCATAGACGAACATCATCATCAAGCTCATATCGATAGCATATGTAAAAAAAACAATAAATTAAAAATGTTACAAACATTAAAACAGCTATAATGTCCTATCGTGCTTATGTGGAGTCCTCGCTGCGATATGGACTAATTGTATGGGGAAATAGTACCGACCATAATAGAGCATTTATCGCTCAAAAGAAATGTGTTCGAGCTATTCAGGGAATTCCACCGGACGTATCTTGTCGACCATTATTTAAAAAACTCGGTCTGCTACCACTACCCTCACTATATGTATATGAAACATGTATGATTGTACGGAAACACAAATACCTATTCAGAACAGCAGCAGATGTAAGCTCTAGGAATCGGCGTGACAAATTTAGACTTGTTTTAGACGAATTCCCTCGATCAACAAAATATAGTAAAAGCTGTTTAGCTATGGCTGTACGTATATATAATAAATTACCATGTAAACTTAAATTACTAAATGGCAGACTGTTTAAATGGCTAAATGATAATAATTTTTATAGCAATATGGAATACTTTGAACATAAGTTGTGTTAACCAATTTGCATGCTTTAGTCTTAAGCAAAACATGTATGATCTTATCCCTAACTCATGTAACACCTTTGTATACCATGTTTTACGCAAATAAATAAATATGAATATATAAAAACATTAAAAAATAAAAATTATGTTATGAAATTATAAATTATTGCAAACATTTAAAATGCCAATTACAAGAAAAAAACTTGAGAGGTGTCAAGGGACACCCGGATGGAACGAAGTATACGAGGGCTGATTGATAAGTTTCCGAAACGACAAAGAAAAACTTTAAAAATTTATTCAAAATAAATTTATTTCTCAACGTAGTTTCCTTCTACCTCGATGCATTTAGTCCATCACTTCTGCAATGCCGATACACCAGTATGAAAAAATGTTTTTCATCCCACCATCTCGGAAAGAGTATTTTTAATCTTCAATATCTGAGTGGAAAAGCCGTTTTTATTCTCTAGAGGATAAAGTAAATTGAATTTAGAACATCGTGTGCACTAAGTTTGTGAATTACTGCTACCTCTATGGTGCCGAATATATTGTTCCGAGAATATATCATACAACTTTTTTTTAATTTGTTAAAAACTCAGACTCGGAACCTTCTTGGTGTTCTTTTTTCAATTTGCTTTGTACGCGGTTCTTTACGCGGCATTTTTTCACGTCATTGTTAAACCTTATATTAAAAACAAGAAACTTGAAAACAAGTGAAAAAACTAAAATGAGTGATTCTAGCGACGAGGAAGTTTGCTTGACGCCAACAAAATTGACTGAAACTGTTAATAATGCGCAAATGAGCTTTCTCCCTCAACAATCACGCGAGAAGTATTTAAAACAGTACGATATGTTCAACACGTGGCGACTAGCAAAAGGAGCCAAAACTTTCTCAGAAAACGTTTTGCTGGCATATTTTATAGAATTATCCGAGAACAAGAAAGCAAGCACTCTATGGAGTACGTATTCGATGCTAAAAGCAACAATAAAGATGAAAAAAGACAAACATATCGATACCTATCCTAAATTAGTGGCATTTTTAAAAAGAGCCTCATTTGGTCATCAACCAAAAAAATCTAAGGTTTTCACAGTATCTGATATTGAAAAGTTTCTTAACGAAGCCCCCGATTCCGTATATTTGGCGGCAAAAGTAAGTCAGTTGCACATTCAGTATCTACTTAAGTATATTAATCTCAATTAAATGGTATACTTAGTAGATGTTGATAGGCATAATTATGCGTTCATATCAATTTTATTCATTTATCTACTACAATACTCTTTACGTTACAGGTTGTTCTTATTATTGGAATAAACGGAGCATGTCGAACTAATGAACTAACACAACTTAATGTCAAAAACATTGAGAAACATTCAGATGACTTACTATTAATTAATTTATCTAATACAAAGACAAAAAGAGACCGCAACTTCGTCATTCGCAAGGAATACGTAACGATTGTTGAGAAATATCAAGCCTTACGCCCGCCTAACACTCCAATCAATCGATTTTTTCTACAGTATCGCAAAGGAAAGTGTGTTAGACAGCCTATGGGTACTAATAAAATTGGCAGTATCCCACGAGAAATAGCAACATTTCTTGAACTACGGGTCATTGTTTCCGACGAACTTCAGCCACACTTTTGGCTGATTCCGGAGCTGATCTCCTGTCCCTTACCTAAGCGCCACGGAGGCTGGAAGTCCAATGCAGTTGTAGAGGGATACATAGAAGATTCCATCCGAAATAAGTCTAAAATATGTGAAGGCATCGTAGGAGCCATTACACTGAAAGAGCCTCAATCGGATCCTTGGACTGGCCCTTCTACATCAAAAATAAGCCGTTATGAAACACCCAACCATCTCCCTCTCTCTCCAACATTCACGCCAAGGGAATCCGATGAATCGGTACAACTATTAAGTATGACAGATAGTTTACCGAAAAACAGTACACAAGTGACTAACACCAATATTACAGTACCAAATAAAAATATTACACTCAATTTAAATAACTGTAGCAACGTTACTTTAAAATTTTCTTAATTATACCTTAGTATTATTTTGTTATAATTTAAAGATTATTCTGTAATACTTACCTGTCATAATGTAGTAATTAATACCTAAACTGAAATAAAAGTGTAAATCTTGTGATTGTAACGTTTTTTTTTTTGCATTTAGTCATTTCCTCGCTGAGGTGGAATGAAAAGTTACGTGTTGCACTCGAGTGCAAAGATTTTTCACCTCGTGCTCTTTTGATTCCTTCGCTAACGCTCAGGATTCTAATTTTGAATCACTCGCTGCGCTCGTGATTCAATTTTAGAATCCTTCGCTTGCTCGGTCATCAAAATTGAACACGCGGTTAAAAAGCAACTTTGCACTCTTGTATAACAAATAACTATTCTCCAACCCCTCAAAATACTCGTCTACGGCAACAATGACTTCATCATTTGATGAAAATCTCTGGCCACTTAACCATTTCTTCAGGTTTGGGAATAAGAGGAAGTAGCACGGGGCCAGATCTGGGGAATAGGGTGGATGCGGTAGCAATTCGAACCGCAATTCATGGAGTTTGGCGACTGCAACCATTGACGTGTGTATGTACAGGCGCGTTGTCATGGTGGATCAAAATTTTTTTCTTGGCCAAATGAGGTCGTTTCTTTCGGATTTCGTCACTTAATTTTTGCAGCAAGCTTGCAGAGTACTCTCCATTATTGTTTTTCCTTTTGCAGATAATCCACTAAAATAATCCTTCGAGCATCCCAAAAAACAGTCCCTATCACTTTCCCGGCCGACAAAACCGTTTTTGCTTTCTTCGGCGCAGGTTTTCCGCTCTCAGTCCACTGCTTAGATTGTACTTTTGTTTCAGGAGTAAAATGATGTATCCAGGTTTCATCTACTGTAACATAACGCCACAAAAACTCGTTAGGATCTCGCTTAAACAGCGCCAAACATTCCGATGAATCGTCCACACGACGACGTTGCTTTTGGTCGACAGTGGAACACAGTTTTGGAACGAAGTTCCTTATCGCGCGTTGCGAAACGGGGCTAGACGGAAAAAATTAATACCAAAAGTTGGAACGGTTTTTTTCATTTCCAAATGTTGGTGTAAAATATTAAAAACGCGTTCAGATGAAATGCTCACCATCTCTGCTATCTCTCGCAACTTTAAGCGCCGATCGTTCAGTATAATTTTGTGATTTTTTTTGATCATGTCCGGATTTGTGACTTCATTTGGACGGCCAGACCTGGGGGCGTTTTCGCAGCTCTGTCTTCTACGTTTAAAATCAGGTTACCCAGGTGTGAATTGTACTCAATGCAGGAGCAGAATTACCTAAAACACTGTCTAGCTTGACTTTAATCTGGGTTGCTGTTTTCTCTTTTAAAACGTAAAACTTTATCACCGCACGAATTTCGTTTCTTTCCATTGTTAAGAAAATTCACGACAGAGAAAGTTCTAGGTCCTCTCATACAAATTCCATCCGTTCGATTAAATTCAAATTTGGCGTTCTATTTTCGAAAAGATGCTAGAATTTATTGTAATATTTTTTTTGTTGCGTATCTTTTTTTAAGTTCGTCGTTTCGAAAACATCAATCAGCCCTAGTAACTGGCTTGCTTTCTATAAGAGAGAGAGAGAAACACGCGCACGCCGCACGGCTTACAACTAAGTGTAGCAAAAAGTGTCGTTTCAACTTTTGGTCTTAATTTTTTCCGTCTAGCCCTCTTTCGCAACGCGCGATAAGGAACTTCGTTCCAAAAAGTCAAGGTACAGCAGTGCGATTCTGCCGGTCGATTCTGTAAAAATCTCACCGTGAAAACTCAAGTGAAGTGAGCGTGGAGTGAGCTGTCATTCCAACTAATGCTAGGGATTGACACTATTGACAGCTCAATCTAAGCTCACTTCACCTCACTTTCCACGGTGAGATTTGTACAGAATCGATCGGCAGTTATACATCATTGTCATTCAAGGAGTCATTTAGAGAGTAGTAACATTTTTGTAATAGTCAGTTTAGTTTTAAATATGCGTGTGGGGTTTTCTTTGAGATTATGTTTCAAATATTTTACGATTTGTAAAAACAACCTATTTATCTACGGCCCGTACCCGTAGATAAATAGGTTGTTTTTACAAATCGTAAAATCTTAGGTATATACGGGTCGATCGATCGGGTTATGCTACGCTTGCCGCGGTTGGTCTGTGGATATACAAGACCCCTTCGTGCCTCGGAAAGCACGTTAAGCCGTGGGTTGCGGCTGTCAATTGTGGATTTTTGACAGTCGTTACGTCGTCAGAAGCCCGAAAGTCTTACAACCAGTTTTACCAAGGGTATTGTATTACCCAGTAACTGGGTTGTGGAGGTCAGATAGGCAGTCACTCCATGTAAAATAGGTACTGGTATTCAGTTGCATTCGGTTAGACTGGAAGCCGACCCCAACGTAGTTGGGAAAAGGCTTGACAGATGATGCTAAAATACCAGCACCCTAATTGCGTAACACACGATCAATCGGAATCTGAATCATTTTGAAGCAAATTGCTAATCCATTGCTTCATAAGTTCGAACAATTAGTCTGCTCAAGACGTAAATAACGCAATGAATGTTGTTGAACTGTCAAAATGAAACCGATTCCGATTGATCGTGTGTTACGCAATTAGGGTGCTGGTTTACATATATATATATGTAATGTGTGATGGTGATTCCATGATTTACAAAGTTTTGGTTTTGGCTTCGGTTTTAACAAGACACCATTGAACAACACGGCATTCTTATAATTTGTCATGATCACGGTCGAAAGCGCACTAGTTCGCGAAGTCGGCCATTTGCCTATTACATGAGCATTTTGAACATGACGCGTGGACACAGACACGCCCCACTTCTTCTGTTTTTATATTTCTATGCAATTTATACTTAGATCTCAAAATGCCCACCGTTCAGCAGTTCATGAAACGGCTCTCAAAGCGTTTCTTCGAGACCTTGCTGTAAAGCACCCCAATCCCCCTTGCGGCGGCCTTCCAATACACTCCCTCCCACATAAGTAGGATTCGCCGACTGAGGCAAACCCTAACCATCCCCGACGACGGCTACTGCCCTCCTCCAGGAGAGTAGCAAGGCCACCAGTACTCTTAGAAAATCTAGTCCTCGCCACCGAAGCTCACCGCGACGCCCCAGTTCATGTCCACCCCGACCCTTGCTCGAGCCACCCGCGCCGCTGAGCCTGTAAGCAGCTGACAACCACCTAGGCTGACCTGACGCTGTTCGAGATGCCATTTCTTATTAATAAATATGATTTGAACTTTTTGCCATCAAACATTGCGAAGAAGAAGGGTAGAGGGCATCCAAAAAGATTTCCACAAAAAAAAATAGTGTGCACATTTGAGCCTAATTGGAAAGATGTCGACAAAATAACGATGATCGTCATCGTCATTTTGTCACTCAAAAACAAATTTTCGTCATCATCCTTTCTACAGAAATCTTTGTCATAATCTTCTATCTAAGAGATGATGACAAAGGTCGAAACGAGATTGAGATGATTGATTGATTGATTCGAGATTGTGTAGAATCGAAAGGTGTAGTTTTTTGGTAGAATAATTTAATTTATGAATAGTAACACAGCTTTTTTAAGTCAACTGCCAATTGTCTGACTTGTCAAGTCATTGTCAAATGTCAAAAGTGAAGTAAACTGGAGGCCTCTTTTACCGTATTTTATTTTATGAGTTTTATTTACCTTTTTTATTATTAATTTACAATTTTACACTGTGGTAGATTGGTATAGAGATATTTTGCTATTAATTATCTAGTTTTAAATTCTTTGTAGCTACTGTCAGAATAAATACATTAGTGATGGATATAACCGACGAAAACATTGAACTTAGCGATGATGAAGAAGAAGAAATTACAGCTGAAGTAGTACTAAAAACCCTCCAAAGTGCCTGGCAGAACGAAAGGTTAGCTCCCGAAATACTGCCACACCGTAATGATATGGTTGAATGCATGCTGGGACAAATACAGCACATGGAGCGCAATATAAACAAACTTCCTAAAACAGACCTTCGTGCTACTATACACAAAATGGAATTGAGTAGAATAAAATTTATTATATGCAATTATCTTAAAACTAGGCTAAATAAAATAGAGAAATTTTGTATACCAATATTAAATGATGAAAGACAACGGGTGGACTCAGGGACTAATTTTCTAACCCCGTCAGAGTATAAGTATGCTCAAGAATATCTATTGAATATGGAGAATCACATGAAGACTGTTGTTCTAGATAAAATGCCTGGCAATATGCAAATGTTTGAAAATAATAAAATGGCAGAGCATCCAAACATGCAAAGCCATGTGTTTCTGAAAGCCAATGAAACAGTAAATGGAGTTGTGCTAGAAGACCTTGCTGGCGAGGATGAAGAGATAGACTTGGAAGGTTGGTTTGCTTTATGTTCTTTTGTAGATTATGAACAATTCAATATTATGTCCAATGTATATGTGACAATATTCAGGTGCATCCAGACTCCAGTTAGACTGGAAGCCAACCTCCACATAGTTGGGAAAAGGCTAGGCAGACTGTATTATACGGGACAATACTGAAAACATACTTACTTGACAATATTTCATATTCATTGCTGTAACCATTGTTTGTTGTATTTGTTGCAGAGGGATCACAACATATTTTGCAGTACAAACCTATTGCTGATCTTGTTAAGAATGGAAAAGTGCAACTTATATGAAATAAAATCAGTACGTTCCACAGTGTTTATTTTGTTTCTCTCCTTTTAGGGCGGATTTCACCAATGAAACTGAACGCACATCTAATCCGCTTTCAAGAGCTGTAAATATCTTTATAGTATATATATATAGTATTATATTATAGTATAGTATATATATTCCACATATTGACACTGACAGATCTCTTTAGAATGCAGTTTAGATGTGCTGATCGCATTTAGTTTCAATGGTGAAATAGCACTAAGTATAATGTCCTTACCAAATGATGATCCGGCAACCGTTTTAAAAAACTAAATTAAAATTAACATAAATTAAAATTGTATTGGAAAATCTTTTGGTAAGCATAATCAGCAACTTATTTGGGCGAAACGGTAATAAAAAAAGAGTAAGTATCCAGAAAACATGATATATATTTTCATTGTACACTGATTGTATATTTTATCAGTAATCTCAATGTTTCATTAAGGCAAAGTCACACTTACTAAGTAGGTACACTATGGCGCAGATTCCCTTATTCACAAACTAAACTAAATTTATGTTCAATGCATCTTTTTCTTTCTATTTAATTTATAAAAGGACATAAGATAAATATTAGTTTAGTCCTGTCAAACTAGTCGGCGCCTGACGTAAATTGACTTATTTTTAGTCATTGAGATAGGATTTTTAGTAGCCATGTTGTTATTCACGTCTAATCTGTCTATGGAGTGTCTTAGTTTGACAGGACTCGACTTTAAACTAGGAACTTTTAACTAAATTATGATACTCCATAGACAGATTAGACGTGAATAAAAACATGGCTACTAAAAATACGTCAATTTACGTCATGCGCTGACTAATTTGACAGAACTAAACTAGTATTTATCTTCTATCCTTTTCTTAATGAAGTAGAAAGAAAAGGATGCATTGAACATAAATTTAGTTTAGTTTGTGAACAAGGGAATCGGCGCCAATATCCAACTTATTTAGATACATACATTTTAAGCTAAAAGTACAGTTGTTTTTATAAATAAATTATAAATTCTATCTGGAGCTATAATTTCAATCAGTTATAGCAATATAACTATAAAAATAGATGGCTGGAATGTTGCATAAAGACAGAATTTTTATATTTTGTAACATTTGTACCATTCTCCTTTAAGTACCTACTGTGGAATAACAAAAATTATAACCACATATTTAGCTACGTTAAGTACACAGTTAGTGTTTCAAAAGCTGTTTGCATTTTTTTGTAAGAAATGTGATGTATTATTGGCAGGCACAGCTCCATAACTGAGGTCATAATAAGTAGTATAAGTAACTTATTTTAAAAGTTTTTAGGTAACAATAACAAACCAGGTTTTATGTATACCTGTTTGTGATAAATTATTTAATATTAAAATAACATCAAAGTTCTTAATTTCAAAGATTTCTCTATTCACTAATTTACGCCATGAAGGCACACATAATCACACAAATCTTTAGGCTTTAATTTAACAAAATTTAACCTAGAAGGTTTTATAAAAGTAAATACCTAAACCCACACTCATATTAATTCACACCATGACAACAATGTGACGCGACTCTGTGCTTACTTACAATAGTAACACAGTCAGTAAGTAGTACTCGTCGCCATATCACCTAAAAGTGCAATTAGATAGCAGTTTATTGTTGCTTGAGGGTGCAGGGCAGCAAGATTATGTTCATTGATCGACCATCCGATTATCTTTTGATGTGACCACCGAACGACCGGAATCTAAATGCACCATTATAGATAAAAATTTGCTATATTAAAATTAATAATTCGATTATTATTTCGACATGAACATTGGTAATTAAGTAGATATGAAGTTACTTCACTGTAGTATTTACTGGGTTACTTTAGCGTGTGGCCAAAATCGAAACTAACGCCGCCATTTTGTTTTGTCATTACAATTTTTGTGACTATTTCACAAAATGTTTACCAACAACCCTCCCCTGTCAATGTCATTCATGCGCCAAAAAATCGTTGTAACACTCGTACTACTGCTGGTTGTTTTCGTCAGCGTCCACGTATTTAATGTGCTCTGCGTGCGCGGCGGCGGCGAGGTCGCGCAGACTTTGCTCGGCCGCGGGACCCAGCTGCTGCACCATGCGCGTGAAATGACCCTCAGGCTTCTGCAGCAACTCATGCGGGTGACCACACTCCACTATCTCGCCTGCTTCCATCACCTGGGTAGGATAGGTTTGTTTTAGTCAAGTGTTATGATTACCTACTTGGTTAGTCCTTTGCAGTAGGTAGGTACCTTGGAGGCGTTGCTATTTTTAGTTACTCCCACGAAACTTATGATGGCATTTCACTTGGCGAATGTATCTAAAATATTCGTGTTATTATTTGGCCAATACAAAACCCTATTAGGTACCTACTATTTGAATAGTTTATTTTGTATTAGTGATATAAACAAGGCCTGCCAGCGGTTTATACGCAACAACGGCACGTGGATTGCTCGTGTTTGCAACATTGTTTATACCGGAAGTACCTATCTCTTATTAGACTCCACGTGAATGTCGCACGCCCTGTTAATCGGTACGGTGATTATAGTTCGTCAGACTGATTAACTGATAGATTTCAAAACTAGGTTCAAAAGCACCGGCGATTATATCGATGTTCCTGAATCACTGGCAGGTCACAGAAGTCACTTACTATTTGTCGCTGCTTTACAATCTAAAAAAATAAAAACAATGTAACTTACAACAACTCTGTCCGAGTCAGCGACAGTGTGCAATCGATGCGCCACCGTGATCACCGTGCACTCCGCGAAATGCGTCCGAATTGATTTTTGTATAAGTGCATCCGTACTGTAGACAGACAAAAACAATAGATTAACAACTGGTCATTAGATACAAATTTTGAAAAAAAAAGGCAATAGTGAGGAGCACACTGACACAGTCTGTGACACTGATAACACTCAGCTTTAATAGGTACTTCAACAACTATGTATGTGGTCGCGCAAGCTCGACTGCTAAACGTGGTAAGGTAACCCAGTAGCAATCCGGAATCTGGCTATGTACCCGGTTGCTTGATAACCTTGTTCCCTATTACATAGGACTTTTCATAACTGACGAATGTGGGTGTCACTGTACATCTCAGCTCAGCCCAACCCACATTATGTTAATACTTCTCTATAAGAGTTAGTGAATGAAGAGTCTTACTTCGGATCAACATTGGCTGTAGCCTCGTCGAGCACGAGAAGCTTGTTACGCCCTAGAGCCGCTCGCGCCAAGCAGAGCAGTTGTCTCTGGCCAGCACTGAAGTTTGATCCTCCAGACTGCACGACTGACGCCAATGACGTCACAATGCGCTTCAACTCCACCTAAATAAATGAAAATCATTTTATTCTAGTAGCTTAGGTGCAGCCCTATCATCGACTAGTGAAAACGACTTTTTTATTATGAACTTCATAGAATTAACAGTGCGTGAAAATTGTAGAAATACCTGTTCCAACGCTGTCCATATATCAGCATCTGTATATTTATCGAATGGATCCATATTGTAGCGTAAACTGGCGGAAAATAGAACAGGTTCTTGAGGAATAATAGAGATCTTTGACCTCAGCTCCTGTAAAAAAAAGAAGGCATTTGTTTGTTAAAAATGACTAAATAGAATAAAGAAAGAAAAACATAATACAGTTTTCTCCATACCTTTAGTGCGATTTCACCCGTATTGACGTCATCAATGAAAACGTTTCCTTCAATGGGCGCCAATCGGAACAGTGCTGATATTAGTGAAGATTTACCAGCTCCCGTACGGCCAACTACTCCTACCTGTAAAATATTGAATACGTAATTTGGAAGCTCACATCTAAGATTCTGCATTTGTTTGGGTAAATAGCCTGCTTGTCATTATGTCATTGCAGACATAACATACAAGAGTTGTCAAGACTTACCTTCCACCCACTTTCAATAACAATATTCAATTTCTTGAGCACTGGGTCGGCATCCTTATCGTATCTTAGCGAAAGGTCTTTAAACACAAGTCTCGCGCGTTGTGGCCAGCCGGCGGGCGGTGCAGGGCCGTCCGTGACCTCCCGGGGCAGCGACGTAAACTGGACCACGCGCTCCACGCTCGTCATCTGCGAGATCACCTCCGTGGCTTGCTTCACACCGTACTGCACCATGTTCACCAGGATCAGACCCTGACTTATGGCCAGGCCGACGTTTCCGGACTGTGTCGTTCCTATTACAATGGCAAAAAATACCTGATATTATCTGAATATAAAGTTAACTAAAAATGTTTTCTTGTACCTAGATGGAAGCCACTTACCATCATCCAGGAACAAGAAAGTGTAGGCTACGACGACTACATAAACTGCACAGATAAGACTCAACCAAATGGAAAATGCAGTATTTGTGACGATTGTTAGGAACCTGAAACAAGAAGAACAAATTCATAACACATAATTAACTAAATAAGCATAAAAGAATTTGATGAATTTGTTGTTGAGATTGAGAATCGAGAGAACAATGTGTTACTACGCCGAAGTTGCGATTAGGTTACTGCTACGGTTTCGTAGCATTTAGGTACAATGGATCCGCTGCGATTATATTACTGCTACGGTTTCGTAGCATATAGGTACAATGGATCCGCTACGATTATGTTACTGCAACGGTTTCGTAGCATATACAATGGATCCGCTGCGATTAAGTTACTGCCACGGTTTCGTAGCTTATACAATGGATCCGCTGCGATTATGTTACTGCTACGGTTTCGTAGCATATACAATGGATCCGCCGCCGCCGCGATCGTTTTTTCTCGCTACTAGCTTCTGCCCGCGACTTCGTTCGCATGGAAGTCGTAAAACGCCACAATAATATACTAAAATAACAGCCACATTGCTTCTGCTATTCCTTCGTTTTTGCTTACCGTCCTTCTTCACTTTTGTTTTTTTTGCTCGGCTCCGTAATGCGTCGTGCCGTAATGTTATATAGCCTATAACTTTTCTCAATAACTGGGTTATCTAATGCAAAAAGATTTTTCAAATCTAATTAATGACTTTTGTAGGTTGATTTTTGATACCTTGAGTTTCATTATTTTCGTAGGAAAGGGAATGTAGGGATCTTATTTTTTATTAATTGTACAGCCCATGTTTTCTTTTCACATTTGATAGCCCAATTCTTGAGAAGTGGCTATAAGCTATTTAACATCACGCAATGACCCTAAGGAGCCGAGCAAATAGAAAAATAACTAAGAAAGAGCGCTAAGCGAAAGCGAAGTGCTAGCGCGGAAAGGTGATACGATGCCGCGGGGTAAAAGCTAGTCTCTTTACAATACGTATGTATAATCATAATCATTTTATTCACAAGAAATGTGGTTACATAGTGGTGGTAAGGTAATTCTAATTCCGTCACATTCTACCATAACAATGGTGCGTAAATGATATGTCAAAGTTGTACAAAATATAATGATTTTAAAAATAATCTAAATTGATTAGTAAATTAATGTCAAAATGTATGTCATGAATAATTAATTATTGTACTAAATAAAATAATTGTATGAAAAAGCAAAGAACCAAATTTAAAAGTCAAGTGTTGTGTTGTCATGTCAGCAAGAATAAGAAATTTCAACATTAATTAATTACATCATTTAGCTTTATATGTCACTAGCTTCTGCCCGCGACTTCGTACGCGGATCCAGTCCCTTTCTCGTTCCGATAGGAATTTCGGCAAGAGTTTGAACTGTGCGTTACTTAATCGAAATCCTTCATCGGTTTTGTTTGGTATACCTTAGATTGAGTGTTGTAGACAATAGGTAGGTTATAACTTCATTAAAATAAAAAGGTAGAATTATTTTCATTCCGAAATTATGAAGCGAAATTAATATCAATTAGTTAACATAACTATTCTAAAAAAATCTTTATAAACTATATTGTTGGTTTTTCCGTCGGGTGCCAGAATATAAAACCCGGAAGGCTAACCCTTGAGAAAGCAACATAAAGTTGGTCATGAGAAAAACAGCCGCTTCTCAAATCAACACCAGCAGCTTTCAGTGTCTGTCTTCAATCGCGAGACAATGCATGACGATCACGATCAGCCGTAAGTCGCGCATCACGGTCTTAACTGGTTTCTAGAGACCTATAAGTGGATGTGCGGATACGCTGGGAACTCAAGCATGATTCGCTTTCCGTGAATGTTTCCGACTCGCGAGACAATGCATGACGATCACGATCAGCCGTAAGTCGCACATCACGGTCTTAACTGGTTTCTAGAGACCTATAAGTGGATGTGCGGATATGCTGGGAACTCAAGTGTGATTCGCTTTCCGTGAATGTTTCCGACTCGCGAGGCAATGCATGACGATCACGATCAGCCGTAAGTCGCGCATCACGTTCTTCACTGGTTTCTAGAGACCTATAAGTGGACGTGCGGATACGCTGGGAACTCAAGCATGATTCGCTTTCCGTGAATGTTTCCGACTCGCGAGACAATGCATGACGATCACGATCAGCCGTAAGTCGCGCATCACGTTCTTCACTGGTCTCCAGAGATCTAAAAGTCAACGTGCGAATGCGCTGAGAACTCAAGCGTGATGCTTTTTCTGTGAACGTTTCTGATTCGAGAGACAATGCATGGCGATCACAATCAGCAGCCAGTCGCACTTCACGTTCATCACTGATCTCTAACGACCTAGAAGTCGACGTGAGAATACGCTGAGAACTCAAGCGTGATTCTCTTTCCGTTAACGTTTCCGACTCGCGAGACAATGCATGACGATCACGATCAGCGATCAGTCGCGCATCACGATCCTCACTGATCTCTAGAGACCTAGATGTAGATGCGTAAATACGCTGAGAACGCAGGCGTGATTCTCTTTGTGTGAAAGTGTCAGAAACGCGAGACGATGCATGACGCTCACGATCAGCGCTAAGTCGTGCTTCACGATCCAAAGAAGTTTCCGCTGGGCGAGATACAGCCTGATGTTGTCGAACAGCATCAAGTCTTGCCTGGCGTTCTTCATTCGATTCTTGGGATCTAACGATCTTTAAATTTCGAACATTGCGAAAGATTTGACCTCTTTCGTGGCATGGTTATGGTTATTAATGTACTTTAATAACTTTGCAATTAAGATCTAAGTGACTGCTCCCCTGCATTACCGGGTAGGCTACCGTGTCACGAAGATAAATGGAAAAGGAAATTAAACACTCAAATAACATAAGCCCGAAGGCATATCTATTATATTATGATTTAGCCAGTGAAGCCAAGTTTTCAATGAATTTACCATCGTCATCGAAAAGAAGGCCCAAACTGTTACCGCCTTCACTGCGTGGAGGTACTCCTAGCTTATGTTAATATATTAGTATAAACTGATTTCCACATCAAATGTTCCTGATCCTTGATTTTTATTATCTCGGCGGAAAATACTCATCAGACCAAACAAATTTTGTTAAAATGTCATGTCTGTATATGCCATATTTTAGCTGTGCTCTCCGAGTTCCACATCAGATGTTTCAATCTTCGAATTTTATTCTCCCAGCAGAAAATATTCATCAGACTAAACAACTTTTGCAAAGATGTCATTCCTATATATGTTATGGTTTAGCTGTGCTCTTAGAGTTCCACATCAGGTGTTGTTATAATAATACTGGTCTTTGTAGTGTCATTATGTATTCAAAATTCTTCTAATCATTCTATGTAACCTGGTTACCTGTTACTTCAATTATAAACAAACTATAATGTACACGTCTTTTCTTTTTAACTAATATAAAATTACAACAAAACGTTATCAGCACGAAGAATAGCTCGAGTACCTATTTGTATTCAAGAAAAGTAATGCGTGTATAGTTGTTTCGTACTAATTAGGAAGTGATATTTGTGTGAATTTTTTGGGTGTGAAACCAAATAGTTTTTCCGTGTACTCTTCTGAGATGGCGAACCCAAATGGAGACACAAATGAACGAGGTATGCGTAGTTCCTCTATTCCAACGTTCACCCTACACAATAGAGAAGGGTATAGTACGTGGAAATTTAAAATGCGTAACTACCTTATGCATGAGGAGTTGTGGGAAGCGATTAATGGCTACCCAACAGGGATGAATGTTTCGAATGTCATAAAGACGAAGAGCGATCAGAAGGCACTAACAAAAATTTGCCTTACCCTTGAAGCTTCTGCAATTACGTATGTTCGAAGTGCTACCACGGCAGCTGAAGCGTGGAAGGCGTTACAAAATGCATATGAGGACAAAGGCATGGGTCGGCGTTTACATTTAGAAAGGAAGTTATACAGATTGAGACTTGAAGACTTTGATAATAATATTGAGTCGTATATCAATGCTGTTATTTCCACTGCCCAAGATTTGGCGGATATAGACAAAGTAATAGATGATGCGTCCATTGCTGCTATTCTATTGGGAGGTCTAACGTCGAGATATGACCCATTGATTATGGCTCTCGAAAATAGTAACGTTAACGTTACCACCGAACTGGTAAAGTCAAAATTACTCAACGAAATGTCCAAGGAAAGCTTGATAACACTGGAGACAGCTATGAGGTCAAAGGTTGATGCCTCCTCTGTTGAGTCTAAGTCAAAGAAAATTGTGTGTTATGGTTGTGGAGAACCTGGTCACAAGAGACCAAACTGTCCTTTAAAGAAAAAGAAGATCATGAAAAGGAAGAATCCCACTGATAAGGACTCGACCTCTTCATCTGCTTTAGGAGTAACAAATGATTACGATATGGACAAATGGTATGTTGATTCAGGCGCTACCAAACACATGACTTCAAGACGAGATTGGTTTGTAGACTTAAAGCCTATGGATATGAAGGTAACAATTGCAAATGGGACAAAGATTGACGCTAAAGGCATCGGTAAAATATCTTTAAATACCGAAAACGCCGTCGATACAATCAGTGATGTGATTTATGTACCTAACCTGAAAACAAATCTTCTATCTGTGAAGACAGCAGTAGAAAAAGGGTTTACTGTAATGTTTGATAAATCCGGTTGTAATCTATTTAATTCAAAAACCTTCTCCTTTACAGGTGATGCGGTTCTACATGGCTCGCCCTGTGGTGGATTGTACACACTTGATTGTGCGGTAAATACTCCCCAATTTAGAGCCTATGATGTGCACTCTGATTCTATCTCAAGATATCAGGTATGGCATAAGCGTTTAGGTCATTTATGTCGCATCGGTATGAATCTGTTGAAAAATATGGAGGTTATTGATTATAAGGATGTGGATAAAAATCCATGTGTTCCTTGTGTTCAAGCGAAACACGCTCGAAAACCGTTTAAGACGATTTCTTATGAAAGAGCAACTTCAATATTAGAATTGATCCACTCTGACTTATGTGGACCAATGTCAGTTGACTCTTTTCAGGGTAATAAATACTTATTACTTTTTATAGATGATTTTTCCAGAACTATTTTTGTATATTTTATTTCTTCGAAGACAGAGGTGAAGGCTAAGTTTTGTCACTTCCAGTCTATGGTTGAAAGACAAACTGGGGCTCAAATTAAAACAATAAGGACGGATAATGGGAAGGAATTCGTAAATAGTGAATTTTCAAGTTACCTTAGATCTTGTGGTATTCAACATCAAACTACGGTACCATATAGCCCTCAGCAGAATGGAGTTGCCGAGCGCACTAATCGCTCTATTATAGAAAAGGCACGCTCTCTTATGGCTGAAAGCGATCTATCTAAAGCTTTTTGGGAAGATGCTACTCGAACGGCTGTGTACCTGAAAAATAGATGTCCACACCGTGCCTTAAATAATAAAACTCCCTACGAGTTGTGGAATGGTTGCAAACCAGACCTTAGTAATCTCAGAGTTTTTGGGTGTAGAGCTCTTATACATATACCTTCTTGTCACCGTAAGAAATTGGATCTTAAAGCTGTAGAAGCTATATTTGTAGGCTATACAGAAGATCCTAATAGTTATCTTTTTAGAAATTCATCTTGCCCTAGAACTTTACAAAAGTCTAGAGACGTTACGTTTTTTGAAGATTGTTTTTCTACTTTAAATAATAGGAATGTTAACAATAATAAGACGTCTACTGAACCTTTAGTACTTTCTAATAGTCTGCCTATACAGGAAGAAACCAGTACAGTTAAAGAGTCTTTTGAACATGCTCCAGTGGTCACTGTAAAACCAGCTCCAGGCCATACTATTGTCACTGAAGATCTAACTGCTGAAACGGAACAATTTTTTGAAGCAATTGAGGAAGCAGTAGTTTCTACTAGTCATACTGATGGACAACGTAGATATCCATCAAGAGACCGGAAACCTCCTAATTACTTCTCATACCAGGTTTCTAGTAAAGCGTCAGGTGAGCCTAGAACTTATAATGAGGCTACATTTTCTGATGATGTTGATAAGTGGCAGATGGCAATGTCAGATGAATATAATTCATTAATGAAGTTGAAGACATGGAAATTGGTTGACAGAGAAAACAGGAAAGTTATACCATGTAAATGGGTTTATAAATTGAAGACAGATCCAGCAGGAAATGTTCTGAAGTACAAAGCAAGATTAGTTGCCAAGGGATTTTCCCAGACGCCAGGTGTAGATTATTTTGAGACATTTGCTCCTGTCGTGCGGCACTCTTCTTTGCGTACTCTACTGGCTCTCGCAGCCGAATTGGGTTTGAAGATGCGTCACATGGACGTAGACACTGCTTTTTTATATGGAGATCTTCAAGAGAAGGTCTACATGGAGCAACCTCAAGGTTTTAATGTAAAAGGTATGGAGAACAAAGTATGTCTCCTGCAAAAATCCTTGTATGGACTTAAACAAGCTCCACGTGCCTGGAATACAAAGTTAGATGAAACTTTATCATCTCTTGGTTTTATGAAAACTCCATCTGAACCGTGCGTTTATACCAAACTTTTTGGAAAAGAGGTGGTTATCGTTGCAGTCTTTGTCGATGACATAATTGTTTTTTACAGTGATGACAAGACGTTTGACATTGTCAAAAATGACTTGCAAAAATATTTTTCGTTAAAAGATTTGGGCTATTTTTGTTATCTTGGCTTAAATATCACCAGAGAAAATGATGAAATAAGAGTTCATCAGAAAAATTATATAAACAATCTTTTACAAAAGTTTGGAATGGAGAATTGTAAAACTTGTACAACTCCCCTATCTGGAAAACTGGAGGTTAGTACCAGTAGTGATAGTGATCATAATCAAGAAGAGTATCCCTATCAAGAATTAATTGGTTGCCTCATGTTCCTAAGTGTTAATACTCGTCCAGACATCGCATACGCGACTAGTTACCTAAGTCAGTTCAAGACTCACTGGTTAGCCGCGAAGAGAGTCTTACAATACCTAAAAGGCACTTTAGATTACTCGATTTGTTATAAAAAATCAAGTATGCCCCTTGTAGGATTTTCCGATGCCGATTGGGCAAACTGTAATATAGATCGCCGTTCTTATACGGGTTACTGTTTCAAATTAGCAGGCAGTCCGGTATCATGGGCCTCGCGGAAGCAGCAAACCGTAGCCTTGTCCTCAGCGGAAGCCGAGTATATGGCAATAACAGAAGCTACGAAGGAAGCGATTTATTTAAGGAGGTTTATCACTGAATTAATTTCAGATCCTATGGTAAGGCAAAAGTTATTACCTAATACCGTAACAATTTGTACCGATAGTCAGAGTGCACAGAGTTTGGCCTTAAATCCGGTACACCACCATAGGACGAAACATATAGATACCAGATTTCACTTTATTAGAGAAAAGATTAGTGATAATTCGGTTAACTTGAAATATACCAAATCAAGTGATATGCCCGCTGACATCTTAACAAAACGATTGCAGCGTGTGGCACATCGTAGATGTGTACTAGGCTTAGGTTTAGTGTAAATATATTTTTACACGTTTACTTCAGAACTTAGTATACATTTTCCTTTTTTTCTATTGGTATATTTTGAGTTCATTTTTGTATGTAATTTATTTGTGAGAATTTTGATTAAGGGGGTGTGTTATAATAATACTGGTCTTTGTAGTGTCATTATGTATTCAAAATTCTTCTAATCATTCTATGTAACCTGGTTACCTGTTACTTCAATTATAAACAAACTATAATGTACACGTCTTTTCTTTTTAACTAATACAAAATTACAACAGGTGTTCCGATCTTCGAGTTTTATTCTCGCAGTAGAAAATACTCATCAGACTGAATAACTTTTGCTAAGATGTCAAATCTATATATATTATAGTTTAGCTGTGCTCTAAGAGTTCCACATCAGGTGTTCCGGATCTTCAATTTTATTCTCTAAACAGAAAATGCTCATCAGACACAACATTTTTTTCTAAGGCGCCATTTATGTAACTCTTATAGTTTAGCTGGTCTGTTGCGGTTCTGCATCAGGTGTTCCAGTTTCCAAAATCAATTATAGTCTATATGTTGCCCAGGCTTAATAGCTAGTTAACAAAAAAAGTTTCATTCAAATCCGTCCAGTAGTTTCGGAGATTAGCGTGTACAAACAGACAAACAGATAAACAGACAAACAGACAGACTTTTTTTTTTAGATTCGTGTTCTATTACTGTTTCTTAAACCCCCTCAATTATTCTTTTTTAAATATATTCAATGTACAGACACAACTTTTTTACATTCTTATTATAAGTATAGAAGTATAGATAAAATCCTTCAGAGTATAAAAACATTTTTCTGCAAGCCACGCTGTAAGTTTTTCCCTAAACAGAGTAATTTTCAATTCTTTGAAATTATCTGGTAACTTATTGTATATATCTATCGCCTGCACATAGACATACATGTACACATGTACGAAGCTGATAATATTTAGTTTTGTTGCATGTGACAAAATGTACATTATTTCTATGATTTTTCGATGTAGGTAAAGGATATTTACCAAGCGGCTGTGTGTATGTCTTGCTTGTCGTCGAATTGGTTTAGTAGCATCTCCTGGGCGCCGCATGCGCGCACCGTAGTTAGTCCCGCCATCGTTGCCGAAACGTGTGAGAATACAGGGCTGCGGGTCGTACCTTCCACCCTAAGAAAAATATATTATTACCTCTAGTTATGTTTTGAGTACCTATGTGAATTAATCATAAATTCTCATTGGGGATTTTTTTTTAATGGGTTCAACTAATTTAAGGACTATCCAAGGACCAAGGTTGAAGGATATACTTAGTCTCCAGACAGTTGGACAATTGACGCTTAAATTCTTAAAAGCGTAAACGCAATCACCTTTTAATAGCTTGTGCTGTGCTTAGGAATATAATCGTCCAAATGTACATGAGGACTCCGCACACCGCCGTTGTCAGCAGCATGTAAGGGCTGACGATCGCTACCATCACGAGGATACCTAACATCACCATGAAAATCTGTGGAGGAAAAAATAACCGTTTTAAAAAGTAGCTCTAAAATCATTCGAATAAACATGATCTAATTAGAGAGATTGTTACATACTTGTATGCTGTCCAAATACATCCTGGGTAGGATCTCGTCAACGACGCCCATATCTTTGGAGAACCGGTTGAGGATACGACCCGAGGGGTTGGTGTCAAAGAAGCGCATGGTCGCCGCCAGGATGTTGCTGAACATCTGGTTGTGTAGCTTGATGGAACTGCGCATGCATACCCACAGGAACAACATTGATCTAGAATTGACGTTATTTTTAAGAAGCGAGTAACCGCTGGTCACTTCTTTAGTGATTGAAATTGTACTTATCGTTAGGTACCTACTGTACGAAAGTTCCTGTCACTGAGTTAAACTTGGATTATGGACATTATGGTGGCTAAGCTTTAGTTAGACTATGGTCATCATCATAGATGTCCATTTCATTGAGTTACAACCAAGCTATGTATGTCTGGCGCTTTCGTTAATTTATATTGATAATGGAATTACAAACTTGATCTTACCTTCCAGTAGTAAGTAGGATACATCCCAAAATTCCGATCGCCCAAATATAAATATAATACTCGTGGTTTAGTGGTTCATATGTCGATGTAATGTTCTGCATGGCTAGCACGGTCTTCACCATCGTGTCAATGACAGTCATGTTAGGTAGCTCTGTCGACAATGGTGCTAGGGTGGTCGGTTCCCTTAGGTTATTGAAGAGAGTGGCGTTCAAATTATCTTTGTTTAGTATGTGTTTTGTTTCCACGTCATTCATCCTGAAAAGGTCAAAGTTGAAGGTTACGGATTACGTTTCACGGTCATTTACATTAAATGTTTTGTTAAAATTAAACACCTATATTAGAGCCAGGAATTTGAGATAGTTTTCAAGTTCAAATTCCATTGCAACCAAAAACTTATTAGGACCTTTTTGTTTCAAATGGTCACTCAAAAATCAACTTAAAATACATTTTACTAAAGCAGATTATTAGTATGACGATGGAATGTAATTATCTGAGATTAGGTATGAACACTGCTCTAAGTATCATTTTAAATTTTTCCACCAAAAAATCAAAAATAACTAAGTTGTTGTTCATTCGAAACCATCTCATAACCTGAATACAGTGTAGGTACATATAGTAGCAGAATAACGACTTATAATATTTACCAATGCGTGAGCCACAGGTCGCTAATGGAGGTGACAACCTGTGCCAGGATCACGCTGACGGTGGTACCGAGCAGCAGGCCCCAGCCGGCGCCGGCGCGGAAGTATTGGCGGTACACCGCGCCAGGCACGCGACCTTACGGGAAACAATGACGAACTTAGCTTATTATGTGTTTATTGTGGACTAGCTTCTGCCCGCGACTTCGTACGCGGATCCAGTCCCTTTCTCGTTCCGATAGGAATTTCGGCAAGAGTTTGAACTGTGCGTTGGTATGTCAGCCAATAAATCAGTCAAAACCGATGAAGGATTTCGATTAAGTTTGGTATAACTTAGATTAAGTGTTGTAGACTGGGTAGGTTATAACTCCATTAAAATAAAAAGGTAGAATTATTTTCATTCCGAAATTATGAAGAGAAATTAATATCAATTAGTTAACATTACTATTCTAAAAAATTTCTTTATAAACTATATTGTTGGTTTTTCCGTCGGGTGCCAGAATATAAAGCCCGGAAGCGTTGCTAACCCTTGAGAAAGCAACATAAAGTTGGCCATGAGAAAAACAGCCGGTTCTCAAATCAACACCAGCAACTTTCAGTGTCTGTCTTCACTCGCGAGACAATGTATGACGATCACGATCAGCCGTAAGTCGCGCATCAATTTCTTCACTGGTTTCTAGATACCTATAGGTGGATGTGCGGTTACGCTGGGAACTCAAGCTTGATTCGCTTTCCGTGAATGTTTCCGACTCGCGAGACAATGAATGACGATCACGATCAGCCGTAAGTCGCGCATCACGTTCTTCACTGGTCTCCAGAGATCTAAAAGTCAACGTGCGAATGCGCTGAGAACTCAAGCGTGATGCTTTTTCTGTGAACGTTTCTGATTCGAGAGACAATGCATGGCGATCACGACCAGCAGCCAGTCGCACTTCACGTTCGTCACTGGTCTCTAAAGACCTAGAAGTCGACGTGAGAATACGCTGAGAACTCAAGCGTGATTCTCTTTCCGTTAACGTTTCCGACTCGCGAGACAATGCGTGACGATCACGATCAGCGGTCAGTCGCGCATCACGATCCTCACTGGTCTCTAGAGACCTAGATGTAGATGCGTAAATACTCTGAGAACGCAGGCGTGATTCTCTTTGTGTGTAAGTGTCAGAAACGCGAGACGATGCATGACGCTCACGATCAGCGCTAAGTCGTTCTTCACGATCCAAAGAAGTTTCCGCGGAGCGAGATACAGCCTGATGTTGTCGAACAGCATCAAGTCTTGCCTGGCGTTCTTCATTCGATTCCTGGGATCTAATGATCTTCAATCTTTTAGCTCCTTTCGAACATTGCGAAAGATTTGACCTCTTTCGTGGCATGGTTATGGTTATTAATGTACTTTAATAACTTTGCAATTAAGATCTAAGTGACTGCTCCCCTGCGTTACCGGGTAGACCGTGTCTCGAAGATAAATGGAAAATGAAATTAAACACTCAAATAACATAAGCCCGAAGGCATATCTATTATATATATATAAATGGGAGATTTAGCCAGTGAAGCCAAGTTATCAATGATTTACCATCGTCATCGGAAAGAAGTCCCAAACTGTTACTGCCTTCACCGCGTGGAGGTACTCCCAGCTTATGTTAATATATTAGTATAAAGTGATTTCCACATCAAATGTTCCTGATCCTTGATTTTTATTATCTCGGCGGAAAATGCTCATCAGACCAAACAAATTTTGTTAAAATGTCATGTCTGTATATGCCATAGTTTAGCTGTGCTCTCCGAGTTCCACATCAGATGTTTCAATCTTCGAATTTTATTCTCCCAGTAGAAAATACTCATCAGACTGAACAACTTTTGCAAAGATGTCATTCCTATATATGTTATGGTTTAGCTGTGCTCTTAGAGTTCCACATCAGATGTTTCAATCTTCGAATTTTATTCTCCCAGCAGAAAATACTCATCAGACTGAATAACTTTTGCTAAGATGTCAAACCTATATATATTATAGTTTAGCTGTGCTCTAAGAGTTCCACATCAGGTGTTCCGAATCTTCAATTTTATTCTCTCAGCAGAAAATGCTCATCAGACACAACATTTTTTTCTAAGGCGCCATTTATGTAACTCTTATAGTTTAGCTGGTCTGTTGCGGTTCTGCATCAGGTGTTCCAGTTTCCAAAATCAATTATAGCCTATATTAGTATAAAGTGATTTCCACATCAAATGTTCCTGATCCTTGATTTTTATTATCTCGGCGGAAAATGCTCATCAGACCAAACAAATTTTGTTAAAATGTCATGTCTGTATATGCCATAGTTTAGCTGTGCTCTCCGAGTTCCACATCAGATGTTTCAATCTTCGAATTTTATTCTCCCAGTAGAAAATACTCATCAGACTGAACAACTTTTGCAAAGATGTCATTCCTATATATGTTATGGTTTAGCTGTGCTCTTAGAGTTCCACATCAGATGTTTCAATCTTCGAATTTTATTCTCCCAGCAGAAAATACTCATCAGACTGAATAACTTTTGCTAAGATGTCAAACCTATATATATTATAGTTTAGCTGTGCTCTAAGAGTTCCACATCAGGTGTTCCGAATCTTCAATTTTATTCTCTCAGCAGAAAATGCTCATCAGACACAACATTTTTTTCTAAGGCGCCATTTATGTAACTCTTATAGTTTAGCTGGTCTGTTGCGGTTCTGCATCAGGTGTTCCAGTTTCCAAAATCAATTATAGCCTATATATTGCCCAGGATTAATAGCTAGATAATAAAAAAAAATTCATTCAAATCCGTCCAGTAGTTCCGGAGATTAGCGTGTACAACCAGACAAACAGACAAACAGATAAACAGACAAACAGACAAACAAATAAACAGACAAACAGACAGACTTTTTTTATTAGATTCGTGTTCTATTACTGTTTCTTAACCCCCCTCAATTATTCTTTTTTAAATATATTCAATGTACAGACACAACTTTTTTACATTCTTATTATAAGTATAGATTATTATAAGTATAGATGACCTGGTTGGTCTAATGTCGTTGTCAAAAAAACGACTCTAGTGATCGCAAGTGCGATTGAGATCATGAGTTCCCGGTTAGACGTACCTGCCTAGGTACTCCTATTGGGGTTTTCTATCATGAATTTCTCAGTAGCACACCGGAGTCACAATTTGTGGTCGATGGCAATAGGCAATTTGAGCCCTATTACTTAACCTTTTCGCCGCCAACGTACACAAAACGCAATGCCTCGCCGAGCGCCAAGCTATAAATGTATAACTAAATATACAGTAAACAGTAGTGATGGGAATATCGTCATATCGATGAATAAGATTTGTACGCGTAAAGTTAAGATTTAAAGTTGATTTTACGAATATAAATAAAAACTGATTAAATATTTCCAGATTTATTTTATTTCACAGTATCCTTAATAAGAAAAAACAGTATAAATTATGAGTATCAAAGAAACTAATACATAACTCAATTAGAACTATAAGGAATGGGGTACATCTCTATTTGTTTCATGATCTCATTCTTTAACTTCATATCAAGTTATTGGCACTGAGGGCACGTTGAATTCGATTCTGATCAGGGATGGGGTCTATGGTCTTTCTTTCTTCTATTTTTGTTTATTCCTGTGTTTTTTTAATAACTTCAGTCAACGTTTTTTACCGTAGGTATCTAAGTGGCAGAATTTTTAATTGCGTTTCTCTATTTACCCACGACGGAACGGAGCAGGTATATGCGTTTAGGGTGAGAGATGTTTGTGTGTGTGTGTTTGTGCAAAGTAATGTTCCCACCTATCTTCTAAACTAATGATCCGATTTTGATGCGGTTTTCAATAATAGGTTTGTGTTTGATGAGTTCATGTTCTTAGATAGGTGTCATGGCTGTAACTCACTAGAGGGCGCTACAATATTAGTGCAAAATAATATTGCAATAATATTAAAACGAATTGTCCGATTTAAATGTGGTTTTCATCAGCAATTACAATTCGTATATGCTCTCTAAAAAGTCAGAAATAAAATTAATCAAAATTAAAAATTTTGAAAAAACCCACGACGTTTAAAGTTCGTCCGAATCAAGTTCTTCACTCATTTTTCTATTTGTTTCGTAGTGAAAGAAAGAAAGATGCGTGCGCGCGAATCCGATTTTGTGCTGCACTATGCCAAAGCGACCTTGACAGCCGCACGCCTATGACGTCACTGACCAACTTCTATAGTAGTTCGTGGCACTCGGTGGCGCACAGGGGCATAGACGACCAATTGTTTTGTAGAGATGGGAAAATAACTATCGACAAGAATTGGTAACAACTTTATAATTACGTATCGGCATCTACCTGAAGGTCGAAATTCATCTACTATCCTTTGTAATGAAGTAGATAACTAAGTTCATATTTTATTGACCTCAAATTGTTTTCGATATTCGTAACTTTCTGTATTTATAAATATTTCAATGGTGAAATCAACCTTTCACGGCACATCACTGGCCAACTTGATATGAAGTGATTGGCGTTCTGAGGAAAGTAATAAAATTCGGAGTTTCTGTTTTTGCCGATTTTAGGACAAACTAGGGCTTATTTTGTGTAGAAAAATAAAAAACAGGGTAGTAGACAGTGCTATCTTATGAAACAAAGCTTTTAATCACAGTAAATTTATTTTAATAAGATAGTTAAAATGAACAACTTCTATAGAAGTTGTGGCGCTGGTGGCACGAAAATCCCGAACTTCTATAGAAGTGCTTGGCGGTGAAAAGGTTAAATAATAGGACTCAAACTGGCGCAATGTAGGTGTACCTACTACTTTAGATACTTACTACTAATTATATACTTACCTACCTAAATACAGGTATAAGTAATGTTATGTTATCTATACGAGTATTGAATGTATTGATGCTATACCTACCTATATGATGTCAATATAGGCAGTTAAGTCATTGGAATATAATCAGAACACGGCCATAACGTTGTGTCAATTATTATGACGTCATGAAATTATACGATGACGTCACTGACGCATTCTCGAGCGGCTGATTGTTGTTAGTGCCCGCCCCTTGTGTAATTCAAAACGTAGTATCATAATAAAAGCAAACAAGTAGGCCAACTCAAGCCCCGAGCGAGCGATAATAGCCTAAACTCGTAGGGCTGTCACTTATACTTTATTCAATCGTCAAAAATGCATTGTCGATCTCTATACAAAACAATGTTCCCCTGTAGGGTAAGCATCAGGGACCTTTAATACAAAGTTTTTTTAAATTATTTTTTTACACACGGCTACACATCAAGCTATGCAAAACCAGTATTAGCTGACCGTTCATTGTGAGAAAATATCATACAAAGTGAGGCCAAGACAAACTGGTTTTATATAGCTTGACGTGTAGCCGTGTGTAAGTACATAGTCCAGAAGCTGACTACATTTTTTTCATTGCCTACGTCATCTTATCTGTTTAGTTATTTGAAAAATTACGATCGAAATATGACTAATAAAAACGTGGTTTTACTGAATCATGTATTTATTCAAATAAAATGAAATGATTAAGAAGTCTTTGTAGTTAAAGGAGGTAGGTAGGTACACGTACAAATTATTTATTACGAGCAGCAGGGCAGCGGCGAAGCGTGCGCAGGCGCGGGCGATATTACACAGCCACGACTGGCGCACCTTTAGCAGCGATAAATTTTGTCAGTGTGTGCGTGCGACGACGCATACGTACGAGCGCGCTCACATACAAACCGTGCGCGGTGCGAATGTATGAAGATGTCGTACTTGTTTGCTTGTACTATGGTAGTATGTATGTCCGTAACTGTACAATTAATGCCCCTGTGATAATTTACATAATGTGGTAGGTATTAGTATTGTCTGTTGTATATTATACCTATATGGGCATTTTGATAAATTACCATTTTGATGAGGTGCCCTGCATCAACTATAGGTTACTTAGGTGAAATGACAAGGCGAGGACCATTCTTTTATGCGGTAGGTAATAAAATATAATCAGGTGATTAACCCTGTAAAATAGGTAGGTACCTAGAATATGTCCCATGTTCAGTGATTAACAAAAAACTCGAACTCAAAGCATTTACAGACACTTTGAATTGTCAATGACTTAGGTATCGGTCAGTTAGTCAGAAAGTTGAAGCTAGTTGCCCATTCCAAAACGTAAAGCTATCTCTATGAATAAGATCACGTTGTCATTGTCACCACTAACTACCTACTACTACTACTACTACCTACCTTCACAGATCCAAATATAGGTAGGTATAATAGACGCTCATAAATAATTACTACTTAAAATCACTTTAATTGTTTGGTTGGCCCAGTGGTTAAGCGATTGACTGCTGCGCTGCGTGTCCGGTGTTCCGGGTCTGGCTGTTTGTGTATGTGAGTTTAAATGTTTGTAAACGCACCCACGATACAGGAGAAATGCCTAGTGAGAGGCAAAGTTTTATAACAAAAAAAAAAGTGATCTGTCAATAGGAGCAATCCCCAACATCAGAGGGGTAATTCTCGTAATTTTAAGAACGTTCACAGTCTGATCTCAGTCTCAATCTGTCAAAAATACGTCTAATTTCCCTACATTTTGACAAGTTTTTGACATTTGTTTGTCGCCGAGATGAGACTGCGACTAGATTTTGAACGTTTTAAATTACGGGAATACGGGCCCTGGGGGATTGACAGCTCACTAACCTATGTTTCCATGGTGAGATTTGTACAGAATAGCACTGCTGGTAGAATGACAGCTCACTTCACCTAACTTTTCACGGTCTGATTTTTACAGAATAGACCGGCTGTAGGCTGTAGGACTATTTTGTAAAAATCTCACTGACTCACCGTGATAACTTAGGTGAAGTGAGTTTGAATTGAGCTGTCAATCCCTGGATTCCCTTCGGTTGGATGACAGTTCACTTCAAGCTCACTTCACTTATGTTTTCACGGTGAGATGTTTACAGAATAGACCGGCAGTACCTTCGTGAATGCAGTTAATAGTAAATCCGCATCATCTATCTATCTATATATATAAAAATCAATTGCTGTTCGTTAGTCTCACTAAAACTCGAGAACGGCTGAACGGATTTATCTTATCTTAGTCTTGAAATGTTCGTGGAGGTCTAGGGAAGGTTTAAAAGGCGAGAAAAAATGGAAAAATTGCGAGGAAGATAGTAAAAACGACTAGGTATTTCATTTTCCCATATAAACTGTTCTACCTACTTTCCTGTCAAACATTTGACGATCGTCCCTTCGGTACGGTAGACTCGGGTCCACTCGAATTGAAACAAGTATTAAATTAAGGGTTTTGAATAGTGTAGGTGTAAGGTAGGAGTAGGGTAGGAGTAGGGTAGGTGTAGGGTAGGTGTAGGTTAGGAGTAGAGTAGAAGTAGGGTAGGAGTAGTGTAGGAGTAGATTAGGAGTAGTGTAGGAGTAGGGTAGGAGTAAGGTAGGAGTAGGGTAGGGGGTAGGACACCACGCGAACGAAGCAGCGCCGGGCAGCTAGAAATAATTTATATGGCAAAACAACGTTAGCCGGGTCAGCTAGTAAGGAATATAATCAGTGAGAGAATCTAATTATTACAACATACCTACATATTGAAGACAATGACACTACTACGTCTAATGAATATTTTTTTGCTAGCATCATCTCGAGGACGACTGTCGTCGCGCTATCACTTTAGATAAATGACAATTTAAAGTAGATTGATTACCTACGCATTTCTGCAGACTCACCGATACTTAAGTATCAGGAAATCAATTTGAGTAAATTATGACAACCAGACTATGTAGGTAATTAAAGACGCTGATTTGATCAGCATGAGCGGGAAAACCACAAATACGTAGGTACGTACGTAATCGTTGGTGGTAATGTTAGGATGTTATTCAATCACGCATAAACGGCTGGATGAATTTAGATGTATGGCATACAGTTAAAAGCAGGGACTTGTGTGAACATAGCAGACCTCCAAGATGACAGATTACGAATTTAAATGCACCAATACATTTCTGAAAATATTTCAAACTCCTTTTTCTGCTAAACCATCCATTGAAATTGTGTGAAATATTATGAGAAAAAAAATCATTTGAGTTTAGCTTAATGTACTTATATTTAAACAGTACAGTAACAGGACTGTACTTTAAGTGGAAACCTACCCAGTACCAGTGAAAAATTTTCGTTAGTTCACGATTCAAATTACCTGTTCCTGTTAACTCGGCAGACTCTTCCTGATCAACCTCCTCTGGCAAACCGTCTTGTAAAGTACTGGTAGTACTTGTATGTGACTGCAACAAACAGTACCGCATTAATAATATAACTTGTTAAAACTGCAGCAGGTATTTCTGTTTCTAAAGCCCGTTTTCACTAACTCTAGGCACAGTATTACAATATTCTCTAGGCATTCATTTATGTGTCGCCTAGTAATAGTGATAACCAGCATAAATCTCTTGGCAAAAATTTATTGGCAAGCCAAGAACATATCCGCCAGGGCCGCGGGTTGTTCGAAAGAGATACCGTGGCCCCTGGCACAGGCAACTGAAGGAACACGGGTGGGTTTTAGTCAGTAAAAGTCTGACACGCCCTTCCGCTCAGCCCAGAGCGGGAGAGGTCGTTTGATGATATCCCACCGAAAAAAAAGGCAGGAACATATCGTTGTATGTAGTCGTCATCTAAACAAACACTATCAATTATTATATATCTATGTATGTAGGTAATGTTTGAAATCAAAGTTATAAAATCTCAAAAGATAACTAGGGATTTAGGTATAAGGTAAGCTAGTCGACCAATTTATAATTGCGTGGGTTCGTGACTAATCACTTGCTATCTAAATAATAAAAACTCGATGAATTTTACTAATCTGCATTCGCGACATATTGGAAAAATGTAAATAAAATGAGTTTATGAACATATTTATAACGTTTTCAATAGTGCCAGTCACTCTGAAATCAACTTAATAACCATTAAAATAAAGTTGATATTTGCTTAACTTGAAATATCGTCAATTTGAAATATAAATAAAATTTGAATATATATTTCGTACGGTAAACATTAGATTAAATTACAAAGTTTTTAAAGAGATTATGAATGAAATTAGGTAAACTGTCATCGTATGTCATTGAAAACTTTGCATACTTACAAGACTATTATGATATAAAGTTCTGTTCTCATTAAATAAACGAAATTCCAAAAAAAACATTGATTTTTGTCGCTCACTGTACAGTACAGTTTGCAAAAAGGCACAGTTAGGTACATAGAATTAAGCAGTATTTGTAAATGGGTAGTGCAAGCACTGCCTGCTTGCCTACCTGGATAGAAAGTGTTCTCTGTCGAAGGTGTGCTTTCGGCTCATCGGGCTGCTCTTCCTCTTGGAGCAGCTCAGCAAACAGCGGTGATCGCGACACATCGTCGAAACTGCCTGAAGTCTCTACTTCGCCCTGAGAGAAACAAAATGGCATTTTAGACGATAGTGACATGATGTAGGTACTTAGATATGAGATTATAATTTGCATGGTTTGTGGCATGCAACCTTTTTGATAATTTTTTATAAGATAAACGCGAATACAAATTGAGAATAAAAAAACGGTAGGCGTCAGATTTGGCTGACATGCCAAGGGACAAAGATATATTTTTTTTATTAATTTAAATATCATAATAATTACGCTATCATCATCTGCCTAGCCTTTTCCCAACTATGTTGGGGTCGGCTTCCAGTCTAACCGGATGCAGCTGAATACCAGTATTTTACATGGAGCGACTGCCTATCTGACCTCAACAACCCAGTTACTGGGTAATAATAATTACGCTATATAAAAGTAAATAGTCTTATTCATTAATCCAAGTATACACGGCGAAACATCAAGCTATAGATACATTTTACACATACTAAGACACTTAGTATAAGTTTACATAATACGTTTATACTTTATAGTCCTAAGCAGTGTATTGGATTTTTTGTACTCCTTCTGTGGGAACTGGGCTGGGCTTGGCATACCTTAATACAGGTAACCACGTAACCTAGCTAGGACGCCAGATTCATTCTGTTGTAACTTTTTATGATTGTTACCTAAATTATAACATTATATTTATAGTAAGAGACTGTATATACCACACCTCGCATTGTTTAGGTTTTCCGTACAATCAGAAGAAGTCGGCTTATGCTGGTTATAGCTTTATGTGTAGCCGTGCGTACAGTTAACGTCCCTCCGATGCCACAGTACCTAAGTATACCCAACTGTTATTAAAATGTATTTTTAACCGACTTCTAAAAAAGGAGGAGGTTCTCAATTCGGATGTTTGTATTTTTTTTATTTTTATGTTCGCGTATTTATCTCCTTCGCTTGTCAACCGATTTGAAAAATTCTTTTTTTGTTGGAAAGGGTATACTTCCCAAATGGTCCCAGAGAAGGTCCCAATGGTAGAAATTTCATCAAAAACGGTTCAGTAGTTTGGTTTTTAAACAAAAATTACTGGTAAAAATTACAACTTAAAAGTTAAAAATAAAAACTTTTTGCAAAAAAAAAATCAACCGACTTAAATTAAAGTTATTTTTCACTTTGTAGTGTCATTTTTGGAAGTCGGTTGATTTTTTTTTTGCAAAAAAGTTTTAACTTGTTATGCTTGCTTACTTAGATGAAATACAAATACCTATACCTACGAGTACAACGAAACGTCACGCGTCCTTGCCAGTGTTATATCATACATTGATATTTTGTAACAGTCGGAACATATTGACCTAAGGTTTATTTATAGATAGTTAGGTACATAAGATATGGTAGGTACCTACGTAAGTACTCGCAATCTCTATTCGCGTCATGTTCTCGATTCGATGAATCAGCGTGATTCAGCATAATGTAAATGATAACGCAGAATTTCAATCATGAATAATAAACAGCCTGTTATGAAGATTGAACTTTATTACAAAGTAAAAACTTTTGAAACAAACAAAATCAAAAGTCATTTATTCAAATTAGGCTGAGAATCAACACTTTTCGAACGTCAGAATTACAAAAGACTCCCCCAAAAACGCGCGCCCTTCACCACTTCCTATTGCTATCGCTGGGCTGGGAAGATCCTCTTTATCTAAGACGATGTTGGGTCCTAGATTTCTAACATTCGTTAAGGCGAACTTTACACATTTCGTTTTCTTGGCATTGGGAACTAGGTTATTTGACGTAAACCAATCTATAACTACCTATGTATTGAGAGTGCACTGTTTACGTCTTCAAAATCTTGTCTATTCCTGTCTACTTTAAAAATAAGAGAGGTAGCATCTGCAAACAGTACAACGTCACAATATAAATTGAGAACCTCCCCCTTTTTAGAAATCGGATAGAAATGTGACTATAGACGGATGTCAAAACAGTCGATTCAAATTATTGTCACGAATATTTGAAATCACCAACACGGTTTTGAGTAAGCGTGGCAGCGCGAGCGTGGTTGGTGGTAGTTATCAATGCTCTTGTTCGTGCCTTTATAGCTATCAACAGGCCTTTTTTTAAACTTTCTTTATTATTGTCCGACTGCAGCGTCCCAGCCGCCCGGGGTAATTGCGTAACAAGTGTGTTACACAATTACCAAAAATTGTGTGCAACTGTCAAAATGAAAGCGATTGCTACTGCTCATTTTGACAGTTCAACAATATTCACTGCGTTATTTACGTTTTTGAGCAGACAAATGTTTCAAACAAAGGATTATTATACCTACAATTATTCCAGATTGTGAATGATAGTGTGAGAAAGTTTTATATACAAAAAGGTTGCAATGCCATTTTATAGTCCACTTATTATTGTATTTTGTCCCCAATGGTATTTCGTTTTCTATCACTTCGCGGTACCTACTATAATAGACCGGAAATTCTGTTCTACAAAGGTTCAACTCTATCAGTCGATAATTTCTGTGAATACCGAGACAATGACCAAAGCATGCCACTGCTTTGTGATGGGCATGTATTGTTATGATAAAAGTATGCGTTGCCTTAGTAGCCTCACAGTAAAATAGGGCATAGTTCAAGTGCAATGACATTTTCTTTATTTACACAATAAGCAACTACGCGTCGTCCACCATTGATACAAATTGCTGTCTGATGCAGTGTAGTTAATTGACAAACAAACAAGTAACAGCAATATCTTTACGTTCAATTTAAATTTTGTTATTTTAGTTAGGTGAGGTAGTCCTCAGAAAGTTTCTAATAAATTAGGTAGTAGGTACATCTATTCCGTTTCATTTTCAATAGGTACTAGTATGCTCTTTGCTTTGCTCTCGACCGTCCTAGAAAATATCTATAGTGTGTAACGGAAGGGGGGTATCAACCCTCCCATAGTAAATCAATCAGCTGGTAGTCAGTTTTGTAAGGGAGGGCCAAATTTTTTTTTCATATTTCGGCCTATTTTCTTTGGAGAAGTTGAGTTTCATGAGCACATTCACGCCCTTCAGGGTTGATACCCCCCTTCCGTTACACGCTGTATACCTAATTTATAGTTAGGTGCTTACTTAGTTTTCTACAGTAAAACGTACTGTTTGTCGAGTTAATTACTTGTGCAATCAAGTTGCTTATACAGGAATCATCAGTTGATATGTTATAAAAATATCAGCTGAAAGAAAGTTATACATAGGTATATTCAGCTGTTGATGCTGTTATTACGATACCTTTAATGGCTGTTTATTGGCTTTACTGCTTTACGTACACACGGCTACACGTCAAGCTATACAAAACCAGTTTGTCTTGGCCTCACTTTGTATGATATTTTGTCACAATGAACGGTCAGCCAATACTGGTTTTGCATAGCTTGTGTGTAGCCGTGTGTACCTACTGTGTCTACCTACTTACACATAATAAGAAGTATAGCATGTGTTTACTTTTTATGTTTGTCTATTGTTATAGTTTTCATAATAAAGTGTTATTCGTTTTTCTTTTTGTTTTTTAAATAAAAAGCGTCGATCGAATTTTATATGATGTTTTTGTACCTACACATAGAAATATGAATGCATAAAATAGAAAAAAAATACGTTTTTTTAGTTCAAACACGGCACCGATTATCTCGGTGTTTATATAAAATTTTTAGGTCGCTAAGTAGGTACAGGTAGGTACACGTTCACACGATCCCAATGATATTTTAGCACGATCCTCTCTATATCGGATATAATCGGAGAGGATCGAATCATCGGACACAAACCGAAGTAATAACTAGGTAGGTCAGGTAGGTGTTTCGTTTCGAAAAACCTACCTTTAGATAAGTACATGTGCTCCGTTTCACGAATTTTGGCACAGAACACGAAAATAGATCTAATTAATTACTTCTGCTACAAATTGCCAAATTATCAGTCTCGATGAGTGTGATGCAAAGACAAGACCAACTAATAAAATAACAAAATTAGCAAATCACATTGTGTTTTCAAGCGTTACCGCGTAAGTACCGAGAAGCGAAGTAATCCTTCCGTAAATACTTATTTAACAAGATAGCATTCAATTAAGTAATTACAAATTAATCGTATTAAAAACAGTTTCCTTTGTCTTACATGAGTCTTTGTTTATTGTGTGTTGCGAATTTGCGATATACTTAAAGAGAAGGTCTTTTGGTGTTAGTACGGCCGATTATTGAATCTAAATCAAATAATCGGCAAAACCGATCGTAAGTACCTACATGTTTTAATGAAATCGACCTAGTGTAGTAAATCCCTCATTAACTACACTAGGTCGATTTTCGCCGCGCGGCTGCAGGGGGTCTACTCCGAAGTAGTATCGGCCGAATGTTCGGCCGTTTCCTGCTACGAAGTTACTATTTGGTTCGGTCGGTTCCGATCCTACACTCCTACACTCTTTCGAATATTGACTATGTTCCCGACCCAATTGAGCCGATCCGAACTTTTTTCGCATTTTTCAATAATATTCGGTTCGGCCATGTGTCGGTCCGATCCGAACATTCGCACTTTGCACTTCGGAGTAGGCCCCCAGGGTCGCTTACCAAATCGCCTAACAAGCCGAATCGCCACCCTATTTGCACAGGTCGATAAAAATCGCAGTTGTCTAGTTCATTTTGGAACAAAATTTCGACATGCATGCGGCGTGCGTTCGCTTGCGACTGAGCATTTTCACGATCGATTTTAGTCACCCGTCGCATGCGACATGTCGACTCACGACAAAAGTTTAAACCTACTCTACTTAGGAACTTGCGATTTTAGCCACCTGCGGCTTAGCCGAATTGCCATTTCTATAGTCACCTGTGTAAAGCCCGCATAAGTAGGTAAGTATATGTATATATGCTTCAATCAGTCATACTGATTGATGGTTTGTGTAAACGCTTCGCGCGAAGTGTGAAGATAAGCAATACAACGGACAATGCTAGTTGGGTACAACATGCAATCGTGATAGCTGCAACTGCAAGCGTATGCCAGTGTACTTATACGCGTAGGTACTCATGATTTGTAATCCAGCAGATTTTCTCTGAGGCTTAAAAAGCTTGCCCAAGATGATGCGTGAAAAAATATGTTCATAAAAACTTTATCGGAGACTATTACTGGTTAATAAATAACGATAGACCGGATTGATAAGGCACTGCACATGACACAATTGTCAATGCCTATGTTATTGATTGATTAGGTATCAATCTATCGACTATCCCACGGAATAGATAAATAAGCTTATTTATCTATTCCATGGACTATCCATTGTTCATTTGGACGACAATTTTATTGAGAGATGATGGTGCTGCGATAAAGTCGCAGTTAGTCGTATTTGATGGGTATCAGCATCACCCATTCTGGTATATATTTGATGTTTGGAGACTTACATTGTGCAGGATGACGACCTTGTCCGCGGTCTTGAGGTGGTGTAGCTGATGCGTGACGAGGATGCGCGTGGCGTGCCGCAGCAGCCCCATCACACACTCGGACACCAGGTGCTTGCCCACGTGGGTGTCTACAGCGGAGAGAGGGTCATCCAGCAAGTAGATGTCGGCCTGTTAGCAGACAGAATAAACAAATGAAACTCAAAAACGCAATCAGGTAATTGAAATGAATGATGTGTTTAAGATCGTCATACAACTCGCTCCCAAACACGCCCAGCCTGTATCAATTTAGAAATTGTAGGTACCTACATCATTCAAATATCAATTGAAATGTAATGAATATGCTCTATAACCTCGACTCTACACCGCTGCTTCGCCTCGAGAGAGTAAAATTACGAAGAGCAACTATCAACTTGTGACTAACTTACAGTGGCGTAGCTCATCCTAATGGGGCCCTGTATCAAATATTTTTGGGGGCCCTTTTTACCCAACTGTGAAGCTACAGAGGGTATTATTTTTACAAAATAAAGAATATAGCATACTGACTTAGAAGGCGAGGGGCTCGTGGCTAAGTAATAACAGCCGCACGAGTCGATTGAAGGTTAAGCTACGCTTGCCGCGGTAGGTCTGTGGATGGGTGACCATCTTGACATACCGATACCCCTCCGTGCCTCGGAAAGCACGTTAAGCCGTTGGTCCCCAATGTCTAAAAAAAATTTTTGCTTATATACGTCGTCTAACACGTCACGTCGGGGGCCCCTGTAGCTCAGGGGCCCCGTATAATTGATACGGCTGATACAGCGGTAGCTACGCCCCTGCTAACATAGTTATGGCATCACTGCATCGCTACCTACTTGCTTTTTCTTCGTGTTACTTATCATCATCACTTGTGCCCTAATGGCTTTTTTAATTGACAACAGGCACCACCTTGGCAGCGATTGGCTGCTGCGCTGCGTGTCGCGGGTTCGATTCCCGCACGGAACAAATATTTGTATGACCTACGTGTATTTGTTCCGAGTCTGGGTGTTTTTCTATCTATAATATGTGGTATGTATGTATTTACAAAAAAAATGTATATATGTAGTTTATCAGCCATCTTGTTACCATAACACAAGCATTAGGTTGCTTAGCTTGGGACTAGATGGCGCTGTGTGAAATGTCCAGGGATATTATTATTATTACCTATATTTTCAACGATATTCGAATTCAACTTTCGACGCTGAGCCGATCTTTGATTATGTAAAAGCTCGCTTTTATTTAGGCATTAATTTAGGTGTCGTCTAGTGTCAGTGAAAAGAGAGATAAGTCATGTCCGTTATGATGGGACGTAACTAATGTCGGCCATTCACTGGCAAACTAGCTTTTTAGGGTTCCGTAGTTCACGTCTCGGAACCCTTATAGTTTCGCCATGTACATATGTCCGTCCGTCCTCGGCTTACCTTCCAAACGGTTAGTGCTAGAAAGATGAAACTTTGCATGGATAGGTATGTGTATTTACCACTTCGACAAAGTGCGCAAAAGCGTTTTTTTTTTTTGGGTTAGCTCCTCTACACGTAAAGTGGGGATGAATATATTTTTTCTCGCTTCACCCCCTAGTGTGGGGTACAATCAAAAGGATAGGATGTTAAAAACAATGAGAGGCTGCTTAGACGATTTTTTTATTTAGATATCCGTTTGCGAGATATTCAACTTTAAAGCGCATTTGTTAAAATAGGGCATCAGTCCCCCCCACCCCCCCCCCCCACCTAAAAGCTAAACGGCTGGCTCGAAAAATCTGAAACAAATTCAGATACCTAGCTCATGTGATGAACTTTGAAGGAAAACTATAACGGCTTAGATAACTTTGTTAGTTCAGGAGTTATAGAGGCCTAACTTGTAAAATGCGCTTATTTGGAAAACTTCGTACAAAAGTAACGAAATAATAAGTAAATATGTCAAATATTAAAAATAAAATCATAACGATTATATGTATATTGGTACGGAACCCTTTGTGCGCGAGTCCGACTCGCACTTGGCGGGTTTTTTCCTCTAACCAGGGTTAGGTGATAGTCGGCATAGTCGCTTCCAGATCGCGTGCCCCGGGGACCTGTCAAAATTCTCTAGCAGCATCGTAGTCATGATAATTATGCTATATCGTAGGCACATCCCAGTCGAGGCACTAGAGAGACAATCAACCTAAACTAAAGGTTTTCTGTGTCTGTTTCTGACTCTTTCGAATCAATTGAATTCTTGATAAAGCAGCAGACAATTTGTAGACATGAATAACGAGGAAACCTTATCGTGTTGACCCAAACTCGAAAGTGCCTTGGGCTTATCGTTTTACTTATCGTTACGACTATGTCTTCTTTATTGTTGTTAAGGTAGGTAAACAGTAGACACTTCATACTGACGGAAAAATAAACGGATGCCGTAAAACTTAAATAACACCATTCATCCATAAATACTTCGACAGCTAAGTTATCGTTCAACGAATATCGTTGATCAAATAGTATTATCAAAAACCAATTCATTGTTGAGCGTTTTGCTTACCTCTAAAGTACATATTGTAGATTTCCTGTCCTTAGTCTGAATTCCCCTTTTTGTTGATATTTTAAATTCATATATCGAGGAGTGTAGTAAACAAACATTGACGCAACCCTCCTAAATCGCAGGTATATATGGAGCTTTATAAGCTGTACCTACCCCTAGTTTAAACAACTTGGAAAATATGTATATCTAACAACTAACCGCCCTTATCGTTACGTCATGCGTCATCCACTTTGTTTAGAAACCATAACTGCGCCCAACGACAGCCATTGCAATCAATTGGCTACAAGTACAGCAACGCACACTTAGGTACGGTCAGCAACGAAAGTCTGTTGACTATAAAATGGAAATTGATTGCACGACCTTTCGTAACTATTTAACGTTGTATTACACAGATATACTGTACAATCGTACTGTGCCGTCAACTACGCATTCTGTACATCAACATAAGTGACATTGCACAAAAATAATTGCTGGAGAAACGACTTTCATTTTTGGTGTCACAAATCGCTGGTTATGGTAGCCCGCAATATAATGTACAGAAAACATTGTACATATGACATGCAACGAATCCCCACGAATCCTGTACCTACCGTTGCATGCACCCATGATTAGAAGTTATAACATTAAAAAAAACATCAGGAAAAGTTGGAATCTTGACCTTCAATATCTCTGTACCCAGAAGGTTCCCAGGTATGGTCCTAAGAAGAAAAATAAACTCTCGACTTTGTTTAGCTTCTTTTTACACCAGTTAGTTACCTGTCTATAGCAAGCCCTGGCGAGCCCGATGCGCGCGCGCTGTCCGCCGCTGAGGCTGATGCCGCGCTCGCCCACCAGCGTCGAGTCGCCTGCAGGCAACTGCTCGAAGTCACGCACCAGTGCACACGCACTGACTACCTTCAAATTTACATCACATTATTAATGTATAGGTATTTATTTTTAAACCGGTTACAAAGTAGACCAGCTAATTTGACAATAATCTACTTACATAAAAAAACATGAAACACTGGAGTTACGCGTACTGATAGGTCAAGTCGCAAAATGATAGATTTTACTCGTTAATAAGAGAGAGATTCATATAAAGATACAATAGAAGATTCTTTGATTAACATACTCAAGTTAACTCACCTTTTTATAACGAATACGGTCATACGGCAGCCCAAAGAGAATATTATTACGGACGGTAGCTACGAAGAGCCACGGCTCCTGACTGGCATAGGAGACTCTTGCGCCGCCCAACGATATCGTACCCTGCGATGGAGACAGCTCACCCAGAATTACTTGGAGCAGGGACGACTAAATGGGACAAGAAAAAAAAAGACTAAGTGTACAAAAATACTTACACTAACATATGTGTACACATAAGCAGTGATGATGGATCTCTTTGTATTAGAACAGTATGTCGAGGACAATACGGAAGCGACAATAGTACGTTTAGTCATTATTCTTGACATAAAACCCGCAAATAATTACATAATGAGTACCTAAGTACTGAAGCGCTTGTAGTTTTTTCTTGTGTACCAGTGGGTGATATTCAGACTATAAAGATACGTTAGAAGTTACGGCAAAGACGGTGCAGGCCTTCTCATTTAACTAAACGAGGTTTAATTATACATGCTAGTAATACCTTTCCAGAGCCCACTAATCCGGCGATGCCCACGAACTCCCCAGGCTGGGCAGTAAGCGTGATGCTCCTCAGGGTGTTCACTATCGCCTCAGGTTGCCAGGTCGCACTTAACCCATTCAGCACCAAGCCTGTATGCTTAGGTTTTTCCTTCTCAATACCATTGCTTATTATAGCGTTCGAATCAATAGCTGGCACTAACTTCTCGGGCGTCAGTTCGTCCAACAACAGGAATTCCTAAAGAACATAACATGTTTGAATGATAGGTATACATATCTTTCCTACTAAGATATAAACATAGAACATCCGTGTTCCTATATAAATATTAGGTACGTCATTTGCGGTTTACCTCAAGCCGTCTAATGGAGACTTTCGTTTCTGCCAGAAATGCGAGCGCCAATGGGAAAAATATGTTACAGGCGAGTTGGAGTAGATTGAAGTATTGAACGAGGGAGAATGTGATTTCGGCTCGGATGTCGCCGCCGATGAGCACGAACGCGACGATGGCGGAGAACAAGATGAAGCGTTCCGTGAACACGCTCAGCGCCGTGGAGAACCCTTTGATCATAGACGTGCGCATCACGAAGCTCACCTCTAACCTATCAACAAATATTATCATCGTTATCGTCGTCTTTATTTATTTTGGATCTCCAACAAAAGATATTATACACAATACATGACACATAAATAATGGGCAGCAATGTGGTATTAAGTACAGTCCTTTCACAGTTAATTTTCCTCTCATTTTGCATCACTGTCAAAATTACAGTGACCTTTATTCTCATTCGTATAAGGTTGCTGTTGAGTTGCTGCCACTGACAGGTCTGTCAAAATCACTGTGATCTTTATTCTCGTCACAATTTTGCAGTTGCTGCTGTCAGAGGTAAAATAACTGTGAACGGACTCCTTTTTTGAAGTCGGTTAAAAAGGACTTATCTTTCTATCTTTATAAATAAAAATGGATCTTCGAAATTTACATATATACGCCCATAACTTTCGAACGACGCCACCAAATTGGACAATTCTTTTTTTTTTGTATTCTTTATTGTCAGGACAAGGTTTGTATACATAATTGGACCCGGTACGTGGCGCTGCTTTTTAGGGTAGGATAACGTCTGCCGGGTCCGCTAGGTTCTATCAATCAATCAGCGTTTTACTTATAGGAGCCTACTCCTATGTAGTAGGAATGTAGGAATAGTGTAGGAGTAAGTTAGAAGTAGGGTAGGAGTAGGGTAGGAGTAGTGTAGGAGTAGTGTAGGAGTAGGGTAGGAGTAGGGTAGGAGTAGTGTAGGAGTAGGGGAAGGGTGTAGGACACCACGCGAACGAATTAGCGCCGGGCAGCTAGTTTTTCATATTTTCTCTTTTAGATTGGCCGTACTTACTTCCGCAGTTTATCTACCAGCCTTTCAAAAGGCTTCTCCCAAGCATACATTTTGATGACTTGCACGCCGTTCACCAGCTCGCTCATCACCTTTACCCTTTCATCTGTGCGTTTTGCAATTTTTCCTCGTAGAGTTCCTTGAAGATTACTTAAATATGCTAGAAATAGGTACACATAAGTTGATTAGAAAAATGTTTGCAGTGTATGTGTACGTAATAAATTGCATAGGAAGTCATTTGTTCGTGCACGTCTGAAAAATGTACTTAATTATTTGTACCTATGTACACATTCATTCAATTGTGTTACCGTTTTAAGCAAATGCTTCTCATCCGACATCATCATCACATTCATCACGCAACCTTTTGTGTTAAGGTATTTATTTATCATTTGCACGCGACAAGTGTTTATCTTAGTCGGGGTATAATAAAAATGTCATCATCGTACTTATGTACAGTGATTTTCATTTACCTTGGACGAGTACAGTCTGTAGGAATATGACGGTGAGCGCGGCGAGGGTAGCCCAGCCCACGTGCTGCCACACGAGGTACGACACCACTGGCACCACGATGGGCATGACCCACAGGTAGTTCAGGAATAGAGCCACCATATCAAAACGATTCACATCATTGGACATCAAGTTGATCACCTGCCCTGGCTCCGTTTTATTTAACCCTGTGCGATCGAGTTTTAATATCTAAAATAGAAAACATAGGTATAAAAGTTAGAGCTAAGTTATTTGTCTCTGATGCACGTAATTGCATATTAGGTATATGAAATTTTATGGAACAAGTGAAGCGGTGAGACACTCAAGTCCCTCAAGTTTCATAAAAAATGTGTGAAATGATTCAGTAGGTATACTTACTTTTCTATACAACAATGAACAGCTAGCTATTCTAACTCTCATTCCTACGCGTCCTTGACTTAACTGAATGTGATTGAGCATCAAAGCTGTCACTATACTCAAAATATTCATAAGAAAGTTGTAAATATGTGCATTTCTATAACTTTCTGGGGTTTTGTCCTCAGAAAAATAATTTATGAATAATGCTAGAGTGAATGGAATTAAAGGCCTGAAAATAAAATAAAAACAAAATCAGCATGCTTGGTTATGTAATTTATAATTTTCAATTCAATTTCAATTCATTTATTAAAGTCAGACAAATAAAATATCCATGGAGTAATACACAATTTCGACGTAACATAAAAATATTAGATAACATAATCAAAATAAAAATCAAAATAGGCAATTTAAAATATTTAATAATAATAATCTTGTGTTTGTTTATCACAATTAGTCCACATGTTTGATTCATGTCTTAATGACTTGATGTACAGTTGTATACATAGTACAGCGCTTCATTGAGAACGCACAGACACTGATTGAGATCGACCTTTACCCGCTGCCAATCTGTCTTGTAATTACTACTGTGCAGTTAATTTACAATACAACCATAGAATTATAATCATAGCAGGAAACAAATCTAAAAATACCATATATCTGTAGACTTCTGCTCAATCAACCCAACTCTAATTTCCTTCGGAGATTACATTTGTGATGGATGTAGACTTAGAATATATTTGAGCCTCCTCGTAGGTGTAGGATATGGCTACTTTGCAAACTCTATCTACTTTCTGGTACATGAATGAATGTACTATATTGTAAAAGATAACACTTACCATAAAAAGATGAACAATAAACCGACAATCAGACCACACAATAAGTACTCCACCCAAAACGATCGTACAATGGCCTTCGAGAAGGAAGGCTTGATTCCTTTTTTCTTGGCAGTGTCAAGTTCTTCCTGCCATGCCTGCTCGAGGCGGTCGCCCAGACGGCCAGAGTGGTCGCCGTCTCGGGCCTTCCACAGGTCATCCACGGTAAGGCCATGTTTGAAACCACGACGGAATAGACTAAAGCTCCATCTGTAACAAAATTAGATAAATATGTTATGAAGGAAATCGAATTTGTAGATTATTTTATACCTTGTACATAGAATATAGACTTCATCATTTGTCATGTAACATCGAAAAACTCCTGGTACAGATTTACATCTCACTTGCTCAGTCCCTCCTGGCATATTGTCTACCGGTCTGGGGAGGCGCCACTAAAATTAAATTCCTAGAACTCGAGAGGGCTCAGAAGTCCCTTCTGAAAGTTATGTTTTTTAAGCCCTTCAGATTTTCAACTGAGAACCTTTACCGGACTGCTGATCTTCTGATCGTTAGAAAGTTTTACGTACTTAATGTAACTCTAACTAAGCATAAAACACTATCGTTCAACCCACAGAAGGCAGAAGAAAAAACAACGTTGCTCCTGTCTCCCATCATCCCATTTATACAATCTTCATAATAAAGAACTTGATATAACCACTAACCTACCGCGAATGCAAAAACGCTTTGTCTAAATGGCTTAAGTCAAAGACCTATGACGAAGTGGAAAATATGGTACAATCAATGAAACTAAGTATAAAATACAATTAATATATTATTACGCTTCGATATTTTGCCGCTAATGGAAGTTAATGTCCTACAGTATTTTCCGATCCCAAGACTAGTCTAGGGATAGCTAGCAAAAAAAAGATCTGCATTTTACCTCAAATTACAGTAAATAATTAATCTAAAAGTTATATACTGTGTATAGGTACATACACCCTCCACTTCCACTCTCTCACTCTCACACTTACTCTGTATACACCTTCACCTCCACACCATGCTACTCACATAACATACACATAACTAGCGCGTTTTTTGCCTTTCATTAAAATACTGTTTTCATTTAATTTTTTTGTTTTTATTATTAAAATAAAATAAAAAAAAAAAAATTGTGGGTAGTTGTTACGAAGGGTGCAAAAATTTTAGCTCTGATTTAAATTTTTTAATAAAATTACAAATATATTCAATCTTCCTATTTAAATGTATACATATACATGCTAACATAGTGTACCCACCAGTATAGTGTTATCTCCAAAAACTGATCACACAATTTAGCAAAACAACACACAGTTTAAATTAGTTTAAAATTTCAAAATAATGGAAGCACTGAAGGTCTCGTTATCGGACATGATGTCACTGTTCCAAAACAGGATGTCATCTTTTGAAGCCGAACTGCAGAAGAATTCTTCAGGCATAGCGAGCAGCACAACTGACAGTTTAGTGGCAGATTTCACCGCATTCAAGAAATTTGTACTTGAGGCGTTGAGCTGTCTTCAGCGGCAATTGGAAGCGTTGGCTCAGGGTCTCGACAACCTGGAGATGCGTGGGCGCCGGAAGATGGTGTTGTTGCATGGTGTCACCGAGCAGGCCAAGGAGGAAACCGCACAGATTGTCGCTGAGGTTGTGCGATGTCACCTGAAGCTGACCGACTTTACGGTTGCTGACATCAGGCGGTGCCACCGGATGGGTAGACAAGCAGGTGCAAGCAAACCCAGGCCCATTCTTTGCAAGCTACGGGACGTCGGTGTCAGGGACAGTATCTGGTTTGCTAAGACCAAGTTGAAGGGCACTGGTGTTACAGTATCAGAGTTTCTGACAAGAACGCGGCATCAACTGTTCATGTCTGCGCGTGAGAGACTCGGTGAAACAAATTGCTGGACAAAGCAGGGCCTGATATATGTTCTTCGCGCTGACGGGTCCCGGCATCGAGTAAATACACTGGATGATCTCAGAAGCATCGAGCAGGTCAGTGAAAAGGCTATGTCTCCCAGCGCGTCAGCATTGTCCTCGTCGCCGTCTCCATCACCGGCACCGAAGAAGGCCCGGCGTGCTGCCGCGAAGAAGTAATTTGGTGCACACTTTTAGTTAGTATCACCGTCCGGGTGGCAGTTTTGTTTATAACCTTTACCCTCTCAATTTTTATTTTATTAGTAATTTCTATACCCTTTCTCGTCTCACTTGTAAGTATTGTTTACCTTCTTTTTTTATTTCCACTACCTACTTATTTTTTATTTATTTCTGTCTGTCAGCTGTCAACCCAATAAGTCACGTCATGTGTCATTCTTTTTAAAGTTTTCGTTCAGAAACCAGTTGACAGTGTGCCAAGTATATTTATGTTCTTTAATATGATTATTTTTGCTTGCTATTCTTACGTCTATTTCTCTTCATTTCCTTTGCCGTAAACATATGTAATACCATTCTGTTACCCGGACGATGAAATTGTTTTAAATGTTTTGTTTATTTTTATAACTTTTAAAATGTTAACACTCAACTGGCGGGTGGATTTAATTAATTGCTCATTTTATATTAACATTTATAATTATTATTTAGTTTGTTTACGTTTATTATTATTTTTCATATATTTATATAGTGTTGATGTCAGACAGCAATGATGACAGCGACACTGAAAGCTTTTTGTCGGTATGTAGTAATGACAGCTTTGTTACTTTTCCGTCTCTTGCTGACACCCTTGAAACTCAGTTTTCCGATGTACCTAAGAATTTCAATGTAGTCCATATAAATGCCCAGAGTATTCCGGCACATTATTCTGACATGCTAGTGAACCTAGACTGTAAGAACATCCATGCTATCCTTGTCTCAGAATCCTGGCTAAAGCCATGTCTCCCTTCTACTTCCTATTCCTTGCCGGGTTTTCAACTAATAAGAAATGATCGCACGAGTGGCGGTGGCGGCGGTGTTGCCATATACCTTCGTCCACATATTCCTTTTTCAATTATCGATATGTCTGCACAACCTCCGCCGCAAAACGCGGGCGAGCATCTCTTTTTGGAAGTAACCCTGAACCACGTGAAAGTTCTTCTGGGTGTTTATTATTGCCCTTCGTCACGTATAAATTTCTTGTCTTCCTTTGAAAATATCCTAGAAAACCTAACACCCTCTTACAGTCATACAGTCATTATGGGGGACTTCAATACTTGCTTATTGAAAAACGATTCTCGCTCTTCTTCTTTCCGATCAATAGTCCAGTCGTCGAATTTATCAATTCTCCCCTTGAGTGCCACACACCATTTTCCAAACTGTAATCCCTCACTTCTGGATCTACTCATTGTGTCGTCTTCTCAACATGTCAGCAAGCATGGTCAATGCCCAGCTGACATGTTCTCTTACCATGACCTTTTATTCCTATCCTATAAAATTCGCCCACCTAAGGCAAAACCTAAGATTCTCCTGCAGCGCAATTTTGGTGGTATGAATACAGATGATCTCCGAAGAGATGCTAGCAACATTGACTGGGCTCCTTTAGTCAATGTTGAGTCGATGGATGACAAAGTCAATTTGCTGACAGATAACCTTGTGCAGCTGTACGATATTCACGCTCCCATTCGTGCAGTGAGAATCAAACATCTTCCGGCACCATGGCTTACAGACGATATTAGGGCTATCATGCACAGAAAGGCTGTAACCAAAACCAGATATAAGTGTCGGCCTTCACCGTCGAACCGGGAGATCCTTGTTGATGCACGCAATCGCTGCAATAAGATGTGTAGAGATGCCCAACGCCGCCATATCCACACCTCAGTTGAAAACGGAGATCCAGCAAAAGTCTGGAAATTTCTTAAATCCATGGGAGTTGGAAAATCACGCCAAGAATCGATTCCTAAAGACTTAGATATTGATCTACTGAATCAACACTTCTCATCTTCGTCCCACTGTAATGGGACCATTAAGGCAGCTACTGTTAACTATCTTTCAAACCTTCCAACTCCGGACCATCCCCCATTTATTTTTAGTCAATTCTCTGATTGTGATGTTAAGAAGAGCATAGTTTCAATCACGTCTAACGCAGTCGGTAGTGATTGTGTAAGTCGAAAAATGATACTCCCTGTCCTCGACGAGATCCTTCCTATCCTATGCTATATCCTGAACTACTCTATATCCTATGGTGCCTTTCCATCGATGTGGAAAGAGGCCAAAGTCATTCCTTTACCTAAAAAATCCAATCCTACTTCCTTTTCAGAATACCGACCCATCTCCATCTTGCCTTTCCTCTCCAAAGTCCTAGAACGCCTTGTCCATAATCAGCTTAGTACTTTTCTTTGTAAGAATAGTCTGCTGAATCCTTTCCAATCCGGTTTTCGTCCTGGTCATAGTACCACTACAGCATTAGTTAACGTCACTGATGATATACGGTTAGGCATGGAGGAAGGAAATCTCACAGTTCTTTGCTTACTAGATTTCAGCAATGCATTCAATACTGTCGATTTCGATATCCTGCTTGGTATGCTTCGCTCGCTTAACATATCTCCAACGGCGATTGACTGGTTTCGTAGTTACCTGTATGGCCGCCGGCAACGTATATGCATAGAAGAGTCTTGCTCTTCGTGGTGTTATACTTCTGCCGGTGTACCTCAGGGTGGCGTTTTATCTCCTTTACTTTTCGCAATATTTATAAACTCCATTACCAAAAAACTTCTTTCATCCTACCACCTTTATGCAGACGATTTGCAAATTTATAAACAAGCTGGACACTTGAATTTGGCTGATGCTGTTCAAATTATCAACAAGGATTTGGTTTCAATCTGTGAGTGGAGTGAGGCGCATGGGTTGCAGGTTAACCCATCGAAGACTCAGCTCATTGTTGTTGGCAGCTCAAGGATGATCCCCAAGATAAACTGGTCGCAGCTTCCCCAGGTTCAATTTAACGGAACTGCTATTCCATTCAGCGAAAAGGTTAAGAACCTTGGGGTTTGGATCGACAAGCATCTTTCCTGGGGTCCTCAGCTACAGGAAGTAAGTCGTAAAGTGTTTGCATCTGGTAAGTCACTGAGACGGTTGCGGAACTTTCTTCCAACTGCCACTAAAACTGCGCTTGCACAATCTCTTTTACTTCCCATCCTTGACTATGCTGATGTCAGTTATCCAGATCTTACCGAGGCACAACTAGATAAACTTGAGCGACTTCAAAACTTTTGCATAAGATTTATATTTGGCCTGCGCAAATATGATCACATTTCTGAATTTCGTACAAAGCTCAAGTGGCTTCCTATACGTCTTCGCCGGAATTCTCATATCTTATTTCAGCTCTACAGTATTTTGTTTAATCCTAAAACCCCCTCTTATCTTAAAGAACGTTTCAAGTTCCTTCATGACACACATAATAGATATCTGAGGTCATCGGAAAACCTGAGACTAGAGATGCCGATGCATTCCACCAGTTTCTTTGACAAATCTTTTAGTGTTCAAGCAGTACGGTTATGGAATGACTTGCCCGTGTCGATAAGGCGTGCTCAATCTTTGTCCGCTTTCAAAATCATGATAAAAAAGCACTTCCTCTCTCCTTAAACATCATCATTATTATATTATTATTATTTTCTTTGCTCTTGTTTCATGTTTATTATTATATGTATATATTTATTTAGGTAAGTAATAAAAAAAAATACTTTATGTATTATATTAATAGTATAATGTAAATGGTACACCACAGACTACCTACTATATTTGTCTCTCCTTAATTTTTAATCCATCCAAAGGTTGTCTTTAAAAGATCGCTCTTAGCGATAAGACCGCCCATTGTGTCACCCTTTATAAAATTTTATATATTTATGTTCTGTAATTTGTATGGTGTACAATAAAGAGTATTCTATTCTATTCTATTATTTTTTTATTCTTGGTTTTTTTTGTATAAGTTTACATTATCTTGAAAAGGCTCAATAACTTAATAACCAATTTATAACCTAGGGAAGGGCGGAGCATCCTAACACAAGCAAATTAATTGCCTAAATGGATTCTCCCCATGTAACTAAACAAGTTATATAAGATGATGCAATAAAGATATTTTCATCCCACCATCTCGGAAAGAGTATTTTTAATCTTCAATATCTGAGTGGAAAAGCCGTTTTTATTCTCTAGAGGATAAAGTAAATTGAATTTAGAACATCGTGTGCACTAAGTTTGTGAATTAAAAAAAACATTAAACCTATTTACTGCTACCTCTATGGTGCCGAATATATCATACAACTTTTTTTTAATTTGTTAAAAACTCAGACTCGGAACCTTCTTGGTGTTCTTTTTTCAATTTGCTTTGTACGCGGTTCTTTACGCGGCATTTTTTCACGTCATTCATTTCCTCGCTGAGGTGGAATGAAAAGTTACGTGTTGCACTCGAGTGCAAAGATTTTTCACCTCGTGCTCTTTTGATTCCCTCGCTAACGCTCAGGATTCTAATTTTGAATCACTCGCTGCGCTCGTGATTCAATTTTAGAATCCTTCGCTTGCTCGGTCATCAAAATTGAACACGCGGTTAAAAAGCAACTTTGCACTCTTGTATAACAAATAACTATTTTATTTTATTTTTATTTATGAATTCTATACAAAGCGGCCTATTGTAGACATGAAAAGCAACTGAACCTGAGATTATAGAGTGCAGCTAGCTCGAAAATTTTGACAACCCGACTCGGATAGGTAGGTATTGTTTTATACATATTTCATTATGAAACATATTAGAGCCATTAGATTAGATTTCCATTTTAACAAGATTCTTGATTCTTTTTGTATGTGCTTCATCATACCAAATCAAAACTTTTGACCGTAGAGCCCAGTTACACCAAGCGTATGGCTTTGGTTTATATGGGCGGAGTTAGAAACAGTGATCTAAAAAAAAATCCTTAAAACCGGCTCATAGATTTCCGAGAAACTCCCGAGCAGCACAAAGACTCAACGTGTTCGTTGAGTCTTTGTCCTGCTCACTCAAAATTTTACTCCATGACTAATTTGATCTATTTTAGTAGTCCGGGGAGAGTATGTACGGGACATTTTCACCAAGATAGTAATTACATTAGTAACGATTGAAGATGACCTACAAATGAAAAACAATAGTATTTTTGCATATTTCAAAGGCATTTGACTATGTGCTACATAACAGTCGCTTCAAAAGAAATTATGCAACGTTTTTGTTCTTACTTGGTTCTTTGTTTCTTCTCTAAATGAGTTTGTGACTTCTCCCTGAAGGACTTGGTTATGTTAGATGAAGCTGGATCGACCTACATTCTCTATTTAGTACAACATAGACGTAGGCGTACCGCAGGGATATTATATTTTATGACCAATTTGATTATGTTCCAGATACTTGTGGAAGTGATAGCAGGCATTTATTTGATTACCTAAGTAAAAAGATATGATAGTACATCCCGTACGTATTGTTTTCTTATTATAGAAACGTTGCTGAGGCAACAGCAATCAATTAATTAATGATGAATATGTAATTTATTTAGTCCTTTTGGTTACGGGTTGGGTTCCCTTTTTAAAACATTCTCAGAGATGTAAAAATGTACCTAGGTAAGTAGGCACAGCAATACCGACATAGCGGAACTCTTTAATTAATATACAACTTGTTATACAGAATAAATTCAAGGTATACGTACTTAGAATTTATTATGTATAACAAGTTGCGCTCAAGTCAATTTGACATATAGCGAGCGACATACGTGTCGCAATTGACTAGCGCATCCAATGTGATACAGTTGTATCGTGCTGTAGATGCAATAAAGCTTTATTATCATGGCGAGGAATTAATTGAGACAAATGAGCAGTTTCGTTAGTAATCAGGTCGTGGCTTGGATACATACATACAGACTACAAAATTAATCTGTTCTGTTTGCCCTAGCAATACAGTTTTATCTAATCTGCATGAATGAATCCAATGCCCATCAGCCCATACCTTTTACGCAGAATAACCAACTGAACAGACAGGCAGGTGAAATAAGAACTTTTAGAATTTTTTGGTTTTGTTTTAATTCGTGAAATAACAACAACCGCTTTAAAATATGTATTTCTTGAACGAGAATCGAGACCCTATTGTGTGTTCGGTATTCGAGGCTAAAAATATCGTAAACGTAGCAGCTTTACAATAAACCACTTTCCACCGATTCTTTCCAGTTAGACTATCGACAGGTACAAAAGAAAACATTTTAGTATTTAGGCCAAATGGCCCAGAAAATATGCATACGAATTACGGATCTCAGGACTGGCGCAATTACGCTAGGTACGCTTTAAATTCCATGAGATAAAAGAATAGAATACTCTTTATTGTACACCATAAAAATTACAGAATATAAATATATACAGTTTTACAAAGGGTGACACAAATGGGCGGTCTTATCGCTAAGAGCGATCTTTTAAAGACAACCTTTGAGATTGGAGTTACATCACAATACGATAGCACAATTTTGTTGCAGGTAAAGTCAAAGTCAAATCATTTATTTCAATTAGGCACATAAAAGGCACTTTTGAACGTCAAAATTTAAATTAAAATAAAATTGATTCTAGTCGCCCCTTCCAAAAGGTAGTTTTCGTATGGAGAAGAATGGGCAAGAAACTCCACCGTTACTCTTTTAAAATGTTTTGCAATATTTTGCATTTTGTAAGTATTGACTTACAACAAAATTATGCTACCGCACCGGTGCAACTGTGCGACGTCAACTCGGGGCTTGTCTAGCACGCTTTTAGAAATTCGGAACAACTGCCGGTCGATTCTGTAAAAATCTCACCGTGAAAACTCAAATGAAGTGAGCTTGATGTGAGTTGTCAGTAGTGTCAATCCCTAGCATTATTTGGAATGACAGCTCACTCCACGCTCATTTCACCTAAGTTTTCACGGTGAGATGGTCACAGAATCGCACTGCTGAAGTCAAGACCCTCTTTGGCGTTTGACTCTCGCAGTCTCGCTTCGGGTTAAATAAGACAGTAGTATTTAGTATCAGTAGATTAATTAAAAGACAGTAGACAGAGTAAACAACTGAAACTAAACGGAATTTCCACACTCATAAGTTGTGAACTGCTTAGTATAATCAGTAAACAAACAGACGAGTCTGTGACTATTCGTGTCTGTTTGCCAGGTTTAGTTTGGTTTAAACATCTGCTGAATTTAGGTACGTTTAATTAAAAACGTACATAAGGAGAAGCGAATCAAATTGAGCTACATATTGCCTTTGCGCAAAAGGATTCGCGCAAACGTTTTTCGTGCACGTGTACCTATTAGTTGTCCAGCACCTAACCTAATTCACGAAACTAAAGAAGTGCAGATAAGTTTCGATCTAAATAACGCTGTTTGAATTATTTGGCCGCTTTCAGATACTTTAGCGTCTAAATAAAGTTCTGGTCACGCGTGCACAATAAGAGCGCATTCGACTGCTACGCGCAGTTCAAAGATCACAAGAAAGGTGGAACACTCACATCGCAACTTGATCGGCGCGTCATGAAATTTCATGAATAAGCTTAGATGTCCAATCAAAGGGTAGATACCGCATAAGATCCTCGAAAATGGTAGGTTGGTAGGTACATACATAATTACTGATGATGGAAGTGCTGAAGTGGGAAGTGTATGGTACACTTCCCACTTCACACTTCTTTGCTCCTGTTTCATGTTTATTATTTATATACATACGAGATATTATATCTATTTAGATTAGTACTTTATGTATGTATTTATTGTATTATATATGTAAATGGTACACCACAAACTACCTACAGTATTTGTATCTCCTTCCCCTTTTTAATCCATCCAAAGGTTGTCTTTAAAAGATCGCTCTTAGCGGTAAGACCGCCCATTGTAAAATTTCTATATTTATGTCTGTAATTTATATGGTGTACATAATAAAGAGTATTGTATTCTATACGTAAACAGCATCGATAATCGAAGACATAGGTACTCAAGGAGTACGGTCTACCTACGTATACGTCAATAATGGAATAAGTACAATGATGAATGATGATACAACTTGGTATAAAAAACGTTAGGTCTCGGGTCTCGTTATGCATAAGAATCTACTCATATCATATCTAATTTAAACTATGTCAAAAGAACCTTTTTAGTACCGCAAAATACTATAGGTTACTTATAAATGATGAACCTTAAAAACTCTATATCAAATCTATCGCAAATTGGTAGTCTCGATTTCCCGTGAACAATGTGAACTTGTCTTAACTTCATCATCTGCCTTTTCCCAAGTATGTTGGGGTCGGCTTCCAGTCTAACCGGCCGGATGGAGCTGAATACAAAGGGGCCATCCATAAATTACGTCACACGAATTTCATGATTTTTTGACTCCCCGATTAATTATGTTAATTAAAGATATAAAACTTAATCATCTTGAGTCCATGGACTTTCAACCCACTCCTTTAAATTATTTATAACTGGCATAGCAGCCACTTCGTTCTCGTTCAGGAACATTCTTTGTGTCAACATATTTTTCATCCAACCATGCAGCATCATCGTCATCATCCAAACAAAGAAATTCTCTGGCACGTCTAGCAGCAATTCTTTGAGGACGAATCTTCGCGATGGGCAAAACTTCTTGTTGACTCTTATGTGATTGCTTGTCTTGATTAGTGGCCTTGTATGACACAAAGTATAGACCATAGATGCCACATGATCGCTTAAACAAGTATGCCTCGACACCGGGGCAACAGCTATCATACGGAACTTGCTTCAAATGTGATGACGCTCGAAGATTCAAAGCTAACTGAAGTAACAGTGGAGCGAATTTACCTTCGGAGTAATTTTTTTCTATGGTTCCATACCCGCGCTAAAGGGAGCTTAGGTGGTCGGCACGTAACACTAGTAAAGCAAGTGACCGACAAAACAATTTGAAACTTATGTTTATAGGTACAGGTAGAGTTGCAAATGTTTTTGAGTTTTTCATTAATAGTTCAAAGTTCATGTTTTAACACAAATTATAATAGATTTTGAAATATGACGTCACGAAATTTATGACTCCTCCCACCCCCTTGTCACAATGTCACCCCCTCCCTCCCCCTTAACGTGTGACGTAATTTAGGGATGGCCCCAAAGCTACTGTCAAATTAGGTTTAAATACTGTTGTTTTTTTTTAATGTTTAGCGTTTAGAGCTTGAGCAGCGGGGTAATTGCGTAACACACCATCAGTAGCAATGGCTTTCATTTTTACATTTCAACAACATTCATTGCGTTATTTACATAGGTAGTTGAGCAGACATTTTTTTCGAACATATTATTATGCATTAATTTTTCGAACCAAATATCCAAATTCCTTCAAAATTATTCAGATTGAGATTGATAGTGAGGTTGCAGTGAGCAACTTAAAATTCTCAATACTGACACCGGCTGATATTTGAGTGGATATAATATTATCGCCTCAACCCCAGTCGAATCAATCACTGAGGGTCTCTAAGGCCACAATTTTACCTACAGAACCTAAATACATTGTATTTGCCCGTAGACATATCTCCGAAAACCTCCTTTCAAAGTCATAGTGAAGCATCCCAATTAGGGATAATACTCTATTCGTGTAGGTACCTCTTGCAGAATATCAAAAGCTCTCATGAAGATATTCCTTTGACAAGGTCCACAATGCGTTACAATTTAATTTAATAAGTTGGATAAAATACCAGTTATTTTAATAATGTATTCTCCGTCTACTTCTCACTCACTATACGGGCGTACCGTACTGAGTCGCACGCACAAGATCTTCTTTCGAAAGAGGCCGCAGGTTCGGTGGTAGGACTTTCTAGAGAGTTAGATGGGTACATACAATGGTTACCCTAGAATCTTCTTTGCCCACCCTAGAAAAATCGACAGTATTGCAGAATTACTTACTGTTTAATCGCTTTTTATTAGGATTTTTATTAGAGTACATTTTGACCAAGATGTAAAGTTTGTAGAGTTAGGGGTTTGGCTCTACATTAGATTAGAGGGCCTCAAAAGGCTCCTTTAAAGGCCACTTTAAGCAATACCTCTAAAAGCTATTCATTTCCTGAATTCCCAGCAGATCATTAGCAATTTCTCTAATTTTCGTAAAATGGTTACATTATTATAATCACCTACAATTAATTTCATATCATAATCATATTTGGTGTAAACATTGCCATTTTTTTATATAGGACTAAATCTGCCATTATAACAATATTTCTTCACAAAACCTCCCATATTTAATTACACACAGATCATATTATGAATTGTCAGTTTGTGACCATTTTACGGTTTTTAATATGATTCATATTGTTATCCTATTATGATTCTGCCAAAGTGGCCTTTTTAGGCCCCCTGATAACTTTTTAATAGTGAAAGCGTTATTGTGAAATGTTTATGGTGGGATTATTTTTATTACGGGGCGTCATTTATAAACAAAAACTTAAACACTTGTTGAACGAGTGTTTAATGTCAGTGTTAGGTATGTCAAAGTCCATATAATTATGTCGTGTTTAAACTGATAAACACTGTTTTGTGGTAGTCAGGTTAATGACTCTGGTTAGTTCTGCAATACGGCTGCCTCCCTAGACAAAATCCCTAGCTCACAGAACACTAATACCCTAAGCCGCCCTAGCTACGCCAGTGGGTACATAGATAGATTATAGAAGTAGAAGCTTATAATAAACCTATTTCATTTTAAGGACTAACACCAAAATTGTAACACAGCTGTTCTACAATATTGCTAATTCTCTAGGTAGGAACAATGTCGGTCGGTGGGTCGGTCTCATCGTTGACAATAACAACCTACCCGGAGTTTCACCGGATGTAACAATTCCAGCAGAGCGATTCTGTAACCATCTTACCGTAAAAACTTAGGTGAAGTGAGCGTGGAGTGAGCTGTCATTCCAACTAATGCTAGGGATTGACACTATTGGCAGCTCACTCTAAGCTCACTTCTCCTAACTTTTCACGGTGAGATTTTTACAGAATCCATCGGCTGATTACGTAAAACTTAACTTTAAAATGCGTTATAAAACAAATATATACACTGCCTTATCTTATTGAATTATCTTATTTATGGCTTCTTACAGACATTATAATACCGTACGTGTATCAATCAATGTATTGTGTGTTACTGCAATCACTCGTTCCATCTGTCAAAAAACGGTTACCTAATGGACAGGGTACCAATAGCAGATGCCACAATAAAGGTAACTAACAAAGTCAAACTAACTATTTTCAAATAAACTTACACTTTAGAACATAATAAGTAGGTACGCATAAAACGAGAATTGTTAGAAGTATAATATTGCGCTCGGTCATAAAATATACTCCGCTCAAAGGAAAAAAGTGTATTGGGTTATTTATAAGAATATGTCCAATAGGTATAGAGACCTATTTACATAAGTCGGCGAGTACAGACAGGTTTTGCATATTTTTTGTAAACGTTTTCTCTGAGCAAGCTATAGATATTTACTTACTTAAATAGACTTGGGTTTTTTAAACAAGCACCATCTTGAAGTAGGATCAGGGTGTGCAAGATAAGTAAAATGGTGCTTAATTTTTTATTTAAAATTACCGTAGGAAATAAATATGTATTTTCAGTGAGCTACAAATGTTACTTATCTTATCTAATTAATAGCAAAGGCTTCCTGTCTAGGAAAGGACAAAACTAAGGCCAGAGCAAACAATCCCAATCTTAAATAATTAATTTCATATTGTGTCGTACCTAATATTGCACAATTGTCAAATTCCAGAGATGGTAAAGAGATTGATTCCAGAGATTGCCAAAGGTGGCATTGCCAAAAACAAATTTTCGGTAGGTACACTAAGCCTAATCCTTAAGATCCTCTGAATTTTTAAAGGATTAATAATTGAAAACTTGGTACCTGTAAAAAAATGAAGGATAGGAAGAACGTACCACTTAACCAAGAACTAATGTAGAAAAAAAAACTATCCGTTTTATTTAATTTTTTCGAGAGTTAAACTGATCAACAACCTTTACTCTACGTTACTTCAAAGTCAAAGTATTTTGACTTTTAGTTTTTTTAGTTATTGCGATTTTTGGTGATATAACAGGTCTTACAGATATTTTATAGAAACTCAAAAATCTACCCTTTTATACACTACTAGCTTCTGCCCGCGACTTCGTCCGCGTGAAGCAACTTTCTTAATTTTTTTTTCCGTAAGAACCTTGTACAGAGTAATAGAAAACTACAAAAAAAAATCAGCCAAATCGGTCAAGCCGTTTTCATGTTATGTCGTGACAACGGAAAACGGGTTTCATTTTTATATATATAGATTAATTTAACAATATTAGAAATTAAATAAAACATTATATACGATACAATTCAAATAAATTAAAAGTCTTCAGATAGGAATATTACATTATAAATCATAAATACAGGATCAGTCACAAGAAATTTTTGTCAGCAAGAAATTCGTCAATGGTATAGTAGCATTTGTCTATTAAAAAAATATTTAGGGTGCGTTTATATTGAGTCAAATTTAATTTTTTATGTCAATTTGGTAGCTTATTAAAAAATCTCGGAGCCATGCAAATTATACTCTTGTACATAAGGGCGGTTTTTGATCTTCTTAGGCATAATTCATGTCGGTATGTTGGTCTTATAGATCGGTAACTTTGCTCTGAAGCTCTTTAAATAAATCACCTACTTAATAATTAGACTTAGGCCTGATCTTTCAATAGTCAGATAATTCTGAAGAATAAATATGACAGTTTGACATACATATTTTCTATACAAAAGCTGTCGAACCGCAATTTTTATTCCTCAGATAAAAACTATCTGAATATTGAAAATTCGGCTCTAGTCAGAGATGACTTCTAAAAACTCAAATTGGACTTTCATAAAAAAAGCTGTCAGAACATTTTGTTCACAGAGAAACACTACCTCATCACCGTCTTCGTCACTACCAGAACAATCACAATGTAAGTACTCATAAACGAAAATCTGGACATTGCACCTATCCCCCCATTCATTCTGAAAACCAGTTTTCACCGTCGGATAAACTGTCATTATCATTCTTTCTTGTTTTCCCTTTCTTAAGTTAAAGTTTTGGTCCTCTGATGTCACTTATTGAACAATCACTTTGATCTTTTAAATCTCTACCTATTCATCCGGCCTGTTTTGCCTTTTGCCACATCAAACACTAGTTCTGGTTATTATGCGTATTGCTATCGTCCACATAGTTCGATGTCAGTTATACTTATACTGTAACAAATTTCCTAAGACTGTCCATACTTAAGTACCAATGTTGAAACTTTTGTGTAAATAAACAATTTTTTTTTTTTAGTTTGTAAAGAGAGTCCGCGAGAACATAATTATTATGAGCCAAAGCAAACTGTACGTCGATTGATAATTGCCAACCCGATTATCAAAGCATGGGAAAACAAACATTCTTGCTAAAACAGTGCTCAAGTGGACGGCGGCGTTTAGTACGTTGACAAATAGAGTGAGCATGAACGGTTTTCTCATGACACCACCAGACATTATTCAGATATGGCGATATTCCATTCAAAATTAATTAGATCGGCCTTTGCACCTGCAGTGGCCGTCTATCTTCCTTTCCCCTACGCCAATCGGTAAGTATACACGGTGTGAAAAAACCAATCACACAGCCATCTACTACGCATTCTGTACACCAAACTAAGTAACATTGTATAAAAATAATTGCTGGGAAACGATTTTCATTTACATTTCCTTGCTCCAAGGTAACCCGCCAAATTCAAATTTTCTTACGTTTTTTGCTGGTGAGTACTAAGTTGTACGTTGATTAAATATGATTCGCGGCCGTAACAAATATGTATTTACAGAATTATAATCATTAGAATCAGTATAATACAACTTGTTAAGTTAGCATAATCCTAAAATGTCAAAATTTCATGAAATAGTCATTCAGTAGGAATACTTGATCTTAGAGAGTTGTGTTGTGTTGAGTTGTGTTGTTTTGACTTGAGTTGTGTTTTTTTTAATATTTTTATTTTCAGTTGATAAGTTGTCCTTTATTGCCGTACTTTTGTTGCTGGCTGTACCGTAGTGTTGGGGATGCTAAACAATACGGTACAGCCAGAAACAAAAGTAGGTACGTAAAAAATAAATGATGTAGGATTTACGTATACAAACTTCAATTCATCTATCTATTCCATTTTTTGTTACAAATTGATGAAAAGTAGAGAATTCTTTGGAAAATAATATCAAATTGAAAATATTATAGGTACCTACTATGATTTTGAATTTGATATTGTTTTACCTACATATGTGTTGTAACGCTTGTAACTATAGCTAATAACATTAGGCTCTAAGATTCACGATTTTTTTTTTCTAATCTTGGCAAGGGCCTAGCCCTCCACTCCTACCATTTTTCGCGCGCCCCCGCGTCCTTCCAGTTTGGACGAAACCTATCCAGCCCCAGCAGTCTCGACATTCATAGCGATCGCTTTACGACCGAATTCGGTCGCAAAGTCATGAATTGACAGGTGAAATGTATGGAGAGACAGGACTTTGCGACCGAATTCGGTCGTAAAGCGATCGCTATGAATGTCGAGACTGTTGGGGCAGGGGCTGCAGTCTCGACATTCATAGCGATCGCTTTACTCCATACATTACACCTGTCAATCCGGGACTTTGCGGCCGAATTCGGTCGTAAAGCGATCGCTATGAATGTCGAGACTGCAGCCCCAGGTCGTTCCGTCATCCGAAGCCGTCTTACTGCAACCTAATTGCATAACACATTTCAATCACAATCTGAATCATTTTGAAGGATATTGTGCTTTGAAGTATATTCCTTCATGAAGCAGTAGCTCTTCAGTAGTCCAGTAGGACTTGTATGTCTTGCTTAGCCTGAAAAGAGACTACTTGGCCCAAGCAAAGGTATGGTGTATTGTCTCCCCTTCTACTTTTATGCTTTTAGGTGTTACGTTGCACATAACTTTGATCTTACATATTCATCTTCAGTCCAACCCACGGATATCGAGTCCAACCTCAAGGCTTGCATTACTTAGTTAGTTCTTGGAGCGTTGGATTCGTTCGAAAAGAGAACAATGTCGTCGGTGAAACGTAGATTTGTTAGTCTAGTCTCGCCGCCGCCGAGGACAATGCCTCTTTCCTCCCAATCAACTGCCAACTTCATGAACATTTCTTCGAGGGTACTGGTGAACGGTTTGAGAAAGCGGGTTGCCCTCTTTAACACCTTTCTCTATTTTGAATTTTGGACCTGTGGATTCTAGTTTTATTGCAGCTGTAGGTATTGTTTCTATACCTAAATGTTGTGTAACATATTTATGAAGGTCGATAAGTGAGATCAAGTTTTGGTTGCTTCCTTGACGTCGAAATAATTAGAATTCCGCATTAGAAAAATTGGGAGTTTTGATAATTTATTACATTTCAAAAAAGCTGTTTTGGTTTGGTAGGTACAATTTATGCATGGAACGTTATACGTTATGGAATTCTACTAAGTACCTATTCATATTTTTTTAATTCATGATTTTTTATTTAGGTTTTTTTTATACAGCTGTGAATGACATCTAAGACATATTAGATTAGGTAAGTACACACAAACGTAGACGAAACTTATGCACACCCTGTATAAAATTAATGTTTAGAGATATGTTTTATGTTATGTTTAAATTTTGATCAGGTTGCAGGTCAGGATCTCTACTGCCGAAACACAAACCCAGAAACCAATCGAGCACTCAAAAAATCGATTAATAAACATATTCTCTGCACACATTCGTTATGCACTGAACTACTGATAACATGCACGAGTGGTTATAGGTGTGAAACTGTTACAAAACCTGATTGATAACACATTGACCTTGAAATTGAGAAAAGACCGGAAGTGTGTCTAAAAAACATTGATCACATACAGTTACTCAAACGGTCCAATTGTCACTTAAAATTATATTTTTTGTACTGCTGTGTTTGGATTCATCAAGAGTTTGAATAAACTGAACATAGCTAAGTACTTAAACTACCTAACAATCAGTTTACGTTTATGTAAAATTCGTAAGCTATACCGACTTGTTGGAAGCAAATATACGATATATACGTCGCGATCAATATCAAACTCATGTAAATGTTACCTTATCCATGTATACCACCGCGTAGGTAACAATTAATTACTGAACAAGTTTATAGCATTTGGCACAATCTTATCGTACAGACGCCAGCACATCAAGCTACTACAATCTGTCAGATTTCTTTAATAGATTTTCGACTTTATTGCTAAAGTATTAGGTTCAATGTTGATTGGGAAAATCTGACAGTTTCGGGTAGGTTGACCTGCTGGAGTCCGTACATACATAGGTGTAGTGTATGTTCGTACGTTTACTTGAAATCATAAAAGGCACCGAGGTTTCTGAGACACACCTAAGTGAGGTTCGGAAATTGGTGCCTTCTATGAGTTTGATTTGAACAATTTTGGCACCGACTTCCGAAGCGGCGAATTAAATTATTTTATTCTTTTTAAGGCGCTACCCAAACAAAAATTGCCCAAATTTCGTCGCACAGTCTCCGTATGTATCTCTACATAATACATTATCTAGAGATCATATTATTACAATCGGTTTCTAATGTTTTTATGTACCTACCAAGTTTAGTTATTTTAGCAGGGGGAGATACGATTGCTGCAACATCACGCGTGCGATTTGCTGACATCCATTGCAATTTGCAAACATTGCAAAATTCCATTTTCTATTTCGGAAAGTCTCTAACAGGTTAAAAAAGGCAAACTAATCGAGATGGTGTTTAAATAGTTAAGTATCATCGAAACCAGTTTCGAATTTTATTGGTTTGGTATGAAAAAAATAATACTCGATTTGAATTGTGGTTTTGAGACACTTTAAGTCCGTAAATAAAATTAAAAATATTATGCAGTCATCAAGTTTTTTATTATAGGAAAAAAACTTGGTAATTTTGGAGAAAAATTTTGAACATTAAATATATTTACAAAACCAATAGCTTTATTCAGTAGGTACCTATTATTTATACTAACCTACTTAATATTTCACAAAATGATATCAATACTTACCTAGTTTTGTACTAAGGCTACAGACAAAGTTCATGGTCACTATGAGAGCCCGTGACTTATGAATTATGATAAAACAGTACATGACAGTACCGTACTTATATCATCGTGTATTAGCAGGAGTACCTAGTAAAACTGTTAAGTCATGCTAGCTAGGTAGTAATTAATGATGTTTTTTGAGTTAAAATAAAGCTATGGTAACTGTGTAATAAATACGTAGGTATGCGTAAAAATTGATTTCAAGTTGCCAAGAGTTAAAAGTCTTACAACCCATTTTTAGCATGAAGGTCACGTTGACAAAGTGATGATAATAAATAGGTAAGTACTTACCTACCTAAATTCACGTTTACAAACAAACCATTTCAACAGATACCTACATAATAGGTATTTATACACATAACATAGAGCACAGATTCTGCCTTACCTCCTACTTCTTTTTTATTTAAAGTTTTCGTTCTCTGATTTTTGATCTCGTGAACTTAATCAAACAGCTCAGATAGTGCGGAAGCAATACCGTACTTAACATCAGCGTAGATAAGAATAAAATAAATAACACGTGGTAATACTTACGTTAAAAATATTTTCGAGATGAAGTTTGCTTTGTCGTGAGGGTTTTTTTGTTTCAATACCACTTTTGAGTCCATGATTCAGTAACTTGGGAAGCACAAAACACAGTTCTATTTTGTTTTGCTGTTTCCTGTAGATCTTGTCGTCAAAACACAGCAGTAAATCCGTTTATTAATAAAAACCGGCGATGTTGCACAGCTTTAAGCGCTGCTATCACGTGCAACTACTTTAGAGCCATACGAGGCAGCGTTACTTATGAATTTTCCAATACAGTAAGCATTCGTTTTAAAAACAGATTGCATAATATCCTACTCATGAATTTTAGTATCTACAGTTCGACCGATTCACTGACCACTGGGTTGTTTAGGATTTCAATGGACATTAGTCAAAATAACCACGTAGAAAACGATCCTTTTATAAAACTATGGATTAAATAGTAGCTAGAAGTATATAAATTCCGTTTGTTAAGTATCACAGTTAAGTAGATTGGTATTGGTTGGTTGGAAAACCGCGAGCTCTACTCCACGAGCATATAGCCCGAGCGTCGCCGGCGTACTGACGAAAAGCCCGCCTGTGCTCTCTCATCACACAGCTGTGGTATATCACAGAGGTTTGTGTGCTCTACAGTAGCTGTACAATCTATAAATAAGTACAGAACGTTTAAGCATCCTCAAAGATGTCAACACAGTGTTGTAAGTCCACGCAAGAAGAAGAGTAGTTAACTCCCTAAAGTGATCTATAAAACACATCTCAGATTCACTGAATCAATGAACAAGAATTGGTCCCAGTTGGATCGAAATAAATAAGCTGCGCCGACTTTGTGTTAAATGTGACGCAGGAAATTGATAAGTTAGGAAAGTAGCTACAGTAGCTAACTATCATAACACACACATAAAATAAACCACACACAACACAACATATACACACATAACATATCACATAAAATAAATCTTAAATTAGCTACCTAATCTATCTAGGTATTTTGATGTTCAATACAGCCGGTCGATAAAAATTTCACCGTGAAAACTCAAGTGTAGTTGAGCTTGATGTGAGTTGTCAGTAGTGACAATCCCTAGCATTATTTGGAATGACAGCTCACTCCACGCTCACTTCACCTAAGTTTTCACGGTGAGATGGTTACAGAATCGCACTGCAGTATACCAGTACACAGTATACAGTTACACTCCAATAACCATAACAAGAGAAATCAACGTAGTCGATCTCATCTATGTGGTCAAAAAACACCGAAAAGTAAAAAACAAAAATCAATGAAAAATTACTTAGGAAAATAAACTACCTAAGCGTTTATCTAAGAAAAAATACAATTTTATAAATAGACAGTTTCGGAAGTCAGAGTCTTTCATTTACTTATCTAGACTCTTAGTTTATTTTTTGCCAGACTTCGAAAGCTCCAAAACAATAAATTGTAAGTGTTTAAAATAGGTACCAATGTATTTTAATAATAACCCATAAAAATATTATTTTTGAAGTCGGTTGTGTTTTGTAGGTGAAAGCTAAAGGACCTTTTATAAATTATTCCTATACCCGAAATTAGATATTAAAATTAATGACTTAATGTTATGTACCTACATACTACATATGTATGGAAAAAGGCTGCTATTCTTCATACATTGGATTATCCGGACTTTCGATTATCCGGATGCCTACCGACAACCATTAGTCCGGATAATCGGGGTCCTACTGTATTTATAATTTTACATCCACGAAATTAATTTTATCAATACGGGTATACTGAATACGAATCGTTGAAAATACAAAAATAACAAAAAGGTCCTTTAGCTTTCACGTACTTATTATTATACCAGCTAGGTGCCAGAGTTTCTTTAAGAGATTTTTTTAAAGATATTGGTACCTATTCTCACGGTTGCATCACAATAAAATTCATCTTCGCCGACATCATATATATTATGCAAAATTTACACTTGTACACTAAAAACAGTGATATTCACAGTGTTAACACTAGAAATAAGGTCAAACTACGTCACCGGCTTCATAACTCATTTGTTGGGCTTGGTATAGCCTCTTTTAACAAAATACCCTCTTCTTTGAGGCTTTTAATGCGTATAGCTCTGCGTAAAATCCAACCTTTGTTCAAAGGCATACTATATTTCCATCAACGACTACTTACACGATAAGAATAGTTGGTCGCCTTAGTTAACTCAAGACAATGTTCATGTTCTTTCTCCAGAATTAGCTTACTGACAGGTTATTGTTATTAGTATTAACTTGTTTATTTATTTTACTCCGATGGTCCTACTTTATCATTTGTGACTTCAAGTGACAGCTATGTGAACATAACCCAGCAATGCATAAATATGTAAGCTGTCACGCCCTTTATGCCTGGAGGCTTTTATTTAGGTAGTAAGTCTTTATTTACATTTTAAATTTACTAAATAATTTTTTAGCTTGTGTACATACGTATATTTTTTATTATATTTGTTGGTATATTGGCGTGGCTAGCTGACATATGGCAAATAATTTAATTGTATGTTCTGTGTGTTGTAATCTTAATTACTTAACATAGCTAGGTACCTATATTATTGTACCTATACAATCAAGTATTTTCTAACTGAACAGGCAGCTGTGCTGCTGAGGAGTTTGTTGCGCCACTTCTTCCCAGCGATAGCACTAGGAAGTGGTGAAGGGCGGGCGTTTTTCGGGGACTGTCTTTTGTAATTTTGACGTTCGAAAAGTGCTGATTATCAGCCTAATTTGAATAAATGACTTTTGATTTGATATAAACGCGAAAGTTTTTGAGGATGGATGGATGGATGCATGGAAATTTGTTACTCTTTCACGCAAAAACTACTGAACGGATTTTGATGAAATTTGGCACACAGATGGTTTATAACCAAGATTAACATATAGGATACTTATTATCCCGATATTCCCACGGGATCGAAACTTATGCGGGTGAAACCGCGGGGCGCAGCTAGTATAATATAGTGATAACTTGTGAAATACGGTATACAAATACATAGTAGGATTAAACTTCTACTTACTCCCTGGTTAAAATCTAGGTATCTATAGATATATTAGGATATTTAGGACGGTCGTTTTTCCTGCACTGCTGTCGAGTTCTATATAGGTCAGGCGCCATGCGGGACGTTCGTTACTTTTTAATCAGTCCGCTGAATCATCAAGCGTGACCGAAACATGTGTAACACAATCTTTAAACATACATTTTATTACTAAATAATAGCAACTGTAACATAAAATATTGTACATGTTGAGTGAGTGTGTATTTACATTTACTTAGAGTTTGTACTGAAAACTCGTGTTCTCGGGTGTAAGTCAAGTACAACTTACAAAATAGCGATTGTAATTTACTGCTAAAGTGAACTTCAGAAGGAGGATAAAATGACAAACAATGAATTTATGATGCGCAGGTAACAATTACGGAAATGTAGGGTACCTATGTAGATACCTATGTAATGCGGTTGTTGACTGGAGACAATTATTGTGATTGTTGTATTGTTTGCATAGATAAAATCAAAACAATTAAGATAACAACTTCACTTCAATACAAAGGGGCTCTGCTTGATATTATTTATTTATTAAAACTTTACGCACTACTATAATAATTAAATATTTTTACATACCTACCTACTACCTATTTGGACGAGAATCGAATTCAATGTCCAATGTATACCTAACAAGTCAGCTTGCAAACTCCAAATCTAAAATAAACGTTGCACATCAAGCTACTACAATCTCAACTTTATCACTGTTGATTGGGAAAATTTGACAGTTTCGGGTAGCTCTTACATCCAAAAATAAGACTTTACGTTAGGTATCAATTATTGATCACATATCTTTGCACGGGTTGCAGCCGGCGTTGTAGGTAAAGGTATGGTAATAAAGATGTAAGTACATCTTTATTGTTATAAAGAAACTGCAACGGGAATCCGATAACAGGCAATAAGTGTTCGTGAAATATTTTTACAATGTCGTTACAAAACGTAGGTACCTAAATAATTTAATGTCTTTGCAAAACGTCCACAGTGTTAACTACATAAACCCACCTAGGTGCTCTACAACAACATTGAAAACAATAATGTATTCGCTTAGAGAAACGTAGGTATAATTATTAAAGACACGTCTAAAGCGATTTGCTTGAGATCAACCTAAAGTTTAATTCACAAAACATTTAATTATTTTGCGTTTGCGTTTTCGTATAGAAATTTCACATTACATCTATCAAATTAGTATCTGGGTTTAAAAAACGAAGGGAAATTTAAACTGCATTTCGACCAAATATTGATCTATACAAATAAATAAAATTGAAATGTCTGTTTATAATGCCAAAATGACAGCTTTTAACTAAATGCATATGAAAGACCCATGAACGTCCGACATCTACGCAGGCGGGGCAGTAGCTAATTGAAAATAAATCTACTACCTACCTACGTTGAATCAGTGTTCATGTCCTCTAGGTACTCGATGTGCTTACTAGATCTTCGTTGCAATAAATATTTTACATTTTGAGATTAAGGCGAACCAGATTTTATTTTCAAATTAAAATTTATTTATTTGTACACATAGGTGTAATGCAGTAAAAATAAATAAATGTTGTGTCACTATGTGTTGCCTTGCAAGGCGTACAAATATTGTTCATACCCATTAGGTATGAGTGTACAGTAAGGCCTATATAATTATAAAAATACTGCTAAAAACAGTTTTAAATCTTTAGAAAAATATAAACAAAGAAACTTTACACAAAATATAAACAAAGAAAATAGTATAGAATAGAATACTCTTTATTGTACATCATACAAATTACAGAACATAAATATATATAACAATAGAATTATAAAACAAATAGAATAGAATACTCTTTATTGTACACCATGCAAATTACAGAACATAAATATAAAACATTTTATAAAGGGTGACACAATGGGCGGTCTTATCGATAAGAGCGATCTTTTAAAGACAACCTTTGGATGGATTAAAAATTAAGGAGAGACAAATATAGTAGGTAGTCTGTGGTGTACCATTTACATTATACTATTAATATAATACATAAAGTATTTATTTTTAAATTTTACTCACCTAAATAAATATATACATATAATAATAAACATTAAACAAGAGCAAAGAAAATAATAATAATAATATAATAATGATGATGTTTAAGGAGAGAGGAAGTGCTTTTTTATCATGATTTTGAAAGCGGACAAAGATTGAGCACGCCTTACCGACACGGGCAAGTCATTCCATAACCGTACTGCTTGAACACTAAAAGATTTGTCAAAGAAACTGGTGGAATGCATCGGCATCTCTAGTCTCAGGTTTTCCGATGACCTCAGATATCTATTATGTGTGTCATGAAGGAACTTGAAACGTTCTTTAAGATAAGAGGGGGTTTTAGGATTAAACAAAATACTGTAGAGCTGAAATAAGATATGAGAATTCCGGCGAAGACGTATAGGAAGCCACTTGAGCTTTGTACGAAATTCAGAAATGTGATCATATTTGCGCAGGCCAAATATAAATCTTATGCAAAAGTTATGAAGTCGCTCAAGTTTATCTAGTTGTGCCACGGTAAGATCTGGATAACTGACATCAGCATAGTCAAGGATGGGAAGTAAAAGAGATTGTGCAAGCGCAGTTTTAGTGGCAGTTGGAAGAAAGTTCCGCAACCGTCTCAGTGACTTACCAGACGCAAACACTTTACGACTTACCTCCTGTAGCTGAGGACCCCAGGAAAGATGTTTGTCGATCCAAACCCCAAGGTTCTTAACCTTTTCGCTGAAAGGAATAGCAGTTCCGTTAAATTGAACCTGGGGAAGCTGCGACCAGTTTATCTTGGGGATCATCCTTGAGCTGCCAACAACAATGAGCTGAGTCTTCGATGGGTTAACCTGCAACCCATGCGCCTCACTCCACTCACAGATTGAAACCAAATCCTTGTTGATAACGTGGACAGCATCAGCCAAATTCGAGTGTCCAGCTTGTTTATAAATTTGCAAATCGTCTGCATAAAGGTGGTAGGATGAAAGAAGTTTTTTGGTAATGGAGTTAATAAATATTGCGAAAAGTAAAGGAGATAAAACGCCACCCTGAGGTACACCGGCAGAAGTATAACACCACGAAGAGCAAGACTCTTCTATGCATATACGTTGCCGGCGGCCATACAGGTAACTACGAAACCAGTCAATCGCCGTTGGAGATATGTTAAGCGAGCGAAGCATACCAAGCAGGATATCGAAATCGACAGTATTGAATGCATTACTGAAATCTAGTAAGCAAAGAACTGTGAGATTTCCTTCCTCCATACCTAACCGTATATCATCAGTGACGTTAACTAGGGCTGTAGTCTGTAGTGGTACTGTGACCAGGACGAAAACCGGATTGGAAAGGATTCAGCAGACTATTCTTACAAAGAAAAGTACTAAGCTGATTGTGGACAAGGCGTTCTAGGACTTTGGAGAGGAAAGGCAAGATGGAGATGGGCCGGTATTCTGAAAAGGAAGTAGGATTGGATTTTTTAGGTAACCCATTTTTTTTTAACAAATATTACATAATTAATATTAAATTTAAAAAAATTCTTAAACAAATATTGTAAACTAAACTTATGAACTAAAGTAGGAAATTAGGCAATTAATCAATCTGAGAAAATGGTGTTACGGATTTTGTAATTCGCCTAAATATTCATTAGTCGTATAAGATGCTTTCTGTATTAAGAATCTATGGAGGGTTTTTTTGAAAGTGTATAAGTATTTAGAAGCTTTTATAGATTTAGGTAATTTGTTAAATATTTTTGGGGCCATTCCTAGGAAAGTTTTTGAGAATAGGGCGGTTTGATGATGGGTTTTTGATTTAAGAGCACCTGGGTGATGTTTAGTGGATAGGGTTTGAAATTGGTTTTGGTTATTTTTAATGAACATGACAACTTTAAAAATGTATAAAGACGGAAGAGTTAATAAAAAGGTTTGCAACTGTCAGTGTTTTTAATCAAGCATACTGCACGAAGACACTTTTCTAAATAAAGAAAGAAAAAAAAAACCATGTTTGAATTGGGTTCCGCAGGGATGCGTACCTACTATAAGTCCTGTGATAATTTACCTACCGTATAGTAATAGCAATAGCCTATCTAGTACCCACCTAACAATCTACATACCTAGCTGTGTGTGGAACCCCAATCTCAGTAAGAAGTCTACTTCCTCCTGCATTAATTAACGACTTGTTATACATTTTTACAGGAAACAGTATCAAGGTCTTAGACAATGCGAAATTAAAGACAATAGATTGTAACGATTATTTAAGTACCTATATACTGCTTGAGATGTCTGATGACTCTGTTTTCTATGTAGCCTTCAATAAAGCATTTCAATACGATATGGATAGGAAAGAAATCTACTACGTTGGAAGTTTGGGACAATAACAATATTCTCGGCCTAAAGTACCGATACTTGAATTTATGCTGTAAAAAATAAAATCTTGACATCCTTATAAAATGTTGATACTTATCCAGGCGATCCAGAAGTTCCTTATAGTTACACCTACATAAAGAAAAAAACAGTATTTGACTTGGTGTTCGGCAGGGGTTAGTAAGTTAAGTCCTGCTTTATATACCACAGTATTCTTTTATGTTAAAACTGGACCCAGTACCAAACCCTATAAAACCCCAATCGCGATGTTGTGTAGGCTTACTCCCTCGTACTTTAATGACTGTTTAAACTGAAGTAAATCCCATTCCCGTAGTTTTAATTAATGATAGCCATACGACTATTTGTGCTTGTCATTCTGTGAGGGGGGGGGGGGGGGGGGTTGCCATGCGCATTATGGTGGTAAAATGCATAGAGAACGCAAAACGAAGTGAACGAGAATTTCCAAACTTAAGTAGCAGTGGGTAGGGCACATTGCTCGCTGAACAGATGGCCGATGGGGCCGAAAGGTTGGAGCCGTTGGATGCGGGAAGCACAGACCCGGTCGAAGTAGAGGTGCTTGGGAGAGGCCTGATGTGAGATAATGATGATATTGATTGTATGGCACCTCCATACAATTATTTGACACAATCGGCGCGAGCGAATTTAGTCTCGCGTCCCGCACGGGATTCTTTTCAGATTGATCAGTTTTATTATTATCGAAGTTTTTGGGACATCTTTCTGCTAATCTTTAAATCTCGTTATTTCAATAATTAATTTAATGAAATTCAGTACCTTCAATTTCACAAAATTAATTTGATTTGTTTCTTCATTTAAAAGTCTGGAGTTACTGACACATCTTGCAGTTACCTATCTAAAGTGGCTATGTTTGTAGTCGGAGGACCGATAGCCGTTGGAGCTTGGAGCAGAGGAGTCGTTGAGTAGAGAACGGCCAACCAGATGGACCAACGACGACCGCTGGGACAGACTTGATGCGGAAGGGGGAGAACCGGGTTTAGTGAAGTAATTTTCGAGAGGCATGTCCAGTAGTGGACTGCGGCTAAAGGTTCATAGAATTTTACTAAGTCGTATCGTATTTACGTGATAGACTACGATACCTACTCATAATGGGTACCTAGATGCTTTTGTTGTTGTGACTAGCTGTTGTGAGTTAACTCTGCAAGTAGTCACTAGGTTTTTTTATTTATAGCACAAGAGCTAGCCATAAGAGTTGATGAGCGTTTAAAAATAAATGAAAAAGTTATAATAAATCAACAAGTTTTTTTATGGGTAATAACAGAACACTACCGAATCAAGGTCTTTCCTGTTGAAGAGATCTGCGCAATGAACACTAATTGGCGCAAAACTACATGTGACGATGCTCATTCTAGCACATTTACTTATGTCTAGGTAGAATAAATTGATGTGAATGCAATAACGACTTCAAATCGTAGACGTACTGATGTGAACAAGATAATAAAACATGTCGGAGTCGGTCTTCGGATTCGACTCAATACAGAGCACCTGCTCCCGACAAAACTGTCGGTTTACCTGGTACAGCGCTGCTGTATATTTACATAGCTGTGTTGGCTTGCTAAATAGCGAGAAGATACACTTTGTGTTAGGTGGCTTGGCCGCTATACGAACTGTGATCCTAAAGGGTTTGTTTGATTAACTATTTTTAATATTTACCTACCCATTATTGTGTCTTTTGTATAGTGTATTTTTTTGTGTACTGTAATAAAACCTTGTAACTTTTTATACAGTCTTGTTTATCCCAATAACATGGGAACTCCAAACCCTGACGATATAACGCTCGGCACTCCTGATCCTGAATTATGATGCGGAGCAAGGGCGCAGCTACCGCTGTATCAGCCGTATCAACCATACGGGGCCCCTCAGCTACAGGGGCGTGACGTGTATATGCAATTTTTTTTTTTAAAATAATATCTAGATCCTAAAATTCTTGTTGATAAATGATATTTATTTCTGTAAATTGGTTCAAAAATATGTTTAAAAAGGGGGTGAGTACCGAGATGACGACTAATAGAGAAGTTTGGAAGAAAACTGAGTCTGTCTCATTGGTCTAGTGGTCGCAAGCGCTACTGCTAGGCGCTGGTCCTAGGTTCGATTCCCGGATCGGGAAAAGTGTTATTGAATATTCGCTTCCAATCTAACCGGATGCAGCTGAATGCGAGTATTTTATCTCCGGAGCGACTGGCTATCTGACCGCCACACTGGGTGTCAGACTTTCGGGCTTCTGATGACCCGTAACGACTGTCAAAGACCCACGAACGACAGCCGGGACCAACGGTTTAACGTGCTTTCCGAAGCACGGAGGGGTTGGGATGGTCAACCATCCACGGACCTACCGCGGCAAGCGTAGCTTAACCATCAATCGACTCGTGCGGCTGTTATTACTTAGCCATGAGCCCCTGACCTTCTAAGTCAGTATACTATATTCTTTATTTTGTAAAAACAATACCTACCCTCTGTAGCTTCACAGTTGGGTAAAAAGGGCCCCCAAAAAATTTGATACATGGCCCCATTAGGATCAGCTACGTCACTGATGCGGAGCATCACTCTACCCATACCTACTCTACTACTACGTAAGTACTAGGCTACTTCAATTAATTTCAAAGAAGTTCGGGCTAAATTATGAAAGGTTTATTTAGAAAACCATATTAGGCCGGCCACATCTAAAAAAAAAGGTTATAACTTTTCCCATTAGTTTAACTTTCAGGGTTCATTAAAAAAAATCTAATTAGGTCCGGAACCCTCAGTGGGCGAGTCCCCCCGGGCAAAGAGCGATGGCCTTTTTTATGCCCGGATCAAATTATTCCAGTCCAGTAAATCTAGCGAGTCAATACAGTCCAGTGCTAGACTGGATCATATCGTCTACATTATTCCAGTCCATAGAGCAACACGGGCCACCGGTGGCCCGTGTTGCTCTATGTTCCAGTCATGCAGTCAGTCAGACAAAAAACAATGCGTGTTCACTGTTAAACGCACTGGATTGGCCGTCTACATTATTCCAGTGGCGCTGGAATGAGTAGGCATATTCCAGTGCTGGTTCACATTATTCCAGTGGCTTTCCAATGCTGGTTTAGATCGTGAGACTGGAATGGTACTGGAATAATGTGAACCAGCACTGGAATATACCTACTGGGCATAAATGTTGCGATATGAGTTGCGGAACTTGCGGATATTGGTGACTGCCGTGACTGGTAACGCCATCTGTCGTGATGAATATCCACAATTTTTTATTTGTTTATTTAGGTACTATAGAAATTGAGTTTATATGATTATTTTAATTTGAGTAAATTAAAACGCGAGGATTGTACATACATTTTTAATATTAAATAAAATGGCAATAAAAAGAACAATAAATTAATTTAGAGCCTACAGAGATCTTTGTACTTTGCGCACATGTTGGCTTTTAGATTCTTTTAAAGCTTGCTCCAACTTGTTTGTTAAATGTAACAAATTAGGTAAGTCACATTGAAGTAGAACATGGTTTACTTTATTTTGGCAATGGCTGGCTGCCTTGGCATCTTGTATACTTGAATTTATCTGTATTGGAGTTAAGCTTTTATCATCTTCCTTCTCATATCCTATTCTGTCGCTGTGTTCACTGTATTGTCCAAAGTTTTTTGGTTTCATGATCATAAAATCCATGGCAATCATCGGTTTTATTTCTTCATTGCAACTTCGTGAGGCTACCTGTGAATGAAAAAAAAACAAAAATATAAGTAGGTAACACGTGCCATTTAATATTGGAAGAAAGAATAGTTCTAAACATCAAAACATATTTAGACATTTTATTTTAACTTACCTGGATTTCAAATCTCCAGGATAGATCCTGATAAGTAGGGTCTTTCTGCTGCAGAAGGTTCAATGCATCTGATAACTCTGCCTTCTTAGTGTTGTGCAACTTTACCAACACTTCCTGTTGCTCAGTAGAAAAACCCGCTATAGCCAATGATGACTTTAGGTCAGCATCTGACAACTGAACAAAATATTTTAATAGTAGGTATGCTAAGAATTCATACAACATATAAAGGCGCAGTGTGTTTTCCATTTCCATACAGAATTGTGCAAAACATAATCTTTGTTGAAGTGTGAGAGTTATGTTAGATACATAAGTACTTACATTTAGTCTACATCCCTCTACTATAAGATAGACTAATGCATGAACTAAATTTTGGACTGCTGTTAGTGAAACATCCAGCTTTTCTGAAAAGAGAAAATACACCAAATCATTTACAGTGGTGGATCGATGACGCGTGCCTCTCGTGTGTATGACCAATTAGTAAATGTACCATGCTCATTATTTGATTATTAGCAAAAGTAATGATGAGCAGTTAAAGATTAACAGCAACAACATAGATAAAAACAAAAAGATGAAGACAAAGAAGAACATTTATTAACATCGTATGTATTTCCTAAGTAGGTACAGACAGTAAATGGAAAAGAAAGTATAGGTACGTCATCTTCGTGTGCGTAAAGACAGTATACGTCATGACACATTTTGATATTTAAAATTAAAAGGGAGTGCCTCTGCAGCCGGCGCCGGGCCCAAACAAACGCTTTGAGATACCGGTGGAAAAAATTGTCGGTAGCAGTGATTAAGACATCGGCTACCGGTGGCAGCAAAAGGTCTGGTAAATTATCAGGCAACCGGCGGCGGATTCCAAACAAAAGCCCTTGGGATAACGGTGGAAAAAAAAATCGATAGCATTGACTAAAAGAGCTCCCGCAGACATACAATTGTAAGTTGGCCGAGTAAATCGCAGAGTATACTAATCTAGGTGTAATTACTTGTGCTAGCCCGCACATCTTCTCCAACTAAATCGTCCAACTAATTAATTGGACACTGATCGTATCAGAATCGAGATTCACTTCCGATACGGCTTCTAACAAATAAAATAAGGTTGGTCAACTAAATTATAAAAGTACGCAATTTAGTCGTTCGATAGTCTGCCAACTTACAAATTGTATGTCTGCGGGCTCTCTAAGAACTCCCGCAGACATACAATTGTAAGTTGGCCGAGTAAATCGCAGAGTATACTAATAGGTGTAATTACTTGTACTAGCCCGCACATCTTCTCCAAATAAATCGTCCAACTAATTAATTGGACACTGATCGTATCAGAATCGAGATTCTCTTCCGATTACGCTTCCGATACGGCTTGTTACCAATAAAATAAAGTTGGTCAACTAAATTATAACAGTACGCAATTTAGTCGTTCGATAGTCGGCCAACTTACAATTGTATGTCTGCGGGCTCTAGACATCGGCTACCGGTGGCAGTAAGAGGTGCTTATCAGCAGTACCTAAGTTTGCCACAAACCGTCGCCGTGCAGTGAAAACCTCTGGATTGCAAACGATATTTTACAGCGGAAGTTAAAAACTGTCTGTTTTCCGAGGTTCTCATTATCATCAATTTATGATGTGACTCAGGCTGGCTGGACAAATCTTCAAAATAGCTCGCATTGAACTAGGTCAATAGGGCACTTTAAATCTTGAACACATTTTGAAGGTCGTAGATCATCAGGCAGCGGAGATATTATGTATCCAGCCAGCTTGAACTCAGGTTGGCTGGACAATAAGTTTTTATTGATTTCTCGTAAACCCTTACATGTGACGCTATAAATCAAACGTTATTACTGTTACAAATTGCGTCACTAAATGTAAGTAAATTAACCATATTCGAAAACACTCCCGTTATTGAGATTCGGAAGTGCCAGCCAGAAGTTTTATACGTAAATTCAAGCTGGCTGGACACAGATTTTTGCATTTTTCTACTAAACCGCTGTACGTATCACAAAACTTTTCGCTCGATGCCTGTTACAAATTTATGTAACGCCCGTTGATATGCAAAAAGTCGTCAAAATCACTTCCGTTACCGAGATTGAGAGACCAGCGAAAAGTGGTTTTTCAAGCTGGCTGGACACGTTTTCGATCGATTATCTAAGATTCTGTAGCGTTACAAATTCTGAAATAAGGGTGTTTAGCCGTCACATAAGGTGCCCTATTGTTGACCTAGTTAAATGCGAGCTATTTTGAAGATTTGTCCAGCTAGCCTGAGTCACATAATTTATGGCATGAATGAAGCATCTTAGAGCTGTGCATGTTTGTTCTAAATATGCATTACAATCTACACAACAAATAAATTGACGGCACGGTTGGCGCAGTGGTTAAGCGATTGACTGCTGCGCTGCGTGTCGCGGGTTCGATTCCCGCACGGAACAAATATTTGTATGACCTACATGTATTTGTTCCGAGTCTGGGTGTTTTTCTATCTATAATATGTATGTATTTACAAAAAAAAAAAATGTATATAAGTAGTTTATCAGCCATCTTGTTACCATAAACACAAGCATTAGGTTGCTTAGCTTGGGACTAGATGGCGCTGTGTGAAATGTCCAGGGATATTATAAAATAAAAAAAATTAAAAAAAAACTTTTTAAAAACAGGCTTTTATTACTTGTTGTGCTATAAAAAGAACTAAAAAGTTAAAAATAATTGAAACCTGATAAGAAATAAATAAAAGCGTGTTTTTTTCTTTTAAATTTATTTTTAACTTTTAGTATTTTTGATGCGAGATTGACTAAGGCGTAGTTCGTAGCGCGTAGCAGTGTTTTTCCGTTATATGCGTTTACTGCACTTAAGCTACCTAGGTATACCTACATCATCAGACCCTGGTTACCATCTAGCACCAAAGTACTCGTCAAGACGAATCAAACGAGCCCTAAACTCGATGGGGTTATGTCGTTTAATTGCCGAGTTCCTATGGCCATCTTCGAGCTCCATCATTAGACCCTGGTTACAATCTAGCACCAAAGTACTCGTCAAGACGAATCATACGAGCCAAAACTCAATGGGGTTGTTTCGTTTAATTACCGAGTTCCTATGGCCATCTTTCAGCTCCATCATCAGATCCTGGTTACCATCTAGCACCAAAGTACTCGTCAAGACGAATCAAACGAGCCCAAACTCGATGGGGTTATATAGTTTAATTACAGAGTTCCTATAGCCATCTTCCAGCTCCATCAACAGACCCTGGTTACCATCTAGCACCTAAGTTCTCGTGAAGACGGATCAAACGTGTTCAAATTCAATAGGGCTGTGTCGTTAACTACCGAGTTCCTATGGCCAAACCGGAAGCGGTTTCAACATCAGATCAGCTCCATCTTCTATACTTATAATAAATCTGTAGAAGTGAAAATTCTGTACATTGAAAATATCAAAAAAATAAATGGCAAGGGGTGTTACTAGACCGACACCGAACCCAAAAATGTGATTAAAAAAATTTTTGTCTGTCTGTCGGTCTGTCTGTCTGTCTGTCTGTTTGTTCAGGCATCACGCAAAAACTACCGGTTCGATTACGATGAAACTTGGTATCATTATTCTTTAATATCCTGGGCACCACACTGGGTACTTTTTATCCCGGAAAAGTATATACAATAAAAAACAAACTTAATTTTGCGGTTCGATCCCTAGACCCATTACTGTCTCAACCGCAAATAATAAGTTTGTCGTAGGTTACGTCACCCGCAGTGGAGTTCATTTTTATTCCTTTTAGTTTTAAGAGTTATTTAGGTTTATTTTCATAAAAGTCGTAGGTATAGATTTTAATTTTAAAGTATAGGTAGCATATTTGATAGTGTACGTAGTGACCGTAGGTTATTTTATAATACTGTTAGGTAGGATTAGTCATTCGTATAGATATTAGTTTTTAGGGATTTTGCTTAATTAGTTATCATCAGAAATAGGTTTATTTAGGTAGGTATTTAATTTTCTGTTATTGAGTTTTTTTTTTTTTAATTAGGTAGGTACTTAGGTAAAGATATCATAAAGGTTCCCTCTTAATCACCACTAATGAGACACAATTGGTTTTCTATTGTTATTAGCCACAAAGGGCCCGCGAGATAGATGGCATTCTGGGGAAGCACATACATTTTATCCTGTTAGCACGTTCCCGTGGGATAATTTCCGACATCCACGCGGGCGAAGCCGCGGGCAGAAGCTAGTTTAATAATAATTTTGTATTGTCATCCGATTTACAAACAAATCAATTTGCATGCAAAATTTCAGTTCAATCGGTTGAAGATATCTGCTTCAAAATTGAGTTGCAAGAGTCCACCCGAACATACATACATCGCAAGTTAAATAAAAGCTTGTAAGATAAACAATAAATCTTTCCTTAGGAGGTAATAAAAGATGCACGGCGACGATACGAATCTGGGTAAGATACACAGACGAAACACTCGAAACTTACGCTCCGATCTGTCAATATCAGTGCTCATGTTCATTTTTAACCAACTTCATAAAAAGAGGATGTTCTGCATTCGGCGAGCCTTTCGACTTCTCCATTATTACTGCATAGCTATTCAGTCATTTGATTCGCTTCTGTGCCGAATCGAACATCAATCATTCTCATCAAAAGAGTCCTTTCACAAGTCCAAAAACCAAGGTTTCCCTGTCGTAATCCCAAATCAACTTTACTAATTTGTGTGTTGTACTACTTACTAGTGAATGATTAAATTATGCCATTGAATTACTATTTCTTGAAATCATGACATTTGAGGTCAATTGGCCTGGTTCACATTAGGTCGGACCGACAGTTTTACCGGCCCGACAAACGTGTCGGATCCATATTGGCGTATGTATGTCAATAGCGCCGTTCACATTGGGGCAACCCGACCAAACTGTCGGAGCCGACACTTTTACCGTACGTCCAGCCACGATTTCTGTCGGATCGGACATAATATTGGCGTACTAGCAAGTATGGCGCCGTTCACATTTGTCGGCGCGAAGCGGCGGCGACACCCGCCTGCCACCAATCTTGTATTTTGTACTGTTACACCAGCTTTAACTTTTGCGATTAAGTCATCAAAGGAACGAATAGACATTCTAAAGTACCTAATTATAAAACTTTAGTTCGTCACTTCTTAATTCGCTTATTAAACTTTGAAAAGTTCCAACTTCATTTCGCTCGGCAATTATTGGATGCACCCAATAATTAGTATTTCCTTTTTCTTTTTTTCTGCCTTTTATTTAAATACCACATTGCAATGAAAACGTCGTCGTCGTCCATCCTATACGAAAGCCAACTCACAACTGTTTTGTGACGACCCAGGCCGGGCAGTAAAACGACCGTACCGACAGTTATATTCACATTAGGTCGGGTCGGCGGCGTCTAGTGTGAACAGCAACACCTGGCAGTCGGTGAACGGTCGACGAACTGTCGGTCCGACCTAATGTGAACCAGCTCTTAGGCCTGGTTCACATTAGGTCGGACCGACAGTTTGCCGTTCACCGACTGCCGGGTGTTGCTGTTCACACTAGACGCCGCCGACCCGACCTAATGTGAATATAACTGTCGGTACGGTCGTTTTACTGCCCGGCTCTCCTCCTGTCTTCCACAAGAGAAATCAAAACTTCTACATTAATTTCGCCCTCCATATTGAAACGTGTCTTCGCTGCATACACGTCGACGAAACTGCTTGCGCGAGTGCCGAGAGCGGGGTAAGGGCGGGAGGGAGCTTGGCAGGCGGGTGTCGCCGCCGTTTCGCTCCGACAAATGTGAACGGCGCCGTACTTGCTAGTACGCCAATATTATGTCCGATCCGACAGAAATCGTGGCTGGGCGTACGGTAAAAGTGTCGGCTCCGACAGTTTGGTCGGGTCGCCCTAATGTGAACGGCGCTATTGACATACATACGCCAATATGGATCCGACACGTTTGTCGGGTCGGTAAAACTGTCGGTCCGACCTAATGTGAACCAGCTCTAAGGGCGCGTTCCCACTATGTCGTGACGATTAATTTATTGTTCGAAGGCTGTCGTATCTAGCTGTTCCCATTATTTTGACTGTTTATCGCCACTGTGTCGTCGAAATATTTTATCGTTGAACGATTGTCGCATCCAGCTGTTCCCATTGGATCGTGACGATATTTTTACTGTTCACGGCAGTCGCCTTGTCGTTTGCACATCAGTTGCCTCTACGTTCTTTTGGTAGCTACGATACATAGTCGCAATAACTACACATCATTTGCCGTCGTTTTTTTTATCGTTTAATAACTGTCGTGCTAGCCGTTCATATTGACTTGACAATCTGTCGTCACTGCAAAAAAAATCGTGGACGACAGTTAATCGTGTCGTCCTATATGTGAACATATCATTACCTATATGTGAACCTCCATTTAACTACACAAGCCACGACGCTTTAAACGACACGATAATCTGTCGTCACGACATAGTGGGAACGGGGCCTAACTGAGAGGGTTATATTGATGATTCTGATTCTAATTCTGTAAATAATATTTGTTATGGTTGCAGATCTATTTTAACCAACATACAACCTGACACTGACTTGCAAATTGCAAAAAAACCTAGTAAAGTATTTTGCTGGCTACCAGTCTATTCCAATAATATAACTGAACAGAAGTTAACAATAATCGAAAAACCCACCTGGACATACACTCAATAGTGGCTAGAACTGTCAGGTTTTTTTACTTTGTAATTCATAGCCAGTGGTGTCACTCGTGGATCAAGATAAATCTGATGATACCTAATTATTTACAATCAATCAAGCCAGTCAGGATAACATGATTGAGGAAACATTCATTTTATTAACCCTTCATATGCTGTAGGTCCACCCTTCATATGCATATGAACGTAGATCCACGCGAGACACAATGGCTTTTTAACTGTCTGTAATTATGGCATACAATATATGGGGTTAAGCAATAACTTTTCACTGACAGATATTTTTAAATGTCAGGGCTGATTTTTCCATCAACAGATAATTTTATCCAAGGAATAATTTTGATTTTTTTAAAGTTCTTCCATTGAAAATCTGTCAGACGTCAATTTTATTTCACAAATAAAAATTATGTTGATCGAAAAATCAGACCTTAGTAAAAGTTACTTCTTATTTAATAAACTATCCAGTGACAGGTCTTGTTAGTGGTGGACATTGGGACCAAGCATACATTTTTGCCCAAAGTCTGTAATGAATAAAGTCTGGAAGTTTTTTTTTCGCCAAGTGTACCTTGGGAGTACAGACTTTATATACAAGATGGGAGTCAAGCTATTGAAAGAAAAGGAATAAAGCAAAGCCAATTTTTTAATTTAGCAAGAAACGATTATAGGAGAGACAGAAAAATTTACGTCTTCTAAACGAAACGCAAAAATAGCTAACAAAACAAGCAAATTAAATCATGGGAATTATAGTACTTAGAGTACTTCCTCTTACCTGCAGCAATACTATATTTCTTATGATTGGTTCCATTATTAAGGTAGTCCAAAGCTAATTTACAAAAGTCGATCAAAACTGAAAATAATTATTTTATGATTAGTGAAACCGAAGTGTTTTATTAAATATCATTTTAGATAAAAATTATCATTTGATACTAACCTTGTATGGAATGCTGGTTTAATAAGCTAAGATGTTCTTTCTGTAACTCGCTTAAAAAAATAATCATTGTCTTTACAGAAATTAAATAATAACACTTTTAGATATTTACAATTTAAGAAACACCACTGACCACTGTTATTCTAGATGTTGAATGACATTGACAAATTGTCAATAATGTCAAATTACAATGTCACTCACATAACTGCTGATTGGTCTATGAATTGAATGTCAATTCCATTGAGATAGATGTCAATGGTCAATTCCCATTTTACTAGTGATGTGGGAAACAAAGACTACAATAGTATAACTATTATATAAACTATTGTAGTCTTTAACTATGCTATTATAGCAACATTCGCCTCTATGGCTTATTGATCAGCCAAAAATTAAACTTTATTTCAATAGTACTACTTAGAAGCCGACTCCAACATAGTTGGGAAAGGCTAGGCAGATGATGATGATACTTAGTCCGTAATATCAACTAAATATTTGCAATGTAAGCACAACACCACGAACTTGTATTATTGGCTCTCAGGCTCTGTGGTTGTCATTTTCTTGACGTAGACGTAGTTGCTTACGAGTTTTTCAATTTTGTAATTTTGTTGACATGTTTCTTTAATTTTACTTAATTTAATTGATAATATAATCGTATTTAATGGTCAAAGAAGTTACTACATCAACATGGCTTTGAAAAAAGTCAAAGGGAATTTTGAGAGGATGTTCGATAAAAATCTGACGGATTTAGTTCGAGGAATCAGAAATAACAAAGATAATGAGGTATTTATATATATATTAGTGCTTTATTTTCGCTCAAACATTCATTTATGTCAGTAATACAGTCAATCCTAGTACCTGACCAGGAAAATGTATTCTTGTGACTTTCTTTCTATGAACCCCACCACTGTCAGACTTCTTGTCTCATGCAGAAAATCTCGACTAGTTTCTATAGTAAATCAAATATTTAGCTGGAGATAAACCCACTTTAGATAGAATTGTCTAAAAGCGTAGGTTCCATGTGTGTGTACTTATACTTTAACAGAAGCCTTGTAATCTCATTTACTATCCATATAAATTGAGGCTTTCAATTCAATTCTGTTCTATATTTAATTAAGATTATGAATCATACGAAAATTTACATCTGCAACATATTTTGTTGTTGACACAGATCCAATGTTTACTCTCCATTATTTAGTCATTGTTGTCAATGATGAGAGTCAATATGCGTCACTACAGTAAACATGTACAACATACCTTTACATCTGTATGTGTATCAGTCAGGTTTTGATGAACATTCCAGCTCCTGGTAGCATTCTGGTATGTTTGTTAAAACCTTTTGCATTTGTAGAAAATTGATGGTGTATTACTGCAACACTATCCTGCTGAGAATAAACCAAATCATACTACATAAAAAATGCATAATATCTATCCATGAAAATACTTTACTCTGAATTATATTTACCATCTCATTTTTAGTCAAAGTATATAGCACAATGTATGGAAGAGATCAAAGTCGAGCTGCGCCAAGACAACATAGCAGTCAAAGCCAATGCAGTGGCTAAACTGACATATGTAAGTACCTACTTCAATCTATATGTGTTCTTAGTTATCACAATGTATGTCGGTATAAAAATGAGATAAACTTTGTTAGCATAAAATGGTGCCCTGATAACATACCCACATGGCAACCTATCATTTTATTGAACACAAATACAGGGTTAATAAATGGTTTAAATAATTCAGAGATGTTCAACTATTGTTACTGTTGTTTAATTTATCTATGGTCTCTAATTGGCACTCATATATTTGTCCATATAATACTTATCTTTGTAAGCTCTGGTTTCAACAGATATTGAGGGCTGAGGCACTATCAGTTGCATGATAGGATGTAGATAATCTGATTGTGGTCTTTCTAACAAGTATCCAAGTAGAATCAAGCAAGAAGCTTGACCAAGCTGTGCCAAGCTCATAGCCAAATTCTGGGTTGTCTATATGTAAGTATATTAATTGACATTGACATGGGAAGATGCTAGACCAAGGTCAAACTTATGTAGGTTTCGAGCAAATATGCTAAAATCACAGAGACGCCACGCCATCAGCATCTAGAGATAGCAGCACTAATAAAATTATAGGCACTGAAAGTGTGTTGAGTGTACATCTTCTGTCACTGACCTCATTCAAAGCAGTCAATTCCAATAATGTAATTTGATTTTTAGTCTGAGAAAACTATGACATGCTTGGTTTGCATGGAAAGGGTTAGCCGCCTCCAGCAGCAGCTGCCAAGACATCTCTGTGCTCTGTGGCTAAAATTCACATACTTGATAAACCTCTATGAACCTGTTTATTTTAATTGACCAAACACATTAAGATTATTTTACATGTATTACAGCTCCAAATGCTGGGATATGACATATCCTGGGCTATCTTCAACATAATAGAAGTGATGAGTTCCAACAAGTTCACCTACAAGCGCATTGGTTACTTAGCAGCTAGTCAGTCATTCCATGCAGATTCAGAACTACTAATGCTTACTACAAATATGATAAGAAAGGATCTCAATGCACAGAATCAGTATGAAGCGGGGCTGGCACTCAGTGGCCTCAGCTGTTTTATATCCCATGACTTGGCTAGAGACCTGGCTAATGACATCATGACATTGGTATGTATTACTCTAATATCTATTTTATTTACTTGGTGGTTAGCTAAAGTGCCCTTTTTTTATTATGATAAGTTAGCACTTCAGCTGCACTTTATGCAACTAAAAGCTTATCATGTGTGCAATCAGACATGCATTATATAAAGGACATTGCAGAAATACATGTGGACACTTGCCTGAAAAATATTTTAACACTTTTTTATGCTGGTTGATAAATCGAATATTATTGAAAAATGCGAAAAAAGTTCGGATCGGCTCAGTTGGGTCGGGACCATAGTCAATATTCGAAAGAGTAGGAGTGTAGGATCGGAACCGACCGAACCAAAGGCACTTACATGGTTATTTTGAAATTGTTTTTAGATGAGTTCAACAAAACCATATTTAAGGATGAAAGCTGTACTCATGATGTACAAGGTATTTCTAAGGTATCCAGAGGCACTAAGACCTGCATTCCCAAAACTTAAAGAAAAATTAGAAGATCCTGATCCAGGTACAATTATTACTGTAAAAGTTGGTGCTTTACAAAATATGTCAAGTCTTTTTCTGTTATTACACAAATATGTTTGTTATCACAGGTGTCCAATCTGCTGCTGTTAATGTAGTTTGTGAATTAGCAAGGAAAAATCCTAAAAACTACCTCTCATTAGCTCCAGTGTTCTTCAAACTGATGACAACATCCACTAACAACTGGATGTTGATCAAGATTATCAAATTGGTATGTACTTCTAAAAAATAAACCACTTACAAAAATTTTTTTCAGGACTCAACTTGCTGAATTATTTTTTTATTTTAAATAAATGATGCCTAAAATTTACATTTAATTAAACATTAAGAGTTGTTGTTTATCTTAACTAGTTAATCACAGATTTAAGAGTTGTTGTTTATCTTAACTAGTTTATCACAGACTGATAATAAATTGTTCAACTTGCTAGATTTCTGTAACACTTTTGTTATAAACATATCTGAAATAACTTATGAATTCTTCACAGTTTGGTTTAATGACACAGTATGAACCAGACATTGGAAGAAAAATAACCCAAAGCCTCATAGATCTAATTTGCAGGTACCACTAGTGAACTTTACAAAAACAGAGTTTACCCAAAATGCTAGATTCATTCACCACACCTCACCATTGAAAGTTAATACAACTTAGTTTATGCCACATTCTGACTATACCAGAGCTGGAATATTTGAAATGTACAACTAAATACATTATTTTATTTATAAACTTTACAATCTTCTGCTTGAATTACGAAAGGACTTTAACATACATCTGTAACTCTACATTTCTAATGTTCCAGCTTAAGTAATGAAAATATATTCCACACAAATGACACTTATGAATTGGCACACCAGGCTCACATTTTTGTATTATTTTTGCTGCTGATATTATACCCAATACCAATGTGTCGCCGTGAATTACAATAAAGAAGGAAGGAGCAGAAACCACATTTAGGGTATCTTTAGAAGAGAGACATGACATCATCTAGCTATTGGTTGCTATCACATAAGCTAGTCTTATGTAGTTTCATTGTGTTTGTTGCAGTTTGGTGCCTTAACCCCATTAGAGCCTCGACTTGGCAAGAAACTGATAGAACCATTAACTAACTTAATACATAGGTGAGTCAGTTACTGTCATTGAAGCAGGAACTCCACCAACTTGTCCAAATTGTTCTTTTACAGACAGTGCCTTCGTCATGTATTAATCATGTAGACAATATTGTGTCGTCCTTAATGTACTTGTAGTCTCTATGGGGTGAAAGGAATAGAATGTGTGCTCTTTTGCATATTATAAAATAGTTAGTAAGATTTTTAATAGATGCTACAATAATTACTTAATCTTCCAGATAGATAAGTCTTTAGTCTAGTATAGTTATTGAAGGTGTTTATTCTATAAGAAACTTGCTTGCATTGCTTTTTTAACATTTTGTTCAAATAAGCTTATACACTGTAGCACTTTGAGGTTAATTAACACATTAGTGCTTCAAAACACTAGTTTTAGGCTTGGAATTGTAATATAATTAACATTTGTTCATAAAGCAATGTACATTATGTATACACAGCGCCTTACTGAACTTGTATGGTAATGTAACAAGCAATGTGAACCACCAATGATTTAATTTATTTATTTATTTTAATTTCGCGGATTGATATAAGACAGGAAAATTTTCAAATGTTACCACTTGTGATAAGGTATTACCTTATCAGAAGTGATTATGACCTATTTTGATATCATTGTGGTGTTTCACCATTCAAAACAAAACAGGGTGTAAAAAGACCCATCACAAAGTCGTCATCATACTGTACATCAAACTAAGTAACATTGAGCATAAATAATTGCTGGGAGCTTTTGTTTTTGGTGTGACATATCGCTGTTGCCGATAGCGCGCAATGTAAGGCATGCAAAACATTGTGCTCATGGGTGCATACGGAGCAGGATTGGCCGGGGGCGGGGGGGGGGTGTATTTAAAGTTAAATTATAACTAGGTCAGCAAAATGCGCTAAGACGGGAAGAACAAGTGACTCTTGGCTTCGTTATGCGTCTTTTTACACCCGTTATAATCCGGGGAAATTATCTAGAAATTAAGACAAGCTTTGCATTAATAAAAAAAAACAATGATTTTTCTCACTCATGTGTAGGGTATATACAGATCTTTTAAATAAATTTAAACCTATAAAAAAAATTAAACTGAAGGACCACGGGCCTTTTGGACCAACTCTAAAAACTGTCCAACAGTGATGAGACCCATGTCATATGAGAGATACTAATTTCAAATCAAGTCTAATTATAATATTTTTACAAACAATTTTGTATGAGAACGAACACTAATAGAGATAAAATCTATATCAAATGAAAGCTTCAAAAACGCTCTTCATTTTATTCTATGGCAGCTAAGTTCAAATAAAGCGCAAATATTCTTATATTGAACCAAAAAATTTAACAAAAATTTTTTTTGGCAATTGTTTTGTTTACATTTTTGAACTTAAATGTCCAGCTGCTCAGCCATACAAAAATGTTGGAACCCCTTTCGTATTTCTATTCCAATCACAATTTCTACGGAGTGGGATTACCCACTCCGTAGAAATTGTGTGTCTCAGTCATATCTATGACTGGCCTAAATCATTAGATTTAGGCCAGTCATAGATATGACTGGCCTAAATCGTTACAACACTAGAAATCGCAAACTAACGGCTAGTTCTGATTTTTTTAATATGTTGTTAGGACTACTACCAGTAGCGTATATCCAAGTTTGCAGCTTCGAAGGACCTGTGCTAACTTTGCAGCAATCGAAAAACCGCGAAATTTTCGAACGTTTTTTGGTATTCTCAATATAAGTCCTAAAATATGAGTTTAAAAAAAAAGAAATCTATGTTTTTAAAGTACACTAAAATTGCTACAATTGAGATCAGAACCAGCTCTGTAGGTTCAATAATTACCGAGATACAGCTCTCCTAAAATTTACATATTTTTCCAAAAAAAGTGGCAGAGGTGAGGAATATAAAAAGTGGCCGGCGTGGAAATTTGGAAGTCCCACCAGTATTCGAATTGTTTCTCCACGCCTTCACTGGGTGCGACACCACCTCTGCCCTTTTCTGGCATGGGAGATGGGAGAACAAAGTGTGCAGTGTCTATCGAAGATGCAAACTTGGATATACGCAGTAGCGTATATCCAAGTAGTAGTAGGTAGTCGTCTTTTTTTTTAGAGGTCATCAAGTGACCTTTCCCGCTCTGGGCGGAGCGGAAGGGCGTGTCAGACTTTTACTGACTAAAACCCACCCGTGTTCCTTCAGTGGCCACGGGTTGCAGGGGCCACGGTATCTCTTACGAACAACCCGCGGCCCTGGCAGGCATCGGCCCTAGCGGACCCCATCAGTGGTAGTGTTAATAACATTAAAAATCAGAACTAGTTAGTTTGCGATTTTAATGTTCGATATGACTGGCCTAATTTTTTTTTAAATTATACATTACAACTTAAATTTTCCTGTTAACTAATTTATCTTTCACAAAAACGCGTTTTTTACCTTGATGCTGTCCTGGAAAATGTAATTTTTTTATTATTATTTGAAGTGCTAAGTACTAAAAACTTTTTAAGAAAAAAAATCGCTATTAAGATTTAATAAATTGTTCGTAACTTAATTTCCCCGGGCTAATAGTAAGCCATGAAATATTTTAGTGTACAAGAAAGTGTAGATATTCATACTATCTATTATGCTAAAAACTGAGGGGTTTTACCTTATTGGCGCATATTTTGATAGTAATTATTCAGCAACAGTTAATGTGAGTAATATAATAGGAATATTTATAATTATTACTAGTGATCGGAAATTCCGGTGCAATTACAGGTACCTAAACTTGCAGAGCTAGTTTACTCGTAGGCGCCCTTTTTGAATGACTAAAGAAATCCTAGGAACCAATTAGAAATTCGGATGCCTACTTAACATTCCTTTGTTATTACAATTTTAACCCTGAGTTTTTGAAAATTAAATGCTTGCTTTTTGTGAGAAAAATTAAGTTGATGTAGTACAAGTTCATCAGAATTTCCGATCACTAGTAAATTTATGACTTATTTACGTGGAGGCATAAAAGTGTATGTTTATGGGCAGTACGTCAGCGATGTCGCTGCTGTACGAGTGCATTAACACGGTGATCGCGGTGCTGATCAGCATCAGCAGCGGCATGCCCGGCCACGCCGCCTCCGTGCAACTCTGCGTGCAGAAGCTCAGAATACTCATTGAAGACAGCGATCAAAATTGTGAGTCACTTTCCTCACTATTGTTATTGAATTAAAGAAAAATAGGTTAATTTGCCATAGACACATCTGCATAGAAAAAGATAACTCGAATAGAAAAAAAAAAAACATCTGTAAACACGAGCGCAGTTGTTTTTCTTGTTTTCTCGTGTCTGTATGTACTAGGCTAGGCTGTACCCACCTTAGGGTGGATAAACGTAAATCTCGAACGTAACCAATTATTGTAAGAAAAAATTAACGAATTTGACCTAATAAAAATGTCGCCAATTTGACGTCACGTTCAATTGACTACTAAATTATGCTACTAATTGTTGACAGTGAAATACTTGGGCCTATTGGCTATGTCAAGAATACTCAAGTCCCACCCGAAGTCGGTGCAGGCCCACAAGGACCTTGTGCTGGCGTGTCTCGACGACAAGGACGAGTCAATCAGGCTGAGAGCTCTAGGCTTGCTGTATGGTATGGTAAGTAACAACATTCTTTTTGGTAGTCAATTCACTCTAGTTTAAGTAAAGTTACAGTACATTCTTGAATAAGTAAAGTTAGGTACATTCTTTTTTAAGCAAATCTTAAATTGTCCGTATATTCTTACATAATCTTTATATTCTTTAAACTGTTGTTTTTTTTTTTTGTTTTTAACCTGCGAAGGGTTGATTTACTCTTTCATCAGATACTTTTGGAACAAACTATAAATGTAACCGTTTATAATAAAGGGACTCCCAATTAAAAATCTTTTGACTCCCTAACCAGGTTTCAAAGAAGAACCTAATGGAGATAGTAAAGAAGCTAATGGTCCACATGGACCGCGCGGAGGGTACACTGTACCGCGACGAGTTACTGACGCGCATTATCGAGATCTGCTCGCAGAACAACTACCAGCACGTGGTGGACTTCGAGTGGTACGTCACCGTGCTCGCCGAACTCACCGAGATGGAAACCAGCGCGAAACACGGTGAGTTGTACATGGTAGACTATAACAACGACGGCTGAAAGAACAGCTCTGAGGGGTAATTCTCGTAATTTTAAGAACGTTCACAGTCTGATCTCAATCTGTCAAAAAAACGTCTAATTTCCCTACATTTTGACAAGTTTTTGACATTTGTTTGTCGCCGAGATGACACTGCGACTAGATTTTGAATACTGGGCTGCCGTTGTCTGTCATTTCACTTCTGTCAGTGACCATACATATGTATTATTATCCTGAGATTGAAGAGTTTTGATTTCGTTATAAAAAGCTATACTTCGCTTAAATCCATTTTTATTGGGTTTAAAATAATGAAATAAATAACTTTAAACATTTCTGCGCAAAGTGTCAATGGCAGCCCACTCGAATGAGGCGCCGCCCCGCGGTGAAAAAAATCTAGGATTTGGTTTGCATGTTAGTGTTGTAGGTTGTTGAGCATGATTTCATAGGCAAAGAGTAATATTAGTGTGGTGTGTCAGGGCGCATGGTGGCTGCGCAGGTGACGGAAGTGGGCGCGCGCGTGGCCGAGGTGCGCGAGTTCGCGGCGCGCGAGTGCGGCGCGCTGGTCGCCCGAGCGCTCGCCGCGCCGCCGGGGCCCGCGTCGCGCGAGGTGCTGTATGCAGCTGCCTACGTGCTAGCCGAGTACTGCCGGTAACTACTCACTACATACTAGAGCGGCGCGCTGGTGAAATCGAAGTTTTTCCCAGTAATTTGATCAATTGGCCTCTGGTTGAGCTGAATGGTGCTGCTTCATAGGTCATGTTCGACGTTTAGGAACGGGCGCAGTCAGTAGGGACCGGTCATCTCTTTGCTGCTACGGCTTATTTTATTGATTGAATGGTTTACTATGGACGCTTTTAACGTGCACGTCTTTCTGCATCGCCAACTTTAATGATGCGATATTTTGATTTTTTTAAATGCTCGTGGAATTTCTTGCCCGTTCTTCTCCATAAGAACCTACTTCGCTTTGGCAATCCAAAGCGAAGTAGGTTCTTATGGAGAAGACTTGCTTGGCATGGCATCATCTTTTTGACCGACCAACTCATTGACAGTTCAAAAGTGTCTGTAATCTGTTTGATTGAAATAAAAGCTTTGAGTTTGAGTGTTCTGGCAGGCTGACCACCAGTGGAACAGTTCTCAAGTAAAAGCTGTTTAAAATGCTAATGTTTAGCGAGGAGTCAGTGATGCGCGAGTCGGTGTCGGGACTGCTGGTGTGCGCGGGGCTGGGCGGCGGCAGCATGCGCGCGCGCGCCGTGTGCGTGCACGCCGCGCTCAAGCTCGCGGCCAACCTGCTGCGGCTCTACGAGGCGCGCAACGACCAGGAGGCCGCTATATCGGTCAGTGGCTTATCTTATTTCTTTCATTACAGTATACAGTACTTATTTGCTTCAATTGTCGTCTAAAATCTACTTGTTAAAAATCTTCATTTCACTGACGGGTTTACACGCCGCTAGGTTCATAAGCATGAAATTTTGTACCAGGGTTAGTATATAACGAAGGTGAGTATTCAGGAAGGATTTTTGAAAAATCATTCCCTAAAGTGGTTAAATAAGGGATAAAAGTTTATAGACGTTCATCATTTTTGCCGACGGGAAATCCCGTTGGGCACACTGCTTGTAAATAAATAAAATACAATTTATTTCCCGCGTAGATAATCCGCGAAGCCCTAGCGGGTCTGCGACCCCTGCTATGCAGCGAAGACATGGAAGTTCAAGAGCGCGCGCACAACGCGACGGCGCTGCTGGCGCTGGTGCTGCGGCGCCTGAGTCCCGGCGACGCCGCGCTGCGGGCGGGCCCACTGCCTGACGCCATACTTGTGGAGCATGAGCAGAGGTACTATTTATTTTAAAAGAGCACAGCCACATTACATACATTAAATTTATGCTAAAACAATCTTTAAACCAAAGGACTAATTAATACACATGACAATAAAGTCTTACATAGCGATCACCACAGTATATTGTTGCTTTGAAATTGAATTACTACGTACGTACTTTTGAATAATACAGAAATTTTTCTAATGACTTGTTTTTATAAATTCTGCTACTTTCGAAATAAGTTACGGTAGAAGTAAACTTAGCAGAATATTTTGCATTGGCTCGTAGGTCTTAACGTTGTTAGTATTCATTGGCAAACAGTTGAGAGACAGTTACTAAACATTGTAGAAACATAATGTGCCTGGAAGACGTGCAATTAGCAAACATAAGTTGCGCATCATTGCTATGTTCCGCAACTTTTATTTCCTAATTATTACGTGGCTTTAGGCACACATCCATAATACCGTTAACACATTTTATTTGCAGCAATGGTGTAGAGAAGGAAGAAAACGTCGAAGACATAAACAACGAGAGTTCAGCTCAGAGCTTCAGCGGCGGTTTGATAGAGGAGCTGGCAGACTTGTTCGACGGAGAACTGAAACCTGTCGCGCCCAAAGCACAGAAAAAAGTGCCCATGCCTTCAGAGTATGTGACTTGTTATTATTGCACTTTATTACTACTTTGGGATTTACTCAAAAATCTTAAACATTTGTTCAACGTGTGTCTAATGTCAGCGTTAAGTCAAAGTCCATATAATGAACCCTGTTTTGTGGTAGTAAGGATTTTGTCTGACATGGAAAACCAACCAGTCACGATATTACTTGGTACAATCTTGACTGTTTGTGAACATTAGATACCTTGATGGCCGAAACACTAGGTGCATGCAACGGTACAGTGGTTGTGAGGGTATTTAACATTTAAAACTTGTTTTCATTTAAAAAAGTTGGAACTGTGACCATCAGTATCTCTGTAACCAGAAGGTATGGTCCAGTCAAAAAATATATGACAATGACGAGTAATAATAGTGACTTGGCTTGTTACACTCGTTAGAATAATACTAAAAACATGTCGTATTACAGCCTGAACCTAGAACAATGGCTGTCTCACGAGCGCTGGTCGTCGGACAGCTCGAGCTCGGAGGGTGAGGGCGAGGCCGCAGTGTTCGCGCCGCCGGCCAAGGACGCACGACCCACCGCGCAGTTCACGCCGGACGAACTGGCCATGGTACTACTTTAACTTAACTTTAACCGTCATAAGCCACTTATCCCACCTGTGCGCGACGGCAACGAGCGATTATTCGCTGGTAAGAACCAAGTGAGAGCCTTAGCGAGTGTTCTGCCAGATAAGGGAGCGTCGCTGAGCGAGTTCTCTCTTTGATAGCTCTTGCCGCTACGACAAACGAGCACTCGCCTGCGGTGCGAACAGTCAGAGATCATCTACATAGTAGTGTATGTACAGTCACGAGCACCAATATGTCAACACTTGGCAATTTTCGAATGTTATTTTGTCGTGAAATAACGAATGCAACGTTGAAATACGATACATTACATAAACCTATGGGTTCGAAAATACTATGTTCGTACTGCTCACTGAACAAAAATACGATAGGCATAACGGACAGCCCCCTGTGCAGAGCTTGCATGTAGGCTGATGAGACCGTTGCGCATGACTGTGCTCTTTGAGTGCACAGGCGTCACCCAGATTAGATCAAAAACCCTCGGGACACCCAGATCCTACACAGATGTTCTCGACAGACCAGGAGACCTAATAAGCTTCTGGAGGGAGGTGGGCTGGTTGGAATAACCACCGACGGCCACCATGGCACACGCACAATGGTCCACCTGAAGGACTAAGTGCGGAAACCAAACCCATAACTTAGAAGATAGAATTATGTTCGTAACAACATAAAATTTAATTAAAAAATAAAGGAGTAAATCGCTTTTGAACAAAGCCGAGTGTATATATACTTTTGCCCGTGACTGTACAATATATATATTATACCTACAATTTTTGTACGTTTCTTTGGGGAGAAAATCGTTAATAGCTAGTCGCTTCCTCGTCGTCGATGAGACAGGTGCCTTGCCATAAACAATAGCAAAGCTAAAGGGCATGGAGAAGTATCTCTCGAGCCCCCTACTCATAGTAGTGGAAAGAAGGGTTTTCATCCCTCCAATTTATCCAGATGAAGGGTAAACTTCGCAAGTAAGGGGAAATTGCTATGTCGCAAGCTGGTTGACTGTACTAGACAGATAGTAGAAAAACGTAGATTATATTTTGTGTTAATTGATCTTTATCCCCACAGTTACGCGAGGCCCGAAGACAGGAGCAAGCGAACAACCCGCACTATCTGAAGGACGACTCACCGCGGTCCTATCAGCAGGACGACGTGCCCATCGCTGAGATAGCACTCGAAGTGCCTCTACAAGTTCACAGTATGTATCTTGACGTACGGTAAATCCATTACTGCTGTGGCGCGTAACCCCGCGGTGGAATGTTGGATTTGGGCGTTTATTTGTATTATTTAGTAATCTGTTCTCTAAAAATTTAATTATTTTTCGCAGCCAAGAGATCTGATAAATACTTAATATCACGGGAAAGTACAAACAAGAAGAAAAAGGAGAAACGGACATCGAAGAAACGAAAAAGCAAAAAGGATAAACCATCGAGCGACTCGGACAGTGAGGGTGAGTCAAGGGATTTTAGTATTGTCTTAGCTGATCTACAGCAAGATTAATGAAGAACGAGATATAGATACACGATATTCGTTGTTACGATGGGTTACGAAAAATACCCACTCGTACATAAGGTCAAATTAAATAGTTGGCTAGAATTTTACAGACATGGGGGTACTCAGACATGTGCTGTAGTTCACTGTTGTTTGAATTACTTGTAGTTTATATAAGATGTAAAGCGCAGTTTTGTCAAGTTCTTGACACAACCATAACGACTATTTTTCTTATCTTGACCAGATATACTACTCATTCCAACTGTGCAGCGACAGCGAATATCGGCTATTTGTGAATAGGTGTTAAACTGTTGAATGCTATTTTGTTAAATTGTGTCGGGTAAGAATTCAGTGTACTCGATTAAAACTTTATTTAGTTAATCATGGACCGTAATTAATATTTTTTTATTTCATAGATGCTTCTTCTTACCTGTGGTTTCTAGCAAGACGTCTGTGTGCTCCTTGTCTGTATTTTTTAAATTAAAACACGAGTTGTTCATGCTAGTTTATTGATTTAGTAAAATGTTCGAACAGAAGAGGTCCACCTGGCGCGGCCCGACGTGGCGGAGGGCGGCGAGCTGCCCGAGGGCGCCGCGCTGTCGGACGACGAGCCGCCCGCGCCGCGCGACGACCCGCACCGCGCGCTCGACCTCGACCTGGACCAGTCAGTGCCCGGCTATCACTTACTAACTTACAGCTGCGCACAGCACGAGCTGCTTCATTTCACACAACAGTTTCACTCATTATTTTTTGTATTTTGTCTACACACCGTATTCCGGACGAAACTGCGGCCAGATGTTCAGACCATGGAAATAAGCATTTTTCATTATGGACACATGAATGAATTCTTATTTTTTTTTTAATTTTCTAAATACACACACACCTTGGCGTAAATCACCCGATATGCATGCCTCTATCTCTTCGTCCGAAGGCATTTGATAGATTTATAATTTTAATTGCACGAAGCGACGGCAACATAGGTCAAATTAAAACCCTTTCTTACTGCATAGCTCAATTAAATTTCATTAAATGAAATTACAAATATCTTTGTAACGAAACCTTGTTAAGTACTACTTCCTTTGTTAGATTTGATTTGTAAAGCTATAGAAGTGTTTGCCAAAGTTTATGGATAACTTAAAGAACACGGTGTAAACAGGGTGTAACAAGACAGACCATAATGGTTATCTATGTATGTATACTGTATATCAAACTAAGGGCCAATTTTTCAATCGACAGATTATTTCTATTCGTGGAATAAAACTGACGTCTGACAGATTTTGTATAGAAGAACTGTCAAAAATTCAAAATTATTCCTCGAATAAAATTATCTAGCGTTGAAAAAATCAGCCCTAAGTAACATTGAGCAAAAAGTATTACTTGGAAAAGTCTTTTATTTTGGGGGTGAAAAATAGCTTTTTACGGTAATGCGCAACACAACGCACGAAAAACATTTTGCTTATGCGTGCATGCGTACGCTACAGGAGTGTGTTTTAAATAATTTAACTTAATTTTAAATACCGCACGTATTTAAAGTTGATTTAAATATTTAATAAATGTTTTCACGAAAAAAAAGGTGGAACTGACATTCAATGTCTCCGTAAACAAAAGATTCCTAGGTATGGTCCAGTACAAAAAAATTATTACAATGACGGGGAGAATAAGTGACTGTCGGCTTCCTTGAGCGTCTTTTTACATCCGTTATAAGAAAACATTAGACAATGATGGGTTTCCAGTTTCAAATTATTTATAAACATCTCTTATACCTACAGGCCTCTACGTGAAGAAGAGTTACTCACGTCAAGAATACATCACTACCCCACGCCTGAAAGTGGACTGTTGGACAAGAAGCCCAAGTCGTCGAAGAAGACCAAATCCGCCGACAAGGCGTCCGGGGACAAACACACAAAGAAGAGGAAGGAAAAGAAAACTAAACAAAAGACCGTAGATTTAATGCTACCAGAAGTAGCTAAGGAAGTAGATGAGGCGCTGCTTATCGACGATCTAAGCAAGAGAAATGGCGAGAAACCAACGAAAGATAATGACGTAGTGGAAGATGACGCTTTACTTGTTGAACCTCACACGAAGGACACAAAGACTGAAAAACATAAAAAATCTAAAAAGGAATCAAAAGATAAAGAGTCCAAGAGGAATAAATCATCAAAGAAAGGTATTTTGGCTTTCTTATAAAAAGTATTATTACTACCTACTTGTTACCAGCTTGTTGCATTAGCCAAAATAAGCATACTTCCTTCATCTAGCGATTTTGTTCCACTTATTATTTCCAATGCAGTTTTTTTTAATGCTAGTTCCTTTTTCACGTAAAGGAATACCTAGTTTGGATGTAAATACTCTATTCGGAGCGATCCCTTGTTCAGGGACAGGCAAGGATCGCTTCGAAAAGAGTACACAAAATCTTATTTGTATAAAAGGATAAAGGCTACTTGCAGAGATTTAAAAATCGCACATTTCTCACTAGCATGTAGTCATCTGTGGTGTGCAAAAAACATGAATACACTACATTGTTAACCTAAATGCAATAAGAGCATCCTCTTTTTGAAATTGGTTTTAAAAAAAAATTTTTTTTTTTTCATTTCAATAATACCTTTCAAAATAAATGTCTATCGTCATAGTGTTAATGATAAAAACCGATACTGACTTGTCAGCATTACTGTACAGACGCCAGCAGATCAAGCTACCCGAAACTGTCAAAATTTCCCAGTCAACCTTGAATGTTAATGCTTTAGCGAAGTTGAAAATCTATTTAAATTTTGACAGAATGTAGCAGCTTGATGTGCTGGCGTCTATACTTTACAAATGGACATACTGCTTGTAGGACGATTTGCTATGAGGATCATTTGCTTTTAGCAGTTTTTATACGGAGGGAAATATAATTAATTAATTATATCTGAAATGTTATTGTTTAATTCACAGGCAAACATGAAAAGAAGATCGGATATGAAGAAGCATTAGGTATATCTACGCCTAGCAAAGAAGTCATTTAGTGTACATAATAAGTAAATTGCTTAATTTTCTCCATTCATGTCACGCTAAACATGCTGTCTCAGTGCAATTGTTAATTTCAACAATTTAAGTATATTTTTAATTGATGATTAGTTCCAACTCCAATATGTATTAGTTTTAACTCCATATTTGAAAGCGAACTATGTCCATTTATATGAATATATTATAATATTTCCATAAGTCTATATAGTAACAAATAAAAAGCTAAATATATTAATCATAAACAGTTTTATTATTCAAAAAGTTGACAATATGCAATTTTCAATGTAATAATGATTTGATGCCGGTAACTGTAAACCACACTGTATACAAAATAATTTATATATACCTATATAAAAACAACTCAAAAACAGGTACGTGAATGCGCTCACTAGCACTTTTTTCGTTTTCTGACAGCGCCGCAAACGCCCCCCTTGGATTTACCAGCACCAGCGCCTCCTGCGTCCTTTCTGGGAGTTATTTTTATCTATGACATAAAAATAGGGTAAGGAATAAGGACAGGGGAAGGTAAGGTAAGGCCTGATTTTCCAATGATTTGATGATATTATTCGAAATTCGAAAAACTCCCTGTTATTGTGCAACAGTCAAAAATTAAAATTAGTAATTTTTGACTGTTGCACAATAACAGGGAGTTTGATTACAGGTTCATAGTCCAATAGGGATCTATAAATTACGTCACACGTTAAGGGGGGTGTGTGTCGAACAAAGTGTTTTAAAGTGGGAGTCTGACGCCACATGTATAAATCTAAATTCTAAAGTATTAGAGCTCTAAACTAAAACTAACGAAAAACGTGAAATTACTATCAATTCATACTGATATATTATAAACTCGAAAGTAACTATCTACCTTGTCACGCCTAGACCACTGAACGGATTTCAATAAAAATGTAGAAAGGAGATAAGCCGGACATCAGTGCACAACCCAAATTACTTGCGAATCCTACTAATATTATAAACGCGAAAGTTTGTATGGATGGATGTTTGTTACTCTTTCACGCAAAAACTGCTGAACGGATTTGGATGTTTGGCACAGTGATAGCTTATAACCAGGATTAGCACATAGCATACTTTTTATCCCGATATTCCCACGGGATCGAAGCTTATGCGGGCGAAACGTGTGCGTTACCCTGGCAAAATGTTGTGCATTTGAGAGGTGAGACCATAACAAAGAATTAGTGTATCATGAGAGGCAATTTGTTTACTAATAGCAAAATTTGTGTGAATTGTGGTTTAAAAGTTATTTGAGAAAAACAAATTTTGCTGGAGTAACATTTGAAACGTGACCCTGGCAAAATCGATTTTCAAAAATTCGTTCAGCTTGGAACGTAATACATGAATAGATAGCTATTGTTGCATAGTAAATGTTTGTAAATAGCAAAATTTGTGTGTGCTAGTTCTTGAGTTATTTAAGATTTTGCTGCGGTAACGTTTTGGGATTTCCCAGATCTTGAAAACGGCTCAGCGCAGAAGATTGAAATAAATACAAATAAGAGACCTTAATTTGTTTAAACAATAGTTTTGATTTGGTTGTCGTAAACCAATGGAATTAAATGGTTTCAAAAATCAGATAAAAACGAATTTACAAGTAAACCAAAACACTTATAATTATCCAAATAAACAGCTGTAAAAAATACCCATGGTAGAGGCTTATAACATCAAATATATAAAATTTTGTGTCTTTACACGATAAGAAGAAAAAAAACAAATTTGATTAATTTTAGACTGGTCGTACTTTAGCGATGAAATACGCAGTTCCCAAAACATTAAGAAACGTGGCATACTTTAAACCACAATTTGAATCATGAACATTAATTCCTGTTATTTTCAGCTTTCAATTACGGCTGTAATGAAAGTTATATCAAAATCAAGAATATGTAAGAAATTCTCTAATAAGCCGACTAAATTAAAAAGGTCACGTAATGAGACTAAATTGAAAAGTCTTCGCAAATTAGCAACTTAGTGTCCAATGTTTTGTACAGCTAAGCAGAAAAACGTTATATGTGGAACCGATTTAAAAAAAAAATTATTTGCAGGTACCAGGTGCTATTAGTAAACAAATTGCCCCTTATGATACACTAATTATTTGTTATGGTCTCACCTCTTAAAATTCACAACATTTTGCCAACGTAACGCACACGGGCGAAACCGCGGGGCGCAGCTAGTATATTCAATTTAATTTCTGATTTTATCCTTCAAAGAAACTTCGAGCATAGCCCGCTGAGCGACCTTAAATCTGTGGACTGGCCTAACTGTCAAGTGTCCACGTTTCGGCACCGTGTGTCGTAACGGGCAGGACGCACTGGTTTGAAGATCTTAGTCTTCAAACATTGCGGGATAGGCGACGACAAGACTTGACGAAATTTCCCAAACGCTGCCCAATAAAACTGGGTCCTTCTTTCTCCACGTTGTCTACCAAGCTGGAAGACTTACCCTAGGTAGACATACTCATTCACGATTTTGAGAAGCGACCCTTCGACGTGGATTGGACTCGGCAAGACGTGAATTGTACATCACTTTCGTCTTATTCATGCCGAAGCCAACCCGGCGAGAGACGGGGGGGCAGTGCAGGTCGCTCATTCGTCCGCGCATTCCTAAGACGCGGTACAGCAGTTTCTGTTCCTATCCTTGTAAATGTCGTTAGTTTGCCTTGCTTGGAAAATCATAGTTGATTAGTACGGATAGATAGATAAAACGCAATCCCATGTTTTTATCTATAAGTATCATATAACTTTTTTACGTGCCCATTGGCATAAAATACATTTCAACATTTTGTATACCCATAGTGAGAGACTACACACTAACGTATATTACGCTCATCTACCTTAAATTAAAACAAATAGATCTACAGCAACCGCTAATAATAAAGGACAAAGTATAAAGAACAACTACAATACAGATCTAAAATAAATTTATTATATTCAAACGAAGCCAAAAATAAATATTTAGACTGTAATATACTTTACATATTTAGATTCAACAGAGTTTGCCACGTTAAAGAGTCTAGGCAAATTAAAAAAATAATTGTTATTTACAAATTAACATACATAATGTACAAAATACTAATTATTGCGACGTTACACATCTCAACGTACACCCCTACTGTACTCTGTCGGTGTACTTCAAAATGAGCAATACATACTTTTAATATGTTCGTAAATTAATGTAATAAATGAAATACTTTATTAGATATTAAATAGCAAATTACAGTTTTACAACGCCTTGAAGCATTTGAACACTTCACTACAACATCAATGGTTTTTTAACAATCATTCGAATTAAGCATGTTTTATCTAATAGGTTTACTTATGCTAAATGTGTTTCAATAAATAAATCAATGAACTACATTATTTAATCTAATTGGCTCTGATGCATCCAGTTCTAAGTGACAAATCTGCATATTCGATTAACAACTCTCTCTTTCTTTAAATTTATGACTTTCAATAGTAACTACAAATGGTGCAATTGGAATAAATGACTTTGATCGAAGTGCATTAAGAATCTATTGAAGGGGTAACTCACAGGTTAGTGCTAACTAGTTCACATGTAGATATCACAATGTACTTCAGCTTATTCTCGTATAACATTAATATAACAATAAAGCCTATCGATAAAGTATGTAATATATGGAATAGGTAGACTGCAAGTAAGTCATAAAAACGGTGTTATGACCAACCAAGTTTTCTGAGAAATGGCTAAGAGACTTCAAGTTGAAATTTCGGCTCCCAATAGGAAAAAAAGTTCTACTTTTCATTTCGAAGTATTCAATGGTTACTTAGCGATTTGTGACACTCAATAATGAATAACAGTGTTTTACCTTCCGTATTATTCTCATCCTTAAAAGGTCATCCCAGCTCATTTAACAGAATGTGGCGATAACCCTACACTTTTGTAAAATATGTCATTACAGGCGACAGTAAGTGTTACATAACTACTAAGCATTACAATCACTTGTGCCTTAAATTCGAAGCAACAATAATTACAACTGGATTACGTTAGACAACAGTTATGACCAATTAGATAGTGATGGTAAAGATATATGAAAATACTGCAACTTTTTACTTAAACTCAGGGAAGTCAAATTTCACCTCAACACCAGCTTTCTTGGCGAGATTGACGATCTCTGCCAGCTGCACCACGAGCCTCGCAGCCTCGTCGAGGTTATCACGCGGCACGATGCGAAGTCCAGATTCTGAGACTATTTTTCTTGCTTCATCCACTTTTGTACCCTGTCAAAAAGTTTTAAGGTAAGTATTAAATATTCTATCCATATAATTATGTTAATCATCTGCATCCGGTTAAGACTGGAAGCCGACGACCCCAACATAGTTGGGAAAAGGCTAGGCAGAAGAAGATAATTATGTTAATATGATTACATTCATATTTACATATTATACACTACACTACTACTATGTGAATTAAAGCTGTAATGAAAATTGCTGAAAACCTCTGAAGGGGTCATACAACTAACAGAACCAACCCTGGTTTTCAGTTATTTCAATTACACCTTGTATGTCAGTCAAAAGTTAAATCGCGTTTTCTATATAAAAAAAAAAACAATTGTTACGTAACGTGTAACGCCTTAGTTATATCTAGAATCACTGCAAAAAATTGTTCATAGCACTGTGTGTGACCAAAATCCGCACTTAAGTCACGCTTTTCTGTGACTTAAGTAGTCCATTTTTACATAGAAAAGCGCGAGTTCAGTGCGGGTTTAGGTCACACGAGCTATAAAATAATATTCGATACGTGTGACCTATGTAGTATTAATGCACAGCGTTTAGCGCGTTTATCACGCCATGCAATAATGGACTACTTAAGCATAGTAAAAGCAAACAAGTAGGACATCTTCATACATTCGCACCGCGCACGGTTTATATGTGAGCGCGCTCGTACGTATGCGTCGTCGCACGCACACACTGACAAAATTTATCGCTGCTAAAGGTGTGCCAGTCGTGGCTGTGACGCCGTGCGGTAATGTCGCTCGCGCCCGCGCACGCTTCGCCGCTGCCCTGCTGCTCGTAATAAATAATTTGTACGTGTACCTATCTACCTCCTTTAACTACAAAGATGGCTACAAATTCGAGTAGCTATAGAAAATATTGCAGTGTTTATGGATGTCTTAATAGCAGTTTGTCAAAACGAGAATTGTCTTTCTTCACATTACCTAGCGAACAAATAACTAAAAAAAACTTTGTATTAAAGGTCCCTGATGCTTACCTTACAGGGGAACATGGTTTTGTATAGAGATTGACTATGCATTTTTGACGACTGAATCCAAACTTCCAAACTAATATTATAAATGCGAAAGTAACTCTGTCTGTCTGTCTGTCTGTCTTTGCTTCACGCCTAAACTACTGAACCGATTTGTGTGAAATTTGGTACAGACATAGTTTGGAACTTGAGAATGGACATAGGATAGTTTTTATTACAAAAAATAAAATAAAAAATAAAATTTATTCCGGACATACAGCGCCATCTATTGGTCAAGAGTCGGCATCAATTCAGTACTGAAAATTCATCGGAAAAATGTAAATAAAATCTGCCGGAAGTCACTATTCCACGCGAACGAAGTCGCGGGCAAAAGCTAGTAAAGTATAAGTGACAGCCCTACGAGTTTAGGCTATATCGCTCGCTCGGGGCTTGAGTTGACCTACTTGTTTGCTTTTACTATGACTTAAGTCACACGTATCGTAATGTACAGTCGCCAAAGGAGATAAGTAACCAGGGTCGTCTGATATAGTTGAAGTTTTGTAAGAAACCGATGAATTTTTTCGAATAAAATTTAATTTGATAAATGAACTGTTTGTTTTCTATTAACTAAATTAAGTTTTATTTGAAAACATATTTAGTTGGTATGTATTTTTTGTAGCCCAAAAATACCTACCAACCAAATAGAAATAGAAATATAAATCTAAATAAATGTATGCAAAAAGGTTTTAGATTGATTTTTAGCGGCTTTGACCGGTTAAGAGTTTTGACCATCACATAAGGAATCAAATAACAATGGTAATAAAATAATTCATAATGCATACCTGAAGACGAACAATCACAGGAATTTGGATACTAAGGTTCTTGGCTGCAGTAACAATTCCCTCTGCGATGACGTCACATCTCATGATACCTCCGAAGATGTTTACCAAAATGGCGGTCACGTTCGGGTCCGACAAGATGATAGTGAAGGCTTCCTAAACCAGATAAAATATGTTACTACTACTACGTTCAATGATATATTATACATTTAGTAATGTGTCTACGACACGCACCGTCACAGCCTGTGCGGTGGCGCCACCTCCGACGTCGAGGAAGTTGGCGGGATCACCACCGTGCAACTTGATGATGTCCATCGTAGCCATGGCCAACCCGGCGCCATTTACCATACACCCAATAGTACCTAAGAAAATCAGATATTTTTATCACAATATTATCTGTAACATCAGTGTATTTTTAATAAATGAAATTAAGCCACAGGCATGTTACTGTGTTGTATTGTGACTCAGGAATCAGGATACACCAATCACCAATCAACGAATCTGTTGAAAACTACGGCCAATCGTGGCGACACAACACAACGCAACACAATAATATGAATCCGGCTTTAAAATCATACCGTCGAGTGCAATGTAGTTCAAGTTGGACTTAGCAGCTTGGATTTCTTTTGGATCTTCCTGAGTCGGGTCCCTAAGAGCAAACAGTTCCTTTTGTCTGTATTCAGCGTTGTCGTCAAATCGGAACTTGGCATCCAAGCAGAAGACTGAAACGAACATTGCAAGATTATGATTAACAATGAATAAAGTTTTGTATTGGATTCAGAACATTACAACTAGCAATTCTCGTAATTTTAAGAACGTTCACAGTCAGAGGGGCAATTCTCGTAATTTTAGGAACGTTCACAGTCTGATCTCAGTCTCAATCTGTCAAAACAGACTTCTAATTTCCCTAAATTTTGACAAGTTTTTGACATTTGTTTGTCGCCGAGATGAGGGGGACCAAGCCCGAGTACACGAAAAAAATCTGCCGAGTTTCGCGAACATAAATATATGGAGCAAATAATTATATATTTGTTGCTCTTAGATTTTCCGCATTTTCATCTCTTAATTGACTGATGTTTGTTTCAGACCAGGGCGAGGGGCCTGATTCTACTTATTTGCAACTTTATACGTTCTATATCGTTTCATCAATGGTTCGATTCCGTTCGGGTCTCGTCCGTCGCCCATTATCCCATTCTATTGTTCTGATAACTAAACTGAAACTAAGTCGAAACGCAATGCAATCGATAAGGGAATGAATGGGCGAATCCCAACCCGAAATCGAAGAGTTGCAAAACATTCAATAAAGACATTAGTTTTTAACATTAGTTATTACTGATAGAATTAATAATTATCATTAAGTACTTACATTTGCCAGTAATGGCATCTTCTGCGTATGGGTTAACCTCAACAAGGAGAGCGTCTTTTTTCACAAAGACGTCGTACAACCTTCTAACCATATCTGCTGCTTCAGGGGTGTCTAGGCCAATCTATAATAAATGCTAGTATAAAAAAAAACTTTCCATAAATGAAATATCGATTTAAATTTCTGATTTACACCTGCACACTCCTCCTTTTTACTAGATCGCCATTTGTTTATGCATTTCCGTTAAAAGGAAATCGGCATAGTGAAATTCGTGCGGTTTTTCTTGCTCTTCAAAACCAATCCGCATAAGGTTGGTGTAGCACTTGGTTGCATTAAGTTCATGGGTCACAACTGCCCACTACACAATGTCGAGCTGTGGCAACAACTGGTCGCCTAGTGTGAGGCTTAACTTATCAAAGTACCTTGGTTAAAACACGTTTAATTTGTTCGTCCTTGAGTCCTGCAATGATGTCGATAGGTTCGTACGTGATAGCTTCAGGATTCGATGCAGCCACATCTTCGATGCTCACACCACCTTGAGAGGATGCAATTATAACTGGACCCTAAAAGCAACAGACGTATGAAGTTGTTAAAGTTGTGATTATTTATGACAAAATATTGGAAAGGGAAACCAATCAACTATTTAACGAGGTTTGGAAGAGTCATACATACATTAAAGCTGCGCTCCATCATGACGGCAATGTAAAATTCTCTACGGGGGAACTTCCGCTCGGTCACCATGACCTTATTGCAGATACGTCCCCCCGCGCCAGTCTGCTTCGTGACTAGGTACTGCTTCAGCATCTTGCTGGCTATCGCGCTGGCAGCTTCGGGCCTACATAGCAATAGTAAGTACAGCTTGCAGTGAAAAAACAATACACATGTATTAAGGATAGTTTACAGAAGATAGAGATGAAATTAGATGGAACAGCTAACATAGTCAGCCCCATTTAAGGAGTATTGATCTGGGAAAAGTCATTTAAACAGAATCTTTCAATTTAAATGCAATTGTATGTATACAGTACGGGCTTAAGTTATTAAGGGGAGTGTACACTAGAGCAGCGGTGTGATACCCTTTAGCAGGCAAGGGCCACATAGTGACAAATGGAAATAAAGGCAGGGCGCAATTTGTTCTTAATAATTTCATTTTATTTATTCATAAAAACAATTTACATTGTGTTGAATATAATATACACATGCAATTTACAAAACAAAGAACTATGAATATAATTATTAATTAACATTCCAAGTGAAATTCAAAAACAATGCCAAATAGTTCTAATAATAATGTCAAAACGATTTAAAATCTAATGTCAAACACTTTTAAATATGTCCACCAGGTTTATGATATAATGTCAAACTTTTTCATATCATGTATTTCAGGAAGCGCAGGGCCGGTCATTATGGCGATGTTTGGGGCGGCCTTATCATTCTCTTGCCCTTGTCTCAATTTATTTGGGGTCAGTGCAGCATTATGTTCTTCTTCCACACTTCTCTATTAGTCTATCACACAGTCAATCTTTTCTACTGTCTTCGCTACTCTTAGGGTGCATCAAACGGACTGCATCGCAGCAACCGTTCGCAGGCGATATATTCAACTGCATGCAGTTGTACGTTCGACTTCGTTCAGTCATGACATCAACTTCACGCGGTCGGCTGCAGTCGTGTGAAGTCAATATTAACTGCATACAGTCGTGACTTCAACTTTACGCGGTCGGCTACAGTCGTGTAGTGTATAAATGACAGACGACTTCCACACAACTTTTCCGTTTCCGTTGCGACTTTCACTCCGTGTTTACACCAAGATATCAAATACCGTATGTATCTATTCTACATGTTCTGTCTACTATTTTTGTTTGTCGTATACACCTAAAAACAAGTTATTGTGGTATTTAACTTGTCAAAAGGGTAAACAAAATAGTTAACAATTCATGTCTGAAACAATGTCAATGCATGTATGATAGATACATGATTTATACACGACAAGTATTTTACAAGACTAGTGTGTTGGGAACGGCAATATCTATTAGGTAAGTTACTTTATTTATTTTAATGTGTAGGGTTATATCCGGTCTATTATAGTGAATTGTCCTGTCGCTGAGAATGGCGCGATCGTAGTAAAGTTTATGTGTCCTTTATTTTTAATATAGTTTGTGGTGTGTAATTGTAGTAAGGAGTGTTTGGGTCTTGAATGAGTGTGTATTTGAGTGCTAATTTTTGAAGAATTACATTTGCTACCTGATTGTGCCCAAGTCTGTCTGCGTGAGAGTTGTGCACGCTCCTGTTATGTGCTGAATTGTTTCTGGTTGAATGTGACACTTGCAACATTTATCATGTGCTGATGATAAAATGATAACATAATGATTTTATTTTATAAGTAGGTTTGTACGAACACTTTTACACGTCAATCATATTTTAAAACTAGATGAGGTCGGCGTTTCCTATCTGACTAGTCTGAGAAGAAAGGCCGAAACAAACTCAGAGGTCACAGTCTCTTTTAAAGTCCAGACATAATCTTGGTCAGATCATATCGATACCTCCTAAGTATAATGAGTCAACTGACATTATAGTTATTTTATAGGAGAGCGATTTGAAGGCAAATCGTTTATATTTTAATGAAATCAAATTAATTCGAAATAAAGTAAATGTTTTTTTAATAAAAATTGTAAGCTCTTCCTTTGGTATAAAATGATTTTGCTGATTTTTGTTTTTAAATGACATTTTATGTACATGACTGGGTATACGCCGGCGGCACTCAATAGTGAAATGGTTTAACTACCAGTTATACTCATGTACGTTGTCCATCAAAATCCATCGTTTACACCAAAATCACATGAAATATGATTGTCATTTTATTAATATAATTTTACTTTTGCTTGTTTTCGGGGGTTCTGTCTCACTTAATAATAAAAAATGTTGAAATTATATCACTTGACTCATTATACTAGGAAAGTACTTAGCAATGTTAACATTTGAAACCTCAACGTATACTGGACCAATGTAATTTACCGAGGTTTTTTATTAGTTTTTTTTTTTTTGTAATACCTTACGATATGTGGGATTAATAAAAGCTAGGAAGAAGAACAAGAATCATAAACCAAAAACCACTCATTTTGAAGAATCACAATGTATTTTTCGCCATAATTAAGTAGGAATATCTTTTTAACATAATAGCTTTACTAAAAGCTACAACGTAAACAAATCACTATTTAAAAAAATATCAATGTTCCATCATTAAAGTTTCATAAAAAACAACAAACAATCAATCAAAATAAAAACTAAAACAGGTACTTACCTGTTTTAGTTTTTATTTTGATTGATTGTTTTTTTGAGAAGTCTCTAGTACGTCAATAAAAATAATAAGAACTAAAAATGGTAACTTACGTTAAACAATATTAATAAAAATAATATAAATTAATAACACAACAGTCTAGGCATATCTAATGCTAAAAAAATATAAGGTTTAACAAATTAGAGATCAGTCAAAATCGCTGTCGTTAGCTGCATTAGAGTTCGCTGAAATCAAATTATTAAAAAATAAATGATACTCCTTAGGAATTACCAGTGTCTTACAAAGATCCATCAAGTCTTTATGCTTATTTTGGTCAATAGGAATGGGTGTCTGATAAGCTAAAGAAATATTATCTATATCAATATTTAACCCTCTTCGATTTCGTGTAGCTTTAGGTTTCTTTAGACAATCTATCCACTTGTAAGCATCATCTTGCATAATTGCGCTGTACAACGCCTTGGGATTCAATTCTGTAATGTTGTGCATGAATCTTAAATAAATAAATAAATAAAATAAAAATCTTGGTAACTCGTTTTATAAAACAGCCTAAATGGATATTTCGCTTTAACTAGTACTTCCGTTACTTTATTGCAAGGCATTTTGATCCCTCGTTGGTAGTTGTCCAGTTGTTTATAAGTTTTAGCTTTGATTTAAAGTCTTTAATTAAATCCTGAGACACTTCAGTAACTTTGTGTGGCCTTTCATCGGATTTGGCAAATCTAAAAGCTGTATACCATTGATCAGGCGTATGAAGCATCTTATCTTTCGTCTGTCTTTCAATTAATATATATATCAGTGTCCAATATACTCGCTCTGGGTAGGGACAGTTAAATAAATGTTTAGGCTGTTATTAATATGTAATTATGTAAATGTGTTTAATGATTGTATTTAATTAGGTATTGTATTTTTGTAACCCTACTAACATAGTTTATAAGTTCCAATTGTTACTAACCATTATGGATCTTGGTAATCTGACATTAAATATATAATAATAATTATTATTCACATTTTCATTGAGTCAATTTAAAAATTTTCGCGCCCTGTTTTACTGCATTCTGTTACTAATATTAATTTAACATGTATATACATATCAGACACATACATCCACGATATATATACGAATAACTTTACGAGTAACTTTACGAAACAGAATTATTACCTAAAATTGCGTGCGCACTCGCCGCCATTCATCGTATACTGAGCCGCAATAAACTTGTGTATCGATGCGTCCCGCGTACACTGGTACAATGTTATTTAGATCAGTTTACAATGTACGATTTTAACTGATGTTGAAATTGATTTAGTATACGTGAAATTATCTCGGTAATTATTGTTCTTTTTTATTTTTTTTTAACACAAACGTTAAGATCGCGATTTATCATGTACGTTTATATAAAAATATAAAAATACCTAAATTTGTTAGTTGACTCAGTATACTTAGGAGGTATCGATATGAAGACCATGTAGGTCGATGTCTGAGATGGTCTTTTGAGGAAAGAACCACACAGTTTGAGAGGACCTGTCCAGTCAGTGCACGCATTTGTCAGAAATCGTGCAGCTCAACACAACACATAAGGAGCTCGACAATTCGACGAACAATACCAAAGAAAGGACATTTGGGTAGGCCACATTAATTACTCAAACTGCCAGACCATGACAAAAACTAACAGAACACAGAGAAAAATAAAAAATAAAATGACCCACATTCACAATAATTAAAATAACAGAATACTTTACAAAGTAAGCAAATGTCATAGTATATATCAAATTCATTAATGTCAAAGTGTATAATTATAAATAATAAAAAAAAAAACAACTACAAAACAAAAAAAATAAAAACATATTCAATATGTAAAAATTGGAAGCAGCTTAATGGTGATGGATCTTTGACAATAAATTTTCTATAATTTTTTGTGTTAATATTCTGGTCTTGTATAGCAATTATAAATCCTTTATTATTATTATTATTGGACGATTCGGCTGAGATGACGGTAATTAATACGGGCTGGAGATGACGGTAATGGCGCCGATTCCCTTGTTCACAAATTAAACTAAATTTAAGTTCAGTGCATCTTTTTCTTTCTATTTCATTAAGATGAATTTAATAGGCCTCTAGGCCTCCTTTCTTTCCTCAAGAATTTTTCAAATCTGACTGTTCCAAAGATTAGCGCGTTCAAAAAAACAAACTCCTCAGCTTTATTATTAGTATACATAGATTGCATCACTGTCAACATCAAAGTGACTTAATATTCAATGAAATATAGGTTGCTGTTGGGTTGCTTGTAGAAGTAACATAAATAGTAAGCAGAGGTTCTTATTATCTACCACCGTTTTCGTTTCAAGTATTTTTAGTTTATTTTGTGAACAAGGGAATCGACGCCAGTATCGAAAATCTGAGCGAAATTAAAATTTTACAAAACAGTCGAGAGCCGCAAGCAATAGGCTCGCGGGCCGCGTTGTCGACCCCTGCTCTAGTGTACTCACGCGGGCGTGTACGCGTGTTCGACGCAGAGTGGAATGCAAAACACCGTGTGCGTTACCCTGGCAAAATGTTGTGCATTTGAGAGGTGAGACCATAACAAATAATTAGTGTATCATGAGGAGCAATTTGTTTACTAATAGGAAAATTTGTGTGAATTGTAGTTTTAAAGTTATTTGAGAAAAACACATTTTGCTGGAGTAACGTTTGAAACGTTATCCTGGCAAAATCGATTTTCAAAAATTCGTTCAGCCCGTTACCAAATACATGAATAGATAGCTTTTGTTGCATAGTAAATGTTTGTAAATAGCAAAATTTGTGTGTGATATGGTTCTTGAGTTATTTAAGATTATGCTGCGGTAACGTTTTGGGATTTCCCAGATCTCGAAAACGGCTCAACGCAGAAGATTGAAAAAGTGCGGCCAAGTGCGAGTCGGACTCGCGCACGAAGGGTTCCGTACCATTATCTATAAAAATCAATCATGAGTTGATTGAATGAAAGGTAAATTGCGGTTTACGATTTATGACGTATTAAAAAAAAACTACTTACTAGATCTCGTTCAAACAAATTTTCGGTGGAAGTTTACATGGTTAATGTACATCTTATATATTTTTTTGTTTTATCATTCTCTTATTTTAGAAGTTACAGGGGGGGGGACACACATTTTACCACTTTGGAAGGGTCTCTCGCGCAAACTATTCAGTTTAGATAAAAATGATATTAGAAACCTCAATATCATTTTTGAAGACCTATCCATAGATACCCACACATATGGGTTTGATAAAAAAATTTTTTTTAGTTTCAGTTCTAAGTATGGGAACCCCCAAAATTTATTGGTTTTTTTTCTATTTTTGTGTGAAAATCTTAATGCGGTTCACAGAATACATCTACTTACCAAATTTCAACAGTATAGCTCTTATAGTTTCGGAAAAAAGTGGCTGTGACATACGGACGGACAGACAGACAGACATGACGAATCCATATGGGTTCCGTTTTTTGCCATTTGGCTACGGAACCCTAAAAATACCAATAAGAGACCATAATTTGTTTAAAAATTAGTTTTTGATTTGGTGCTCGTAAACCAATGGAATTAAATGGTTTCAAAAATCAGATAAAAACGGATTTGCAAGTAAACCAAAACACTTAGAACCAAATAAACAGCTGTAAAAAAACACCCATGGTAGAGGCTTATAACATCAAATATATAAAATTTTGCATCTTTACACGATAAGAAGAAAAAAAGCAAATTTGATTAATTTTAGACTGGTCGTACTTTAGCGATGAAATACGCAGTTCCCAAAACATTAAGAAACGTGGCATACTTTAAACAAATTAAAATGATTTATGTTAATTCATTCCTGTTTTTTCAGCTTTCAATTGAGGCTGTAATGCAAGTTATATCAAAATCAAGAATATGTAAGAAATTCTCTAATGAGCCGACTAAATTAAAAAGGTCACGTAATAGCGCCCGCACCGTACGTACGAGTAGTCTTCGCAAATTAGCAACTTAGTGTCCGATGTTTTGTATAGATAAGCAGAAAAACGTTATATGTGAAATCGATTTTTTAAATTTTTGAACTGCAGGTACCATATTACACAATTTCTACCAAATGCACAACATTTTGCCAGGGTAAAACACACCAAAACACCAGCCAAATGCGTGTCGTGTCACGCACTTGGCTAAGAGTTTAGTCGGGATGAATATTTACGCATGCACCGTATTGCGCAGTATTGATTTTACTGGTCATAAAAGTAAGTTTGCATTTCATAGTAATTCTCGAAAAAACTATGAAGAACAATGTTATTTCTGTGGCTGTAACCGAAATTATCCCATATATCAAAACTTTAGACTTAAATAGCAAAGTATCCGATCCTCTAACCCAGGGTCATGGTCTACTAGTGTGCCAAATTTCATTTAAATACGTTCCGCCGTTAAGGCGTGTATAGGTAACTAATTTACTTACGTGTCAACCATTTTGACACCCCCTTGGAGGCCACTTTTAAAGGTGCCTCTTCCTCTGCCTCCAGCAAGTACCTAAAATAGCACTAGTTATTATAATCTCAATACAACCATTTAACAAAATTATGAGTATGGTGCAGATTTACAATTTTGAATGGTTTTTAATATTGATATCTCTTTTTTGTCTGATTATTGATAATTTTAACTTATAATAAAACTTTCATAAATTACCTGAGCCTTGAGTACAATGTCTTTTGAGTTAAGTTCTTTCGCAAACTTGAGAACTTCATCTGCTGTACCGGCCACATTGAATCTAGGTACAGGAATGCCATTGTCTCGCAGGAGGGTGTAGCTTATATGCTCATGGACATTCAAATTACGGACTTGTTGTTTGCTTGGGTAATGGTTTGCAGTTGCCGCCACCAGCAACTGGAATTACACAAATTAAATATTATTTATTAACTACAATAAAATACCCAATGTAATGTTTAACAATTTGCAGTTTTATTTTACATCACATTTTATTATATATAATTCATCTTATTTGTGCTTAACTGAGCAAAGTTCATATGAATTGCTGCATTACAAGTGCCTTTATCACAAAAATCTGATAACATCTAATCATAAAACCACTGTTTACTCATTCATAGGACTTCATATCTGCATAGAAATCATTTTTGAAATGTGGATAGTATTCAACATGACACTTCCCATTGTATGATTTCACAAATTAATAGAAAGATAACCTATGTATATGCAAGATAACCACTATAACAAATATTGAACTTTGTACAAATCTGACCATGTGACAATAAAGATGTATAACGTATTTCATATACATATTACATAATTATTTGTGGAACTACTAACTTTGTAAGTAATTGTGTGCATAAAAACCAGCTCCTTTAAAACCAATTTGACAACCTTATCAGTTTCTCTCCATCAATATAGTGAGAAAATCAATAGTCACAATAAATTACCATGGTTTTAAAATGGATATGTCACCAGACATTTGCAAACACTCAGCTAATATTTTTGTTTATCTCATGGGATTATGAACTGTTGAAAAATTGTAAACATAATTTTGTTTATAATTAAACACATCAAAATTTGATTCATAATAATTTATCCATGTCTTTGCTAAGATTGTGCGATAGCAAGGAATGAAACAAGTGACCACTGATAGGCTGAAAGACACACATTATTTACTCCTCGCTCATTCCCTCCTTCGAATCATCACCATAATGGTCACTCAAAAAAAAAAGCTTGCGTTTTGTTTTTATTGATGTACAGTCACAAGCACCAATATGTCAACACTTGGCAACTTTCAATTACGGTTTTTTCGTGAAATAACGAATGCAACATTCAAATAAGACACATTACATAAACCTATGGGTTCCAAAATGCTATGTTCGTAACAACTTAAAATTTCATAGATTTTGTCGCCTATATTTGCTTTCATCCCAAATTACTGAAATTGAATGTCAGCTCTTGCACAGCTGTTTCTTGAAGCATGGGTCTGTGCTTCAAGAAACAGCTGTGTAAGAGCTGCCATTCTGCCCACAAATCAACCAATATAAGACAGAATCACAATTAATTAATAGAAGTAAACAAAATGACTGTCCACAATTTTATGGATTAAAAACTGATAAAGTGTTTGCCAATATACAGTGACAGCTACAAACTAATAAACACACTGAATCCTATAGACTTAAACTACATTCTCTTCACCGTTTCCTACAGTACCTTTGTCCTAGGATCAATAAGAAAATTAAAAAAAAACTTAAGTATTAATTTTCATGCTTTCTGGGAAAAATAAACATATTGCAACAAGAACTGCTTGAGGAATTGATCTGGGGAAAATGCGGAAAAAGGTACAACTGGTACAAGTTGTGTACATTTCATTTAGATGCTTATTAAGTATATATATACATTTAAAATCAATGGATTATGAACTTTTGCTTAAAAATTACGTTGTTCAAATTACAAACTAGCGATGACGTAAGGTCACAATAGCTGAAAATGACAAGGTCAAATTTATAAATAAATGTCTAATTGATATCAAGGTCTACTGATAGAGAACAAAAAAAAAGTTGTTTTTTATTTTTATACATTATTTTAAATCTTTTTAGTAGGTGTATTATTTTATTTGAAATAAACCCTCGTCAATATTTTATTGTTTTTGTGATATTAAAAACAGTAGTCATGTTATTGTTATTAATTCAGACACACTCGAATAATGACAATATTTGTGAGCCTAAAATGACTAATAACATAAATTTAATTACCTTATTCGCATTTTTCAGGGAAATAATTTGGGCAAGACCAAGAGGACGGGGAAGTAGGGCCGCCATTTTTACACTACCACAGAGACACAGCTAGACTACAGAATAACTTTTTATGGTCATTTGCAAAAATGTTGCCACTCTTGTCCTCAATATATTAATTTGCATAGATCAATGTTTAAGCCCTAGACAGACTATCCTCTGTCTACGGTTTAGGCAAACCATTGACATAGAAAAGTAGAGCAAACTGAGCAAAGGCACGATAAAGCACCGTTCAGACCAAAGAGGTGGCGAGCACGTGCGCTTTGGCGATTTAGAGAGTTCATCCAGTACATTAGAACCACCCGTTCTAATGTAATTAGAATTGACTCCACTGTCATGAAGTCCATTTTATTTTTACGTTTTTTATAATTTGTCGGTAAATATCAGGTTTTATGTTGTATCAAAATATGATGCACGACCGTAAGAAATATGTATGAACTTATAATCATTAAAATCAATACCTACTACACAATATAATTATGCTCTACATTTAGAAAGTAACGCATCAAGTAATCTGAAACCTGAAAAGGGATGGGACATGATAGTTGATCTTGCTGGCCTATTCACAACCCTTCGATTCGTTTCCATCGTACAGAAGGCCAATTCTCGTAATTTAAAACGTTCAAAATCTAGTCGCAATCTCATCTCAGCGACAAACAAATGTCAAAAACTTGTCAAAATGTAGGGAAATTAGAGATATTTTTGACAGATTGAGACTGAGATCAGACTGTGAACGCACTTAAAATTACGAGAATTGTCCCTCTGCTGCTTTCCTTTTTTAAAGCGAAATCGTCGGCGTAGCAAGCGAAATCCAAAGGAGATCACCCATTTTATTCGGCAACTTGAGATAAAAAAATAAAAAGTTGGCAGTCAGTAATAAATTACATTTTATTTGAATTGAGGCCATGAGAGCCACGGTGGCGTAACTGTTATTTTTTCAATACTGACTTTTTTTTTAAAAACTGCCCTAAACTGTAAACTTCATAGCGCCACAGTGGCCTAAAAATTTGTTCAATTTTTTTCAGTTAGACCACTGTGGCTCTCTGCTCTAAACTGTAAAAGTGATAGCGCCACAGTGGCATAGAAATTAGTTCAATTTTTTTCAGTTACGCCACTGTGGCTCTCATGGCCTCAATTGTGGTAGTAGTAGAAACATTTATTTGTATGGTGACAACGCTGTAATTAATTCGAGAACTAAGTTAAATAGCGATCTTATCTTTCGATCCACTTCCAAATATATATAACTTATATCTCCTGTTGGGTTGGGAATCGAACAACACATCTAGCGCATGGTTGCATGAAGGCTGCGTGATCAGCGCGTCATCGGCAAACTGAGACGCGGTGCGGCGGCGACACGACTATATGTTATACCATTTACTACATAATAATTATGCATACAAAAATAATAATATAAAAAAACATCATAAAAATATATTTAAGTATATGTATCAAAGTGTTAAACTTATAAAATTAATATACTTAAAAAAAAAAGAATCTCAGGTATGCATAATAGGGTATTTTTCTGGACTGGACCGCACCGATAATACTACGACGCGTAAAGTACGAAGTACATACATCGAGTATCTAAGCGAGAATTTCATAAATAGTGACTATTATTTTTAGTGTTTGTTACAATGCAACCCTCAAACATCAGACAATTTTTGTATTTAAAATACCCGGCTTGACGTAAAAAGTTTCCAATTTAATATTTCTCCGATACAGGACGCAATTCATTGCGTCCACGTTGAAGTATTTGGCGAAGGTACATTCCGTACATTCATAGCGTACGGCTTTCGTGTATCCTATTCTTAATAAGCAAACATAAACCTGATGGGGATAAAACTGAAAGCTCGTCATAAAGTCAAAATCAAATCATTTATTTCAAATAGGCACATTAAAGGCACTCTTGAACGTCAAAATTAAAATAAAATTGATTCTAGTCGCCCCTTCCAAAAGGTAGTTTACGTATGGAGAAGAATGGGTAAAAAACTCCACCGTTACTCTTTTAAAATGTTTTACAATATTTTGCATACATTAATTATATGTGAAGACGATGCACCTAAAAATAAAATTACTATACCACAATAGGTAAAAGAATTAAAATGAATTAATGAAACCATGACATATAAATTGACTAGGTGATAGATACATGGTGCTCACATATTTACAAACATTCCAAAAGTAGACTATTTTCATAAATAAATAAGGAGTAATAAGTCCGGGTGTGACTATGTAATTACAGAATGTAAATCAATGTCAAAGAGAATAAAAACAAAAAATAAATTATACAATTACATTAGCAACCAGTTTGATTTTGTCTAGACTCTAGAGATTGTCCTATGGATTTTTTCTTACAAGTATAGGTATTATTAATAATAATATCCCTGGACATTTCACACAGCGCCATCTAGTCCCAAGCTAAGCAACCTAATGCTTGTGTTATGGTAACAAGATGGCTGATAAACTACTTATATACATTTTTTTTTTGTAAATACATACATATTATAGATAGAAAAACACCCAGACTCAGAACAAATACATGTAGGACTTACAAATATTTGTTCTGTGCGGGAATCGAACCCGCGACACGCAGCGCAGCAGTCCGATCGCTCAGACACTGCGCTAACCGTGTTGTCAATAGGTAATATTTTCATAAATGAATTGGCAAGGTACCGTCATAATATTAACCCTTTTATATAGTTCCATAAGAGATTCGCGGCGACGTAGATTGTAAATGGCTCTGACAGCTCTCTTTTGCAAAATAAAAATGGAATATGGATTCAATGTCAGCAGCCCGACTCCACAGTAAAATGCCATATGACATAAGTGGCAGAACTGTTGTCTACAAATCGCCATTGTTTTGTTTACGTTTAGTTTTGTGTCGATCACAAATTACAACGAAAACTAGCTAGATAAATGTATGCAACTTGGAATGTAGCACTACTAAAATATGAGTTAACAAAAACGGAAGCATCTACTACTTGTAAAAAAGCAGGTGGACGCTGATACGTCCCACCGTAAGTGGTTATCTGGATTTGAGTAAATACTTCATACGTTCTCAGATTAGGTATTTGGAATAAGTATTTTGTGATACTCGTACTAGGTAGACGTAGTACGAAAATTAAATTACATACCTATACCTTGTACGGCACACCTCTAGTTCGAATGACATTCATCCATCCAATTTTTAGAATGCTGCCTAAAAAGTTTCGATTCGATTAAATTCCAGGGTCAGTCAAGGTATGCCACTATATATTATATTCTGTGGTGTGGTGCCACCGACCGAATTGGCTGGCCGCACACGCACGGTTTCCTGATTCGGAATTCCGTGAGATTAGCGCAAACGTTCGGTTTTTTGTTTAAGGAATTTACAACAACGGATATTAGGTTTTTTTCCGTTCGGAAATAATAAGTACGTGTGCGCGTGTTTGAACATTTTGTATGAAAGAAGAACATTCAGGCAGGGCTTTAAATACCGGTAAAATTTTCATAACGTTACCTTCATTTGACAGCGTTACCGTTAATATTAAAATAACGGTAATGGATTTAACGTTATTTTTGCTCCATTTTATCGGTAATCATTATTAACGTTATTTGTCTAATAACGTTAATTTTATCGTTACTTTTAGAACGGTTAATCTAAGAAACGAAGGAACAAAGGTTGAGTTTGAACTTTGAAGTAGAGGGGGACGAGGTGCGCGGGGGCGGGCCACCCGCCGTCGCACTATGGGCCAGAACCGTGCATACCGTCTCAAAAATAGGTTTTCGTAATGTTCTATATTGAATATTTTGTTAATGCACATGTCTAACTGAATGTCCAATGCATATTATATAGCAGTTAAAATACACTATTTCTCATTTTTACTAATAGACTAAGGCTTGCAAATTGACGCTCAGAATTATGTCAATTATGTAGAACACAATTCCACCAGTTTACATGGTCATATTTTCACAGCTAATTTGTAAGTGTGATATGGTTAGAATGGTTATGAAGTACTCTATTTAAAAATAATTTAAGTGGACAATTGTGTGAAAACTGGAGAGGTATAGAATTTTTTTTTAGCAGTGTCTGCCAATGTCGTAATTTTGAAAGCACCATATAGTAGAGCAGCCGAGATAGAAGTCAAGGCAAAAAAAAAATTGCCCGACTCTGCCCCCTTTGAAATGAAACGAAAAATGCCTGATGGGGGGAAAATACAAAATATACCCAAAAAAATATTTTAGTTCTGATTGAGGAGATTTTTGGATATGTAGATTACTTTTGAACCTTTTTTCTTAAATAATATTATCTATTTAGGTACTTAATCTTTAGGTAAGGTAGGAGTATTGGGTAAGGTATTTTATTTTTTCATCGTTCAGTCAGATGTGGTTAATGTTTTGTTATCACTTTGTGAATTACATGTTTCTCATGTAAAAGTAAGTAAAAGGGAGGAAATGGTAGTTAAAGTTGTTATTGCACATTATATCAGTACTACTAACCACCTTCATAGACAGTGGTTAGGAACGTGATAATGACACTAGATAATAATATTTTTTCACACGAAATTTAGTATAAAAGTTATGGATTTACATTGTCATTTACCAGTACTTTAGTGTGCTTTGACATAATTATAGTCTTCACCAACCTCGGTAAAAAAAGTAGTAGTTAGCCGTAAAAATAAAATGAGTGAATTTGTTGTGCCTCGACGAGTATTATGCGAATTTTTCACTGATCATGGAACAAAGAAGATATTCAAAAATACTTAGAAGAACACCACCATTTGTCGTCTATAAAAAGTGAATTAGTTGTGAAACGTATTCAAAAATGGCTTTTAACAGCGTTTAACGATCGGTGGACCAAATCTAACCGAACTAAAGAACGTTTCTTTATTAAAAGTACATCTTGGTTAGGCGGTGAATTTAAGGTACAGACGCCAGCACATCAAGCTACTACAATCTGTCAGATTTCTTTAATAGATTTTCGACTTTATTGCTAAAGCATTAGGTTCAAGGTTGATTGGGAAAATCTGACAGTTTCGGGTAGGTTGACCTGCTGGCGTCTGTACAATTCGAAGAAGCACCGATGGATATTACACCTACAACATCTGGAGAACGTGGACGTCCACCAAAGTCTTATGAAGATCTATCAGAGAAATCGAAAAAAAGTAAGAATGTGGAGTGGTACAAGAATATGGACTCGAGTATATACATAATGCATACGTTCAAGGATTGCGGTCTGAAGGAGAATTCGAAGAAGCTACTGTTGTTTTAATGATGCGGAATTGTGATAGAAAAAAGGATCATGAAGGAAAAATTATTGCATGAAAGTCGCAATGCAACAGATTTTACGGTGGATGAAGCTATAAGTATATTTGTAGATTTAGATCTTTCGACATCACAATACGGATTACTTCGAGCAAGTCTGATCAACAAAAACTTCGACATATTGCCATCATATAATATATTGACGAACGCCAAAAAACTGTGTTATCCTCCACCATCCAGCATTGAAATAACCTATATAAGTGCTAAAGTAAATCTACAAGATTTGCTGGATCACACTTCTGCTCGCATTTTAAAGATTGAAAATATTTACAACTCAACAAGAAAAACTCTTAAATTTTTTACCAAGTGGGGATGTGATGCTTCATCGGGACAAAGTGAATATAAACAAGTTTTAACAGATGAGAATAACTTAGTCTCGGGTCTACCCTTTATAGCAGAACTTTTTATGTCATAATATTGTTTTGCATAACAGCGGATAGCATAAACTTCATTTCGCAGAAAATCGTTTGGCAGACAGTCATTTATTATACATTCAAAATTCATAATTTTGTAAGTCAGAATCATCTTTAGGCATAAATTTCATATCCATAATAATTAAAAAGTAGAACCATCATATCGCAGAAAGTTCACAGTCAGAATCGTCTTTTGGCATACATTTCATACCGATAGTCATTAAAAGGCATATCTCAGAAATTTTAGAGTTAGAATCATCTTTTGGCATACATTTCATATCCATAATCATTACAGAAAATTCATTCATTCATTCACCATGCATGCAGCATGCAAACAGGCATACACCATGCATGCAGCAATCATGCAGCATGCAAGCAAGCATGCAAGCGAGCATGCAAACATGCAAACAAGCATACACCATGCATGCAGCATGCAAGCAAGCATGCAAACATGCAAACAAACATACACCATGCATGCAGCAAGCATGTAGCATGCAAGCAAGCATGCAGCATGCAAGCGAGCATGCAAACATGCAAGCAAGCATACAACATGCATGTAGCAAGCATGCAGCATGCAGCATACAAGCAAGCATGCAAGCAAGCATGCAAGCATGCAACATGCAGCAGGCATGTTCTCTGTCATGGCTCCGGCGCTGCGGGGCTCCGGCGGTCCCACGCGAGCTTATCGTCGCAGATGGTTTCAAGGCTCACCACCGCAGTTTCGGCTTGCTGGCTACGTGGGCTTAAATTACACTCTAGGGGTAGGGCAGACAAGACTACGTGGAGTCGGTTTTGCAGCAATTCGTTTCTGTCACTAACATTTGTAGCACAACATATTATTGACTTTTCACGACAATGTTTTAATTTAAGTTAAAAATGCTATTGTATAGAAATGTCAATATGCCTAATAAAATTATTCCAAACGAAATTCTGCCATTTTCATAAGTATGCGAAGTGAACGTTATGCTAAACGAAATTATGCCAAATAAAATTCTGCTATCTTAAAACTATGCCTTTGTAAATTCGGACATATAAACATTCAGCCAAACAATAATTATATTAAATCATGTTTATGCCTTAAAAATATTCGTTTAAAGAAGATTATGCCAAGTGTGTTATGCCAAATAAATTTCGGAGCATCAAGATTCTGCCAGATAGATGGAATCCCTTACGAATATGGTTTGTCTACGTAGCACGCGTGGATCTGCAGTGCGATTCTGTAACCATCTCACCGTGAAAACTTGGGTGAAGTGAGCTGTCATTCCAATTAATGCTAGGGATTGACAGCTCACTCTAAGCTCACTTCACCTAACTTTTCACGGTGAGATTTTTACAGAATCGACAGGTGCATGGATTTAATTTGACATATTTCATATAACCTTTCATTTAAAAAATGGGCTGCGAGAACTCCAGAAGATAAAAAAAGTAAAGAAGACAAGCAAAAGCTTGTACAAAGTTTGTTTCGAAGCCGAATGGGGTTACACGTTGATATGCCCGACAAGGAAGTGGAAACAGCAATGACGGTAATACAGCTCGGCGTATTGCGTACGCTCAGCTCAGCGTTTTTTTTGAGAACTACTATTGCGCTTCAGAAATTACAGGAGTTGATGAGGAACTTATTAAAAGGTTCTATGTTATTCTTCAAACTTTGGCATCCGGTATTGCTGTAAATCCAGAAAAAAATTGGTGAATATACTCGCGCAACCGCACAACTGTACGTAACAAAATATATTTGTGGTATAATATGCCTTCTTAGTACATCAAATCTTAATACATGGGGAAAGTATAATAAGACATTTTGCTGTTCTGCCTATTGGTAATTTATCTGGGAATGCCCAAGAATTTCGTAATAAAGATTACAAAAAAATCAGATTGCATCCCGCTAGAAAATGCTCTAGGTCCGCAACGAATCAAGACGGTATTTCATTGTCTTCTATTTACGTCAGATCCTTATATATCAAGTATCAGAAAACCATCAGTCACTATTTCCAAGGAATTGTTAGACGAAGCTAAGAACCTCTTCGATATTTAAATAGAAGTAATTACGTACATTAATTTGTAAAATATATTTTTAGAGTGAGAGTGGATTATTATATCATATTTGTCATTTATTAAAATGTAGGATTTTTATATGTAATATAAAATAACATAAAATAGGTTTAATATCATAAAACTGTAAAATTATAATTCAATAATTTAAACAAACAATGGTTTATTTAAAAAAAAAAGTACATTAATTGTTTTATTTTTGTTTTATTTTTTAAATATTATAAATTAAACATTTGACAATACATGTGTCATTATTGGATTTTATATACTCTGGAGATACTACGTGCTAAATTTCAGCTATTTACTTCAACCAACAAAAAAGTTACAGATTTTTGAGACGGTTAGACGGCACGGTTCTGTCCCATAGTGCGACGGCGCAGGCGGCGCGGTTAGCGCGTGGCAGAGCGGCAACAGTGCATCTACTCCAATGCTAAGCGAGGCGCCCGCGCGAGGGCACAAAACTGTAAACAGACGGAACGGCAACGTAGCTAAATTAACGGTAAAAATACCGTTACTGATGTATTTTGCGTTAATGTTAATTAACGTTATTTTACTGGTAATGTGAGCAAGTAACGTTACATTTTTGTTAACGTTATTAAGGTATCAAATTGAAATTAACGTTACTTAACGGTAATTATTTTGTTATTTGGTAACGTTAACAAGCCCTGCATTCAGGTTTCCGAATCTGCATTCCTGATTAGGAAACCTAATCAGGAAACCATGCGTGTTCGGCCAGCCTTAATAACCGACTTCAAAAAGAAGATTATTTTGTAAAGTCCGTCTCACATAATCATAAATATTTATTTATCTCAACATCATATTACAGGTACTTGTTAATAAAATGCACAATTTCATTTAAATTAAATAGAGAAATGTGTCCGCGATAGGAGGGTTGTTATAGCAATCTTACTAATTATCTAAGGGGGAAGCGCCAGGGTAATTCGCGAAATTCAAATTGTCTTACCTTTTTTGCAATTTGTAGGTTGTATGTTGAACAAAATATGATTCGCGACCGTTACAAGTATTTATTTACAGAATTAAAATCATCAATAAAGCCTCGTAAGTTCCAGTTAAGACCCTTTTGAATGACTATTTCATACGAAATATCAATCAACAGGATGGCTTGGTTGAAATGTTGAATCAGTCAGTCCAAAGTAGCATTTCTCAGGTGAACAAACATCCCTTTAGAGGTACAAAATGGTCAATTGAGACCAGACATGGGTCAAAATGGAAAACTATTTTCCATCTCAAATATTAATGGATCATTTTAACATAACTCTCTAATCTGTGGGGTAAAAGGCATCATTGCTCTTAAAAAAATGTTACTAGTATCCAGGAATTTGTAGTATCTACGCTTTGGGTGATAGTCAGGTCGAAACCTATAATTTGAACCTTGTACTTAATGTGATTATTGCCTGTTGTAGTTGCCTTGTGAATAAATAAATTTATGGAAGATAAAATGTTAAAATAGTGTTCAAATATATTATATATCTCTGTGTTAATTATGATATATAATCTTTTCATGTACGGACGCCAGCAGGTCAACCTACCCGAAACTGTCAGATTTTCCCAATCAACATTGAACCTAATACTATAGCAATAAAGTAGAAAATCTATTAAAGAAATCTGACAGATTGTAGTAGCTTGATGTGCTGGCGTCTGTACTTATAAAGCTAGATAGATAGGGGTTTAATTAAAATAATTCTTAATTGTGAAAGTTCCTAATATTAGATAATAGATACTCCCTACAATATTAACACGTTGACTGTCCAAGCTAAATTGACTGCGTACCACGAGACGTCTGAATGATTTTTTTCGGTGTTTTAATTTCCTTGTATATTTTCTATAATATTTTTTCTAGTTCAGACGTCCAACTCACAAAAGCCAATGTAATTTGTATTACCTAATGCATTATATGTAATGCACGAACGTCATGGCTGAGTCGGAAATGCATTACATATAATGCACGAACAGTCAACGTGTTAATTATCTTGCTGCACTCTAACAGGGTCACATACTCACTAGTTTAAGCCTAGCGTGTAACTATGGTTGTGTACATTGTGCATTAAACAAATAGAATAGGTACCTACTATGTAAATGAAAATAATTGAAACAAGGTTTGATCATAAATTATTTTGAACCATATTATTTATATGTTAAAATTTGATGTTGGGACTAGTTTTTCATAGTCTAACTTATCTACATTTTTATTTTTTTCTTCAGTCCATACTCCATTTCCAGAAAAATAATGATTCTTCTCTAGTAAATATAGAACTAAACTTAATTTTTGAGACTTGCTCAAAGAATCATAATTTAAATTTTCTTGAAACAAAGGAATTTGTTTTTCTATTAGCTTTTTATCTATTATATGAAGAGTATCTCTAACTTTCTTCCAAGGATATAATAATATAGGACAATTTTCATAAATATCTTGATCTGTAAACTGGCCGGACAGTTGCTCATAAACATACTTCACTTGAAGTACTGGTGTGTTAATCCAAAAAGGGTGCCTTTTTACAACATTGCGGACATGTGTCATATTAAATTTCTTTCCTAATGACTGCGATATGCAGAACAGTAAATCTTTTCCTTTACCTAACCTATCACCGGGAGCTTTTTCAAATATTTCATAATGTGCCGCACTTCCAGACAGGATATTTAAACTAACACACTTTTTGTTATTACTGTATAATTTGTTCAATCGTTTCATTGCTGTTGTGTTATAGTGTATCATCTTCAGGAATCGTGGATGTTTGATAAACGCACTGAATTCGGGTATATTTTTTGCTTGTTCCAATCTCTCTCTTATTGTATCTGGAGCTAAAGTATAAATACTAAAACATCTTCTTTGTGCTTCATTGCTAATGCCATATTCTTTTAAGACTTTCTGTGTCTCAAGCAATGTATTAAAGTTTCTTGTAGCTAATTTAGGATGCATCCTTAAGATTTCTTTGATATCAATTCCACCAATACTCCGGAAATTATGAATGATATTTTTCAAATTTTGTGGATCAACATGGATTAGATATAAGTTTGATTTAATTTTATGATTGGGTATCATAATTTCCAATTGTAGTATCTCTAATGTTTCATTTATACATTCCAAAGGCCGATGTTTAATAGTAGGATATGTTTTAACACCTCTACCAAACTCTTCTTTTGTAAGATCCAACACGAGTTCAAGATATCTCTGAATGATTTTCAAGCGCAACGTATATAATGATGTGTTATTGACATCTTCGTCAATCAAGGTAGTAAGAGATGTGGGCCACTGGGTCATAAAACTTGCTAGTTTATTTTCAATATTAATATGAGTAGGTAGATATCCTAATTTCTTCAGCTCTCCAATGTTCTTCTGTTTTAATATTGTGAAGTATGTTGATAAGGACGCTGACGATATATTTTGTATCCCACATTCCTTTAAAACTTTGTATCGGAATTTTAAGGTTACGGGTAAGATTCCAAACAATGAAGGTTCTTCGATTAGTAAGCTGTTGGAGAATCCCATCTCATTAATGGTATGTACTAAACTTTCGATTCTTTCATCATTAAGTTTAGATATTATGGGACGTTTCATACATATATGTTGTGCTTTGCTTTCACTTATATTTAGATGTTTACTTAAACTTTTCACGTAACTTGTGGTTTCTTTAGTGGTTGCACATACTTGCAAATAACGCTTTCCCCTATACAGGAGGTAAATTAAATTATGCCTTCTTGAATTCATTATTAAATACTGCATTTATAAAAGCTTTTAACTTTGTAATCCATACGATTTGGAACGCGTTTGAAAGGAATAAAAATAAATAATACTTCGTTCGAAATGTTCCAATACCCCCATTGACAGTGTTGATGACAATGACAGCAGCAGTCTGTCAGCTGTGAGCTAATCATGGAATTAGTATGTACTATCTCAGTGCCGTAGAATAGGCAATGCGCTAGCTAGAGTGTGGACTATGGAGTGTCCCAACCTCCCAAATGCCCATAAAACGTGTACTTTGGAGGATTAACTTACTGGGCAAGTGAGTGATGAAAGTGTAAACAAACCCTGTGAGCATAGCTATTCAAAACATATGGATACGCTTCCGTACCGAAGCGAACATTATTCAATGTTATCAAAAGTCTTATGTTCACAAATACAAAACCCGAAAATGGCGCCGATTCCCTTGTTCACAAACTAAACTAAATTTAAGTTCAGTGCATCTTTTTCTTTCTATTTCATTAAGAAAAGGACGGAAGATAAATATTAGTTTAGTCCTGTCATACTCCTTAAACAAGTTTAGGCTGGCCGCACACGCACGGTTTCCTGATTAGGAATTCAGATTCGGAATTCCGTGAGATTAGCGCAAACGTCCGTTTTTTTTTATAAAAAAAAATAAAATATTATTATTCGTTAAGTGATTTTTTGAATGACCCTATGTGTGACATTTCAACATAATAATATTATTGACCTTATTTAATATCTACTTTTGTACTTAACCTTGACTATTTTTAAATAATTTATTGATATTGTAATAATTTTCTTATTAATTTTGATATTATAGTTTGTATGACATTTCAGCATAATAATATTATTGACATTATTTAATATCTACTTTAGTGCTTAACCTTGACTATTTTAAAATAATTTATCAATATTGTAATCATTTTCCTATTAATTTTGATATTATAGTTATGTATGACATTTCAACATAATGATATTATTGACATTATTTAATATCAACTTTGACTATCTTTAAATAATTTAATAGTATTGTAATAATTTTCTTTATTATTAATTTTCATATTATATTTAATCGCATTGATACTGTTACTATTTGTAAAATTTTGCATGCCAAAACTCTAGCAGAATGTACCCGGTTCATTATATTTCTGTAACAACTTTATTGTACAATACCTACATTCTTTGCAAATAAATAATTTGATTTGATTTTGATTTGATTTGTATAAGGAATTTTATGCGACCAGTGCCTTCAGAGACAAAGTCGTGAAAGCTCGTCGTCATGGACGACGACGAATTGATTGCTATTGCACTTTTACTGGTGCTTCATAAGAAGAAGAGGAATCGTCGTTACTGGGTACACCCGTTAAATACTCAAAGATTAACAGAAAGCCAATTCTACATCAAAAGAGCAAAACATTGTTAATATTCCATAAACATGGATATTTTTCTACAGACAATATTAAATTTTCGGCCAAGTACTAGCACGAGCACGATACACGTCCACTTGCAACAACGCTAACGCGAGTCTGAAATCTGAATGGAAATTTCCGTTCGTGTGCGGCGGCTGAGCCAAAATGCTGCGTTCGGGATGACGTCATTAGGTTTTTTTCCGTTCTAACAACCCGAACGCATGGGGAAAATTTCGAAACGGATATTAGGTTTTTTTCCGTTCAGAAAAAATAAGTACGTGTAGGCGTGTTTGAACATTTTGTATGAAAGAAGAGCATTCAGGTTTCCGAATCTGCATTCCTGATTAGGAAACCTAATCAGGAAATCGTGCGTGTGCGGTCAGCCTTAGACAAAAAAATACATCAATTTACGTCAGTCGCTGACTAATTTGACAGGATTAAACTAATATTTATCTTCTGTCCTTTTCTTAATGAAATAGAAATAAAAAGATGCACTGAACTTAAATTTAGTTGAGTTTGTGAACAAGAGAATCGGCGCCAATGTCAGTTTGAAATAAAAAATAAAAGTATTTTTTTTTTACTGTGGCTGGGGCGGCGCCAGCGCCAGCTGCCCGTAGCAGCCGCCGTACTGCCGTAGACAAATCATCTCATCCCATAGAGAACAAATAAATTGTCTCATCCTATGCTCCCGTATTATTATTATACTCTATACTCTTTGATCCTATGGTATTCTGTGGCGGCGCGGCGGTTAATGACGTTGACGTTTAGGGCGTGTTGATATTTAATTTTTGATTATTTTGTTTTTGATAAATAATAAAAATGGTTAAATCTAAAACAGGATTATTTGCGCTTGGATTCTTTGTGTTTGCATCTTTATTCATAATAATTGCCTTCGTAAGTCCGTATTGGCTGGTTACAGACGGAAAACTAAGGAACCCAAAGTTTATAAAAATTGGTAAGATGCATCAATTTCCCATATTTATATCGTTCGTAGAAAGTCTTTATGAATACCTAGTAATGCAGTTGTTTATATTTGTAACTAGCTGTTGCTCGCGACTTTAATTCATAAATATTCGCCGCGGGCGTGTCCACGACTTCTTACCAAAGTTTCTTTGATAACGGATGAATAGTACGGGAACGAAGGAAACACAAATATACATTCATTTAAGAAATAAAGGTATGGCGTTATTCTAATGAATCTGAAGCATCTTGTCTAAATTTGCAGGCTTGTGGGAGGTGTGCTTCAATGGATTTGAAGAAATCCATCATTGGTACGACACGGTGTTCACTGGATGCTGGTGGATATTTGAAGAGGAATATTACATAATTCATGACATACTACTACCTGGTTTCTTCATAGCAACACAATTCTTTTTCACTATAGCCATGTGCTGTGTTATATTATCAATGTTTTTGTCTTACCTTTATATGAAGAAAGATGAAGATGACGACAGTTACCTAACACTTCTGGTAACTGTTGGAACAGTGCTTGTTATTGGAGGTTTGTTATAGTTTTTACCTATCCTATTAATTGTCAAACTACAGCAAAAGATATCAATAAATTGTCTTCCACATGAATTTATTGCTCTTAGAGTTGAACTGCTTTGCCACAGTATGTATAAAGGACACCTCTTATCTAATTATGAGAATACATACATACATAATTAGCCTATAACATTCCCACTGCTGGGATACAGGCTTCCTCTGTGAAAGGGAATGGGCTGTCATCTGCCATGCGGGCCCAGTGCGGGTTGGTAGATGTCACATGTCTTCCAATTTTTGGTCCTAAGTGTATGGTGGAAAACACTGTGAGGAAACTGTCATGACGGTTTCCTCACAGTGTTTTCCTTCACCGTTTTTGAGAGCAATGCTGATGAAATAAGTCACACAGTCAAGGGTTCGAACCCAGGCAGACACTTTACTTTGTGAATACTTTTATAATATTCTGCTATAATATAAGCTTATTTTCAGGATTCTCTGGCATCATATCTGTGGTGACATTTGGTGCTAGAGGCGATGGTAGAGACTGGATGCCCAATTGGGAACACAATGATCTGGGCTGGGCATATGCTCTTGGTGTCATAGGAGTTATCTTACTATTCCCTGCTGGCATTCTATTCTTGGTAGAAGCAAGAGTACAAAAGTATAAGAGACTTCATGAGATGCAGAGCAGGGAGCCATCATCTTATACTATGCATGAAAGGAAGGTTGGCTATACAGGAGGGCATACTGACATATAGACAAATATTTTTAAGTACTTTTTATTGTAATGACTCCGGTCTTTCTGATCTTTAACAGTTTTGTTGAACAATGTGGTTTTGTAACTTAAGTTATCTAGATTTAACAACAAACAAATAACATAAGTAACACATTATTTGTGGATTTGTACTATAAACATGGCCTTAGCAATATAATTGACTGTATCTGTGTAGTCCGTCCAAATATACACTCATTATATTCTTTTAATACTTTAGGAATAAGAAGTTTAGACTGACTGAGTACTATTTCTTTACATGTAAAATTTAATTATATCTGTTAATTTTTTTAGTTGCTGTGTTCCAATAGAATTATGCATATTTTTAACAAACTGGAAATTGTGATCTGATATAATTTCTAAAAGATTTCTTAAAAAAAATTGTGGTTTTAGGTATTATGTTTAGATGCAGAAACCACAAATTTAAATATTCTTTGCTGATAATATAACAATATATGTATTTTGACTCTGGAAAAACTGTGAAATCATATACTTATAATAATTATGCAGCTAACATTCAGGGGTTTTATGACCTGTAATGTATTTATTTATTTATATATAAATGTCATGTACAATAGTGTTAGTGGTAAACAAACATAATGGCACAATTATATATATTTCAAAATTTTATACATAAAATAATAGGTACACCAAGAAAATTGTATTAAAAATATTATAATATGTAATTAATTGTGAATGCATTAGTAGAGAATGAATGTTTCTATTATATTAGTATATGTAAGTACCAGCTGGTATTATAGATTTATTTTATGTATACTGAAAAGATGTGCTTTTCTCATCCTAGGTTGGGGGTAGACAAGCATAACTAATGTTAAAGATTATAGCATATCTTATAACTATCATTATATTATAGCAATCAGCATGATTTCATACATTATTGTGGTTTGCGCCATCCCCAACCTCTGACTATGAAGGCTCATTATATAAGTGAATCCCATACTATAATGTCCAGTAAATACATGATCAGTATTGAAAATAATCAATTTGAATGGAATGTACATGGCTTGTAAGGGTTAGAATAATGAATTATGAACCATTTTTATGTTAACAATTTAAGATTGTGTGCCTTCATTAAAATAAATAATTTCAATACTTTTTATTATCATTTTATAAGCTCGTACTTCGCGTTTTTAAACAAAGAAGAATTAATTTTATCTAAATTCGAAGGTACGGTGTTTCTGCACAGAAGCGACATCTTAGCTGCTTCGAAGCCTACGAACATGCACTGCGCTTCCTGAAGTCCAGAGAGCATACCATGAATGAAGCCACTCGCAAAACAATCTCCTGCTCCTGACACATTCTCGATCTTACCAATAGGTTCGGTTGGATAGAATCTTGCTATATCTTTTTCTCCCTTGTTTTTGAGAGTTAGAACTCCTTTGGAACCCATTGTAATAATCATGAATTGTATAACGTGTGATACAACTGGATATAGTTTTGCAATTTCTGTAAATTCACATTGACTGTCGACATGCGTTTTTTGGGATGGTTCAAGCACTTGTGCCATTGCTCGTAATTCAGATAGATTCGGTGAAGCGAATGATATAGTGTATTTATCACGAACAATTTTCCCAGCTTTTCTTCTATCTGTCGGTTCGAAAAACACTGAAACAAGCAAAAGAACAATGGATTTATAGTAAATGTCGATGGTCCATTGGTAGGTATTGTATGTACCTACAGCATAGGTTAAAGGCTACAGTAGCAGTGATATAATAGAATGGGCCCTGGGCCACATGGATATGTCCAACGAACTATCGTTCTACACTTTCAATTTGCTACACCCACTAATAAAATAAAATAGTAGATTTTTCTCTTCTATGGGCTCGAAGTATACAGCAAGTAGTCAGCAAGTAAGGTACAGTCAACGTCAAAAGTCAGTTAATACTTATTTTTTTAAAATATTAACTAGCGAACCAAATAAAACGTTACCGTCACATCATCGCATGTTTTCTTCGAAGTCATAGGCAGAGGTGACGCTAAGTAGGTACACCCACATGTCGCCAGTTTTAAGTCCACCCTATTGAGAAAGTATAAAGCTACTTAAATATAAAAGCTTGTAATAATTAAAATAGGAACAAAGTAGGTAAAATTAGAAGAATATTAACTCTTGGCTTACATATTTAGAAAATGCTAAATTAAATGTATCAAACTATGTCAATTTTTTTTGTAAATAAGTTCCTACACAATGTTATTGTTAGACTTTGTAGCTGACCGTTGACTGCCCTCCGTGACCTCCGTCAACCTGCCGTCTCGGGTGACAAAAAGAAACCAGCCTGTTTTGACTAATTTCCCGAAGTCTTGTGTTTCCCGTTTTCTATAAGTCGTAAAAGTTGAAAGTGAGAAGTTTTTATCGTCAAGGGTCTGATCCTGTCGGCGCCCTTTTTAGGGTTCCGTAACCAAATGGCAAAACCCGACTTATAATTTCATTATGTCCGTCCACTAGCACTAGGTATATCGATGAAAATTGGAAAGGTGTAGTCTCTGTGCACCGCTAGTAATGGTGTAGTGAAATTACTAATAGCAGGATAAAAAAAAAATCACAAAGCGTGTTATTCACGCTGAGTCACGCTGTGATTTTTTTAGTAATTTTGAGTCGGCGCCAAACAATCAATAAACAAAGATCACTTAATTGTCTTAAATTTAAACGGCGCCGACTCAAAATAATAGGTATACTTAAATTAGTTTATGAACTTAGTTATTAAGGTTAAATGAAAAATGTTTATTATTTTTTGCTTTTCAGTTTTTTCGGCGGTTTAATTTTATTTGTAATTTTTTTAGCTATAATCTACTACCTAATTGTTTGCTAAAGGGCAGGCATATGTGGCACTGAGAAGAGTAATAATACAAAACTCAGTATTCAAATCTGTGAATGGAAAAATAAATCACCCCTATTTTCCCACCCTTAGGGTTGGATATTTTTTCCAAATTTATATGGGACCAACTTTGGGGTATACCCTTTTCAATAAAAAAAGAATTATCAAAATCGGACTACCCTGTAAAAAGTTACCCACAAAAACATTGGCTTGGCCATTTCGCTACATTCACATGAGCGTAAGGTGAAAAACTGTTATACAATGGTTCTTGTAGTAACGAAACGGCCAAGCCATATTTATTTTGACTAAGGTGTAGAGTTTGCGAAGTTAGGGCGTGTAGACTTAGAAGCTTGGCTCTAAATGAGATCTGATTACTTTTTGACAGTGCGAGCTACATGGTCTCGTATTGTCAACATTTAACATGAAATGTTTTTATGGGATTTCATTTCTTTTTGTAAGTTGCTTATGGTTTACTAAAAATCTTGAAATAGATATCTTATTATTTATAACAAGGACCCCCTATATAAATTTTCAGACCTCTAGCATCAAAATTTACGGAAGTCTCATACAAACGGTCACCCCCTAGTTTAAGGGGTTGGGGGGGTAAAAGTTTTAAGATTTTTTTGTTGTTTGTGTACTATTACTAGCTTACATACCAAATTTCAGCTTTCTAGGACTTCAGGAAGAACCTTAAGAATATTGATAATCATCAGTGAGTCAGTGACGAAATCGGGGTATTTTAGATAAGTATAACCACTCTGACGTCCGTGGATAGTACGGTATCCAAGAAAAAAGTAGCGTCATACGCCCATGGATACTATAGTATCCAAAGCGACGAGTTGTGTTTAACGCCCTCTAGTTTAAAATACGGTCTTGCTTGGTGAGTTTTGACAGATTATCTATACAGTTGAATAAATAGTTCGACGAAAAAAATAGAGATGGCAGTGTAATAAGCTTTGACAAACAAAATATAATTTTTTAAGTTCAGTTGACTCGTTTGACGCGCGTGTTGTGAAGTGTTTTTGTGAGTGCCAACAATTATGTCGTAAGTACTACAGTTTTGTTTTATTTATCTTGCAAGTGTTATACATCAAAATAAACTAGAAGATTTGTGCTTTACGATGATGTATAAATATCACAGTTTTAGATGATAAATCTAGTCTACTTTTAACTTCAAACGATTGTTGTTTCGAAAAAAATGGCCGGTCGTATGGTGTCGGCCACTTTTAGTTTTGTTTATACATATTTTACATACTTTGCATTACAATAGTATATAAAATATCGAAATACATTTCGTAATAAGCAAAATAATACATTTTTCAAAGAGAAATATACTAAATTCACTGAAGATTCCATAATAATGTCAATGTGTTCCTCAGGTTTTTTGATGTGGACTGTTTGGTATCCACGGACGTTACATGAAACGTGATAAATAAGGTTCGCTATACACGGCAAAATATGTTTGCATTATTTTTGTTTTGCTAGTGGTGGTATAATATTTTGCTTGAGATGATACTAATATTTAATATAAAATGCACTTTTGGGTTTTGTACTAATATTCATCATTTATTTTTCGTTTGGTTTCCGTAGGATATGTATAATGTTCTAATGGTTTTTTTTTTTTTTGAAACATTAATTACATGTTTGTTCGTGTTGATTAATTTCCGCTAAATGTAAAAAAATGCACTTGTGGATTTGACTACCTTTCTTTTTTACTGTTGCCCTTGCACGTGTTGCATGGTCGCATATATTTTAATGCTTCGCCAAATTTTATTTTATTCTTTTAACAATACTAATGTTTTAAATTATTCATGCAGATCACCAAATGAAAGCTTTTATGTTGAGGGAAATGGGGGAACTAGGGGACGTGGGGGAACAGGGGACGTGGGGGAAACAGGGGACGTGGGGGTCATAAAATTATTTAAAATATTTTATTAAAATTACATCGTGTGTGGGAAACCTTAGACGGGCGGCCATATTGCTATTATTTCGCCTTCTCGGACGAGTCAAGGGCGCTCGGGACATCGCGGTAAAATTACGAGGAGTAGTGTTTTGTTTTGATTTAATTAAAATACTTAGAGTTAACCGAATGTAATCGTATATACATCAGAAGAAAGGGTAATAAGTCTAGTTTGTTGTAAAAATATTTTATTGATAAAATATGCAATAGTTGTGCCTTATATTCTAAAAAGGTAGAAATAATTGTGTATTTTTTTTCTGAATTACATGTTTAACCCGGTTTTTTGTATCAAAGATTATAACTTACGATTTAAAAAAATCGTTAAGATTGATCAGTATTCTTCAATCTTTTTTTTGGTATTTTTTTCTTTATTCTAGCCATTACGGTTCAGTAGCTATATAGGTTTTTTGTTACGACGAACTTGCGAGTCGCGCGCGGTTCGGACGCCGCGCGCAGCTGGACGTTAGAGAGATAAACGGTCGCGCGGCCCGGACGTTAGAGTGGATAAGAGCTATGCAATTGAAACTTTACCGTCTTATTTCAAAACACGATCTAAATATAGGTTTAATAAGTCAACCACTGACATCATATCCCGAAAATTTTGTTTATCTGGTATAATCCAAACCCAAGTTATGAAGGTTCAAAAATACGACAAAGTGCTTCGAGAAAAGGTAGGTAGTGCCCTTGCGCTTTGCTTGGCTCGTCTTGGCGGGGGCACTCCCGTGCCCCCAGATGCGCAACTCAGCATTCAAATCTGTGAGTGAAAAATTAAATCACCCCTATTTTCCCACCCTTAGGGTTGGATATTTTTATATTTGTTTGATATATCGCGCGTTGCGAAAGGGGGCTAGACGGAAAAAAATTAAGACCAAAAGTTGGAACGACACTTTTTGCTATAGTTGTAAGCCGTGCGGCGTGCGCGTGTTTCTCTGTCTGTCTCTCTCTTGTGTGTGTCTTATAGAAAGGAAGCCAGTTATACTTCGTTCCATCCGGGTGTCCCTTGACACCTCTCAAGTTTTTTATTTTTATGGGATCAACTTTGGGGTATACTCTTTCCAATAAAAAAATAATTATCAAAATCGGACTACTCTGTAAAAAGTTATGCGTGGTCATAAATTAAAAAAAAAAAAAATAAGCGTCGAATTGAGAACCTCCTCCTTTTTTTTCGTCGGTTAAAAATCGCCTAGGTATCTGTCAATGTCCTCATATTCGCACTCGCACAAGAAAATAAATGAAGTAAGTAAGTAGCGTTGTCGGTTGCTTAGTAATCTGTGGTAGGTCCGTTGTTGCGCGAACTGGAACTACCTGTTACTACCTAACTTAACTGACAACTGTGACAAGCAAGTTGTTGGGCGTTGATCAAATGATCAGTAATCTTGAGTTATTTTGTTATTGTTTATACTAAAAGTTTTGAATGATAACATTTATTCATATAAACTCTACGTACATGTGGTGGATTTTGACAAAGTTACAAGTTTGATACAATATTTCAGGAATACTAGAACATTGGTGAGTCAACTTTTGTTACCAAAGAACTTCAGATTCTCTCACACTATGAATTGAATACTCTGCAGTTATATATGCCTAACTTTTATAATTTATTTATTATATTATTATTCAATGACTTATTTTGGGTTCATAAACTATTTAATGTATCTAAATTGTAGTTTTGTTTATTTTAAAGTCATCATTTCATTAATAATTCTTTGAATGAAACTGATTTCTATGTCAAAATATTGCATCTAACTCTGTCGACAGTTATGTTGAATGATCATTAGATGCATTTATGTATAAAAAAGTTCGAAATAAAAGTTTTTGTTGGTTTTATCAAACTAGCATCCTGTGTTTCCTCTGTATTCAGTTTACCGACAATATTGTTCTTGGCTTACCCACTCTAAACTAAAGGCAAACTCAAGAATGTGCCATCAGAAAGTCGATAACTTCGCAAATTGCAGTCAAATATGAATTTAAAAAATTATATTGTTTCATAGCACACATAAATATGGATTATTTAATTGTGCTATGGAACAATTGATTTGTAATAATAACACTGAATTTGGTATTTCAAGTTTTAAGCACAAATAGGTATTTTGAGAGTAATCAAATCTTTGCTTTACACCTAAATATAAATATTTTTTATTGCAATTCATAATCATTTAGTGCGCTGCAGAGCAGTTATTTCAGTAATATTGACAAATTAATCGAAACAGCAAAATATTTAACCTCTATTTATGTTTTTTTTTAATGAATATAACTCGGCTGCCACAGTATTTATTATTAATTATTATTGCTGGTTCTACTTGTTTTTTGTGCCCAAGTCCTAATGACACATCACACATCCACTTGATTTTTTTTAACCACATACCCGAGTTGGTTAATGTTGCTGTAACAGTCAAGTACCCATTTATCATTTTAAATATCATACTTAATCTTAATAGTTGTGATATTTTTTTTAAGTAAAGATAGAATACTTACTCGTTAACTCGTATTTACATACACCATATTCATAGGACACAACAATAAAATTTTACAAAAGGGGAAAAGCGAAAAGTGAGCAGCTCACTGTGAGCAGTTTTAGCTCAATCAGAAATTTCTGCCAGACAGTTATTATGAATACATTGTGGAGTGGAGGCAGGTAAAGTAACAAATACAAACATCTTTATAAAGATATAAAAAGCACAAAGGTACTTTTATCATCAGTCCTGCTAAATCATCCTTTTTTATTAAAAAAAAGATTTGTACTCTAAATAACGTAATAAGTACTTATATACTTAGTTTTCTTTTTTCAAATCAAAATTATATCATTTTTCAAGTACCTATAATATTTCAAGTTTGAAGTTCACTGCTACCTACCTACCATGTTACCAAAAGCAAAATTCTACAGGAAAAAAAAAATAGTTTTGCATATTTTATGAGTTCCCACAGTTCAAATGCGTGTGAACATTTTGGCATTGTGTTTCTGGGTGAATGTTATGCTGTGTATTACACACACTGCCTTCATTGACTGTATTGCGAAACTCTTACGGAGGTACTTAGCTTTGCTATTCATCTCAGGTGTATGACCTTGTGTTTGGTGTTAAGTGACATGTACTTATAAAGTTCTTACAAATTGCTCTGACATTGGGCTTTACTGATTAACAAGAGTATGAACTGTAACAACTTTATGCATGAGCTTTATTGTTTTGTTAGACTGTTTAAACATAGATATAGCAATAGACTGATTGAAAAATGGCTAGGAGCTGATTCATATTGTTTATTTCACAGACCTCCTTTTTAAGGGTGATGGTTTAGTTGCAGTTGTCAAGTTTTAAAACAGTTATTTAAAATGGCAACCATTTAATTTGATGTTAAGTAATTAACTATACAATAAAAAGTTCTAATAACTGTTCAAGCATAGGATTTTGATTTGAAATATCCATCCATTTGTGCTATCTCCCATAAACTCACCCTACTAATATAAAAAATAACTGCCTTGTTTGTCTAGTGGTAACAAGCGCAAATGCGGAGCTTGGGGTCTTGTGGATTCGATTCCTGGGTCAGGCTAAGTCGATCAGGGGGTTTACCACCAGAACTTATAGCAGGGCAGAAGTTTAACTGAACTGGTTTTTTGTACTATGACTAAGTACAAAAAAGCAGTGCAGTTCAACTTCTAGTAGTAATCTAAAGTCTGGATTTGTACCCTGTTATGGCAATCCTGGTACCCTATTGAAGGACTTAAAAGACGAAATGTGTGTGAAAGGGAATATTCGTTACGACAATACACCTCTGCCTACATCTTCGCGCTAGTTATGTCAAAAGTTTTTATTTCTCTGCTCTTTGATGCTCTGATGGCTGCATATATTGGGTCCCATAACGATGAATTATTTTCGAAAAAATGCATCCAGTACGAAGTAGGGCGTGAGCGTGGCCCTAGCAACTCAGTTGTTCTGTCCTCAAATTCTGAAAACCATTTCTAAGTATTTCTCAATAGCTTCATAGAATCATCATGAACAGCAAAATCGAAACAAGGCATTTTCTGATTCACTGTTCTGAATGTGTGTGCCATGTTTAGCGTCCACAAAGCGTCTTGCTAAACAAAGGCGTTCGACCGGCAGCCACTAATTAACCCTGTTCTTGCTCCTTGCGACCGCTATTATGCGCAGAGTTGGCTGATAAGTCCCACTACTCTGACTACTCGCATTTTTCCGTCTTCCGATGATTGAGCGATTAAGAATAGAAAAGGGACTGTTGTATCCTGTGTTGTATGCTTGTCACATGCGAGGATGATAGACTTCACGCGTGGTTTTCCTACGGTTGATTGGACGTAGACTAAGATAAGAAGTTTTGCGCCGAACAGCATCCGATTTGAAAGTAACCCTCGCGTGCGTGGCGTGAAAAGATAACAGACATGTCTGTCTGTTTCTTTGTTATATCTTTTCACGCCATTATACAGGTAGGTAGCCTGGGGCCTGGAGGACATAGGCTACTTTTAATCCTGGATATTATACAGGGTGGTAGAGACAGCGACGCACAAACTGTAACCATGAATTCAGCACATGATTCTAGAACCCCTAAAGTAGAATTTTTTTCTTAGTAATCAAAAGTAAAATCAGCTGCTTCGTAAAGTAGTAACTATTTTTCGTCGGTTATTATCATATGGGTTCACTTAATCATGTAAGTACTGAATCTATAGTAACAGATCGCGCGTCGATGACCCTGCCATCCTATACTTATATTCAAAAAGTATACGCATACGAAATCGAAACAGCTCAACAGCTAGTCATGTAATAACCGACAACATCATCATCTGCCTAGCCTTTTCCCAACTATGTTGGGGTCGGTTTCCAGTCTAACCGGATGCAGTAATAACGGACAACATCCGTTTGGTAATTAGTTGCAAAGTTGAATCACACAAGATCACGTGTTGCTCTTACGATAAAACAGTCATCTCTGTGAGATGACTGAGTTGAGAAAAGGACATTTTATGGCTTCAGCACCTACGCCTATATTTTAATTCAGTATACGAGGGCGACACTGAAAGTTTTTAGAACTGACCACTTGTAAACGAAAAAAATAAGTTCAAATTTTTTAAATGGAACTCTGCCAATATTTTTGTGTATGTATTTTATTAATTTATCATTTGTTTACGATTTGGCGGCAAATTGAAAATCTCTGCGTCACGTCAGCATGAATTTAACGCGAGAAACTTTTCGTAAGTATGTACAAAGATTTTTTATGACTTTCGATGTCATTTAAGTCAACAAGAAAGTTACGATAGACTTCGATTGGCCTTTTACGATGAAGCCCCATCTCGTGCCACTGTTTACAACTGGTTTAATCACTTTAAACGTGGTCGCAGTAATCTCACCGATGATCTGCGTGAGGGACGGCTTTCTACGGCGACGGATGAAGATAACATCAGTATTGTGCGGCGTATGATAGAGACTGACAAATCACAAAAGACTGATTTATCAGCAGATTCGGACAAGCTTAGGCATCGGTATGAGTCAAGTGCACAAAATCTTTCATGAACATTTAGCGGTCAGAAAGCTTTGTGCCCGGTGGATACCTCATAATTTGACAGAGACCCAAAAGCTCCGTCGTGTTGCTTGGTGTCCTGAAATGGTTCAAAGATTTAACGGAGGTGACTTATATGCTGTGTTCGACATACTTACGGGTGACGAAAGCTCGATTTATTGTTATGATCCTGAAACTAAGAGACAGTCTGCTGTCTGGGTGTTTCCTTCCGAGGAGTTGCCAACTAAAGTGAAGAGAGGTCGAAGCATGGGAAAATATATGGTGGCCTAGTTCTTCGGAAAGACAGATCATTACGACAGATCATTGCTTTAGAGGATCGAAAACAGTTACTGCAGAGTGGTACACTAACAATTGTTTGCCACTTGTCTTGGAAAAAGTTCGTGAGAAACGACCTCGCAGTTGGATCCTCCTTCACCACGACAACGCCTCGTCGCACACCGCCAAGCAAACAATCGACTACTTGGCGATGTCAGACGTGGAATTACTGTGTCACCCGCCTTATAGCCCCGACCTCGCACCTTGCGATTTTTATTATTTCCGAAAATAAAAGAAAAACTTCGAGGATAACGTTTTATGGACACCGAGGAAGCAGTGGCTGCGTTTCAAAATGTCGTCGAAGAGACCCCTAAGGACTAGTGGGCAAAGTGCTTTTCTCAGTGGTTCCATCGGATGCAGCGATGTATTGATGTAAATGGACACTATTTTGAAAAGATATAATAAAACTAATAACTTGCTAGTTTGTTCAGTTTTTGATTGTCTAAGAACTTTACAGACTAGATAATATGACTCCGTTATTTACGCAAACAATTTTCATATTAGCGCGCTCGCACACGGCATACTTCTTGTAGATCCTACCTATCTACTTCTTGTAGATACGACCTACAAACGGACAGATTTTTTTTTGTATGATCTGCTTGAAGTTTGCGTTGATACATTTGATCTCTACTGTTTCATTTAGCTCCTACACGAAATCGACTACAGACTGTATATCATCAGACTCATCAGCGACATAGAATCAGTTCGCATAAGCGAACAGTTGTCAAAAAGGTGGTGACTCATCAACGACATCCGAGCTGCCTGCTAGCCTGCTATCCGAGAATTATAAGTCTCTTTGCAATGAGGGGCGAGCCTATTAACCCATTTATCGGCCTTAATTCGAGCCAAACAGGCAGGCTTATTGGTGCAGTGGCTGAGCGATTGGCTACTGCGCCACGGGAGCTTCGGGTTCGTGGCCTACGGATACTCTAGATGGTTTATCATAAGTGCATCACGAATAATGATGTGATTTCATGATTAAAGGTAAAGTTCGGTCTGTCCCATTTAAATAACCAAATCTGCTTTTTACAATCTCATGTCTTTTCGTTTTTTGTTCCAATCATTTTAGTAATTAGCAATTCTACCGAATCCTAAATGACAACCATCAATGAAAGGGATTTTTTAACTTGTTGCAGAGACAATGAAGAATAGAAGTTTGGCCGGTAATTGTGGCATTGGCGTGTTTGTCATTGCCCTTGTTACGGTGGCATTGGCATTCGGTACGCCCAGCTGGTTGGTCAGCGACTCCAGAATAAGAGGCGCAAAATTAGATAGGTAACTCAAACACGTAATTATTTATAATATTCTGAGATTTCTGTACCTTTGTGTTACATTTATGTAAGATCCAAATGTCATTAATTTAACACGCAGTTGGATACTTACCTATAATCATTTTCCTACTTCTTGTACCCACTTGTTCTTAATAACGGCTGGTATATAAGTATTTCTTATGTTTTTAGATTAGGGTTATGGAGTCATTGCTTCAGATCTCTGCCAGACCCCCTGGATCAGTATCAAAGGCGGTTCTTCGTTGGATGTCGTTGGGTGTACGACCCTTTCACGACCGGATACGATAAGATCCGTGGATATCTACTACCTGGTTTGTTTCCTTGCATTGTTTTTAGTTAGTTATTATAGTTCTAGCTAAAATCTAGGGAGTTACTTAATCTGGCCCCTTTATGTTTTATGTGGCAAAGACGCCACTGTGCGCGATTTGGTGTGGCAACCTACTGGACCCAATTTAATTAACACAAAATATGCACATTTACCATCTACTCGAAAAGAAGATGTTATTATCTAATATTAGCAAATATGATGAAATGAAATATGCGGCGTTTATCGTCAGAAAATGTATACAATAAGTCTGAAAGTCTAGATAAATCTCTAAAACTTCAGCTATCATTCTTAAACATTGAATGATGTCCCGCGCCGATGACCAACATGAAACAAAAAATTGAAATCTTGCTATTCTGTTCTGTAACCTTAAACATGGATTTAAAAAAACTTATTCTTAATAACCGTTTTTTTGCAGGTTTCATGATAGCAACACAGTTTTTCTTTACATTGTGCTTGCTGGGTGTTTTGATCTCTACAATATTGGTGTTGATGTTCTTCCTATGCTGGGGACCTGAACAACGCAGATATGTGATGCTGATCAAAAGTATTGGATTTATTATGCTAGGATCAGGTGAGATGAACTGCTTAGATTACATGCAGGCAACTCGAAATAACATAATAGTTTTTGTTTGTTTTTCATTTTATTCTAGGTATTTGTGGAGTAATTGCTGTTATAGTTTTTGCCTCTTTGGGAAACACAGACGGTTGGATGCCAGACCATCCTAACAATTACTTAGGTGAGCAATTACTTTATGATTTATAACTACTATAAAATTCGTTTTTGCGTTACCATTGGTACTTAATAACTTTATATTTTTTTCGCAGGTTGGTCATTCGGTTTGGGTGTCGTGGGTTCCGTAGCATGCTTAGTGACCGCTGCCCTCTTTTTGACAGAGTCTAACATCCAAGCAAAGAAGCGTAATAAGATAAAAGAATCTCAAGCTCGATTTGAATTGGAGTATGAAACAAAAGCATAACATTAAACATGACAATTCATTAGAGTTAATTAAATATTAAGTTTAAGATCTTATGAATCAGTTCCGTCCAAAAGAATCTGCACAAATTCCAGTATTTGAATGAATACATTTTATTACCAGTGCCTACACACATTTTTATGTATTTATTTTTACATAATATACTATGTATACTTAGGTATGTTGTAGTTTATTGTCTAGTTGAGTTTTACATGTTTTGTAAGTTTTACCAAATAATGTGGATAACACTGTCGATTGGAGTGATTGAAATTAAACATGATTTGTGTTGGACTCAACATTTGAGTGAGTGCCAGATGTTATAATGAAACTGACTACCTCCACTATTTTACGTTGCCGAAAATGTTGCGCTTTTAACTTTACTGTAAAGAATATTATTTAAGGCGGCCTCTACACCTACAATAAGTTTGAGTAATATGTATATTGCGAAATATGATTGACTCAGCCCTTTATTTTTACGCAGTAATATTGACGATCCATTTATGCTTCTATGTTTTCGCTGAGCAAGATTGCACAATACGTATCCTACACGGTTCAATGAAAATATTGTTCAATAAAATTGAAACTAGCTCAAAATTTTGTTCAATCAATCGCGCAATCCTCGATACTGACTAAAACATTGAGATAGTTATGTATCTACCTACTTACCCTAAACTGTCAAAAAAATTTCGCAATTCGTGTTAATGCACAATAATATTGTAGATGGAGTATGGAGTGGCCGTGTAAGTAATATGACACATTTTGTAACGACCGGCGCCCTAACTTTAGCTTTACTGTTTTTTTCGCCTTTTCTAAGCACCTTCAATGATTCTAACTTTAGATCGCTCTGGATTTTTATAAAAGATTTAATTAAGATAGAATAAACAGAATCGTTTTTATTAGTACCCTTGTTACTGTAAAAAGTAAGTAGGTATACTAACTGTTTAATAAGATGATTCTAAATGTGTGCCTTTTTGTTTGTGTGTGTTTTTTAAATATTTCCGCCGTAATTTCGATAGCAGCTTGGTTAAGAAATATATATTTTATTATTTAATTACCTATTTGATATTATTTGATTGAAAAGACAAGATTTATCAACAATGTACCTTTCTTAGACCGTCCAATTTATACTTTTTATCGTTTATTTAAAAAAATAGTCGGTAAGAATAAAATTAGTGTAAGATTTATGTAACTTTTCCTATGTTTGGATGAACATTAACTGCCTTATAATAATAAAATGTTTATTTTAATACTTGCTTTATTTTAATTATTTGCCTGTGTAAGTAGCATAGAATGATAACTTAATGAAAGGAGGCTATCATTCTGTGCTACTATGGGACACGTTTTCGAGTCTGGTGGGTCTGATGAAATGACTCCTCAACCATATCACTTCACCTTGAGTCTTGACAAATCAACTTATTCCCCAGCAACATGAAGGGAGGATCGAGTAGGCGCTCTCCAAGGTTATATCTTAGCCCTGTCCTACGATGATCACATCGTAATACTGAGATTAAGTTGAAATATTAGCCCTGCATTAAAGTGTACATCATTATGTGGTCCACAAAACATTCATTGGGCTCAGATGTGCTCAGAGTCAGCATTTTACCATCTACTATTGCCCAGGGCAAGCTCGAAAGTCAGGATCAGGCTCTGTGTATGCCCCTTTGCATACGTACGACATCACACAGACGAAAAGCCAACTGCCAAAACTGGTGTCTTTTTCTCGGAGGGCATTGACGAAATTTATTTTCATGTAAGTAGTATTTAGCGTTTGACGCTAAAACGCTAAATACTACACTAAAGGCTACCATGAAAAAAAAAAACCACTTTGGTACGTACATTTTAGTTTTTAATAATTTCTAGACGACTAGCGTTATGTCATTTTCTAAAGGAACGTAATCACTAATGTCATTAGTGTCAAATTTTGTTAGCAGTTGAAGACGCTTGTTTTCATTTAATTTATTACTGTAAACTTGCTCTCCAAAGTGCTGTTTTAAAAATAATCCGCTATTATTGATAAAATATAACCGAAAATATGACGGCCGCCGATAATGAGTATCCGAAGGCATCAAGTAAGTAATTTAGTTTGGGCACGCCCTTTTATTCTTCAATGAGTACGTGTATTTGATTTATTCCAGTACTGTTAGAAGACTATCATGTGACAATAATAGATCGGCAGTTCTGAAATAATGATCGATGGTAAAACTTATTTACAGATGCCACACTCATCGGAGCCAGTATAACGTATATTGCTGGCCTATTTCTCCTCCTGTCTTTTGCCGGCCCGTACTGGATTGAGTCGTATCCTGAGATGTTTTCAAGCTTCAAACACATGGGCTTATGGGAATATTGTTTTGACCGTTTTCGATTCCCATCCTATCAGTTTGATAAACTGTTTCATGGGTGCCACTACATCTTTAGTCAGGTAAAATCAATTACCTTTGTTATAATTACTGATTGTCACTGTACTATGACAGGTGGATTGAAATAAATTAATTGATAAATGTGTGCCTAAATAGCTTTATGTGAATAGTGATATGTGCTGTGTAATTTCAAAAGCTTTAATGAGAATGTGCTACGTGGCCTGCAATATTAAAATTTTCTAAGTTTTTTGCAACTTACAGGTCAACATCAGGGTGTATGTTGATTAAAATATCCTTCGCAACTGTAACATATAAGACTTTACCGAATTTTAATAATTAAAACCCTCTAAGTTTATTTCCTGATATTTCACCGACCTGCAAATTGCAAATATAATGTAAGAAAATTTGGATTTCACAGGCTAACCTTGCGCTTTCCCCATAACCCCAAAACAGATAACACTATAACATATGGAGGAACATGCAGGAATTTACAATACTTTTTTTTTCTAGGAGTTCTATATGATCCGAGAATGGCTGCTGCCTGGGTGGCTGATGGCAGTGCAGTCATTTGTTACATTGGCTTTGATATTGTCATTGACTTCTCAAGTGTTGCTGGCTTGTGTCATAGTGCGATGGCCACTGCGCCCCGTCTTGCGATATGAATGGATCTTTGTCACTTGTGCTTTTATCATGGTGGCTATCTCAAGTAAGTTTTAAACAAATATGATTTGTCATTGTATCTATTAAGTTCTAAACTGCCCAGTGGTTTCCACGTACAGGGCAAAGTACTTTGGTACCAGATACCTTCAGTGAGATTGTCAGTAACATGAAGTCGTTGATTGGTCTTCCTTGAGGAGCTGGGGTGGGTAGAATAATCAATTTTCCACCTGAATGCAAAATACACGCATTGACGTGGAGTTGCGGACACACGCCCATATTACCTAAGCTACTAAATAAAATCAGTAATATCTATAAATCTGTTTATTCTTTGCTTGCAGGTGTGTTTTTGTTCTTAGCAGTAGCTATATTTGGTGGGAACTGTTATCGCCGTGATTGGCTGTTATATCCCTCATTCAATGTGCTGTCATGGTCTTATGCTTTTGCAGTGGTTGCGTTTTTGTTGTTTGGTAAGTATGTGTTACTAATTAAATTGCAATTTAAGGGAGAAAAACCCCCTCAGACATGTTTTAAACTCTACAATATGTAACAAAAACCCTGTTGTTCCTTGTAGGAGCGTATATATATACCTATGGGCTTACCATTAATGAAGATATAATTTAAAAAAAAACAAGTGGTGGCCGAACATTGTCCATCATCACATAGTTTTTAAATTCGATACATTGTTACAAAATGTTTTTAACATCTGAACTTACAAGTACTAATCGATCTAGCCTACGGTCGTTAAAAATAAGCCGCCGCGACTCAAAGGAGCCGCGCCGCCGGCGGCTTCTTTGACTCGCGGTAGCTAGACAGTTTGGCGCCAAAAACACAAAGCAGGCCGCCTGCGCCGCCGCATTTGATGACACGTGCGTGGTGCACCCTTTGTACGACCGCCACTTGCCGATTCTTCCCCTCACTGCCCCTCAGTCGCCTGCGCAACTTACTTCCGGACGGATGTATCGTTAAATTCCGTTGACAACAAACCAAATTATTGTGATTTTGAGAGTGCGTGAATTCTGTGTGTGCGTTTTCTTCAAAATATTTTAATTTATGTTGATGTGCCTCGGAAGATGCGACTGCAATTAATAACGCAGATGCACGTAGGCTACCAAGAACGTACCAAGAACGTTTCGCAACTCCAAGGAACATAACATTGCCGTCGACGATGGCTTTCCAACGTCTTCACAAACGAACGTTCAACACCGGGTCTGTGCACGGTCGTCGAGACCAACATCATATTGACGCAGGAAGACGAGGACTCGAGACCATGAAATTAAGGAAGAAATCCTCGAGATGTTTGAAAAAGACCCTACGGAAGTACGCGTTCTGTGGGTAAATAAATTCGTTTTTAAAGTGTATTGTAATTATCAATCGTGCAAACTTGATAAGCCAACTTTTTGAAAAAGTCAAACTAACGTTCCCAAAGTGTTATCTTATCAGTTAAACAGCTGAGTGATGTGAACGTCACGTAACGAGTTCATGACCTTAGTGCAGAATGGTAGAGTGCGGCGCGGCAAGCGTCGACAAAGGAACAGCTGCGCGCCGGCGGCACCTTTGTTAAAAAGCAAGTTGCTACCTATTTCTCTTTGCAGAGGTAAGCAATCAGTGTTACTTTTCAAATATTAATTTAAAAATATTTATTTTGCTTTTTTTTTCTTGAATATTTTTTTAATTGACTTACGTAATTACCATCGGGTATCGATTCTGAAAACACCCCTACTTGGAACAACAGGGTTTTTGTTACATATGTATAATGGAGGCCTTTGTCCAGCAGATCTTATATGAACTTATTATGTGACTTATTATTATTAAATTCATCAGTCACTCAACTTCTATAAAAACATTAGTGCCTATGACAACGGCACAACCTCATTGGTCCTCCCCATAAAGTAAAAAAACAGAGGAGATTTATTTATTTATATATCTATTGCTTGCTGCACTTACAGTTTTAACTAAAGTGTGCAGCAAGCCAACAAAGAGAGATGGTGTAGTCGAATTTCCCCAGAGAATAGTGCATGACACTTTTCTGGGCTATGATCTACCCCGCTTGGCCAAGAAAACGCCGATTTAGGGTAACTTTAAACAATATTTTTTTTCATTTAATGTGTAGGATATAGACGGGGATAATGTTAAAATGTGTCCCGCGAAAAGTTCACCACCACATGTACATTTTTCTTTAACAAAACATCAAATGGGTGTGCCTGGGCGGTGGGCTGCAAGTCTCTAAAAAGCTGAGCAATCTGCTTTCGTAATTTACGTGTAGGAAAACGTAAGATATTTCCTGGCATGGCGTTGGATGCATTCGGCATATGCCTGGCCCTTTCTTTAAAAATAATGGAGCAAAACAAAGAAAATAATAAAATTGGCTGGAAACATGAACGTCGAGTGCAGATCCACTGACCGAAATCACGTCCACTTTGATGAAGGCTTACGCCATCTCCTCTAGTATATCTACTTCGTGGACCTCCAAGGGGACCGGAGGACCATGCGCAATTGAGAGTACATATGGTCTGCTTCAGATAGGTGTCAATAGGACAATGACAATGCCAAGCACAAAATGCAAGTCACAGGAAGTTCCATTTTTTAACAATAGGCAAGACTTAATATAATAGACAGAGATAAGATATTATGTTGTGTTTCTACACAGGAGCTGCAGCAATCCTGCTTTATTTGGAATCCCGTAAGCTTTATGAACTTCGTTTAGAAGCAAAGAACCTGGTAGGTCAAATGCAACATAGCCAGCCGGAGCATGCGCTGCACCACTTGCGCGATCAGCTGCAGCAACAACGTCAGTTGGGTTTTATTTAAAATATAGCCTATGTACTGTAACTTTAAACACGTGAATTTCAATAGATTTAACACGTAACCTAGAGCTTTTTTCGCCATTCTACGAGTAGTTATTATGAAAATTAATCCATACACAATCAATATTGTATTGTCGTGCTTTGCTAAAAGCATTCGGTGGAAAAATTCCACAGACAAAGATTTTTCTCCTGCACTTAATTCCAAAGTGTAAAATGATATTGATTGAATCTCAAGGAATCGATAATTTCGTTTTACTATGTCTTCAATTTCAATATGTTTAGTATCTAGATTTGTGTATTGTGTTGTTCTGATTAGGCTAATTGGTACCATTTAAAATTTTCGTATGTACTTATTGATGTATATTAGTTTATGTAACAGGCAGCTCCATGATTTGTGCCTTCCATTTCAAACATTACTTTTTTGCAATGATTTTTTAAAGAAATTAAGTAGGTATTTTGTATGTTATGTAAGTACCTAGATATAGGTACTCCATTATTATACAAATTGATTTATGAAAAAAAAGGTTGTGTTTATTGAACATCGTATTTGGCTGATCATAAGCAAAATTTGTCTGCAATTTTATTTTGTGTTTGAGTAAGTATTGTGTTATTCTTTCTAGCTGGTCAGTTAAATGAGTGTTTAGCATGGTCGAAAAAATATTACATATTTACTTAATTTAGTATTTAAAAAAGTAAATTAAGTGCACTTCCAAGTAAAATGTACAAGAATACATACTTACTTATTACATCTTAATTTTTTATGTAATAATTTTGTATTTTTTTTATAACTCTAGAGATAGTTTGTATATTATGTTTTAATTTACTTTCATCATTGTTTTGTGTTTATTTTAACAAAATAAATTTTATTATTAAGACTATGCATTCATATGACAAATTACTAAATAATTGTACCTAATGAAGTACCTTAGTGCCTTGAAGAAAGTAATCTCTTGTAACAATATGTTTGTATATTATTGTTAAAACCTATCCGTCCGAATAAAAATCTCATTAAAAAGCCATTCCAAGGATGAGCACTGATTGTACTGATAATTTTAAATATAATTATATTTTAGTGACAAAATATTGTTTTAAAACCCGTCCTTGAAGCTTCATAATCAGCCTATAATATTCCCACTGCTGGGACACAGGCCCCCCTTCTGTGAGAGGGAGTGGGCCTTAGTCCACCACGCGGGCCCAGTGCGGGTTGGTAGATGTCACATGTCTTAGAATTTTTGGTTCTGGGACATGCCGGTTTCCTCACAATGTTTTCGTTCACCGTTTTAAGAGCAGTGGTGATGAAATCAATTACCTACACAAAGTAAAGCGTCTGTCTGGGTTCAAACCTACGTACTCGTAACTCGCGGCCGTTACCACTGGCCCACCACTGCTCCTATTACATTACTAGCCAACAATGATGTGGCAGTCATTGCGCACACACACGCCTTCTAAAAAGGAAATTATTGACCCAAGAAGTGGTTATAGCTACCGGGAAAAACATCTGAATCAGATACCGGGAAATCTACTCCTTTGCTGGATGTCGATACTGGTAAGATTGCCAGGGTTTCTTGCTGCATGCTCAGACTTAACGAACCTTCCTACCACTTCCAAGCCATCGTAAAATCCATCCCAAAATTTTTGAAGACTGGGCTTGTCCGCTTTTTAAGAAAATTCGCTCAACTTACCAGGTTTTTGAAGTCGCTGGCACACCTTTAAGACGTAGTCAATTGTAGATTGAGGAAGGTTGCCGTCAAGAATGACTAATGGAGCTTTTTCAAGGACCGTCATGTGCTTATTTATCTGTAAATAATAAAAATGTTGGTAAAGGAAAGTGTCATTCACGGACACATCAAAGTGAGTTAATTAAAGAGTAGGTACCTATTGTTTGATGTGACAGTCGATGCTACGCCGCCACATGGCTAGCAAACGGCCGCTACTGTCAGTTATAAATTATAGCCTTAGCCTTATAGCCTGTCGTAGTTTTGAGTCACGCCCCCTCAACTATCAGTTTTATACACACTCAGAGACAATAATTTCAACATTTTATGACTATTCAATGTCGCAAGCGTTATCAATCGTGGCCCTAGTTTTGGGTTTATGTTCCATCATATGTGTCGTAATGGTCTGGCAGTTTGAGTAATTTATGTGGTCTACCCAAATGTTCTTTTTTTGGTATTTGTTCGTCGAATCGATGAGCTCCTTAAGTTTTGAGTTGAGCTGCACGATTTCTGACAAATGCGTGCACTAACTGGACAGGTCCTCTCAATCTGTGTGGTTCTTTCCTCAAAAGACCATCTCAGACATCGATCTACATGCCATGGTCTTTATATGATCTGACCAAGATTATGTCTGGACTTTAAAAGAGTTTGTTTCGGCCTTTCTTCTCTCAGAAAGGAAACGCCGACCCCATCTATTTAAAAAAATATGATTGACGTGTAAAAGTGATTGTACCTATGTACAAACCTGCTTACAAAATAAAATCATTTATCATTACCTATCATAGATAATATACCTACTTTTTATTTTATTTACTAGGTATCATCTGCCTAGCCTTTTCCCAACTATGTTGGGGTCGGCTTTCATTCTAACCGGATGTAGCTGAATACCAGTATTTTACATGGAGCGACTGCCTATCTGACCTCCACGGCTAGCGTTGCCAGGCGTCCGGATAAAGCCGGACATAGGTAGGCTTTGTGATTGCGTGTCCGGCCAAAATAAACGGTGTCCGGCTTGTCCGGCTTTTGTTAGGCTTTTTACATTTCGCAAACGAGCGAGCGCCGATGACTGATTATGACAATAATCAAATAGCTTGATTTTACATACAATTTTTTTGTCGTACCTATTAATACTGAGACACAAAATCCTCAATAATGTAGGGTGTCCGGCCTTTCTACCCAAATGTCCGGCCAAACTGGCTGGTCTGTCCGGCTAATAGGTTTGGCGACCTGGCAACCCTATCCACGGCCCATTTACTGGGTAATACGATACCCCTTGGCAAGACTGGGTGTCAGATTTTCGGGCTATATCAATTCCATTGTCCAACAGTGGACGACTGTAGGTATATGTCATTTCACGTGTGGGTCATTTAGCGTATTGGTCACTAAGCGTGTTGGTCATTTAGCGATTGGTCATTTGGAGTATTTATGACGGTAGCCATCATTGGTCATGATGCGAATTAGTCAATATGCGTCGTAATGATAAAATATTATTCAACACTAGCTTCTGCCCGCGGCTTCGCCCGCGTGGATGTCGGAAATTTACCCACGGGAACGTGCTAACAGGATAAAATGTATGTGCTTCCCCAGAATGCCATCCATCTCGTGGACCCTTTGTGGCTAATTACAATAGAGAACAATTGTGTCTCATTAGTGGTGATTAAGAGGGTACCTATATGATATCTTTAACTAAGTATACCTACCTAATTAAAAAAAAAAAACAATAACAGAAAATTAAATACCTATACCTACCTAAATAAAGCTATTTCTGATGATAACTAATCTAAACTCAATAAATAAGCAAAATCCTAAAAACTAATATCTATACGAATGACTAATCCTACCTAACAGTATTATAAAATAACCTACGGTCACTACGTACACTATCAAATATACTACCTATACTTTAAAATTAAAATCTATACCGACGACTTATATAAAAATAAACCTAAATAACTCTAAAAACTAAAAGGAATAAAAATGAACTCCACTGCGGGTGACCTAACCTACGACAAACTTATTATTTGCGGTTGGCACAGTATCGGGTCTAGGGATCGAACCGCAAAATTAAGTTTGTTTTTTATTGTATATACTTTTCCGGGATAAAAAGTATCCAGTGTGGTGCCCAGGATATTAAAGAATAATTATACCAAGTTTCGTCGTAATCGAACCGGTAGTTTTTGCGTGATGCCTGAACAAACAGACAGACAGACAGACAGACAAAAATTTTTTTAATCACATTTTGGGGGTTGGTGTCGGTCTAGTAACACCCCCTGCCATTTATTTTTTTGATATTTTCAATGTACAGAAATTTCACTTCTACAGATTTATTATAAGTATAGATATAGATGTTGGTATAATGGGGGAGTTTTCACGCATTGAAGTAGTAACTACCCGAGTAGGTATCGTTGTTTGATTTATCCTAAGTTCACTCCAGCTTACATTATTCCGATGAGAAGACTTATTGGAGTTATTATGAATCCATTACAGGTCTTAACATAGCTATTTGGTATCCCTAGATGTGCAATTGTTCGTACACGATTCTACCGTTCCCTACGTGAATTTAACCGTGTATGTACAGTCAGCGTCAATAATATCGGGACGAACAGACTATTCAAAATGATCTAAACAACTATGAAAATGCCATATTAACTCAATGACACAAGGAATGTTTCAGAATGCAAACAATTGCTCCGTTGGTGTAATTGCCGTATGGCGTTCCAATGTGAGGATAAATAAATAAATGAGATCAAATGAATACACGACAACTGTCATTCTGACAAGAACTTTATCCAATTGAGACAAAGTTTAATTTTCTTAGTTGTTGAGATCATTTTGAACAGTGTGTTCGTCCCGATATTTTTGACGCTGACTGTACCATGCAATTAACTGCCTTTAAGGCTTGTAATAAGTAGGTACCTACACACAAACGGTCACAGGGTGCATGAGTTATTATGAAATGGAATTCTACGTACAAGATCTACAGTGACAAGGTTGTGCAGAACCATGTCGCCCAGGCCCAGAAGACATTCACCTTGGGCATCCATCACTGCGGCATAGGAAGGGGTGCGAGCATTTTTTACTACACAATCTGTGAAATAAAAATTAAAGTTTAGTGCCGTAAGTTAGCTACGGTTAGTACGGTCTACGCTACGCTACGATTCTGCTTCGGTAGGACTGACAATGATATTTCAAATGGAAGTGCTCTACTTAAAACTCGTAGCACTGCGTACTTTCGGCCTACGCTATGCTACAATTCTGCCTCGTTGGGGCTCAACATTTTTTTTTTGTGTGTGTATTCATCAGATGACTTCTCCCACTCTGGGCGGAGCAGTGCCAGACTTACTGACTAAAACCAACCCGTGTTCCTTCAGTTGCCTGTGCCAGGGGCCGCGATATCTCTCATCTCAAATTAAAATGCAGCTGCTCAAAACTCGTACCATTGCGTAGCTACCCCTATGCTATGCTACGATTCTGCCATGGTGGGACAGACCATGACATCTCAAATTGTAAGAGCAGCTACTCAAAACTCGTAGCACTGCGTAGGCTGTAGCTACGCAAATGCCACGAATTTTAAGCAGCTAATATTTTTAACTTTGGATTTTATAAGTTTAATTGGAGCATATAGGAACAAAATAATGTTAGGCATAAGATTCATGAAAACATTTGTTTTTGTAGCTGTATTCATGTCGTGTTCAGTCAATTATGAGTTTTGTATGTTCGTGAAAGCCGTTCATACCGTGCAGGAGTAGGCCTGGTGCTATGTTCGTCAAATATTCTCCGTCGGGATCGTCTCCAACAGCGGTGAGGAGTTTGGTGCGGCCTCCTCGCAGTCTCCACAGAGCTTCGGCCATGTTGCGCGCTACGCCACCACCGACCTGCTCCGTAATACACACATGCGTGCTGCCGTCCAACTGGAAAGCAATAAATACATTTAAGGTGGATGCTCCAAGGTAGCCCGCGAAATTCAAATTTTCTTAGGTTTTTTGCAATTTGCTGGTCAGTACTAAGTTGTACGTTGATTAAAATATGATTCGCGGCCATAACAAATATGTATTTACAGAATTATAATCATTAGAATCAGTAATACAACTTGTTAAGTTAGCATAATCCTAAAATGTCAAGATTTCATGAGTCATTCAGTAGGATTACTTGATCTTAGAGAGTTGTGTTGATGACTTTAATGATTATATTTATGTAAATACATATTTGTTACGGCCGCGAACCATATTTTAATCAACGTACAGACGCCAGCACATCAAGCTACTACAATCTGTCAAATTTCTTTAATAGATTTTCAACTTTATCAGTGAAACATTAAGGTTCAAGGTTGATTGGAAAATTTTGACAGTTTCGGGTAGCTTGACCTGCTGGCGTCCGTACAACTTAGTACTGCCCAGCAAATTGCAAAAAACGTAAGAAAATTTGAATTTCGCGGGCTACCTTTTAGCATCCACCATAACCTGCTATATAGTATGGCAACCCTAGAGGATCTTTTGGCACTCGAATGACGTTGACATGAGGTACATGATGTGTGAAAAAGACAAGGTGGCGGTGTTAGTTCCCATTTAAGCCGCCAAAAGATTCTTGTACAGATATAGGTACATTAGGGCAGACTGCTCGAACAGCTCTGTAACGGACAATATTATCTGTAGAACAATATTATCGGGCGGGGAATTAATCCCAAACCTGCAGCGAATAGCCAAGTGGCCAGCTACTGTGCTTATCAAAGCTGGAATTTCGGATTGGGTTACTAACAAATTCAGAGCTTGAATGTAGGTAGGTGTTTCACTTCAGAATTTATAAATTTTATGGAAGGTTAAGTTAAGTTGGGTAAAAAAAACATAATTTAACATCCCCATTATCGCCTGTCTGTAGGTATACCTCGAAGTGTTGGGCAAGGTGTAGTATACCTATAGGTACCGAGTATTAGTAGGTACATCTACATTTCGCCTGTTAGGTATGTTAGGAAAAACTTTTGCTCTACGTGTCAAATGGAAAATATTCCATAATTTCCATCTACAAAATGCAGCCTACTTATTCCCATTTACATTATTCCGCTGCGATGCACGTTTCATTATAATATGCTCACATAGCTCCGAAAGGAAGTGCTTTATTGCATGTGAATTTTAATTATAAGGCAGTTCCTAACGGCGGCACCGCATGGTGGAATCACGTGGGTAGTTGTAACGGGCCAGTGATGTGGTAGACGTACCATTTATGAACTGCAAAGCATAGTAAAAACGCAAAGGTTTTATGGGCTTTCAGTAGAAAATACTTAGTGGATCGAGAAAAATATCAATCCATCCAACTGCATCCTATTTCCTGACAAGGGCTTGTATAGAAAAGGAAGATAAGTTATATTAATAAGTTATAATATATATACATAAAATAAGATAAGTTATAGGTAAGGAAGATAAGCTCTAGCCTAGATATCTGCTACTAAGTTAAATTATTACTACGCTTTGATCAGTAAAACGATAAGCGTAGTTTACGTCACGATCCTTTACTGCTTGCTATTTTTCTTATTGTTCTTATGTTGATTCAGCAAAACTTTAAAGAGAATGTGTCACTCAAGTGATCATGAGTCGGGCACGCCACTACCGTAGTGCATGTCGGTAGGTAGCAGGTGTGGCGGCGGCTGGTCGCCGGTCAGGGGGCCCGTGGGCCCCGGGCGCATGCCGTTGACCGCACTGATGCTATCGCCGACCACCACCACCCGCAGTACGCCACTGCATTATGTGATCCATTCGTTTTTCCGCACAGATTTATGCTACGCTAATGTTTTTACATTCGAATTTATTCAATTATATTTGTTGCTGCGGAATTTCCAGCTTTCCGTGTCTCATATATTTTCTTGACTGACGTTGTTTCGTGTGAACTGTGAGGCAAATGGTTTTGAATATTTTTTAGTAGGTAGTGATTCAGGTGGGTGGATGCCAGAACTGGTTGATGGTTTAGATTTATGCGGGGCCTACATTCATGCAATGAATTTAGAATAAATCACGATTTGTATTTTGTAAACGTACTTACTTACGGAGGTACATGGGCAGAAGTGTGCCCGTTTTCACTTATACTAGGCGATACCTAAATGTTATGTTTAAATATTATTGCACTGTTAGATTCATAACCCTTGGTGCTGTGCAAAACATTTAAAATCCAACAGTGCTTTTATTTAGGCATTCTGAGGGCTTTATATTTAGTGTCACCTGGTGTCACAGTCTAGTCCCTTTAATAAATGGAGCTATGTAAATCACAGTGATATTGATATACAGACAAGGACCGCCCACATTGTACAAGCTTCAAATTACTCATCGATGAAAGCAATAAATTGATGAGCTCAGTGACGTCATTGTCCATGTTCATACATTGATTAATGAGTTCAAGTTGGGAGTTTAATTCTATTACGGTTAACAACATATGTACATAGGTTTATTGAAAAAATGTGGGTAAGGGTATGTACCTACCTACCTGCAAAAAGGGACACAGGAATGGTGGTAGTAATTCCCTAGGATTTCAGTCTAAAATGTTCCTACTGCCGGGACATAGGCCTCTTCTAGGTGACAGGGTGTCGTTTTCTGCAACTGTGAATAAAAGTACCTACACTTAGGTAGATACTACACAGTTCATAACCGCAGACCGCAGCGACACGACTAGTTTCTATGTATTCCTATGAAAACGGTGACAGGCGGCAATATCGTCACCTACGAAATCGTTTCCAAAGAGTTACATAGAAACCAGTTGTGTCGCTGCGGTCTGTCATTGCCTTTGCGGTTTGTGGCTGTAGTCGCCTTCGGAAGAGTAATTTTGTAAGAAGAATAATAATCTTAATTAAGTAATAATGTTTACTGTTTTTTGTCTAGTAGTAATGTTTATTATATGCTATCGAAATAAACAATTTATGCACATAACTTCACCAAACTGTGCACTCTGTACGGATCTGTCTGTTCCCCCTTTTGGTTGTCATTCGACATTTCTTGCGAAAAAAAAGCGTTTATATGTTTATACCAGGTACTTAGGTGAGGTAGGTATTCAATGGATTTAGGGATACGACGAATTATAGCCCCTAAATCCTGTATGACGTGAAAAATTTCAGGATTTTGTAGCACCTGAAAATGTTCCGCTTCGAAAAATCAAGACAGTAATAATAAGAAGGTAGTTCGCAGGTAGAGACGTGTAACTGGTCATAGATAGAAGGATATAAGCTGCTATGTACCTACTTATATTTTGATCAAGTTATAAATACCTACAGCTTATTACCGATATCGACATTAAATTAATACCTATTTACGTTAATGATGCCTATATGGACAGTTACCCTGGCTATTGTTAACATATTGATTAAGTAGCTATAAATAAATACATTGTGATCGTTCTGCCCACGAATTAAGCTCTAGAGCTTAATTGATGAAGCTGTATTTACAATAAAGTTTCTATGTGATACGTCAATAATTCATAGGCACTATGGACCCTATCTTCATTAATCATCCACAGTACAAAGCACGGGCTATAAACTGCAAAAAGGCAATTGGGTTTTACCCGAACAGGGAACTGGGGGCCTAGAGCAGCCCATGCTAAGCCGAGCTTACGATCACTTAGCCCATAAAGATAGCGCGGCAATGAATGCGATAGATCTATTGTCACTTTTTCAGGACCATAATTCACAAATTGTTGTGTCAATCCTTTTAAACCCAGGGTTTTCTATAGATCCATTAATTTCCAATATTTTATCTACATGTTCACAACTACGATACTACCATGTGAGGTAGATATGCTAAACCTATAATTCTCTTTCTGTAGCATACCATGTGTCGATGGGTCTATCTAATCTGTTAGAAAAAACCGTGCTTTTAAGCATAATTTATGCATTGTTATCATGGTATATTATTTACGTTGATATGTATAGAAAAAATGGCGAGTTATTTGAAAGTTAAGTAAGCGTCTGAATAGATTAAGAAATTATGCTCATATAAAATATGAATAAACCCTTGATGAAGTGATGTCAAAGCGCTCATTTAGTTAGACAGCCACGCCTCCCGCTAGCACCGCACGTTATGATTACACTCACTCAGGCCGCACTTTATTATTCCCACAAAAAGATGAAAGGAGAATAAACGCGTTGTAACTAGAGTTTGTAGTAGTGAGGTACCGAGACGTGGCTGGAAACGTATTGGAGAATATCTGTGTTTTTGCAATAATCTGTTAAATTTTTATAAACGATTTTGCAATGTGGGAGGGCGCTGGGAAGGCGGCGGTATCGAGCGTGGGCGCGCCGCCCTAGCGGGACAGAAGCCCTACAGTTGAGTCCGCGGAGAGGCCGAGCGCGCACGCCCGACACGCTCCCGCCGCTCTCGCCGCTCGCACCGCGCTCCGCTCGCCCCGCGCACCACGCTGCACATGACACCGGGCCTACGTACCCGACACCGGTACACAGAGCGCTGCACGTGTATGCAACCGCCGACACCGCGAGACGCGTGCTTTACGATACAAACCTTGTTGAATAAACGTCACGTGTAACCTTCATTTTCCATAATAATAATTGGCTCTTCGAAAAAGATTGGAAATTAAAAGTGTGACATTAAATAACATGATACGTGTCAGAAAAACAGTGTTTATCGTATAATTTGGGCGGCGGCGAAACGTCTACGTCATGCTACGAGGTAACTAACATTAGATACATTTTATTTATTGCAGCGTTTTGTTTTTTTTTTCAATATGTTTCAGTTGACCAAACGTAGAAACTTAATATCTTGTAAATCGTTACGAGGGCGTTAATGCGACTAATAACTTAATTGTATTAGGTTGTAATCGGGTATCTGCTTACCTATTTCGGCGAGATTAGTTCTGCTTGAAATGACCTTTAAGCAATTTATGAATAAACTATTATTATTAGAAGTAGATACAACCGAAATCACCGAACACTATTTATTTTAATACAAACAAGAAAAACCACATGAAGGTTCTAGTAATTGATTTAAAACGGATAACAATTGCTACGCGTGGTACGACTAGGCGTATTCGTCATTAATTTTACACTGGTAAGTAATGTTTCACCGGTAAAGGCTTATAATAAGAATAATTACAGTAAAAGTATCAGTTAATAATACACTTTACTGGCTGATGACATGCTACTATTAAAATAATACATAATTATATTGATGAGCTTGACGGGGCGTTGTAAAACTTGAATATACCCCGGGGACGGGCTCCGGAACAAGGATCAAAGTAAAAGGATTTCAGTATCCCTTCCGGACCTATTCGAATGGATACATTTGGAAGCGATTAAACATTTTATGTATCGTCGAATCAAGAAAATTCTAAAGAGTTAGATCTTTCGTTTTAACAAATGTTGGTCATTTGTTAAAACGAAAGATCTAACTGCAAGACTCTCGTAGCAAACAACATTCACATGAAAAATAAAACTCATGTAAACCTGTCTTCTATAAAAAAAGATTACGGTTTACTGCGAACCACCGGGGACTACGTCGTCTTTTTCGGACACAATAGCCTCCCGTATCCTGTCACATTATTTATATCATTCAATAGGACTTTCAGCTGTTTTTTTATGTAGTTAATGTTTCTCGAAAATACTTAAAATGCAGCGCTTTGCTACGATTTATAGTTTGCCTTTTAATGACTGTTAAAGGTGACAAGAAATTCTCAAGTAACTTAAGATAAGTTTGACCGAACTGCACGGTATCAAAATTGAGTTAAATTCTAATTAACCAATCCAAACGTCTGCCAAGCGTTGTAAGTCTGGCAACGTTCCGGATGATAGTTCATTGTAGGATTCTTGATCGAGGCTTGTATGTAGCTCATGTTTAGCAATAAGTGTGATGATGAAATTATAGATATAGTAAAGGCTGGCTGGTATAATGACATTCAACCTGTCTTTGATAAACCGAATAATTGTCATTTGCACACCTACTGTTAGGACCCTCCCTACAGTTTGATATCAACGGATAATAGATTTGCATTTCAGCTTTGTAACATAAATAAGTATCCACTCAAAGTTGGCCTTAAAATTAACCCTGAGGGCGCAGGTATGGGCAAATAATTCGAATGATTTATTTACGATGTCCCCGCTCGGATGCTCCTTTCCATAAATTAGAGGCTTTACGCCAGCGGTCTTATTTCATTATTAAATTATATAAGGGACCTGTAGGTGATATAATGGCCAACCCAAATATGTTTTATAAAGGTTGTAGGGATTTTTAATTAAAGCTAGATTCATATTAAGTATTCTCAACCACATGCTACCGTGTAGTTACGCTTAGTTACGAGTATCTATCACTAGTAAATTAAACGTAAGTGAGAGGTGTTTAAAAAAATGAACCCAAATAAAATGACACAAGTTATGCGAATCCAAAGATACTACGATGTAGTTCCAGCTACACAGGTTACGTCATCAATCAATGGTGGTTGAGCAAATTCACCCAAGACCTTCGCGGTAGCTATCAATGGAAATGCCCCCGATCAGCGCTCTATTGATGTTGATAGCTAGCCCGGTAGTAAGCAAACCGTTCTATAATGCGTGGATAACATCGCCATTCAACAAGAAAACAACATTTAATAAGAACCACGTTGTTTGTTCTTGTTGAACTACAATTAATCACATATCAAGTGCAGGTAAGACAGGTGTTAATGGCGCCGCTTCGAGGTGTACATAAAATAAACATTATTTTTTGTTATACCACTGACAAGAAACAGAACATTTTATGTTGTAATGTAATGAAGGAGATAAATAGCTGTCTAAATACAGATTTTATAGAATATTGCGGTTCATGTGTTCTTTGCTGTGGATGTGGTGGGTTTTAAGTCTGTGGGTTTTGGGAACAATCAATTGTTACAGACGCCAGCACATCAAGCTACTACAATCTGTCAAATTTCTTTTACCGCTAAAGGTTCAAGGTTGATTGGGAGAATTTGACAGTTTCGGGTAGCTTGATGTGCTGGCGTCTGTACACGTGTAAGTCCCCGTCTAGGGGCCTGTTTTGATCATCATTTATCATCAATTTTATCATACGATATAGGTATTTATCAAAAACAATCAAAATTGGCCGAACAGAATTTAATAAAGCAGAAAATGTATAACATAAACGTAAAATGGTCGGATTGTTGCCTGTCATCTATGCCTGTCAACTGACGCCTGTTTCAGACACAGGAAAAAGACGTGTCGGGCAACTTTTGCCCAAATGGAATGTCATGTGTTAATTAATGGTGTAAAATAAATAGTTTTGGGGTTTAGAGCCTACATAGGTACCACAAACTATGTGATACTAGCCCTAGCCTTCTTTCTAACATGGGTGCGTTTAGGTATGTGTTAGAGGTGATGCTAGCCATTCGGGTAATTCATGTGTTAACTCTTCGGACATGAGCAATGTGTGTATAATAATTTTGAATTTGAAGTAGCTAAAAATTACTCTATTGAGTATAATTAGCATACACAATAATTGATGGTTCTTCATGAAGGCTCAAAATAAACATAACTGTTATTGAAAATTGTTAAACTACTTTTTGTTAGTATTTTCAGTAGTTACGTGCGTAATTTAACGTTGTTCAATCTTGTAAGAAAGAAGAAAATACGATTTTGTGCGGTAAATATGACGCAGAAACAGAAAATAACAAGTTGGGTCATGCGTCACAACCACGCTAAAAATAATATATGTTTTATGTTTATACACATTAATTATTTATCCCTTATTGTGTAGCTAAAGAGTCCTTCAGAAAAGGATGTCTGGGATTGGATTTGGGGAAGGCCTTTGCTCAGCAATGCACAGTGGGAGTGATAGATATGATAAAAAAAAATGTTTACGTGTATATTAAAACTTTGTAGGTAGGTACCTAGGTACCACTTTTCATTAATTATTGATAAAGCATATTTCGTGATCTATAAATAAAGAACCTAAGTAGCGTTGCTGCTACTTAGGTTCTTTATTTATAGATCAAATGACTGATTTTTGTCAAAACTACTGAATATAATAACGTTACAATGTTTTTATTCAATGCCATTACATCAGTATGTAAGTGACTAGCTGCGCCCCGCGGTTTCACCCGCATAAGTTTCGATCCCGTGGGAATATCGGGATAAAAAGTATCCTATGTGTTACTCCCGGTTATAAACTATCTCTGTGCTAAATTTCATCCAAATCCGCACATTTCATTAAAGGACAATGCTCATGGATATATCATGTACGTATGTAATCCCGTATCATGCTGCATCAAAGTCAACCTTTGTTTTTATAGACTACTCTTATCATATTAACTCCTACAAAAGTTTTATTTGTAAACAAAACCGGGTTTTCGGAGATTTTCAAAAAAATCGAAATAACCTGAAAACTAGGTACTTTATGTTGTTTGACATGTCATACACGAACGGCCATTATGGCTCTAAAAAAATGACATTCGTTTAAATAAAAATTCTATTTTATTCTAGTCTTATTTTGAATTAATGTAAAATCGGCAAAATTTTTTACATGTTTTTTTAAAGACCAAGTGATCATGACAGTTTCCAAATTCAAGGTTATGTTAATCATATCATTTGAAACGGAACGTCATGTAAAGGGAATACAACAAAATCAACACTATTTTACTTTAAATTAAATTCCCCGTTCAAAAACCAAAACCCCGACGCGTAATGTCGTAAAAAATTATGAAAATAATTACTATAATATTTTCATCTTGATGCATAACACTTTTTGGTACGACTTTTGGTCATTGTCTTTTCATTCAAATACACACACACACAAACTTTCGCCTTTATAATATTAATGTGATTATAAAAGGCGTCACCAGTATTTGACTTGAAGTTGTTAAAAAAACTCTATGTGAAGCTGTATACAAAGTGTTTTTTGGTTATTATTATTGTGTGAACGTTCACCGTTTCTTAGGAAACCAAAGCTGGGCTGTGTGCGTAAACACATAAATAACGTATGCCTTCTCTGTATGAAAAGATACCTTTGCCCTACAGTGGGACAATAATACGCTTGGTATTATTATTTTCTTCTTTGTTCATTAAATAAATATAAATTATATTTTAAAACATTAATATATCAAAAAATATAAAAACATTTAAAAATATAAAAAATAGTAGCCCACCGGTATCGGGAACAGGGTCCAAGCTAAAGGCGGTCAGGGCTCCAGAGAGAGGAACCTCCTGACAATGCGAGCCGTGTCAGTAAGTACCGCTTTCTGAATCAAGCCCTTGATCCAGCTGCCCAACGAGAATCTCCTGAGGAGTTATTATTATTACCATTGCGGTTATCTATATGATATCTTGCCATAATAACGTATGCCTTCTCTGTACGAAGAGAGTACTTATTAGCCTTTTAGAGTGGGACAATAATATGCTGGTATTATTGTTATCATCATTGCGGTGATATGATAGGTACATAGGTATATCTAGCTAATGTAAAGTTATTTGCGGAGTAGAGAGTACATCTGTTACGTAACGGCATTATGTTGCGAAGCCTGCTGCCGAAGCCTCCTTCGCTTTACTTATTCAGCCTTGATTCCTCGCGATGGAAGCGAGCAGGTCCCAGAGGCTCCTCACTAACAACACTCTATTATTATCTATTGAATATAGAAATGTTCTGAGATGGAAGGAAAATACTGTTTCAGCACTTTGTAAATGAAACTCGTAGGTACCTATAGGTTTAGTACTGAAGTTGTGTTATCATTTTCACTTATTGTAATCTTAAACTCAATATAGGTAGGTTAGGTACCTACGTTAAGTACTTTTTCTTAGGTAGGTTTTGGATTAGATACAAATAGGAAATCCATTTTTTAGCACTTGGGTGTGGGAAATGATGAATTATATTAATCCTAGATATATCTATTAATTTTTATTTTAAGTAGGTAGCATATTAGTATATCTAAACTAATATTAAAGAGAAAAGATTAGATTTTTTGTATGTGTTTATGTTTGCTTGTTACGTTTCCACGCTAAAACGGCTATACGGATTTGGATGAATTTTGGCACATGGGTAGACCACCACCTGGATTAGAACAAAATATACTTTTTATCCAGATATTCCCATGGGGTCGAGACTTATGCTGTTTAAGCCACGGGGCGCAGTTAGTCCATTATAAATTAATTCAAAATTAAAAGTTATTAAAATATAAGTTACAATGTATGTAGGTACCTATTTTAACATTCTTTTGATTTACGTTCTTATAAACTCAAACTCGCTATGTATGACAGCAATGCTAGAATTTTAAATATTAAAAGTTAAAGTTATTTCTTACAAACATTGAATAAGAATTTTAATATATTTTTACATGGACTTACAATAAAGCCTAGTATTGATGCCATTGGCAATATTCCTGGAGTTCATTTGGCACCGTAAAAAGTTCACACCACATTAAGTCCGTCGTAGTTTTGGCTGGTCGCCATAGCTCCATGTCGAAGCGACGCGGGTATTATTTTCATATGCGAACTTATCAAATGCACGTTCCAATACCACACCATATTAGTCCCGTTTTCCTATGCAAATAAGATCGAATTTATTCATGATACAATCTCCTAAACGTCATGTGATATCGCACGAATTTATTAATTGGGAAAGTTGGCACCGCTTGGGGTCATTGTTTATGATACAAAAACATTCGATATCTTTTAGTTTTAGCTCTGAGCTTTACCTCTATTTTAAAATAAAATCTAACATTACTTGCACCACAAATCACTAAATACATTTGGCGGTAAACGTATTTAAAACATAATTTTGCAAATGGGCCCTGCAAGTGGGCCAGCACCCTAATTGCGTTACACGTACTCGTACACTATCAACCAGAAAATGAATCATTTTAAAGGATATTGCTAATCGATTGCTTAGTATGTTCGAAAAATGTGTCTGCTCAACAACGTAATAATGCAGTGAATGATATTGAACTGTCAAACCTTTGCTGCTGATAGTGTATTACACAATTACCCCGCTGGACATTGTTTGGTAAAGGGATAATGGCCTTAGAGACCAGAGAGTGTTTATTAGAGAACAACGTTCATTTCGTAAGCCAAATTATTCAAACAACAATAATCACTAGCTGTTACTCTGTCAGAACAATAAACAAATCTCGATGGACGTACATTACGCCGGGGAGTACCACTTAATGAATTCCATTTTTATTGGGGTATTGTTGGTTTAACAATTGAAGCACGGCTGCGATAAAATGCTGTGATGCTCAAATGAGAAGGTCGGGAATGACGTCAGAGGTTACACAGATTTGACGTTTATTTTCACCCGTTTTGATAAGCATGTTGAGCGCCTAAGCGTATTTTGATAAGCATGTTGAGCGCCGAAGCGTATTTTCAATCTACCTATCCTTTTCCCAACTATGTTAGGGTCTGCTTCCAGTCTAACCGGACGCAGCTGAATACCATTATTTACCATGGAGCGACTACCTATCGGACCTCCACAACCCAGTTACTTACTGGGTAACACGATACCCCTTGGTAAGACTGGTTGTCAGACTTTCGGGCTTCTGAAGACCCGTTACGACTCTCAAAGATCCAAGAATGACAGCCGGGATCAATGGATTAACGTGCTTTCCGAAGCACGGAGGGGGTTCGGTATGTAAAGATGGTCGCCCATCCACGGACCAACCGTGGCAAGCGTAGATTAACCTGATCGATCGACGTCTGAGCGGCTGTTATTACTTAGCTACGCGTATACAGTTTAGTAAAGTTTAGGGGTCGGTTGCTGATGGAGTAGAGAAGGTACACATTAATATCGGTCAACAGTACCTTATCAAATACACATTAACTCCGTTGGGTCTTGCTTCTAATACACACTATAGGTTTAATACACATTAATTTACGGGCGGTGTAGAACAGCCCTGCCCCTGACCACTGTCTTACTTTGTAGACACGGACTCCCCACAGGAAGTCGAAATTTCTACAGCAGTGTGGTGGAGAAACAGATTCCTTCAGGTACACAATTACTGAGACGTTTTAATGGTTAAGGTAAAAAGTTAAAGGTAGTGATCGCAATTGCGACTGCTGAGTGGTTTCTGAGTAGCCACTGTTATGTATTTTGTTAGGAATCAGTGGCAGATTGTTGTAGAAATGTGTCTTTACAAATAGTGGAACCCAGCCCCAGCCTTATCACTATCATATCATTGCTCCCAATGCAATATGTCCTACTTTTGTACGACTGATCCGCCCTTTTCAGGGACAAAAGACTTGACCTTGACGATTAATATTTCATATAAAGGCCATACTAGGAAAAGTAAGCTGAACCCGATGATTTATGTGTGTAGGCTCGTAGTAAACACGACGGGTCGTTATCAAGCCGCGGTAAAGTGCGCCGTGATTGGTGGAGCGGCGAGATGTGGCTGGCACGCTGCCACCTCGTCCCGCTGAATCTGCACTCGCTGCCACTTCACGGCTCCATCCAAATGCTTACATACTATTGTTCGCTGTAAAAACTAGTTTGTCCTAATTTATCTATGTAGGGAAATTGTTTTATCCTTGGGAGTAAATGTCTGCTTGTGTAACCTCTTTTACATTTTGTTTAAACTGAAGATTTGATTGGAAGCAGAATTTTAAAAGGGTTGAAGGCGGAATTAGGCTATTCAGCAAGTGGTTTTTTTCATCTGGAGTTGTCGTATCTACTACTTAGTTTTTATGAGCTTACTTTAGAAAATGTACGTTGGCAGCGAAATGTAAAAGTGATATGTCAGGACTGTACGACGTAGCACTTGGTATTCAGTGACTTCATATGAAAATTTATGAAAAATGGCAAGAGCGGTAACTACACATATTCCTACTAACTTTAAAGTAATTTAAATGTGATAAAAACTTTGATAATGTAGCGAAAAGATGATATATTGACAATTCGTACGTACCTGCAAAACAGAAGTGCATTAAATTCGCAAATACATAGGTACAAGTAATAACTAATAGTTAAACTACAACAATATGTACTCCAGTAGGTAGGTAATACGCAATTCATACTTCCAAATTACCTGCAGCCCCGAGCCGGAACGAAATTTAATAGATTGCTTTCATGTAATAGCTTCTAACGTTTGAACTAGGAAATTGCATAGTACGCGACCGATGCGGGATTTCGATAATACCCTCCCACCTTCTATATTGGGTCAATACCTCATATTCGTTCGTATTATTACATAGTAATTGTTTCATTTACTCCTGACAGGTTATGAATGAAAGGTAAATGTGCTAAGATTTCGCAGCTCATTAACTTTGAGCACGTAATTCATGTTATGGGGCATATTTATTTATTTCTCACGTTGGTTCTAATGGGAGGCACTTTTCCGATAGGTTCTTTTTTTTAACTGGTGGAAAGTGGATACTATATACCCATAGTATTCACCTCCATAAGTGCTAGGTACAGGAACAGCTCTGCCTATATCTTTGGGGAATACAGGCGTGATGTTATGTGTTTGCTTATTTCTTCAGTGTTTTGTCGACTGCTACTTGCATCTTTAATACATAAGTTCTGAGTTGAGCTGCATTATTCTTACTGACAAATGCGTACCCTGACTGGACAAGGGGACAGGTCCACTCAATCTGTGTGATTCTTTCCTCAAAAGACCATTTTAGACACCAATCTACATGGTCTTCACATGATCTGACTAAGATTATGTCTGGACTTTAAAACAGACTTTGACCTCTGAGTTTCTTTCGGCCTTTCTTCTCAAAGTAGTCAGATAGGAAACGCCGATCTCATGAAGTTTTTAAAATATGATTGACGTTTAAAAATGTTTGTACAAACCTACTTATAGGAATAAATTCATTTATCATTTAAATACACCCAACTAACTTCCCTCACTATGCTACATGTTCGCTCATTAAGTATGTGAGCGTAGGAACATGACTAAAAACTTTGGAACAGAACATTCCTACATGTTGGAGTTTCATATCCAACCTTTAACAGAACATGATAACAATGCGTAAAGGCATCGTTGCTATGAGAAATTTTAAAAAGAGAACGCTGCATCGCCGCGAACTCAACTTTTGCAATTATAAACTGCCTAACGTAATGTACGTTTGCCCCGCACGGCCCCCCTGAATTTGTGTTTTAGGTGTGCACTAATGCAATGTACTCGCCTCTAGGAGTATATGTACCGGTTTCTTTTTCAATGTACCTCTGTACTTTTGAAGATATTTGCAAAAAAAGGGGGCCGTGCTGAAAACGTTTGGCTGGCACGGCCCCCTTTTTTTGCATGTAACTTGAAAAATATATAGCGTATTAAAAAGTTTCTTAAGCTCAAGGAATGTACTCTATTAACACGTTATATGTACCGCAACAGATATTGTGAATTCGTAATGACAAATAATATATAGATGTGGATAGGGGGCCGTGCTGGATTTTTTTTTTAAATAAAATATCTAAAAAAGACAAAACAATCTTAGCCAAAAACAATTACAAAATAATTGATGTTTGGCAAGTAACATATGTACCGCATTGGTTTCTCATATAACTTGCTAAATTTGAAAAATAAACCAATTTTAGTTCATTCAGCACGGCCCTCTATAGTTGCCTATATCTTTTTAATTAAGACATGTTTGTTTACAAAATTCGTCTTTCTGAATTATAATTAGGAGTACATTCGTTCCAAATAAATTGCGAAACTGCTGTATTAGTACTTTAAAAAATAAATAGGATCAAAAATATCATATATTACAACTGATGGGGTGACCATGATTCCTTTATTAGGTACATATTTTCTATCCTACCTATGTACCTATATTAATTAAATTATGTGACTACATTGAAATAATAGTAGATTGTACAACTAATGCATAAAAGAAGGGATAAAATAGCTCGTTTATGCCCGAGTTAAACACTGCTTTTCACTTCGATTGCGAGAAAATGAAACAGGCATAAAATATATTATTAGTAGTTAGTATTTTTACTGTTCAAAAATGTTGCAATATTGAAGATGAGAATAGCTAATTCCCGCCACGAAACTTTATAAAAGATTTTTTTTTTTAATTTTCAACATGATTTTGTTATATCATTCGACTTGGGTACCTACTTCATACTGCCAAGTCATAAAAATGTTTCTTTGCGTTTTTAAATAATAAATGACCACTAGGTATTTTATCTGGTTTTATTAAATTAACGATACAAAACACGGAAGTGATATAAATTAAAGCAAATGAAATAAAATAACGACTTAATCTGCGACGTTTTATTGCACGTGTTGCTGTTGGGCTTGATTATCTTGGCTTAGAAAAAAAAAACTATTTCAAGCACGGTAATGGATTGCTAAAATAAACATGTAAGTTTTAAGTTATAATATAATTTATTTGTACTAACTAATAGTCGGTTGCTTGCTAATTGTTTCTCTTGTAGGGCATCACGTTGTTGTTGCGTTTCGAGTATTTGTGTATAATGAGTAGTAATTATAAAAAAGTGTTGAATAATTAGGGTATATAAAATAATTACTACATTATATTGACCGATATTGTTTTTTACTAACATAAAAAACTGAAATTAAAAATTTAAAAAACTCCCAACCAAAATAATAATAAAAATAGTACGAATATAAAAAGCCTAAAACAATTTGAAAAAAACTATTGAAAAAATAGCCACAAATAGAACAAAATAAGTGTAAACGTGAAACCCTATAAAAAGAAAAAAATAACCTTGAGATTAAGACCCTACGTAAGTACGTATGAAATTTTTTAATTATATGTTGTCCTGTCGGGGGACCGCTCTAATTATTAGCCTAACGTTCTATTAAAGTTTAAAATAGTAGCGGTCCCCCGACGAGTAACGTAACGTAATTTTTTTCTTTTTGTAGGGTTGCAATAAAACGTCGCAGATTAAGTCGTTATTTTATTTCATTTGCTTTAATTTATATCACTTCTGTGTTTTGTATCGTTAATTTAATAAAACCAGATAAAATAGTGGTCATTTATTATTTAAAAACGCAAAGAAACTTTTTTATGACTTGGCAGTATGAAGTAGGTACCCAAGTCGAATGACAACAAAATCATGTTGAAAATTAAAAAAAAATCTTTTATAAAGTTTCGTGGCGGGAATTAGCTATTCTCATCTTCAATTTTGCAACATTTTTGAACAGTAAAAATACTGTTAAATACTAGCATGTTTCATTTTCTCGCAATCGAAGTGAAAAGCAGTGTTTAACTCGGGCATAAACGAGCTATTTTATCCCTTCTTTTATGAATTAGTTGTACAATCTACTATTATTTCGATGTAGTCACATAATTTAATTAATATAGGTACGTATGTAGGATAGAAAATATGTACCTAATAAAGGAATCATAGTACATCATGGTCACCCCATCAGTTGTAATATATGATATTTTTGATCCTATTTATTTTTTAAAGTACTAATACAGCAGTTTTGCAATTTATTTGGAACGAATGTACTCCTAATTATAATTCAGAAAGACGAATTTTGTAAACAACCATGTCTTAATTAAAAAGATATAGGCAACTATAGAGGGCCGTGCTGAATGAACTAAAATTGGTTTATTTTTCAAATTTAGCAAGTTATATGAGAAACCAATGCGGTACATATGTTACTTGCCAAACATCAATTATTTTGTAATTGTTTTTGGCTAAGATTGTTTTGTCTTTTTTAGATATTTTCTTAAAAAAAAAATTCCAGCACGGCCCCCTATCCACATCTATATATTATTTGTCATTACGAATTCACAATATCTGTTGCGGTACATATAACGTGTTAATAGAGTACATTCCTTGAGCATAAGAAACTTTTTAATACGCTATATATTTTTCAAGTTACATGCAAAAAAAGGGGGCCGTGCCAGCCAAACGTTTTCAGCACGGCCCCCTTTTTTTGCAAATATCTTCAAAAGTACAGAGGTACATTGAAAAAGAAACCGGTACATATACTCCTAGAGGCGAGTACATTGCATTAGTGCACACCTAAAACACAAATTCAGGGGGGCCGTGCGGGGCAAACGTACATCTAACGTAGGCACTGAGAACTTCAACCATCACGTTAAAGTTATTTAAAGCGCAGTATTTATTAATAACGAGTTTCTTTGAGTTTCTCAGTTTAATTTTATTGTTGATGATATTTTTTAAAGATCACTGCGTCAGTACTTAGCTGTAGAACGTCGTTTTAACATTCTCACAATTAATATAACTATGGCGGGTTAATTTCGTCTCACACTAACAGTAGCAATGGCTTTCATTTTGACAGCTCAACAACATTCATTGCGTTATTTACGTTGACGAGCAGACAAATTTTTCGAAAATATGAAGAAAAAAATTATTCTGATTGTGACTGAAAGTGTGTTACGCTATTAGGGTGACGATATGTATAGTTTGCTAGTGTTTTTTAGTGTTACTACTAGTTTTTAGGTCGTTTTATGGCTATGAAGACCAGACCTTGCTCAACACACAAACTGTAACACGACCCTCGAGCGTGACTACGTTTAAGACGACTACCCACACAACCACAACACGTCACAACACTATTGTAAGTACATAGCTACCTATGCACGCCGCTAAAGTGTCGATCGGGCGCAGACGGCGCTCCAATCGATATTACATTATCGTGATTGACTCGGACGGCTGTACAAAAGGCGATCGTCTTGCAGCGGCCGCGGCTCTGATAACCGGCATTGACTTGCTGTCAACAGGAAAGTGGGTTAGGGGCGGTGCGATGACGCGCTGGTCCTCATGCCCCGCGCAAAAACCTTCCGTTATTTAGCTTCTTGTCAGTTGAACCGCCGCCACTCAAGCCGTTGAGTGGAGCCTGATTGTGAACGTTACTGATGAGATTTTACGCTTGTTGGCGCTCCAACGTTTTAAGCTGATTTAGTTTTAAGCAGCAACAGTTTCATGAAAACAGTTTGTAGTCGTTGAACAGCTTCCTCGGTTAAAAAGGGGAAGTCGATGATACAGTTCCCGGAAGTGAATAATGGTTTTATGTTGAATCACTAAAACGGACCCCTTCAGGGTTGTTTGACGAACATGCCAAACAAGCAAGTTTAATGATTTTGTTTGGTTGAACTTGATTCGTGTAAATGATTTTGAAAATATATGGGATTATTATATAAGAGTACCTATGTCATAGCTTTTAAAATCAAAGCATTAAATTGCAACTATTATAAATATGTAATAATATCTATGTATGTAATAAAATAACATAGTGTGGTCCTCTCTCCACTTACCTACTGCCATAAAGCTTATTACAAGATAAAGACATTGGCAGTACAAAAACGTCAAAAAAACTCAGCCGTACTTTAAAGAAGTCTGTAAAGATTTCACAACTCTTATTAAAAACGTTGAAGTCGAGTCGAGGGGAAAAGTTTTCTTAACTAGGCTTTTAAAGCTCTTTGAACTGCGGACATACAAAGCGCGATAATCGAGGGATTCAAAAAGGGAAATTAGTTTGAGAGTTGACAGCTTGTTCTAGCGTCGTCGATAAAAACTTCACGTAGTAGGTACTTACAGTGTTTGTACGTTCGATATAATCCGCCTATAACGTTCCCAATGCTGGGACACAGCCCTCCTCTCGGTAAGAGGTAGCGGACCGTAATCGCACCACGCGAGCCAACTGCGGGTTGGCAGATGTCACATGTCTTCGAATTTTTTTGTTCTAGGACATGCTGGTTTCCTCACGATGTTTTCCTTCACCATTTTCAGAGCAGTGCTGATTAAATAATTTACACAAAGTAAAGCGCCTATCTGGGTTTAAACCTACGTCCTATAACTCGTAAGTTCGCGTTTGTACGTTCCATTATTTTAATTAGAGTGACGTCACTTACTTATGTCATAAATCCTGAACCCATAAATGAGCGTATACCTTCGCTTTATCGAGCTCTCTGAAAACGAAAAAAAAAGACTATTTAGTTTTTCTCAAGTCCTTTACAATTCCGCACTTTTAAACAATTTTAAGCTATACAGGGTTATTTGTAAAACACCAACCACCTCTTAAGAGGTCATTGTAGTCATCATTATAAACAACTTTTACTATAGAACCAACCCTGATCGCGAAAAAAAAATCAGTTGCTCCCTACATTTTGACGAGTTATGCGAACACAAATGTAGGGAACACCTGATTTTTTTTTCGCGATTTCAGTTTTGGTCCCATAGTAAAAGTTGTTCATAATGATGAGTACAATGACCTCTTAAGAGGTTGCTGGTGTTTTAAAAATAACCCTGTATATTGATAGCAAGTTTATTTTGTTCCCCAGAGTGATTGCTGTCTATCCTCTATAATCCTCAGGGAAAACCTTTACAGTTTAATAATGAAAGTGTTCAGGATACTACCGGGTAACCACCGGTCACCTCCGTATTGTGTCACAAACACATCACTAGATAGGTGATCGATTGTGCACAGTTAAAAGATCACAACAAAAAATATCCACCGTTTTTTCATACGATTTTCCCCTTATTTTTCATTCAGTGAACATCAGATTTATAAAATAAAATGGCAATATTTTTATTACTATTCTAACTTTGCGCGGTTTATTTTATCTTTTTTCTATAGTGCTATATCGCGACAGCGTCATCGCTTCTAAAACGCCCTGAGTAATTATAATTATACAGTAATCAATTTAGTTTTGTAGCGATGACTAATTTTCATACTACACATGTACTAATTGACATAACTAAGCCTGGTTGCACTCTGCACACACAATGCGAACGCGAGAATACGACAATAATTGCAAACACTGGCAATACTAATATGCATGAGAGTATAACAATACATATGAGTATTTTGGACCTGTCAAATAAATCCTAACATCGAAATAAAAAAAAAGTGATTTTTTCGAACAAAATACTTGCATTTTGCCGATCAGCCGACTAGCTATAGTGACTAATCTATTGGATATATTTGTTTGAATTTTTGTATGCAGGCTGGAAATGGCATTAGATATACGAAGTTTAATTTAGGTATTGTTGTATTGTCGTCCTCACCTTGTATAACGGTTTTGAAACCTTTAGACGCAAATCAATGAGAGTTGGCTTTCTTTGTAATCCAATGACACTACAAAAAGGGTGGCGTGCATTAAAATCGAGTCGACAAAAGCAAATTTAATGAGTAGCAATCGATATTCAGTGTGACACGCCACCGACCGCTAGTTTTTAAAGCAAAAACAGTTTACTTAAATTATTCACGTACTTTTCAACACAACTGTGCAAAACTTAAACAGGCCTTGTAATGGGAAAAGTTTGGAAATAAAAGCTTAAAATGAACGCAAATAAAATTAATATATATAGAAGTAGTGAGGGGTGCTCATCGGGAATAGTTTGGATCCAATCTTATTAGGAGTTGGCAACTTTCGGTAGCGAGTGGTCCAGTTCCGGCAATCAATGTCTCAGGTGAATTTCTCTGATAATGCGCTGCGACTTAATTCGATAATCAGCTTAATCAGCTTTTGGACTCCTGCTCGCTCGCTCTTGCGATGCAAAGTTAGTATTTTGGGTCAAATATGATATACCTACAGTTTGAGTAAGCATTTGCAGTTTTGTTGCTGTGTTTAAAATTGTCAAATCAAAATTCCTGATTCATCAAAAATTTCAGCATGGCTGCCAACAATTTTGCGTTTTGTGTCAACAAAACGTTAACGTATTTTATTAGCACACATATTTCTGTTTAGTGTGTAGTCACGTTATTTGGAATGCAGTCATAAACCGTATTTTTAGATATTTCTAGATTTTCACGGTGCGTGGCTTCAAATTAATTCAACATTATTAAGAGCTTTTAAATAATATACTGTGTTTGTGTATTTTAAATAGTGTACTCTTGAGGATGTATATCATTCCTCAAGTAGTAATATTGATACATTATACATTACATTGAAAAACCTCTAACATTTTCCCCCAGTTTTTAACCGACTTCAAAAAAAGGAGGAGGTTCTCAATTCGGTTGAATATTTTTTTGAATATCACCTTATCACTGGATACACTATATTTTGTTAAAACAAAGGACAGCGTGCTTTACGAGATAAATGATGAGATACTGCGGGGTCGGGATTAGAACCCACGACCTTTGAAAGGACGACCTTATCATTAGCGACGTAAAACGTAACCCCAGGTGTAATGACGTCAGATAAAAAACAAAAGGATCACATTTTTACCTTCAAAATAGAAATGTTGATAAAAATAACTCTGTTGGTTGAATAAAACAGGAATACTTTTTTTTTTAAAGCGCGGATTTAAAATGGTTGAGAGAAACGGTTCAAAATATTTGGTCTTGTATTTAGCAGATTTTTGCATTAATGTTTTAATATTTTTCAATCGTAAGGCTGGGGCAAGTATGATAATGGGTATATTCCGTTGGATGATAATTTCTACCAAACGCAGTGCCATGTTATGTAGCAAAAGAGAAAGGTAGGTACGGTAGGCGACAAAATGGCGTCTAAACAATATGTTGCCAATATAAATATGCCATTGCTTTTGGTAGAAATTATCATCCAACGGAATATACCCACTGTCGTAATTGCCCCAGTAAACTATAATAGATATTTCGTTCACCTGTTAATACTACATAATACTATTAAATTCAATTTCATTCAATATTTGTTTATTTATGGCAACAATGTCCAATTGTTTGTTGGCTATTCGAATACAGGAAAAAATTACTACATGATACGGCCACATTACCGGTACCTACCACTATGTCTTTCAGTTGATTTTGGTTTCAAGCCTACGTTTGTTTGAGTTCTAATAAATCACAAATGGCCCTCGGGAAATCAACTTACCCGCGAACGGACGATTCATATTGGGAAACCGCAAACATTATACAATGCTCGTGTTTTGTTTGTACGTAGGTACCTACGAGTATTTAGAAAACTGGGGATACTTACTGGCACCTAAAATTATTTCTAGCTATATTTGTTAACGCCATCTATTGGCGCTAAGTCTACAACACGTACCGACACGGCACGTATCTACACAGCACCCTCTAGCGTCGAGTAAACGGAGGCTCGGCGGAAGAGGAATGAGCGAGAGCGGCGCACGGGCAGCGCTGATTGGTCGTCGCCGAAGAACTTTTGAGCGATTCCTTCGTTCTACGGATCAACAGTTCGTTGTTCGTTCCACACACAAAATTGGAAAGGGATGGTAGTCGGTTCACCATCACAATTTTTCTTATATAATTCTCCTAATTATTGCAACATAAATGTAACCTATTATAAATATATAATAAACGCTAAAACCATCAAAAATAAAAGGAAGTTCATTGAAGAAGCCTGACTGACCCAATATCGCCAAAACATACTGGACCTTCGAACTGGATCGGAGCGGCTTCAAGAGGAAGTACATGTGGAAGTCGGCAACCAGACAACAAAACGGTCAGGCCATTCAGTGTTCCTATCCAAACCCATCCTCAAGGATCATTTGAGCTAATATCGTGTATTCTTGTGCAAAATTCCAGCTACATTCGAGCCGCGTGCCCGCGTTTGAAATATCTACCTACCGCCATTTTGAACGGCGTGATTTCGAGTTCGATCGAGCAAGTTTAAAACTGTAAGTACTTTATGTGTCTCTTATAATCTCCCAAAATGCCACTCGACGAATATAAAGATTTGATTAAGAAAAGGGGTGTAGTGAAAGGAAAGTTTACTGTATTCGCTAAATATGTGCAATCGTTACAAGACGTAGAACTAACAGAATCTCAAAAGATAGCTCTAGAAGATCGTTGCAAAAATATGATGTCACTATTAGAACAGTTCTCAACCATTCAGGATGATATAGAATTTCATCTACAGGATTGTGAACCAGACTTAGAAAAACAATTAGTTGAAAGAGAAACCTTTGAAAATCTGTTTTATGCGATCACATCTATGGCGAAATGCACGCTTAAGAGCAAAGAAATTATTGATAACGATGTTGAAGTCTACAATAAGACCTCTAGCATTAAATTACCCACTATTTCATTGCCTTCCTTTGACGGTTCATTTGAACAGTGGTTAGAGTTTAGAGATACTTACATATCCTTAATTCATAATTCTAAAACTATAGATGATATTCAAAAATTCCACTACTTGCGTTCAGCGCTCACCGGCAGTGCTAGTCAAATTATAAAATCGTTACAGTTTACTGCTGAAAATTACACAATAGCCTGGAGTTTATTGGAGAACAGATTTAATAATAATAGATTACTCGTTCAAAACCACGTTAAAGCTCTGTTCTCATTACAGTCTTTACACAAAGAATCTGCTTTTCATATTCGTAAGTTAATAGATAACATACTAAAAAATATACGTGCTCTTAAAAGTCTAGATGAGCCCACAGATCAATGGGATACACTAATCATATTCCTTATTGTTACTAAGATGGACTCAACTACCGAGAAAGAGTGGGAAAACCATAAAAGTGCACTTTCTAAGTTACCAAGTCACGCTAATAAAAAATTAACACTAAACGATATGATTACATTTCTTACCGACAGGGCGGACATGTTAGAATCTATTAAAGGTACACATGATTCTGGTAAGCAAACGTCGGATGGTTCCGTAAAGAAATCATCATCATCCAATCAATCGAAGCATGCTAGCTCACATAGCTACGTCGCAACACGTAATAATAATAATTCGTCTAAATCATCACAAAAACCTAATTCAAGCAATGATTCAAAACGTTACCAAAGGTGTATTATGTGCCAAGAGAATCATCCGCTTTATTCGTGCAGTAAGTTCAATGACCTTCCTATGAAGGACAAACTATTATTCGTAGACGAGAAAAAACTATGTAAAAATTGCTTGCGCGCTGGACATACAGTGTCTCATTGCTGGTTTGGCGCCTGCAAGCTATGCAATCGTAAGCACCATTCGCTACTTCATGGTGAGTGCTGTGATAACGGCAGCACGTCAAAGTCTGTAGGGCCGAACGACGCACAAGCGCCGGCGTCCACATCGTGTCGCGAGTCCGAAGCGGCGGGCAGCGCACACAGTACAGCGCTACACAGTGCGTCAACTTCAACGCGTCCACAAGTTGATAATGGGTATTCATTTCAAGAACCCGTAATTCTTTCGACTGCATTACTAGAAATTTTAGACCGTGACAACAAGTATCACACTATTCGTGCTATTCTAGATAATGGTAGTCAACATTCATTTATCACAAAATCGTTATGCGATAAATTAAAAATTCGTTTGATACAGTCCACAGTACAAGTCGCAGGGGTAGGTAATTCGGTAACCCAATCTACACAATCGTGCAAAGTGCAATTGCGATCTAAAAATAGTGAATTTAATACGCATTTAAATTGTCTCGTCCTACCTTGTATCACTGCAACGTTACCTTCCGTTACTCATAATATCGCAAAGTTTATGATTCCAAGTAACGTATCACTCGCCGATCCTGACTTTTTTATGTCCAATAGAATCGATTTATTAATCGGCGCAGATAAATTTTGGGACCTGTTAAGTGACGGACTAATTCGACTTACAAACGGCCCATACCTACAAAATACTAAGTTAGGTTGGGTTGTATCGGGTGTCATACATGATACAAAAGGTTCATCCGTTAATCGAGTCCAGTGCAATTTTACGCACACGTACGACAACTTAGATATTCAATTAACAAAATTTTGGGAAATAGAAGAAATAAGTTCAAACCCAAATAATATTATGTCTAAAGAAGAACATGATTGCGAAAATTTGTTTATAAAAACAACTACACGCGATAATAATGGTCGTTTCTCTGTGCGTATTCCACTATGCGAATCAGCTGACCAACTAGGTGACTCATACTTACAAGCTGAGAGTCGGTTCCTCGCGCTTGAACGGAAGTTAGGTCGATGCACACCGAGTTATAAAAAATTATATTTCGATTTTATGCGTGAATATTTGGAACTCGGTCATATGACGAAAATAGATACTTATCCAACTCCACATTATTTCTTACCGCATCACGGTATATTTAGAGAACATAGTACAACTACGAGATTACGAGTAGTATTTGACGCTAGCGCTAAAACTACTTCCGGTCAATCGCTAAATGATATCCAGCTAATTGGCCCGTCTTTACAAAATGATATTGTTGCTATTCTGTTAAGATTTCGTCAGTACAAATATATTGCCTGTGCTGACGTCGAAAAAATGTACAGACAAATATTAGTTCAACCCGATCAACAATATTTACAATTAATTTTATGGAGAGAAAACCCGCAAAATGCGCTCGGTGTGTACCGGCTTAACACAGTTACTTACGGCACGGCGTCCGCGCCTTACCTAAGTATGCGATGTTTACAACAGCTGGCGTCGGAATGCACTGATAACGACATCGCTAATATTATTTATAAAGATTTTTATGTCGACGATTTCATAACGGGTTGTGATGATAAAAAGGAATTATTAGACATTTGTAATAAAGTTTCTACGGTATTACAATCGGGTTGTTTCTGTTTACGAAAATGGTTGTTCAATTTCGATTTGTCAACTTTAAACGCGTCAAAGAATTTATCTCTAGGCGAATCCTGTCAAAGTAAAACTTTAGGTTTAGGTTGGTTCGCAAATACAGATGAGTTATATTATACGACTAAACTTAAATTAACCGGGAGTCACGTTACTAAGCGCATTATGTTATCGGCAATCTCACAAATTTACGATCCGTTAGGTCTATTAGCGCCTATTATAATACTTGCAAAAATATTGTTACAGAAATTATGGACGTATAAAATCGGATGGGATGATCCGGTGCCTCATGATATTTTAATTAATTGGCAAAAATTCGTTGACACTCTTGACTATTTGGGTAAATTACGTATACCGCGTCAGGTTATAAATAGCAAAATGCAATACATAGAATTGCACATATTTACTGACGCCTCTCAAAACGCTTACGGCGCGTGTGCTTACGTGCGTATGTACTCTGATAACAATACCGAAGTATCCGTAGCCTTGTTATGCGCTAAGTCGAGGGTCGCGCCTGTCAAACCAATAACTATTCCGCGTTTAGAATTATGTGGGGCATTATTGGGTGCAAAGTTGTACACAAAAATTAAAAATTCACTTCGTTCCAAGTTCACTGACGTTTATTTTTGGTCTGATTCCACAATTGTGCTGGGATGGCTACGAATGTCACCTAATACTCTTAAGACATTCGTACAAAACCGGGTGGCTCAAATCAATGAACTCACCGGTAGTTTATCATGGCTGCACGTAGGAAGTAAATCCAACCCAGCTGATTTGGTGTCACGCGGGGTCACGCTGGACGCGCTGCGCACAGCTGATATTTGGTGGCACGGCCCGGCATTTTTGCACGAACGGTTGTGTAATTTTAGTTACGATCATAGTTGTCATAATGTTAATTTTAACGAGTTACCAGATATTAAATTAAATAGCACACTGGTATTACATCAAATTAATAAGAATACGTTTCCGTTTGAGAGATTCTCTTCTTTTACTCGTATGAAGCGTGTATTTGCTTACATGTTACGTTTCATTGATAACGTTCGTAATAAAATAAAGGTAAATCGTAAATACGGCCCGCTTCAAGTAGATGAGTTAAATAAATCGATTAATAAGTTAACTCAAATGTCACAAAACCAATCATTTCCTGATCTCGATATTTCATCAAAGGGGAATGTAACCCTAAAGGCTACCCGTAATATTTCTGGTCTTAATTTATTTATTGATAACAATAATATTATTAGAGTTGGGGGTAGACTAGATAATTCTTTAAGTTTTTCATACAATAAAAAGCACCCCATCTTGTTGTGTTGTAAACATACCTTTACACGTTTATTATTTCAATGTGAGCATAAGCGCCAGCTTCATGCAGGTCCTCAATCACTATTAGCTAGTATACGAGAAAATTGGTGGCCCCTCAGAGGCCGCAATCTGGCTAGAAACGTTGTACATACATGCGTGACATGTACACGGATTAAGGGTAAAACTGTTTCAGTTCAAATGGGTAATTTACCTATAGAAAGGATAGAACCAGGTTATCCGTTTATAAGGTGCGGAGTAGACTATGCAGGACCCATGTTTATTTTGAACCGTAAAGGGAGGGGCGCTAAACTGGAAAAGTGTTATATTTGTTTATTTGTATGTTTCTCAACGCGTGCAGTTCACCTAGAACTAGTTACTAATTTAACAACTGAGGCTTACATATTAGCTCTAAAACGGTTTGTATCCCGAAGGGGTAAACCTGCTGAAATATTTTCAGACAATGGTAAAAACTTTGTTGGGGCAATGAATGAATTTACACAATTTCTAAAGAACAATCGTGATAATATTATGGAGATTTTAGCTAATGATAATATAAAATTTAATTTTATACCACCATATACACCGCATTTTGGGGGATTGTGGGAGGCAGGAATAAAGTCTTGCAAATATCACATCCGTCGTGTCATTGGCAACACGAACTTAACGTACGAGGAGTTTAGCACGATATTAACTCAAATCGAGGCCGTCCTAAACTCTCGACCCATGTACCCACTGTCCACAGACCCAAATGACCTACTTCCCCTCAGCCCTTCTCTGTTTCTGATTGGCCGACCGCTCACCGCACACGCCAGCCCAGACCTGACGACTGCAGCTTCACATCGCCTGTCCCGTTATGACCGCGTGGAACAGATGCGCCAGCAGTTCTGGCAGAGATGGTCAAAGGAGTACATAGCAGAGCTTCAGACCAGAACGAAGTGGAAGACAAGTAAGGAAGAATTGGTACCTAATACTCTTGTACTCATCAAGGAGGATAATCTTCCACCTCTCAAGTGGCGCTTGGGAAGAATACTTCATACTTTTCCTGGGAAAGATGGCCTGTCACGAGTCGCTGACATCAAAACGGCGACCGGAACGGTGCGAAGGGCATTCTCAAAAATATGTCCTTTGTTAACACAAGAAGAGAATGAGAAGACTGATTCACAATAATCATCCATTATCAAGTAATAATGTCAACTTAATTGGTACTTCGTTGGAAGCAGAAACTTCCAAGGCCGGGGGCATATGTTAACGCCATCTATTGGCGCTAAGTCTACAACACGTACCGACACGGCACGTATCTACACAGCACCCTCTAGCGTCGAGTAAACGGAGGCTCGGCGGAAGAGGAATGAGCGAGAGCGGCGCACGGGCAGCGCTGATTGGTCGTCGCCGAAGAACTTTTGAGCGATTCCTTCGTTCTACGGATCAACAGTTCGTTGTTCGTTCCACACACAAAATTGGAAAGGGATGGTAGTCGGTTCACCATCACAATTTTTCTTATATAATTCTCCTAATTATTGCAACATAAATGTAACCTATTATAAATATATAATAAACGCTAAAACCATCAAAAATAAAAGGAAGTTCATTGAAGAAGCCTGACTGACCCAATATCGCCAAAACAATATTATATTGCCAATCAAAGAGAACCAAAATAACAAATTTCTTTGACAGGCATATTACTATAACTGTTGTCTATTTAGGTTGCTATTAATGGATATTGGCGTCGATTCCCTTGTTCACAAACTAAACTAAATTTAAGTTCAGTTCATCTTTATCTTTCTATTTCATTAAGAAAAGGACAGAAGATAAATATTAGTTTAGTCCTGTCAAATTAAGAAACTCCATAGACAGTTTAGACGTGATTAAAAAATTGGCAACTAAAAATACGTCAATTTACTAAACTAATATTTATCTTTTGTCCTTTTCTTAATGAGATAGAAAGAAAAAGATGCACTGAACTTAAATTTAGTTTAGTTTGTGAGCAAGGGAATCGGCGCCATTGTGCATGGTCTGTTCCAAAACTATGTGATGAAAATGTAAACAAATAGATCAGAAAATGGACGCCAATTTGTAGTGCCAGTTACAAATTGTGTGCTTTGAATTGAATTGAATACTGAAATCCAAAGTTCTAATTTTAAATCATATTAATGATGTTTTTCTTTTGACAGTTGAGGTTAATTTAAAACCCTCAATTTTAGTCGATGATTTTTCAGTTACAATTTAATCATGTTATTCAAACAATCATTGTTGGAAAAAGTGTTGAATTCTTATAAATACAGATGAATGCCTTACTAATTCCCTTTTGTGAGTAAGACTTTAACCTAAACAGGGTTTATTTACATTTTCATCAGATAGTTTTGTAACATAGAGGACAATAGTTGAATATCATTATAATGCGACATGATTCAGAAATCACGCACACCGCTTTCTGATTCTGCCTGGATAGAAACTTAATCACTCGGCCGCCACTTTCGTGTTTCATTGCAGGACATAATTAGCACAAATTACGAAAATGGACTCAGTTCTACGATATAATTTTAAACGTGATATGTTTTCGCACGCGCCTGCGCCTTCCTACTAAATGTTTGCTTTTATGGGACGGGAACGTGGCCAGGGGCATTAAGTAGAATTATCACTTAGCAAATTAATATCCTCGCTTTTCAGGAAGTTAATTTACTAAAGAAATACATCGAATTGTTCCGGTGCGGTACACTACTCCTCGTCATAGACATAGGTCGTAGGAACTGCATATTGTTCGGTTGTTAGGATCATGTTGCTTGTTTTCCTCGCGGCAAATCTTCAGGTACAATATTTGGTTGGAAATTAAGATTTACCTCTCGTCTGTTAGGCAAGCTTCGCAAGTTAAGCAAGTTCGGTAACAATAGAAAAAGTATTTGTGTCTCATTAGTGACAGTTGAGCTCATAATAAAACATTATAAATTGAGATTTACTTGTTAGAAAACGAATAGATATGATATCAGTTGACTTCGAGTGTCTCAATTGTATCATAATGACGTAGTTAGAATAAACATTTAATAAAAAAACCACATTAAGATAAAGAATCCTTGAGCGGAAACTGTAAGGAAGAACCTTCGCGGCGTGGTTTAATTAATCAAGGTGATAGAGACTGTGAAAATTAAAGACACCTCAGTTTTATTCTCTACAATTAAGGTTTTCTTAGCACTTTACAATTGCCGAAATAATTGAGTCGAAAAGTCAATTCTTTATATTGAAGCCTCGACCACGAAGTTCCAATTTAATGATCTGACTGTTTTATCTCACCCAGCTTTATGACGCATTTGATCGCTTACAAACATATATAAAAAGCAATAAGTGCTTGTCACTGTTATCAAATCCTTAAATACTTGATAAGGGAATTGTTACTGGTTATCAGAAACGCGGAAAACCTCTCTAAAAATATCGTTATTCTTATAATTTCATTTTTGATTGTGCTCTGTGTGAAAGCTTGATATTAAGCTGCATTTAATAAAACAAAAGCTGGGAAATATAGTAAGAAAATAACCAGGTTAATGATGAACAACATAATTCAAACCATAACCAAGTTGTGGAATATGGCATAAAGCGCAGTCCACGTTTTGGTTCATGTGACGATCAATCACAACAGCTTGACAATGAAAAACTACCGCAACGCTTTACGTGCTATCAATCTAGCCGCGGCCAGCTTGCACCCGGAAGTAAGCCGTCCACCTCACTAAATCAATGACAACGGCTCACTTCGCAACCGACGCTTTTTGTGGAAACAAAAGATTAATTACAATCTTATTGAACCAAACGTCTTGGTTGTACTTTGTACATTTATGTAGAGGACTTGAACGTTGTAATAGAGCTTTTACCTACCTGCTCCGATAAAATGGGTACTCACGATCCTTAGAAGGTCAACCGATGGCATTGTTCTGCCAACAGCCAGTAATTTGTTGAATATGGATCCGCCCTTACGCTTGGTGAAGAGCGCACAAGATCGTTTAAGCGAAATGAAACAGTAATAAAATCTAGCAGGTAGTGTAACAGTAATACTTGGTATTTATTCCTTCGTAGTAAAGTGCTCGATGTAAGTTTTAGTGAGCAGAAAATAAACGCTGAGAAAATGGGCAGTAAAAAGGCATGTAAAGAAAAAATAACAATTATAGTGAAGCGTGAAACCACGCTTGTTACGCAGGCGGCCTCTAGGTCCGGGGATCCGGGCACGGTGTAATAGTATTTTTAATTCTTGGCTAAGAGGCGGCGCCAGCTCAATGGCTCACTTGGACGCTGTAGTAGCCTCCACCGGCGCACTGATGACGTTTACACTTTTTAACTAACGTTTCACGCGCCCTTACAAAAAGGGTTTACGAGCTCTCCTTGCGTTTTATGTTGATTAACTACTTCGCTCATTCACTGTCCCTCGCTCACACACACACAAGACGCGCGCCTTCTTTTTTTAATGTATTCACCGTACATGCCTTCAAATTGCAGAGATAATCTGTTTAACAGTCTCCGCATACATTCTAGAAGTTGCTGTGTACATGTATAGGCATGAGCTTGCGGCTGGCGTCTAGACTTGCCTTGCCTTTTCGTTGTTTTTTGCTCATGTTTCTTTCATTTTACTCTATTTAAATTCAGACATGGCACAGCGTAAACTCTATTCGCATTTCCGCAGCTGAGGACACAGGTGCAAGCGTGGACTGAAAATGGCATAGATTATATTATGGTAGGCACAGATGTTGGCAAAATTACATTTTCCATTCATAAGAACGAAGTTTGCGTTCTAACAACAGCAATAATAACATCGTATCATCTGTGTCAACAACACAATAAACAAAGTTTAACTTTCCACGATTCGCTGTTTCAGTGTGCATATTAATATTTGTTCTAAAGCAGGAAATATTCATTGGAATTGCGTGCAATCTGTATTACTTAACTAAAATTAAATATTATGTCGCCATTAAAATCCAATAAAGATAGCAAAAGAATTACATTTTCTGCAAAAGTAGTTGAAGTAAATTTGTAAGCGTAGAGCGACGTGCAGTCAGTTGTATGACAAATGGCGGGTTTCGCTTCTTTTATTTTATTTCATTTTTTCGATCTCACGTCAGACTTCGTAGTGACACTTTAGAAATTAGTTTTGTACTGTGAATAATGAGTGTCTGTGTTGGAATTATATTTTATGTAAGAGAAAACATAGTCCATTCACGGGTGTTGCTTGTATGATGTATAATTATTGGCTATTTGACTACCTTTATCGGCAATTGTCATGCGTGCCGGAGTAGCGTGTCAACGACTACTATCGAAAGTATCGAAAGTAATTACTTGTTGAATTAAAAGTCATTTACTTTATCAAATGTGTACTCATTATTCGAAAGTATTTTGTGAAAATATCACTGACGTGTAATTCTGATGCAAAATATTCTGCAGTAACGTGTTTCTACACTTCATGACGATAGTATCGATGTGAACCTGTATTCAAATGTGATTTATAAATGCATTAATTTATGGATGAATGTAGATAATATTGTCAGTCACGACATTCGTACATTAAGGACACATCAGAAATCATTGCTTTTGGATCAAACGTGTGGAGCTGATAGATAAATACGAACATTCCAAATTAAAAGTTTATTTTAACTAACGAAATACCCTTAAATGTAAATTATTTGTTATTTAACTATAAGCGATTATACCTCTTCAATTATATATATAGGTTAGGTTATATATACAATGTGTAACTGAATTAATGCACATTATGAAAGTAGTTTGTTCAGAATCGTTTACTGAATCGATTTCTGTAATTTTTAATATAGGTAATATTTTTTCCCAAAAATAATTAAAACTACGCAAATTACTGTCACACTTCCGCTGTACTGTCAAAACAAACCAAAATGGATGAAATACCCACTAAGCTAGACCCTTATAGGAATGCGACTGTGTGCATGCGTAGATTTGTAATGTGACCATAATTTTCTCCCACAATCAGTATAACTAATTTATTAAAAAAACAAAGTTTTTTACATAATAATAAAAATTCAGTATTATGATTATAACATAATATTCTAATTGGGGTGTCCGGTAGTGTGCGTTAATTCCGGGACATGTTGTATAGGTACCTATTTGTTTGCCCATAGTATATTTAGTGTTCGACCGAAACACGATTTTCGGCCGAAACCGTAACCGAACCTTCGGGTCCTCTTCTAGTTTTGGACGAAACCGAAACTTATGAAGTTAATAAAAAGGTAGCTACTTAAATGATATTATTTTCTGAGACCCATCGTTTTTCGTAGATTTGTGATTTGCAAATAATTTGATAAAGGGCTGATTTTAAAATTATCAGATTTCTTTTATCCAAAGGAAAAAAAGTACTTTTGCCAGATTTTGTGTGCAAACCTATCATAACTGCACAATCTCGACTGAAAAATGATTCCTAACTTAAGGCTTTAGCAGATACTGATACTTTACTGTTAGCTTTACGACTATCCATTTAGTAATTTTTCAGATGCTCGATTTAACTCTTACCACCACATAAGTTGCAGTTGTTTAAGCATTAGCAGTCAGCGATTTAATCGCTTTTCAGAAGCTCGATATACCTAGCGACAATGCTTTGTCTCTTCGTCAAAAAGTACGTTAGAAAACGCAATTTTTAAACCGTACTCAAACAGAACGGGTCGCCGAAACGCGATGCAGTGTCGAAGTAATCGCTGATTATTTTTCTATTGTGACCGAACCCATAGTCACTAGGATGCATCTGCTGTTGCCCTTAGAATTTGTATTAATCTTCCAGAAAGCGAATAAATCCCTACCCGCTGATACTAAAAGTAGCATGTTTGTTAAGAACCGAAATGACTTCTATTTCAACAAACACATTTTTTTGGGTTTTGAACAAAAGGGTGAACACGGAAATCATTACTAAGAATACGCTCCCTGTCTATCTGTCAATCGTTCGTATTCTATCAAAATCGACTCACGAAAGCCATACGCCAGTTCCGGTTGGGCCGAGGGTTCGGCAACTATTTGGCCGAAACCGAAACTGCGGCCGAAACCGAAACCGCCCCTTCGATCGAACACTAGTATATATATTATCAAATATTATACCTTATTATAGCTCGAATTGTTTGAAGTCTTACTCAAATTCAGCAATTCTCTATAAGAAAAAGAACGTGATAATGCTCCCAGTGACGTCACCCCTTTACGGGCTTTATATCTTAAGTTTCTCAGCAGCATCCCAATAAAACATACTACAACTCGTAAAAATATTGAATGATGACAGTTTTATGACGACGCTTCGTAGATTGCAGCAAAATACAATAAAACCGAAAGGCGAAATACTGCGAAATAGTTCATTTCAAACGTCAGAATGAAAAAGGGCTGTCAGCGGCTGCAAGCGGCTGGATTAGAAAATGTGGCGATGAATGTAAAGTCGACTGCAGGCAGATACTTTTATTCCGAACGAGTTTTGCCGGCGCCGTCACTCACGAGGTGTTACTTTTTTATTGCCTCGCTCTTTACATAATGGTTTGATGGCGTCTATGTCGATGTCGGAACTGAACGTTTTTCAATATAAAACTGTAACTATATCTTTACAAGCTCTAACTTGCAGTTGCTATCTAACCACTATACAAACAATGCAATTTAGATAAGTTACAGAATATAACAACCCTCATTTCGTTAGGCTACGCGTCTCGCTACGCGGCTCACGTTGCTACGCGCCTCGCTACGTCGTAGCTCGCACTGTGCTACGATGTTTCTTTGTGGGATCAATTCCACTCTATCAATGATTCTCTCTGTGAAACCATTATCAAGCCCCAATATATCATTTCACCCGATTTGTTTTGTTTTCCAAAATTGTGTACGTACTGCATAATGTTATTTATCATTTTATAGCAAATACGTATATATTGTTGTATAATAAAATAAAGTTCTTGCTGACTCCGCATTTGCTTCGACGTGGCGAGCTTGCAACGTTTCTCATTTCATATTCTCTCAATGGATAATAATGATTTATTACAACCGGAAAGCCAGCATTTTTACATAACAAGTAATCTAAAGCAGTAGTCATAATGTCAACTGAATAAAAAAAGGTAAAACTGAAAATATGTTGGATTGATTTATAGATATTAGGTGGAAATTAGTTCATGCCGAAATTGTAGGTCACACTTCACTCGTGGGTGTCGTTAAAGGGGGCTGAGGGATGACGTCATGATAATAAACGATAGCATCCTGTGTTCAGTCACGAGCACCAATATGTCAACACTTGGCAACTTTAAATTGCGATTTTTTCGAATAACGAATGCAACGTTGTAATACGACACATTACATATACCAATGGGTTCGAAAATGCTAAGATAACTACAACATAAAATTTCATTAAAATATAAAGGAGTAAATCGCTTTTGAACAAAGCGGAGTGTATACATACTTTTGCTCGGGACTGTTCATATCATATTGCGATCGTCAATTTGTCTGTGAAGCGATGATTGATGCAATGCACTAACGAAATGGATTTACTAACTAAAACTAGTGTGTAAGTTGTGTCTGTAATTGCTAACAAATTGGATTTTATGATCTGGAAAATAAATATATGATGATGATTATGAATAATCTCTTTCGATTATTTGTTGCACCTATGCAAGAAATATTTCTCAAAATTGTCTCGTCGACGCTCGACGTCGTTGAGTGACATGATAGTTACAACTACATTATTTATAAAAGGTAATTCTGTTGCATATCTGTATTTTGTCGATTATTAAAAAAAAACAATATCACGTAAGTACCTCTAACTTGTTTTGAGCGATAATAACAGCCACAACAAGTACAACGTTTACAAGATTTCCTGTGTAACAAACTGTAATTTTTCGGGGACAGCCACATTTATGGCGACTTGATTTTTAGCACCGGAAGCTCCGCCATGTTGCGTGGACTGAGTAGCGGAAAAGGCGAAACCTCACTTCCGGTCAAGGCAGCTCGCTAATATATTTCTTTTTTTTATTACTTCGTGTAGCAAGGAAATATGAACAGACCCGTATCTATCCAATGAGACAGACTTCCTTATAGCGTACCTACATAACAGTGGCGTGTATTGGTTTTCAGAAAGTAGGCACACTTTTTCGTTAGTACGTACGCACTTTATGTAAAAAGTTATTGATTTACTGGGTATAAAAACGTGTGTGGTCCAGGAATCATGTTCAAAATGAAAATCCAAAATGGCGGCTGTAAAACTATGAAAATAACAAAAATTTTAAATTTTCGCTGCCGCCGCCGTCTTGAACTTTCATTTTGACCTCACTATCGGCTTAAGCACCCTTGAAAACCATAAAAACGACAAGCTTGATAATTAAAAAAAAAAATACAGCCGCCATCTTGGATTTTCATTTTGACCTCACTATTGGCTCGAAAACCATGAAAACGACACCTAAGACGAAAAATTTGAAATTTTTTGCTGCCGCCATCTTGGATTTTAATTTTTATCTCACTATCGGCGACCTCGTTATCCATCCCTTTCTTTCCTCGCACGGCCAGATTACGAAGTATTATTTTAACATTCACACTCGGTTGGTTCCTTGAGTAGGCATGCCTACTTTAGGGTGATAAATTGCGAAGATCGAACGTCATAGTATTATGTGTGAGACGTACGTATTTCTAATTTCGTCGTATTAACTTGAAAGACCAATGACAATGTGCGAATAGTGCGGGAACCGAGTAGGCCGTCTGGCGACTGCCTACGTGTTTGTATGAAGATTTTATTTTTTGTTAGGTATGATAAATTTGTGTGTTTCTTAATTGTGTAAACACACGCTAAAATGTAATTGACAGGCTTATGGCTTATCGATTTGTCGAGGTAGACACTGCTTATGTGCCTATATGCAATGCACGCCACTGTACATAATAATGTAGATATTTGAAGCTTTTGTGATTTGAATCAGAAACCATGTCGATAGAAAATGCATATAAATCGAACCCCACATCAGTATAAAGCTGATAGTTTGTTAGTGAGTTTAGTTGTGTGCCAGATAGAAACAATTGGGAGCGTTGTCATAAAAGTTAATAAAGCAATAAGGTCAGGCTAGTAAAGTCCTCGCTGCACGCGCTCGCAGCTCGCTCTGACTCCAACAATTTTTACTCACGTCTCTTTTGAGTGTTTCATATTGAAGTTGCTTCCATACTGTTCCTTTGTAAATTATTAAGTATTTGAACAATGTTTTTCTTCTGAGAAAAGAAGGAGAGGCAACATATTATCGATATTACACCGAGGCTCGGTGGGGTCGGAACAATAACAAAGAAAAGGAGCGAAACTTTTAACTGATTAGGTATTGCCCACTTCTTAGTTCAGTAACAAATCGTTTTCCTTACCGATCGGAAAAAAAATATTTTCTTGACTGGTTCTTTGAAAAGGTTTTGTAGCCGATACATTTAAAGGGGATGCGCTAAGGTCGCGAAATTCTTAGGTTTTTTGCAAGTGTATGTTGATTAAAATATGATTCGCGACCGTTACGAATATGTATTTATAGAATTATAATCATAAGCATCAGACAACATATACAATACAACTGATTAAGTTAGAATTGGCGTCTAATGTCATGATTTCATGAAATGGTCATTCAATATGAACTGACAGATATATCATAATTTTTGTGATTATAATTCATATTCGTTACGGCCGGAAATCTTATTAGATCTTATCTTATCTTAGATCAACATGCAACCTGATACTGACCTGCAAATTGCAAAAAACGTTAGAAAATTTGAATTTCGCGGTCTACCCTGAACCCTGACGCTGTGGCCTTAATCGATTTTAACTATGCGCTTTATTAGAATATCGTTGGGTCCCCCATTTTGCTAAACTATGAAGACTAAGCTTAATTATTGGTGAAAATGCCAAACTTTGTTAAAACCAAAGTTGGTATGTCATTAAGAATCTAGCATGAGTAATTTAAAAATAACAATGTCGGTCAGTGAAACGTATTACCGTTATAAAAAAAAACGTCAACACTTAGTACTGTAAACAATAAAATGTGGCACACGAAAACTATTAACACACATAATTAGAACTACTAGGTGTACCTATAAAATGTGTATAGTGCCCTTCATTTATAAACACCGCGATACGATCTGTCCTTACGTAAATAAGTCGGTGCATACTAATGCGAACCAATAAATCTGCATAATTCACACCAACATAAAGTTGAAAAGAAAGTGTCAAGAAAGTTTTATTGGGACCAAGGTATCGTTGTAAAATTTACGAGGGTGGCTCCGGTTTCGTCGTAAAATGTATTTTGTGGGCGGTAAGACAAAGCATGGAGTGGGCTGTAATGGAGTATTGATTCGAGTGAACGTGATTGTTACCTATGTAAATACAAGTCATTAGTCTCCCCGAATGAGTTGCTAATCTACAAATGCTATAAAATATGTAGCTTACATATCATTGATTTTACTCAAACATGTAGTCAGTTTTTCCAAACAATACTTATTTGTTTTATTTTTATTTTAATTCGAAACGAGTTTGCGACAAATGTCCAATGACGGACATTTTTTTTCCCGTACCTTACATTCCCTTATTCGCATTCCATTTAGGTACCCATTACTCCGTGAGGCCAAGCGGCCATATTGCGTGTGACTGGGACCCGAGCCCCGTGAGCCGCCACCTGTAATTACAAACATAAACTTCTACCTGTGTACAAATAGTTTAATGAAAGGGTGTTTAGTTACGTCACCCGTCACTTACCTGCAGCCCTTGATGAGTTAATGCTGACAAAATAAGGAACAGAATCTTTGTATTACGTAGTTATCCACGTGCATGTAGGCAGTTGGTTAGTATTAATGAACAACGACCTGCCTAATTACTTTAATCAGACAATCCTTGGAGTATTTGCCGTTGATGTGCGTAATCATAGCAACTGGTAACAACCCGATTAGTGTAATCATAAAGTTTGACTGCCGCAGCAGATTCTGAATACGATTACCATTAACTCCGAGATTACCATGATTAATCCGATAACCCCTCGTTTGTTGAGAAGCCTCCTAGAGGTCGGTAACAATAGAAAAGTAATTGTGTCTCATTAGTAACAGTTGAGCTTATATAGCAACATGCATCAGTAGGTGTGGTCATTTTTAAGGGTATGGTACACACCATCCGACTGAACGACTTTCTCCATGGCACCAACATCGTAATCGCGGAAAAATTACCAGCCGTCCCATACGTTTGGGTCGAGTAGGTATTGATGATTTATGGGACAGTAGATTAAAAAAAAATTAATGAATAAAAAATGATCACACCTTCTGATACATGCTGTATAAGTAGGAATTGTAGTTCCTTAGTACCTACTCAGTATACACGAAATCAATTAAATCTACAGGATAGTCTACGTCCAAATGATAATTCGTCAAATAAAAAGGCGACTGTTTCAAGCTATTATATTTGTTACCACATCATCATCTTTATCATTCTCCTGCCCTTATCCCAGTTTATTTGAGGTCTCTCTCTCTCTCTCTCTCTATTAGTCGTCATCTCGGTATTCACCCCCTTTCTAACCATATCATCATTCACACAGCCCATCCATCGTTACTTTGGTCTTCCTCTACTTTTATAGCCATCGACTTTCATATTAATCTGTTACCATGTATAAATATTTAACGATCCTCTATTATTATTAGTTGATTATTATCAACCAAGGTGATCGTGGATTTATTTTTATATAAAATATATTATATAAGTACCGTTGCCTTTTCACATAAAAAGTACCTTTTTAAATTGATACATTTTCTAACGTAGATGAAATCCCGACCGCACGAATTTTGAGTAGGTACCTTGGTTTATGGGTCGCTCCAGTCAATCTACCTGGAGCGGCGCGCGTGTCGTCATTTTATGACTTTTGAGTCGGTAAAGATATTATTATTGGAATTTCATTCATAGTGGTTTACCAGCTTTGACTTACTTGTATTAGAATTTGCCTTTTTCAGAATCAGTTTTAAATGGTCTAATTAGTGAATCTTGGTCTTATAAAAAATATATGTCCTAAATACACATTAAATTGTAATTTTGTCGATGAAAAAAAATCCGAAACGGGTTGATTTCAATACCATTTTTCGTTTTAAACTATTCGACGCTCTGCATTTGGTGGAGGTGCGGAGGTAGCATTTTAAAGACCTACAGCCTCGAAAAACCTCACCTTAATACGATGGCTTTTTGCGTGTTTCGTAACCATTTTAAGTTGTCACAAGATGTCTATTCAGCAACTCCGAGACCCATATTTACGTAGCATGGATTTAGGATGTTAAAGAACCACCATAAGGTAATATAACCACCATTGTTACTTTGTAACCTCACCACGCACATTTTGAACTCCCGAAACCCAGTGAGCATTGTAGAATTTGGTTAATGGAAAAAAATGACCATACCCCGAAAACCCTCATTAGACCCGAAAATGATACCATAGAATAAGAAACAATATTTCGTAGAGATGTGAAATTCGGCGTATCATACGCCCGAAACTTTTGGCATGCCTAGGTACAGCCCGTTCACAGTTATTTTACCTCTGACAGTAGCAAATTATCAGCAACCTTTAATGTGACGAGAATAAAGATCACTGTGATTTTGACAGACTTGTCAGTGGCAACAATCCAAAAGCAACCTTATTTGAATAAGAATAAAGATCACTGTGATTTTGACAGACTTGTCAGTGGCAATAATCCAACAACAAACTTGTTAGAATGAGAGTAAATATCACTGTGATTTGGACAGTGATGCAAAATCAGAGGTAAAATAACTATGAAAGGACTGTAGCGCAATTTTGAACGTAATACATTCTATACGAAGTATAATTTATTTCTTTTTCTGTGCTGATATACAGTGCGTGAAAAATAAGTCTGCGCGCGGCCGAAATCGGAAATAATAGTTAGCCGCTATCTGGGCGTTTATTTCAGGTGGCAAGAGAGTGTGCTGTGTTCCGTGTTTTCCAAAGTAAATAATTGCTATCATTACGCCGAAAGTAATTAAAAGTGCTGGCACGGATATAATCCTGAAGTCAAACGTCGCGCGCAGACTTATCTTGCGCGCACACCAGAAGGCCAATTTCCGTAATTAAAAACGTTCAAAATGTAGTCGCAATTTCATCTCAGCGACAATCGATGTCAAAAACTTGCCAAAAATGTAGAGAAATTAGAGGTATTTTTGATAGATTGAGACAGATCAGACTGTGAACTTTCTTAAAATTACGAGAATTGCCCCTTAGATCTCAAGCTCGTCTGTTACGGTTGACATCACAAAACAATTAAGACAGTATTTATACATATAAACATTCCATCGCAACTCGATATTTGTCTTATAGGAGTAGAACAAATAGGTGGAGCAAATTCTGAGTGTAACTAGTGAGTGAGTCCCGAGGGAGTGGGGGGGGGGGGGCGCTATCCTCCTCTCAAATTATTCATTAACTTAGACGAGCACTATGTGCGTTCACCGTCACTGTTTGTGGTTGGCTAACGTTATTACTTCTAGATTTGATTGCTACAGTACCTAGACCTAAATAAAAAAAAAAACTAAGATGTTTGATGCCGTCGATCGCGTGGAGGACGAAAAAAACCTATAAAAACATTCTCCGTAAAAAAATACAGTGTGCCAACTTTCATGGTGATCGTTCAAACAGTGTCAGAGTTTATCAACGTCCATTTTTGCTGGTGTAGATGTATGTAAAACTCAAGCCCAAACGTGTTTCAGAATATCAGATCCCGAATATAAAATGTTCTGACGTGCATACCATCTATTCTCCTACAATTTCGTTCTATTTGTCTGCATGACTAGTTGGTAAATTCTCTTTCTGTTCGTTTTTCCAGACAGCAGCTGTCCTCACCGGACCCGCAGCTCGCCACAATGGAGCTCATTATCTTGCGCCGGCTCCGACTCACCCAACTGAAAGGTACCGCACCCTAATGCCAACTATTTTCACATTACACACAACGCTTCCATGCAAATGACCCTCACATCAATGAAACTCCGCTCCAAATAAACCTACCTACGTCACTATCGCTCTATTACGAAATACCTTTCCATTAAGGTTTTTAGCGGCAGGCTTAGTAAGTTAGTTCTAAAAATAACGCAATGGATTGTGTAACAACAGTACGTGTTGGTTGTTTGGTGCTGTGGTAGTAGTGTTCCAGACGTCAGCTGATGCGTGTCGTGGCGGCCTCTTCAGATCAATAATTTGGGAATAGACGCTATGCTGTAACGTTCCTTTGTTGGCGACTACGGACATTCGGGGCTTCGTCCTTACAATATTATCTTGGAAACTGATTTTGAGTCTCTTAGCATGCCTTAACTTCTTTAATAGGAAAAAGAAAAATAAACTACTTTTGCTGAAAAGGTACAGACGCCAGCAGATCAAGCTACCCGAAACTGTCAAATTTTTCCAATCAACCTTGAACTTTAAGGCGGCACCCCGAGCTAAGTGGCGCCCTCATTGAATAAAAAATCGTAGCATAGCATAGAAAACAAAAATAAAAAAATTGATTCTAGGAGTTTGTTACAAAGAGGATAAAGTATTTTTATGTTGTTAAAACAGGACTCAAAATGTTTAGTATCCAAAGTAGATAGCAAAAGTACCAAAAGCGGCCATTTTTGACAGTTTTGCTATCTACTTTGGATACTACTAAATACTTTATCCTCTTTGTAACAAACTCCTAGAATCAATTTTTTTATTTTTGTTTTCTATGCTATGCTACGATTTTTTATTCAATGAGGGCGCCACTTAGCTCGGGGTACCGCCTTAATGCTTTAGCGATAGAGCTGAAAATCTATTAAAGAAATGTGACAGATTGTAGTAGCTTGATGTGCTGGCGTCTGTACCTACGTTTGTTAATTCCTCACTATTTATACAAAGTGCCTATCTAAACGGAATTCGCAAAAAGGTTATGCGCACAAACTGTTTCTAAACAACATTTCATTACTTCGGCACCCTATTCTCTCAATTTTATTATGTCACACCAAGAACGTAAGCAAAATACACAATTCTTGGTAAAGGAAGGCAAAACGGCCGCCGCGCCTGCTGGCCAATAATAAGTAGATTAATAAACTTTGTTGAGAAGATCGTTAAAGTACGATATTCTGTAGGAGTTTCCTGTTACTGGGCGATCGATTCATTAGACGGACTTACGGGTTTTTCCATCAGCGTGTTAGGGATTAGCCGAGTATTGCTTCCTTAGCTTACGTCTACGTCGCCTAGGTACCTACGTGACGACGTACCGGATTATCTGGTATTAGCGCTCGATGGACTGATAATAGGTATCGAGCATCGAACTCTAGTTAATAGATACTCGGGCCCATTTTACGGGGATTAAAGAATTGTACGATATATTTACTAGTTCTATTATATCGAGAACTAATACAGGGTGGCAGGGAAATATTACGTGATCAAAATGTATGGAAGTTGAGTTGAATTGACGAAAAATTTCAACGCAGAGGGGTTCAGAATCATGTATTGAATCCAAGGTAACAGATAGCGCGTCGATGTCCGCTCACCCTGTACATATAGCCTGCCCCGTTGGTCCGGAGGTCGCAAGTGCTACTGCTGAGCATGAGGTCCCGAGTTCGATTCCCAGGTTAGGTAAAGTGTTATTGGGTTTTTCTATAAGGAATTTGTCAGAAGCAGACCGGTGTCTGCATTTGTATCCGGTTGGTGGCAATATACTCGCCCACATTACATACATAGGACTTAAAAATGACTGGTAAAATGTGAGTGTTAGTACGAGTATAGCTACCTACACCTCTCCTAACCTTACGGGAATTACAGGCGTAATTTTATGTATTGATTTGTAAGATGTAGTTGTGTTGTACTAGTTCCATTATATTGGGAACTAAAACAAGTCGAGCACATTAAATCGGTAATGTTGCAAGTATTTGAATGTGTCTCGAAAGTCAATACAACAAAATAGGTCAATGGTTGCATTTGACAAATTTATTTGGAACGACGGAAACCGATTTGAAGGCATTGAAAGTGCAAAACAACCTACATTTCTATTTCGATTCCAATTTACATATTCTTCGAAATTCGTGAAACATTGCTGATCGATTTCTCGTTGGCACGTAGGATTATCATTACTGACAATACTGACGGTATCTTCTTCTACCTATGGAGGAATTCTATGGATCCAGTAATTGTGTGCACTTATTAGAGGTGCGTCGTTTACCCCAAACTCAGGTCGAGAGCGGGTTACGATGTCGATAAGACACGGTGCCCCTCTATCGGTGAGATTGCTTTTTACCGAAAGGTCCGATGATGCTCGCATACCTATGTTACGCCGCGCCTCGGTAAGCGCTTATGACGTTTATTTATCTACTTCCAAAACACAAATTATACACATTTTCATGCCTACCTAGACATGTAAATGTGTATAATTTGGGTACTAGTATACGCTGTACTATATGGTTGAAGAACTAAACAGTATTTACATATGAATATGGAAAGGAAAGGATTAGCTGCGGTGGGCTCTCATTGTTATTATACAAATGATAATAACCCATAATGACGTAGCGTCATTAGGATCCCAAATTGTACGTTAAAGTTTTGTATTATTATAAGACATAGGTACCATCAATAGGAGTTCTATGTTTACACTTTGTTCATGACTGTTGCTGTTCCAATTTACTTAAACTGATTCATCTTCGACCTGGCTTTATTCAGTCTTGGTGCTTGGAAAAGTTGTTCAAGCAATAAGACGTGCTTTCAACTAGATTTGTACACGAGCCAGCTGTCGACAGTCGCACGACACTTTGATGCGGCGAAATACTGGGATTTCGCAAAATTATTACTCTCGCTACCTACGAAATGGCAGCTTCACAGAGTATGAAGTATTCTCAGTTTCTCACTATACTTTGTGATGCTGGTATCAACATATCTTTTAAAGATCTTTTAAATAGACACGGTTAAGAGGTCGTAAAGGCTGTTCAACTAGCTAAGAACATATTCTTAGTTAAAGCTGAATATTTTATAGTTTCGTTAAGACGATGTAATAAAAAGGTTTATTTGTACCTATTGTTCATGAAGTAACGCTCGTAATCTTAGGAACTCGTAAATAGCATTTATAAGTACTGCTAATGGCATTTTTTCTCAAGAAATAAACATGCGAAAGCATTTAACTGCAAATCACTCGTAGCTCTAAATATAGCCGAGTTCCGCGATTCGTAGGTGCACGCTACGAGCGCGCTACGTCGCTACGAGGTACCGCTACGAGGAGCTGCTACGACGCGTGGTTAAAATCTTCGAAGTGCCTAACTATGTAGCAATAAAGGCATTTATTAATTTTGACAAGGTTAATACAGTGACCGGTTTTCCTTTTCGTATGGCATATATGTACATAAATATAGTTTTCACGAAGCGTATGATTCGTATTGTGAAATCAAAGAGGCAAAAAACATAAGTGTATTAAAATAAATCAAATCTTACACTCGATTTTTTTGGACCGATTGGTTATATTAAATAAACAATGGCTGTTTTGTCTGTTATATTATTGGTACTTTGTTCATGCTACACACAAGTGAATTTATTTCGAAACATAATATTTAAAATGAATTTTGATACGATAAGTGAGGTGTAATATATTCTATCAGTGCAGTTCAAATAGCTTTCAATCATTTCCCGGCGGCGGGCGCGCGTGGCCGAGCGGTACTTAGACGTAGATATTATTATCGATTTTCTCTTTACTCGAATAACTGTGGGACTTGATTCTTCTTTCCCCGGTAGGTAAAAAACTTAGTTCTTACGTAACATCTCAATATTGCATTGTGTTTGGCTGTTTCTACCATTTGTATGAAAATCACGACGACCGCATTTTCTACATTACCATTTGGAAGTAGGTGTGAGTCAGATAAAAAAGTTTTATGTAGTCTATTTACGAGTGTTTTATGTAAAGTGTGGGTGTTGAATCGCGTGTCAGATGGTTTAACTAGGCGGTGCGGCGGTGGTGTGTGTGTGGCGTGCTGCAGCGCCGAGCCCGCGCCAGAGGGTTGCGCCGTGTGCCGGTGCCGGTGCCACGATACTGGTGCACGATGCACTGCGCCGGGCTGTACTTCGCTCCACTAATTCATGTTCATACGTCACTGCCTCCGTTATCGGGTTTCCGGTGGCGTGTGCAGCAATACCATTTTATACAAGAATAATCTATGCAAACCGCTGAGGTAAACGAACCTCACTGTTTAGCATTCAGATCCACTTAAAACGTTACTTGCGGCACAATCGGCATGGAGTGCCCCTGGAGTGCCGACAGCGTCACACAATTACAGCTGTGTTTCAGACATCTATTGAATGTTAACAAAGGAATCCGCCAAAACAATTGTGCTCCCCGATTCAATCTTTTACTAATCTACATATTTGTTTACACTCCATCGATTTCGCAATAACAAAACGCTAACGAATTCGCTGTTCACATTGTAATTGATTTTAATCACGTGAAATTGAAATAGAATGACCTACATGAATAGTAAATACACAATTAGTTTCATGGGCTTTTTAAAGTTTGTTTGGAGGTCGTGAAGGCTGGTTGAGAACATAAACTTGATTCAACCTTTCAGCACTTCATACTAAGATATTTATAGTGTCTGATACGAGTTTATTATTCTTTTACGGAAAGTGGGTAAAGCAAACATAAAATATGTGTATTCAAATGAAGTTCTAGGACGGTTTGTGTGATATATTGTATGGCATAAGTTGACACTATTCAGTGGGGAAGGGGTTACGTGGTATCTCCGTCGATTGTGAGGAGCCTTTACTCGATGTTCGCTTGTTGTCACGAAGCGAGCTCACACACACAAACACACACACACCGCCACACACAAACACACGCGTACTCTGTATAGCTGACTATTACTCTGTATAGTTGACTTGTATCCATTGTAGCGTGTCAGCGAGTGCGATGTTCATACTTTATGTTATAAAATGGAATGTTTCACACAGATAGTTTACATTTTTCACTTACTACAATGATATTTGCTCGTTCTTTGTACTCGTGCTACAACATTCACTGTTTAACTTTTTACTATAAACCTGTGTTTTATAAAAAAAGAGTATTTGCACAACTTTAAAGCGATGCCGGTGCATGCAATTTAATTCAGAACTATCTTTCGGATTTTTTTATTCCTACAGTTAAATTTCGTGACGTAATTTGTTTTTGCGCTCCATCATAACAAATTAGGACACTTGCAACACGTAGATATAATATAGCTTAGTCGAATATCCTTTTTATTAAAACACGAATGATCCTAATCTTGGGTTAACAAGCGGAAAATTAATTAGGAGCGATAAGCGTGTTTGTCGTAATAATGAGTAGTAAAGTCTGCGTGTTAGCGTCAATATTGTATCGTTACGTTACATAGTGGTACATGGGAGCGTGACGCAGGTGTTTATCTAGTTGTACAGGTGTATCGATGTTATATTGTTTATTAGGGATGAAAGGTTTACCGCATTGACTAATGAAGGACGTGTTTTCGGTATGATATCGGAAGTTTATAATGACGTATTTACATAATGACAATAGTTAATTGGCTTTTATTTTAACAGCTTGCTATGATACGATTTAACAAGTTCTAAACAAAATTCAAGGGGCAGTGGTGGCCTAGTGGCAACGGCCGCGACTTAAGAGCTGTAGGTCGCAGGTTCGAACCCAGACAAGCGCTTTACTTTTTAAAAAATATTTCATCACCACTGCTCTCAAAACGGTGAAGGAAAACATCGTGAGAAAACCGGCCCTCCTAGAACCAAAAATTCGAAGACATGTGACATCTACAAACCCGCACTGGGCCCGCGTGGTTTGCAGCCCATTCCCTCTTACAGAAAGGAGGTCTGTGTCCCAGCAGTGGGAACATTACCTACAGGCTGAACAAAACTCGTTGTATTTTTCTACAAAATGATGTATTTTTTTTCAAATCTTACTACAATATAAAAGGTAAATCCTTTCAATGCTTTTACTGACAAAATTATGTATGAATCTACATAATTCAATAGTAATTTAATGTCTACGCCATTATGACGTAGGTAGGTACCCATAATGCTAATATGGACAAAGTTTGCGAAGCCTCGTAGTTGACATCACAAGGGCCGCGCCGTTCTCCAAAGATAGTTCGGAACCTGAGATCGGCATATAATGAAATGGGAGACATTCGATTCAGACTATTGAGCCTACATATTAATATCTAGCATTAATAGTTTAATCGAGGATTAAACTTTATCATTGATTCTGCTGGTTAAAGGGTACATCCACTAAGTTTAAACTCCGTTTCGTCCGCTATTTTCTCTCAATGTGTTCTCTAGTCCAAAACGGGGTTTCACGTTAAATGTATCGCCATATTCTTTATCTTTTACTGTTTCTTATTTTTACACACTGTAGTTTTGAAAGTCGTAAAATCGCACATTCACTTTCACAAAACAAAATATAGACCTAACCATTTTCCACGTTCAGCTTTACATCACAGCGGACAGCACAGAGAATGTACCTAACTACAATCTTAATAAGACAAGAGTACACGTACACGAAGTTAAATTCAATTTGCTGTTCAGCAAGTGCCCTCAAACGACTGCCGTTAAAGTTACGAAGTCGTATCGTCGCCAACAAACGTCACTACAGGTCCACAATAGTCACTTGACGTACACTTAGTACATAGTTGCATGCTGTTGGACTAATTCTAGATTCCAGTGAAATTCGCGTGAAAAGACTGTTTATTACTGCAAGAATGAGTGACGCTGAAATACGTAAAGCTTGAGGAGTTAAGAGTTTGGGTTTCAAGAGCTGTAGTTCGTCGACTCCCGCCTTAAGTTTTTGAGAGCGCTTCACTGCTTTCCCGTTGTTGTGAGTTAAAAATGTAAATTAAATATGGTAGGAGTCTAAAATAGATGGTAAATAGACAGGTATATTTCTAACGTTAAATATAGGCTAGTTGTGTCTACTGTTGAACAAAAATAAAGTTATAAAGTCTCAATGTCACGGGAAATATTCAAGATGTGTCCAAAGTTAATTATTCTTACATGAATTTTAGAAAAAAATTGATTATAAATGACTTTTCTAAAACAAATACGAGTAGAAACAGAATAACGACTTGTATTGCCATTGACGACAGCAAAACAAGAGGAGACATTGTGTCCATAACACCGATGGTGCTGATCTATTATTTTCGGTATATTTTAATAACGAACTAAACTTGTGCCATCACGACTCGATTAGAATCAGTCGTTTATTTAATATTTTAAGTTAGAAGGCTTCGTTGTTTCATAATCTTAACAAAAAGGTTCCATAAATTACAAATAATAACTTAGTATTTCATAATTTGGAGAAGTACCAATTTCAGCCAAAAATGTGTGAGGCCGCGCAAACTTTTGGCAATCTAAGAATATTTTCAGTCAGACTGTTTTAAAAGCTTCCACCGTCTATGGCAAAATGAAATTCAGAGTACTCTTAACAAATGTAAGTAAAAGATGGTACTTTTTTTTGGCAAGTAAGCCGACATCAACTAGGCTCGCGGTCCCAAGTTGAGATGGCAGGGTGAAACCTGTCTTAGATGTGTTGGTTTCTGCCATAGTTAACAAAGAGCTGGGGTTCCTAAGTATCTAAACTAGATGGAGCCCCTAGCTCCTGGTTTATCGAGACTGTCTAGATGATAGACAGTTACAGTTAACAATAGAAAATGATAGCACAAAATTGTTAGTATATATTGTTACAATTTAATTTTTGTGGCCTTTAACTATAATAGTCTGTGCCTTTAACTGTCAGAACTGACGTTCGACTGAGTGACATTTTGAGTGTAAACAGACCATTTGATTAAAGGCCACAAAAATTAAATTGTAACAGTGGCGTTCAACGTGGGGCGCCACTGTTACAATTTAAAATTTGTGGCCTCCTTCGGCAGGCTGACATAAGCCCAAAGGACAGGTGATTTGGCAATGATAGGATATAGTTATAGACACCTATCTGAATTTGTGAATGATAAGGTGAATTAGTTTTAAGTTTAGATTTATTTTTATAAATATATGGTGCTTGATGTAGTATCTTGTTTCCTTATGTATCATTACCAAATCACCTGTCCTTTGGGCTTAGCCTGCCGAAGGAGGCCACAAATTTTAAATTGTGACAATATGTACAATACATCTGTCTGCAAATTCGCAATGATAGCGCATATTGTTACATCTACAGATGTACCGTCATTATTACCGAATAATGACGCAAATCCCCCAAAATTCCACTTTTAACCCTGCCGCCCCCACGTGGAGGCCTTTATCAGACAGATGGGTATCAAGCGTATAAATGAGTGCGAGTAGGTACAGCGTACACGAACGTTTATGTAAGCATTGCGACTAATGAGCGCGGCGAGGCCGGACGCTCTCACATTTCCATGACGTATGTAACGAGTCTTTGATGACACTCATCGCCACATAATACTCAACATTGCCTTTTTGCTGAATTTATTCGCAGGAAACTGTTGTAAATGGTAATTGAAATTTAATTAACACTGTGGGGGCGGGTCACTCGATTTATCTTCGATGTTAATGGTCAATAGGCGAGCTGTTATTTTGATCAATGAATGTGCTTAAGTTGTGTCTGCAAATTAAATGGAAACGAGAAACAATACTTTGTCAAGTAGCCGAATGGTCAGAGAAAGTAGTATAAATTTGTCATAATTTATTCAGAGCGTCCTTTTAGTAGAATAATCGTAAACAATGATTAATACCGGTTGGGTTTAATAATTATTAATGTTAATTTAGTACATACTAATAATTACGGAAGACGATATAAGTCAGGGTATTCGTTTTAAATACAGGTTATACTGTTATAGGAATATTCTGGGGAAGCCATGTTCTATGTTGGAGGGTTTGGTTTCCACACTAAGTCCTTCAGGTGGACCATTGTGCGTAGGCCGTGGCGGCTGTCGTTGGTTATTCCAATAAGCCTACCTTCCTGGGTATAGGTTTATCCTAGTTGTTAATTGAGTAATAAATACGTCTATTAGCAAGGCAGCTACACAGCTAATGATCGCGTTCCACCCGCTTTTAACCCTAGAAATACAAAATCGTTAACACAGAAATAGTGTGTTTCAAAATTTTGATCTCGAAATTAAAAACAGAAAATTATTAGTTTTGGTTTTGTGGAATCGAAAATAGAGTGATATTAATTTGTGCAGTTCTGTGAACCATAAAACATATGTGTTCTGTTTATATACGGACGGTTTCATGGTACAGCTAAAAATCAGTTTTTCCAGGATTTTCGGCTCGCAAATTGACGATAAATCCTTCAGTTCTGATGGTAGATTTTAATTATTTCGTTTCAATCCGAACAAATAATATGCGAAAGATTAATTATTTGTGAATTGTAAATGAATGTGGATTTATTTATTATTTGCAACTACGGAGGACGTGTTGTTGAAATATATTTAAATATGCATTTATGTAGATGTTTTATTAACTGGGGAGTTATTACAGTAAACCTATTTGCTTTTTTAACTATTGCAGAACCGTAGGTGCACATTATTGTTTAAAGCACCTACAATTTGTTATGTACGATTCACAGGTTCCAATTGTTGGCACGTGCACTTTTTCCAGTAGTTACATTGGGATTAATCGATAGGATTAAAATACAAACATAGGCCCTTAGTATCGGCTAAAAGCGGCGAGTGCCTACTGTATATTTTGTTTCCCTAATTTATTGTATAAATACTGTAAGTGTTTATTTATGTTAACCAATTTATAGACAAAAACAGTTCGTCTGTACTGTTCTAAATTACATTAGTTTTAAAACAGACGTATGTACATGTAGACATCTAGGGCATTACCTAGAATAATCCTAGGTTTATGATTTTTACTATGTTATAATAGGATGTAGGTACACATAATTACATTATGGTTGGGTAATTGGTCGTCCGTCCATCAAGCTGGGGGACCTAAAGAAGGTTGCTGGGACGGACTGGATGAGGAAGGCGGAGGACAGGGTGTTGTGGCGCAGCCTGGGAGAGGCCTATGTCCAGCAGTGGACTGCGATAGGCTGAGTTGATGGGACCGCTTATATAACGTAAGGTAATGAGGGAAACGTGGTTAAATAATAACAGCCCACGGGTCGATCTTCAAGGCTTGCCGACGACGGTCCGTAGATGGATGACCATCCAATACTGACCGTCGGAAAGCAGCACGCTAAGCCGTTGGTCCTGGCTGTCATTTGTAGAAGTTTGACAGTTGTTACGGGTAGTCACAAGCCCGAATGTCTGACTTCCAGTTTTACCAAGGCTTATCGTGTTATCCAGTATCTGGATCGTGGATGTCCGATAGGCAGTCGCTCCATGTAAAGCAGTGGTATTCAGCTGCATCCGGTTAGACTGGAACCCGACCCCAACATAGTTAGAAACAAAGAAAGAAAATACATTTATTTAGCACAGACTAAAAGACACACAATACACCCATCACCAGATAGCAACAAATAATAAACAAATAGAAAGTAATAGTTGAGTAAAGGCTAGGCAGATAATGATGTAACGTAAGATAATATGAAATTTGTAACCCTGCATAAGACGGTAACTATATAACCTTTTCGTCGGGATAATTTTTTAATAGTGCGTTTGGGCCCCGTTCACACGGAGATCGATGTTTTACTGTATTAATTTGGGATCACATGCCAGTTTCAAACTACAAACATTTATTTTTAACCGTATGAACACTGGGATGTTGACGTGTGACATTTTTTTAGCGTAAAATATCGTTATGATCATCGCTGAGTGTACGGGGCCTAAAATTCTCTGAGTATGGGTACCTACTAATTTGTTTGATGTTCGTGCTTCCTTAGATTTTTATATCCTCTCATCTCACTGAAATCGACTGCTATTTTATTATTACGGTGACGTTACACAGACTACCCACACAGCTACACTTGTTTATTGACATCCCTACTAAAAAAAAAAAAAAAACAAAGTAAATAGATCTAGAGACGTGTTTCCAAAGCCGTTAAGTGCGACTTGGCCAACTCATGATTGCTTCGTATTTCCGCCGATTACTTTACAAACTTCCTAATACTTTAGCTTTGTGATAACTTTGACTAGTTATAGTGTGGACTTGAAACCTTTATACCTACATGTACTTAATGGCCATTATGTATTTAGTGAATACGTAATGCCTATGGTAGAGTTCAAACAATTTGATTGAAAGGTGAAAAAGGATATTTTTCAGATATTGAACGATACAATTTTATGTTTACGCAATTCAATTTGGTAGCTTCCATCCAAATTAAAAGGCAGAAGTAAACCTCGTATTGTTGCCACAAGCAACGGTTCGTGTACAATACTTTCCTACTGTACAGTGTACACATAGAGTTACCCAAGCATCAATGTGATTACGAAAGATAAGCTTTTATTCTTACTTTTTGTTGAGCGATGTCTCTGACTTGGCACAGTTCACTTTTTTATGCGAAGGCTGAATCAGCGCCATGCCGCCCGGCTGTCCTGTGACGTCATGAAGGGTTCTCTGACGTCATACACAAATATACTTATTAACCGAATCTCGTGTTTGTGGGAAGCATTCATTTGTTAGATAGATAATTTCGTCCATTCATTTAAATGGGAATAGAATTGTGGTTAGACAGTAAAATTATATAACACAAACAAATTTGTATAGGCCACGATGTTTTCCTTAACAAAATATTTAAGGCCGGTAGAATAAAACTGAAACGCACCTTTATTAGTTTACACTTTTATATAGCAAGCAGTAGTAAGTATGTACTATAGCGTAGGTAGGGTAGTATAATATATATAGAACTTGCGAGTCATGTTTTGTTTACTTACGCGTAGAAACCTTTTTCACAAAACTAAATATTGACAAGTCTGTAAACCTATGTATCAAAGTCGCACGATCAAAGCCTTTCTGACATCATTTAATGCGCATGCGAAAGTGCTTTTTCATTGAATCAATATACGTACTACAATTAATCCAGCACAAGTTGTTCCTAAACAAAAAAAAAAAAAAACAGCTAACATTTTCAATCAAAAACTATTTGCTTCAGTTCGTATTTAAACTGTATAAAATCTAAAATGGAACACGGTTCGTTACTCAACCAACACCAGGAAATAAAATTTATGTGTATTCCGTCGACACGGACAAACTCGTAGGTACAGTTGTTTCTGATTATGTACCATTTTTCATATTTAACGAGTCCCATTGGCGAAGTGTGATGGCTCAGTGTTTAAGGCCTCACCTCTCATGCACGACGTTGTGGGTTCAAATCCGGGCTAGTACCAATGTGACTTTTTCTATTAATATTTACTTTCTAAGTTTATCTTAGACATTACTGATATCGGTAAAGGAAAACATCGTGAGGAAACCGTCTGAAATTGCAAACCCGTCTTGAGCAAGCATGGTGATCAATACTCGTACTTTATCTTTATGAGAAGAGGCCTTTGCTTTGCAGTGCACTGGGACAATGATAGGCTGGTATTACCGTCATCGAAACTTTAGCTATTGGAATCCTAGAAACGTGAATCAAAAGAAAATAATTTGTCGAATCGAAGGACCATATTATTAAGCACTAAGACAAAGTTAATTATATTCCCAGGTCTTTTTGAGCACTAAAGGTTAACTAAAGGCACTTGGGGATCTACAGGCTCCTATTACTAAGATATTTTAACGTAGCTTACGTTTAAATATCTTAGTAACAGGATCCTGTTGGTCCCCAAGTGCCTTTAGTTAACTTTATTGTTAAAAAGTATTGCTTTGTACGGGAAATGCAATAAAACGTGGGCTTCATCCCGGACCTACAAGTTGTAAGAGTGAAGTGGATACGGGTATCTGCCGGCTTGCAAATTGCATTTTAAAATGGAGTGTTGTAGCCGCTCGAAGCTATATTCCCATTGCAATAATGTATGTATGTAAACATACCGCATACTATTGCTCTATGTCGTTGCCAGTACCTAACTATAAGAATACCCTATTTGAAATGAACCAAATAAAGAATATCATTCATATACAAGGTGGGCCAAAAGAAATCACCCTATTGGAAGATGCTCTCATTTTTGCAAATGGCCGCCAATGTCCAATCTGTTTTGACATTTGTGGACTAGACAGATGCAGAATACAAGTGAACAAGCCATGGAGCGATACACTCCCCAAGAACGCGGAATAATCGTGTCTATTTTTTTGCGTAACAATTCGTCTGTGGTTGGTGGCCAAACTCTGCGCCGTTTGGCCACCAACCTTGAAGAGTATGGGACCACACGAGATATTGCCAAGAGTGGCCGGCCCCGGAGCGCCCGTTCTGCCAAGAATCGCCGCTGTTGCCGAGGATGTCGAGCTGTCGCCGGAAACATCGACCAGATGCCGTGCCACGCAATTAGCCATCAGCCGGACGTCCTTAAGGCGAATTTTGGTCAAAGACCTGCGAATTAGGACTGAGGGACATGTGGTTCCAACAGGACGGAGCAACGGCACACACTGCGCGAGCCACAACCGATATTCTGAAGGCAGCGTTCCCGAGTCGCCTCATCTCTCGTTTTGGCAATTTGCACTGGCCCGCAAGATCGCCCGATTTAAGCGTTCCAGACGTGTTTTTGTGGGGTTTTTTGAAGTCCCGTGTTTACGTGAATAAACCCGAGACTCTGGAAGCCCTCAAAGACAACATTCGACACGAGTGTGAGAATCTGTCGCCCGAAGATCTCGCCGAAGTGATGAAAAATGCCATAAAACGAGCCGGCCCGAATGGCAATCAATTGTGACGGCGCCCATTTGGCCGATATAATCTTCTCGACTTGACCAATAAAATTCTAAAGGTTCAAATAAACATAATCAAAAAACAGAATCGAAGTTTTTCATTTAGAAAAAAAAAGAGAGCCAAACAACATCGGATGACTTCTTTTGGCCCACCTTGTATTATATCGTTTTTACGTAATACTAGCTGCACCCCGCGATCTTAGCAGCATAAGTTTCGATCCCGTAGGAAAATCGGGATAAAAAGTATCTTATGTGTAATCCTGGTTATAAACTATATGTGTGCCAAATTTCATCTAAATCCGTGGAGTAGTTTTTGCGTGAAAGAGTAACAAACATCCATTCATACAAACTTTCGCATTTATAATATTAGTGGGACAGCGCGTGTCTAGCGCCGCAATCGGGTGTAGCAAGAATAAGTAGTATCATTGAAGATCCAGGCTATGACTCTCTGCAAAGTCATACAAGCATAATAAAACTTAAGTAGGTACTAGAAGAGTAGTGAAGAAAATCAAAACGAATTTACGCGATTCGTGAAAATGGTTTCTCGAATGTCTATGGACCTTTTTTTTCTTTATTTGAATGATGGTCTGGCAGTTTTGAGTACTTTATACGGCCTACCCAAATATCCTTTCTTTGGTATTGTTCATCGATTTGTTGAGCTCCGAGTTGAGTTCTGAGTTCAGCTACACGATTACTGACAAATGCTTGCACTGACTGGACAGGTCCACTCAAATCTGTGTGGTTCTTTTCTCAAAAGACCATTTCAGACACTAATCTACATGATCCTCATATGATCTAACCAAGACTATGTCTGGACTTTAGTCCCACTGAGTTGAAGTTGCTTCAGCCTCAGGGGGAGTTTGTTTCGCCATTTCTTCTCAGGGTTAGTCAGACATCAAATGTCGACTCCATCTAGATTTTAATTTTTTAATATGACATGTAAAAGTGATTCCGATATCCTATTTACAGAATAAACAGTTTCAGTTCGATAAGAAACTCTCAAATAAGAAATAATAGGTAATAATTTGCGTTTGTTATTCCCTTTCGCTATATCGTCATACAAGTAGAAACCATATTGAGCTTTTCATTATACAACCACACAATCCGCACAAGGCCAGAGAAAAAAGGGAAGGACAGTTATCAACATAATAACGTAAATGCACGACACCTTAACTTGGTGTTTCTATACCCGTTCATATACTCCCGAGAAAAAGGGAGATCATAATAATATGTGACATCGCAAGCCGCGGAGTAAAAAGCCCATGTTTGGGACCGGCCCTAAGCTATTTAAGTAGAATATAGCCTCTTTTTACCAGGCTCTGTCCTCTGTATGTAAAGGCGTGTTTATTACGTAAAGCCTTCGTCAATAATAGTAGCGTCGGAGGTAATTGATGATGTGACCCAAGCCCTGACAATATTTAAAAATATAATAAAGTAAGAATAACATGTGAAAATAATGATTTAGGTTTTTTTAGCATTGTATGTCGAATTTAGTTTTGGTACCAACGTTAAAATTATTGTAGTTATCAAACTATAATTTTACGTACGTCATGTGTGACTAAAACCCACGACAGCTCAATTAGGTACTTACAGAGCGGCCGACGAGAAAATGCGTTTTTGACACCTGTCAGTTTTATACAAACAAATACGTGTTTACCGAATCTGATCTTTATTAGCTACTAGAATTGTTACACTGACAGCTGTCAGGAACGCATTCTCTCGACGGCCGGACTGTACCTAAATTAATTTCATATTGAATCCTTATAAAATAAATAAGCTGCTATGTTGAAATAAAAATACCAACAAAGCAGCAAAGAATAGTCTTTCTTGACAGACTCTATTATATTTTATTACCCATCAAATAAAAAGGTTACATAACTGCACGTCTAACAGGGTCTATGATATGCTCGTAAATTGGCAAAATCTTTGCCTGAGCACTCGGAAGGGTCGTCTGTAATGTTTGATGTTGACAAAGGTAGATTGAAGGACCGTCACAGAGTGTCGAAGTTCAAGCTCTCAATTGCATATTTAACGAGAGGTCACTAACTGCTCCGCGATACCGGAGACTAAGAGGGCCTCCGCACCTAATTGGATCTCGCTATTTTTAGCACTATACACTTAACTCCCACCGTTTCGTCGTTTGTCAAGATATCGCAATTTATCTTACCAGTTCGCGGAGATGGGACATAATCCCGCGGGACCCACCGAGGAAGGTCTTCATATTACATTCCATTGAGCTTTTCTAGTGGTTATGGGCGAATTTTCTAAAAATAGCGCGGGGATTGAAAGTGGGCCCGAAAGTTTAATGTTTGGAACGAAACTGTCCCCAGGCCGATTCGGGAATTGGTGTTTTTGTGTATGTCATTAGAGATGATATTGTTTGGGCGTAGGTACAGATTTTCTTTTTAATGTTCCATGGAACCCTTATCATTTTTTATCATGATTACAATATGACCTCTCGACATTTTGACTCATATTTGTATCGATCGAATTATAAATATTGACACTAACTCGAAACAAATTCGATTCTGAACTCGAAGAGGTCTGTAGTAAGCACACTCGTCTATCTTCCACATAGCCGTCGGATGCACGTTAGGATTCAAACAGAACTAGGCACACTATCCGCTATCCATGTCGCCATGCCAACAATGTACAGTCACGAGCACCAATATGTCAACACTTAGCAACTTTCAATTGCGATTTTTTCGTGAAATAACGAATGCAATGTTGAAATACGACACATTATATAAACCTATGGGTTCGAAACTGCTATGTTCGTAACAACATAAAATTTCATTAAAAAATAAAGGAATAAATCGCTTTTGAAAAAAGCTGAGTGTATACATACTTTTGCTCATGACTGTACGGCAGGTCCAACTGTTCTATAAATTAAAAATAGTTTAGTCGCCAAACGGCAGCGGCGGCATGTTCGGCATTACTTAAATAGTTTCCGCAATGAACGAGCCATTCATTGTCGTGGACGTACAAATTCTACGTTCATACAAACTTCATGTTCCGAATTACGGCGTACGTAAGATGATGTATGTATTTGTGCGGACGTACATTGTCTTACAAGTTATTTATTAGAAAATTATGCTTAGAAGATTCTCGGAAGGAAGTGGGAAAGGGTAGGGAAGGAAATATCTCATACTATTCAGCGATGTGTCCTTCAGAAACCAACGGTTTCATGGGGTTTTGAGTTTGATATTTAGTTAGGATATTTGTTGCTCCAAGAGTTCTTATTTCATTGGTAAATTAAACGTACGCCATGCTCATTCATAATCCAGGGAGAAATCATAATATTGTATGGTATTAAGTTATTTCGTTCAAGACTGGCTCTTACGTGCGATGGACCGATGACATTGACTAAGCATGATAGCACCATCTTTCCTTCAATTTCAGATATCGATGCTAATTGAATTGGTTCTTATCTTTTTTACCCACCGTTTTCAAAAATTACCACGAAAGTATTTCCGTCGGTGGGAAAGTTACATTTTACTATATTCTGATGTGATCTCATTATATTCGCTCTCCAACACCTTTTCAGAACGGAATCGGTAATCAGTTTCGATATCGACCGGGAGAAGCCTCCCAATGAATATTTTATCGCAGAATTTTATTGAGAATGAGAACGTATCAATAGAAGTAATATCGACAGGCGGCATTATAATATGAGCTCAGCCCAATAGTTATATTTTCAGCTTTCTGTAACGACTTGGGCCCAGACTTGTGACTTCAAACAATACCAGTAAGCCAATAATAAAGAGAAATGTAAAAAATACCTAAACTAAATATCTAGTAAGACTCAATAAACAGGCGTTTTAGGTTAAAAATAGATCTGGTCCGTTTGTGTGGCCTTCTAAGCAATAGCTACCCGATCCCAGGGGGCGTGGGCGGAGGCAGGGTGGGGCGCGGGGTACGCGGGTACCCCACACACCCATAGACATGATTTATTCCCGTGGAGATCGCTTCCAGAAGAAAATATTTTAATAAGGTCATCAATACTGTCTATACATGTTATGGATAAATAGGACAATGTTTATAATGTCCGGATTAAATTATTTACAGCAGTACATCCGCAATTCCGCACGGTTATAGCTTTCCTTGCAAAAAACTTCGTCATAAAAAGCGCCTGTTATGAATTTGGTAGTTTTTACGGCCATTTACTCGCCATAACGCCATTGCGAACTGTGTGTTTAATATGTTTATATTTTCTTCTGCCTCAACAATGAGGTGAGGATACATACCTACACACACACACAAACAACACTAGGTACTTTGATACCGTACAGACGCGTGTCTACGTAACGGGTTAGGTCGTAATGCCAGCACTGATAGGTTGATAGCCGCTCGCTTAAGCACAACTCCCCGCGAGCTCTACACAACTTGCACGGAGCGATAAGCACCTGATTTATTTTGTTTTTCCTTTTATTTCCATCACAGTATATAGCCAGTATACTTGTACTTTTGTGGTTACGTAGTATAGGTATAAAGTCACTATAGTTCCGATGACTATCGCCTTCGTAGTGATTATTTTTTGATTGATTGTTATCGTAATTTTTACGAATGTTCACTGGCCAGTATCATTGTTAATTTGTGTTTCTTATAATTTTTTTCCACAATGTGATTTAGATAGTGGCTTTTCAGTTGGCTTACTAGGATTGCAGAAGACATAAATGGACTAGTGCAACGTACGAACGAACATACATAGGTACAAATCCCCTAGCAGATCCCCCTTTGAATGCGCCGTATGAATTGATCGTGCCTTGCGTAGCCGTGTAGCGTGTGACTGTGAATGGACTGGCCACCCATTGACTAAAAGTAAAGACCAATTCTGGGTTCTACTCAAATATTCATAGTACTCGGAATGTCATGTTATTCCCTCGTCCCTGAGCTACGACCCAAACTTCGTAAACACTAATGAAGCCTCAGATGATTGTTGTTAATGGCACAAAGCCTCTACACGTGTCGCCGCTCGCTTGGCTCCACGAACAAAACAACGCTTAATTGCAATTAAATAATTGCATGAACTAATTTCTAATCTGGTGTTACCAACACTAATTAATCACTTTAGTGATTCAATCAAACGGAGTGCTCTGATCGATATGTTGAACATCAATATACTTTCGTTTTCTCGTTAAGAGTGGGGGAGGAACGAGGGAAAAAGTTGTGTTACCTTTTCTCATAAAAAGTTTAATTTATTTTAGAATAACAGCATTTTATTGTACAAATATTTATAAAATTGCCATTGAAACACCATTATTACTTTGCTTTTTGTTTTAATTAACGAGCTTTAAACGTTACTGTTGTTCGACTACGTACCTATTCATGTTTGTCCTATACCTATCTGTTAAATTGAATCCAATTAATAAAAAACAATGAGAATAATTGAAAATCACTAAATTTTATCAAGCAGACATGGTACAGCGAAAAATGTTGTAATTACAATTTGTAATATGCAACTGTAATGCAACAGAGAGGATGAATTTAATTATCCAGTTTATTTGTGTTTATTACGACGGCAACAATTCAGCGAACACGGTACTTGAAATGTTATTAATTAATTCATAAAAACATGTATAACGATGAACAATTTTATACGAGTTTATTAACGAGATTCTATCTACTGCATAGTTTATTACATTTACTCGTGCTTAAGTAAGTTGAGAGAAAAGTATTTTATGCTTATATGAGGTATTTTAAAGCGTAATAAGTTCTTGCAGATAACGTAGAAAAAAGAAAATGAATAGTGTTTTAATGGAAGCCAAATGTTGCTTAGTTGGCAGTTAAGTTTTCCGAGAACCGTCGCCCCTTTTGTATGTTCAGATAATGCAATAGGAGAATCATAGTTTCTCATACTTATCTCAAGATAACAGCAAAAAGCCTTGGACCCGGGACCCATATCGTTGGATCAATAGTAAGCTATTACTATCCCAATACTTTCTAACCCTTGTCAAAATATGTTCAATGGTTGTCTATTTGATATCGCCTTTATTTCCATACAATATGTTAAATGCAGTTCTCATAAATGTTGTCAGTGTGAATATGAAACTTTAATGATTATGCTACCGTTTTTTATTTTATATCTTCTAGTCGGGAGCGAATATAAAAATTCATTTCACTAATGGCATTTAACGTGGGTATTTTAAAATCCAATTCATTACCGCTCAGTTTTTATAGACATTTATGAGTTGAAAACTGCATTATTCATTGTAAGTCTCTGGATTTCAAAGTAACTTACCGATAAAAGAATTTTTAAACGTGATCCAACAATTTATTCGACTAATGCAAACAAACTTGGGTGCTTTGTTACAGTAACGTTATTTTCGTCCGCGTACGTACACTTTATTTGGTTTTTATCCATGACCCGGGATTAGCATGAATACGGTATATATTCTGTTTCGTATTAGTTCCGCTCTGCTTCCCAAAATTCTTTGACAAACGCGCGAATACTCGTTGGGATGTCGTATCTATTGTACATACATCCTGAATACTTAAAATAAGATGATGTAATGGCCTTTTCTTGGCCAAAGAATCAGTATCGCCATACAACATGGCAATGCTGTCAGTCTTTTGGGCATTTTTCTTGTTGACAACGATGCGGTATTTTTTGATGCCCTATGTATCTTTCCTTTTTATATACATTACCTTTTTATGTACATATTATTATTATTTTAAGACTGCACCCTAATTGCGTAACACACGATCAATCGGAATCTGAATAATATTGAAGCAAATAGCTAATCCATTGCTTCATAAGTTCGAAAAATTTGTCTGCTCAACACGTAAATAACGCAATGAATGTTGTTGAACTGTCAAAATGAAACCGATTCCGATGGATCATGTGTTACGCAATTAGAGTGCTGTTCGTTTTAAAATTATCTAAATATTTTAAAATACTAAAGAACGAAAATAAAATGATTGAAAGTCATACTGGCATTGTATTATAAGTAAGTTATGAATGGTTCACTAAACTGACATCACATTCTGCAATCGAACGAAGCCTGAGCAAAGGTTTTAGATAGCAAAGCGTAGACAATAGTTATTTAAACTTTTGCCTATTCATTGTATGTCATTAGTTATAACGTGAAAGAAACAGATTGACGTAGTCAATAACTATACTGACGTGGTAAAGAAGTAAAATTATTTGTGTACAACAAACACTCTAAGTATGTATATTTGCGAAGGCAGAGAGTTCTACGAAAATTCTCCTTTCACTTAATATAGATAAATGGAGAAACATCACGAATACACATTGATTTCTCTAAACAAATATTTATTGGAATAAGATTAATGTTCGTACAATTGCTTTGTTAGATAGCCCGTGTTTTACGACCAGTCAAAATACGGCTTTAAAAGACGTCCAAGTGTGATTGTGTGAGTTAAGTAGCAAGTTTTGGAGGTAATATAACGTTATACGACTATCGATCATGAACATAAGAGCCGTGGGCACAGTTTATAGCTCATCGGAGCTGACAGAGCGGCCGGGCGAGCGTGTTGTTTGTGCCTCACGACAAATGTTACAATATAACACGAACCAATTAATAATACTGTCAATCTATCTACATCGGCATTCCACAAATCAATTAGTGTGCTATATCAAGCATATTGCCTATTTCTAGGTATAGTTATTGTTAATGCTTACGATTATGGTAAAGTACTTAAAATAACGTGTGCCAGGGTACCTATTACTATACGACTGTTACTCGTATTACATAATAATCTCTACCTAATGATATGTATACTTAACCAATAGTAAATAATGCTAATACATTTATTGAATCTAATTAATCAAAGCAAATTGAATAAAAAAACTTGAGAGGTGTCAAGGGACACCCGGATGGAACGAAGTTCCTTTCGATTAATTATTATTTTTTATTATTTATTATGTACAAAAAACCTGTACCTGTATAGGTACAGGTTTTTTGTCAACTCAACGTTGAGTCAACTCTCAACAAAAATAATCGTTGCGACACCACACGGTGTCGCAACGATTACTTTTGCGTTCAATGCGAAATAGAAAGACGAAACGAAAATAACTGGCTTGCTTTCTATAAGAGAGAGAGAGACAGACAGAGAAACATAGCAAAAAGTGTCGTTCCAACTTTTGGTCTTAATTTTTTTCGTCTAGTCCCCTTTCGCAACGCGCGATAAGGAACTTCGTTCCAATAAACAATTTGATCATCCTATAATCCACATAAAGACGGTTAAAAGTCATTTTTTCTTGCATTCTCACTTCCTTTTATATTCGCTACTCCAGATTTCTAATCCCTATTAATGTCTATCAAAGTGACGGCTAATATACTTATAACGGGGAGGTAATTATAATACGAGATAGTTGGCTTACCGCGCTCGCTGAACCTCTCACTTAACCTGAACTTAGCGTCATACGAAAACCGTCAGCTGCCTTGTTAATAACCAGTTCCCAATATTCGCCGAGGAGATATTTCCACTGTAAAGTATATCTTAGATACTGTGTTATTTTTTCACGTCTGCAAGGCCATTCATCACTCGTTGAGTTGCCTGTCTTACATTAATAACTGCGGGCGTTGCATTTTTTATGAATGCCAAAGTAAACAATCTGTATGAGTGTCGGGGATTTATGAGCACGTGACCTTCAAGAAAATGAGGCGCTTCACCGATGTAGGGAGAGCTGCGAGTGAGAGCGTGCTCCTCCTGAATTAATTTTCCTAATTACAAGTGCCACCTGCCTGCAGGATGCCATATTGTTTACTGTTTACACATAATTAATGTTTACGTTACAGTAACCCTTTAAATAACACTTAGTAACTATAAAGCCTCTTTGTGTAAACGACCTCTTTAGACCCCGTGACCTTCAAGAAATTAATACAAAAGCATAACTTATACTTTTGCCTTTTTTCTAGGTTAAACTTGCTATTGAATTTAAGGCTGAGATTCGATTATGATATCGAAAGAGCTGCTACGAAAATGATGAAAGGTTTTCGAAGAAATGTAAGGCTTTCTGATAACGACAAGACGTCCAAGCGGGAGTTGTAATTAAACCATTTTTGTCTGACTGCGATCCGACACTGCGGAGATAAAATATTCAAAAAATGTTTTTTTTTTCTATTGCGTATTTCCTGCTGTGATGTTGGCAACGTGCGCCGAAATAAAACAATGAGTTACGAATAAATCTGGCATTCGTACATTCCCAACATTCGCTGGGAGTGGGAATTTGTCGATTTCGTGGTAACACTGCAAATGACAGATAGCGACGACTTGTACATAATTCAGCGGAGGTTATGACGAGAACGTTACATAAACGCGGCGTGCGGCGTTCGGCGTGCGTGCGTCATCCAACCTTCATTGATTCTACGTACGCCAGTCGATGACACCGCGTTACCAAATAGACAACTGTCTATTATATCACTGACATTTATTACTTGAATGCGTTTCACTGTTATCCATTTCATCGATATTGTTATTTATTCCATTTCGCTGCGTTTTGTTTTCAGCTGTTTCAACATCCATTATGCCGACTTTTATCATTATTATCTTCCACCAATCAGAAAACATTCAGGCTCATGTAGTTAATGGTTCAAACATTGTCGTTAATTTAAATTGGACGCCGTTAAACAGAATTACTCGTAATTGGGTTTTCTTTCGTTACAGGAATTTTCCAAGGTGTAGGAGTACCTTCAACATCATGCCACCTAAGTAAGCTGTTCCTAGAGTTGTTACTTTTATTACTGTGCGCACTTTATTCAATCATTTTGTTGCTGGCAAAGTAAACACACCAGTTAATTATATATTGTTTTGGCAATTTTGTGGTATGATGGCCGCTTTTAGCTTTCACTTCGCTGTTTTTATGGTTATTTTTGAAGTTGCGTTATTTCCACAAATTAACGTCTTTTCTTCGAGTTATTGCAAAAGTTAGTTATTAAGTAGTGCAAGTCCAAAAAGGTGTTTTTCCAGAAAACATTGAAAACGGTTTTCATCGTAAATAAAGTTTTTATTTATTTAGGGCGCTACATGAAATAAAGTAATTTATTTTTTTAAGTAGGACGTAGAAACACGCGTTTGTAGATTGAGACACAGGCGGAATAAACAAAAACAGCCGTCGAGGTAAACACCCGGAGTATACCTATACAGTGGAACATAAACGCATGATAGGATTACCGGAAACCTATTTCACCAAGCCTCTAACCTTAATATAAGAGGCAATTTGGCATAGTCCACGGTAATAGCTACACATAAATACATACTGAAACCAAACAGATACCTACGTACACTTCGACCCATTTTAACTTTTAAAAACGTGGTTAAACAGATTTTGTAGATTGCTAAGTTCCGTGTCGCCGATCATTAACTTTCCTGAAAGTTTTATCACTTCACATTTAACCTTATTCAGTTTTAAATGTTAAAAATGTGCGATAGAACGGCTGGGGCCCACGGGGCCGAGGGGCCCGGGGGCCGCGGGTATCAGCTAAGATTTATTATCACTATTAATCGAGCGGAACTAACTGGTCTCTTCGGTTAGGTGTGTATTGGGCTATCGGACTTGGCTTCCATTTTCTTTTTGTTTCGCTAATAACGTTTAAGTAGGTATTATTTTTCAACTCAATGGACTTGGAATTGATGGTGCCTAATTAGTTTTATTTGCTTTTGTTTTGGCGCTTAGGAATATTTCTCTTTTTAATTTGAAATGGATTAGACTTGTTTTATTTAGACTACCACGCTTATTTATACCAAAACTATTATTTATTTTTTAATGATAAATGATATGTAATTTTGTAAACAGGTTTTAACAAACATTGTAAACCAGTATTGACCAGTGTAATCAGTTGCATTATATGTATATGCAATCTATTAACTAAACCCGTATCTATGAGACGCATCGTAATTTTAATATTTATCTAAAGCCGTGTTCCGTGTAAGCACATACAATACAACATAATAAACACACTTCCAGCGAGATGAACTGATAAATGAATTTAACGCGACAGCTACATTAATTTGCCAGTGACCCGGATATGTGATATATTTTGAATATTATCCGCAGCAATGTGGCCGCGGTTACAACATAAAGCTGTTATAAACTTTCTCAATTTTCATGTGGCGAAGTATTTATTGCATGAGGAAGTTGAATAGTTCCATTTCCATATATTTTGATAAGTATGTGACGGTGGAAGGCGGTGCTTGGTAGAAATCGGTCGTGGAATGTCGTTGCACTGCTGAAATGTCAGAATGTCATTATTGCACTTTGATAGTCTATGAAACGCGCAAACGACGTGAAGTTGTGCAATCAACATGTTTTATACATGACACGGGTTAGCGAAGACGCGGGTAAAGTGGAGTGCACTGAAACTTGCTTCAACAACATCTATGCAACTTGCACGTATCAGAAGGCCAATTCTCATAATTTAAAACGTTCAAAATCTAGTCGTAGTCTCATCTCGGCGACAAACAAATGTCAAAATGTAGGGAAATTAGAGGTATTTTTGACAGATTGAGACTGAGATCAGACTGTGAACGTTCTTAAAATTACGAGAATTGCCCCTCTCATTTCTAGTTGGTAATTTCTTCGTACTTCTTTAAAACATAGTTTTAAAATACTTCATGAATATTTTGCAAGAACAATAAAAGCCTGACATGACAGTTTAGGCTTTTTTTATGTCGTATTATCAGACCCTGAGGTTGTCGGTGGAGACGACGTTTTATGATACTCATAAAAATGCACCGGTACTAAAGAAAACCCGGACGCTTTAACTTAACTGATTTCGGAAAAAAATATATACAGATAAAATACTCGTATTTTAAAATACTGAGATAATCTTACTTATAAAACAGTATAATGTATTTAGTGCAGGGACCCGGTGCTCCGAGAATGGAATCGGGCCAGCAACAACGTGCCAATTAACTAATTCTCTTGCGATTTGTAACGCGTAGCAATCTGCGTAGCGGCGTAGCAGCGTAGCAGCCTGCTACAACGTTTGTGCTACGAATTTACTTTAATTAGCAGCAATGTTTTATAGTAGGTAATTAAACTTTCAAAGGCATAAATTATGATTTAAAAGGAATATTGTGGTAGTTATTACTAATGGTTTTGAACACAAGTGGTTAAGAGGAATTAAAGTGTCGGTAATTAAAATGTGGGAAATGGTGAAAGTCATGTAATGTGTCTCTGCTAAAATTAACAGCGATCAATAATCCACCTGATAGCGAGTCAACGTGTGTATAAAGTACTATAAATAATTAAATTAATAATAGTCATTGTCCGTCAATTATAAAAGTAATTTTGAAGCAATGACTATCAGACCTATACTATTTCCTCTCTTGCTGCCAACGGCTAGAACAAATACCTCGCCAACGAAGATGTCAACGACCTATTCGAAACTCGTGATGTTTGATACAATTTTTTTAGTTAATACAGAAGTCAAGTCACTGCACTATAAGAGTAGGGGAAGACCAAAGAAACGATGGATGGACTGCGTGAATGATGATATGGTTAGAAAGGGGGTGACTACCGAGATGACGACTAATAGAGAAGTATGGATAATATATATGTTGCGCCGACCACAAATAAATTGGGAAAAGAGAGAGGTGTGATGAAGGTCAAGAGCAGGCCCATTTAGCAATAAAAAGAAAAGAATGATAATGATGACAGAAGTCAGTCAAGTGAGTATTAACCACAGTGCATGTTCCTCTTTTTTTAGTTCAAAACAGAGCTCAGAGGCTTGCTGTGTATTTGTACACAACACATACTCATACACTCATAGTTAGACGCACGAAACTCGCTCACAAGTTCCAAACTAATTTCCTGCGGCACAAAGCAATCACCGGGGACGTGTGCGCAGTGCATGACTGCCCGATAGACGCGGCACGTCCATCTGATTGATTTTTACTACCCACCTTCAGTTTTTAATTGTTGGAAAGGTAGCAGAACTATTCTTTCGTTCTGTGGTTTGAGGCAATCAAAAATTGATGACTCGGTTGGTGAAAGGGTTGTGCTGGCTGTATTCGTTTGATTTTTTTTTATTCTAGGTACATCGTCTTTACATAATAAATAACTATAGGAAATTTCTCACCGACTGGTCGAAACTTCACGTGACCAGAGGGCTGGGTCGTTCTTTGGCCAAATAATTAGCATTGCCATTCAACGTAGTAATGCTGTCAGTCTGGCCACGTTTTCGGATGACAGCGATACGGACGAGTACTTCGACGTATAAGTCTAAATGTCCTTTTGCTTTTGTATTTGTTTGTATAGTTAGTTAGTCTTTTATTTAAATACTAGCTTCTGCCCGCGGCTTCGCCCGCGTGGATGTCGGAAATTTACCCACGGGAACGTGCTAACAGGATAAAATGTATGTGCTTCCCCAGAATGCCATCTATGTCGCGGGCCCTTTGTGGCTAATTACAATAGAAAACCAATTGTGTCTCATTAGTGGTGATTAAGAGGGTACCTATATGATATCTTTACCTAAGTACCTAACTAATTAAAAAAAAACTCAATAACAGAAAATTAAATATCTACCTACCTAAATAAACCTATTTCTGATGATAACTAATCTAAATTCAATAAATAAGCAAAATCCCTAAAAACTAATATCTATACGAATGACTAAACCTACGTATATACTATCAAATATACTACCTATACTTTAAAATTAAAATCTATACTTACGACTTATATAAAAATAAACCTAAATAACTCTAAAAACTAAAAGGAATAAAAATGAACTCCACTGCGGGTGACCCAACCTACGACAAAGTTAGTATTTGCGGTTGGTACAGTACAGACAGTGGTAATCGGGTATAGGGATCGAACCGCAAAATTAAGTTTGTTTTTTATTGTATATACTTTTCCGGGATAAAAAGTACCCAGTGTGGTGCCCAGGATATTAAAGAATAATTATACCAAGTTTCATCGTAATCGAACCGGTAGTTTTTGCGTGATTCCTGAACAAACAGACAGACAGACAGACAAAAATTTTTTTAATCACATTTTTGGGTTCGGTGTCGGTCTAGTAACATCCCCTGCCATTTATTTTTTTGATATTTTCAATGTACAGAAATTTCACTTCTACAGATTTATTATAAGTATAGATATAGATTGTGGAATGTGAATGTTAATTATTGTAAAAGATTTTAAAAGAGTAACTGTGGAGTTTTTGGTCGATTCATTTCCACTAGAATCAGTTCTATTTTCTTGTAAATTTTGAAGTTCAAAAGTGTCTTTTACTGTCGTGTCTGTCACTTTTATGTGTCTATTTGAAATAATGGTATATAATAATGGTGATAGGTATATGGCACTTTGACTTTGTAAGCTCACCTTTGTTCAGGTTCGATTCCCACGTTGAACTAATTTGTGTTTGGCCCATGGTATAATAATATAAATGTGTTTGGCCTAAGTTCTTGGTTGGATGTCTGTTTAAAAATACGAAAGATTGTATAGCCGCTATGTATTTACTAGTGTTCATGACACAGCGTTTTTAAAATAAAAGTAAGGTAAACAGATAAAGAGAGATTATTCAGCGTTTTCCGTTATTTTTACCTGGTACGCTCTTCCAAACGTTGCTATCTATCTTTTATTTTATTTGTTTTGCCGGAACTTTTACTATACTACGAACGTGTGGTAATATCCTGAAAAACTTTTACCGACATCATACGAAAACAATGTAGTATCACGTTTCCCTTAGGGGGCAGTCAACATTTTCGGAGTTTTTTTTTAATTTGGCAAATTCATTGCAATCAACACAAACATGAAACAACTTTTTAGTGTTGTTTTTTATGTGTGAAGTAAAATATAACGTGTGTTTTGTGTCTCGGGAACATGGCCGACCGTCAGCTAGAGGACGTAATTTTATTTGTTCCTCGTTTGGATTGTCTTTAATCATTTGAATTCACACGACCATGTTTACGTCAATACAAAAATATATTAAAATCTTTATAAATGACACTCAGTTGCCACACGTATCATGACTTGAGCACGATTTGTTGTTTTTGTTATATAAAATAGTCAGGACAAGGTTTGTATAAATGAAAAGTCTTGGAAAATCCACCAGGAAGGTCAAAATTTTGATGGTATTTTTGTATTTGGTTTTTCTAACTGAACAGACAGCTGTGCTGCTGGGGAGTTTGTTGCGCTACTTCTTCTCCCCAGCGAAAGCACTAGGAAGTGGTGAAGGGCGTTTTCGGGACTGTCTTATGTAATTTAGACGTTTGATAAGTGCTGATTCTCAGCCTAATTTGAATAAATGACTTTTGATTTTGACTTTGTATGAAAATCTCAAATTCAGCTGGGCGACGCCGGACTCGCTAACAACAACAGCAACAGCTAATAATAAACATAAACAATGCACGATAAAAAAAAAGTCTAATTCCGTCCAATAATTATGTTCTTTTCCAGTAGTAACAGTTATTTATTCACTTAATTAGCCAGAGAGGAAAGTTTTACGATATACTTAATGAACATTATAAACAAGACTTAGGTACTACATTGCCGGTCATAAGTAATATTAGCTCGCGAAAAGCTTGCTAGTTAGCTTAGTTGAATGAGAATATCAGCTCTGGTGGCTACTTATGTAGTAGCCAACTAGCGAGCTTTCCTCGTTTAAATATTTTAATAACGTATTTAGTAAATAAAGCATACTATAACATTAACAAGTTCCTAGAGAAAAGATTTGTATTGACAAAGTAGCATATTTGATAAAATGATTAAATTATAGTGTTTCTTAATTTACAATGGAATAGTTTAATTATTTTTGCATCTTTATATTTTTTTTTTTTGTTGACATGATTATTTAATAGCATTATTAATAATTTATTTTTGTTTTTAATGTTCTGTTTGATCTTTGTTCTTTTGAATTGATTACAATATTATTATTATTCTTTAATTACCTACTTAATTTATTGTTATTTTGAGAGAATGTTTTTAATTAGTAATATTTCTTGACCTTTGCACGTCACATCATATGGCAAACCTGCTTGTACTTAATAATGTTTTTACCATCTTGCATGCATGTATTTTCTTGTATGTATGATGACACATGTTTATGCAAATAAATATTATCTTATATAATAAGATAATTAGATATATTCTATTATGGAAATAATATGAGGGAGGGTAGACTGTGGAGTATCATTTCTAATGGTCTATGTGAATATAATGTACAAGCCGTGTGTCCGATGAGATTTACTATCGACAAAAATGACGAACTTTAATACAAACTTTCATCATCTATTTAACCCCATTAAGGGGCGAATTTTCAAAAATCCCTCCTCAATGCTCACTTTATGAGGAACACTTGTGCAAAATTTCATGTTTCTAGACCCAACGGTTTAGGCTGTGCGTTGTCTATCAGTGAATTTCAGATTTTAAGTAGATACGAATATAGAAAGCAACGGTGGTAATCACAATTAAGAGTTGGAGGTCGTGGGTTCGAACCCAGACAGGCGCTTTACTTTGTGTACATAATTTCATCACTACTGCTCTCAAAACGGTGAAGGAAAACATCGTGAGGAAACAGGCATGTCCTAGAACCAAAATTTTGAAGGCATGTGACTATACTGTGTGACTGTGCTATAGTAGCAGTAGTAGGTATTATACAGGGTGGCAGGGACATCGACGCGCAAACTGTAACCATGGATTCAGCACATGATCCTAGACCACATAGAGTCGAAATTTTTCGTCAGTTATCAAAGCAAGTTACAGTTTGCGCGTCGATGTCCCTGCCACTCTGTATAATACCTACTACTGCTACTATAGCCTAATCCCTCTCGGAGATAGAAGGCCGGTGTCCCAGCAGTGGGAATATTATAGGCGGATGAGATACGAATATGTACAGCGAAGGCGAATACTTATATGTATCAGCTATTATAGAGGCATGAGTTTCTATCCGTATGCAAAGTCAATCCATCTATCTACCAATCATGTTGATTCTCTCAGGAGTAGGTGAACATGGCCGCTTGGGTACGTCAATTAGTTCAAACGGAACATAGTGGTGTTTGTTAACGGTTAATTGGACTTCCGAACAATGCTTAACAGCAAAAGAGTACTTATTAGGCCCATCACGATATTTGGAAAGAACTTTTAGAGGCATACCTCTAAAAGTTCTTTCCGAATATCGTGAAGAGATATATAGAAAAGGGAGGATCCTCCGACCAGACGGGTGTTGTGTCTGGCGGGCAATTGCCCAACGATTGATGTTGGGAAATTGTATCTATGCTAATTGCGCGGTAAACTCTGCTTGCGAGATGCAGGATTTGCTTAACGTCAGTATGACGCGTTGTTCGCATGTGACGTTGTAGATACCGCTACAAACTGATTGCTTTCATAATAGTAATACACATGGAGTATGTAATTATGGAGTAGCATACCAATTTGAATACTTATAAACATATGTTTATTCCTTCCCCGTTTTAGAAACCTTGACGAACACGTGGTTGAGCAATTACAGCCTGAATTTATTTATCCACTCTACAGTCAAAATATATACCTAATATAAAGACTATAAATCTTACTTCGCATTAGGTACTAATAATTGAACATAAGTCTAAGCTTTACTAAGTCTTAGCCACACTGATAATTAATAGTAGGTACACCCTGCGCTGTCAATCTTGCGGTAAAGGGGCTCGTTTCATTAGTATCTGACAATTGATTGTGGATATTTTGACTTGGCTCTTTTCGAAGAGCCAAGTCAAAATATCCACAATCAATCAATCAATTATATCTAATAGTATTGTAGTGGTTTCAAATATTGAAGTGATTATGCAACGTGATAATTCACGTATTATTAAAATAGTTTCGGTTCAGCTCTTTTGGCCAAAGTAAATGGGAAATTTTTTTGGGCAGATTTTGAATTGCCTACATCCGCCTTAAATACCGCATATAATAGCCCACTAACACGTATGGCAAGGCAATATAATGAAAGGTCCAACTTGACAGATTTTCCTATTGATATTTTCTCCATGAGTTTTGCTTCATACAGACGTTCCCTAGACAGCGTGAGGAGTGCACGTCTATGTAGCTCAAATTGGTTTGTTTTGTAGTGTTCTAGATTAAGATCTACTAGACACACTTTTTATTGTTCTCCTTTGTCTCTAATATTTTAATACTAATTTTAGATGATATTTAATTTGAATTGTAAGTGACTGTGCTGTTGGTGTGCTTATTATTATAAATAAATAAATAAATTTAATGTAAAGAATAATATCAGCTGCATGGAGTTTCATTGGAAGTTAATCGCAACCTATACAAAAAATGGCTTGAAATCACTAACCAGTGATTTCAAATAACACAAAATAATTATCATATAAGCTGAGCCCAATGACAGCTTCGCTGCTGCGATTATTATAGTTTGATACTTGAAAGCACAGCTCGGAAGACAAATCGGTGATCAAAATATTGAACTTACAGTCCGGCCATCGGGATAATGCGTTCCTGACACGTGTCAGTGCGCCAATTCTAGTAATTAGTAAACATCAAATTCGCAAAACACGTATTCATATATATGAAACAGACGGGTGTCAAGAACGCGGTCTCTCGACTGTAGTCGCGTAAAAGACGCCATTCCTACCCACCTACTTGACAAAATACCTTAGTAATGCGGCCAAAGAAAGGTAACAACGAAAAATCGCAACTCGTAAAATATAAAAGAGAATTTATGTGAAAAGTTTTCATTTACAAACAAAGACGGATTGTGTAACAAATGAGCGACGGAAAAGGAAAGCTTGTTCGTTTATTTCAATTTTTAAGTTGTCGTGACGGCGGCGGTGGGTAAACAACAAACAGCCGGTGCTCGTGGGCTAGACGAACGGTTTGTAAGCTTAGGTAAAAAATGTTGCCGACATATTTTAGTTCCGTAAATAACTTATTGATAGAACCTAAACTACTGAAGCTATAAATATGAAATATCGAAGGCATTCTTTAGAGGGTGTAGAGATTTTTCAAAACTTGAAGTTTGAAAAATCTCTACAAACTCAAACTCATTTAATTCAACTAAACCAATTACAGGTACTTTTGAATTGTCAAAGGGTCGGTCAGTCAGAAAGATGAAGCTAGTTGCCCATTCCAAAGCGTAGGTACCTATGGAGAAGAACGGGCAAGAAACTCCATGGACACTCTTTTAAATCATAAAATTGTTACAAAATATTTGATTACATCATTCGTGTTGAAATTAACCATGTGAGAACCAACTCAAACACAAACAAACCTATGGATGAAAACGGGCAAGAAACTATGGACAAAGGTAAAAGCGGCTGTAATAAAAAGATTAAACAAAAAAAAAAAAAAACAATTCGAACATTAAATAAATTAAAATAAGCTGTTGCAGCTAAGACATGACCAGTCCCTACTAACGGCACCTATTCACGAACATGAAGAATGGATTACAAAGTCGCGCTCGAAAAACGCCCGCATTTCTCAAAAGGGGTCAGTTTTCGTCAGCTATTTTATATGTCCAATGTACTTACGTACCTAATAGGGGGGTAGCTTTTAGCCACTAACCGAGCACAAAACAAGATTACAGACAGGAACACCAAGTAACACTACCATACCTCAGACTCAGCAGTCGTGACTATACACCGACCAACAAGGTACTGGAAATTAATCCTAATGATAAATAACAGTAATTAAGGTAATTTGGCTGTGTTGTTAACGGCCAAGTATGATCCCTTCTCTTACCGAGATATCGTAATGGGCTACCAGGAGATTATGACAAGGCGGCAGCTGCTTCTGCGCGCTAATAACTTAATGCGTCTGTCTGCACACTAATTTTGTTAGTGCACAGTGCACCCGTTATGTCTTATATCTAAAATCACTTTAGGGGAATGCCTATGTTCGTGCAATTTAGCTTAAAGTTATGTAACGATTAATCAATTTCTACAACAAGTGTGATTTTCGTAATAATATATTCCACGATTGTATACTTCTCATTCTTTTATGTTCAGTACTAAATATTTGTCGTATAATATGACAATCCTTGATCGATAAACTTTCCAACGATGTTTAGTAAAGAGACATTTTTTTAATTTCATTATTTTCTTATCTATAAACGCGCCTCGTCAGTACTTTTCGAGGGCGACCCTTGAAATACCGCCGTACCTACTAGACGAAAAATCGGTCAAGGGCACACGTATAATATTTAGGTTCCCTTTCTTCGCAAGTAAGTTTGACTATCTATATTCTATAATGAATGGTCTAACATTACGAGGGGCTATTTATTTACAAGATGGGTAATAATGAACGAACTTGAGCAAATAAAATTCACAAAGTTTATGTGATGAGTTTTGAAGAAATTGTTCATAAAAATTGCTTTCGTAAATATGAATGACACCACTCTGTAAAAGCCCTTTTAAGTTAAACTGAGCCTGTTGGCAAGAATTTGTACAAATTCATCCCTAAAGGGGATCAAACGGGAAGTTGGAGTTTGTATATATGCGAACAAAGCCGCAGGGAACACCTAGCATACAATCAACCCGTTGTTTTGTTCAGTAGCTCGTTTGGCTGTTTACAATTCCCACACCATTCATGTATTTACATTATTAATCGTCACTACCAAAGTTTTGCCGTGTCTGTAGATATAAAACATCAACTCCATAAATTAATACTGTCTTTTGTTTGTGCATTTCATGATAAAGCATTCGGTAACTTACGAAACGGACATAAGGTTCAAATTCAACTGATCGCCGTGTCTATATTTTATTTAGACTTAGACACACCCTACCCCTCGTGCTTGTAATGACAGATATTTCTAGAATCGAAGTAAATAAAGCAAACTGAATTAAGTTTAAAATCAAATTCTGTTCCAAATTTAGACTGCAATATTTTTTCACCAGAATCAATTTACTGATTTTCAAATTTATGTCGCCCGTATGTGCACGTGAGACAAAATGTTTTTTTTTATTTTAACAAGTTGCAATACAGGATCTACACTCCCACTAGGAATATAACATTCGATTTGAATTTAATGTACGATTATTAATTGGTAGATACTGATTGGACCTATTCAGAATTATTTATTTATTTAATATTTTAAGCCCACAAGTACAGAAGTGTTAAAACGTGTGTACCATTCTTTAAAAATATATTACGTATATACTTTAAAACATAGCCTGCACAGTATTAGCGGCCTTTCAATCCCGTTGCTAAGCCGACCACAACCCTCTCCAGAGTCACTGTCTGCCTCTTTGTCCATTAACACTCACAGACAAAGGGTTCCGCGTAATTAAATACTAGCTTTAATTAATATCACTTTGATATACAACCCACATCACTTCAAAGAGCGGGATTTATACAAAATCATCAAACTTCAGAGCATTTTAGGAGTCTTCTTTGTAAATTGTAGGTAATTTAATTCATTCTAAGACTGAATATTATATTATTTCTGGTAAATATGTAGTCAGCATTAAAAGGGATAAGTATTTAAATAGGTTGGTTGGTTTTTATATCTTTTTTGTTGATTTTACTGATTGGTCCTTAGATAATGGTTTGGTGTTTGTTTAGACCTTGGCTTTGATGCTCACTTCACTTGATAGAGCAGGCTATGATTTCCTTGCGACCGTAAATAGCATTAGCATTTAGGAGACCTTATCAGAATTATACGACACAAGAAAGGGCTTTTAAACTACTGCCAGGGCTTATTTTTAATCTTATATAATGAATTGTTCCTCCTTTTACAACAACACGAATATTGTACCCAGGATTTTGAAATATCTTGATTTAAAAGAGTGTCCTTGAAGTTTCCTGCCCGTTCTTCTCCATAGAGATCTACGTTTTAGAATGGGCAACTAGCTTCTAATGGGCAACTTTAATTTTCTGAGTAACTGATCGGCTCTTTGACAGTTGAAAAGTGCCTGTAAATGGTTTAACTGAAATAAATGCTTCGAGTTTTAAACGAAACAATAATTTAAATAAACTTCAATATGATTTAATAATTATAAATGCCCATCAGAAACATCGATAGCACTTATCGTACAGACAAGAAATTGATAGCAGAAGTCAGCAGGGCGGGCCGTGATGGCGGCCAGTAATTAATGGCGACCCTCGCTATTTCTGGCTCCAAGGACACGCTCGAACGTGACCAGAATGCATTTATATCTCGCAAAATAAAAATATAAAATATAAACTTATTAACTCCCATTGTTAACTTTATAGTCGTGTTGGAAATAAATGTCTTCATATTTTAGTCTTTATTTTGTGCTGAATTTAGCTTGGATTCAAATTGGGGTTAGACTGTGATGCTGTTCACAGGACAATCAAAAAGTTAAGTTGTGGGCAGAAACCCCAGTTTATTTAATAAACGTAGCTTAGAATTAAGTAATGATTAGTGACTGTTTAACTTGCATATGTTTTTGATGCTAAAACGTCTGATAGCTTAAAGCAACATGTATAAATAAAGGGGTAAAAGTCCATTACTGTTTAAGAGATAATATTATGTAACTTCATGTAATGGGTTGGTGCTGCACATACAGCTATGAGCCAGTCCTCCTGAATTTAGTGATATGGCATCCTGTTTGTTGAACTAAAGAGAAGATTTAATTATTTGTTATGCCATCACATTTTTAAAACGGTGTAAGAATATTATCTATATATATAAAAGAAAGTCGTGTTAGTTACACTATTTATAACTCAAGAACGGCTGAACCGATTTGGCTGAAAATTGGTGGGGATGTAGCTTAAAACCAGGAGACGGACATAGGATACTTTTTATTTATTTTTCTAAAGCAATTATATTTTATAATCGCACAATGAGTATTATCTTGCTCATCTATGTTAGCCTGGTACTTTGATTCCCAGATATTATACATATAAAAGAAAGTCGTGTTAGTTACACTCTTTATAACTCAAGAACGGCTGAACCGAATTGGCTGAAAATTAGAGTAACAAAAAAAAAAAAACGTGACGGATAGGATACTTTTTTATTTAATACTTTTATTAACTTAAAGGAGTACGGTAGGAGTAGTGTAGGAGTAGGTTAGGAGTAGGGTAGGAGTAGGGAGGAGTAGGGTAGGAGTAGGATAGGAGTAGGGTCGGGGTAGGGTAGGGGGGGGGGGGGTAGGACACCACGCGCACGAAATAGCGCTGGGCAGCTAGAAATAATTTATATGGCAAAACAACGTTTGCCGGGTCAGCTAGTATTTTTATAATAAGGAAATGTTTCATAAAATCCCTTTAATTTTCCTATTAAGAAAAGAAGGCAAAATTCACTCACAAGTCACAATGAATAAGCTGGGATCGCGCAAAACAATATAAATCACAATTATTTTGGATATAAGGGTCGTAATAGTTCACAAGAAGTGTCAAGAAGTCAACAGTTCATACAATGAGAACAAAGTGTTCCCGATAAGTTTTATGACCCGGCCAATTTAGATGTAAGGCTTGTGGTCACAATGATGCGGTTGTTCATATATATATTTAGGTTTAACTACATAAAACTAAGAAACATTTATTGAGATTTTATATTCGGGGTTTTTTGTTGTTACAGCTTGCGAGTTTGTTTACCTAATTTTTGTGGCAAAAATATAAATAAATTCCGCAATAAATGCTATTAAATGTGTACACATGTTAGGCAAATTCAAACGGAAGCGATGATTGTATAAACAGAAGCAAAATTGGTAACTAATATTTTAATGTGTACCAGACGATTTATTTAAATATTCGTCGAATTGAACTCTAACAACCATTATAAATGTATGGCATAACATAAACGTGGAAATAACTAACTGAAAGCAGTTATCAAACTAGGTGTCGATGAAGCCTTTTTCCCTTCGTGTACTAATTCGATTGTACAAGTAAACAAGTTGCTACTACAAGTTATTATAGGCTTCTTGCGCAGCGAACTCGCGAATAGTTCGCTTAGGTCGGTTAATAGAGTGGTTCGCGTTCCAATTGAGATACTGATGTCCGAAACGGGTATTCGGAAGGGGTTCTCTATTTAGAGAAATAAAGCATCGGTTGCACGCTGGAAACGAGCCAAAAGCATTTGTAGCTATTGGAATATGCAGAATTGCAGGTTATTAATTTAAATCTGTTTCATGATTTGGTTAATGATAATATACAGTTCTATGAGAATCATTTTTAGTCTGGTTCAATTACCGTACCGTGGCTGACCGATACGTATGTCAAAACCTAATTATTATCATGAATTTAATACTTATAGCGGCTGTGCACGTAAATCGAGTTTAAACCACAGCGATGAAATTCATAGCTTGTCAGTTAAAACAGTTTGCAAATTATGATGTTGCTGTGCCAGAGATTAATGCAGGACCATGCTTGCGGGACTATAGAGTTGGAATTTAATTCAGAGGGCAATTCTCGTCATTTTAAGAACGTTCACAGTCTCATCTTAGTCTGATCTCAGTATCAATCTGTCAAAAATACCTCTATTTTCCCTACATTTTTGACAAGTATTTGACATTAAAATTAGTTTGTCGCCGAAATAAGACTGTGACTAGATTTTGAATGTTTTAAATTATAAGAATTGGCCTTCTGATCTCGTTATATATGAAAACTTAGTTAAGCTTTGGTCCTTTTTAGAACAAAACTGCTTGAAGGATTAAACAGTAAAATGAAATAAATTCCTGCTGTCTTCTTTGCAGTTTTTTGAGTCCCTCGTAACGTGTTATTGTGTTGCAGCACATGTGATTCAAAGGACTACATACTCGTAGGTGACGCTTCCGAAGGTAAAACTAGTAGGTATCGGAAAACCTGCCAATCGGAAGCTTCAAAATTACGTTCAATTCTACTCTGCAAGTTGACATGCAGATACATAGACGTATGTACACATCGCCTTTACGTAGCTCGGTCTAACGAGTAACGATGTAACAGGGAAATTCAATAGCATGTCGGTAGCCTGAGGGACGCCGACGCCATGTCAAAATAGAATAAAATAACACGTGTGCGCAAAACTTTGTATAGTTTTTATTATATTTGTTGGTATATTGGCGTGGCTAGCTGACATATGGCAAATAATTTAATTTTATGTTCTGTGCCTTATAATGTTAATTACTTAACACCTAGTATTGTGTACAATCAAGTATCAAGTATTTTCTGCTGGGGAGTTTGTTGCGCCACTTCTTCTTCCCAGCGATAGCACTAGGAAGTGGTGAAGGGCGGGCGTTTTTGGGGGACTGTCTTTTGTAATTTTGACGTGTGCTGATTCTCAGCCTAATTTGAATAAATGATTTTTGATTTTGATTTTACACCTACAGTCTATTTTTAGGTTTCCGTAGCCAAGTGCCAAAAAAAGGAACGGAAAGATTTAATCATTTTTTTTCTAAACTGAATAGTTTGCGCGAGAGACACTTCCAAAGTGGTAAAATGTGTGTGTCCCTGTAACTTCTAAAATAAGAGAATGATAAAACTAAAAAAAAAATACCTGATGTACATTACCATGTAAACTTCTACCGAAACTGGTTTGAACGAGATCAAGTAAGAAGTTTTTTTTAATACGTCGTAAATAATAAACCGCAATTTACCTTTCATTCAATCAACTGATGATTGATTTTTATTTAATGGTATGGAACCCTTCGTGCGCGAGTCCGACTCACACTTGGCCGGTTTTTTAAATATGTATTGTTCTTTTGTTTGGTCCGTTAAGCTGTGAACAAATTCATAGCGCGTCAGCCACAGTACCATTATTTTACATGGAGCTACTGCTTATCTGACCTCCACAACCCAGTTACTGGGTAATACGAAACCCCTTGGTAAGACTAGTTGTTAGACTTTCAGGCTTCTGACGACACGTAACGACTCAAAAATCCACGAATGACAGCCGGGACCAACGGCTTAACGTGCTTTCCGAGGCACGAAGGGGTCTTGGTATGTAAAGATGGTCACCCATCCACGGACCAACCGTGGCAAGCGTAGCTTAACCTGATCGATCGACCCGTGTGGCTGGTATTACTTAGCCACAAGCCCTTCTCGGGCACAATGGGGTAGCGCGTATGTTATACAAATATGAATCGCGACCGTAACAAGTGTCTACAGATTTAAAATCATCAATACCCTCTAAGTTCATATAACTCTATTGATTGATTTGTATTTCATGAAACAGTCATTCAATAAGGTTACTGACCTGTAAATTACAAAAAATGCAAGAAACTTTGAATTTCGTGGCGCTTTCCACTTAAATTCAAAGCGGATTGAATGCATCTTAACATACCATGTCATGTAGGGTGGGCGACAAGTCCTTAGTGATAAATATTTTCACAATGTCGAGACTAAAACTGTTTATTCCTTAGAACAACCTTCGCGAAACAACTGCAAAATACCCTCAAAGGGAAACAAACACTCAGCCGTCAAGCAGGCCTTTCGTTCATTGATAAATAGCTCTCCTCTCCCCACCATCCACGTCAGTGAATAGACTTACATAAAACCAGTACTTCGTGTTATTCGCTGGATAAACTTTTTGTTGATCTTTTTGTGAAAGCTTCGTAATCGATCAATGTTTTCAGTGAATCGCTGTCCTGTTGTTATAAGTAACGGAGGAGGGGGAAGGTGGTGTCAAGTGTAGGTCCCTGTTTCTGGCAAAGGAAACATAAGGATATGCCAAGAGAACTCCTCGCAAGCTATAAATATTTGTACATGTGAATTACGTTATAAAAGGTACGCAACATCATCCATCATCATTTCAGTCCCGTTATCCGATGGATGGCGACACTCATTTAATCAAATTTTAAGACAGCTAATACAATTTGTATCTTTGATTAATTTTGGCAGAAGCATGTTCATTAATGATGGGTATTTTGAGGAGAGCAGTGGTGGCTCTGTGGTAATGGCCGCGAGTGGGAAGCTTTAGGTTCGAAGCCAGACAAGCGCATTACTTTGTGTAAATTATTTCATCACCCGGTGAAGGAAAACATCGTGAGGAAACCGCTACGTGATCCTAGAACCAAAAATTCGAAGACATGCGACATCTACCGACCCGCACTGGGCCCGCGGACATTATATATGGCTGATTATGTACGTATTTTGAAACGTTGTCTAACATCTACAGAAAATTTATAATGTTTTCTAAAGGAAATAGAGTCGCTTTCTTTCCACGGAATTATTTAGGTGAAACTATTTAATTAACGACGTATTACATAATACGTAGGTCACACTGAGGACGCGAGGGTAAACCGACTCGAAAAATTTTTGAGAGAAGTGAAACATTTTGTTAAAATAATTTGCGTATAAACTCGCCAGCAGGCACGAGCCACGTATTACGGCGGCCGTGCTGAAATGCTTTTAGTGAAATAACAAGAATTTTATACTCGTCCCCGGGCGTCCGCGCCCCTGGCGATGCCCAGACAAGACAGGTGAGCTAGGTTAGGTTACATGTAATAATGCTCGCATGTGGTCGTCATCGTTGCCTTCGACAAAATCACAAATTACTTTCACGAACAAGCGCTTAGCACGAACTGGTTTATCTTATTATGGTGATGTAGTGAATCAACGTAATTAACGTAATAAGATACATTATCTCTCTTATTTTCTGACCATTTTTCCTGTTTTTCCGCATAAACAAGTAGGTTTGCGTATTGGCCTGGCCATCAATTTTGTAAGAGTTCGCGGAATTTGTAGGGTTTTATAGGAGAATTGTGTTAGACAATAACGTACATAATTGTTTCTGAATAAAGCAATCGTTGCAAGGCTATCGCAAGGTTTGTTTGAAGGAAACGGTTGTATTGATATCTCTTGCTTATTGATTTTTGTCGATGACCTGACATTTATTAGTTTGATTTGTTTTCAACACATGAAATTTATTTTCACATCTAGAACTTCTCTGCATCAAATCGTAATATTTTCAAAGCGTGATATTCGATACTATCACAGTATAATATATAGGTATATTTATATAATATTAGACATATTTCATTGAGCTATAGTGGTTGTGGAAGGTCACGAGGAGGCTGTAGGCTGTCTTTACGAGCACTGGCGACGCGCCAACAGCAGCTGCTCGTACACATTGTTACAACGTTTTTCTTGGACTCGAAACATTACTTAGCTCTTGATTCGTTGTTGCTATAAAGACCGAACGATAGCTGTTGAGTTTTTATTTCATTCCTGTGAAACGAGCGATGTTTAGACTGCTAAGGCTATAAACGATTTTCTCGCTTAAGAAACGTACAATAGATTGTTGGTACCGTGTAAGTAAAAGAGCTAAATCCGCAAGAGGTAAACTCAAACACAAAGCATTTATTTCAATTAAACCATTTACAGGCACTTTTGAATTGTCAAGGAGTCGGTCAGCCAAAATATCCTATTGCAAAGCGTAGTAGGTAGCTATGGAGAAGAAGGTATCGAAGAGAGTAGCTCAGAGACGCTTGTTTGGCGGGCAGAACGCTCGCTAAGAGACTCATTTGGTACTGCCAGGGCCGCGGGCTGTTCGAAAGAGATACCGTGGCCCCTGGTACAGGCAACTGAAGGAACACGAGTTTTAGTCAGTTAAAGTCTGACACAAAGAGCGCGAAAAGTCATATTTTATGATGATTTTGCACCCAAAAAAAAGACTCGTTTGGTACATACTTAGGCATACCAACAAGTACTTCTATGCCACCCCGAGTGAGTCGTGTAATCCATCGCACTCACGCACTAGCTATTACACATAACAGAAAACTGGTCTGTGCTCTCATAGCCCAGCTACAAAACTATTCGAACTACACACTCGCTGCTCGTTGCTCGCCGACTCGTTTCTAGTTGATAGCTCGGCTCGTTTCTCGCTCATCATCATCGGTGGGATAACTGCCTTAAGTACCAACGCACAGTGCATTGGCTTTGCGGATTGTGTTTCATTATTACAAACGGATCAGCCTTGTTTCCATTACACCGCTTCATGGATTCTGTATCCGTTTTACCATAAAATGTAAATTTAATTTGTTAAATGAAAATGTTTATCGGCTTTACTGACAATATAATAGCCCATTCAGGTTTTGTGGATATGAGATAATAAATACGCGAAAATGTGGTTTTTTTTTGTGGCGAAATGATACAGGTTTGATTTTTTGTATGTTTGTGTCTTCTTTTGTTACGGTTTCTCGCTAAAACGGCTAAAGAGCACCCTAATTGCGTAACACAAGATCAATCGAAATCGGTTTCATTTTGACAGTTCAACAACATTCATTGCGTTATTTACGTGTTGGGCAGACAAATTTTTCGAACTTATGGAGCAATGGATTAGCAATATGATTCAGATTCCGATTGATCGTGTGTTACGCAATTAGGGTGCGGATATGGTTGAATTTTGACACATGGATAGACCACAACCTGGATTAGGAATAAGATACTTTTTATCCCGATATTTCCACGGGATCGAGATTCATGCGGGTGAAACCGCGGGGTGCAGCTAGTTTTACATAGAGCGAAATATCTAGCTGTTTATACAATATTGTATCTCAAGAAGTAAGTAGGTATATATTCATAAATTAATAGAATTTTGATTACAGCTCTGCTCATTTAGTGGAGTACTAAGAAGGTTTCATGTAACCATACTGTACTTTTACACCATATTGTATTTTCTGATATGAAATACGGTGAACGAACCTCCGCAATCTTCTTCCAAACTCCTATCTCATTTCTAATCTCTTTGCAAGAATTCAGGACACGTTTCACGGCATTTAAAGGAGTGTAGGAGTAGCTTAATCTATCTAAAGTAGTTAACTCGATTTAAAGGGACTGTGAATGAACGCTCCCCGAGATACGTGTGCCCTCATACATAAGAATTTAATAAATATTCTTTATACTGCACAATAAAAAACGCTGCTTTATGAGCAAGTAAAACGAAGTAATAAAAATATTTTAATAAAAGCATGGCACAAGATACTTATCGCGAACGCTGCGACTTGTGACACGGAAAAGCTTATTTTTGAAAAGAAAACGTTTTGTGATGAAGTTAAAAGATATCTACAGTATTTTCTATTCAGTTTGTCGTGTCAGTTCTAAATAGGATAACATTTTTCTACAATGACTAGCTGTTTGTCGTGACTTCGTTTGCTTCAAACTTTGACCTCGGAACTTTGAAATATCTTTCTTAAGATGAACATCGGCATCGTATTAAAACCAACTTGCCAGGCTGAACAACACCCTAATTGTGTAACATGCTTTGTATCACTATCATTTTATTATTATCATTGCTTCATATGTTCGAAAGATTTGTCTGCTGAACAACGTAAATAACGCAATGAATGTTGTTGAACTGTCAAAATGAAAAACATAGCTACTGTTAGTGTGTTGCACAATTACCCCGCTGTTTATTATTATTATTTTTTTTTCCTGGTTTTTTTTTTCATTCATTCATTTTTTCCCATTTTTTTTTGCTGTTCTAGGCATTTGGAATTTATTATGCATGTTAGGATAGTGGTCCACATTGACTCGTTTCTTCGGATACGTCTCGTATAACTCGATCATAATACCCTATTATTGTAACGGAAATCCTATTCAGGATGTACAGACGCCAGCCCATCAAGCTACTACAATCTGTCAAATTTCTTTAATAGATTTTCAACTTTATCGCTAAAGCAGAAGGTTCAAAGTTGATTGGGAAAATTTGACAGTTTCGGCTAGCTTGATGTGCTGGGGTTTGTATGTATTGCAGATACATACGTGAGAGGTACATGCATTTTGCTGGTCGGCTTACCCTGTACGTTGATTGTTATAAGCCGTACAGAATTATATTATGTACAAGTTCTATGCAGAATACTTATCTTGTAACAGTGTAAGAGAATTGTGGTGAAGCACTGCACATTTGCTTGAGTGGTATCGGATGTATAGCATAATCAGCCTATAATATTCCCACTGTTGGGACAAAGACCTCCTCTCAGTGTGAGGGAGTGGGCCGTAATCCACTACACACACCAGTGCGGGTTGGTAGATGTCACATGTCTTTGAATTTTTGGTTCTAGCACATGCCGGTTGCCTCACGATGTTTTCCTTCACCATTTTGAGAGCCGTGGTGATGGAATAATTTACAATAAGTAAAGCAGGGTTCGAATTCGAACCTACGACCTATACCTAACTCGTAAGTTGCGGCCATTACAACTGTGCCACCACTGCTCTCTATCTCAGATGTATAGTAGGGTTTAGTAAGGATTGTTCTCTTAAACGTTGATATAAACTATTTCTTAAGAGCATTCACGTAAATAATTGAAAAGCAAGAGTCGACAATTCACAGTGCAGACAAAAGTTAATAATGCTGACTGCATACAGTAAATTTTTAACGATCAGTCCATAATATTTACTCCGAAAAAGTTATTAAGAGAAACTAACAAAATAACATGTCGGGTCTGATTGGAAACTTCCGCAAACAGCACAAACCGAGCTGGCTGGCTCTTGCTGGATCAAAAACAAACAGGCAATGACACTAGAGATCAAAAGTTGAAATGGGTGAGAAAACAAAGCGCGGCGGTATATCGAAGTGCAGCGATCGAGCAGTTAGTGATGTGACGCGCGGATACGCGCACTCAATGGTTTTATTTTGTTCATACCAACGCGGCAACGCCGCGTCACGGATGTATCAATAAACCAATAAAATCGTTCAGTCGGAAATTTTAGAAGATTTGCCAGTGTTTGTTAACTTTGAATATCGATATCACAATAATAACGTTTGTGATAACACGAACTTATTATAAGATGGTTTTTAGAACAACACTGAGTTAGTCACACCATGGTAGTTATAAAGCAGAAAATAAAACTTGTCAATGCTTGATTAATTAAAAAAACTGAAACCTGTCATCATACCCGCTACGAATTCCAATATCAAAAACGTTTGCTACCGAATAATGGTGAAATACTGGTAGGCGCTGGACTAAAACAAATCCACTGTTACGATATTCAGGCTACAGAAGTACCGAGGTACGTCATAACGCAATTAGTGTTGGATGCCGTATGGACTTCTGGTTATCTTGTTACCAAACAGCTGCAAGCGATACCTACCTGTTATTTAGACAGGTCAGTTCTCCGTAACTTAAATATTGAAACATCTGGGTACCTAAATTGGTAAAGATATGCCAACAATAGTAATCAAGGCTCGGACTGAATATACAATGCAACTTATAAAACCTTTTAAAAGTCGTGTTTTTATCTGTAAATTGTATGATGTAAATAATAAAGCGTATTCTATCTATCTGTCTTGTGCTAAATACGTATAAATCTCACATAAGACTAAATTTTTTGAGTTACTTTTAAATAATATCAATAAGTAGGTAGGTAAGTAAGTGCTGCACTTTTCTGTCTTGATGTGCATATATACGACTGCGTTAAATAGGTATCCCGTCACGCATTCTTGTACCTAGAAAATGACGTAACCTATTAACCCATTTAATTTTGCTCTAAAAACAAAACTATTTTTACATCGACTATGAATTTAAAAGAATCATCACCTCACTATTCCAGAGTATTCCAGTATCGCTTTGACTGTGCATGTTGACAGATTCATTATCTTTGTGTGCACTCTCTGTAAAGCCGTGGGACTCGCTTTACGGCTAAAAAAAGATTCAGTTGAACGTTCATAATTGTGACTATTGATTCTTTGAATAGGTCGCACGGTACTGAGAGCTAATTTGTGTGCATGCTCGATATCAAACGGATTCAATTCTTGCACTCAATATATGGAACGCTAGAATTGAATTGGATGATTATTTCGTGTCTATATTTGGTCTTGTATCTTCAAAGGTTTCCAAATCAAAGTTACATTTTATGAAATATGAGATAGTTTCATGAAAAAAATATCTGAAAAGGTTAACGGCCGAAAAATGGAGCGGTCTTTTAAAAAGTCAAGCCGGCTTTATGCTGGTTAGGGGTACCGTAAATCACAGCTCGTCTAAGCGATTGTTAATAGACACTGATGCGACAGAACGAAACACCAAATCTCAAAGAGCTTGCTTATAATCGCGACACTATCGTGGACGTACGGGTGACACGGGTCGCCAACGTCGCTAACGTAGCAAACGTAAGCTCAGCTATAGTCAGTATTACGCTGCGTCAACAACTGAATTATTCATCGCGCTATACGAAATCACTTTTTAAGTTCAACCCTCAGAACTAAATGTGTATACAAATTAGATAATTGAAAAGACATATGTGCTAGTAGATGTTGGTGCTGTGTTGAATTTGCAAGTAGTTGCAACTTGTTCAGTCAGCGAAAAGTTAAATAAAACTTACATAGACATCGCTGGCTTCAAACATTTTTGAGTAGGTATAGTAAAACGAAGACCGGTGCGATTACTTTTAATTATTTAAATTCTTCATCTAAATTCCACTTTGATCTATTTAAGAGGAAAGGGTTCCGGACATAACTACCACATATTCGTACGAGTATCCATTGGAACTAATTAACAATTCCCAACGAAATGTTCAGTAACGGATGTCGCACCCATCTCAGGCTAAATGTAGCCACTCAATACGGAAATTGGGAAAACAGGCAAAATACATTCCGAGCTAGGGACAGCCCACCGCCCACGCCAGCCGCTGAGCCGAGGCCGTCACTCAACTACACCACACAGGATTCTGACTCTCCGTCCCACACATTTTGTTCCTCAATATTTACAGTTATTATAGCACAATGATTTACTATGAAATGAAATAAAATCCGAGCTGGATGATCTAAAACTCTTTAGTTACATTAAAAAGAACTAATAACTTTTGCTAACCATTTTCAATTTATATCTGTTAGATAACATCCGTGATAGTATTTTCTTTTCGATACAATTTCCTGCTGAAATCTCTCGCTTCTGCACAATACCCGGTTAATAGCAGAGACCGTTGAAAAGCAAACCGACGACGTCCCGGAGTGCTAGTAGTTGGTAGCACGCTCAGCAGACTCGCACCGCCTACAGAACATATTAGCGAGGACGTGACCCGAATCGAACACGCTCCACTCAATCCACTATCATGCTTCAACAACTGATCGAGTCCTAGAAAACAGCTCAACTCGAAACAATGAAGTAACTACTTACAACCAAAGTCGTAATGAAAGCCTAATAATAAAATTCAAAATAACGGCTTCACTATTTATTTTTATGTTAGCGTCGCGTAAAACTTCGGAAACAATCGCTTTTAGTGAAAGAACATGAGGTTTAATAACGCTTTGCGTGGAATTTTCTGCTTCAGTTATTTTGAATGGCGTGAAGAATGCCTAGCTATCAGTCTTACGAGGTTAACCTTTAGCAACTTGAGCATTGTAACGAAGGTTTAGGTCAGGTCAGTGAATGCCTTAGCTATATAGTTACGTGTTACATTATCTGTGACGCCGCGAAATGTCAAGTTATTGCTGCTTTTATGTTGGTATAATGTCGAGGTGATATTTTTAGTGTTGAGTCAGGCCTGGCCATTATGCGTTGTTGTCGTAGAGGTTAACTTGTGGCACCTTCACCAGTGCTTTAAGTAAGGGTGGGTGACCCTTTATCGACTATGCGAAGTATTGCGGAGCAAGACAAAGTGCTGAAACGAAGATATAATTTAATTTTATCCGGGCTATGAAGAAGTTTGTTGAACATATAATATGTTTTGGAATTTACCCTCTAAGTACACATGACGTGGATTATACAATGATGTCGGTGGAGCTTGAAATGAGTGTCAGTTTCAGCCTTTGTACTTCCATCACGCTGAGTGCTCAAAGGAAATAAAGTTTAAACCGCTCTGTATGTCTTTTTAGTCGTTGGGTTACTCGTATATTATTTTATGTACACTTCAAGCATTACGTGTACATAAAAGGGAGTAAAAGTATAGTAATGTTTGGTTATCAGAGCTTTTATGAGCTTTTAGGTTTTAGGTTGAAAACATCATAACTGAAAAGAAATTGCGCCAATGTATCATCAACTTTTAAATCCAAGAACGCTCCACGCAGTACTATTTCGAAACTTAAATCTAGGGATTGTTCAAATGGCGCCATAGTGTGAATTAGGCGGCCAGTTTATTAGCGGCATAAGGTTCTAAACGGTGATAAGAATTGACGACTATCCTGGCTTTTGCTTTCTCCTTGTATTTTAGTAGGGTAGGCAAAGGTCCAAATGATAGGGAGTGGCAAACTGGAACACGTCAATGCTCCAGATGCCGAAAAGATCCCACACAAGGAGTTCTCATCTAAGTCAAAGTCAAATCATTTATTTCAAATAGGCACATTAAAGGCACTTTTGAACGTCAAAATTAAAATTAAAATAAAATTGATTCTAGTCGCCCCTTCCAAAAGGTAGTTTTCGTATGGAGAAGAATGGGCAAGAAACTCCACCGTTACTCTTTTAAAAAAATGTTTTACAATACTTTGCATACATTAATTATATAATTATATGTGAAGACGATGCACCTAAAAATAAAATTACTATACCACAATAGGTAAAAGAATTAAAATGAATTTATGAAACCATGACATATAAATTGACTAGGTGATAGATACATGGTGCTCACATATTTACAAACATTCCAAAAGTAGACTATTTTCTAATAATAAGTAATGGCCAACATTGGCCGAACTATGAAAATCCACCAACATTAGCATTTAACAACACTATCAGTTGCTTACAACTTAAATAATGATTAATTAGCGGACATACAACCTACTATTTATGTCGCTTCTCTGAAACAGATTGCAAGGGACAAGTTGCAGCATGTTCCAGCGACAAGTCGTCTCGGTTGGTGCCAACAATGTGGCCGTGTTCTCGTATATAACACTAAGTAACAACAATAGCAGCGACGATGGCCGACGATTCTATGAACGTTGTTTATGGTTAACGATAAACTTTTGGGAACTATGTTGCACATATTAAAACATTTTATATATATTGTATGGTAGAACTAGCTTCTGCCCGCGGCTTCGCCCGCGTGGATGTGCTACCAGGATAAAAAGTATGTCCTTCCCCAGGATGCCATGATGGGATGATGGGTAATAGAAACGCGCGTTTGCAATAATCTTCAAAACATAAAATAATAATTATTTTTATTTTACCCCAGAACTTGTTTTAATTAATCAAGGAAAACATTTGTATTTTATACAAATTCTCAATACTAAAATGATTCTTTTTAGTACAACCTTTTTGGTCAACGTAGCATTGAGAAACACTGGTCAATATTGCTGAAAAAAATTTGTAAAGCCATTACATTGTTATTTTTAAAATATATTTTTTTTACAATAAAGGGCTTTCCTATATTTTTTTCGTAAAATTCAGCCTGTTTTATATTTAATTAGAACTGAACCTTTGTAGCTATAACATAAATTGGAAATTAAAAAAAAAAATGTATATAAGTAGTTTATCAGCCATCTTGTTACCATAACACAAGCATTAGGTTGCTTAGCTTGGGACTAGATGGCGCTGTGTGAAACGTCCAGGGATATTATAAAAAAAAAATTGAATGTACACTAATTGTACAGTAAGCATGTTAAAAATATTTTCTTTGTTCCAGGCCCCGCACCGGCGTGGTAGGCGTACTGCTGAGGGTCGCGCGCCCTCTCCTGTGACTAGCCAGAGTACTAGCGCACGGCACGGGCGGCGGATTGTAAGCAAACATGTACCTTGCTGTACCCTAGACTAGACTATACATAAGATACCGGGCGGCGTGATAGGCGTACTGCTGAGGGTCGCGCGCCCTTTCTTGTGACTAGACACAGTACTAGTGCATAGGTCGGGTAGTGGATTGTAAGCAAACATCTATATTGTGTATCTTGAATAGATTAATGAGACTATAGTAAATACGACACCAGAGTGGTAGGCGTATTACAATCTTTCTTGAGAATTCCCCGTTTCCCAGTTTATATTCGGATACTAGCCAGAGCTTTGGCAATTAACGGAATATTGTTTGTGTCTAATTTACATTTCATACAGATTCAGAATTAAATATTTGCATTGAAGATCAACATTGTTAACCATTTTCTCGCCAAGCTACCGTGACACGCGTACAGGGATGGTTTCTCAATCTATAATAACAGTGTTGGCCTATTTCGTTATGTAGTCGACCCAGAAAACTTGGGAATAAGGCCAAAATAATTCTTAGTCACCTATTTCCCTAATGTTACATTTTGAGCGATTCAAGATGCTCCGGCAATTTCCACTTAGACTTGGAAAATGTTCTCAAGTTACGAGGCAACAACAACATACCGTTTCAATTCAATATTTTCATCTAATTGGATGATTCGAGTCCGAATCTCAAATGCAAATCTGTGGCTCTAATGGAATTAGGGAAACTCTGTAGCGTGGCCGTTGGATCGTAGTTATCTTAAATTGTTACTTTGTTAAAGTTGTTGATAACTTCTCTTAACGTTTTTTATATTTCTGACAATAGAAGACGAAGACAATGGCTTTATCCAATTGAATCGGTGCACAATCAGGTACATTTTCACTAAAACTTGTACAAAACCGTAGTTGATGTCTAAAGTGTGCCTTTTGGTAATTGCAGAGGCGTGGGGCGCGGCGCGTGGCGGCGGCGCGGGCGCGGGCGGCGCCATGACGCGGCGCCCGCCACCATGACGCTGCCGCCGCCCGCGCGCCCCGCGCACCCCGCCGCGCATCGCGCAATGCGCTATTACCGCATCTGGATCTACGCGTGCAACGGCGCGCTGTTGCTAGGGGCGCTCGCATTCTGCGCGGCCGCGGGGCGCGCGCTCTCCGACTACCGGCGCGCGCTGGTGCCCGGACTCGGCGTGGCGCAGCCCGGCTTCCTGTACGGGTACGCGGCGCTACCGGCGCAGGCGGGGCTGCTGCAGCTCCTCGGTTGCCTTGCAGCATTGAGACTTTCCGAACGGATGCTGAACGCCTACTGGTTGGCACTTCTGGCCCTGCTCGTAGGGGACGCAGCTATCGGCGTTTACTGGGCGTTCCGGTTTGAGCGAGTTTGTCGCGAGCTCCGGCCTCAACTGCGGCTTCGCCTCGCAAAGGACTACGACACGGACATTGACTTCTCACAAGCTTGGGATCGCCTTCAGAGAGAACAGCGGTGCTGCGGCGTGACAGGGCCGGCGGACTTCGCGGCATTTAACAGAACTACGCTCCCGACGAGCTGCTGTCGTATCCCGGCGCATACGACATCGGTGACGCCGGCGCTGATGGCCGTCACGTCCGCCACGTCTCCTGCGCCGTTCACTCCGATGCATTGTGCGCCGCACACAGCCGCCTGTTCAGAGAGACTACTCGTTTGGCTTCGACGAACCGCAGACGCGTTGTTCGTATTAGGGTATTGCGTTATAGCATTTTTAAAATTGTGCTTCCTCGGAATCCTCCGGTACGAAATAAAGGAGATGATTCAAAAAATTAGAATATTACAAAGCGAGCTCGGAGCAGGTGAGCTGATGGATGGTAGTCCGATTCACGGTGGGCCACTCTCACAGACGATAATAGTTAACGCGGTGAACGCCAACGGAGGAGTCCGAGCACACGGCGGGAGCCCTGAACGCGCGGGAGAGCGCGAGGCACTGCTGGGGCGAGCGTCGGATCCGTGTCCGCGGCGGAGCATACACGATGAACCACTCGGTCCCAAAACGATAAACGGAAACAACAACTGCGAGATGCGCGAGCTCGCTCGAGGAGATTACAGACCTTTAGCGGCGGACAGTGCAGCGACTCGAATCTGACTAAGATGTTACTTGGAGCGGCTGTTCGGGCGGCGCTGGCGCTCGTTCCCGAGCGCGGGCTGCGAGCTGGAGCCGCCGGGCCGCACGCTGCCCGTGCTCGTGCGCCGAGTGCCCGCGGGCGCGCGCGTGCGCCTCGACCAGCGCCGTCAAACCCGCTCCGAATTCGAGTTGTAAGTTACAAGAGCCTGTATCAGCGGGAGCCGCGGCGTCCGTCGCAACAATCATAATCATAGGCGCTGTCAATTGCGAGTACCGATATTTTCGGTAGGACTAAACTGTATGTAATGTTCATAGTGGTAGAGTTGTAAAACTGTACGAGCGATGCAAATAACTGTTAGAGTGATGTCGTTCAAAACGTTGTGAACTGTGAGATATGAATAATATTATGAAGGTGCATCGAAGGATAATAAATTGTGTAATTAGACAAAGTGAAATCGATTTTTGAGCAAAGCTTGTGTTTAGTTCCTAAATTTGGCCGTTAAATATTCGTTCAGTAGGTGCATAGGACACACAGATATGTTTTACTTTACGGTACCTAGGAAAGTGGCAAGAGAGGTACCCGAGGTATCGTGACGCGTACAGCATGTGAGGAAATGCAGTCTCCGGCAGAGCAAACTATAATGATGCATACTTTGGCTACTAGGAGAGCGCAGTAAATCCATCCTACATAATGTTGTATCTGTATACTCGAATACGATTTTAATATTTATAGCAGTAAATAACGGGAATCAACCAATATAAGATTAATTATGAGGATTGTTTAGCCTTAAGACATAACAGTTTTTGATTGTATACCAATAGAGTTACGGAAATAATTATTATAATATGTATTTTACAAATTTTCATGTCATTTTACTCATTGTCTTCAATTAAAGAATTGCATGTATATGTTAAAATATATTGCCATAGCCTGTAACACCGACGACGCATTCTGTTTAGTGATATTTGCCCAGAAGCTCATCTTAACTTCGAGCATGAATTTAAAGATTTAAAACAATTAGCTATAAATATATGTACTTAATAAATTCTAGATTTGTCATTTGATTTGATAGCTGACGATATGGGTGGCAAAAATCACTTTTCATGAATGCTGGTCCTATATTTTGATATACCGATACGTTACGAATTGTAAAATGAAATGGTTCGCTTGCACGGAAGATTTCTGCTTTCACTCTGAGTTTATTCCGTAGTTTATCTCTATCATAGAACTCTTAGTTTATTATAAGTACCTTTACACCTATTCATGACTTGCACGATTACCCCAACAGTACTGCGTGCACGAGACAATGATCTCGTGAGCAACACGACACGACTCGGGTTCTCGTCCGCCACCTAGGTAATGTCCGCCACACGCACACCCGTTGGTTTGGACAGCTTTCCTTACATGAGTCGGACAAGAATGAGCCGCGACTTTCCTCGCTCATCGTCTACTTATCTAGTTCTCATAATCATACCTAATGTTGTCGGTTAATGTAAATAATAAACAAAATTTGTACATGTGTAGTATGCGAGTAATTGTGCATGGACAGTTTGACAAAATACATAGTACTGATATGAGCTTATACGACGTAGTGCCTACAATTATATGCTTGTAAACAGTATAAAGTGGACACACTTTTAATAACATTTTATTTTATGGCAGAAGAATTTAAAACGTTTCGTATGTACTACAGTTTATCATTATCTTGACAGAGTATAGATGTTTTTGCTAAACATTTAAAGAGATCGCGCTATGAATCTAGACTGCGCATATAAAATATTACAATAATCTCATGGTGTAAGGAATTAGGTAAAATTTATTAATGGCTGTGTCAAATATAGGTAAAACCTATCCATGCCGTGTGTAGAGCCGACACGATCCGATGTCATAGCTGCCGGTGGAGCGAGCCTGCGGCGCGCGCGCAACCTCACGCTCGCGGCTCGACCGACGTACGACCACCTACCTACATTCATACATATTTGTACTTTTACGAACTAACTTTATAGATATATTGTAATGACGAGTACGATGTTATGTTCGCTTAGAGTAGGTATAATATTTTGTGAATTTATGCAGAAAAATAGTTTTTTAATATTGTTGTCACATGAATGTACCAATCTTATAAAAATTTGTACCTATATTCGGAAAGTTGAATAATTTGTAGCTAGGATCCAATCTAAATCCTGCATTTCTTCCAAAAAAAAAAAAACGGTTAAAATAACATGTGCCTTGGCTTATAAAATGTATAACTGATGTTATGTTTATTGTAAATTAATGGATATGAAGTGAACACGAGCTCGTGTCTGATGTGCTGCCTACACCTTCCGACATACGTACGTACACTGTACTGTCGACTGTGCTACTATGTGTTATGGTTTAACTCGACCACTCTGTGATAACAATGTGCGTATTGTTTTCCTTTACACTACGCTGATTTTATTACTGTTTCGTTCACTCAGAATTCACAACTGTACTATTTGATAGAACATAAATGTTCTGACGAAAAAGTTGAAAGAAAATAAAACTATCAACAATACGACTTTGCACACGAACACGATGAGTGTGAAATTTCCCAATGTAATCTGCTAACAATATTAACATTCTGATGGTACACTGTACGTAATCTTTTGAACTCTCGACTGTCACTATACTTTGAATGTTTCCCTCGTTCAGTGTGTTTCATTATTATAGTAGAGTTGTTACAACTTTCCGAAGGTACGCACTAGGCGACTGAGAGCTAATATTATCATAATAAATGCATTAAATAAAGAGTTTGTTAAAATGTTGGAGTTTTTTATTTAATAGCCAAACTTGTGCAAATCGATCCTAACTAATTACGTTTTGTAATATCTTTGTAATAATACTTTAATTCAATCATCCGTGACAGAAAAAAAAGCTTGGAGCTTATCTTAAAGACACATGATTAAATCCTATCTGATAGAAATACGTAACGATGTCACGAAACATACATGTTACTTGGATGAAGGATGATATTGATTATCCTGAGCCAGTAACATGCATACAGGAAATGAATCATCCGGAGTCTAAAAAACCGACGAAAGCTATGATTCTCTTACAACAGCCTTTAAATACATACCTACTACGACGACTACGAATCATAAAGAGAGCACATTTAGCTTTATTGAATGTGTAGCAAGAAGTGTCACATTCTTGAACCAAATAAAACGTAAATTAAGAATTGAAAACACAGCATGTGCTTCATAAGTCATAAAATGTCACGAAGACATTAATATTGTAAACTTTTCTTAATATCTATTACATTTCTTCTCGTTCTATTTCTAAAACTTCTTAAAATATTTTCAAATGCAAAAATGTAAGACGCGGACGACCTTGCAAAATGACACAACCGTCCTTGTTAGTATGCACATACAGGTAATCATAGACTCACCTCCACAGCATCTTCTTTCAGCCTATATGCGCGGTCGACGTTCGCTCCGCCGATCACCAACACGTCGCCCTCACAATTCTTCTCAGAAAACAATGGCACTTCATCAGACCGGTTGCTGCACGAAGTGTGAAAATGTCCCAAAGAATTGGTCGTACATTTCCCAGCGCCCTTCGACAATCCAATATTAGACGCATTCTTCGAATTGTCACCATTCTTGAGTTTTTTATACTCGACTGCAATATCGGCGCCCACTTTAGCATTGTTCTTTATAAGGGCGATGTCTGTGACTCGTTAAAGAAAGATATTGTGGCAATTAGCTTGACTACTATCTTTATAGACCGTTGGCGTTTCTAACACATTTAATTTACGACGGAATTAAGCAGTTGCTAAAGTCTTATTAAGTATTTTAATGGTGTCGTAATTATTCTGATAAGAGCCAAGCTTACGGGATCCATGAGTGGATTAATGGAGGAGAAGTTACGATTCATTAGACTTATGTGCATGGTTATACATATTTAGTTTAGAAATCCACCTGATCTAATCTAACTATACTCAAATTATATTTATGTTTCAAATTGACGTTATTTCAAGTTAAACAAACATCAACTTTATATAAATGGTAATTAAGTTGATTTCAGAGTGACTGCTAGTCACTCTTAATATATAATAACTTTATTGCTCTACTACTCTTAATAACTTTATTGTGTAGGAATCAAAGTTATTTTTCCATAAACTCATATTTGTTTACATTTTTGGCGAATATTTCGCAATATTATTTTAGTCTGTATTGTCCCACTGCAGGGCAAAAGCCTCCCTCTCCCTTTTCCACACAATTCTGTCTTTTGATAGCTGGCCAGTCCTTTCGGTAGGAGAAACGCTCGCCCCGCCATCTTCGTCTTGAAATCAACCTATACTACCTTTACTTTCATTAACTGATTATAGAATCAAAGGTTATAAAAGCTAAAAATATGGAAAAGGATACTGGCATTAAGAGATGCGCCACTGGTAGCCTTGGCAACCGCAGATAGAATGAACGGCGTCACTTCTTTTCCGAAAATCCCATTCTGTTCAGCTTTTTTCAGCGCACGAGTAATGGCGTCTTCTATTATTTTCTCTGTAAAAACACATAACAATACTACCTATAGCTAAGAAAGGAAAAAAATACCGACATGAAAATAATAATGAATGGGTTGTAAATACAGATTGTTGTTAGCGAACTTGAATAGGTGCCTACCAGGTTAACCAGATTTATCTGAAGTAGTGTTAGTAACCTTTGTAAGTTAGGATCTCTTATGCTCAATGTCACTGAATCACTTTCAGCAAAAGGACCAAAAAGAGTTTTTTTTTCTTATAGGTGTATCTATCGATGGTCTGGAGTATGGAAAAACAAACTTGACTTATTATGATTACAGTCCGTTCACAGTTATTGTAGGTATCTCTGATAGCAGCCTTATTGTAACGAGAATAAAGACCTCAATGATTTTGACAGGCTTGTCAGTGGCAGCAACTCAACGGCAACCTTATTAGAAGGTGAATAAAGATCACTGTGATTTGGACAGTGATGCAAAATCAGAGGTAAAGTGACTGTAGTTTATCTGAAATCAGGCTAAGCCATAGCATATACAATCTTTAGCTGTATAACTTGTACTATGAACCATTCTATGAACCCTCTCCGGATATTTTCATTAAAGTTTTATCGTAAAACTTGCCTTTCAGCGGTTTTCCGTTAATAGAGGTGTTTAATTTATGCTTTTTATAGTTCGGAGCTGCATAATCGGAATGGCGCATAGTAAGAAGCTTTTGAATAATCTCGATAAAATCTTTAAAACGTTACAGTAGTAATTTCTCGACGAATGTTGAAAGAATGTTTGCACTTTGTGAATATTACACGAGTTTTCTTTTGCTTTTTTATAGTTCCAAGGAAAACTAAGCAATGATAAAGTAGGTATTAGTTAGGTAGCGAACGGACCATAGTCGTTTGCCGACTATTCGGTCGGTTTAGTCTGTTAAAAATGTTTTGTGGTAAGTAGTGATTTTAGGAGTGGGCAGGCCAGTTGGGTGGCTATATCGCAGGCGGTATAACTACTAGACTGTGGCAATAGTTTTGTCGATAAAGTTCCCGTTAATACGACATAGTAAGTCATGGAAATAGTACAAAATTTACATAATTTGTAGCAACCGCAGCGACTCAGTCCAAACATCCTTTTGCATACACGTAATAACATAATTGCAGCTTATGGGTTTATGCCTGAATCTACTATTTACTATTTATTCTCACCATCCATAGCATACTCCTGCGGTATCGGTACGGCAACAACAGTGCCGGACGTCAGTCGTAGCGCACGTGCCGCGTGCAGTAGCCGCGCGGCTTGCTGTGCGTCACCGACGCGGTGCGGTGCGGTATGACCCGACCGCGGCGTGTAGAACGCAGGAAAGTCTGTCGTCTCTCCGAACGCGCATACGCATACGCCTTGGGTTTCCTGAAGAAAAATATAAAATTAGTTCTAAGTTCCACTGTTACAAAAAACTTTCTCGTAGCCCGTACGAAGAACTTTTTCGTAGATCGCTACGAAGAACTTTTTCGTAGATCGCTACGCAGAACATTTTCGTAGATCGCTACGAAGAACTTTTTCGTAGATCGCTACGCAGAACATTTTCGTAGACTGCTACGAGAAAATAAAGGTCAAAGGAAACCGCAAATTAATATCAATAAATATCTTTATGGGTGCGGTGGTATGGTTTTCGATAGTTGATGTAGGTACTAACCTCAGGAACCTATATTACACTCTGCAAACCAAATGTAATAAAATATGAAATTACACAATTCTGTAAAACCACTCGGTGGTCCCCGATGTAATAAAAGCGCTCTTTGAAGTTACATGTCGGCGTATTCTCATTGAGTACACAATTGCAACATAGCTCTTCTCTCTAGAAATAGCTAAGTTACTTGCTTAGCAACCAACCTCCAGCGTCCCCCGGGCTCTCCTCCGAACTTGCGCGGTAACCTAACGAGCTGGTTTGCTCTATGTTTTTCTTTCACTAAGTAATACAGAAATAATACGAAGGTACCTACTAGAATTTACTTTATTCGGTATGTTCTGCTTTTGAATCAAAAACCGCCTTGAGCACCACACGCTCGACAAAAGGACAGTCAAGTGGGAATCGCCGCCAACGTAAAAATGACGACGTATTTTATGTTCTCCAATTATTTATCTACATTGTACTGTTCTGGCGTCGTAAAACATAAGAGATACGAATCTTTTATCTTTATGTGAGATCGGATTCTGTGAAATCTTAAGTTGGAAAACTGAGTACGAAGTTAGAGAGCTGTACTTCAAAGTAATAATGCGACTTCAAAGTATAGTGACAGCAAATATTGTACCGACCTACCTCATTGGTCGTGTGGTTGCAAGCGCGGCCGCTGAGTTCGATTCCCAGGTCGGACAAAGTGTTATTAGAATTTTCCATTATGAAATTCCTAGTAACAGCCCAGAGTTTGGAAGTTGGCGGTGTGATATCCCCGTGCCTCGGTGCGCACATTAAGCCGTTGGTCCTGCACCTAATCTCTCACCGGTCGTGTGGGATTGCCGTCCCATCGGACTATGAGAGTGCATCTGTGCCTGTGCACACACTCGTGCACTATAATATATTGCGCCGAAGGCTAGAGCTTGGTCACCACGGCCGAAGTCGGTCTGGGGGACTACACATAGAACTTACCAAGTACTCGAGAGTTCGTCCGATGTCTAATATGGACTTAACGCCGCTGCACACGACGAGCGTGTTGTTGCGTCCCAGTTCGTTCAGGTCCGCTGATATATCCAATGTGGCCTCACCGTGACGATGCACACCACCTGCGGGAAATACTCTACGTTTTCAATATTCAGTTTCAGTACCCTGTTAGCAAATATACCGTTCAGTTATTACAAGCATTCGATATTGGATTTGGGAAACGAAAGCTGAAATAAAACTCAGTAGTACTTAAAACATACTAAAGTTTAGTTGCAAAACTGCGTAAAAGAAGAACTGCCGTTCGAAAATGTTTGTCTTGAATTGTTTCAGGCGTTCAATGGTTTGTTGCGAACCCGATAAAATAAAAGTTCCCGTATAACACGAGTTGATATTGACCAAAATGCTGAAAAGTCAAAATTACAAATATCTTCGATTGTGTGAGTGCAATAAAATGTCGGCGAAGTATTTTGGCCGGGGTCACGGGAAGCGGGATTATTACATCACTGGTGGGCGACCGGCGAAGTAGCGCGCAGTCGGCGGGTAGACCGCGCTCCGACATAGTTCCGTTCAATGTATGTATATTATACGTCCGCAACTCCGCAGGTACGTTCCCCATTCCGCGATTACTTCCAATACATGAAGTTAGAACCAATCGTTTGTATAGATACGCTATTTGGTTCAGTTTACCTAGACCTTTCTTTAAAATGCCTTTTTTGTTATATAAAAGGTCTACTCCTGGATAAATCTTTGAAATCCCAAAATAAAACGAAATGTTCTTCATCAATGTCTATTTCTTTCGTGCTTGAAGCGAACACAGGATCCAACATATCATAATAAGGTGAACAATGGAAGTCGGTCTTATTTAATCAAGAGACGTCGTATTTCCAGTACCTAATACTTTTATGTTTTCAAATAACATAGGGAGATGGCAATTATTGTATCGACGTGAATAAGATTTATGTTCCATTATGTTCCTCGTAGAATAGAAAGCTGAGAAAATATGCATCTAACCATTATAAATGCAAGCTCAGTTACTTAACGGGGGGTTATCCGAAGTTTTAGAAGTTGTTTTAGAATCGAAATTAATTGGTAAAATTAGTTTATTTAAGCCCGAAAAAAAGATATTGGTCCTTGGTTTAGGGAAATTAACGGTTCAAAATACAAAAAATGTAACCTTTCAAACTTAACTTGGGGAGATGGAGGTAACGTTTGAAAGGTTTGGTTTATTTATAGTATTTTTAAGTTATATTAATATTGTATTGTATGTGTGTATATGGGCCTTGATGCCTGAAATAAATGGATAAATAAATAATAATAATAATAAAGGCTTACCCGGATAACTTCGCCTTCAATTCAGTTTTATTTCAACTTAGGGCTGAATTTAGTGAAATAATGTGTTAATCTACGCAGTAGAACTACTATATTTTTGAAGGAACACTGATTTCAGGAAAGTTCCTATCCTATAATAATAATAAATCATTTATTTCGGACTCCCACACATCCCATATTCCTTTGGGCGCATTATGTATTGTTAGTAGCACAAAAATACTTATAAACTAAGTTAGTATACAAAAAAGAATTAAAAATGAAAATTAAACATTTAAAAAAATTAAAAACAAGTTTTCTGTCAATCCGACACCAGTGAACCTGTTTACTTGACTGCATGCAGTCGTATCGTATTATGAAGACGACATAAACTTGCGCATCTATCTAAAACTAAAAGCTATGCATATTGTATAACGGAGACTCCGCTCAAAAGAGAGGTCGTTTGCAAAGCTATTAGTTTAGCAGTACCTTTATAATAAATCGTCTACGACACGATAACGGCGCGGCGGCCATCGAAATTCGCCGTTTTGGCTTCGCCCAGCCAACCCCTGCCGTTGCAAAGTGCCGATATAGCGTAATCCTTTTGAAGCCATCCTTTCGTGTATTCACATACATTTGCCTGTCCCTGGCTTGCAAACCTTATCCTGACAGACGCTAATTCAAATCGTTGGGAACGGAATAAGACTGCTTCTCACGATAATTTACAAGCGCAAGCACTACTACGATTGCTTATCTAGAAGGTGATAAATCGCGCTCTGTTTCACGGAATTCGTTGTTAATTACATCGCCAGTTCGGCACGGCTGCGATGCGACTGGCAGTAATGAATGCGCCGGCAAAGCGGTGAATTCAACTGTGATATCGTTGAAATTCATTTGTGAATTCACGAGCACAGTTAATTGAAGTGCTTGCGGTGTTTTCACGATGATTGCTACGATTTGCGAGTCGTGACTTAGCACTACCTTGTACGGGAGAAACGTGATCATAATCTTGTAAACACTCATTAACAGCGCGTTAATTGCAGGCGCTTTGTGAAACAACCAAACAAAATACTGTGAATGTTGACTATAACGTTGAGCTTCATATGATTTTGGATCGTTTAATTAAGATTGTCGTTTCAGTTAAATGGTAGTCGTAAACAGGTTCATTAAACGTGGAGCCTGGCGCGACGGTAACGTGGTGTTATGCGATTCGCGTTATAATAAAGAGTTTCTGATGTAGCACGCGGCTCTGTCGCCGGCAATTGTAGCGGATTGCAATGACATGATATGAGAGGCGTGTTATGAAGAAACATTGGTACAGAATTGTGATGAGGAACAATATTTGTTTTAACAAAAGTATGTTTTTTCTAGCCACATTTTTGTGTTTTTCGAAACATTTTATTACGTGACTTCCACCTTCCTTCACGTGGCATGGCTATCACAATCCCGACATATTAAAGTTTGAATCTAATTGATGTTAATGAACACGAGTTTTTTATCGAATCGTAACACGAAAATGTCTGGACTAAAGCCCGTAGGACTAGTATACTATAATCCGGTAAGTATGTACCCATACACGCATATTGTCGCCATATTGTAAGGTTGTGTGCCGTAATGGTGACCGCTATTACGCAACGGAATGCCGTCTGCTAACAAGTGCCTCTATCCGCACGAGACTGCACTTGAGGTCTTTTTATGTCTGCAGTATGAAGCTATTTGTGTGAGCCTGTTAGCTTGTTAGCTACATAATACTTTGGGTTAATGAGTGTACTGTTACAGTAGACTAGATTAGAATATTTTACTGCGTCCTATTGTGCTTATGAAGGCTTACTTAATAGAGTTGTTGTTGTTGTTTAAAATATTAGGAGGTTTGTGGGTTAAATTAATCATTAGGATAAGTTAGCTATGCTTTTGCTACGAGTGTATTCTTGTTATTAAATCGAGCATATGTTGTGGAATTTAAGACTATTCCCTCACCAGTCTTACGTTTGAACCGTTGCGTTATTGTCGTTTTTATTTGTCTACAAATAGTTCAGAATAAAATTATTCGTTGAAAAGTTGATAAAACGGCTTCCTAGCTTCAAATGGAGATATTCTTAAAACTTTTCTCTCTTTACACCGAAGGAAGGAAGAAAATTGTTTTGCTTGTGGAAAGCTTTTTTCTATAATTAGATCACGCTTGCTGCGCATAAAACGGGTTAAATCTGGGGTTAATTTCCCGGGTGAGTTAAAAGCGTTATAAGGTTTATCTGATAAACAGTTTGCTGCAGCCCGGGATTTGGAATTGAGACTCGTTAGAGGGAAAAGATTTGCTTTGATTTCCTCTCTCTTAGGATGTTCAAACTCTAAAATATTATAAAACGAGCGCAAGTTTGTGGACGAGGTTTTTTGCTTTTTAATTCCATACAGCAAAAGCGGTTTGCGCTGAACTTGTCGCAAAATAAGTGTCAGACCGAGCGATGGTCACTAATTCCTCCAAATCCGTTTACTACAACGCTAATTACACGCAATATAAAATGTATATACGTCACCTATCCCGCCAGTAACGAACACAGGTATGTCAGCAAGCTGTGCCGCTATGATGGTGCCGGCGACGGTGGTGGCGCCGTCCAGTTGAGCAGCGGCTATCGGTGCCAGGTCTCTCCGTGAAGCCTTCACCACGCCCTTGGCTTGAGCCAGGTAGCTCAGCTGATCAGAAGATAAACCTATCGTCAGCTGACCTTTGAGGATTGCTATGGTTGCTGGTACTGCTCCCTACGTAATAAAAAACAAATGTTTAAAATGCGCAACATGTCCCTGAATTCAATGTAGGTATGTGAAAGTTGAATGAAAAAGCAGTGTCGTTTTGCAAAAGTCTGCTTAATTTAAAAAAATTTCATATCTGTAAGACTTTTTTTTTGCAAAACATCTAGATATAAACTTTATCTCGAGAGTAATTACGAAAGGTCTACGAAATCGTAGCACTCAGATATCATATAGTAAATGATGGTATGTACTTATACTTAGGTAGATACTTCTACGTTTTAAAACTCACCCTTTCTCTAACAATATTCTCGACTTGCTTAGCAGTTTCCAAATTCTGCGGGTAAGGCATTCCATGTGTAATAATCGTTGATTCTAGAGCGACAATCGGTTTACCATCTGACTTGGCGCGGCGAACCTCTTCAGAAAATACGAAGGGGGAAGCTGTGCCATACCCCCTCTGATAAAACGCAGCCAGCCGTGAACCTTTCGACACGTACTTGGCTAGGTAAGCCATCTCGATACCTAAAAAAAGAGTTCAGTTCATTAGTGATCGCTAAAAATAATATCGAGTGGTATTTAAGAGGAAACGAGCGAGATAAATCGAGAGCGAGCTATTATTCGGTTCCGGCGAACCGAGGCTGTTTGTTGACTTTGCGCTTTCTGTCACAGGCAGAAGCTTAAATGTAGTTTCAGCAAAGTTCACTTAACAGCGATTGTGTCACGAATAGGATTTCATTCGCTAACGAAAACGGTTTCTGTTTACGTACTTTTAGATAAACAAAGCTAATGCACAACTAACATGTCGTGTTTGTTTTTGCAAAGGTATAGCAATGTGTTGTTTCTGGGACGAACATTTACAGATACTTCATCCGAATATCATCATTCCCTTGCCCTTCTCTAAATTTATTTTGGGGCCCATACCATGAAAACGCAACTTTCCAATCACCGTGGCTCTTTCAGACTTCCTCTTATATGCTCATTACTTATTATATCCATTCGCGTATATACGTTAATACGAACATACTTAAACATTGACGTAAAAAAAGTGTCGTATGTAATAAAATCGCAATTTGAATGAGACAAAAGCGAATTATTTATGCATGAACGTCCAATTACAGTGGCTCAGGCGACCGACGACCGCCGGGCGTCGTCGGGCAGCGACTCGTTTACGGATACTTCGACACTTTTGACGAAGGCTATCTATCGGTGGTCCCGGCGCACATTAATCAATGTGACAGCGACCCTCGCAGCTCACCTGTGACGCCTGACATTGTGGCTAATATAACACCTTCGTTATACGTCGCACCTTTGGCGTTCGGATTTAGACAATGTATTTAGGAACAGGGGGCTGGGCCAACTTTATTAACTACTAGATTATCATAGTCTTTAATTTGGCCAGCATTGTCCACAGGAATATTTTTATATGACCGTAGCTATAGTTTTTAGGGAGGTTATTCATTCGTAATTCGTTCTCACCTGATTGTTAAATTAATTTCATTCGTAATGGATTTATTTTATATATCTTTTACGATATGTAACACAACTATCTTATTACACTAGGTACTAAATAAAATGACTAACTAACTGACTATACAAATAAATTCGGAAACAAAAATACGTCGAAGTACTCGTCCTCATCGCTGTCATCCGCAAACGTGCCCAGAAGACTAGCAGCATTGCCACGTCGAATGGCGATGCTAATTCTTTGGCCAAAGAATGAACCAGCCCTCTGGTCACGTGACGTGTCGACCAGTCGGAGATAAAGGACATTGTCCGGAATCGCCCTGTGCATAAGAAATATCGGACATACTGTGGTTTACTTTTAGAAGTAAACCACAGTAGAGCTTTTAGTTAGGTAAACGTCTTTTTACGACAGTTAATTTAAATAACCCTCCTTTTGGGCTTCGCCGCAGTCGGGTAAACAATACTTATCGTTACGGAATACATTATAAATATTTTCTTCAAAAAAACAATATTGCAAACATCTTAGATACAGATGTTTTTATGTATTAATATTATTACAAGTATAGAAGAGTGTTATTATAAATAAAGTAGGACATTGTCTTAATTGTAATGGTATTAATATTACTTATCGTATGACAAAAGTTGATGTAATTCAGTTTGTAACGTGTGGCCATAGTAAATCTTAGAAAATATCGATAAATCGTATCGAGTTTGCCACCCCTATTTTTGACGTGACTAAATTGTGGTTGTCAGTTGTTATCAGATTATATGCATTTATACGTTGATTAGCTAAATGTATGATGTTATTGGTTTTTAGTTTCTTAAACTTCTTACTCGGTGCTATTAAAAACTATACCTAATATTCGTTGTTAGGGTTCGTTGTAACCTCAAAATCTTATACTTTTTTTGAAATATATCTTTCTGCAGCTAGTTCGCTATACAAATTAGATCTTATAGGAGTTTACTAATGATCGACAATACAACACATAATTTTCCGATGCTCTTGGTTCCAGGGCGAACAATATATGAGCAGAGCAATGTCCCTTCCTTAAAAAGGAGACGTGCCCTCGGGCCTCTTGATCCGAGCGTATTAATTGAGCGTAAGCAAACATACAAGCTGGTGTATTCGTTCATAATGTTAGTGATTGAAGCGCTGTATCATGTAAAATAAGAGAATTTATTTTTAAGTCAACTACTTGAACTGTCTGAATATTCAAATCATATCATAACACACTCTTTAAAAGTTGTATGAAATAGCTAATTGAATAGTTAATTTCCTAAACAATGAATTTCCCTGATTGTACCCAAGTGTATTATGAATTATTTAGGTGTACTGAATTATTTATATTTTGCGCATCAAGCGTGTTTGTAAGGTTGCTGCAGGTCGTGACAGGTCCCTTACGTCTAGACGGTTGTGCAAGTATTATTTAAATAGCTGCAGACTTTCACTAGGTGTTTGGATATATGTCTACGACTAGACTTCTGCGGCGGTCGGAATTCCGTCTATCGTCACGAATAATTGCTTCGTAACGGTTTAGTATAATCTCAGTGGTAATAATATAAAGTTGAAAAGGGCGTGAGTTTATGTATGAGGCCTAAAAAACATGTCATTTTAACATAGGTACGTATAAGTGCTTTATTTCGTTTCGTAAGTTGTTTGGTGCGCAACCCAGTTGACGGAAGTCACACGACTCACGTCAAAAGAAGGGTGCACGTCGTATGTTTGAAAGAAAGCTTCTAGAACATTCTAGAAGTTTCGACTCGCCCTCATTGGCTGAGTGGGGGGAACTACAGGCATTTCCGCTAGTAGCGCGCGGATTGAGGTGGGAGCGGTTGGAAATAATTTCGCGTTATAGCATGAATTTGCGTGGCCTAGACTGGCTTCTGAATGGTCAGTCAAGTGTATGATCAGCGAATCTAATCTCATGTTAGTTGTATGTAACATGTTGTTGTCGGTAATAACAACAACCATGGAGACGTATTTTCACGCATGTGCAGTAATAGAATGTACTAGAATCCTCGCCACCCTAACTACCGCATAACATGCCAAAAACAAGATCTTATTGATTTAAAAATTTTCCTTCCGGGTACTGCAAGGAGTAGGTCTGTTATCACCTAGCAACGCTTTGTTTATAATTATAACAGCTGTTTACCCGACAACGGGCTGTCATATATTTGCTCATTATAACAAAGCGAGTTTTTTCGTTACATTTTCCTCTGTATTTCGTGTTTTTTTAAAGCATCGTTATTTATTCACATCAACTTATCGTCTTCTGTATTCTATTTTAGGTAAGAATTTATTATTTTGTCCGTAATACCCGCCTCTGTCGGCATAAACCACCTACCTGAGTTTCTAAGAAAAATTGTTTCATTATGCTGAGAACATCGTAGTCTATGTATACTGATATTATAAAGAGGAAAGATTTGTATTTTTGTGTGTATGTTTGTAATGAATAAACTCAAAAACTACTGAGCCGATTTCAAAAATTCTTTCACTATTGGAAAGCTACATTCACCCTGAGTGACATTAGGGATCCTTACTAAAACTTATCCTCCCGTGCGAAGCCGGGACGGGCCGCTAGTAATTTATATGGCAAAACAACGTTTGCCGGGTCAGCTAGTATATTATATTCATGGAATTCGAATAAAATTTCACATTTAATTATGCAAAGAAGTTTTAATAGCTTTTTTCTGGTGTCATATCTACTTATGCAATATCTCATTTTAAAGTTATGTGGGTATTTACTATGTAGGCAAGATTTAACCCGACCAAGCAATTTTTTAATCCTCTTACGTGGACATTTGGCTAATACCCTCCCTCGATACCAAGCTAGCATAAAAAGCAGGCGGTTCGATTTCGCGCGGGCCCATGATACGCAGGTTACTTACAAAACCGTGGGATTACTTCATTTCCTTAGTGCGTGTATCGCTTCCTGAATTGCGTGATGCGTGAACAAGATACTCTTGGCAGAAGGTGAGAAGGTGGATGAGCTCACGTCGATCGCACATCGCTTATCTTGCTACGTGTTACGTACTTGTCATCTGATTTATGTACTCTGTATCCACGTTTAGGATTACTAAGAGTTGGTTTTCAAAAACCTTGGTTTTTACGTTTTTGGAATACTTATGTGTTTACATTTAGCTTGCATAGAACATACCAATCAGTAGGTAAATAATCTGAAGGGAAGCCATTGCCTAGTTACGTATTCCCCTGAATTTCCTAAATTCTATTGTGAAACCTAATTGTCTTTTTAAATGCTTGATATCTAATTAACCTAATATAGGTGTTCGTAAATCCGTAACGTGAATACACCTACATATAGTTAGCAAGCGAGCGGAGCAGCTGTTAGTAGTTGAAGTAGATTTATCTAGCAGTTCTAGCACAGTGAGGCAGGGAGGGGGGTGTTTCTAAACCAACGGGAATGTTTAGCAAATAACGTTGTTGGTTCCCCTCAGAGGTACTAATAGATAGACAATGGCTGAAGTTGGACAACGGAAAACGGTTTTTAAATAAATAGAGATGACGTTTGAAATGTTATTTCAACATCCTTGTTCTAGTATCTAATGGGTAGTGGTGTTACTTGATGCTGGTAACAGAATTATAATAATTGAAAAACTTGAAATAAGTAAACAACAAGCTTCTGACAATTTTCTCTTTATAGGAAAGCAATTATACCTAATAATTATGTGTTGTTTTGAATTATATTTCTAGAAACGTTTGATAAAGGTCACAATGGCGTGGGGACTTCCAAAACTGCCGGGTCTGACGTTCTCAGACCCGACCAAGACGCAGTATCACGTGCGAAGTTCCCTCCGGTACTACCAAGGACACAGGTTCCCTGACACGTTGATCCGAGGTCCGGGGGGGACCGCCACCGATGTCGATAGCAACGCCTTCGCACTCCCCGAAGACTCAGTTAAGTAAGTCAACACAAGTTAGCAACTCTAGCTTAAGATCAACAACAGTACGCGGTTTCGTGTGTAGATCTTGTCCTAATTTCGGATTTGACGTCACATTAAGATCACGTATTTTGGGGTTGGAGAGAATGATTAGATGTGCCTTGTTCAGTGGTTATATTGAAGAGTCCTTATCTTATGAAGTATCAAGGTTTAACGGCCTCAGACACGCATTCAAATGTTATAAAAGAGATGTTGACTTTAAATAAATTTTGTTTGTTATACTTTTTGCCTACTATTCTAGAAAACTTTGAAAATCGCTTAGCGTTACTCACCCCGACTAAGCAAAGAAAGGGCGTTGTCCTCATACTTTGAACTGAAGAAAACCGTCCACTGTCGGTGCCAACAAACATTCTTTGATAACACATAATTACTTGGCAATGATCCATCAAGTATGGAGAGTCACTCTCGCGTGGGTCATCCCTCGGAAAGTCTGACGCTGGGGGTTTGCTAATGTCGATGACCTATGAAAATCTAGTCTATCTGACTAGATTTTCAATTACAAATCAATACATTTGAATGTTACGAGTTTTAGATACATTCAATTTCATCATTCTAAATATTTTGGAATTATTTTCTTTTATTTATAAATGGGCAACACGAATGTTTTAAAATCGATTTAAAAGATAACCAGCAAGAAGCTACCGTCATTATTAAGTGTGCAAACCACCTATTAACAGTAATAAACTGTTAATAGGTGGTCCCGAAATAATGAGAAGGACCTTCACGTACACAAATATTACCCACGTTATCATACACCGCTCCCGCTCTCTTCCATCTCTGTGACCTGACTTCGAAGGTCGGTCAAGAAATTTTCAATTACAGACCGGGATTGAAATTGCGCAGAGATCGCAATTGCCGCTCTACCCGTTATGGCCTGCATTCAGAAGTTATAATGGACTATTACAAGAAGACAATTGTACGTCTGTTGTAGACAAAGGTGTATTTCCTCGACCTTGATTGATGCAGTGAGTCAGCGCTTAACTTTCTGCAGGCGCCAGTTTGAACTCCGCAAGGAATATTAACATTTGCATGACTTGCGAATGTTAGTTTCTAATCTTAGTGTTTATGCATAGGGGAAACCGACTTAAGCACTTGATTTTGAAATAAGCAATGAGGTACTTATACTGCCTGGGCGATAACATGGCATAGCAGGTTTTAGAAAGAGATTTACACAAGTAATGAGTGAGAACTCTTCAGCACAAAACTTAACAAAACATCGAGATTTCTTTATTATATGTAAGTTTAATATTAATGTATCATACACATAATCTATCCGGAATAAGTTTTCTAAATGAAGCTGAAAAAGGCATCAAAATCTGTTGCGTAGTTTAGAAGAACGACGCGGTCATAGATACAAACACGAAAAGCGACTTTAATTGATGTACGGATATGTTCCATATTAATCATTTGTTGTTATTACAGCTACGATCCGTCCCTGACGTACGGCCGCGTGAAGCAGCCAGCGCTCCCAGCCGTCGTGCCTCACTGGGTGCACTACGACAAGCGCTGCCTCAACTTCACGGCGTTCTTCAAACAACCAGTGTTTGAGAACCCTAATGAGAAGTACCGCGTCAGAATCGTGAACATCGTATACTTTCTAGAGGATGACTCCCTAACTGTCATAGAGCCCCGAGTACAGGTAATTTTTATGGCATGCTTTTACTTTTTAAACGTTTCCTTTAAAAAATAAATAACCAAATCTAAACGGCTTGTGCCTTGTTTCAATATAATATGGCAATTAGAAGTACTGGTAACATACAGATAAAGAAGCATAATGCCTAGTTGTTGGGTCAGTTTCTCGAACGAAAATTATCCCAAAATGAATATGACAAATTGTCAAGCATGCGATTGGCTGTTAATAAATCATTCAACTAATCGCAACAGTTTACGCGCACTTCGCAATTTGTCCAGAAGCTCTCAGATTGTCAGCCAAACATTACCGGTAGATAAGTGAGTATACTTATTATGTAGCTTAGGTATTTGTAGGTACTTGGTCTTTCAATATTTTGACAGATATTATAGCTACGTTATCGTACCCCTACTGTAGCCGTATATTACAATGTAGTTTTCTCTACTTTCTCTAACCTAAGCTATCCACAAGGTTGCAAGAAATGATCACGTTTTTCCACTGTCAACTTTTAAACGATATTCACAGGCGGATACAAATATGTAGATCAGGTCCTAAAGCTCGCCCGCTTATTCCAATACACGTGGATGATACCTACCTAGCTACCTAAACAGCTATAGGTAATGCAATTCAACTGTCTCTGCTTACATTCGCTACGTAATACCCACTACTTATATGTACGTATTGATTTTGTTTTTCTTATTTGCTATTCTGTGCGGCCATTGCGGCGCCGCGTGTTTCGTGAAACAATATTATATTTAGCATGCCCAATCCAGTGTCGACGTGACCCTACTAAAGTATTTCGCCACCTTCATATGTGGAGCTCGCAAATGGAGCCCTTTTTTTTGTAAAAGCCTTTATTTAACTTCATAAAAAAATGGTGCTGTGGTGCGGCTGCATTTAATTGTATTCCAGAAGTTATGTTTGCGTGGGTTTATGATATACAAGTGGGAAAGTCTTTGGATGATATTTTTGGGTGTTTTATTTTGAGTACAAACAAGTTTATATTTAACCCACCCACATGCGTACAAAATTATATGCTTCAATGATTACAGGTAAAAAGCCGTCACGATTGACATTTGAATATGGATTCCAAAATTTCTCAGTAGGTTACACATTATAGACTAAGCCTGAATGCCACCGACGACACAAATTATTCGCGTTTAAAAATAATGTCGAGTAAAGGATCATTTCCACCAAACGGCTCGCATCGTATCGGATCGGAACGATTTTACAATCTCTTAACGATATTAAATCGTATACACAGTATTTAAAGTCTATGTTACCAAGCCGCGCACAGCAGCTCGACCGCGGGCGTCTTCCGCAACATGCGATCGTAGCCGAAAGTATGCTGCGAAGCGCGATCGGCTCCGTTCGCCTGTCATCGTATTCGATCGAATCCATTCGGCATTAGAACACGTCAACATTGTAGGAATTAAACTATTTGACCAGGCGCAGAAACGGATACGTAACGTAGGGAACGGGTACGTACGTTAAGCGACGGTACGGAGCCAATCGTATGCGTCGACATCCTGCTGGACACGATCGGCTGTCGCCGCATCCGTTCGTATCCTTTCCGATCCGATGCGATGCGAGCCGTTTGGTGGAAATCATCCTTAAGATACTTCGTATACCACGCCCGAAATGCAAGTTTCCGTATCCACCCCTCCGTTGCGTAGCACATTCGAAACAATGTCGTGGTGCTGTTGTAGCACTGTCGTAGCACCTGTCGTAGCGCAGTCGTAGCATTGTCGTATCGTCTCGTATGAATAGCCGTACCGAATAACCACGATTATGTCACCTCGTGTGGGTCTGTGTTATCTACAACACTCAATTATTATCTTATCGTATCAAAAGTAATTGATCTTTTTCAGTCGAAGCCAAGCGAACTTTAATGATGATATTTATAACTTTCATTTTATGTTTTATTTTTAACGCCACTATACCTAGGGTAATGAACGCTTAAAACTCCATATAAATGAAAATAACACAAATGGGCTTAAGGCATTAAGGCTTTAATTATGTGTAGTTCAAAATGCACCGTTTTATATGCAAATATTAAAACGAAAAACAATCACAATATTTCAAGAAAACTGAAATCCATCTGCATATTTATTTTCCTACGTACGTATGGAATGGGATTCTGTAGCAATTGTGAACGGATCTGAAACGGAGCTAGCAAATGAGCACGCATTTGTCTCGGCATGAATGCGTCGCAGCGGTTGCAGCGGTTCCAGCCGCTTTGTTCCGCGGCTCGTGCCGTGAATGGCCGGCCGCTATTATTCACACAAAAATCATTTTATCTTCGCAGACGTGTGATACAGAGTACAAAAGAACAACAAATATAGATAACTGTCAAAACATTTCGTTGTTATTTTTTTTTCACAAAAGAACAACAATAATGGGTAAATGTCAAGACAAAGGCATTTAAACATTACTACCGAAACTGACAAGGAAGTACGGAGATTAGCTGTGATTAATGATGATGATGAGCTTTAAACAAAACGGAATAAGTAAGGTACCGTAGAAAGACAAAAACATTACAATGTGTTGCAAAACATCTCAAGTTTTTAGGCAGACATTCAATAACGATGGTCAAAATGAATATGGATTCAAAAATTGAACAAGTACTTTTGGACCTTTTTACATTTTGACTTTGAAGTCCTAAAGTCCAAACACTCAAATAAGTCGCAGTCATTGTATAAAGAAGGAATGGAAGATACGTGTTGTCTAGGTTTCTAAAATATCGTTGAAAAAAGAGTCTCTCCCTTTTAGTACAAAGAAACGCCAATCATTTTGTATAAAAAGGCGTTAAATTGAATTTTTTTTAAACTTTATTTTATTTTTATTGGATACCAACAGCGTCCCGTGGTTTCACCCGCATAAGTGTCAATCCTGTGGGAATATCGGGATAAAAAGTATCCTGTGTTATTCTGATGTATAAGCTATGTTACTTTAAAGTTTCACCAAAATCCATTCAGTAGTTTTTGCGTGAAAGATTAACAAACCCATCCCCACAAACTTTCGCGTTTATAATATTAGTAGGATTGCTATAGCGGTCGGTTTCAAATGTCTACCTATTACATAAGGTTCAAAAGATACAACCCTGTGACAGACGGACTGACAGCGAAGCTTTAGTAATGGGGTCCTGTTGGCACCCCTTTGGGTACGGAATCCTAAATACGACAGTGTTCTTTTAATGGAACATCTGAGTTTGGTAGCATGTCGAGCTTCGGGCGAGGAAAGTGGAGCCCTTCATAATCGTTTCCCTCCCATCCTTCAGTAATAAAGCGATTAATATTATTAATAATGATTGCGGCAATAACACTTCCCCCGAGTTTCCTTACGCCCGTAGATTTATCTTAGCTTTTTTTGCTTACAAGGTTAATAAGCTCGAGCAAGCGGAATAGTTTCGAAGTTATATTTCAGTCTGACTCATAGTTTTGTGAAGCGTCTCCTTGAAGGACGTTTAATAAATAATTATGAGACAATTAGTACAATTAACAGTAGTTAAACAGAGGGTTTTTTGCTTTTGATACTTATTAATTAAGCTAATTATATGGATAATGAAATATTTTATCGCACGATCGACGATCGAGAGAATCTTTTTTTTTATTGCTTAATGGGCCCGCTCTTGACCTTGATCACACCTGATGGAAAGCGATGGATGAGGTCTATGATAGAATGAGCGTCCCCAGAAGATGCCTTACACTCTTGCTTTGAAGGCAGATGGGTTAAAGGTCGAAGGAGTTTTTATTGCCACCCACGTTGATTTGATAGGAGAGGAAATCCTAATTAGGTAACGGACTTCCAGGAATTTGAAGGAGGAGATTTTAACGAAAGCGATTGCTTGTACATATGTTTCTTTTTACTGCAGGTTTATTTTTCAGTAAATAGTAGGTATTTACTAAGTTGGTTATGGAATTTGGTTCTTACTTTTTAAAGATACCTACTTAGTTAATTAGGATCGTAATAAAGGGCCGTATATAAGAGATAATATGTATATTAATCTCTCTTAGTCTGCAGAATTTCATACTCAGATAACTTATCCGTACTAATATTATAAATGTGAAAATAACTCTGTCCGTCTGTCTGTTACTTTCTCACGTCTTAACAGCTAGCGGCTGTGCGTATTTCGATAAAATCGGCGAACGGGTAGGTAGACCATGACCTGAGGGGCAATTCTCGTAATTTTAAGAACGTTCACAGTCTGAGTGTGCTAGAACGTTCTCAGTCTCAATCTGTCAAAAAATACTTCTAATTTGTTTGTCGCCGAGATGAGACTGCGACTAGATTTTGAACGTTTTTTTCGACAATTGGCCATCTGTTATAGGATAAAGGATACTTTTTATCTGTTTTCGTGGGATAATTGACAACGGTCGTGGGCAAAAGCGTGTAGAAACACAGTCGCGGTCGCAGCCCAAGATTTTGGGGGGGTCACCGGTAAGTCAGTAACTTAAGTTAGTAAGGCAAGTAAATTATGCAGAGTTTCGACAGCTTGAATGATTTTGGGGTGATTGTGACCCCCACGACCCCCCCCCCCCCCCCCCCCCCCCTCGGACCGCGCCTGCTTAAACAATCTATCTATCTACCTATTTAGTCCCTCTGCTTGGCAAAGGCGTCCCTTTCCCTTTTACACACACATCTGTCCTCTGCCATTTCGTCCCTCCAAACAACCTGGGGGTCTACTCCGAAGTAGTATCGGCCGAATGTTCGGCCGTTTCCTGCTACGAAGTTACTATTTGGTTCGGTCGGTTCCGATCCTACATTCCTACACTCTTTCGAATATTGACTATGGTCCCGACCCAACTGAGCCGATCCGAACTTTTTTCGCATTTTTCAATAATATTCGGTTCGGCCATGTGTCGGTCCGATCCGAACATTCGCACTTTGCACTTCGGAGTAGGCCCCCTGTTATAGGTAAAATATGTTTTTCTGTGGCCCAGTGGTAACGGCCGCGACGTACGAGTTGTAGGTCGTAGGTTCGAACCCAGACAGGCAAATTTCAAGGCTTTTTCAAGGCTTTCAGGCTTTGTGTAAATTATTACATCAACACTGCTCTCAAAACGTCGTGAGGAAACCGGCATGTCCTAGAACCAAACACTTGAAGACATGTGACATCTACCAACCCGCACTGAGCCCGCGTGGTGGATTATGGCCTACTCCCTCTCACCGTGAGGAGGCTTATGTCCAAGCATTGAGAACATTATAGGCTGATTATGTTAACCAAAAAATTACAGTCTGACAACCAGTCTTACCAAGGGGTATCGTATACCCAGTAACTGGGTTGTGGAGGTCAGATAGGCAGTCGCTCCATGTAAAATACTGGTATTCAGCTGCATCCGGTTAGACTGGTAGCCGACCCCAACATAGTTGGGAAAATGCTAGGCAGATGATGATGATGATATGTTAAGCAAAAAAATATCTACTGGTCATTTATGTTTGTCTCTAGAACTCTGGGCTATGGCAAGGCAAGATGGTGAAGAGAGGCAAGATACCAAAGAACGACGCCGGCGAGTGCTGGCACTGGAAGGACCTGGACGTCGGGAAGGACATCTGTATTTACGGGAAAGTCTTCCACACTGTGTCCTGCGACCTTTTTACTAAGGTATTTAAGATTTTTATAATGTGTTTATTAAATAGTTTTAGTTATGGGTTTCGAGACCCAGGTAAGTACGGTCAATCGCTCATAGTAGTAAAATTTGAATTGTGAAAATCACCCTTACTACTATGAAATAAAGACGTTGATTAAGAACATTTTGCATTGTACCATGGGAGATTTACCCATGGCGGACACAAACAAAATTCTTGGGTTATGTGTATAGGTATATGGCTCTAATACCTATACAATGACATGGGTCGCACCTCTGTGAGACGTGGGAATATGAGGAAAAAAAATGTGTGTACAATCTTTTTTTAAATGTATTTGAGGAATGACGAAGTGTGTATTTGAGATGTGAAGGTGAGTGTCTCCGAGGAGTAATAGTAAATGTGTTCAAGGATTGATTGAGTGTTATTTGTGTTATTTCGACAGAGGTCCAATTCACAAGCATAAATAATAGTCCAGTAGGTATACATACTTACCAAAGAATTTCAATATGGGAGGAAAAACAATAGTCTAAAAATCAACACACCAAAAGTAGTTGTTATAAATGTAAGATATGATTAGATAAGCACAACGCAAAGATCACTACGGAAGATTTCACAAGACTGCGACCAGCCGATCGATTCTGTAAAAATTTCACCGTGAAAAGTTGGGTGAAGTGAGCTTAGTGTGAGCTGTCAATAGTGTCAATCCCTAGCATCAGGTGGAATGACAGCGCACTTCACGTACGTTTTCACGGTGAGATTTTTACAGAATAGACCGGCTGAAAAGGTTCTTATTATCTTTTGAGTATTAATAATTATCAAATTGTCAATTTTTAGCCAACTTTTTGGTAGTTTCCCGCGGGTTTTGGGAAAAATAAATATACACAGTAAAACTTACGATAATTAATTAAATTTATTAACGATAATTGAAAACCATAACTGTTCTTGTCCGCGATCGGGTTGGATCCTGGTCTTTAAATGGTTGCCATGGCGGTGTGGTCGACTGTTTAGGTATTTATGGGTTACAAGGTTAGATGCTTTGCCAAAGTCCATTAATACATTTCTTGGAAAGTTTACATGCATCGAAAACTCAAAATTGCATTTCCAAATATCACAAAGAAGGTGAGTTGTTGATAAATATGTAGGAGAAACTAAACCACAAATACGGTGCAATTTTCCATCGAACGTACCATTGAGTTCAATGAATTGAATGCCATAGCCAAGAATATAATTGGAACAAAATTGCCTTTGTCTTGACAGTACCTAAGTATTGTACAAAACGGTAATAATTAGATAAAAACATATAAACGACGAGTTGGTCGCGCATTCTTGACGAAGGTGACGTCATCGTATTAAAACTGAGCGTAAAACTGCATATGGATAGGCTAGTTGACTGTTTTTCAGAAACCGATTACCTACCGATAAACCGTTCCTTGTGGTCTATGTCTGTCAAAATATAAACATTTCAGCAAAAAGCTATCATTTATAAACTGATTTTTAATTTTCATACTGTAACTGTTAGCCTGCATCATCCCACTGTTGGACAAAAGCCTTTCACCGTTAATTCCAGCATTTTCGATTCAGGCTAGTGTGGACCACTGGTCGTTTGTTTTTTCTAGCTCGTCCCGCCATCATTTTCATAACGCAATTTGATTTTTACTGTCTAAAACGGGGCATTCTGTCATAGACGCTCTAGTGAGGTCATCGCTTGCATTATGTGATCATAACGTCAAATCTGTGAGTATTTTTAGTGTTGCCAGCACACAAACGTCATTTATTACTTCTGTCGGAATATTATAATATTTAGTAGACCGGTACTCATAATGAACAACGTTGATAAATATATTATATACTTAATTAAATTATAAACAACATAATTATTGTCAAGGTAATAATTGTGTATGTTATTAGGGCTGATTTTTCACTCGACAGATAATTTTTATTCGTGGAATAAAAAATACGTCTGACAGTTTTTGTATGGAAGAACTGTCAAAAATTCAAAATTATCCCTCCGAAAAATTATCTGGCGTTGGAAAAAACACCTTAATGTTATTGATATTGTACCGTTGTAATTAACTATAAAAAAAAAAACAAAACAGTCAATAATATTAATTATTAATCCTTGTTGACTTTGACCGTTTGACGTAGTCGTAGGTATACGATTTCTATTTTCAAAATTTTAATGACACAAAATCTGACTGAATACTACCCACTTATTTAGTGGATTAATAATGAACAGACAGTGCCATAATGCGTGAGAGGAACACAATATCAATTACTTTAATACGTAAGTACGTCTACTGGTAATGCAAAATAACTTAGACATTATACGTGACATATAAATTCAGTTTCTATTTGCAATTTGAAACAGAAATCGTCTGGAAGTAGATAGTGACGTGTCGCGCTCTGATTAGCATTCAATGTTCTATCTATAATATGTATGTATTTACAAAAAAAAAAATGTATATAAGTAGTTTATCAGCCATCTAGTTACCATAACACAAGCATTAGGTTGCTTAGCTTGGGACTAGATGCCGCTGTGTGAAATGTCCAGGGATATTTATTATTTATTATATTTAATGTCACGTCACTAAACAATGATATTATTATAAGTAAAAAAGAGGTAATTAGATAGGTTAAACACGATCCGCAAGTGGCACGTCATAACTTGGTTAATTATCCTATCGTCTTGTCTCTTTTTCGCTCCCGAAAATTACGACATCCCGTAGGTACTACTTCCACGTGTCATCTTATAGTATGACATTGTGCCGTTTTTGAAGATCTAATGTTGGATAGGTAACCTATCCTATCTATCACTTTTTACTTACCTAACTAGTATCGTTGTCACTAATGAAACTTTAAAGTTCCTTTCGTGTCAACTTTGTGTGTGTGACATGTCACGGCTTTCTTCAATGCGCAACATTTAAAAACCGTAAACTCCGCTTGGCGAGCTTACTATTTGGTGTTATTAAGTCTCACTCCCTTCTTACTTGTATGACAAACCATCGTGGACAAGTAGACACAGAATTGGTGAAGGAAGAAAATGTTCTCAACAGCTTTCCATCCCACAGCAAAAGCCCAAGGCTTCTATAGGCAGTTTTCGCTACGCAGTTAGTAAATGCTGGATCAATATCCCTCCTCTCGTATAGTATAGTAAAAGTTGCTTGTCTTTCAAATTGAAATTAAAAGAATTTCTTTTAAGCCATCAAAAAGATTTTGAAAATTTCCGAGCAGATGTATGATCTGCCATATAAAAGAATTTATTTCATCAATTTTATCACTTTTATAAATTTTATCGATTTTATTACTCCTTTTTTTTATTTTTATTTCAATCAGTTTAAATTTTTACTAGTCAATTATTATTGTCCTTACCTTTTATTGAGAACGAAAATCGCGAAGAACAATGCAGTCGCACGATTTTGTCTTACAAGTAGGTGTGTACTTTCTATTTCTAGATTTATTTATTTCATTTTTTTTGTGTAGGTAATACGCACATATTGGGTATTTATTTTAGTTTTTCATTAATTACAATACAACACACACACACACATACACGTATGTCACGACATTTTATTTGATTTTGTATGTGCTTTTCTATAATTTCTAGCATTTAAATTAATTCTCTCAATTTATTATAACGGACACACACTTCCTGTGTGATGTGTTTGTTATTCCAGCATATGGCACTCGTGGGTTGCAGCTGAAAATCAGCGTCAGGTGGTACACTTGTTGTCATCTGACTGAATCTGACATTATGCTGAGCTGAGGCCCTTTTGGCATTATAATCGTTGTTTTCTGTTTTTATAGTTTTATGGTGTATTCATTTTGTGTAATGCCAATAAACGCTTTTTTCTTTCTTTCTTTCTTAATGGCATTATTTAAATGCAATTATTTCTCTACTTACTGTCAACTAGCCTATTAAAAAATAAGCAATAAAGGTTACATTTGACACTGCTCATATCTAGAAAAAACGTAACTTCCATATAATACACGAGTTTTGGAAGGTCAACATGCCAGGTATTAAAATTTTATTAAGTATGTGTGTGATCACAAATATCTTGAAACTATTCAAAAGTTAATTAGTCGTAGTTAGTTAGTTATTAGTTTAAAGTTAGTTAGTCAGTTAGTGGTTTCGTGCAAAATATTTTCAAAAGTTCGATAACACTAAGCTGTTGTGTCAATGTTTACCTGTTTACCTAACACGATGACCGCTTAAGCGATTGAATGGTACACAACAAAGTGATCAAACATATAAACACTACACGTTGGCAATACCGACTAGACGGGCGGGCAATGCCCTCATGCTGTCTCGCTCTCGCACCAACTGGTTCAGCCAAGGTCTCTTTGTTACTACTCATTAGATATTATGTCGCAAGCCGTAGGTACCCACAAGCGAGATAATGTTAGTATTTAAAACCCAGTGTTATTTACATGCAAAATGATATTAATGCAATTACTTACCCTCTTACACGGTAAATAACGACGAAGGAACTGAACGAACGTAATTTGCCAGGAAATCGGGTTTCGACAACGCGGCGAGTTATTTTTAGGTTATTTAATTTGTGTTCGGGCGAACAAGGTCGCGGTTCAGCGCTGGCCGCGGGCAGGGGGCAACTCTCGTTCGCGGGTTATCAAAGAACGCAGGTTGTCTCATGTGTGTTTTGTTTCATAAAAGCGTATCTCGCAAATTATATTTCGCTAGTCTTCTATTTATTTTTGGGGCGTGAGGCTAAATAATTACACCCGCACGGGTTGATCGAAGGTTAGGCTATGTTTGCCGCGGTTGGTTTGTGGATGGGTGACCATCCACTACATATCGTAACCCTTCGTGCTTCCGAACCGTGCCGGTTGGTCTTGACCGTCATTCGTAAATCTTTGTCTGTCTTTACGGGTAGCCAGAAACCCAGAAACTGGGTTGTGGGTCAGATGGGCGGCATAGCTTCATGTAAAATACTGGTATTCAGCTGCATCCGGATAGAGACTGGAAGCTGACCCCAACATAGTTGGGAAAAGGCTAGGCAAGTTTTGAGTCTCCTACTTATTTTTAAACGCAGAATATTATGTAATAACCGTAAGTCTCGGTAAAATATCTACATGTCCCGTTTTAATTTTCGCCTCTGTTAAAGTCCGCACTCCCAGCTATAGAATTTAATGCTGGAGGATTAGAACTCCACTCAGAGGAATTCCAAAGGTTCAAAGTAAAGTGGTTTTCAAGGGGCGTAGTTCAATTTTAGTAAGTAACGCTATATGAGTGACTTTTATTGGAGTGTCTGCCTGGGTTGAGTACCTTGTGTATAGTGCTTGTGTGCGATTCGTTGCACTTTCAATGATTCTAATAGATCAATATTTAATGAAAGACAAAGTCATTATCGAAATCTAGTAGACGAAACTGAAATATTTATAGCTTTTATACGTACCGAAATAAAATAAGTCTTAAATTTTACCTGAATACACTTATTTTGTTGTTGTTGTTTTACCTAAGTAAAATTAATAAAATAAAAGAAAGCGGTACTTCTGGACACGGCTCGCATTGTCAGTAGGTTCCTCTCTCTGGAGCCCTGACCGCCGCGCCGGTAGCTATTTTCTATATCTTTATTTTTTTACCTTTTTGTTTATAAAAAGATTTAAATATGAAAATTATAAGTATTTAATTGAATAAAATAAAATAATTTATTGCAGACTACATGATCCATAAAAAATACCGGCCAAGTGCGAGTCGGACTCGCGCACGAAGGGTTCTGTACCATTATCTATAAAATCAATCATGAGTTGATTGAATGAAAGGTAAATTGCGGTTTACGATTTATGACGTAGGTATTAAAAAAAACTACCTACTAGATCTCGTTCAAACCAATTTTCGGTGGAAGTTTACATGGTAATGTACATCATATATTTTTTTAGTTTTATCATTCTCTTATTTTAGAAGTTATAGGGGGGGGGGGGGGACATTTTACCACTTTGGAAGTGTCTCTCGCGCAAACTATTCAGTTTAGAAAAAAATTATATTAGAAACCTCAATATCATTTTTGAAGACCTATCCATAAATACGCCCGCGTATGGGTTTAGTGAAAAAAAAAAATTTGAGTTTCAGTTCTAAGTAGGAATGGGGAACCCCCAAAATTTATTGTTTTTTTTTCTATTTTTGTGTGAAAATCTTAATGCGGTTCACAGAATACATCTACTTACCAAGTTTCAACAGTATAGCTCTTATAGTTTCGGAAAAAAGTGGCTTTGGACTTTAATAGATTTTCAACTTTATCGATAAAGCATTAAGGTTCAAGGTTGATTGGGAAAATTTGACAGTTTCAGGTAGCTTGACCTGCTGGCGTCTGTACAATAAAAAATGGCATACATACACACAAACAAACTCACGCCTTTCTTCACTTGCACATAAAAAAAATAAAACAAATATTTACGTAGTATTATCAACCAGCGTTAAGTACTAGGTCTTGGTAGCATACATCCTATCAGCAAGGTCCTTAGCTGTTTCTACACGTACTAGCATGGACACAAATGGTGTAATTTTGCACCAGTTTCTTTAGTATAAGTATATATGATTCTGAAACAGTACTACGATTACGAGCAAATTGAAGTTTCTTCATTGTAATATGTAGTACAAGGGGAATATTTCTTAGTTGCTAATTTAATAATGGGTCTCAAACTAAACTTGCTTCAGTTGCTCAATGATGTCTTTTTTCCTACCTTTGCGTTTGGAATTTTAAAATTGATATCCTGGCACCTTTCAAAGACTGATTGACCTTTATTAACTGTGTCAAGTCTCGAGCTTTTTTTCATAAAGTCATTACAGCTGACAGGTAGGGAAAAAAGGTTGAGAGTGCCTTCTTTGGTACAAAAAGCTCAATAGATAGTTGGTTACAAATGGTACAAAGTATACAAACTATGGCCTCACTACAAACATTTAGACAATTGCTAAATCCGTGTTTATGGTTATTTCTATACGTAAACACGGATTTAGGATAAACACTCCTAAACACTATTTCACGGTAAGACAGTTCTTCCTAGAAACGCACACCTATCCACCTACGAATTAGGTACCTTCAAGTACTAATGGTGACGGAGTGGCTTTGTTTCTCCCCGGGATGTGTCAAAGGTGTTACCCAAGAGGGCACTAGTGCGTTTCGCCGGACATCCTGCACAGTGCACGGGTCCTCCTTATGTGTTGACTGACTTCTGAGACTGGCCCCCTTGTGATTTTATTTGCTAAGATTCCAACATACTTAACTACAAAACGTGACTTTTTAGAATGTAACCTACATTAATTTCGGGTCTTTTTAGCTTCTCTAATACAAAAATACCTGTATTGTAACTATTGTAAGTAAAATAATAGTATACCTACTTACCTATTTTTAAGTGTGGTCTTAATAGATATAGCAATATATCAGCTAGAGGGACAATAATTCTCGTAATTTTAACAACGTTCACAGTCTGATCTCAGTCTCAATCTGTCAAAAATACATCTAATTTCCCTATATTTATTGCCAAGTTTTTGACATTTATTGTCGCTGAGATGAGATTGCGACTAGATATTGAAAGTTTTTAAATACGGGAATTGGTCTTCAGGTCTTATATATGACAAGAGAATCAAGGAAAACGGTGTTTAGTTTCGTTTTTTTAATAATTTATCTTTAACTAGCTTCTGCCCGCGGCTTCGCCCGCGTGGATGTCGGAAATTATCCCACGGGAACGTGCTAACAGGATAAAATGTATTTGCTTCCCCAGGATGCCATCTATCTCTATGCCAAATCAGAAGTTGAGTGGTTTAGGCGTGAAAATGTAACATACAGTTTCAAGTTCAAATCCTCCCCTTAAAAACTGAATTACCCCTTTTTGTCCCGTCAGTGGTAAATTTTCGACAACTTTACATACTTATTATTAATTATTTTCTGTCAAAAGTATCAATACTATATCAATATACAATTTCTTCCACACAAACTTAACACCCCTATATCCCCCTTTGAAGGGTAGTTTTGAATAACTTATAATGATAAACTTTATTACTTACTTAGGCAAGTATTCTTGCCAAGTTTCAAGTTTATGAACTAAATGAATAAGATTTTTCATATAAACTGTATCCCCCGCTTTTCACCCCCGCAGGGGTGGAATTTTGGAAAATCGTTTGGCATTATTCATAACTTGATTCAAAGATTATTTATACCAATTTTCGAGTTAATCAAGCCATGCATTATAATCCTCCCCTGAAAAATGGACTACCCCATTTCAGTCCGTCAGGGGTAGATTTTCAAAAAACCCTGATACACATTATTCTTTACTTTCAATATTAGGTATAAATACTGAGTTTCGAGTAAATCGGACTGCGCGCTAAAATTCTTCCATACAAACTTTGAAACCCCCCAATCCCTTATTAGGGGGTAGTTTAGAAGAAGAAAAAACTGACAATCTTCATAATTTATTTTGGTAAGTATTCGTGCCAAGTTTCAAGTTTATTAACTCAAGGAATAAGATTTTTCATATAAACTGTATCCCCCGCTTTTCACCCCCACAGGGGTGGAATTTTGAAAAATCGTTGGGAATTATTCATAACTTGATTCAAAGATTATTTATACCAATTTTCGAGTTAATCAAGCCACACATTATAATCCTCCCTTGTAAAATTAACTACCCCTTTTCAACCCGTTAGGGGTAGATTTTCGAAAACGCCCTGATACATGTTACTCTTTATTTTTGGTCTTAAGTATAAACACTGAGTTTCGAGTTAATCGGACCGCGCGCGCATTCAAAATATTCCACACAAACTTCAACACCCCTATATCCCCCTTTGAGGGGTCGTTTTGAAAAACATAATGATAAACTTTATTACTTACTTAGGCGAGTATTCTTGAAAAGTTTCAAGTTTGTTAACCTAATGAAGAAGATTTTTCATAAACTCAAACTCAAATCATTTATTTCAATTAAACCATTTACAGGCACTTTTGAATTGTCAAAATTAAATAGTCGGTCAGTTAGTCAGAAAGTTGAAGCTAGTTGCCCATTCCAAAGCGTAGATCTCTATGGAGAAGAACGGGCAAGAAACTCCACGGACACTCTTTTAAATCAAGACATTTTTACAAAATCCTGGTTACATTACATATAAACTGTATCCCCGCTTTTCACCCCCCTTTGAGGGGTAATTTTGAAAAACATAATGATAAACTTTATTACTTACTTAGGCGAGTATTCTTGAAAAGTTTCAAGTTTGTTAACCTAATGAAGAAGATTTTTCATATAAACTGTATCCCCGCTTTTCACCCCCACAGGGGTGGAATTTAAAAAAAATCGTTTGGGATGTATTCATAACTTGACTCAAAGATTATTTATACTAATTTTCGAGTTAATCAAGCCATGCAGTAAAATCCTCCCCTGAAAAATTGACTACCCCATTTCAGCCCGTCAGGGGTAGATTTTCAAAAAACCCTGATACACATTATTCTTTACTTTCAATATTAGGTACAACTACCGAGTTTCGAGTAAATCGGACTGCGCGCTAAAATTCTTCCATACAAACTTTGAAACCCCCCAATCCCTTATTAGAGGGTAGTTTAGAAGAAAAAAAACTGACAATTTTCATAATTTATTTAGATAAGTATTCGTGCCAAATTTCAAGTTTATTAACTCAAGGAATAAGATTTTTCATACAAACGAATTCCCCCCTTTTCACCCTCTTAGGGGAGGAATTTCGAAAAATCCTTTCTTAGTGGATGCCTACTCTTCACGAAGAACACACCCTCCAAATTTCATGTCTCTAGGACCAGCGGTTTAGGCTGTGCGTTGATCTATCAGTCAGTCAGTCAGTCAGTCAGTCAGTCAGTCAGTCAGTCAGGACTTTGAATTTTATATATATAGATATAATATAATAAATAACTATATTTAATTCAAACGTGTAAGCAATTAATTACAAAAAAAAACAAGTTATTGATATAAAATATCATCATTGGTATTTTTAGTCTTTCTTGTTGTTGTGTCATGATCATTTTCGTAAACATTTTAAGCCGAAATGAGTGTATATTAATATCTGCCAGTCATTATTAATTTCCGTTTATAACTTTAGCAATAGATACTGATAGTAAACAATTTGCCAAGTCATCGTGTTTCATGGTCCATGTCTCTACCTGTATGATGAAACATGATGCAAGTAAGGGAATGTTGTAGGCTGGATAGCTATAATGCTGCTGGGTAAGGTTTTTTATAAGCTTTATACTTTTTGTGAACATAAATAATTGTTGGGACACGGGCCTCTTTCCGGTGAGTGGGAGCGGGCCGTAATCCACCACGCGGACCCAGTGCGGGTTGGTGGGTGGCACATGTCTTCAAATTTTTGGTTCTAGGACATGCCGGTTTCCACACGATGTTTTCCTTCACTCTTTTGAGAGCAGTAGTGCTGAAAAACCTACACTAAGTAACGCGCCTGTCTGGTTTGGAATTGGAACCTACGACCTTTAAACATGCCAAGAACATATTTGCTAGCAGCGTGAATTAATTAATCCCAGACCCAAGAGCACAAGAAACGTAATCATTTCATAGAATGCTAATACATTACCAACATACGATACCAAGTTGGCTGCCTTTCAGTAAACGCCATTAAATCAGCCCATCCGATCTGAGAGTTACGATGCCGCAATATTGAGACATAATTATCTCCACATTTTGAAATTCAAAATGCGGTTCCCTGCAATAACAGAGCAATAATGTGAAACGAATGGCCGCCGTAAACCCACCGAATGGCTTTCCGAATAAAGCCGAAGGGAGGTCGTGGAGGCTTAAAGAAAATGTGTTTATTGCTGGGACCACTGGACCTGTCCCACTCCCCCCGGCTATAGCAGTATAGCCACAGAGCCTGCCCAGTAAACTGATACACGCCCTTTATGTTCTTTGCACACAATTAGTTTGGTATATTATATCGAATCTCTGGATTTGCCGACCTGTCGGCATTAAATGGGGTATGTCCTTGCCTTTTCTCGGATAGTAGTGTCAAGAAAACGATCGGAATAGGAGCAAGGAATGGTGGTTCCTCTTTCTTTTTAATCCTACTAATATTATAAACGTGAATGTTTGTATGGACGGATGGATGGATGGATGGATGTTTGTTACTCTTTCACGCAAAAACTGCTAAATGGATTTGGATGAAATTTGGCACACAGATGGTTTGTAACCTGGATTAACATACAGGATACTTTTTATCCCGATATTCCCATGGGATCAAAACTTATGCGGGTGAAACCGCGGGGCGCAGCTAGTTAGGTGCTATATTGAGAACTTATACTTACTTAATCTAGTTCGATATATTATAAAGTACCTAAGTACCTCTTGTGTCGTGTCTTCTCATCCTGAAACCATTAAGAACTTTGTACCTATTTTTCAGTTCTTTTTTCTTGTCTGTTTATATACATACTAGCTTCTGCCCGCGGCTTCGCCCGCGTAGATGTCGGAAATTATCCCACGGGAACGTGCTAACACGATAAAATGTATGTGCTTCCTCAGGATGCCATCTATCTCTATGACAAATCAGAAGTTCAGTGGTTTATGTATGAAAATGTAACACAGTTTCAAGTTCAAATCCTCCCCTTAAAAAATGAATTACCCCTTTTTGTCCCGTCAGTGGTAAATTTTCGACAACTTTATATACTTATTATTAATTATTTTCTGTCAAAAGTATCAATACTGAGTTTCGAGTTACTCGGACCGCGCATTCAATTACTTCCACACAAACTTAACAACCCTATATCCCCCTTTGAGGGATAGTTTTGAAAAACTTATAATGATAAACTTTATTACTTAGTTAGGCAAGTATTCTTGCCAAGTTTCAAGTTTATTAACTAAATGAATAAGATTTTTCATATTAACTGTATCCCCCGCTTTTCAACCCCACATGGGTGGAATTTTGTAAAATCGTTTGGGATTATTCATAACTTGATTCAAAGATTATTTATACCAATTTTCGAGTTAATCAAGCCACGCATTATAATCCTCCCTTGTAAAATTAACTACCCCTTTTCAACCCCTTAGGGGTAGATTCTCGAAAAACCCTGATAAATGTTACTCTTTATTTTTGGTCCTAAGTATAAACACTGAGTTTCGAGTTAATCGGACCGCGCATTCAAATTATTCCACACAAACTTCAACACCTAATGAAGCCTCACCTTTATTAACCTAATGAAGAAGATTTTTCATATAAACTGTATCCCCGCTTTTCAACCCCACAGGGGTGGAATTAAAAAAAAATCGTTCGTGATGTATTCATAACTTGACTCAAAGATTATTTATACTAATTTTCGAGTTAATCAAGCCATGCAGTAAAATCCTCCCCTGAAAAATTTACTACCCCATTTCAGCCCGTCGGGGGTAGATTTTCAAAAAACCCTGATACACATTATTCTTTACTTTCAATATTAGGTATAAATACTGAGTTTCGAGTAAATCGGACTGCGCGCTAAAATTCTTCCATACAAACTTTGAAACCCCCCAACCAATACCTTATTAGGGGGTAGTTTAGAAGAAAAAAATACTGACAATCTTCATAATTTCATGTCTCTAGGACCAGCGGTTTAGGCTGTGCGTTGATCTATCAGTCAGTCAGTCAGGACTTTGAATTTTATATATATAGATATAGATAGATAGATGTGTCCATAAATGGTTAAATAAATAAATAAGGTTAAGAAATAGTAAATCATGGTTATTAATCAAAATAGTAATTTTGTATTCGAAATCGATGACTTCATCTCAATTCATGTTTATTTCATGCTTCATCACTTATCTATTCTGTGATTCAAATTGAGTATCTATTGTTTAAAACATTTTCACAATTTTAAAAGTTAGAGCATAATGTTTGCTATGAAATGTTGGTTTTGTTTTCCCGTGAAACACATTGTATTCATATTAGGCAGGTGTTATTTCTGTGTTGTCAGTACATTTTCACGGCATTCTACAAAATATTTGCCGATGTTTTTGTATGTTAATGTTCATATTTCACACTTCGTGCTAATGTAATGAATCTAGGTGTTTACTGACTAGGCTAATAATCACTGTTTGTATGGGGAACGTACATCAACTTATATGTAAATTGTAATTATGATATTAGGTATGCTTATTGATAGCTATTATAGTTGTTGGGTAATCTGCGATAAAATGATTGTGATATGGGATCGATAATCACTAGTATCTATCCTATATCTTTTCATAAGATTACCTACATAGCAACACTGATTTATTCAACTATAATCATGTTATTCCTTTTATTTATTAATACAAAAACAACAACATAAAGTTACCAGGGACACAATTCTTTATTTTTGTAAAAATAAAATACTTATCCACACCACCATTACCTATCCATATCATCATTCGGCTATACAGTACGATAAGATAACAAGGTTAGATACAGACGTTCAATTCACGGCAAGTAGGTATGAAACAACACTGCACATATATTACAGCTACTTATAGTTACATTAATAGGATGTCAACAAAAATGATTCCACCTAAAAAGTTCTTATTCACAAATCACAGAGCACTAAAATAAAATTGGACAACTTTGACACCCATGTAAACAGAGATGAGTAGGGGAATGCCGAACGCGATAGCGCGAGCCGGCTGCGGCAGCGGCTTGACGGCGTAAACAAACGTGTGCAGGACCCGGCCGGCGGTGTACACCCGGAACAGCGTGGTGGCCAGCGAAGCCGACGGCCCGGTCGTCACATACAGTGCCCCCAGCACCCAGAAAACAGGAATGTTCTCCAGGTCGTTGAGGTGCGCGCGCCGCACCCGTTCCACGTCAGGATCGTCCAGCTTCACTTTTCCTCCCCTCACAGCATCCTCTGGGTTCGCAAACACTTTCTTAGCATACCGCTGTCTGGCCGTCAGAAAAGCCATGCCCAATACCTTGACAGCCAGGACGCCGGAGTAAAGCATGTACGATTGTACTGCCGGGTTATCTAATGAAAACGACGCCATGTTTTAAATAATAACTTGTCGCGTTGTTGTCGAGTTGAAACTCAGCGGCGGAGTGGCGCGGTGCGGTGAGCTCGAACGGTAATAGTGTCGGAGTCGCGCGGTCACCGTGACACAGCGGTTCCTTGGCTGTTATCTCATAAATTGATATAATAGACTTCATACGGTACTTTAATCCGCAAGGTGCACGTAACGATGGACCGCCTGAGGATCGGTTATGTATATATGACGTGTAATACCAACCTACAATCCGTAGAAATCCGGAGCAAGTACCAGTAAAAATGCATCTATAGCGTATGCTAATTTCTACCTTCGGCCGTTACGGTACTTTATTTTGGCAGTTTAAAAAAAAAGTCCAAAATAAGCACATAAAATTAACATCTCTTACTATCTTTTGGGTGTATTACATAGGTATTTTGCTTCGGCTCCGTGGGGTTAGAAGAGCATAGAGCATCGAACCTACACAGATTCGGGTGTCGGTCATTTCTATTTATTTTGAACTAGCTTCTGCCCGCGGCTTCGCCCGCGTGGATGTCGGAAATTTACCCACGGGAACGTGCTAACAGGATAAAATGTATGTGCTTCCCCAGAATGCCATCTATGTCGCGGGCCCTTTGTGGCTAATTACAATAGAAAACCAATTGTGTCTCCTTAGTAGTGATTAAGAGGGTACCTATATGATATCTTTACCTAAGTACCTAACTAATTAAAAAAAAAAACTCAATAACAGAAAATTAAATACCTACCTACCTAAATAAACCTATTTCTGATGAAAACTAATCTAAACTCAATAAATAAGCAAAATCCCTAAAAACTAATATCTATACGAATGACTAAACCTACCTAACAGTATTATAAAATAACTTACGGTCACTACGTACACTATCAAATATACTACCATACTTTAAAATTAAAATCTATACCTACGACTCATATAAAAATAAACCTAAATAACTCTAAAAACTAAAAGGAATAAAAATGAACTCCACTGCGGGTTACCCAACCTACGACAAACTTAGTATTTGCGGTTGGTACAGTACAGACAGTGGTAATCGGGTATAGGGATCGAACCGCAAAATTAAGTTTGTTTTTTATTGTATATACTTTTCCGGGATAAAAAGTACCCAGTGTGGTGCCCAGGATATTAAAGAATAATTATACCAAGTTTCATCATAATCGAACCGGTAGTTTTTGCGTGATGCCTGAACAAACAGACAGACAGACAGACAGACAAAAAAATTTTTAATCACATTTTTGGGTTCGGTGTCGGTCTAGTAACACCCCCTGCCATTTATTTTTTTGATATTTTCAATGTACAGAATTTTCACTTCTACAGATTTATTATAAGTATAGATATAGATTATTCGTTACTAACACCGTGTGGAAAAGGTCGACGACAACCCTACTTATTAGTTGTCAGGTTTCTCATGCTCCTGAATAGATAATTTGGACTTTTATTATTTACCAACTCTCACACTCTGTGTGTTTGTTTCAACAGAAACCGGGTAGTAACGGTAACATGAACCAGTTTCCGTACGTTGGGATTATTAAAGCCTAAGAAGGTTTTAAGGTTATGATTACCCATATAAAATATTGGTGTAAAAATAAACACATGATTATAACTTCACCGTACAAAATTTAATAATGTAAATAAACTGCAATAAAACTTGTAGATAGTCTTATGTTTCCTTTTACAAGGCGGTAATGTAATACAATATAACTTGAGTGCCCATGTAGAATGAGATGAGAGCGGGAATGCCGAAGGCGATGCCTCGGGCTGGCTGCGGCAGTGGGATCACGGCGTACACAATGGTGTGCACGATCCTGCCCAGTGTGTACACGCGGAACAGCAGAGTTGCCCAGGCGGCCACTGGGCCCGTCGTCACGTACAAACCAGCCAGCACCCAGAACGCCGGGATGTTCTCCAAGTCGTTGAGATGCGCACGCCTTATCCTCTCAACCACGGGGTCGTCGTACTTCACTTTGCCTCCCTTCATGCTCTTCGCATCCTCCGGGTTGGCGAACACGCCGCGGATCACCCGCGTCACGCCCGTCATTGGCGACAGAGCCAAAAGTTTCAGGGCTAATATCGCAGTGTACACTATGTAGGACTGCACCAGCGGGTTATCTAATGCAAAGGCAACCATTTTGAACACAATTCTGTTTGTATCACACGAAGAGCAGACAGTTAGTACGCACGCTTGGTAACACACCGCACGAATGATAAACAGGCACCACCGGTCAACGTCGAGCCGAGCTCACGAACAACTTCGTGTCGGTATTACGGAGTCTATCGCTATCGGGTTTATACAACCGCACGATATACATTGCTCCGGAGTTGTTTATTGGCGCAAGTTGATACCAAGTAAAAGGAAAAATGTATACTGCGCGTAAATTGTTTAAGTTTTACTGCGTTATTTTAATAGTTTCAAGTTCAAAGATCGTTGTCAATTACCTACTACTTATCCAGGGGCTACCGCTGTATCAGCCGTATCAATGATACGGGGCCCCTGAGCTACAGGGGCCCCCGATGTGACGTGTATAAGCAAACATTTTTTAAATAATATCCAGAACCTAAAATTCTTGATGATAAATGATATTTATTTCTGTAAATTGGTTCAAAAATATGTTTAAAAAGGGGGTGAGTACCGAGATGACGACTAATAGAGAAGTATGGAAGAAAACTGTGTCTGTCTCATTAGTCTAGTGTTATTGGGTCTCGGCTTCCAATCTAACCGGATGCAGCTGAATGCCAGTATTTTACCTCCGAAGCGACTGGCTATCTGACCGCCACAACCCAGTTACTGGGTAATACGATGCCTCTTGGTAATACTGGGTGTCAGACTTTCGGGCTTCTGACGACCCGGACTGTCAAAGATCCACGAATGACAGCCCAGACCAACGGCTTAACGCGCTTTCCCAGGCACGGAGGGGTCTCGGTACGGCAAGCGTAGAGCTTAAACTTCAATCGACTCGTGCGGCTGTTATTACTTAGCCACGAGTCCTTCACCAGTCAGTATGCTATATTCTTTATTTTGTAAAAACAATACCCTCTGTAGCTTCACAGTTGGGAAAAAAGGGCCCCCAAAAAAAATTGATACAGGGGCCCATTAGGATGAGCTACGCCACTGTACTTATCATTAAATTCACCTTAGATGGTAGTTATGTAAATAATATTATATTTCATCATTTTTGGTCCATGAATATAAAAAGACGTAAATATACTTTTACATTTATTCTAGAATGTTTTAAATGTTTCCATCTAAGTATATCATCTTTATCTGACATTTAACATCCCTCCAAATGGATCCATGGAGTAAGTCTTTTAAAATGTAGGTAGGTGGGTACCTAATAAACTTTTCATCGATCATTTTTTATTTGGATGGTTTCATTGCCGGCTGTAAAGATATGGAGCTGCTGGTACTACAGCTTTGATTGTCCAACGAAGAATCCAATGAACTGTTAAAATGTGGGAATAGCGTGTTTAAAAATTATTTACTTTGTACAGGAAATTAAAACGATAAGGTTTTTGAATGATATTTTCCAACAATGTTTGCTTGTTTTTCTTGTCCATGTTATTGTTAGAAATCCAAGTTTTTTATCATAATAAACCAGTATTATTATCTTTCGAACTGATTTGTTGTTGTCTCCTGCTATTGGACGAATCATACCTATTTTATCGTGGTGCGAAGGTTAAGAACTCTAAAAATAAAACTAGATCTTCGAGTTCGAAGCTTCGTTTTCCTAACTGGTAGTTTTTTATGTCAACTTATCTCGGGACCATTGGGTCTCGGACCTTTGGAAGGTGTACGAGGGGCCGATGCCAACTCGAAGAGACCTGTTTGACGATTTTAATGAAATGGGCACTATTATTCGATTATTACAGGTTATTTATGATATTTTTTTTTTGTAAGTAGTAGGTAACCTAGTACCTATTTGGATTTCCTTGAAATGCAACAGTAATTTGTTAAAATTATGTTCCCTAGTGCAAACTGATTAACAATTACTAAAAGTTTCAACGGTATCTAGCTTGATTTAAACATTACCTATACTTTTGAATAACAATACCTAAATATATATTTTCTTCAAAACATTTAGGTAGGTAGCTAGGTTTGTACGTATTTTACCGTGGATTGTGTACCTACATGTCGAATCACCCTCGTGCATACAAGTCGTCTGCGGCTGATGTCGGCACTGTTCGGTCTGGACAATGAGCTTCGGTCCTATTTGCACAGTTACTGGACAGTGAACACGAGATCTCGACCGAGGTCAGTGTTACTTACAAGTGCCTGCCAGGTTTCTGATGGCAATACGACGACGGCACGCGATGTGGACATGCATGTGATAATATCGTAACGATGTATACTCGAATTTTACAGAGATAGACGACAGAGGTACATTCTCAAAGATAAAATTACCACCTAATCAAAATAATAAAAAAAAAATAGTTTTGTTTTTCAATTTTGTGTTACTTAGGTATTTTAATTTGTGTCTACAAATGATAGATAATCTAAATATTTGCAGTTTGTACATTCATTTATATCTGCATTACCACAAATAAATTTAAAAAAATTACACCGATTGTTTAACTGGTACATTTGATTTAAGTATTAATTATTACAGAACAAATAGGTACCAGTGAAATCATACTTAATTAAGCGTTCTAATTATGCATTCGTTTCCAAGCCTCCAGTTCCCACTGACTACGACTCCGTCCAAGCCTGTCTGGTTCCAAAACGAACTCATCAATTCATTTGTTTTTGAAGAAAAAGCGCTTGTTATTTTTTAGTTCCAAATAAATATCTAACTAAACAAAAGTCATGCTTCTGACAGTGAATAAATAAGTATTTTAACTGTCATTTGCACGATATCTCTGAATATAAGTAAGTATAAAGTAAATAGGTAAGTATGAGGAAATTTTAACCTATATTATGAACCGTTCCAATTTCTTATGTCCCACTTTTATTAGACTCATATCTCTTAGCGCTTTCCCCTAATTTGATTTGTGGCCCCATTTGCTACTTGACATGTTTTGTATCCTTTTATTTTATTAAGAGGAAATCGGGTCATTCACCTACGTACTTTAATTCTATTTGAGTACGTTGCAGTAGGATTTACGTACAGAAATAATCGTTAGTCACATACCGTACATCAATGTCAGGAGATAAGACGTGGCGTGAGTAGCGCCTGTTGTAGTAAAATAGCAACATGAAAATAAAAATAGGTAATAAAAAAAAAACAAAGGAAGACGCTTTTTAATGCAAATTCATCCTCAAATTCATAATTCTTGTGTCGGGAATGGCTAGAATAATTTTACACAAAAGAGACGCCCCCGGGTGGGCTTGAACCACCAACCTTTCGGTTAACAGCCGAACGCGCTAACCAATTGCGCCACGGAGGCTTACGACCGCATACGCGAAATTACATAATACATCTATCTTATCTATATAGGTGAGTACGTCACACACTACGAACCGTGAAATTAATCAACTAGGTACTTAGGTATTTGCTAGGTGTTATGTCTCAAACATTGAATAATGCTATTTTTAACCATAGTTAGGTACATTAAGTGTGCGTCACAGTTTAAAAACTCATACATTATTCGTTAAAGAAGACCTTGAAAAGTATTTTCAATGTAAAATACCGGACTGTTTATAATTTGTAGATTTAAAACATGTAACCCACCTTAATTGTCGTACTACTATGTATTGTGTGCCCTAATTGGCGTGTATTTTAATCGCCTACGCTCTTCGTGTTTCATCTTCTAAGGGCTGACTTTACAATCGACAGATAATTATTATTCGTGGAATAAAATTGACGTCTGACAGTTTTTGTATGGAAGAACTGTCAAACATTCAAAATTATTCCTCCGAGAAAATTATCTGGCGTTGGAAAAATTAGTCCCTAAATGACTCACAAATTAGTCGAATTACAAACCATCGGACTGTTTTTATTCAATTCCTGTTTTGTTGAATCGTTCCGAACGATTTTGTTTCTGTGACAATCATAAACTATCTCGGCTGCAAGGGCGGATCCAGGGGGGGGGTCATGGGGGTCATGACCCCCCCCTGGGCTGGGTCCAGGACCTAGGTGGACCACTAATTAAAATTGTTGAACATAATGGTTTTATATATTTTTTGTCACAATATAGATTTTATTAAAGTTGTTTCAATATTTAATTAATTTAATATAATACTTTGTTTGACGCTTTAGCTAAAGAAGTAGATGAGCAGCTAGACGTAGAAATTAAATGTCCCAGAATAGTGTCAAGACAAATACATAGGGCCAACCTACTCAATCTGGTGAAGAGTATTTCCGCAGAGCCATATGCATCCCTCTTCTGGATTCAATAATAAGTGACCTATAGGACCGTCTGTCTCCTGAAATACTTAATTTCTTTCAGCTAAGCGTATTCATGCCAAAAAGCGAATACAGTAATCAAGACATTGAAACTGTGAAACAACTAGCAACCGATTATACATTGTTACTAGATAATACTCCAGTTTCTGTCGTTGTAAACGAATATCGGCTGTGGATGTTGAAGTGGCAGCGGAGTCAGGACTTACCGCAGTCGATTTCTGACCTTATTTTAAATTGCGATATTGAGATGTATCCTAATATAAGAAAATGTTTATGTATTATGGCTACACTACCATAGTGTAGCGACAGCGGAAAGATTTTTCTCTACGTTACGAAAAATCAAATCGTGGCTAAGAGCTTCAATGGTTGAAGAACGTCTAACCGGACTGGCACTTCTCCACGTCCATAAAAACGTACCCATTAAAGTAGATGCAAGTGCTAACGCGTTTCGGGAGAAGACGTAAAAGAAAAATAGATTTTGCTATTTAAATATAGGTAGGTATTTTTAAGTGTAATGTAATAACGTGCTGAATAAAGGACTGATTCTCAGCCTAATTTGAATCAATTACTTTTGATTTTGAGTACAGTACTTACATTTATTAATAGACTAGCTTCTGCCCGCGGCTTCGCCCGCGTGGATGTCGGAAATTATCCCACGGGAACGTGCTAACAGGATAAAAAGTATGTGCTTCCCCAGGATGCCATCTATATCTATGCCAAATCAGAAGTTCAGTGGTTTAGGCGTGAAAATGTAACATACAGTTTCAAGTTCAAATCCTCCCCTTAAAAACCGAATTACCCGTTTTTGTCCCGTCAGTGGTAAATTTTCGACAACTTTACATATTTATTATTAATTATTTTCTGTCAAAAGTATCAATACTGAGTTTCGAGGTACTCAGACCGCGCATTCAATTTCTTCGACATAAACTTAACACCCCTATATCCCCCTTTGAGGGGTAGCTTTGAAAAACTTATAATGATAAACTTTATTACTTACTTAGGCAAATTTCAAGTTTATTAACTAAATGAATAAGATTTTTCATATAAACTGTATCCCCGCTTTTCACCCCCACAGGGGAGCAATTTAAAAAAAATCGTTTGGGAAGTATTCATAACTTGACTCAAAGATTATTTATACTAATTTTCGAGTTAATCAAGCCATGCAGTAAAATCCTCCCCTGAAAAATTGACTACCCCATTTCAGCCCGTCAGGGGAAGATTTTCAAAAAACCCTGATACACATTATTCTTTACTTTCAATATTAGGTATAAATACTGAGTTTCGAGTCAACCGGACTGCGCGCTAAAATTCTTCCATACAAACTTTGAAACCCCCCAATCCCTTATTAGGGGGTAGTTTAGAAGAAAAAAAAACTGACAATCTTCATAATTTATTTAGATAAGTATTCGTGCTAAGTTTCAAGTTTATTAACTCAAGGAATAAGATTTTTCATACAAACTTTCATCCCCTATTTTATCCCCTTGGGGGTAGAATTTATCAAAATCCTTTCTTAGCGGATGCCTACGTCATAACATCTACCTGCATGCCAAATTTCAGCCCGATCCCTCCAGTGGTTTGGGCTGTGCGTTGATAGATCACTATGTCAGTCAGTCACCTTTGAGTTTTATATATTTAGAAGATACTTTTCCGGCATAAAAAGTACCCAGTGTGGTGCCCAGGATATTAAAGAATAATTATACCGAGTTTCATCGTAATCGAACCGGTAGTTTTTGCGTGATGCCTGTACAAACAGACAGACAGATAGACAGACAGACAGACAAACATTTTTTAAGCCACATTTTTAGGTTCGGTGTCGATCTAGTAACACCGGTGCCATTTATTTTTTTGATATTTTCAATGTACAGAATTTTCACTTCTACAGATTTATTATAAGTATAGATATAGATACTACTACTTTTTACTTGTATCTATTACTATCAAAATTAAATTATAACTTCTTGTGAGTTCACCACGACTATGTGACCCCCCCCTGGAGCCAAAGCTGGATCCGCCCTTGCTCGGCTGACTGCTTAGGATGCGCTGAACATAAATTTATCATCCTCATCGTCATCGTCATTGTCTTGCCCATAACACAATTAATTTGGGGTTGGCGCATCTGTCTTCTTCTTCCATACTTCTCTGTTAGTCGTTATCTCAGTAATCACTGTTTTTAATAGCCCTATCATCTTTCATACAGTCCATTCATCCATCCAAACTATAAAGGTAGGTACTATTGCTAAAATATTATGAATGCGAAAGTTATTCTCTCTGTCTATCTATCGTTATGTCTGTCTGTCGGATTCTCTGTCTGTCTGTGATTAAATTTGGCACACCGATAGACCACGATCTAGGTTAGGACATAGGATACTTTTTACCCCGAAAGAACCTACGATCCCTTGGAATAATTTCCGACATCCACGCGGGCGAAGCCGCGGTCAAAAGCTGATCGTAATATAAATTTATCTTGCGTAACACCTATATGTTTGATGCAGGAATGGATGGAGTCACAAGGCATGGAGATATCCGCCGAGGAAGCGTTGCCCATGGACGAGTACACCGAGAAAGAAAGATGGAAGAACGTGCTTCCGCCGAAGAGGTCCAAGGTGCAAGACGATCGCCTGCTGCGGTTCCTGCAGTACGACGGAAAGGTTCTCAGGTATGTGAGGCAGTTTACATAGAAAGACAGTGTTGATTCATGGTAAGACCAGCCCCCCCCCAGTGGGTTCCCGCATTGTCGAGGCGGGGGGGCTCAGTAGCCGTGGCTGGGCGGGCCACGGTGAAGCTAAGAGGGACCCAGGCGGGGGCCGCTCGTCCGGGCTGTGCGGTTTAGCCCGGGACGTAGCGGCCCACGGGTAGGTTGCGGTGCCGCTTGCGCGACATCGCGACCTGCCTGAGGCGGGCCGCGATGTCCCCCGTGAGGGAGACATTGCGGCTGAGGATAGAGGCCGCGGCGGGAGAGGCTCTCCCTCCTTCCGCGGCCTTGACGGGGCCGCCACCGTATGATGGCGGACGCGGCGGGGCCGCAGGGGAAGAGGAGTGTCGGTGTTTCGTTGCCGCTCTCCCTATCCTCTGCGGCCGTAGCTCCCCCAACGCGGGGGGCATGCGGGGCCCGCCTTTCAGGCGGGCGTGGAGGCCAGCAGGCAACGGGTGCGGGGGCTCCGTTGCCTGTTTTGCACAGGCCTCCACCTTGTGGGACGGGAATGGCCAGGTGTTCCCGGCCATTCCCGTAGCCCCCCAACCTGGGGGGCATGCGGGGCCCGCCATACCATCTTGGCGGGCGTGCGCCGGGAGGGCCGTGGAAGTATTGATTTCCCATAGCCCTCCCATTACGGCGTTTGCAGGAACACCGCTGAGTTTTAGTGGGTATACTGTCCTTCCGACAGGGAGTCCCACATACCCCGTCTCGGTCCCCCGCGGGACGGGGATGCATAAAGCATTTCTCAGCGAGAAAAAAAAAAAAAAAATGGTAAGACCAGCCTTTCGCAGCAGCTTACATGCGCCAACAATATGTGAGGGGTCCTCAACATAGCAAAAACATTGCAGTAGCATTAAAGTACATTACTGCTAGGCCACACGCTATATTAGCGAGAGGCCTAGCAGTAAGGGCACGATAAAATCAGCCGGTCTATCTAGTACAAAACTCACCGTGTGAACTTAAAGTGAGCTGTCATTCCACCTGATGCTAAAGGATTGACAGCTCACTTCACCTAAGTTTTCACGGTAAGATTTTTACAGAATATATCGGCAGATCTTGTGCCAATGACCAAAGTGACTATTATTGAAACAGCGTAACACCTTCGTCTCTTGCTGCTCAGTTAAGCCATAGGTCTCACCTGTACTCATGGTCAAAAATGGGCATAAGTATCACAGTCACCACAGGCAATCTTGAAAGTGGTCTTCTCTTCCTTTCTTGCCGGAATAAGTTGTATGAATATAGCTGATGTCCTGTCGTGATTGAAAGATTTAGCCAGTCAGCAAGATTGGAAGATTGTGGTTCTGGCCAGTGGGCTGGTGTTCCTTGGGTCGTGGTGGTCAAATTGAGTAGCCTGATCTATTTTTCCAATATTTTGCGCAACCGATCCTCATCCCGATCAACCGATTATGTATTTGTATAATATGTATTTATCGCGCACCTATAATTTTGTTAAGCCCGAAAGTCTGACAACCAGTCTTACCAAGGGGTATCGTATTACCCAGTAACTGGGTTGTGGAGGTCAGATAGGCAGTCGCTCCATGTAAAATACTGGTATTTAGCTGCATCCGGTTAGACTGGAAGCCGACCCCAACATAGTTGGGAAAAGGCTACGCAGATGATGATGACCTATTATTTTGTTCGATTGTGAGAATCTAACAGAACGCCTATGCCTCCGTTATACGATACATTTTAAAGCCAAGCCATCGTATATCGCGACTTCCTTTTCAGTATTAAATGATAAATTCCGAAAAAGTGTTATAGCCACTGAAACATACTCTGTACTCGCAACTTGTAACGTACAAAGTGGCAAACCAGATTTAATGAGACCCGCTTACAGTGCTACTCCGTACTTTACAAAGTGAAAGCTACAAAGAAAATAGCTACAGACTAGAAACGATGTAAGTATATTTTTATAAAACGTGCACCCAGCTTCAGTTACAAGTAGCACCCTAATTACGTAAATCACAATCTGAATCATTTTGAAGGATACTCCTAATCCATTGCTTCATATGTTCGAAACATTTGTCTGCTCAATAACGTGAATAACGCAATGGATGTTGTTTAACTGTCAAAATGAAAGCTTTTGCTACTGTTAGTGTGTTATGCAATTACCCTACGGTTTGGTGCATGGTACAGACGCCAGCAGGTCAAGCTACCCGAAACTGTCAATTTTTTCCAATCAAACTTGAACCTTAACGCTTTAGCGATAAAGTTGAAAATCTATTAAAGAAATTTGACGGATTATAGTAGCTTGATGTGCTGGCATCTGTACATGACTTCGAATTTCTGGTTCTAGGGTTTCCTTCGCCGTTTTGAGAGCACGTGATGAAATAATTTTCTGAAAATAAAGCATGCTAAGAACATATTTGCTAAGAGCGTGAATTAATTAATCCCAGACCAAGACCACAACAAACGTAATCATTTCACAGAATGTCAATACATTGCAAGTAGCATGATAAATTAACAACTAGTTGCCAGTTATAACATGGTGACAAAGGTTTAAGTAATAACAGTAAACAGCTGAAATATCGAAATATCGAAACAATTCGAAAATGTACGCTATTCGACTCGGCGAGAATGAAATATAAACAAGCCTACATTATTTCACCAGTCAGTGTGCCTTCCATTACTTAGTTGAAACTTAATCCCAGTTATCGTGCAAGCCTGTAGATATGAGTAGAATTAAATGTTAAATTCCTATAAGAAGCTTCATGGCATGCATTTAATAATGCATAGTACCCTTTCATATTACCGCTGGAATCTGATGTCGTTTTCAAGTAAATATACTTACTTATATATTTACATACCTAGCTACGTTCCACCATATACCTAAAATTAGATTGGTAATTTTCTTATACTATTACTAAGTTAGTCTCCGCTGTCCGTCCGTCCACCTGTCCTTCTGTGTGTCAGCTGGCTGTATGTCATGAACCGTAATAGGTACACAGTTAAAATTTTCACAGTGTGTATTTCTATTGCCACTAGAACAAAAAATAATAAAAATTAAATAAAGTTATAAATCAAAGCGGGTCTCTATACAAGAAACGTGTTTTTTTCGTCGTGAACTCGTGATACGAAGGGTTCCGTAGCTCAAGGCAAAAGTCCGACTCGCAATTGGCCGGTTTTTACATGGAATTTGGCACGGTGAACGACCAAGTTATTATAGAAGTTCTCATAGGAGTTCCAATTTATTTTCGTAATCTCAAAACTCAGTGGCACCACAAATACATAGTTGAACCAGCACTTGGAACTGTAAGTAATTAAATAGCACGAGTCTATCTAATCAGAACTCGGTTTAAACTGGCAACTAGTTAAACTAGCTGGCTGCTAGCTACTCGCGCCAGCGTCTCGGGGGAGCCATCCAACTCGGGTTTGTCTTCTAAACGTCACTCACTGCAGTTCTATTGGATTACCTGTGGTAGTTTAAAGTTATACTGCAAACAAAATTACTCGGAGTATCTAACTGTGGAAGTGCGGAACACATGTTTGGAGACAGCATTGTATACATGAATAAAGCATACATTGTGCTTAGGTAGGGATGTAAATGATGTTGGGAATGGATTGCAGTGGTGGTCCAGTGGTTACGGCCGCGTCTTAAGAGTTGTACATCGTAGATGTGAACCCAGACAGGCGCTTTACTTTCTCAAAACGGCGAAAGAAAACATCGCGAGGAAAGCGGCATGTCCTACAACCTAAAATTCGAAGACATGTGACATGCGCCAACCCGAGCCCGCGTGCTAGATGACGGCCCATTCCCTCTCACCGAGAGGAGACCAGTCTCCCAGCAATTGGAAAATTATAGGCTAATTATGCTTAATGGATGTAAACTGTAACAAAACTACCTTATCATGCATAATCACTATCAAATGAATCATGAAACGTTTCGCGTCACTTGTTTTAAAAAGATCGCATAAAACGTAACGCATTAATTAAAATATTGGTTTACTTACCTTGACATTGTTAAACTCCTAAAAATACAATAAAAGATGTAAGACACTACCTTACATCTCTTATTGTATTTTTAAAAGTTTAACAATGTAATAAATGCATATATACCGATCTTTGTCGTGCCAGATAGTCCTAAAAAAGCGCTGTAAAGGTAAAGTAGGAAATATTTAAGATTAGCACACAAACGTTTTTAGCTTTCCGATAAGCTAAAAACATTTGGTGCGAGCAGAGCGGCGAGCATAGCTTGTTCAATATAATTTGATATAACGTTCTACAAATAATTTGTTTGAAGAGAGACTCAAAGCAGACTTTGATATTACGAGTACCTATGCTGGTCAGAGCTACATATATTTGAAATTCACTTCTGTAAACTTAACTTGATATGAGTTCTTAAGTAATTAAATTATACAATGTGTACATCATTCGGATATAAGGTTATTAAAGGAGAGAAAACATTTTGCAATGAACGTCAAGTTTATCAGACTGTAATAATTAAGGGGTTTATTTATAAACGATGATTAAAGTTAAGTGACGTGCAAACGTCAAAAATAAATGGTTAAACAGTCGCTTATCAGTACTTAACTTTAAGCAACGTTTATGAATAAAAGGGTTATTGATCAAGGGTGTTACAATTTTGATCAATCTGAAAAAAAGGTAAAAAGGTGTCTTCAATATTTTATTAGCTTTTGTAATGAAACATCTATGTTTATACATATTAAGTATTTTCAGAATTTTCAATTTATTACACGTTACAATCTCCCAACTTCCCCTGCTTCTCACCCCTCCTTCTTGCCCCCCTACCTCCACTAAAAGTAAACACTGGAAAATTGAAGCTGGGCGCCCATAGAGTTCAAATAGAATTGTACGGTCCTATTGCAATACTCTTATGTACTTAATTAAGAAGATGTAATAGTTGGGGAGCAGTGATGGCGCAGTGCTAACGGCCACGACTTTTGAGTGGTCTTGGGTTCGAATTGAACTCCAACAGGCACTAATTTACTTTGTGTAAATTTTCATCACCACTGCTCTCAAAACGGCGAGGGAAACATTGTGAGGTCCTAGAACCAAAAATTCGAAGACATGTGACATCCGCCAACTCGCACTAGGCCCATGTGGTCGGTTATGGCCCACTCCCTCTCACTGAGAGGAGGCTGGTGTCCCAGCAGTGGGAACATTATAGGCTGATTATACTAATAGTTGGCCTTAGTTCACCGGAGATCAGCAGTGCGATTCTGTAACCATCTCACCGTGAAAACTTAATTGAAGTGAGCGTGGAGTGAGCTGTCATTCCAAATAATGCTAGGGATTGACACTACTGACAACTCACATCAAGCTCACTTCACTTGAGTTTTCACGGTGAGATTTTTACAGAATCGACCGGCTGAATCTGAACTTAGAAAAGCTTATCATACGCAAGACTTCTAAGTAGAACTAGGTATCGTAAAAGGATATTTAAATCTGTTTGTACCTAATAGGTACTTCCCGTTTTCTGTATATTCCAAAGTTGCCAATATGCTGCAGTCTTTATCTTCATAATTGGACAACGTCCTTGGTCATCGACCACCTAAGTGCTTACTTACTTTTTTAAGACAACGAGCTACTAAAGCTTCGGGCCAATCGATCAAGTTTGACATTGATTAAATGCGTAACATTCACATTTTCAGGAAAATTCAGTGCCTCCTCCAAAAATGACGTCTTAGCGGATAAAATTGTAATTATTTTTTCAATTTTGAGAACTAGAAGCATTACCAAAGTGGCAATGCTGCCAGCCTTTTGAGCTGGCAGCATTGCCATTGGCTGTTGACATCGATGTGGGCGAATTTTTTATGCCAATGAGCTCATTCTTTTGTACATACTACATATATTTTAGTGTATTTAAGATTTGTCATCAATTAAAATGTTTTGTGTGTGCAAATTAAATCGCAATTTATGAACAGCTTCAAATAATATTGTAAACGAGATGAGTATTTGCGGTTGCATCGACATGTCGAACTGGCCGCAAACGCGTTCCATTTGCACGTAGTGACCACAGATACGGATAGAATAATATTTCAAAGGAAGGAGCATTTATTCGCAAGCTGGTCGGAATGGCGAGAGTCCGCTCAGCAAGAATTAGGTACGTCCATGTTAATTGCACGGTTTAATTACGTACTCTCGCCGCTTACTGCTCCGAGCGATGTTCCGGCCTTATTATAATAGAATCCATTGTGATTTTAATGAAGACTTTGGCATTATTTTATTTACAAATAGATAATTATTATAGGAGAAAGCTGCCGAGTCAACACGCTATTACGGCATTATACATTGGCTATCTTCTTCAGTTATTTTCGTTTTTTAATAGTTTATTACAATTTAAATAGTATTTTAGGTCGTGTACAGCATAATTAGACCCTTTTTATGCTAAGATTGTTTACGAAATGATTGGCCTACTTTGTGGTACTGGTGGCTCGTGAGTCTCGAGCACACAGATCGTAAAAACAGAAAACTGAGGAGTGAGCGTTACCAAGCAGATCCTATCAAGTTTTAACTTATCGATCACTCCGTGTCAGAATCTGGTTCTCGTTACGTTACGAATTACTTCGTCCTTCGTCTCGTTGGTTACGTGACCACCAGTCATTTGGGTAACCCAGCGCCCAAATACCAACTTTATTAACATTAATTTGATTCAAAAGGGACAAGAGTTAATAACAATGAACTGGCCTAAATGAGGTTCGTGTTTTAGATATACAAACTTAGGAAAACATAAAAAACTTAATGGAGGACCCGAGTCTGCAAATGAAGGTCTCGTATTGAGCTGCCCGGTTAGGTTTGCGTGAACAAAGTAGGCTTTTGGCGATGATTGAATGAGGAACGGACGAATATATTCATTCAGTTTGTACAGATGTTTTCTTTACCGTTACTTTCGGGAACATTCTAAATCGACATCGACTTTCACTACCTATGTTTCTGTGCTACGTAAGAACCGCGTTTTTCTAACTTATTTTTGAAAGTTTAGTGTTCATAATATAACATTAAGTATAAGTACAGTTTTACTGCTCTTCTCGAGTTATTTACTGTGATTTCCATATTTGAATATTTATTATTCAGAAGTTTGTACAAACATTGCTTTCTGCTCTCAGAGAAATAAGGTCATGCTATAAATATTGCGAAGTATGCGTGTACCTACATATTTGAAATCATCACGCGGCACGTTAAAGAAAGTACCTCCTTACATAGGCCGATTCTCAGAACTTTTAAGAGAGTGCTCTGTAAAAATTGGTCACCTTTAACCGCAAAAATACGACCTTTCCAATATTTTGGCTTATAACCGCCTGAGTCAAAAAAACTGCAATTGTTTAAAATTTTAGCAATTTTCTTCTCATCAATATTCTATGTACGAATCATTACGTCGTGAATTATAAGTTCCCTCCGCCTCACTTGGTCTCACTCTCAGCCTTTTATGAGCCATAAACAAGGAGCCATATACTCCGCAGATTTTTTATTCTAAGTACGTAATAAATAACAAGTTCTTTATAATGAAAACACTTAAAATGAATGTCGCTGCCACTTGTCATTTTATTATCTGGCCGCACATTATTTTCTCCACAATCCGAGCACGGAGGTCTCATAATGGGATTGTATTTGAATCTTTTAATGCAGTAATTATGTTCATGATAATATTTATCATTATCGTGAACCAGATTTCTTTTCGTAGCTTGGCAGTAGCATATCTTACGTTTGGGATAAATTATTTCCCGAAATGCTAACTGGCGCGCATTTTAGTTCTTGGGAAGAAATGGAGGGAATAAAAATAAAGCAAGCACCCGCAAAACATATAGAGTTCCATGGAAGGCAGTTTGTAGTCTGTTGTTGTAACATGTGGGAGCGAGGAGCACGGGAACTTACACCCTTATTACTTCCCCGGAGTAACGTAGCAGTGCGGGAAGCTCGGTCTCCGCCTCGTTTAATTCTTTATCACACACTGAAATTGGAATTCTGGCATGCGTCACGCCGCAAGATGTGGAGGGCATATTAATCGCCTTTATAGGAACATCTTGTGGTGTATTAAATGTTAAGTGGAGCCAGAAGCTTACTTTAATATTCGTCTCCGCTATGATGCGGTCACTTTTAATCTTCCTTTGTTTATACATTCCTGAGGATTTATCTAAAGTCCTACGGCACCCTAATTGCGTAACACACTTTAAATCACTATCTGAATAATTTTCGAGGATATTGCTTATCCATTGCTTCATATGTTCGAAAAATTTGTCTACTCAACAATGTAAATAACGCAATGAATGTTATTGAACTGTCAAAATGAAAGCCATTTCTACTGTTAGTGTGTTAGGTAATTACCTCGCTAGCCTTATGAGTTATGATAGTAGACTTTCCCAGCATAATGTTCCAACGCTATAATGACGTAGATATGATTGAAAATATATCAACAGTGACGTAACAAGCTAGTGAACTGTACTCTCGTTTCTGTCCAATTTACTTCCGACAAACTCGTTAAGGGGTTGACTTCTCACTTTAACTTTACCAAAGTCGAGTTAGGGGCGAGTTACGATTATAAAATTTAATTTAGTGTCATCGATAACTGGTACTTTGGAGTGCAATAGGCGTGTGACTTAGGTATACTTACCGTCTATGTTTGACGGTAAGAACAGAAAGGTATAAAAATTCATGGGAGAGTGTATATAACATCTACACTGCTATTCGAATAATTATGAAAATTTCTACAGTTAAATATTGTACAATTTACAGTTGCGTAGCTATTATTTGAGGTACCTTATCATATGCGCTAAGTTTCATTAAACAACTACTACAGTCTTAACTGTGAGTCTATGACGTAAGGCAACGGGAAACTCGGAATGGGTATTTAATGAAAACTTGGACGTATCACTTTTGTATAAGGATAAGCTCTACTTTGTTAAAGACTTAGATAGTAAGGGGCTTATAAATAGCTTGGACGTAGTTTCGCATTTGTGTCAAGTCTTGGTAGGCGTCGACCACAGCGGCTCGGCTTTCGGCTTTCGGCGCGAGGCCGCGTGGCGCGTGGTTGCGCCCCAAACCACCCATCTGTTCCTTGTTTATGGCTCGCAACTTTACTGTTACTCAGGCCGAACGTTGCTTTAATCGTTTTATTACTTTTTGTTATTTATTTCGATGTCGAATAACGAATTCTGCTGAACAGCCGATCTATAACGAGTAAATGTTGGATTTGAACGAAAAACGGTACTTCTCGTGCAGACGAAGCATACAGTATACATGAGCTCGCCACTAACGTGAAATGTGAGGACTTTAGTTGTGAAACATAGTCAAACGAACGAACCAAATGGGCAAACGTATACGTGGGCGTACGTATTGCGGTATTTCAACAGTTCTAATTCTGCGAATACGAGTATACATTTTTGGTAAATCTCTTCTTTAGGCTTCGTTGGTGCCCGTCGCATGTATCATATTCTGCTGATTAAAATCTACGTAAAAGTATTTCACTAGAAGTAGGTAAGTACGTGGTTTGTATCCCGGCTAGACGGACCGATGAGACGGCCTGAAGGAACAGCTGGGAATAATGTCGGGACGCAGAAGGCATTCCAAGTTTTTGACACAACTTGGGAATTGCTTATAGCCCGCGTTGGAGAAAATTATTGTGCTAGTGGATTCTTTGATTGTCGTCCCTACAATATGATGGATAAAGTGTGAATAAGTAACGTTTGCTCTATATAATGAAGGCGTTATAAGAAATATCCCAATCTAACTCATACAAACCAATTTTGCAGTTAACGTTTATCGAAACTAAGACAATAAAATTAATATTCACGCAAATTCGTCGTTTAAATTTTACCTTATCGAAGATAAATACGATTCATTAGGTTTGTATTTTTAACACAATGCTTGAAAGAATGGCTGACTTTCTCCGTCCCTTTTCACGTTATAGTTTGACTTATTAATGGCTATTTATTTTTATTATCTCCGCCCATAATAATAAACACAGCTCCCGGAGTTTGGTTCATAAATCACTGATGTTCCGTAACTAGGACAGAAGTGTCGCACTCTCCACTTCTCCATTTTTGTTGCTAGTATCTTTGGTCCTTGCAGACGAGTAATAATTTATTAGTTTTCATACATGGCTGGGTTCACAGAAAGTGAACCGTTGGGAATTTTTGTTTTAGACATTTGGCACGAGAAAGAATTGCTTAGGGACTTAGGATGGGTATTATATAGGTAGGTACACCATCTGTGTTAACTGATAAATCAGTAAGGACTTTTGTTGTTAGCTTTTATTGCTCCACTGCAGGTTAAAGGTTAAAAAAATATCTGCTCTCTCTATATAATATGTTCTATATCTGCTGTCGTATTGGCATTATTCTCTTCTTCGTCGTTCCCTTATTGCTGGGGATGCGACCACAAACGACACGTCTCCAAGTTATGCGGTCTTCTGCAGTGTTGAGTGCTCGGTAGATTCTGCCTCCAACAGCCAGCTCGCGTCTGACCATTTTGCCTGAGTTTTGGTCTTACTCCTTACTGGAAGCCAAAATGATGAATTACGAATAGGTATGACATTTTTATACTCTAAAAAGTATTTCTTGCAAATGCTGCAAACAATATTATAAAAAGTGTAAAATCTAAAAAAAAAACTGTTAGACAAAGACGGCACTATCACAAAAGTGACACCATAAATTAAAAATAATCTCGCGGTAAAAGGACGGAAATAATTTCTTCCAAAACCTTTTAAAGTGTGTAGATTCTCCATATTTCCATCGATTTTACTGGTTCTTTTTTTCGATTATGTATCTCATTTTACTATAAAATTACATTATTTATTCAAATATTAGTCATCAAGTCATCTTTATTAAGAACTTCCAAACGTTCTTAACAACATTGCGATACTTCATAGCAGAAACGGTGCCCTTTCTATTACAAAACAATCACTGTTAAGTTCCTCATTCAGATGCACCCACTCCCACACTCATTTCCTCTTAGGGTAAACAGAGGTAATTACAATCAGATACCGCTTGGAGAGTGATCGACACGTGGGAGAGGATTTATTAGTCAGGCGGTAGCGATGAAAATAGGCGAACCTTTTTCTTTAAACAATAGGAGATTCCTAAATTGCAACTATTGAAAGAGCGAGATTTTTTTGTTATTATACCTATGACAATCGATTTTGTTTTTTAATATTTTTTATAAAAATTAAGGCCTGATTTTTCCATCGCCAGAAAACTTTTATTCGAGGAATAAAATTGACGTTTGACAGTTTTTGTATGAAATAACTAACAACATTTAAAAATTATCCTTCGAATAAAGGAAAAAAATATAAAGTTCACTATAATGTGATTGAAATATCATCCCTAAATAATACAATAATCATACGTTTTCTCTCTTTCCTAAATATTTTTTTAGAAAATAAATTTTACCGTTTAAAAAAACGGCTTATAACGGTCACAACACTACGAAAACGAACCCAAAGACATGACATTGTAATAATGTCCTGTCGGAATATTAATCAACGATAAATATGTGTTTTTGATTGCAATTTTCCAATATAAAGTGGAACTTGGTGTTTACAAATTATACTCATTGTTATAGTATGTATGGATAACATAGTAATTAATAAGGATTGTGAATTTGATTCTTAAGTTTCTTACGTAGACGTTCATACAAAGTTATCGCGGCATGTAGAAACGTCAAATCCGGCTTCTTAGATTGTCGCGAATTTAAGTATGTGCGAAAATCAACGATGAATCCCCTGATAACCATAACGTTATAATTTTGCCATTATCGTTATCGTTCGTGATTCCCCGAAGCATCAGTAGGCAGAACGTGTGGTGTCGTATACCTACAGTTAAACGATTACTACATAAAGTGTCATAATATAGATGATGGCGACTTTATTCTAAGCTATTCGCTGAAGATTCTTAACAATGTGCCCTCTAAATAAATAGGCATAGGCAGCGCGAGGGGAAGCGTGGGCGGCCGCCCACTGCCTAGCGTCTCTAAGAGACTGTCATGCTGTCTAATCAGTTCTGCACTGAAGACCAGGCTAAAAATATTGTACATGATCATAAAACGTCTTTGTTTCTTCTGGGTACCATTTTCTCCCTTCAAAACTCTCGTGTTTTCTGTCATCATTGTTGTAAGAAATACTGAGGTGAAAGGTATTATCGATACTCGACTTTCTATGAAGAACAAAAGACACTCGAATCTCGGCTGCAGTATCAAGAACCAAATTGAATTAAATAGGCTACCAGTAATATGAACTAATATTTAGAGCTACGCCATGAAACGCTACGAGTGCTGTGCTATGAAACGCTACGAGTGCTACGCCATGAAACACTACGCGTGCTACGCCATGAAATGCTACGATACAGGCTTAACAATATTATGATACATCATTATTTTCTTGCTCCCAGCTATTATATGGGACTTGTGCATGCCTGGTGAATGAAATATTAGTACCCGTACTATAATTACACTCTTTTATGTAACTGCACTTAGGAAAATACAGGCGCGATGAAATATGTTTTCCAAAAAACCTTTTAAACCTTTGTTTTTCATCATCAATAATAAGAACTTTACGATATGAGTGAAGATAAATTTTAATTTTTTACTTTGTTTTAGAATGTTTCTTGTGAATGTACTGCATCGTCTGAAGATTCACATACATAACGTTAAGGTCCGCGTCTTAAGACATAAATACACCTCACTGCCCATTTGTCGTCTACACAGCCGCTTCATGTTTAAACACATCAATCGATATTAATAAATCGTGTTGTGATGTTGTCCGAGCCAGTAAAACAAGCCTGCAAGCGATGCAAAAGCGATTCTATGTCACGATTTATCAGGCTGGGGTCTATTAAACGTTATACGTTACGGATGTCGTCAGCGTACACGGCACAGAGTATTTTTATTTCACAGTCCTTTTATAGTTATTTTGCCACAGCTAGCGTGACAGCTAGCATAATCAGTCTATAATGTTCCCGTTGCTGGGACATGGGACTCCTCTTGGTGAGAGGGAGCGGGCCGTAATCCACCACGCGGGCCCAGTGTGAGTTGGTAGATGTCACATGACTGAATTGTTGGTTCTAGGACATGCTGTTTTTCTCACGGTGTTTTCCTTCACCGTTTTGAGACCAGTGGTTATGAAATAGTAAAGCGCCTGTCTAGGTTCAAACCTACAAAGAGTAAGTCGTGGCAGTGGCACTGGGCCAGCACTGTCCCCCTGCCCACTGCTTGCCAAGCAGCAACCTACCAGCATCGTTATTGCAACTAGAATAAAGACTTTGGTTTTGACAGTGATACAATATTAGAGGTAAAATTACTATGAAAGGAGTCAGCTTTTCAAAAAGACCACAGACCACATCAGAAAATTTCCATAGCAACTATCTTGTCGTGGCGTAACTATAGGAAAAAAAACAGTGTATGCGGCCGATGACGTTTATAAAAGACTTCACCCTTAAATGCTGTGTGTACAGTCGACCGCAAGCCGGTGGTGATACTTTGATCAAGCGGGTCAGACGTAGTAAGGAGTTTAATAAGAAACCAGCCTATTCTGGTTTTTATTCATTTAATGGATCTCCAACAGAGGCTACACAATTAAACGCAAGTATACAACGCTTCCAATTATAGGAGACCACATCGTTAACTTATAATGTTAATTCAAACACAAATTCAAATAATCTTTATTGTATGAAAGTATGTAGGTACAATAAGTTTACAAAACAAAGTATCAAAATAAATGACACGAAAATTAAGGAAAATAAAATGAAATATGGGTACAAAATGCTACAAATAAGTGACAAAAGATAACTGACAAAATGATAATACTTATTTGTTTTATTTTTAATACTATGGTTTAATATACAGCGTGTATCAGAAAGGTGTGGTAAAATTTAAGGGTCATCAAACTGAACAATTTTCTCTATGGGGCCGACATCATAATCGTGAAAAAATAATTAGCCGTTACATACGTTTGGGTCAGGTAGGTAGGTAGTTAGGTTTCGTATGGGACAGTTAAAGTTATTCAGTTTGATGGTATTTGAGCACACCTTTCTGATACACGCTTTATAATATGTCTTTTTTAAACTTTAACATTTTGCACGTAGGTGTATCCAATTCATAACGCGCTTCGATATAGAACAAAACGGCGAAGTTTCTGAGTTTTTTATTAAATTCCGGTACATAAAAACTTGAGAGGTGTCAAGGGACACCCGGATGGAACGAAGTTCAAAGAGAGAGAGAGAGAGAGAGAGAGAGAGAGAGAGAGAAACGCGCACGCCGCACGGTTTACAACTATAGCAAAAAGTGTCGTGACAACTTTTCGTAAAAATTTCCGTCTAGCCCCCTTTCACAACGCGCGATAAGGAACTTCGTTCCAATAAGGTTATAGAGTGCGCGAAAAATCAGTCAGCGCGCGGCCGAAATCGGAAATAATCGTTTGCTGCCATCTGGACGCTTAAGTCAGGTGTCAAGACTGAGAGTGTGCTGTGTTCCGTGTTTTCCAAAGTAAATAATTGCCATCATTACGCTGAAAATGATTAAAAGGGCTGGCAGGGATATAATCTTGAAGTCAAACGTCGCGCACACTCTAGTCACAAAGGTTTTGTTACCACGTGCGTCCTAATGTCCCTAGGTACCTACACCCGCTTGTCTCGCCGCTATCGCCTCACTAGTGTAGCCTCTACCGTAATGTTTCCATGTTGGTCGGGTTCGATTTACGTCTGACATGAAAGACGACGCACCCTAACATGCTTTCAGACCGTCACGGGAGATTTAGACATTCATTATAAACCTTTAACGATTACATATACGTTTCTTTGAAAGCATAAAAAAATTGTTTCGTACCGGTTGCATTAAATTTATCCATTGGGGGTAGGTTGGTAAGTAGGTAGGATATATGTAAAGTTAGGAGAATTAATTGAATCTAAAGCAAAGTGACTACCAACTATACAAATCACGACTGATATTCTGACAGTCGTGTGAAATCGCTATAACACGGCAAATTAATACGGTGTCAATTTGCTTGACAATTTATTTACCTAACTTTACGTTTATGTCCCTACCTGTCTACCAAACTATCGAGTAGTTTAGGTTTTAGTCAGTCAGCCAATAAACTATCTTGTTTATTGGCTAGCTCTTACCACGACACGAGTTATTCTTACATAGTTCATCATGCTCTCGTATAGTCAGTAAGTAGTTACAGTTGTGGCGGCATCTACATAGCCACATGCGAACTACGCATCACGCAAGATCCTGCATCGCGCAAGCAAAGTTTACCGCGCGACTAAAACACACAACGTCCCGACATCAATCATCGGGCAGTAGCCCACCAGACACAACACCCGCCTGTTCGGAAGATCCTCTCTTCTGTATAGAGGCTGAGCGAGAAATTTACACCCTAGGTAAAACGTCAGCAATTTCTTACTTAATTATTCACAGTCAGTACAGTACATAGCGATACCGAGAGATTAACTCTCCCGATTTAGGTATGTGTCGGACTGTTGGTTTCATAAATCAATGTATTATATTGTTCAGAAGGGTGTAAATCGGTACGAAAATGTAATTAACGTGAAATGCCCGAGGGCTTATTGTTTACAAGATAATACGCGTAACACGTATAGACAAGAGTATATAATTACCTACCTACTTGTAGAAATTATACAGTCTGATGTAATAGGCGTAACCTCATTAGGTTCAGTATACTTGTATCGGGGGTATAATTGTACGGAGGTATAATATCATAATAGGTGTACTTATCTACTGTTCACTCATGTTTGTTGTCTGTCCCGCGCCTAATAGTAATTAAGTAATTATAGTAAGTAATAATACTAACTTCCGTTCACAACTTCACCTGCGTAGTATGTCAACAAAAAAATAGCCTATGTCCTTTCCCAGGGTTTAAAGTATCTCTACGGCAAATTTAATTAAAATCAGTCCAGTCGTTTCGGAGATCAGCTGGACGGAAAGATAGAAAAAAATTTAAGAAAAAAAAATTGTTACATAAATACCGTACCATTATACTACATATGCATTTAGTAAAAGCTGTTATTTTGAAATTACGAACAGGCACTTTTATATGTATATTTAGACGTATACATAGATTATGACCATGATATGCCGAAATACATATGTAAATCTTTCTTAAATGACGTCTTAATTTTCAGATACCTACATATTTGACACAGTAAAAAGTTATAGGCTCGCCCCCTATTACATGGGTTTTAAATTCAAGGCTTTTAAGTCCAAACAATGTTACATACCATCAGGGGTGCCACAGGGATCATACTTGGAGCCTCTATTTTTCTTAGTTTTTATAAATGATTTGGGCTACAAAATTGATTCGAAATATGAACTTTATGCTGATGATTTAAAAATATATAGAACTATATATACTGAATCCGATATTATTCAGCTTTAGTTAGATTTAATTAATGTACACAATTGGTGCATACAAAATAAAATGACATGAAATCAAAACAAATTTTATTTAATTACGTTTAGCAGAAAGAGGAAAACATGTCAATATTAATACTCAATTAATAAAAAAAAGGTTTTTATATCACTTATGTTACTCAGATAACAGATATAGGATAGATAATTTTAAGAACGTTCACAGTCTGATCTCAGTCTCAATCTGTCAAAAAATACTTCTAATTTCCCTACATTTTGACATTTGTTTGTCGTTGAGATGAGACTGCGACTAGATTTTGAACGTTTTAAATTACGAGATTTGGCCTTCTGATGGCATAGTCTGACCTCGTATAACTCTAGGCTCATAGGCTGAATCATTATAAAATGAAATCTTTAAGCGCACGTAGGAAATCTTTAGATTTCATGTTTTTATTTAAGAGCCTGTACAACGGTCCACTAGCGCCACTCCTTTAAAAAACTATTATCTCGTGACTGAGAAGGAATTATGAAAATCTGCTCAATCAGCGACCTCGGTAAGTGTGTCTAGAATTTTCTAATACCTTTTATTAAGTTTCATATTGAGACACGAAGCAACTAAATACGACATATAGGAATGTGGCTGCTTTTCTTTAGATCGAATTTTGTTGCTTCGTGTCTCAGTTTTGTGAATATTAATAATAAAAAAATGAAAAAAACATGACCGGCCGGCGAAATGTGGGTGTTCTATAGGTATCTACACCTCTGTTCAATCGTCCGGAGAATACAGGCTTGAAATTATGATGTTATGTAAAAGGTCATAGTTCCTTACCTTAATAGACCCAGGTTGTACCGTTTAGATATGCACATATAGCTAATTAACCGCTTGTCAATACGAGTTAGTAACTGTTGGCCGCACAAAGCGTTACCGCGGGTTGATTGAATGAATTGGCAGCATCTGGTTACGTGTTAAACCTACGTACATATACACGTATGTGTTCACATGCAGTTTCTAACTTCTAACATACCTTGTTCCTAAAATCTATACACTGGGTATATACTTAATTAGCAGTGCCCCGCGGTTTCACCCGCACAAGTGTCGATCCCGTGGGAATATCGAGATAAAAATTATCCTATAAGTATCTTACTCTAATGTATAAGCTATAATACTTACTCGTACTTTAAATTTTCATCAAAATCCGTTCTAGTTTTTGCGTGAAATAGTTACAAACATCCATCCATCTATCCATACAATCTTTCGCGGTTTATATTCTTATAAGTATGATAGGAATATTCTTATAAGTAGGATAGGATAGGAGTAACTAACAAACTATAAACTAACTAAAATATGGCGTCGAAAAATGCCTCCGCATCGCTGTCGACTGGTAATGTACCCAAGAGACTGGCGGCATTGCAACGTTTTATGGCAATACTTAACCTCTGACCCAGGTAAAAGCCAGCCCTTGGGTCACGGGAAGTGTCAACCAGCCGTTTAGAGATTTCGATGAACAAACCATGGTCCTCATTAGATGTTATTTTAGAACTTACCGATTTATTATAATCCTCAAAGAAAAACCGGCTAGTCATTCGAATAGATATTGTTAGAAAGAAAGAAAGAAAAAACATTTATTTAGCACAGACCAAAAGACACACAATACACCAGATACATTTAAAACAGTTTATAGACCGATGTAAGAAATTAGCAGGTAAGTGTGCCTCACGGCTGCACCAAAAAGGCCCAGTTCAGCAAAAGTGCCAGACAATAGTGCCTGACGCTGGTTTTCAACTGCCTGCACCTAAGCCTAGCTTTTTAGGGTTAAGACCTAAAAATACCTATGTAATATGAATCAAGTTCAAAGGCTATACATCGAGATCGTCCCATATCCACATTATATTTTCGCGTGGAATAAATCCCTTTCATTATATTTATGGTAGCGGTCATATTCTTTTTATAGTAGGTTATTTTTGGACATTGGCCGCCTCTTTTATAGCCCGCAGGCTAGGACGGCCTGCTGTAGAGCCCTAGACTTGACTAAGGCATAATAAAGTGATTCTGTAAGCATATGAAAAAGTTGGTTTATCGCCACATAAAATCTTTACACTTACCTACTAATACAATCTTCTTGTATTTAGCATAATTCCGGATGCCAAGTGCCAATTTCGTTAAAAGAACTCCTTATTTGCCCGATAGTATTGCATGACCAACTCCTTCATTAATTATACACTGTGGTAGATTTTTCACGAACCAGCTGCCATCTGACCTCCACAACCCTCAGGGAAATCATGGTTTCCTGGTAAGATGGTATCATTGTACAAACGAGATGGGCACATCTTCCTGATAATATACGACCGCTAAGCCGCCTGTGATCGCATCTACGGGGAAAAGCGACGAACTGCTCTTTGTGAAAGCCACAGGGTGGAATGTAATTTATGATTCTTTTTTTACAGTTTCGATGTTGTTTGGGATGACCGAGATTCAGCTTTCGGTGAACTCAAAGAATACAAGCTGCTCTACTTTCTGCAAGATGACACCATTGCGATTAAGGTAATAGCGTACTTAACTTTTCAAAGAATTTTAGAAATGAAAATTAATCTTTATTGCATGCACTGTTAATCATATAATAATTTACGCGTACGCGTACAGTCTCGAGCACTAATATATCAACACTTGGAAACAAGCGATTTTTGCGTGATATAACGATTGCAACGTTGAAATACCAGACATCACATATACCTATGGGTTCGAAAATACTATATTCGTAGGTAATAACATGAAATTTCATTAATAAACCAAAGAGAAAATCCCCTTTGAATAAAACCAAGTGACTGTACATTAGAGATTCAAATATAATGTTATGAATTACGTATATGAGTATTTCGGTAGATACACTAATTCCCACTAAAATAGAACCATGTACTTATAGGGAACTTGTAAACCATTTACATAGTTATAACGATATGTCGGTGTCGGTTCCCATTCCAGGAATTGAAAGAGATTTCCATTTAGAGCTTAATATAGTTGAGGTAACATGTTTCCGTTTTGCATACAAGTTTATCCCGGAACATGGAGGTAGTCGATTAGGTTAGCCTTCCTAAAACCCTATGTACAGTCACGAGCTAAAGTATGTATCCACTCGGCTTTATTCAAAAGCGATTTACTCCTTTATGTTTTAATGAAATTTTATGTTGTTACGAACATAGCATTTTCGAACCCATAGGTTTATGTAATGTGTCGTATTTCAACGTTGCATTCGTTATATAACGAAAAAATCGAAATTGAAAGTTGTCAAGTGTTGACATATTGGTGCTCGTGACTGTACCTACATACAGCGAGATGCGTTTTATATAATGCTCCAGGCTTGCTCAGGTAATTATATAACTAGTCGTTAAAAACCCTTGCTCTCGTGCGTGTTAATACTTACATTTTTTAATCATTCCTTGTCGATATAATTATTTGTTTTTTTTACATATAAAGATTGGTTTTTCAAATAATTACTGAATGCTTTATACGTACAGTGTCTCATTGCATATAGGTAAGTATTTTACGTTTAAGTTACGTCAACTAATACATAAATTCAACTGCTGTTTTCTTCTCTATAAGTGGTCTTGATTGTCCTTGTGTGGGCTGTGAAAACTCTAAAGCTTTTATAGTGCATTAAAGGTTATGGATTGGCTTTTCGTGATGTATGGGTGTGGATTTATCTCTAGCAACACAAAGTAAACCGAAATAGTAATACATTATGTCGCACAATTAGCCAAATCAAAGATAACGTTTCCAATGTTGCTAATTAACTACTAATATGTATATGACTGGAAAAACAAGGTCGAATAGCATTCTATAAGCGAGGGTAAATTTAGGGTTTAATTTAAAAACAAACGACGGCCTTGGAAAATCAGAGCAATGAATATTTATGTGGGTCCTGGGGCAGGACGCACTCCAATTACGGACGCTCAATAAAAATTTCTCGGCGTCGCCAGGCTACGTGTGGGCACTTATCCCGACACTAAATAATTAATGCTTCATTAGTTATGTCACACACTAAGCCATTATCTGCTGTGAATAGGTTAAGGATTACATTTCCACATGTTTCTACAAGAAAATGCTCTTTCCTTCCGTTCAATATTATCTTTATTCACTCAGGAAATCCACGACGGGAAGGGCGGAAAAGATCCTTTCCCAATGCTTCTCAAGAAAACTAAACTGCCTAAGAAGTGGAAGGAGAAGCCCGGTAAGTAAGATGTTTGCTCTAAATACTGTGGAACTTTAAAATAGGACGCTCTGAAGCGAACCGTCTGCGAACTTCAGCTTTATTACTTAATAATATAACAGTAACTATCCGTAAGTGGTAACTGATCAAGAACGGGTCGTAACTCGGGACCACTACCCGAAGTTAGACGAGGACAAAAGCCTTTAATGGTCTTTCAATGGTGCTTGTTAGCTGCGCGGGAAATGCCGATAAAAAGTGGATGTGGTAATGATATGTGGCCGGGTGAGCTCACATAGCTACGTTATATTGGATTCCGTCACGCTAATGACTCAATCAGAATGCTCGGAGGGATGAGAAACGACTTATTTTATTATGATTGTGCTGTGGAAGTAAATGTAGGTATTTAATAAGGGTCGGGTAAAATCATTTGGTAGAATGTTATTATTTTTCGCTTACTTACTTACTTTTTTATTTAATTGTTTAATTTGAAAAAAATGTTAGAAACTACCCACGTACGTAGGTATAAACTACCCAGTTGTAGATAAGGTGTTTTTATTTTTATTCATATTGTTTATAGTTATTGTAGTCAAGTTTAAGAAGGGGTCCTTGATATAAAATAAATTTCGTAGACAATAACTTCGAACGGTTTTCTAAAGGGTTGAACATAAGAAAAACATCACATCATGACATCTACCAACCGGCCCCGCTGGTCCCGCGTGGTAGATTACAGCCCACTCCGTCTCGAAGGCAGGAGGTCTGTCTTCCAGCAGTGGGAGCATATAGGGTGACTATACGCTTATGTTAGAGGGAAAATATTTCTCAAGTGGGTCCAGGACAACCAATTCAATTCGTCTTTATTGTGGATCATAGGATAGTGTACATAATACAGCTGGTGTTAATTTAGTGTTTTGCGAACAGCTATGTCCTGCCCTTAGGGCGTACAATAAAATGTAGGTACATACATAAAGTGAGTTTACTTGCATGTCAACAATAATATTACTTATAACAAATTACTTTACAATACAAATTTCAAATTACATTACAAATTTTAGACCATTCATTATTTGTTGGGATAAAAAATTTCAATAAATAAATAATTCGTAAATGAAAGGACTCTCTTCGTCATGCGCCAATGCGCCCTTCTCTGGAGTGCATGCCTCTTTCCAATGAGAAGAAATTGAAAACATAAATAGTTGTTGTTGTGGGGCAACGTTTTTTCAAAAAAGAAGAAAGAGATTTGCGCATTAACTATTTATGCCTCTTTCACATTCTTTCTTCTCATTTGACTGCTTTAGTCATGAAACACGTTACTCGCAAGCTCTACCAGTTGAAGCTGAAACAGGGTGGCCCGTGAATGGAACTATTCCCGTAATAGTTTAAGACCAATTTTTTATTATAGTTTTTCACCCTACCTCAGTTTTTGTTTATTTTTCCTTTTTCTGTTTTATATCTTAGTTTTTTAAATAATTATGTTATCATTATACATAAAAATTGAGACCGTTCTTGTCCTTTCAATAGATACTTATCTATTAACTATATGATTGTATAATGAGTTTACGCCTCGGTGCCGGTTGTATAAAACTGTAATAAATTTAATAAGTTGGTCTTGCCTAGTGTCAATTTGAATCTCAAATTATTCTAATTACGTATACCAGCCTCTCGGTTGGCGCGGCCGTCTCGTGTAATCTATCCCTACCCCCGCCCTATGCGGGTGCTCAACACAATATCGTTACGAGCCAATTGAAATAATGATACTTGAGTTTTTTTTGGAAGCTATATATAATGTTAGACGTATGCTAGCCAGATTCTGGTAGCCCAGAGACTGATTCCATCATTGATATTAAGAAAAAAGCTAGAAGAGAAAAAACCGGCCAAGTGCGAGTCGGACTGGCGCACGAAGGGTTCCGAACCATTATCTATATAAAAATCACGTCTGTTGTATGGGAGCCCTTAAATATTTATTTTATTTTGTTTTTTAGTATTTTTTGTTATAGCGGCAACAGAACTACATAATTTGTGAAAATTTCAACTGTCTAGCTATTGCGGTTCTTGAGATACAGCCTGGTGACAGACAAACGGACGGACAGACAGCGAAGTCTTAGTAATAGGGTCCCGTTTTTACCCTTTGGGAACAGAACCCTAAAAATAAGAAGAAAAGAAAATTAAGAAGAATTAAATTTAAAAAAAAGAAAATTTAAAAGGAGAAGAAAGGTAAAGAAAAATATAAAGAAGAAGAGAATGGATTCCATTGTATTTTTGGGTAAATACCACTTTATCCCAAACAAGCAAATGTTCGCGACATTGTTAGAAGGCATTTTCCGGAATCACTCTGGTCTACGTTCACTTATCAGGGTTCACAGTTCATGTATAATTGTATTGAGATGAATTAATAAATCCCGAATATTGTTAGCTTGAATAATAGTTAAGTGCAATGGTGGCCCAGTGGTAGCGGCCGCGACACCCAGACACGCGCTTTACTTTATGTAAATTATTTCATAACTCAAAACGGTAAAGGAAAACATCGTGAGAAAACATGTCTTAGAACCAAAAATTCGAAGACTTGTGATATCTACTAACCCGCACTGGCCTCGCGTGGTGCATTATGGCCCACTCCCTCTCACCGAGAGGAGGCCTTTGTCGCAGCAGAGCCAGAGGAACCATTATAGGCTGATAAAATGTGTAATAAAATGTTGAGTGGGATAGGTACTAAAATTGATTTTCCTTTTTTCCACCTTTGCTCTTTTATAATGCATTGGATGTAAAAATATTGAGTATACGAGTAGGCATTATGAGTAAAACGTTTTCCCATTTTACAACAAGATTCGTTTCCACGTTTTTAACATCGCAAATAGCATTCCGATGTTCCATTGTGCCGGGGCAGCGTTACAGCGCGCTCGGGCGCCCGAGCGCGCTCACTTAATCCCTACAGGCATTTAGCTTAAACCGTTTGTCTTCTGTAGTGACAAATAAAATAATATTCTACATTTACGAATTGGTGACTAATGAGATAATCTATAAATGCTGTCTCGTGATATACTAAGCACCCTTTAATTTTTGTAGGCATAAATGAAAGCATTGGGTATTTAATAAAAATAAGATAATTAGGTTGCGAATAATTGAATCTTCAAAGACCGCTTCAAAAAGCTAGATAGCGGACATAATTAATTAAGTACGTCGGCACAGTTAATTACAAAATTTGATTGAATTATTAGTAATTTGGAAGTGAACAAACAGGGATACCTCGCTTTATATTAATAGCTTTAAAGGAGATTAAGCTATATATAGAAAGTTTGAGAAGTTGCCCGGGCGCGGGGCGTTCCAACTTGGACTTCTTTGGCGAAGAGATTATGAATTATAGCAGCCTACGTAAAGGACGTCTGAGAAGCCTTTGTAATTTGTTGTTTATAAATTTTCAAGAATGAAATTAATGAACAGGGTAACCGATATACTAGCGCGCGATAAATAAGGGTGAATATTTTGGTTTATAAGATTAAATCATCCAGTTGATATTAATTTCCGAGAGAAAAGGTTTAGTAAAACTGATACTAATATTAAACAGCCGAGATTTGACAGTAGACTCTGAGGTCTTACGTCACCTACTCATGTGTTCGATCAGAAGAGTCAGAATTCCTAAAAATCTTTTGAATAGTTTCCCCAATCAATCTTATACTTGTTATTAAAGTCAATAAGTCACTCTAAGCGTCGTCGACTGGACAAATGCCACACCGATATGTGCGTACCTGATGTTATAAAATGTTGAAATGAAAAGCGGTGCAATGGACCCCAGTGGATTACATGTTCTGGTGAAGTTCGCGGGGCGTCAATAGATGCAAGCAGACCAGACGATTTTGTGGAAATACGAGGCCTTCAACCAGAAGTGGACGTCACCCACCTGATAATTATAATGATTATACGGTGATATCACAATATAATATACTCTGCCTAGCCATCTGGGGCATACAAGCTGCACGCTTATGTACCCCGTGTTAAGCAGAGAATACACCCACATTTTACTTGTCATCCCATGTCATAAAATACAAATCCAGATCCTGGACAGCTACTGAGAAATTCAGAATAGAAAAACCCTACTCGACCTAGAGATCGAATCCCACCCTCAGCGGTTGGACTTGCAACCAACGAAGCAGTCACACGACAACATACTTATTAAAAACTTATATTAATTTATTACTTTGATGTTAATTAACTACATAATTTATGTTGGTACGTTTCACTCGTTTTTTTGACGGCACGGTTGGCGCAGTGGTTAAGCGATTGACTGCTGCGCTGCGTGTCGCGGGTTCGACTCCCGCACGGAACAAATATTTGTATGACCTACATGTATTTGTTCCGAGTCTGGGTGTTTTTCTATCTATAATATGTATGTATTTACAAAAAAAAAATGTATATAAGTAGTTTATCAGCCATCTTGTTACCATAACACAAGCATTAGGTTGCTTAGCTTGGGACTAGATGGCGCTGTGTGAAATGTCCAGGGATATTATTATTATAATAAAGTCACCTCGTTCCATTCCTCTAGCTCAAACAAACCTTGCAAACACAGAATGTTATATTGCCTCCTGTTTCTACAGGACTTAATCGAATGTCAGTCAGTGATGAATGCTTTCAACTCAATATATCGGTAGATATTGGTACGTTTCCCTCGTTTTTCATCTGTGCAATAGAGTCCTATGTGGCAGGTGCTACTACCTAGGTTCCAGATTTATTGACGTCGGTATGGCTTTCGTCGCAATTTGCCTTTATTGCATGCAAGTGGTGGTATATTTTACCTAAAAGTAATTAGTGTACTGAATGCACCCTCGGATTTAAATAGATGATACCGCAGATTAATGTGTAAGTGATGTAGAAGACCTTAATCACTGGTATTGGAGGGAAAATTATTGCTGATCGCAGGTAGTCGTTGAAAGGATGATTGCTTGCCATTCCATGGCTATGTTGCTGGACAGACTGGTGACACCAAAGAAGAATTTTTAATTCTACGGAATCTTAACGATATTGTCAAAAAAATCTGTAAAAATCAAAAGCATCTAAAGTAAGTAAGTGACAGCAAAAAACCTAAAATCCCTATATCTACGCTCTTCAGCAACAAAGTTGCTTGAACCTTATTAACCCGTAACTTTCTTAATACAAATTTATTACCTACGTGTGCTTTCACCCGCTAAATAACCGCAGGGTAGGCTAAGGATAATAAAAGGCTGTAAAACGAGAGCTAGGTGTCGCACAGGTAGACAAACGACTCGAATGTTCCTGCCTCGTCAGCAATATAAGGAAACTGGGGTTAGTCTAGCGAGCTATTTTCCATTTTATGCCCCTTGAATTATTACCAATAACTTTATCTGCTATATATGGTAGATCAGTATGCCATGTTTATTGAGAAAGTTGGAACGCTATTACATTATCCAGTTAGCTTGTGTCACAGGCGATAGAGTGTAGGTAAGTGCTAGGGTTGCCAACTTTTGTTATATCAAAAATAATATTTTCGAAGTCATTGCCTGTAAAAGTATAGTAGATGGCGAAAAAATATATAGTATGTATTTTTTTTGCTTTCCAGCCTTTATTAACAAGTTTTTATTTTCTTTAAATGTGTCATAATCATATACTATTGTTAATTATTATCTACACCCAAAATTAAGGTTCCGAAGTAACATTCATACAGCTTAAAAATATACACTCCTTTGCAAAAAAAACGGGCGGTTTTGATTTTTCTACATTATTGGTAAACATTTAGTTCTAAAGAGGTTTTAATAGCCAAACTATGTTGCTGGCACTTAATAAAGAGTCTAGGTATGAAAAAAAGCTAATTCCAAATTCGAAACCTCTGTTTTTTTAAAATAATAATCCCTTTTTCAGTTTGTGACTTTTCGCGGGTTTACGGTTAAAAGGTTATCAGGCAACTAAAAGTAACTGCTCGTTATTTTTAGTAGAATAATTTGTGTTAGTCGCATAATCTTGCCTTATTGTGACTAAAACAGGTATCTTTGTGTCGATTGTAATGGCAGAAAAAGCAATAAGAGCTAGTAAAATTATAGCGCTGCTGGAAGAGGGGTGTACTCAATGTTACGTCTCACAGCGGTTAAACGTGAGTCGTTCAACCGTCCAAAGAACCTGGACTCGATACCAAGAGACAGGTTCCGTTCAGAGAAGGCAAGGTTCTGGGAGAAAACGTTGCACACAACCACGAGACGACCGTTTTTTAGTAACTCAGGCGCTGAGGAACCGCAAATGCAGTTACATAGACCTCAAAAGAAACCTTGAAGAGGTACGAGGAGCACAAGTTAGCCTATAGACAGTGAGGAGGAGGCTTTTAGCGGCTGATATACGCAGTCGACGACTAGCGCGGGCGCCCAAGTTACTCCGTGAGCACCGGATTGCTCGATTGAGGTTCGCTAGAAATTGCTTAACTTGGTCACTAGGTAACTGGAGTAGCGTACTCTTTTCCGATGAGGCTCGAATTTGTCTGAATGGTGAGGACTGACGTCGGCGAGTGTTACGAAGACCAGGGGAACGCTACGCCGACGTGTGTTTTGAAGAAATCACCCCTTATGGTGGAGGGTCCGTTATGTTTTGGGCGGGCGTAACTTCCAGCTATCGTACCGAGATAGTATTCATTGAAAATGGCTCACTAAATGCGCAAAGGTACATAACTGAAATCCTTTGTCAACATGCACAACCCGCACTGACTGTAATTGGTGAAGATGCCATTTACATGGACGATAAAGCTCGGGCCCACCGTTCTGGCGACGTAGATGTTTATATGCAAGAGGTCGGTATTCGTCGTTTAGATTGACCAGCGCGGAGCCCCGACCTTAACCCCATTGAGCACGTCTGGGACCTCCTAAAACGGCGAGTACGATCTGTCCAACCACTTCCACAAAACATCAGGGAGCTTAAACGTGTGATCTCGGCTGAGTGGGAACACATTCCACAGGACACCATCAAAAGCCTGGTGGAAAGCATGCCAAGGCGGTTACATGCCGTAATCGCTGCAAGGGGAGGTCATACTCATTATTAATTTATTTTTTAATGTCTTTTTTTTATTAAAATACCACAAAAATACTCGTAGTCTTAATTTCATTATACCCATAAAAATGTCCATTTTAACACGACTCTCTGGTTACATTGACCAAAACATCGATTCCAGGATTTAAGTGTTAAAAAGTATATTATCACTGATAATAAGAAATTTCTAGTCATTTATGCTAATGACATATTAAAAATATTAATATTATCCATAGAAAAGCCAATGACTGTAAGGTGCCCGTTTTTTTTGCAAAGGAGTGTATATAATTATACTTAAACATAATCGATATTTAGGGCTCTAATATAGCAGGATACTACTAGGGTTGGCAACCCTATGTGCTAGAGATTTTACATCCATTAAAGAAGGATGCAAAATCTCTAGGACCTTTCGATTCCTAGTACGATTCATGAAAAAATAAACCAATGTATTCGTGATGACCAAATTTATAAGTTCTGTGCTTACATGTTTTTAATAGTCTAATAAGCCTATTTATCGTGTATACGCTTTCCTATCCACTTAAAATAGGTAAGTACGAGTACATAAAGGGGTACAAAGTCACGTAAGCATTTACGGTAAAAATGATTTGTATAATCCAATATCGAATATCGATATAGCTATTCAATGTCTTTATGAAGCTGAAGGTCGCGGGCACGACCCTCCTCAGTGCCGAGTTCTTGTGTAAGAAGCCAACGTTTGCGATTAGGGTAGTTATTGATAGCGAAGTAAACGATAGGTGACATAGGCTGTGACAGTCAGGATGTTTTTTTAAGAATCTATACCTACAGGTTCTAATTCAAATATGGATTTTATTCCGAGCATTATGGGTAAGTTCTCAACGTCATAAAATTAAGCAAACTGAAACCTGAACCGATGGAAACGAAGCAAACTAGTCTCAATCATTTGCCGAAAATGTGTTACGCAATCAGGCTGCTGGGTCATAGAGAAAAATGCTGAACAAAACCATGAACTCAATTTTATAGAAAATAAAATTGACATTAAATGTATTTTAAGAAAGGTAAGGAAAGGTATTTTGGGAGATATTTAAAGTTTAGGTCCATAGTTCCTTTCAGCGTTTTTCTCTAGGACCTTTAGCGCAGAAGCTATCCAAGATGGCTGTAAAGTAACCCTGTATGTAGGAAAATAAGTGTGTGATGTGAATTTGATTAGAATCCACTTCTCGTCTTCTTCATAATCGATTAGGCTAGATCGAGGTCAAGTCATTATCATTTGTCTAGCCTTTTCCCGAACATGGGGTCGGCTTCCAGTCTAAGCGAAAGCAGCTGCATACCAGTATTTACTTGAAGTGACTGCCTATCTGACCCCCACAATGCAGTAACAGGAGACACAATAGCCCTCGGTAAGATTAGTCGTCAGCCTTTCTAGATTTTGACTTCCCGTAACGTCTGAGACTTACTTAGTCGATCGAGTGCAAGTGCAGATACAAAAATATATCGATATTGTGTTCACGAGTAACTATTCTTCTATATAAACAGTATGACTTGGTAAAATCAAGAGGAGTGAGGAGTCAGAGAGGAGAAGAGTCAGTGAAGGCCTAGACCCGGGGGTCCAGGTCCTCACAATTATAATCACTTACTTTTGCCAGTGTCATTTCCGTCCTCCGTACTGGAGACGACAGAAGAGGAGGTGACTACGGAGTACTACGTGCCCAAGGACCTGATGGTGGGCACCACGGTGTACATCCTCGGGAGGCGGTTCCTCATTTGTGACTGCGACGGCTTCACCAGGAAATACTTTAGGTAAGAATTGTATGAAGAGAGAAAGGAATATGGTACATTAGCGAACCACAGCGATAATAGGCGCTTAGGCAGAACCATAATCAAGGCAGAATAATAGGTCCCTTTGAGCATATACCTACCAGACGCACCTACTTCTTATTTGTCAAAATAATTGATCGTTTGAAGGCAAAAACAGCAGTTCAACTTACGTTATTTTCTTGAAAAGCGATGCAGGTTAACATACATCCAACAGATATTGTTTAGTACCTATTCTGAAACACAATAAAAATTGAAAACGAAACCATAATAGGTTTTTATGATCCAATTTGATCGTATGGAATTCTCTACGTTATTTATACCGTTGATACGAGTCATAACTTGATCAATATAAATGTTTATTGGCGAAATGAATGGTCTAATTGAACTTCTCAAATTATTATGTCATCTTTACCTTTAATTAGGGCAAAATAATTTCTTATCAAACTTATTCAATTAGATGTGTTTATTGCGTGTATATTACGAGTATGTGGAGGTGTTAAAATTATACAACATTATATTTACGGCGTATATTTCAAGCGAGCGTGTTTACATGAATGCGCCTACATCATCACTCCTTTTTCAGACAAAAACCTTATATACAAAAATTGAAAGCTCATTCTAAATTCGCTCGACTGTTCGAATGCAACCAGAGTTATTTTACTGCCAGCCTGCACTACATAAGGTCGACTTTTGCAGACAATCTTTACAGTACCTACCTATTAAACTATGCGATCGTAGTGTAAAATTAAAGAGCATACCTATGTGAAACTACATAACATATAGAAACAGTATTTTTTGCATTAACGTAATAAAACGAGTGAAAAAACCAAGGTTCAAGGAACATTTGTAATAAAAGAAAACCGATCTAAGTTTTCTTTTATTTGAAAAACATAATCCATTTTAAAGTTGTATGAGCAATGTAATCGCTACCTACATTAAACCACAAAAAAAGGAACATAAGAAAATTATGTGTGGGGAGCATTCGCAGAGATTGTGAACTTGTGGTTGTTAGTAAAATAGTTTCTCTTACATATTCGTTAATGTCCCCACGGCATGTTGACCGCGGCGCCATTTGTCTCCGTCGTGGGCCACTGTTTACTCGACTGCACGGGAAATATTGCCCGCAGACTACAAAGGTGCAGTCTCTAGAGCGAGCGAAGATTTTTATTAATTCAGTTTTGATGAAATTCTGTGGTTACTGTTGAAAGAAAGAAAGAAAATACGTTTATATGCGGTAAACATGATGCAGAGAAGGAATACAAAGACAAAAAACAACTACAACAAAGTGACTGTTTAGTTGAGTTAGAATACACGGCGATGGATTTTGTTTAGATATTTTCTGAATTGTTATGCTTTATTGTCTAGTGCCAATAGGTCTAGAACTTCCCTTGGTGGGTAAGTATAATTTATTGTCTTGTATCTATTGGTTGGATGAATATGCAACGCAATATGTACAAATGTTGTGAATATTGTATTTCTAGGTAAAAATACATTGTAGCCCTGAAATTGGTTCGACAAATATTAGGTACAGCAAATCCCAAAAAAGCTAATGCATTTACTTACCATCGAGCGCTGTCATTTAATTAACGGGCACCGCGGCTAGCCAAAACCTGATCCAGCTGCTTATGCTTTTAATATTTACAATTAACCCCCTCATTTATAAACGTTGCTTAATGTTAAGCAAAGAATGTATGGTTATGCAGACGTTAAACATTACTTAACATTAAGCAACATTTATAAATAAGTCAGTTACTATGCACACACTCATTTCAAAGGGTTTTAACTGAATATTTTCTTTGCTCCCAAGATTTACCAGCATACGATGTTTTTCTCATTTCCCTGTTTACATTTTTGCCAAAAGAAAATTAAAAGAAAAGCTTTTTCCCGTTTCCTGGTTGTATTTTTTTTTTCTTCAATGGTAATTACGTCAAAAACTTGGTCGGTTCTGGAATATAAGTGCAAGACGACCCCGTGTTCAGCTGCAGTGCGATTCTGTAACCATCTCACCGTGAAAACTTAGGTGAAGTGAGCGTGGAGTGAGCGGTCATTCCAATGAATGCTAAGTGATTGACACTATTGACAGCTCACTCTAAGCTCACTTCACCTAACTTTTCACGGTGAGATTTTTACAGAATCGATCGGCTGGTCTCATTTAGCAGGATTAATAGTATTTTAAAAGGAATTCTAGCGTAATTTGCTATAGAGAATTTTCCAGGCGGATTGATTGAGGTGTTGACTTTACAATGTAATTAACGGCTTTTTACCGATCTTCGAATTTAAAAGGATTACGAAATTACCAATACGAAATAAATCAAAGTAAGTTAAGATTCTTTTTAAGGCTGTTAACAAGAATTAGAAACGGTTACCTACATGGGTTCGATTTGAAGTTGATATTTTCTTAGCATGAAAACATGATAGGTACTTAATTAAAACATGAAATGAGCATGAAATTCAACCATTTTTGTTGTATATTTTCGTGCCTGTTTTAGAATTATTCTGCAGGCGAATTGTTGAAACTGTAATTACAAACTAAATTAAAGTCCACCTAAATCAATGCATCTCAAATACACACGCAGCTGGTTGATATAAATTTATTCACTTTATGTAAATAGCAAATGCAAATAAACAATCCAAATTGATGCTATCGGTTCATCAACATCTAATAACACAAAATTAGAAGGCCAAAAAACAAAAGTTTATTCAAACAAGCGCCTACATAGAATCAACGTCACATAAGACATTATTGTCAAATGACAATCACTATTTCATTAGGCGTTCGCCTCTAGGCATGACTAGATCATTTGTGTGAATTATGTAGAGTGAGAACACCAATTAGGGTGCGGCTTGTATTGATATAATAGTTTTAGTTTGTTTAAGTTGTAATATTCGTCGTGCTCGTCCTTCTAGGAATCAGGAATCCGATTAAATCAATATATCTGGGCAAATCAGGTCAATAAAAGAAAAACATAAACCCCTTTGTTCATGAACGTTGTTTAAAGTCAAGTAGTGATTAGCGATTGTTTAACCATACATTTTGAAATTAATTTAACGAAGGGGTTAAAAAAATATAAGGTTTATTTTCAAAACATTCGATCGCATCCAAACATCTTAGCAGCACCTATAACAACAACATCCATTAGAGCTTTTAAACATTTATGCAAGCCGAATATAAATTCCATTACGCTGAGTCGAATCAAAAACAATGTACCAAATTCAATTATGTAGTTTCAACCTTCATAGTTCAAACTAATTTAATTAGATTTGCAGCTGAATAATTAATTTGCGTACACCTGTTCTAGCGTGGCTAAACGTGGGATATTTTTGGTGCTGTGTAGAATATGATGTCTGGGAAATATTTAATTATACCTACCTACATTTTAATAACCCATAATTTCTGAAACATGAAACACACAAAGAAATTATAGGCGTAGGTTCGCCGATGATTTTCAAAACAATGTGACTTCATATTTAGAAAAAATCTAAATGCAAAATCAGCACTACTGAATTAGCAAAGCCTTTAATGATAGGTACAGGTTTAAAGTCTGCCCTTTCATAGCTCGAGATGTTTCCACCATAAACGTTAATATAACGCTTTGCTCGAAATCTAATTTTTTTTTTTTTATGAAGAAAAACCAAATACTTAAATGAAGAACCAAACCTCATTTCGAATCCATTTGATCAATGAAGCAATTGCCATAATGTCTATCGTGATAACTTATATAGGTATCAATATTTAATTATTTATGCTTTCCTTCCAAGGGCCATTAAATTAGCCAATCCCTACAGTATACCCTGTCCATTATTGTAGCAACACACAATACATTGATTGATACACGTACGGTACCTATTAGAATGTCTGTAAGAAGCCATAAATAAGATAAGGCAGTTTATAATACTTATATTTATTTTATTACGCATTTTAAAGTTAACTTTTACGTAATCTGGAATAAGTATGTACGTTCTAAGACAGCGGTCAAAAAACGGTTAACCTAATGGACAGGGTACAGATTGGTACTGGTTGCGTGAAGAGATAAGAAATTGGACAAAAAAAACTTGTCTCACTTGAAGCATTAAGCTGTTCACTCTCCCTTCAGGCAACTTTTGTATCTCGCGTGAGATAATAGCCAGCTGATTCATTGTAAATATTCCTTTTACTATATCTTCTTTATAGTTTCAGTACTGAACTTGGATTAAACGAAAAAGTTTACTCCCTAGCGCCTGAAGGCACAAACGGAGTCAAAAGGTTCACTATTCCTAAGCTTGTCAAAAATTCAGAAGGCAATTCTGTTTTATTTATTTTTATGTGTCGGCACAAAGATGCTGATATGGCATTGAGTCCTAAGATAACACTGGTATAAGTAATAAGAAATCCAAAAATAAAACGATATCATAAAAAAATAAATAAACAGTCTTCTGCTAACTCGTGCTGTCACCGTACATTAGAGTAGTCCCTCTGTTCACTTATTCTATTTTGTTTGTGACAGTGAGTGATCGCAGCTCTAGTGCAGCGTAAGCTCTGCGACACCATATTATACAAATTAGCACCCCCACATAATAATGTTTTCTTTTTCGTCTCGTCTTTTTAGAATAATCCGCAGATTTTTCAAATCCATCGAAATAATAACATTGTGTGTTTATAAAATCAAAAAGTATTTTACAGAAATAAAAAGTACTGTCTGGAGGTAAATTCATCATGACCATCCTCCTGCCCGTATCGTAACATTTTTTGCGGTCGTCGCAATATGATTTTCTCCTTCCAAACATCTTTATTAGCCGTCATCTCTGTTAGGAGATACGTAAGTAATCAGACACAGAGAGAGAGAGCTCACAAATGAAAAGGAAATTAGTAGATATGGTCGGTTAGGAGGAACCTATACAAGGTGGCAGGGACATCCCCGCACAAACTGCAACCATGAATTTAGCACATGATTCTAGACCCGCGTAGAAATTATTAACCGACGAAAAATTTCAACACAGTGGTTCAGAATCATGTCCTGAATAGGCTAGTTTCCTAAAAAAATCTAATTAGTCTGTCAGTTAGATTATCAAAAAATATTGGACCCGTATTTTTTCTTATGTCAATTATATAAAAAATTATGAAGGTCATTCCCAAATTTTGACGCGATTTATCTTTGTCATTTTTTGTTTGATTGACAAAAGAAAAAATACGTGTCCATTATTTTTCGATAATCTAACTGACGGACTAAATATAATAATTATTTTTTTGCCCAGGCAACTACCCTATTCATGGTAACAGGTTGCGCGTCGATGTCCCTGCCATCCTGAATTTCAGGTTTGAATTCTTCTATTCGCAATAGGTCAGGGTCCTTGAAATTTCTCCTACGTTTATTTATTTACTAGCTGCGCCCCGCATATGTTTCGATCCCGTGGAAATATCAGGATAAGTATCCTATATGTTAATCCTGGTTATCAACTATCTGTGTGCCAAATTTCATCCAAATCCGTTCAGTAGTTTTTGCGTGAAATAGTAACAAACATCCATCCATCCATCCATACAAACTTTCACGTTTATAATATTAGTAGGATTTATTTAATCTTTTCGCACACAAAAAGGTACAAAGGCGGACTTAATTCCTTAGGCATTCTCTACCAGTCAATCAAGGATGGTGAAGAGATTAGATAGCAGCACCCTAATTGCGTAACACACAATCAATCGTAATCTGAATCATTTTGAAGCAAATTCCTAATCCATTGCTTCATAAGTTCGAAAAATTTGTCTGCTCAACACGTAAATAACGCAATGAATGTTGTTGAACTATCAAAATGAAACCGATTCCGATTGATTGTGTGTTACACAATTAGGGTTCAGGTGCTTTGGTTGCTTAAGCCTAAACATAAGAAATGTACTTTTTGACTGATATTGAGGTTGAGACGGTATTCTATCCACACAGTATCACGTTGTCAAACTAGATCATAAACTGTCACATCATCATTGTACTCAAAGATAAATCCTAACATTAAGTGAGATATGAACCGAGACGGGTCCCAAGTTATCGTGAATGGAGCGGCGATGTTCTCTCTACCGTTAATTAGCGGCATTTGTCCTAGTGGCGACATAATAGTACGCCACTATTACTCGATAATTACACCATTATACTACGTGCTATTATTAATAGATCGTCTCTTACACTCCACATGATGTCTTTGTATTCATAAAGATTTATAAACGTCTTAGGAATGTTCGATTCTGCTTCTTTCGATTAATGTGCTTTCTTTTCAAAAATAATCTATAACTAATCAGAGGTTGAAGCGTTAGAATAAATATTGTTCAAAAACATGATTAATTACTCACTTAGGCCGCGTACACACCAAACGTATAGTCAGCTGCCAACCTTAAGACTTACGCCGCCAACTCGTGAAATGAATGAAATAACAACGGTGCCCAGTTGGTCCCGGCTTTACGGGTCGTCAGTAGCTCGAAAGTCTGACAACCAGTCTTACCAAGGGGTATCGTATTACCCAGTAACTGGGTTGTGGAGGTTAGATAGGCAGCTACTCCATGTAAAATACTGGTATTCAGCTGCATCCGGTTAGACTGGAAGCCGATCCCAACATAATTAGTTGGGGAAAGGCTAGGTAGGCAACCAAAGCACCTGCCAACCAATCTCATCACCACCCTTGGTTGACTGGTAGAGAATGCATTGGCATTAAGTCCGCCTTTGTACCTATTTGTACGAAAAGTTTAAATAAATAAATGATGCACATTTTGAACGTAGGTACCTAATGTAATTTATACGTTCCACGAGAGTGAAAATTATTTCTAGTGTCTTGATCACATTTGCTTTTAAACTTCATGGTATACCTATACCATGAAGTTTCCCAGTTTGAAACGCAATTAAATATACCTATATTTAATTGCGTTTTTTAGCTAAAGGACATCAACGAACGTAGCGAACATAGGAGTGGTAGGACGATTTCCACTTTGCTGATTTCTCCATTTGAGAATAACCATTAGGCACCTAAAAATAATCTTCCAGATTTACATAATATTCATGAACGAAATATAGTGTTAGTAATATACTAAGGGCGTGAGTTACTACTGGCAATAATATTTCTACGCCAAAGTACGTACCGCCCAAGATTTGTGTGCGTATAACCGAATTAGCTGGATTGATCGTTACATACTAGTACCTATATGTTGTTTGTATTTCTCGAGGCACTGCTTAATCTAGAGACCCACATATGCGCCTTATGTACGCCTTGTGTACCTATATACATGAACGAACATAAATATTTTCATAGACTTATTTGAATACAGCCGTTCGAATTATACTGTTTCAACATCACGCCCACAACACTACGCCCTGCATGCTGTGTAGTGAGTTAAAGGTAAACACAACAACTGAAATTGGTTCAGTAAGTGTCAATTATGCGCGAACACTGCCGATATCGCTCCGCTTTCAAAATGCTCTCATTCGAGCTCGCTCCGCTCCTATAAACTATTTTAGAATTAAAAGCTTCGCTACGGGAGCTAGATTGATAAAGTGAATGCTTTTAGAAGTCTTCTTATCTTAGATTCTCATTTCAGCATATTTTGTCGGTATTTTAGTCAGAAGCGAGTCTTCCGCGATACTCATTTGTTATTTGGAAAAAAAAAATACGCTCTTTTTTTGTAGTTTCCAGGAAACCCATATTCGTTCAGTAGGTTCCTACATAAGTATTTATGTAAACACCACAGATATTCCACGGGGGCAAACCTTCATTACTGCGCTTTGATTAAAACTTTGATGTGGACACATTTTAATTTAATATTCAAAGGAACGGGCCCCTTTCTAATTAAACACGAGCGCGCATTTTTAATCCTCTTCAAAAGAGGATGAAGAGACTATGCTTCGATGGTGCGGACATGTGTAAAGGACGTTGAATGAAGTTATAATAAAAAGAACACAATGTATGAGGGTGGAGCAAGGGTCCAGTTAATATGAACCTCGCAAAGGATATGTCTTTTCATAGAACGGATTTTAAAATATAAGTTTGCGAAGTGAAACTAATGGAAAAAATAAAAGACTATCTACGAAGTCGTTAGCGCTCTGCGCGTAGGTAGAAATACTTGGAAACTGGTGTGCTTGGATTCCTTGAAAAGCAAATACACGGGTATAGTTAAATGTAGATTTTCAAAGCGAAAATACTCATAGATTGCTGAAAAGTTGAATAGATGCTAGTTGGGTTATTGTTTTAAATCATTCTTTCAGAGTAATCCTGGCTTGTAGGGTAGGTACCTTGGTGCCGATACTGTAAGGAGGCAATATACGGATAGAGTAATTTAAAAAAAATAGGCTCTTCTTTTAGAAATAAAATTCATCACAGCGCAGCACAGTAACGACCACACTGTATGTAAGCTTTGAATCCAAATAGGCTTGATAGTAGTTATAATGATTCCATGATTACTTACCTAAGTAGGATATTCCGTTTACCACCTCAAAATATCGATAAAAGGAATTTATAGACTTAGGGTGGATTCTCGGACATGCATTTCGGCGTATCCACCCTAAGGTGGATTTTTTGACTGACCTATGCTAATTTTAAGTCTTCTTTAATTTTTTTTTTTGCCAGGTCTATGCTTAACATACAACAACCAGAGCCAGTGAAGGTGCACAAAAAGGTCATCAAAGAATTCCCCAAGGTGAGGTCCACTTCATTCTACATATACACTTCCTGGTCAACAAAGTATAATTATGTTGATAAACTAAACATTTTTGACATCAACTAAACATACTGATGACTACTGCAGTCGTCAGTAGCGTGTCTTAAAATTATGGAAAATTAGCTGAAGTCATCGTTTGTAATGTATGGGAAGGTTGGGTTAATAATTTCAAATGTGAGACAGGATGTTAAATTCTAAACGTGTTTTAACGTACTTATATACATATCATTCTAATAAATTTCTTGTTATTAGAATAACATATTTGTATTCACCTAATTATCTATACCTTATTTTAGTTTATTGTGAATGAAATTATCCGATAATTTTTTTTTTATCCGTCGTTATAGATGTCATTTTTGTCGCCGAAAATTATGAGTAAGAATTGTTTTTTTACATCATAGCGAGTGGACCCGTTGTCTCTACACAGATTGAAATTCAGAATCGCACACAGAATGTGAAGGACCAGTATAAACAACATTTTTGTTTTTACTTATTCCACGTGCAGTCGATCCCGCCACACATCGGTATCGGGGCTCCCGAAGACACCCTGATGTCGTGCTACCGCCTCATCCCGAAGCCCCCGCACAAGGACATCATCAAGTACAACCTCAACGCTAATAAGGTAATCTTTATGCAATAAGGACGAGATACAATCTCGCTGAACCTGGTCAGCAGCGAAGAGTTGTCAGGGACATATCGAAATGCGTCTTCGATTAACTCTTGTTGAAGTTGTTACAACTAACGTTAGTTCGTTTTTTCGACGTGATTCTCTATAATCTATAACTAATAGTGTAATCTACTTACATGTCGCAGCCAACTACATAGCTTAATTAGCCTAAGCTGCTAGTTGAACGGCGCCATTTAGCAAAAAGACTAGGCCGTTCATTGAAAGGCTAAATAAGATAGTCGGCGGCCATTTAAATATCATAAAAAATCTTCGCACTTAAATGTCAAGACTGTCATTTGAAATTGACGTAAATAAAAATTCAGCAGTTTCTCCTTTTTTTAGTGTTCCGTAGTCAACAAGGAACCCTTATAGTTTCGCCATGTCGTCTGTCTGTCTGTCCGCCGTTTAGCTCAAAAACTATTGGTACTAGCAAGTTGTAATTTGGCATGAGTATACACGTTAATAACGCCGAAAAAGTGGTAAAATAAAATTTAGAAAAAAACAATTATTTAGGGTACCGAAAAAAAATATCATCCCCACTTTAGATGTTCCTCTACATCTAAAGTTTAGATGTAGGGGAACATCTAAAGTAGGGATGATATTTTTTTTTCGTCCTTCCCATATTGTGGGATATCGTTGGATAGGTCTTTCAAAAATATTAGGGGTTTTCGAAGACCGTTTTCTGATTAAGTAAACCGTTCGTGACTTATCAAGCTTTAAAGTACCAATTTTTGTTAGAGTCGAGTGTCCCCCCGTCTACCAACTAAACGGTTGTAGTTAGAAATTCAAATGTCACGGCAGTAGTACCTATATATAACGAAGTTTAAAGCAAAACTATCACACTTAAGTGGGCTTTACAAGTTCACGAGTAATAGTCGACCAATTTTATTAGACTCGAAAATTTCGAACAACTCCATAGAAATGTCGATAGATGGCGCTAAGCGTCAGTTGTATCACGCTATTATTTAATTACTAAATAAGTTTTATAAAAAAAAAATAGATGCTACACCGGCTATGACGAATCTTATCCAAATCCCAAAAAAAAAAAATACTTTCCGTGCAAAATTGTCGGGATTTGTATAGGAAGTCAAATTAGGTAGGTAGTCATGTTTGGCTTTTAGTTAGAGCATGGAACGAAACTATCAGTTAGCGAATACGACCCGCACTTGGCTGTTATAAAAACTACGGAACCCTACACTGCGCGTGGCCCGACACGCACTTGTCCGGTTTTTTAATCTAATTCGATCTCAATAGATACTGTATTGAGATCGGGCTAGATTAAAAAAAAAACCTGTTAGCACTAGCAACGGAAAATCTCTAAGCATAAGCGGTTTCTAGTCGAAGCAATAATTATGGCATAAGTACCTACTTTGCTAACGTTTTAAAAACCTTGTAGTGGGCAAGAGCTTGACGCGTTTTTAAAACCTGTCTGTATCTGTATAAACCAGTGGTAATTAACGGGTGTTATCAAAACAAGGCGATTAACTCTGATGGATTGTTATATTTTTCTTTTGCAAGACAAATCTCGCAATAAGTCTAAAAGGACTTAAGTATGTTATGTCATAGAATTCACCTAAAAAACAGTCCAATAAATCAATGGCATATTGAAATGTAAACACGCTATAATCCGTCGTAAGATAGATATAAGTAATACTCTTTATTATGTACAAATTTTAGATATATACTTATGTAGAAATTTTACATAATGGGCGGTCTTATCGCTAAAAGCGAGTTAAGATGCAAAACCAACGACACAGTCTACAACCGATGTATATTACCTAGTTTGAGTTATAAAAAAAATAAATACCATAATCTTGACCTCAAGTTCAGCTCTCATTGTCTCTGCGAATGATGACGTCAACATAACCCAGCAAGGTTTATGTTTGTAGTTCTTTACACGACATAGCACACGTACTCAGGAAACCATTTTAATTACGATAATTAGCTATGATTATGCAGCTAAATGCTAATTGACCAAGATCTATTGCCTCAATTCTATGTCCGATACTTAATTAATGTAAGTAATCTAATTAGAATTATGTTGGATTGTAACACTGAAGTGAACTGTGATGAGCTAATTTAATTGATTAATTTGTTAATTATTACGCCTGCTGTGATAATTATATGTCATAATTTTCATGATCATATTTTAAAAAATGATGCATGTAGGTATCATCATCATCATTCTCTGGCCCTCCTCCCAATTTACCCCCTTTCTAGCCATATCATCTTTCACACATTCCATCCACCGTTTCCTTGGTCTTCCCCTACTCTTATAGCCATCTCATCATCAGCCTACATTAATAGGTACTCAAAAATGATACCTACTTGTCTGAGAACCAAACCGACCAAATATACCCACAGGAAAAACAACATTGAAGAAAAACGAGTAAGTATGTAAGTATGTAGGTACAGGAAAATGTCTTTTATAAATAATAAATTTCTTTTCAAAGTAGATCCAGTCAGGAAACATAAAAGTATCAATACTTCACAAGTTGGATTGCTTCGTACCGACATATAATACTTTGAAAAAGTTAGTGCATGTATTTCCGTTGGGTATCAATAAATAATTCTTTGATATTCGAGTTTGCAACTTGGAGACTCAATTAAAGTTCCACAAAGAGTCGAGGAGCGAGCTGCTCGCAGGTCCTATCTGCCAGATTCAGGTTATTACGTTAATATTTCCTGGAAGCGGACGTACTACTTCTGATGGACTTGCATTTATATTTGCATATAGGTTATCTATTCTGCTATGCGTATTTTATGCTTTATAGGTAGATAAGTTTAAACGTAGGTATTCTGAAATGCCTGTTAGTAGAGAAATCGTTTCACAAGTGTGATCTACTTGTGCAGAAATATGACAGTGTACCTATTCTTACCGCACGTTTACGCCAAGAGAACAATTTCATGACCCTTTTTTCTTGTTCACCAGTACCTTCGTTACTTGTGCGAGCTGGACTGGGTGCACCCCGAGGACAACGGCAGGAAGTTCGTGATGTCGTACAGCCTCGCGGACGGCTCCATCAAGATAGGAGAGGTGCCTCGGAGGAACTCCGGCATCCGCGAGGGGACGTTCCTCAAGTCCATGAAGCTGGAGACTCCTGAGTCGGACCACAACTTCCCCACATACTTCACCCCTGACAGGTTCTATATTGGTTAGTATAGAAATGCGTGATTGGGAAATGTTCGTCTTTTCAACGATTGCTTCCACTTTTTTCGTGTATGTCTGTGGCTAAAACAGAAATAACTGTTGCTTACAACGAAGATTGGCAAATTAGCAAACTTATAGCGAGGTAATACGGTGTTATCTGAGCACTCGGGAAGGCTCTTTTTATGATCTGGATCTTAAATTCTTCTCATCATATTTGAAATCATCTAGAAAGCTAACAGCGTTTTTTCAGTAAAATAAAATAGTGTTGCCAAGTAATTCCCACAAATTCATCAGCCAAACGCTCCAAAGGGAGTCAGGAGAAGGGAGCCGTCAGTTGCACAAGTTACTAAAATAATAATGCTAGAAGGAGCTCTCGTGGATAGCGAGGACGTCTGCTACGGAAGTTCGACGCCTGAAGTTTTCGTTTTGCGAATGCGGTTGGCTAATTCTTATGTTATATAATATACCTACGTTAAGTACCTAACGTTTCTATTGGTAATAAACCGATCCGTTTTCGATAAATTACTTTGGTCTTAGGCTGTGTTTTGTAGACAACGGCAAAAGTTTTTAGCTTTATTATTGGCACCCTTCGATCAATTAGTCCTGCAGAAAAACTTAACCTTCCTTTACTTTTCTAGGAGGCATAGTACCTGTATTCAAGCATCGCTTCAGGATCATAGGGTGCGACCTGTTCGTGTATAGGTACATGACCGCCAACCCGGAGAAGTTCCCGCAGGAAGTTATCGACAACGTGCGCAACTATCACATGCGCGAGGGCAACTTGAAAGACGACCTACAGGTACTTAAGGCTGGCAAGGATCTTTTGGCACCTGAATGACATTGACAGGGGCGTTGTTGGTAACCATTAGTGAAAATTTTCAAAGAAATTGTATTGACAAAACAAGATGGCGGCGTTAGTTCCGATTTTGGCCACGCACCAAAAGAACCCTGTAGCGTTGTAATTATTGAGTCTTATCAACACTTTTTATAAACAATCGCTTATAGTTTAATTGCATGAAGTGTTCCACTTTTCCGCTTGCGCGTTATAAATCAATGGTTGACTGAAAAAAATCCCCGATCGCAATAAGGCAGCCGTTTTTACTTTCCTTCATTATATGAAATTGTAGGTATAGGTACAGTCAACAACACGTCGGAGGTAGCACATTAACCTTGAGCTGGCCGAGCTGGCTGTGATAATTATTATCTATATTGGTTTTGTTACCACTGACGTGTGGCATATGTAGGTAGATAGTGTGTGGATTTACTTAAATCGTAAATTTAAAAAATATTATTTACCACTACCTCCAGTCGGCCTTCGCCGAAGAGCACCAGGCAGATACTCGCGCGCAGCTCGCGAAGATTGGTAAAGCGGCGGTGGCGCAGCCGAGCGCCATGGAGCGGTGCCTAGCTGCCCTAGACGTAGTGGAGGGCAGTGCCACGCCGCCCCGACCTCCCACACCACCGATGACGACAGACATCATTTCTTACGAGGATTCATTACGTATCGCACGCCAGAGGTACTTAACACTGGACTTTGATTCTGAAAAAACTTTAGATGTTGGTAGGCCTGTGGTGACCTCTCTAACGCCGCATGTTTACTACGCATCACCTGACGTCACACAAAGCCTGCATCGCGCAAGCTAAGTCTCGCGCGCGATTAGCATGTAGGTGATGAAGGTATAGGTCGGAGGATCCTCTATAGGTCGGAGGAACTTTATGGCCAGTTCCTCATACCAAAGCACCACAGAAAACTACTCTTCCTGTCTTACATCGGCACGAACCATACGATATTGGTTAATGCCACAGTAAAATATTTGCCAGTTATTACTTATGGTTTATCAACCATGAGTGCTTGGGAGAAGCCTCTGTCCAGTAGTGGACTGCGATAAGCTGAGTTAATTGATTGATTGAACCATGATCATAAATCATAAAATTTATTTGTAAAACATAGGTATACAATACTTAGGTCATACATATAAAATAGTACCTACGCTATGTTTTGTCTTAAGACATACCTACAAATATGGTAACATGCAAACAAAATTTCATTAAAAAAAGAAACATAGACAATTTTAAATGCAGCATTAATAATTATTATAACTCTTTATCGTTTAAAAACTCGTCAATTGTATAGTAGCATTTATCAATAAGAAGTTTCTGCAGTACGATGTTAAATTTTGACAATGGCATTACTCATAAGGAATTAGGAATTTTATTATATATTCTAGGAGCAATTACGAAAAAGCTTTTGTACAACATCAAAGCATGTTACATTTTATGTTACATAATAGATTTTTGTACTGAGCACGCAATTCAGTTTTTGATGACTGGTAAAACTCTTAACTGTCCTATCTTTCGTATCGTCACTCGTTGGAAGCTTTCTAAACAGGTGGACATATGGTGGCAGTCTCCCTGCGAAGTTAACAGTGAAATTAAATACAGCTGTTGGTGGACAACAGGTACCTACATATAGCAAAAGATTATTAAATCCCGATTGGATATTGAAAAAGTTGTTGACTTGGACTTTGAATTTATTGCCGAGTCCATTCAATGGTGATAGGTCGTTCACGTTAAAAAAAAGGAAAAACCCTAAGATAAAACACCTGCGCAGTTTTTTACCTGCACGTATAAAAATCAAATGATCGATAAACTCCAGTCGAAAAACGGTAAAAAAGAAATATGTGAGCCCGTCCATTACATATTTTCTTCTGCGATCGCAAAAGTTGCAGCAGTTTTGAAAAGTTTTTCCAATGTGTGCGTTAGGTACAGTCAACAGCAAAAGTAGATGATCAAAATCAGAAAATCAATACTAATGAACGGAGTTCGCGTCAGAACTGTGTGGCGTCGAAGTGATTCAAAAGTATGTGATTGTAAATTATACCAAATATTTACTACTAATACAGCTGCCATATAGCTGCGAACTCCGTTCATTAGTATTGAATTTCAGATTTTGATAATCTACTTTTGCTGTTGACTGTACCTATCTCAATCTGAACTATCATAAATCTTTGAAGGAGATTGTATGTTATATCGCATATACATAATATGTGTAGGTATATTTAAAAAGATGTTTAGGATAAATTCATATCAGCATTAAGCTCATCCCGAGAGATAAGACGGTAGCATTATCCTGTGAGGTGACCTTGTAGGTACAAGGTACTCTCACCAGGTTCAATCACCAATATTTTTCTTTGAAGTACAAGTTTCTGAATATGCGCCTGTTAACTTTTCTTTCGATAAAAAAAATAATCATTACTAGGTACGTAATGATTATTTTTTTAAGATAAGATCTTGGAATGCTTATATTTATTTTTAAGTCTAAAGTTCCAAAAACTTGATAAGCTTCTTTCTAGATTTATAAATGCAATTTAATGAAAACATGGTTGATTATTTTAACAAGTACCTAAACCTTACAACTAGTGATAGAAGGACTCAATCTGTCTATAAGATTATCTTAGGCTAATTTGTTTCGAACAAAATTAATTTTAATTTCTGTCCAATATTCAGCAAGCCGACTTGCGACAACATGTTGCCACTGAGAGGCATCCTCAAATCCGGAGCGGCTCGCGACGACCACCAGAAGGTGGTGTGCTTCAGCGGCCCTTCGGGTGAAGAACACCGAGAGCCGAAGGCGAAGCAAATGAGCTACCCGTCGGGTCAGCAGCCTCACTTCAACGAGGCCGATGACTTCTGCGAACAGTACGAAGACCCGGTAAGTCCTTGTTACCTTGAAGATGAGTAAAGCTCCTGATTTCTAAGCTACAAAAGACAGCTGCAGAAAATTAGACAATTTATATTCTTGTCCCAAAAAGGCAAATCACCGCAGAGCGCAGAGAAATACATTTTCCGACTCCATCTCCAGATCGACCTGACCGTGGTAGGTGTCGCGGTCAGGTCTTAGCCATTACCTATTACCTACCTTTGTCCGTTTCATTGACAACACGGTTAGCGCAGTGGCTGAGCGATCGGACTGCTGCGCTGCGTGTTCGATTCCCGCACAGAACAAATATTTGTAAGTCCTACATGTATTTGTTCTGAGTCTGGGTGTCTTCTAATCTATAATATGTATGTATTTACAACAAAAAAAATGTATATAAGTAGTTTATCAGCCATCTTGTTACCATAACACAAAGTATTAGGTTGCTTAGCTTGGGACTAGATGGCGCTGTGTGAAATGTACCAGGGATATTATTATTATTTATTCTTATTATAGACTTGTGTAGCATATAACTATGTAAGTACAAAGAAATATCTCACTTGGTTAGTTACAAATAAAATAATTTTGTATGCATTATGGACAGTGAACATGTGCCGTCACGCGTGTAATAGATTATTCAGTATAGTATAGTATATACTATAAGTATATGTACCTACAAATTATCCAAATAACAAGCTTTAAATATCAGAATGGTTACTATTTAGTTATTTACTGTGTATGAAAGTTATTATTGAATATGGTTTGTAGGAAAAGGGTTTTATGAAATAAAGCACAGACGGACAAGGCTAAACATTTATTTAAATTTAGGCTTGTCAGCAATTAATCAGAAAACTAGTCGTCCGTTCGCAAAACTAGGTCATCATGGAGAAGAAGGACAAGAAACTCCATGGAAACAGTAACAAAGTATTCTATCAATACATTTCTTATGTTATCATAAATTATCGTTATCTTTAAAAACAATTAATTCTATCTCTTGGACAACGGTCCAAGATAATTCAAAATAATAACAATAGCTAGGAACATTGGCCATAATATATGACTTATACAACAACATTTTCATAATAAGCAATAATTAAGGTATAATATCAAATTAATTAACTTACGTGACATCTGGTCGATCTATTCCACATAACAACGGCACTAGAACTAACCAACTGAACATTTACCAAGGAACTATATCGATAACGTCGTTACAATCCATTTTATACACTACCAACGTCTTTTACGTAAAACATCTACCGCCATTTTGAACCAATCACAGATCATCATACATTTTGGTTTAATATCTTCTAACACAGGTAATAATAAACAAATCTTATATAGTGAAACCATTTTAAAACATTATAAGGTAATTAATCAATTTAATAAGAGTCGATTCTTAATTCTTAGATATCATCAAAAAGTATATCAACATCAACTGACAGTATTGTACCAATCATTTGAAACAACCTATTATATTAAAATAGCAATATAAAATCTAAGATATACTACAAAGGTAATCAAATATTAATTATTCATTTATAGTAATAACATTCAAGTGTTTTTTACTAGTTAAAACTGTTGTTTTTTGTAAACACAATATCTAGTCAACTTAGGTACTTCTAAGTTGGTCCCAAGCTTCGTAAATGTGACAGATTCCATTATTCAACTAAACTATATTCCAAAATTATAATTATATTCAAATGAAATATCTAATACGGCCATACTGACATGTACTTCGTCCTCGAAGTAACTATGAAAAAAAAAATTTTTTTTTGTTTTTTTTCTGTTGTTTTTTTTTTTTGTAAACACAAAATCTAGTCAAGTTAAGTACTTCTAAGTTGGTCCCAAGCTTCGTAAATGTTACAGATGCCATTATCCAACAAACAATATTCTAATATTATAATTATATCAAAATGAAATATCTAATACGGCCATACTGACATGTACTTCGTCCTCGAAGTACCTATGAATCTACAATTTCATAAAAACAACAGCGTTTCATATAGACTAATTCAACAAGAAGTGGTTACATATTTTAGTATTATTATTATACAGTTGGTTATTAAATAACAATCTTATTTTAGTTGCTCAGCCCAACTTTTTTTTTTTTACCAATTTTTCTAAATATCTTAGCAACTTCTGCTAATGTAATAGAAAAAGTTAAGTACTTAGGACATTTATCAAATAATTCAAATAAATCATCGCTCGGTCAATCTGACAATATAACTATTCAACAAACATTTTCTGTTAACATATTTAACAAATATTTAACATGGCCATTCTGATATGTATTTGATCCTTGAAGTATTGCCAGGTGATGATAATTTTGCATTAAAAAAATATATATATTCTTATTTAGAGTATTTACATACACATGGAGGTCCACATTCAATTCGCTGCCATTGAGATAGACCAACCACAAAACAAATGGGTAAACCAGCGTACATTAGCCAACTACATAGATATGCCAGTCACATTCACCCGCTGCCCGTGAGATAACTTGACACCAAATAGGAGGCTACCAGCGGATAATAAACTTTAGCCAACTACATAGATATGCCAGTCACATTCACCCGCTGCCCGTGAGATAACTTGACACCAAATAGGAGGCTACCAGCGGATAATAAACTTTAGCCAACTACATAGATATGCCAGTCACATTCACCCGCTGCCCGTGAGATAACTCGACACCAAATAGGAGGCTACCAGCGGATAATAAACTTTAGCCATCTACATAGATATGCCAGTCACATTCACCCGCTGACCGTGAGATAACTCAGCACCAAATAGTAGGCTACCAGCGGATAATAAACATTAGCCAACTACATAGATATGCCAGTCACATTCACCCGCTGACAGTGAGATAACTCGGCACCAAATAGGAGGCTACCAGCGGATAATAAACATTAGGTACATGATATTTTAAAAATACATTTCAAATAAGTAATTTCAATATTATCTCTACAGCACTATCAATAATTAGAGATCACATGAAACAAAATGCTTAATGGAACGTTATGAACCACATTTCATTGTGATTACGATAAAAGATGGATTGATATTGATAGATGTTTTAAGTACTTCATAATGTTTCTTATTTCAAAATTAAGTGAGGTTATCCTACTCCAGAAAATAATTTATAAGAAAATATAGCTTAACATCAGGAATCACTGAATTCCATTTTTGAACATTATTCCACTCTTTATATTGTTGTATTCTCAAATTATATTTTAAAGCAATTGGTTCAATGATTATCACGTAATTAACATAGTCAAAACTGTTCGTCCTTTATAAGCCAAGCGTAAACTAAATGTTACATAATAATTATCTAAAAGTATTTTGCAATATGTAACCTTTCAATGTAATTATCTTATCCAATTGCATTTCGTTTTGATGTAAAAGAGCGTCTAAGGGCCTTACCGATTTCAGATACTTCTTACTGCCGGAAAGCTTCTCGATATACTTACAGCAGATTGAGGTTCCGTATTTTCAAGGCTCGTAAAGTAATAAGCAGCTCCGCAGCTCCAACGTCACAGGTGGCAGCGCGATGTCATCATTATGGTGTGAGTGGAGTCAGCGACCCACCGACCAACGGCTTCCAAAAGATCGTCAAAGCTCCAACATCAATCATGAAAATAGAAAAATAAAATGCATTAGCAAGTGGTTTTAAAGGCCAGAGAACAATCCCACTTCTGATAATAGATTATTCAGTATAGTATAGTATATACTATAAGTATATGTACCTACAAATTATCCAAATAACAAGCTTTAAATATCAGAATGGTTACTATTTAGTTATTTACTGTGTATGAAAGTTATTATTGAATATGGTTTGTAGGAAAAGGGTTTTATGAAATAAAGCACAGACGGACAAGGCTAAACATTTATTTAAATTTAGGCTTGTCAGCAATTAATCAGAAAACTAGTCGTCCGTTCGCAAAACTAGGTCATCATGGAGAAGAAGGACAAGAAACTCCATGGAAACAGTAACAAAGTATTCTATCAATACATTTCTTATGTTATCATAAATTATCGTTATCTTTAAAAACAATTAATTCTATCTCTTGGACAACGGTCCAAGATAATTCAAAATAATAACAATAGCTAGGAACATTGGCCATAATATATGACTTATACAACAACATTTTCATAATAAGCAATAATTAAGGTATAATATCAAATTAATTAACTTACGTGACATCTGGTCGATCTATTCCACATAACAACGGCACTAGAACTAACCAACTGAACATTTACCAAGGAACTATATCGATAACGTCGTTACAATCCATTTTATACACTACCAACGTCTTTTACGTAAAACATCTACCGCCATTTTGAACCAATCACAGATCATCATACATTTTGGTTTAATATCTTCTAACACAGGTAATAATAAACAAATCTTATATAGTGAAACCATTTTAAAACATTATAAGGTAATTAATCAATTTAATAAGAGTCGATTCTTAATTCTTAGATATCATCAAAAAGTATATCAACATCAACTGACAGTATTGTACCAATCATTTGAAACAACCTATTATATTAAAATAGCAATATAAAATCTAAGATATACTACAAAGGTAATCAAATATTAATTATTCATTTATAGTAATAACATTCAAGTGTTTTTTACTAGTTAAAACTGTTGTTTTTTGTAAACACAATATCTAGTCAACTTAGGTACTTCTAAGTTGGTCCCAAGCTTCGTAAATGTGACAGATTCCATTATTCAACTAAACTATATTCCAAAATTATAATTATATTCAAATGAAATATCTAATACGTGCAAATTACTTAATTACCTCATTGCCAGTGTTTACTTCGTATTAACAATTAGATGAACAAGTACAATGGAGTTTTAGGTACCTAACTGCCTAGATAATACAATGAATGAGTTATTATGCGCGGTGGGCATATATGTAAATGACTCAACCTGGCACAGACATCGCATACTTAGATGAAATTCCGTTCCGTCCCTTACCTACCGCCTGCAACCTACTGCCAATACACTTTTAGTACCTATAGGTATACTTACCTATCCAATGAATAGTTTTACAACGTAATTTTATGACTATTTGAGGCAGATCTACCTAGACATGGTCAAGTCTTCACTCGTCCAGAAACCCTGTAAAATTATGACAAACTGATAACATTTTAAGTTCCTTTTTATATATATATTTTTTTCTTACTGTACTTACTTGAATTGTAAGAAGCTTTGGTTAATACTGAGTAGGTATTGCAGAACCATTTCTAGGCTTTATTATTGAATAATTTCGAAGTAGACAAGTAGATGGATTTATATCTATTTAAATCCTATCCATAAAATTACTGTTCCTAATCACACAGGACAAGGCGGCACGTGCAGAGCGTCGAGCTGCCGAGGTGTGTCCGTACGAGATCGTACCGAACGCGCAAATGGCAACCACCATGAGAGAGGAGAAGGAGGAAAAGCAGCTACTGCCTGGCTACCTCGGCACTTATGGCGTCGACTGCAAGGAGGTAACCTCTCTATTTGCTTCGTTATATTTCCTAGCTGCGTTTAAACTCTTTCGATTGGAACGAAAAAGCAATCCACACATATAAGAACTAACACAACGGTTGCGACACCTCTGGTGGTAATTCCGAGCACGCGTGGCGTAAATGTAACGTAAGTTCGAACGATATTATTAATAGGTATTTCTTTAGTTAATTGAATTCCTTTTATTATCATTACATAAAATATGATAGTTTACGCGGAAAATTAAAATTATGCGTTGAATAATATTTATTTGGGCCCTGTTTTATGATTATTTTATCATGATACTATTTTATTGCGCATTAATAACAAAAAAAAAAATTAGGTAGGTAATTTATCAAAGTATTTAGAACCTTACGAACGATTCCAGCTAATTTCCTATCGAAATTCAGCAGTATTCCGCCTCCGCCAAAAATTTTATTTCAGGACTACTTAAAGGTACTTACCTGTACATATACTTAGTTACCGCTCTCAATAAAATTTTATGCTGTCGTAGATACCTACGTTAGGTTAGGTATTCCTGGTACTACCTATAATAGATATCTAGGAATCTTGTATGAAGTCACGTAGGAATTGCATTTACCTATAGGTAACGCTGCATGCTGCGTGTCATCATGCCTACAATTATTACATCCTACAAATCATTAATTGCCTACCTACCTAGGACAAATATCTAATTATCTATGTGTCATTTAATATAGGTAGGTATTATAGATCAATACCTAACCAGACTAGATATAGTTTCCCAAGGAATAATATTACCCGTTATTTGGTAACCAGCTTTCATTTGCCATAATCATGTAAGTAATGGAACATTGCGCAGCATCAACTCCACTGCGCAATGATCAGGAAAACCATCAAATAATAAGATAATTACTGCGATAGGGTTCACAATGAGGTCATAGCGGTTCATATGTACCTAAGCTATTTTATTTTATTGGACCTTAGGTTACCTTATTAATGTTCCAAGGCCGGCTTATAAAGGTGGGTTTAGACCAAACGAACATAAAACCAGAACAAGAGTTAGAGCATTCTATTGTTGATATTCTTGACATTTTAATAGGAATAGAACAACGAAGGATGTTCCGCCCTGCTTACACACAAAAAGAAGTTGGTAGAGGGGGGTCAGAAAGTGCATTCGCTCGTTTGGTCTAATCTTCATTACCAATATGTTCTTTCATAGCTAAAAAAAATAGGCAACAGCGTCTATGATTGGATTCAGAATGAAGGTTAATTTTAATGCTGATTTGTTAATGCTATTTAGTTATCCTTGAAAAACTTGTCTGATCCGTTAGGATTCCGTTATCTACCAAAGCGATTCTTTCTCAGTGATTATTTTATTTTACTGAACATTGTGACAAAGATAAATATTTCCACACTGTCGCGTGACCGTGAAAATAACCAGCGTTGGTACTGATACCCATGTGAAAAACTACAAAGTCTAACTGTGGAGTAAAAGTATGCGAAGGCTCGAGAAATCACTTCATTGTTCGGCCTCACAGTTTTTCCCACGTACCTACTCATATGTTGTAATTTTGAATTAGCTTCATGGATACATAGACATCTATTTATTTCTGTCTGTAAACACACATATGTAGTTCGCGTCAAACTTTATGATGGCTCTGAAGTTTAATTAGCTACTCGCTGCGCAGTACCTCACCCGGTCACCCCTCACCCCCGCTGACACATGAATTTGTTACTGCGCAGCGACTCGCCTCATGTTCCGAGCCGACAGAGTTTGAATCGGGCTGTACTTACTTAAGTATGGCAATCTTATGTAGAGGTTCTAATGTTCGACATTAACAAGCTTGGCGGCCGTAGTCGAGTCCTTCGGATTATCTCGACATTTAGCACGAAAGAGCTGAATGTGGCAACCAGCATATCTTCTACTTTAACTTACACATCAGTGCAAATATAAACGTTCCAATATTATTGGTACCAGGTCCCAGACTACATGAAGCTCGCACCAGACGCTTACGAGCGCGTCAAGAACCTACGTCGCGATGTTCCTGCCATCTCGCCAGCGGCAACGCGCATAGCAGACTACCCTCGTCTGCCGGACCCGACAGTCGACACGTGCACGCAACCGCCTCCCGAAGCAGCCGGTCCTTGCGCCACTCCTAAAGAGGAAGACGTAGCCTTCGCCTGCCCACACGTTGAACCCAAGATACCATGCTGCGACCCTGACGAAAGAGATCGGAAGCAAGCTGCTAATGCCAAACTTTTTTAGACGTTTGCGTTCTTTTCTGCAAGATATCCTTTTTGGAAATTCTATTTAATACCTACATTCATTGTAGTAGGTATAACTTTTAGGGACCAATGAGTGTGTAGTCGCATGAAGGTATATGTGGCTTGTCAGCCTTAATTCGCCGCTCATAAATACGTATAGTTATTATAAAACTTACATTTGTATGCACATTTCCTTTTTGGTATGTAAACTTTTGTGTTGACACTTGCAAACTCTATCATGAACAATGTTTTTATAACCCCGTGCGTATTTGCAAAATTCGAATACTCAAATATTGTAAGATTTTAAATAAAAAACAAAAATAACGCGTGTCTTTGAATTAACCTATTGCATTTCCGCTTGAAAAAGTATTATTAATTATTCACCTAACATACTACAGGTACCTTACTGACAGGAAGAAATGAAATATAAGTAAGTCTAAAATAGAAAATTTAATAAAATATCACTTAATATTAACATTTATACAATAATTCACAAACATTATTTAGCTTTTTAGAATAAATTTACAAACATAGTGTAAGCTCACCAAACACGTGCAATAATTTAACTAACGAAAGGAATGTAAGTAATATATTTTAATAGCAAACCAAGATACCATATTTATTTCCAATAATTGTTTATATATAAAATTCACCTAATTATCATATTTATTTAATACATTTCAATAAATACAGAATTTGTAGCGTAATATAGACCGTAGATATCACTTTTATTATTCACGAACACAGTTATTTTTAAAAAAACCAGTTCTTTTAGCTAAATTAATAAAAATCCATTTTATTTTATAAATTAACCCGGAAGAAGTCGCGGGTATTACACCTCCGACGTACCTTTGTCAGAACAAAGATATGTCGGAGGTGTAAGGCGTAGGCTCAGGGTTCAAGTAATTTCTCTCAAAATCGGTAGGTACAGCAATTGAGCCGTGAACACGTAACGAACAGACAGGATTTATTTTAGGTTAGTTGATTCTAATTGGAGGTTACGAAAGGTATCATCAGCAATTTGCATAGAACAGAGGTTTGGAAAGATAAAAGAGATACATACAGCACTGGGTGATCTGGGTCACTAGGAGGATAGCTCAACGAGAATGATAAACAAAACAGTTGAAAGGCCAAAGGGTGACCACAATGATCCGTAACCGTTTGTGATTCGTTCCACAAAGGATGTGGGGATTACGTCCATCGGTTGGACATCCTGCCTACCTACCACCTACGTACCTAAAAGTAATAAAAGAAAGAAATTTAAATGCAGGGTTTTACCTATTAATAATATTGATGTCATAAAATACAATTGAATGTTCGTCGCACAAAAACTAGTCGGTATTTCGCAGTCCAATACTCTTACTAAATAATAAACAAGCAAGAATTTGGAACATATTTTTTTTCGTAACATTTTGCAAACCTTTACATAACAAGAAATCATTGCAAGAAAACATTGACTGATTTAATTAATCAATCAACACTAGGGCCTTGGGGTCCGAGTGCTCATCGAATTTCTCGGGACATCACCAAGCGGTTGGTTGACTCTTCACGTGACCAGAAGGCTGGCCTATTTTTAGCCCAAAGAATCAGCATTGCCATCCAACGTGGTAATGCTGCCAGCCTTTTGGGCACTTATCTCATTGACAGTGATGCGGACGAATTTTTTGATGCCTAATGAGCTCCAGCCTTTTTCTATATTTTTTTGTATTATATCATCATCATCTGCCTAGCCTTTTCCCAATCATGTTGGGGTCGGCTTCCAGTCTAATCGGATGCAGCTGAATACCAGTATAATATTTTTTGTATTATATAATTGTATATATATTTTAGTGTTTGCTTGTAAAAATAGTAATTAATCAGTGTATGTTAAATAAAGTATGTGTTCAATAAGTATTTATTAATCAAACGTCTGTTCTAACTTCTAAGCACTGTTTGGCAAAGTTAGATGCGAAACTATTAAAACAATACAAAAGTTCGCATAAAAATAAAATGTTCTAACGAAACCAATAAATAAACTTGATGGAACTCTTCGGTCGATCGAACTCTGCAGCAATTTTACATGGTATGCAAGTGTAGCGCAATCCTTACTTAGATAACATCTATTTTTATTGCTCGCAGAGATTGCTACAGTTTCCTTAGATCTAAATCCACCAATATACGTAGGTACTTACGTATATACTTGTTGCCTATTGGGTCAGAGATGGCGAGAGCAAAAATGACCTTGAATAACAGCTGTTAAACATCATAAATAATTGTGAAATAATTACACAGGTGATGTTTGTAACGATTGCGCTATACTTGATACAACCTCCTATCCCCTAAGGAAGGTAGAGAGATCCTTCGGGACAGGTAAACAGACAACGGGGGTCTTGGAAAACAATGAACTCAATAAAGACAAACATGCTTTTTGTGACCATACGACACTCCAATTACTCTTTATCCAAAAATAAAAGGGCATTCAAAGTAAGATATTTTTCTATTTTAAAGGATATTTGAGTTATCGCACCAAAAATATGTAGTCAACGGCTATTATTGTCAATGAGGATAGAGGAATGCACCCCTTATCGAGAACTGTACCTACCAACTACGTCAAATACACAATGACGAGCACAATAACAGTCAGGGTCACGAACATGCCTCCGAAAAAGACGTACTTATCCTGAGACACCCTTCGTTCTATCAGCGATATGGTTGCGTTTGATAAACCTAGAGTATTGGCCAAGTCTATTAGTCGTCTATGGGCACCTTTTAATGTTTCACGGTTGTACTTCAGCGTCTCCAGGATATTTGAACCTGGAACAAATTAGTAGCTTATAGTTTCAAGATGGCGGTAAACCTGCAGATCGAACTTGCGGGGTGTTGCGTAATACACTAACAGTAGCAATGGCTTTCATTTGTACAGTTCAAAAATAATGTCCGTAAGGATTGAGGAGCCACATCAGATTAATTGACAAGTAACACTGGACTGAGGTATATTCCTTGCACAGTTTCGTTTTAATCATGATCTGGCAGTTTGAGTAATTTACGCGGCCTACCCAAATGTCTTTTCTTTGGTATTGTTTGTCGATCGTTGAGCTCCTCAAATTGAGTTGAGCTGCACGATTTTTGACAAATGCGTGCACTGATTGGACAGGTCCACTCAATCTATGTGGTTCTTTCCTCAAACGACCATTTCAGTTATTTATTTTATTATTTATGTACACACAGTAAAAGTAGGTATATTGATAAGACATAAACATAATAGGAGTACCATACCTTCTTACAGAAAATAAATCATTTATCATTATCAGGGCCGAGCAAAGGTATAAAAGGAAGATTGTTGTTTTATTACGAATAAAGGACAAACCTCTTCACATATAACTTGACGACACATGACACACTAGCAATCAAGATAATTATTCTAAAACTGGTTTAGGTACTGATCAGAAACTGGATTAGGCGGATATACACCGTTAAAGTTGGATCGTTTTAATCCTTAAAAGGGGTAATTGTACTCATCATTATGAACAACTTTTACTACGGGACCAACACTTTTTTTTTTTTTAAATCGTCAAAAAGAAATCAGTTGATCCATACATTATGTCGAGTTATGCGAACATAAATCTATGGATCAACTGATTTTTTTTTCACGATTTCAGTATTGGTCCCGTAGTAAAAGTTGTTCATAATGATGAGTACAATGACCCCTTTTAAGGATTAAAACGATCAAAATTTAACGGTGTATACGTAGAGGCCTTTTAGCGGTGGACCCCAGCCGTTTGATATGCGGATAGATAATTAAATGTAGCCAGACTCCTTTATATTTTATCAACTCGTTATATTGAAAGGACAAGTCAGCACATAGACACGTGAATTAATAAGTACATATATACTTATCGAGCCAGTATAATTGGCTGTTAGTTAGTTACTCACCCAACTTATTTTACCTGTATAAAGTCAAGGTCTAGTCGCTGGAGAACAAAATGTAAATATATATAAAATTACATATTATTTTCTCATTAGACGGTTGTTAGGCAAGTGTATTTAACGACATCATAAAATTAAGTATTTTTTCCACATGATAATAATTTAAACAATAGCGTCGAGTGATTTATTTATATTTTTATTGATAATTATAAATAATTTCTCATAATCTTCTCAGAGACGGGCAGCGCGCTGCGGATGAAGTAATCTCGATCTAGGCTACCTATTCGAAAAGTTTGTGTATTTTAAGTTTACCTTGATACGGTGCGGTCATGTCAAGTAGCTTAGTCGGGTATTATTATTTATAAGACTATTAGTGATATAAGACATAACATTGTGCGTGAGTGTGGTGTGGACTGTGATACAAAAAAAAAACAAGATGTGGTAAGTGCCTTTTTCAGTTATTTTTACAGTGTAATCCTCACTTATATTTTATTTTATAAATACTTATCTCATTCTCTCTGTACACGCGTTTGATAACGATCCAAAACACAATAAATACAACTTAAAATCCATGTACTGTAAGCACAAAGAGTCCAATGTCGCTTCTGTGACACAGTACCTACCAACACACTACAACTTGTTTTTATTTTTTGTGTGTATTTACAAAAACAAAATACACGTGCGGTGATGTCAGCGCCACGTAGCGTTGGTGTTGAGCACCATCGTAACTCGGATCAGAGTCAATCGTACTTAGATATACATAGTTAGTACGTAGGTACAGCGACCACGGCAAATTAATTATCTGGTTTCATTGCCGTCCATCGTAACTATGTCGTTGACGGCTAGATTGCTTTGTAGTGTGCACTTAAATGAGTCCAACCAATAAGGTGATCTAGGTAATGGACCCATAAATACATAAACTTGAGGTAAACTGTGCCGCTTTTATGCGACATTGGACTATTAGCTGTCTTGTGAACAAGTAGTCCTAAACAACGTCTGGGTTTAGGTTTAACGTCTAAGTCTAGCGACTAGTGGACTGTTTCTTTCCTGTTATCTCAACTATAAAACAAAATAAGGGACACAAGTTCTTGAATAGTAAGTATTTGTGTAGGCTGCCCGCTATTTTCCTCTTTTGACAATCACCTCAATAATATGTTATGAATGCTTACGTGATATATAATATCAGACCCGACCGTAGCCCGATTACTTAAATTGCTTAGCATTAATTCCATGGAGATGCTGTAGGTGCCTTAAAGTCGGCGGCAGAGTTCTAACTGTATATCATCAAAACAAGATTTTCAAGCTTTTTGTGCTAGTACAATAAAGTTATAAGCGCCTACCAAATAAAAGATAGCAATAATGTGTATTAAATCAACTGAGGGAGGACATCGCCGTCGAGGTAGACCACGGAGAAAGTGGTGTTACGATCTGATAAGGTTTGCAGGGTCAACGTGACCAGAGATCGCACAAGACAGGGAGGTTTGGAAAGAAAAAAGGGACGCGTTTGCCCAGCAGTGGGAAACAATATAGGCTAACAAAAAAAAAACAACATTAACATTTTGGGTACAAAATGAGGGTTCTAATATGATTCGTTTCATTTTTGAATGAATGAATTTAATGAATGAATAATTTAAATGAATGAAAAATTCAAGATCTTCAAGCCCTTAATATTTTCATTATGGCTTCTGTAATACCATCATCTTAGCCTAGAATCACCCAATGTTGGGAATAGGCTTACTCACAATTCTACCAGACTCCTGATGATTTACTATATCTTTTGTAATCCTAGGGTGAGCATTTGCCAAGTAGTAACATAGGAAAAATATTACCAAAACTTCTGTCTAGGAATATGTATTAACTAACCAGTAGCCTAGTTACTTATATGTGAAAACAGGCCTGGCCAGGCTTTAGCCCAGCAGTATGAAAATTACTGATGTCTTTTAATGTCGCACAATTGACTTCCAAACTAGTAGATTTGCAGTTACATGTATAAGTTTCGATCCCGTGGGAATATCGGGATAAAAAGTATCCTATGTGTTAATCCTGATTATAAACTATCTGTGTGCCAAATTTCATCCAAATCTGTTCAGATTTTGCGTGAAAGAGTAACAAACATACATCCATCCATCCTCACAAACTTTCGCGTTTATAATATTAGTAGGAAGTAGGATCAACTCCCAGCTGTAAACTACACTGGTCTGCAAAATAAATATCACACTTTTAAAATTGGAATAACTTTTAAGTACACAAGATATACTTTCGAAATAAAAAGGACTAGAAAGTGTTTAATTTTGTATATAAAAACTTCATAGTCGACAACCTTCTTTTAAGAAATGGCTGAAGAGCTTTATATACAAAAATAATCCTTTTCGAATTACAATTTCACCATTTTTTTTTTTTTGTTTTCAAATTTTTTCTTGAACGTTAGACAACAGCACATAAATTTTATTTATGATGCCTCTTTCACCTGAAGAATGTGCCAGGATCATGACTTTTCTGGAACTAAGCATCAGTATGCGTCGTACTGCAAGAATGGCGGGTGTAACGTTACGAACGGTCCAGAAGGAGAAGCGAAGGTACGAAGAGACTGGAAACCATCTGAGGAGAAATTGTAATGGCAGACCCAGGTATGCTAGTGCCCGAAAAGACCGTTATATTGTATCCACTGTGTTGAGATTTTGAGAAATCGCCACCTTAATGCAGTTGAAGTCCGGCAATAGCTTCTTCAGACCCGAAGGGACTGCATTAGTGACAGTACAGTGAGAAGAAGACTTGCTGAAGCAAATCTGAAACCCCCAAGACCAGCGAGTGGCCCCAAACTAGAGAGAGAGCATCGAGTAGCGAGACTGCGATACGCCCGTGAACACATACAGTGGGATGAAGAAGAGTGGTCAAGAATTTTGCTCACAGATGAGTCTCGATTCTCACTTTACACTTCTGATAGAAGGGGAAGTGTCTACAGGTGGCCTGGTGAGCGATACCTTCAAGACTGCTTCTCAGAAAGAGTCCAGTACGGTGGAGGCAGTGTACATGTATGGGCTGGCATATCTTCAGAAGGTGGCACAGTTAGTGGCCATAGAAAATGGCACTGACTGGGGAAAGATATGCCCAAGAGACTCTCAACGAATATGCAGGGCCGTATTTAGCAAATATGGGTGATGGATCGATGCTGATGCATGATAATGCCCCACCACACACGGCTCAGGTCGTGCAAGAGTATAAGAGGCTGGTATCAGCGTGATGGCTTGGCCATCAAGAATTCCTGATCTCAACCCGATTGGGCACGCCTGGGGTGAGCTAGGGAGGGTAGTCAGAAGCCGCAGACCACCACCTACCACCCTCAGGGCACTAAAACAGACCCTGATTGAAAAATGGGAAAATATTCCCCAACATCGGCTCCGAAACCTCGTGCTCAGTAAGCCTAACCGGCTCGAAGCTGTAGTCAGAGCCTGAGGTGGCAATACCAGTTATTAAAAATTAAATAACATGTAAAACATACCTAGTACTTAGTTTTGCAGGCCAGTGTAGTTTGCGATTTCATTCATTTGTTTTTTGCTTGCACTAGTTACACATGCTAAAAGCTCAGCTGGCCTACTATACTTGTTTCAACATACAGGGTGGCAGGAGCAGGAACATCGACGCGCAACCTATTACCATGGATTCAGTACATGATTCTGAAACCCTTATTAAAATTAGCTGTTCAATACATTTTGACAGCGTAGGTATTATTGCATTTTACAAAAAAAAAATTACAATAAATTTCAATGCAGCAGCTTTTAGAATCGTGTAAGTACTGAATCCATGATAACAGTTTGCGCGTCGATGGCCCTACCACCCTGTATATCTATAATGGACTTGGGTAACTTACCAGTATGAAGCATTTCATCAACATTCCTGTGTGAATTCTGCAACGACATTTGTTCTTGCGCCAGGTAGTCCACATTGATAGCCGTGTGGTCATGACCAAATCTTCGACTCAACAGTTGCTCTCGATCCTTGGCCTCTTGTTCACGCTTTATTCTTTTGCTTTGAGCAGCTGAGAGAGATGCCTGAGGAGAATTGGACAACTTGAGATTGATAATAAGGGATAAGGGAATTAATAAGGGCTGGTGTCCCCAACTCTACGACAATGCGTATATTGTGCGTACGGGTGGAAAATCGATTATTCGACCCACTCCAGCTCCTTAAGGAATAGGTAGTAGGTAATACGGGCTGGTGTCCGCAACTCCACGCCAGTATCAACTTGACATTACAAACAATCTCACGAAGCACTTGAGATTCATCATCATTTCAGCCGAAATAAATAAATAAATATCCCTGGACATTTCACACAGCGCCATCTAGTCCCAAGCTAAGCAACCTAATGCTTGTGTTATGGTAACAAGATGACTGATAAACTACTTATATACATTTTTTTTTTGTAAATACATACATATTATAGATAGAAAAACACCCAGACTCAGAACAAACACATGTAGGACTTACAAATATTTGTTCTGTGCGGGAATCGAACCCGCGACACGCAGCGCAGCAGTCCGATCGCTCAGCCACTGCGCTAACCGTGTTGTTGTGTTGTGTGTGTGTTGAAAGACCACTGCAGGACATAGGCCTCCCCCAAGCACCACCACTTCAACCAACAACAATCTCCAAACAATTGGTTGGTTGGAGATTCGTTACTTTAACAATTATAACATCTGTCCCTAATTAATGTGCTCTGCTAGACCTGAGAAATAAAATTTATGGTTTTAATAGAAATAACACGCATAGCATAGTGATGATAGAAATTCCAGCTAAAGCACTAGGAAGTGGTGAAGGGCCAGAGCTTTGATGGACTGTCTTATGTAATTGGGCTGGATTGAGGTCAAGAGTGAGCCCATTGTCAATAAAAAAATAATAAAAAATTGGCATTCAAAAAGTGCTGATAGTCAGCCTAGTTTGTCTTTTGATTTTTATCATTATACTAAGTTATTAACACATGATGGAATAATAAATAGCCAAAATCCCTTAAATCACTTTTTAGAAAACAATAGAAAAGTGGCCTTTTCCTTGCCATGAAGAATAACTTTGAAACCCTACATGTAGCATAATCAGACTACAATGTTCCCACTGCTGGGGCACAGGCGTCCTCTCAGTGAGAGGGAGTAGGCCGTAATCTACCACATGGCCCAGTGCGGGTTAGTAGATGTCACATCACAATCCTAAATGTGATGCAGATGAATGAATGAATACTTGAAATAAAAACTTGAGAGCTGTCAAGGAACACCCGGATGGAACGAAGTTCAAAGAGAGAGAGACAGACAGAGAAACACGCGCACGCCGCACGGCTTACAACTATAGCATAAGTTATTTTTTTCCGTCTAGCCCCCTTTCGCAACGTGCGATAAGGAACTTCGTTCCAATAATGAATACTTGGTGCATGAATAAGGATAGTAGGAATTGTAACAATAAGAACTTTAAGAATAGACAGTAGATCTTGGTCTTGGTTGAAGAGTAACCTTTTATTGTTTTCTTGGAAATTACAGATAATCCATCTATATCTATCCATTATCATCATCATCATCATCTGCTAGCTTTTTCCCAACTATGTTGAACTATGTTGGGATTGGCTTCCAGTCTAACCAGATGCAGCTGAGCATCAGTATTTTACAGGAGAGACTGTCTATCTGACACCCACAACCAATCAGTTACTGGATAATACTAAACCCCTTGATAAAACTGGTTGTCAGACCTTCTGACGACCCGTAGCAACTGTCAAAAATCCACAAATAACAGCTGGGACCGCGTTAATGTGGTGTATCTATATTTATAAAATTGTGTATCTATATTTGGCAATTGATAGGTCTAGAAAGAGGATGCAATCTGAGATGACAGATGATGATGAAAGATGATGTATGGTAGACTAAGATACATGATGCCATGCCAAACTCAAATACAAAGGAATAAATGCAGGAAGATAACAGAGAAAGGTAAAATAACGATAATAAGTTGGACTCTGCCATACCTGAATATGTTTGTTGTCATACTTTAGTTGGTCAACCCTCATTTTAGCCATAGGTCGCTGGTTGACGGGTGTTTTGTAGACGTATATATCCAATCGCTCGCAGTTCCTGTAATTTAAAATATATAAAAATGTATAAATGACGAAAAAGATTACCAACAATGCCAACAATATGTTGGCATCAGGCAGCTCTTCAAATGATAGAAATATTAAGTAAAACCTTACAAATTAGGAAGATAATTCAATTAGCATAATCCGAAATATATTAGGAAATGAACTTACGCACTAATTGCATTAATTTTCGACTGAATAGCGTTTTCTATTCCCTCATAATTAGATGGATCTCTATCTAGCTTCTGAAACAACTCGGCAGTTTCTTGTATCAGCTGATTAGTCTGATGATACAGAGTTTCCATTTTGTACTTATTACAGTATATAAACTGTCTAAACGAAACACAAGGAAATTCTTACTAATTTATCAATTTATTACAAATCAAAGCAAATTATTACAATTCAGTAGGGATGAGAACTGTTTTGTTGTTGTATTGCTGTCACATTTTAGTAAGACTAAAACATCAACATTTTATCACAGATAATCATATTACAATTAATTTTGTTTTTGTGAGAGGACTGAAGTTACTTATATCTGGTATAAAACACCACCATTGGCGGCCATATTCCTTCCAAACAAAACCTTTAAACATTATTGAATTTTAATAAAAAAGTTAACCCATATCTAAAGGTTCAATTAGTCGTTTTTAGGGTTCCGTAGCCAAATGGCAACGGAACCCTTATGGATTCGTCATGTCTGTCTGTCTGTCTGTCCGTCCGTATGTCACAGCCGCTTTTTTCCGAAACTATAAGAGCTATACTGTTGAAACTTGGTAAGTAGATGTATTCTGTGAACCGCATTAAGATTTTCACACAAAAATAGAAAAAAAACAATAAATTTTGGGGGTCCCCATACTTAGAACTGAAACTCAAATTTTTTTTTTTCATCAAACCCATACGTGTGGGGTATCTATGGATAGGTCTTCAAAAATGATATTGAGGTTTCTAATATCATTTTTTTCTAAACTGAATAGTTTGCGCGAGAGACACTTCCAAAGTGGTAAAATGTGTGTCCCCCCCCCCTGTAACTTCTAAAATAAGAGAATGATAAAACTAAAAAAAATATATGATGTACATTACCATATAAACTTCCACCGAAAATTGGTTTGAACGAGATCTAGTGAGTAGTTTTTTTTAATACGTCATAAATCGTAACGTAACGGAACCCTTCATGGGCGAGTCCGACTCGCACTTGGCCGGTTTTTTTTTTTCATTTGAAATTTTTATAATTTTTTAGTTGATTTCTTGATCGGCTGCATTGAGAGTCGGCTGAGAGTACATCACTATTGCAGGAATTGTCAGTTTGACGTGGCCGGGTGCCATTCGTTCGGATACACGTTTTGTTGGTTGAATTTAAAGTGAAATTACGGTAGAGCTAAAATAACCATGACAAATAAAATATTGCACTCTTTCTCATTATAGCGTTTTTATTTCAAATTATAATTTAAGAAGAATATTGTACCTTTACTCTAGGCTTAGTAAACAAAATCTACGTTCCTAAACCTACTTAGTTTGTGACTCTGTGGTAATTCTGGTATCATCTGTGACTGTGAAACATCAAACAATGAATGAAACGTCCGTCACGTCAACATTATTTGTCATCCGTTGAACGCGTAAAATATCTAGGTACTTTCCCTGTTGTGTGAATGAAACTAGGGAAATATTTTGTGTAAATAAGGAAAAACTAGTGTTTAAAAGTGATTTTCAAAACGAATTAACTACTCTAACCATGGGTGACGCGTGGCAGGTCTGTCTAACCAGGGTGCCTCATGCCACTGTCATCGCTACGATTATGTGCTGCCTGGGCGTGGGTGTGTTCTGTGGGACTATGTACCGGGGCTCAACTCTTTCAATACTTATGTTCGATGAAGTATTTCACTTCCGTTTCATATGGATCGAAGCGCTGCAGATAATATTTATCGTAGGCGCCGCCTGTATGGCAGCTCTTGGATTCATGGTATTGTGTTTGGGTTTTTTGACAACAGGTGCCACTAGGCAGAGAGTGTACCGTGCATGGAGAGCGCGCGTCGGCGGACGGATATCCTGCGCCGTATTCATGATCATCACTTACATATTGACTTTTGTATGGATCATGTTGCTAGGCATCCTAATTATTACGACTTTTCTATTCACGATATTCTGGAAACTTTGCTCGAAACCGAAAAACATTGATCATTCAACATGCATTGACTTTACCCAATTTGACTTCATGTTCCCATCAAGTGTCAAGGAGGTGGATATGAAAATCTGTGAGACACACAAGATTAAGCTATTTTGCAAAGACTATGTTGAGAAGGCAGAGTTTATGTTCATCCTGGCAATGGTATCATGTATACTCGTGATATTGAGTTTGGTACACTACTTGATGTGCCTGTCAGCAAACTACGCACACATCAGGGATCACGAGAAGTTCCAGGAGTTGCAGGAGCTGCAGTACTTGACCAACCCTAACATGCATGCCTCTAAAGGTCGTTTCTAGTATATGGCCCGCGCACCACTCCTGCGCTCCCTAGAAGCTACAACTAAAATGTGACAAAGTTAAAGGATTGACTGTACATTTGACAAAGTTTGGTGTTCACTGAAAAATTTAATATAAAGAAAAGACTGATGTTCAGTGAATAGTAACTACAAAGAGGTAGCTTCATAGTTGTAACTAATCATGTACCTATTGTATTTCACATATCTTATTTCCATTGTTTTGATGATTCTGTCCACATATTTGAACATTCCTTTATTTGTTAGGTGTTATCAGATGATTTGTTAAAGAAAAGCAAATATTTAAATGTTTAGGTGCTTATCTACATACTACTTTGACTGTTTAATTGACTTGTATTAGTAACCTAGTGATTGTATTAATATAAGATGCCACCATTTATGTTATTGGTGACAATCCGTATTATTGATGTGTCCCTAAAGTATTATGTGTATGCAATTTTATATATTATCATAGACAAAAATCTAAATTTGATGAAACTCTTATATCACAATTGAACGGGTTTATTGTTCAAAAATTAGTACAAGGAATTATTATTTAAACAATTTACTGAAGGAATTAATTAAGTGTTTATATATTACTGAACCATAAGTTGTTCATTTAATTTAATAAAAAACTAGATGTAAGTAACTAAAATAAGTAGACTGAATATTTACCTACCAATAATAAGATTTTGTTAATTATAGTACATACAAGGTCCTACTCTCAATAAGACTTTTCCATTGTGGTGATGAAAGGAATAAAATTAAACTGTGTTCTAAGAAACTAGACTGTTCTAGGATCTTACTGCAACCACAACATAACTTTCAATACTCTTGTTAGGGCGCGTTCACATATACATACGTTTTTACAGGATCCTTTTCAACGGATCCGTCGCTACTGGAGATAGTTTTCACACAGCATTTATAGGATCCTTTTTAACGGATCCGTCGCTACTGGAGATAGTATTCACACAGGACTGATTTTAAGAGATCGGATCAGTATACTGGATCCGAAATACTGTATTATGTGTGAACTGGCTCATACAACTACATACGCTAGTAACACATACGTTTAAACGGACCTGTAAAACGGATTGCTGCTTATTTTGTCGGATCGTACTGGATCCGGAATACTGTATTATGTGTGAACTCGCTCATACAACTACATATGCTAATAACATACACGTTTTAACGTGACCGCACGCGCCCTAAGTCATCTTTTATTCAATGTAGATTTCTAGTAGGACCTCAATGTACCGACTGTGATTGGGGCAACTAAACCACCTTTGTAAAATATAAACAGTTTCAGATTTTTTTTTATCTGCACAAAAATTACACTTTTTCCTGGGCTTTTTTTTGGAGTCCTATCAGGTCATCTTTTAAAATGAAAATGACCTATTAGAAGTAATATTTATGTTCAATAATACCTGTAAAATTGTAAACAGCCTACATAAGTATTTAGGAAACAAATGTAAGTAGTTTTTATTGAATTTGCTTGTATGTGCCTATGAAGAAATTTTCTGCACTAAACTACATTTCATTTTTTACCTTTGGATTGTAAAAATGCATTTATTTTGTTAAAGCTAGGAAATAATATTGAATTTTCCTTTTGAAGATTTTGTACACTTATTAATAGTACCGATGTACCATACCTAATTATAAATTGCACGTAATTATTTAAGTGAAAATGTATGAAAACGGATAGGTTTTTTTAAAAATAAATGTTCGTTTTTATAAACTCTTTTTTTATATAATTTTATAAAGTTCCAGACTACAAGCCAGGGTATTATATGCATGTGTATGCCTACAGCCTCCAGGCTTAAACACACGAAAAACGATCGGTAGTTCTAGATATGAGGAAAATATACATAGTAGCAACCACTGGGAAAGTGGGAACTACTCTGACCAAGGATAAAGGATAGATCATCAAGTAATACGTAGTACCACTGCATAAAATTATGAGGTACAATCGCCTTGAAACGCGCCTTGCTAATCTCCATTGTCAATTAGATACGCACTTTCGCGTCGACTTTCAAGTCGCACAACAGACAGTAATTTTCTACTTGACAAATTCAGCATGACAGGATTCAAGAGGCCAAAAGGAATTTGAAAGAGTTTTGAAGAAAGCGCTTGATTAAATCGCTAAGAAAAATAATAATAAGGAGTCCCTACAAAAAGCATGAAATTAAAAATTAAATTAAATTAAAAACCCCCGACAACGTGAAACCCTATAAAAAGAAAAAGATTAACCTTGAAATTTCACGGTTTCACGTTGTCGGGGGTTTTTAAAAATTTTAATTTAATTTTTTATTTCATGCTTTTTGTAGGGACTCCTTATTATTTAATTTCTTTTATTTTCATGCGTTTTAAGATTCAGGTACTTAGTTGGTATTTTATCAGGTTTTCTGTAATTCGCCATTTTGTGACGGTGACCATCTTGGATTTGAAATTTGTCATAGTGTGTAGTATTCTACCAGTCCTTTCATTTGATACCCATAATGAGGGAGTTGTGAAAAAAATCCACCATTTTGTGGATTTTCATCAAACATACCTAAGAACACTCCCGACAAATTCACCTTTCAAACAAAAAAAAAACAAAATTAAAATCGGTTCATCCGTTCGGGAGCTACGATGCCACAGACAGACATACATACACACAGACACGTCAAACGTATAACACCCCGTCGTTTTTGCGTCGGGGGTTAATTAGCTAGACTGGACAACAAGTCCGTATACTTAATTGAAGTGCATATCTATACTAATAATAAAGCTGAAAAGCTTGTTTGAATGCGCTAATCTCTTGAACTATCAGTTGGATTTCAAAAATTCGAACCTTTGCATTTGATAGCCCAAATCATGAAGAAGGCTATAGGCTATTTAAAATTACACTAGGACCCTTAGGAGCCGAGCAAAAAGAAAAAAAGTCAGAAAGACCGCTAAGCGAAAACGAAGCATAATGGGGCATGTTACATTTGTCAATATTATCACGATCCTAATATCGCGATATCGCAATTATTGAGCACGATACCGTGATACGGCCTATTATACCATCAATATTACCACGGTAGGTATCGTGATATTATTGACAATGTAACATGCCCCGGTCAGATGCGATGCAACGCGGTAGGGCGCGGGAACAAGGAGTTTGACGCGGACGAAGTCGCGGGCAGAAGCTAGTCATATGGCTAAATACAACAACAGATGCTTGTTGGTGGCTGTTAGGGTTTAAGTCCCGGGACGTCTCGTGTCTTGAACTCCCGGGACGTCTCGGCCCTTAGACGTTTTAAAGTCAAATATGGAACAGGCAATTAAAAAAATCGAAATAAATGTACCTACCTACACGAAATTCTTGTAATAATAACAATAGCAATATTAAAAAACCGGCCAAGTGCGTGCTGGACGCACAATGAAGGGTTCCGTAGTTGGAATGAATTTATCCCGAGAACAAAACTTAACATTGTAGTTGAAAATCATGTTCTACCATACCATTGCAACTGGGAATGTAAGTTGGCCGACTATTACTCGTAAACTTGAAAAGCCTACTTAGCTGTGATAGTTTTCCTTTTAACTTGGTTCGGATATAAACTACTACCGTGAATTTTTTCACCTATCCAAAACTAACCTTTTAGCTGGCAGGGAGGGGGGGCACTTGACTAACAAAAATTAGCACTTTAAAAGCTTAATATTTCAGAAACGGATCCCTTAATCGAAAAATTGTTTTCACAAACCCGCAATATTTTTGAAAGACCCATCCAACAACACCCCACACTATAGGGTAGACGAGAAAAAAAATCCCCACTTTACGTGTAGGTACAGGAGGTAGGTATGTACCTACTTACCTACCTACCCTAAAAAAATATTTTTTCATGATTTTATTTTACTACTTTGTCGGCGTGATTAATACGGACATGGCGAAACCATTCCCTGTTGACTACGGAACCCTAAAAAGGAGTTGCAGTAAAAAAATCACTACTTAACAAATTGCTTTTTTTATTGAAACAACTGGCCCAAAATAAACTCGATACTAATTTTATTCAGAGGAGGCTGAAAGTCCCGAGATTGAGAGTGTCCAGACTTCCCAAACCTTAGGAGCTGTCGTACTGCTGTACGTACAGTGTATACCTACACATTATTAGGTATAGCTTATGGAAATATGTATGTACCTGCAGCCTAGTGTGAAATATTGTAGCAAAAAGGCTAATGTCATTATAATTGTTGTAAAATAAGAGTAGGAAGTGTGTTGTGGACCTTTGACGGTAGGTGCAGGGGTGAGGGCTCTAATGAGATCTAATTGAAATTGTTCAATTAGATCTCATTAGAGCTCAACGTGACGCGATAGCGCGACAAGTAGGAACGTGGATTATAAATGGGCTGGTTTTTCAAAAGCCATCAAAGACGTCAATCCAGGATTTAAAGGCCAGACCGGATCCTGACTAGATATTTTGTAAACTTACTTTTTTATGTTTAAAAGTAGGTAGCCAGAAATCTGGTCGTACTATGAAATCGATAAATTTATCGATAATATCGGATAGGTTTATATTCGACTCCAAATCCCGTCATTACAGTGAAATGCTTACGGAAGAGGACCACACCTAGGCGCGGTCCAAGGGGTGGGGTCATAACCACCCCAAAATCATTCAAGCTGTCGAGAGTCTGCATGATTTACTTGCCTAACTAACTTATGTTACTGACTGTTTGTGACTGAGATCAGACTGTGAACGTTCTTAAAATTAGGAGAACTGCTCCCTGATCTCTTTATAAAATCATCAGAGAATCTCTCAGGGCACAAGTTGCCGTGGCCTACTTGGAAGACATTTTTTTTTTTTTTTTTGAGGATGGGAAATCATCAAATGACTCTTCCCGCTCTGGGTGGAGCAGAAGGGAGTGTCAGACTCTTACTGACTAAAACCCACCCGTGTTCCTTCCTTAGCCCTTTATGTTCCAGGGCAGCGGTAAACCCTTTCGGATGTTCCCGCTACCCCTACTTGGAAGACCTTAAATAGACTTCGTACCCAAGTAGGCCGCAGCAAGGACGGAAGGCTCAGACCTCCGGTATGTATGTGGTGTCTCTCCACAGACAATGGCTCTCCTTCCATCTTGCACCGCCTGCCCTGTCACCTGCACACGCGAAGACCTTTATGGCCGCGTTAAATTTTGGACCAAACAAATGAAAAAATCTATGTTTATTTTTGCCATCGACACGCTAAGAAGAAGAATAGGTAGTAGGTACCTAGGTACTCTTCACTTCACATCAGTTTGCATAATAATTAAGAATAATTAAAAAACTGAAGTTTTAATTATCCTCTGCTGCTGACTGTTCCTGTCTCCCTACGAGCTTGAACGACGACCTAGATAAAAGACAAAATTAATCATCTAAGATTTACAGGACGCTACTGCCACCTCTCTTTTACTTCCTACAATATCGTAATGGGTTTTGGTCAACCTTCCGCCAGCAAAAACAATCATTGACCGCTTAAGGCATTGACCATAACCTTGATATTGGTAACACCATCGTTAGTTGTTACGTAATTATTTGTTTTGTTGATTCAACTAAAACAACTCCGCTAGCTGTTGTAGGTACTTATGTAGATAATTAATAGGTAGGTAGGGAAGGATTAGGGAGTTGTTTTTCTATACGATTAAACGTTGCAACGTTGTACTAGGTAGGTACCTGTAATAGTTAAATAGACTTAAATAGTAGGTATAGGTTCACTAATACTTGAAGATAATTTTGTACTTTTCTCAAACGTACCTACCTACATTTAATTAATTGTGTAATTTCACCCTTTGTTAAATTTCTACATTTAACTACCTATATCAATATAAATAGTGTAGATACATAATATAGGCACTGATTTAAAGAGGCAGTTGTAAATAGCGGTTTTGGTAAGTTAATGGCACGTTTTATAGTTCAGCAGTTAAAACTAAGCAGTAAAGTAAACAAAAATGAGTAATAAAAAATAATTAAATGGATCAGTGAATATACCTATAATTGAGCAGGAAAAATAATTAAATGGGCGGTAAAAATGATTGAACGAGCGGTTACGTGTGGGCATATATTTATAATGTTTGGTTTTGTATTCAAAAATATGTTTCTGGCACTCGCCGGCCGTTGCCGCGGCACCGCTCGCTTCGCTCGCTCGGCTCGTGCGTTGTGTGGTCACAGTTCTAACCTAACCTAACCTAGCTGTTTCGATGTACAGACGCCAGCAGGTCAAACTACCCGAAACTGTCAAATTTTCCCAATCAGCCTTTTACCTTAACGTGTTATTGATAAAGTTGAAAATCTATTAAAGAAATTTGACAGATTGTAGTAGCTTGATGTGCTGGCGTCTGTACCGAACTGAACTATTTATCGAACCGCTCAACCTATTGGACTGCTCAATTATTTTTAGAATTGACATTGTATGATAAAATAACCGACTAATTGATTTTTTATTACCTACTGTCCATGTTTTACTGTCGCAATAATTAATCAACCGCCATTAAATTAAATAACTGTTCAATATGTTTATTAACTGATCCTACTAGCATGTCGAATATTTAAATAACAGCTCAAAAAATTAGTTCCCCATAATATAGGTAGAGAATTCTATTCTATATCGAAAAGTTCTTAGTTCTCACGATACCAGAAGGCCAATTCCCGACCCGTAATTAAAAACTTTCAAAATCTAGTCGCAATCTCATCTCGGCGACTGTCAATGTTAAAAATGTAGGGAAATTAGAAGTATTTTTGACAGATTGATACTAAGATCAGACTGAACGTTCTTAAAATTACCAGAATTGCCCCTTTTGTGGACTACCTACTTTCTACCTAGGTAGTTACTTGCTACAAGTCAAACACAGCGAAACCCGGGGTTTCGTAATGCCCTTAATAAGCAATGAATGTGTCACCCCATTGCCTACCTACTTATAATTAACAAAGTAGTGCACTTCCGGCTTTCCAATGAATGTGGGATGGAGATGAACGATTACTTAGATACGTCGCACAGCGTAAAAAACATGATTAATTGTAACAGTTCAACAAAAGATAAAAAATCCTGTGTCACAAGCACATTGTATTGGATTTCCTACATTTGCGTAAATCTGCGATTATGTGGGACCTTCGTTTAATCTATGCACAGGTTTAAAACTGTATTAGTAACAAATCACTGTTATTATCATTAATGATGATTAGTGTATTAATTGCATCCCTGCCACAACAATGATTTATATTGACAGATTGAATATAACAGCTTAATAGTAATAAGCAGGTAAGTAAAGGGATAGTTTTCCTATGTCGGTCGTGACGGTTTAAGTGTTTCCAACTGTCGAGTTAGGCAAGTATAAATTTGAGTTTTTTAATTCTTTGTCTGACGGTGAAAATGATTATACTAGCTTTTGATCTGAAATCGACCTCACGCAGCACCTCCTTGAAGTGTAGAGCTATACCTATGTGAAGAGTCCTTTGTAATGCAGTAGGTATCAGCGAAGTAATTGTTGTATTGTAACACACGAACAATAGCAATGGCTTTCATTTTGACAGTTTAACAACATTCATTGCGATATGTACAGACGCCAGCACATCAAGCTACTACAATCTGTCAGATTTCTGTATTAGATTTTCGACTTTATTGCTAAAGTGTTAGGTTCAAGGTTGATTGGGAAAATCTGACAGTTTCGGGTAGGTTGACCTGCTGGCGTCCGTACGTTGTAGAGCAGACAATTTTTTTTAACAATTGCTACTACATTGCTTTTTATGTACATACATTTAAAGCAATGTATTAGCAATATCCTTCAAAATGATTCAGATTGCGATTGAAAGTGTTTTACGCAATTAGGGTGCTGGTTCATTGGGTGGTCGTATTCATTAAATACCATTACATATCTATTATTATGTACGTTGATCACTAATGAAATATTTTTTTTTATGAGATGAGATTATTATCTAGTGTAGTAGTGTAGGTAATTGGAAGTCTGAGCACTTATTGTTGTTGCTATTAATAAACGCGTGACATTGTAGTCCGATTGTTGGTATATAGAGGGGTCATGTTTAGAGAGTGCAGTTAACGCATTACTAAAACGGAGCTGCTTATCGCCATTTTCCACATAGGCTTATCTGTGAAATGAGAAATGGTGTCATGGCCGCCGCACAGCCGCTGTGCTGTGCGGTCAGGCGCAGATCATGACTTCATGGGCACACATTTGTATTACTCACCTACTATCTAATAGGGGAATACTGTGAATAGGTAGGTAAGTATAATAGAACGTGTGTGATGTATTGAATACGAACAGTCTGTAAATACAAGGTCTATGAGAGGTAACATTGATTTGGATCAGTCTGCGGCTAATTCTCGACGTATTCTTAGGTAAATCTTCCAGTATCTCAATGTTAATGATAATCACCAAAATCGACAAACAAATCCATGATCAGAAAGCAAAACCTTAAGGGAGAGAAGCGCTTGGGTAGACAGCGGAATTAAAATTTCAAAATGAACATCAAAAGCCCTATTGATAAATTTAAAGCATTTATTTCAAATAGGTAGACACATAAAAGGCACTTTTGCACGTCAAAAATTACAATAAAATAGAATTGATTCTAGTCGCCCCTTCTTGATATTGATATTTCATGAAATAGTCATTATATATATGTCGGAGTTTTTCGTTTATTCGGAACGCCAGCGCCATCTTGTGGTGCTAGACAGAGTCTAGCCTGAGTTCGTGGAGGTGGACGGAGAGCTACAGCTACAAGAACGGTGTGAGCAGAGTTCTCGGGATCATCGAAACATTGGACATCGTACGAACAACTTGTGCATAGAAACTGTTAATTGCGTTCCGTATCGTTGAGTTGTGTATCTACAGTGTGTGATTCGCTAGTGTGACTAACTTGTTTGTGAATTGTAATTTGATTTGAACTGCAAACCGTTTTTCTATAGTGCTATAACTAACACTACCCATAGTACGCCCACAGCTAGTAATTAAAATATGCTTGATGTTAACGAGAGACAGACATACCATCTCCGACATATAGTATATGATTATGTAAATAATTACATACTTGTTCCGGCCGCGAATCATATTTTGTTCAACACACCTACACTACACTGACCTGCAACTTGCAAAAATCTCAAGAAAATTCAAATTTCACGGGCTACCCTGTCGCTTCCCCCTTAAGGCTGTAATCCTAAATATCGTCTCGAGGCGCGTTGGCTGCATGCTTACGACGACCATTTGAATGCATTTACCTTATAAAATTCCTCTCACATTGAGCAGTATGCTCTCAAGGTCGGTTCGCTGTTCACAATACACGATGCATGTTATTGATGCTTCAAGATAAGAGTACCTTTTCCATTAGGTGGGTATATCTTACTAATTCATGCGCCACGACCAGGTAAACACAGACTAGAGGTGGTTTTCCTCTGAATATTCGGTATTTTAGTTTGTTTATATTATCTTGTTATCATTAACTAATCAGATCCAGATTTGGTTAAGACCAATCTTCAAAGCCTGGAGCACAGGCGTAAGGTAGCCAGCCTTTCGGTATTCTACAGGATGCATTCTGGAGAGTGTGCGCGGGAATTACATGATTTAATTCCGCCGTCACCGTTCTATCATCGGACAACCCGTCATACGGCGAGTATCCACCCTTACGTTGTTGACACCGCCGCGATCCGGACGAAGCGTTTTGCCTCGTCGTTTATACCGCGTACATCAAAGGACTGGAACAATTTGCCTGCAGCGGTCTTCCCGTCCGATTATAATTTGGGTGTTTTCAAGGCTAGAGTGAATAGGCTCATAATAAATTAGTGCGCTTACCATCAACGATTGCATCTCTGCTTTCCATCAGGCGGGATCGCAGTCAAGCGCTAGTTTATAACATTAAAAAAAAAAAAAAAAAAAGATTAATTAGGTGAGAACGTCAATGTTTTTGTTTGTTTTTCCGTGATTTCCTTATTTATTAGGAAACATCACTTGATAACCTATGATCTCGTAACTAAGTAGGTAAGTAGTTAAGTACTTGTTTGTCATAGCACGCGAGCTGCGGAGTGTCCTACGACATCATGTCTATCCTGCATTTACAATATACATAGCTTCCAAACATGTAAACAAATATGCGTTTTTTGAAAAGTAACTTTAATCCATATCCATTAAATTCAGTTTGCGCTGCAATTTAAATTTTTTATACGTTTTCAATAGTAGGTACAGTCAGCAACAAAAGTCAATTAACACTGTTACTTTTACAAATCATCTAAATTGATACAAAATGATGCGATACATTGGTTTTCTCTATTTCATGTAATAGCAAAGAGTTAATTATTCTTAAATATTCTATTACTAAGTATATGTTTTTTAAGAATATTTTGCTCTATAATTAAGATTTAAACAACTAAAGTGTTAACCGACTTTTGTTGCTGACCGTACCTACTTAGTGCTTAGTCATTCACTCTACCATAAAGTTACTATTTGTTTATGTTGAAATATCATCAAAAGAAATAAGGATTGGAATATGGAATAGAAGTTATTAGCATCCCACAGACTGTCATTTGTTGAGGGCTGTATGTATAGGTACATAAAAGTACCTACAGTCCTTCCACAGTTATTTCACCCCTGATTTTGCATCACTGTCCAAATTACAGTGATCTTTATTGTCATTATAATAAGGGTCCTGTTGGGTTACTGCCACAGGTCTGTCAAAATCAGTGTGATCTTTATTCTCTTTACAATAAGGTTGCTGTTACGTTAGGTACTGCTGTCAGAGGAAAAAAACGGTGAACGGACTGTAGGTACTCTGGTTTTTTATTTGCTAGACTAACATTTGAGTCTAGCAAATTAAAAATCAGAGTTTCAGGGTCTTACCTACTCAGCTAGCTATACTCTATCCATTAGGTTAACCATTTTTTGACAGCTGTCTTTGAACGTACTCATATTCCAGATTACGTAAAAGTTATCTTTAAAATAAAATCTATATATTTATACTTATAATAAATCTGTAGAAGTGAAAATTCTTTACATTGAAAATATCAAAAAAATAAATGGCAGGGGTGTTACTAGACCGACACCGAACCCAAAATGTGATTAAAAAATTTTTTGTCTGTCTGTCGGTCTGTCTGTCTGTTTGTTCAGGCATCACGCAAAAACTACCGGTTTGATTACGTTGAAACTTGGTATAATTATTCTTTAATATTCTGGGCACCACACTGGGTACTTTTTATGCCGGAAAAGTATCTTCTAAATATATAAAACTCAAAGGTGACTGACTGACATAGTGATCTATCAACGCACAGCCCAAACCACTGGAGGGACCGGGCTGAAATTTGGCATGCAGGTAGATGTTATGACGTAGGCATCCGCTAAGAAAGGATTTTGATAAATTTTACCCCCAAGGGGATAAAATAGGGGATGAAAGTTTGTATGAAAAATATTATTCCTTGAGTTAATAGACTTGAAACTTAGCACGAATACTTATCTAAATAAATTATGACGATTGTCAGTTTTTTTTTTCTTCTAAACTACCCCCTAATAAGGGATTGGGGGGTTTCAAAGTTTGTATGGAAGAATTTTAGCGCGCAGTCCGGTTGACTCGAAACTCAGTATTTATACCTAATATTGAAAGTAAAGAATAATGTGTATTAGGGTTTTTTGAAAATCTACCCCTGACGGGCTGAAATGGGGTAGTAAATTTTTCAGGGGAGGATTTTACTGCATGGCTTGATTAATTCGAAAATTAGTATAAATAATCTTTGAGTCAACTTATGAATACATCCCAAACGATTTTTTTTAAATTCCACCCCTGTGGGCGTGAACAGCGGGGATACAGTTTATATGAAAAATCTTATTCATTTAGTTAATAAACTTGAAATTTGCCTAAGTAAGTAAGTAATAAAGTTTATCATTATAAGTTTTTCAAAGCTACCCCTCAAAGGGGGATATAGGGGTGTTAAGTTTATGTCGAAGAAATTGAATGCGCAGTCTGAGTAACTCGAAACTCAGTATTGATACTTTTGACGGAAAATAATTAATAATAAATATGTAAAGTTGTCGAATATTTACCACTGACGGGACAAAAACGGGTAATTCGGTTTTTAAGGGGAGGATTTGAACTTGAAACTGTATGTTACATTTTCACGCCTAAACCACTGAACTTCTGATTTGGCATAGATATAGATGGCATCCTGGGGAAGCACATACTTTTTATCCTGTTAGCACGTTCCCGGGGGATAATTTCCGACATCCACGCGGGCGAAGCCGCGGGCAGAAGCTAGTGCATAATAAATTAAATGTATAAACTGCCTTATCTTATTGGATTATCTGATTTATGGGTTCTTACAGACATTATAATACCATACGTGTATCAATTAATGTATTGTGTGTTGCTGCAATCACTAGTACCATGTGTCAAAAAACGGTTTACCTAATGGACAGGATATTATTATACCCTGTCCATTAGGTAAACCGTTTTTGTGCCGTTTTTGCGTTTAGCTATTCAAAGCTATAAATAGATTACTGTATTGATGTGACACACGTGAGAAGATGACGTTTAGGTTTTTTGTTATTTATTTTTAACATTACCACAGAAATAAGACCTCGTCATATATTTTCGGGGAACTTTGCTCAAGTGAAGAGATCTTCAAGGCTTTTATTCGAATATCGGAAATGGTCTGGCCGACCTGCTAACAACTCTTGTTGATAGTGTTGAATGTAGATAAGTAAGTACATTGAATTACTACTACCCACGATGACTCATAGAGATTTCAAAGATCTTGCTGCGTTATTGACCTTTTCTCTAGTAAACTCGTTTGCTTACGGTGAAGTTCTGGGTTTAATCCCATATGAAGTTCAGTAAAACCTAACAAGGTTTTTGTTTTAGTTATTAGTAGAGATTCTATATTTTAAGGAGTAGTGGTGGCCAAGTGGTAACGGCCGTGACTTAAGAGTTGTAGGTCGTAGGTTCGAACCCAGAAGGCGCTTTACTTTGTGTAAATTATCTCATCATCACTGCTATCAAAACGGTGAAGAAAAACATCGTGAGGAAACCGGCGTGTTCTAGAACCGAAAATTTTGAAGACATCTGACATCCACCAACACGCACTGGGCCCGCGTGGGAGGAGGTCTGTGTTCCAGCAGTGGGAACGTTATAGGCTGAATATGCTATTCTATATTTTTACGGGACAGAGTCCAAATGAAAGAGACTGGAAGGTACAGTCACGAGCAAAAGTATGTATACATTCGGCTTTATTCAAAAGCGATTTACTCCTTTATTTTTCAATGAAATTTTATGTTTTTACGAACATAGCATTTGCAAACCATAGGTTTATGTAATGAACTCAAACTCAAACTCAAATCATTTATTTCAATTAAACCATTTACAGGCACTTTTGAATTGTCAAAATTAAATAGTCGGTCAGTTAGTCAGAAAGTTGAAGCTAGTTGCCCATTCCAAAGCGTAGATCTCTATGGAGAAGAACGGGCAAGAAACTCCACGGACACTCTTTTAAATCAAGACATTTTTACAAAATCCTGGTTACATTATTCTTATTGCTTCTATATGTGAGAACAATGTTAAGAAACAAATTAAAATATAAAATTAAAAATAAGCCCTGGCAGTTAAGAGATGACCAGTCTCAACAGATGGCGCCCGTTCACGAACATGACGCGTGGATCAGCACCACCCAGCTCAACCATTTCGTAGGGAACCGAATGATCCAACACACGCGCCACCACCAGTGAGACATTTAAGTGAGCATGACATATTCTCAACTGCCATGCTCTTTCAAGTCAACATCAAAATAACATAAAAAACGGATCCATGGTTCTTACATTTACAAAATTTTCAAAAATGCTTCTAAATTATACAAAACTATAGTTTGCAATTTAATTAAGAGATGAGAGAAAAAAAAATTACTACCAATCATGAAGAGGTATTTAATACTGAAGTATTAAAAATCCTGATTATATAAAATAAACACTAAAAAAAAACAAAAAGGGGAAGCATCTCCTCCAAATATTGAAATTGTGATCAACTTGTAAACCCAACTGCCTGTGGAGCAGGACCAGCATTAAGCCAAGCATTTTTATCTACTATATACTCGTCCAACTTATAATATGCTTGTCTACATAGTGTGCGTTTAATGCATGTTTTAAATTTCTTCTCATTTAGTTGAAGAATATCGAGTGGTATTTTATTATAACATTTTACACAGTACCCCATAAAAGAAGTTTTTACTTTAGACAATCTGAAGCTCGGTTGATCTAGTTTGTTCCTATTCCTAGTGTTAAAGTTATGCCTGTCACTTATCTTACTAAAAAGATGTAGATGTTTTCGAACGTACATAATGTTTTCGTATATATATTGACAAGGAACCGTCATGATGTTAATTTTTTTAAACAGTTGCCTTAGAGTTTCGCGTCTGCTGAGATTGTAGATGGCTCTGACAGCCCTCTTTTGCAGAATGAATATAGAATCAATATCTGCAGCCCGTCCCCACAGCAAAATACCGTAAGACATGATGCTATGGAAGTAACTAAAATAGACCAGTATTGCGGTTTCCACGTCTGTTAATTGACGGATTTTCCAGACAGCGTAAGCGGCTGAACTTAGCCGCCCTGCAAGTGATGTTAGGTGAGGACCCCACTGCAGCTTTGAGTCAAGCGTGATACCCAAGAAAACCGTACTTTCGACGAATTCAAGTATCTCCCTATTCAATACAACGTGACATTCACTACTTCTAACATTCGGTAAAGCGAATCTAATGCATTTAGTTTTTTTCTCATTTAATACTAAATTATTTACAGTAAACCAATTATGGACCATAAGCATAGCATTATTTACGTCGTCAAGCTGCTCTGCACGTCTATCCACTTTAAAAATGAGTGATGTGTCATCAGCAAATAACACCATTTGTGGTCGGGTTTTTAGTAAATGAGGTAAATCATTTATATAAACTAAAAATAGGAACGGCCCTAATATTGAGCCCTGCGGCACACCCATTTTGACTTTTAAACCCAATGAATTCACACCGTTTATTTGAACTTGCTGAAATCTGTCATTTAAATATGATTTTATTAAGCTAACAGCTAGTTTACCCAGTCCGTAATGCTCAAGTTTCAAGAGCAATGTGCCGTATGTCAACGTTGCATTCGTTATTTCACGAAAAAATCTCAATTGAAACTTGCCAAGTGTTGACATATTGGTGCTCGTGACTGTACAGATATGTGTGATCAAAACCTGCATAGGGTTAGCTTCCAGTCTAACCGGGTGCAGCTGAATACCAGTATTTTACATGCAGCGACTATCTCGCCTCCACAGTCCAGTTAATGTATATATCCCTTGGTAAGAATGGTGGTCAGACTACCAGTAACGACTGTCAAAGATTTACGAATGACAGCTGGCACCAACGGCTTAACGTTCTTTGCGAGGCACAGAGGGGTACTCGATATGTAATAGATGGTCACCCATCCACAAACCGACTGCGGCAAGCGTAGCTTAACCTTCGATCGAGCCGTGCGGCTGATATTATTTAGCCAGGGGGGCTCCCCTATAAGTGTGATCAAATGATCCCATATATTATAGTCGTGTGACAGGTTATTTATTAATGCTTAAAATAAAATTAGCTTTGCTATATATACAAAGATATGTCATAATGTATTTATTTATTTAAACTTTTCACACAAAGGCGGACTTAATGCCTTAGGCATTCTCTACCAGTCAACCAAGGGTGATGAAGAGATTAGATGGCAGGTGCTACAAATACATAAATAGGTTTTTAATTTTTTTCTTCTTTTTTAAAAAAACGTTGCCCCACACTAGGAATTTCTCCTGTATCGTGGGTGCGTTTACAAACATTTAAACTCACATATACACAAACAGCCAGACCCGGAACAACTAAGTACTTGTAGGCCATACAAATACTTGTTCCGTGCGGAAATCGAACCCGCGACACGCTGCGCAGCAGTCAATCACTTAACCACTGCGCCAACCGTGCCGTCTGTTAGGTTATATACACATACATACTATTACTATAATATATCTCAGTATTTTTCCCATGAAGGATGTTTAATTAATAACTTAACCGTTGTTTTGTTAAAAAAGTACCAGGATCTGAGTCAGCATGCAAATCTATGAGACGAAATGATTATCTGCACGGTGCACTGTGCCTACTTAACGCCAGTAAGTAGGCACCACTGATTTCCTTGTTGTTCGAATACTTATTAATATATCCACTGAATAAATTACCAGCCTATGAACTTTCATATGCCCTTGAACGTGAATCTTAAAGAGCAATATTATATTTATAAACACTAATAATAAACCAGTTGGTAGTTGACAAATATTATAATAGTCAAATAACAGGAAGCTTATATACATATTTGATACCTATTTTTAGTGATGATGATCGGACGTTATGGTAATTAAGCTTGCATAGATACATGGATTAATAACCAGCTGCTCTATCTTGTACCAATTTCAGTCATCGAAATTATCACGGCAGCAACCTGCCGTTTCGTTTTCACGAAATAGAAGCGATAAATGCGAAATTTACTAAAAAGGTACTTCCTACATTTTCTAACTAAGTAGTCCGAAATATTGTGTTTTTTTAGAAGGCAAATTCAGCTATACAATGCCTCCACAGGCCAGTCAGCAGTGTAGACGCTGAAAGATAAATAATTTTGTTTTTATTGGCGAAATATCCGTAACCCTAGTTAATGAAAACTTAGGTAATATATGAATACATTTATGTAGTACTCCAGACTGAATTTCGGCCACGGCGGCCAATCTCAGTGGAGCGGAGACTAGCTATCTACGCGGGACAAATTATACTTGCACAAGTGTATGCGCAGACACAGGTGCACTCGCTCTTCCCTCACTCTCATAGTCCGATGGGACGGCAATCCGACACGACCGGAGAGAGATTAGGTACAGGACCAACGGCTTATCGTGCTTTCCAAAACACGGGGTATCAAACCTCCAACTTCCAAACTCCGGGCTTACTAAGACATTGTTGATGGAAAAACCCAGTAAAATTTTGTCCGGCCTGGCCATCGAACCCAGCCAGCACCCTTGCACCCAGTCAGCAGTCGCTCTTGCGACGACGGGACCAACGGAGCAGTGATTATACATATAGCAGTACATAACAATTGCAGCTGAAAGTGTGGATTTGTGCCCGATTGATGGCATTAGGTTCGACCCCTATTATGTACAGTCACGAACACCAATATGTCAACACTTGGCAACTTTCAATTGCGATTTTTTCGCTTTTCTTTTCATTTTTTGTTGAGATACGACACATTACATAAACCTATGGGTTCGAAAATGCTATGTTCGTAACAACATAAAATTTAATTAAAAAATAAAGGAGTAAATCGCTTTTGAATAAAGCCGAGTGTATACATACTTTTGCTCGTGACTGTACATGGGAGTTGGGAATTAAACATAACTGGCGAAATGTGGGCGTCCTACAGTTACACTGCCTAAACCTAAAGGGATTAGGAAATTTTTGTTACTTGCTGTGATATTCAGATGTAAGCTATCAAATACATATGTAACCATAAACAGGTGGGGACCTGGTGACCTGTATTACAGGTGTTACTACCTACCACAGGCACCAGAAATCCACAACCAAAAAATCTTGTGTAAAATATTGTTTGTATTGTTTTTTTGGCTTGTGGTGAGAAATAAACACTTTTTATTCTTATTATTATATTTCAGGCGTAATGTTAAGTGTACATAAAAATATTATGTGTTTTAAAATTTGTATAAGTTAAAATATAGATATTTCTACTTACACATAAGTAGGTATAGTACTTAGGTAGATACATATTTAACCCAGTGTTAATATTTGTTTTTTAATGGACAGTTACCTACCTACCTCATCACATGCTTTTGTTTCGGCAGGTAATAACGATTGGTAAATCCTACTTCCTACTAAAAAAAAAAACGCATAAACGCGATGATAGTTTGTATGGATGGATGGATATTTGTTACTGTTTCACGCAAAAACTACTGAACGGATTTTTATGAAACATACAGATGCTTATACATCAGAATAACACAGGATACTTTTAATCCCGATATTCCCATGGGATCGACACTTATGCGGGTGAAACCGCGGGGCGCTGCTAGTATGTACATGAATTGATCACGCAGGTTACTAGATATCCCACTGTCAAAAACTCTTCCATACATACTTTCATCCCCATTTAACCTGTTCGTTAGTGCTCACCTTTGTTATAAAAAGAACCCTTGTGCAAAATTTCATGCAAGCTTCTAGACCTAGCCTACATTCAGTCAATGTAGTAACGGCCGAATGTTCGGCCGTTTCCTGCTACGAAGTTACTATTTGGTTCGGTCGGTTCCGATCCTACACTCCTATACTCTTTCGAATATTGACTATGGTCCCGACCCAACTGAGCCGATCCGAACTTTTTTCGCATTTTTCAATAATATTCGGTTCAGCCATGTGTCGGTCCGATCCGAACATTCGCACTTTGCACTTCGGAGTAGGCCCCCTGTTCTACGCTTCCTCTCTGTATCGTAGGTAATTAAATCTACTCGATATAAAAACAACCACTTTCACTCTACGACAATGTATTCGTTCTACTCGTAGAACGTCTCCAATTATGAAAAAAAATAAGCTCGGGAGATTGGAAAAATCTAACGACCAGCTATGATTTACAGTAAATGTGTGTCCTGACCTGGGCGCCGCTCGCGAGCCGCTTGCGAACTGCGCGCGGATACAGCCTAAGTTTGGTGCGCCACTCTAGTGCAACTCCGGCAAGGCTCGAGTGAGGCGCGCGTGCAGCGCACGCGCAGCTCTTGCGCACATAGCTTCTTTCAGAAGATGTCGAACCATACGAGTGCCGTTAGCATAATTGCTGCAGCATCGGCTATTTTATTCATAACAAAAACTAAAAACAGAAGACGTTCGTTGGTGGCAGGTTCCGTTTTTTTTTAATAAGACGCGGTCGAGGCGAGTGAGGTGCACCGCGGGCGGCACGCGCGCACCTCCTTCGCGTAGCTGGAGCGCGAGCGGCGCGCGGACGGCGCAGCCCGTACGAACATGAAATGCACGCGCGCAGTTCGCAAGCGGCTCGCGAGCAATGCATTCGCCAAGTCTGGACGCACCTTTACAGAACTAGTCATAGCCTGCATGAATATTATATTTTGATATGACAAATGCTCACGCGCGTCAAACGACGATTTACAGTGAGTGTTTCACAACAATTTGAGACTGACTGTCATTTCACTATGGCAAACTGTTACAGCAATTCTCCTTTGTGTAACTCCTTGATCACATCGACATGTCGTTTCATTTTATATTCATACATTGCATTTGTACATCTGCGCCACAATAAAATTCTTCTCCACTTCTTCGCCTCTTTAAGGATAACCGGTGTGTTAAAATCCTTTTTATAAGTTCAGTATTACGCTCGTAAGCACGATCAACTGTACCTGCGTCAGAAGTAAAAATTAAACATCGATAATCGCCCTTGCTGCAACGAAATAAAGTTGCTGTCAATGACAAATTGTTACCATGTACTTGTTTGTGGTTGGTTGCAGATACTAAGTAGGTAATCTCCAAATGCATTTTGTTATGCGTTTATCCCCCAAACCCAACCAAACCCTATTTACATAAATGTACAGACGCCAGCACATCAAGCTACTACAATCTGTCAAATTTCTTTAATAGATTTTCAACTTTATCGCTAAAGTATTAAGGTTCAAGGTTAGTTGAAAAAATTTGACAGTTTCGGGTAGGTTGACCTGCTGGCGTCTGTACTTTGGGTGGTGGTGCCTTTATGTAAATTGGGTTTCATTCTTGCTTAGCGTATGGGATGCTTTTCGATGTATAATTAATTGTGTACGTTTCAAAGAAATAGGCTATTTGTGCTATCTTGGCCATTCATCTAGTGCAAATCTATCATTTGCATCTTGTTTAATAACGTTTAAGTGTTAAGTATCCAACTATTTATTTATCTGCCTATGAGTACAATAATACTGCCAAAAAGAGGTGTAACACTCACAAGTGTGTTAAAAAAATACTACTATGTATCTAGGTATATGTATAATATATAATAGTGGTTATCTTCTTCACTAAAGTAAACTTATTAGTGAGTCATGAAAAATGGTTCGATGGATATGCATTTGAAACCCTACTTATTTACCTTATTTAAATAATTAAAACATTTAGGACCTTTAACCGGAAACTTAGTCATATAATTAATGATAATTGAAAAATTATACAGAGTGGTGGGGGGGGGGGGGACATCGACGCTACCTGTTACCATGGATTCAGTGCATGATTCAAGACCAACGAAAAATTTCAACGCAGGCGTCGTTGAAATTCGTCGGTTATTAAAAAAAAAATCTGCTCTTTCCTACAAAAGTGCCAATGTGGTCAAAATGTGTGGCCACCCTGTATACTACAGTTGTAAATTCACTCATTCAATTTTGACCCTTACGGATACTAAGCGTAAGGTGCGTTATGATTTGATAAGGTATTTGTTTGCTAACGCACTTTTCCTCTGACTGCTTCACAGCTGTTAGTTATGGCAATGTAACTTCACCGCGCAGGCGCTGCCATAGTAGATTATGATCATAACACTACATCCTCCTGTTACATGCCACCACGTCATAGAACTGGAAAACCCTTTCCTAAAATTACTCGGCAAGTATTTGCCATTTCACATAAATATGTTAATTTATGCGTATACCCACGCTACGATTCGTATTGAATGACAGACAGTTGTTTTCGATGGCTGTGGGGACACGTATTTTTGTTCTTTCATGTAAAAACCGCAGTACTCGCGATCGGTGATATTGTCAAACGCGATAACATGTTCAGTGGGGTCAGAGTGAAGACACAAAGAATAATAAGGTGGAATACCTGTGAGTGCAGCAAGCAACAGTCACAGTGATCAGTCATTAGTGTACCTTCAACACGATCGTGCCCCTGTCAGCGAGTCGGCAACTAACCGAGGTATGTGCGCTTCACAACAAACTACAATTAATTACAATTTAACGATTATAGGTTAACTAATGACGTTGATGCCATGCAATGATGAAACCGTTTAACTATCGTGTCTGATAGGGTAACTTCTTCCTCTCCCAATTTGCTATTTATTTCTACATTTGATATCGCGCGATACTTTTGTGTCATTCCGGAAATATTTATATTATTATTTATTGAGTTTACTGAGTTCACATCCAAGGTGCGCATAGCTAAGTGTCGCCGCTCCGTATAATTCAATAGCAATAATATGAATGTTTTATAACACCTGCAATGCAAACAAATAGTAATAAACAATAGTATTACAAATGTGACAGGAATAGTTGAAATGTTGTTTTAAAATTTGAGTTTTATTTATAATCGCGATGCCTTGGAGGAGAATCTCGTTCAGGACAAAGAGTCAGTTGGAGTGTGTTTACAAACCGCCAGCAACGTTAGCGTCCTTGGCGTGTTGTGTACAAAATGAAACTTTTGACACCCGACCAACGGTACCGAGAGGAACTGCAACAATATCGAATTGTGTCGAAATACCTTCGGCGAATGACACAATGTCACAAGTTGCTAAATGTCCGGATGTGGAATTAGTGAACAGTTCCAGTGACAACGTTACAACAATAGAACCGCAACAAAACATAGTGCTTGACCCTGCGCACGCGCAAGCGGAAGATACCGAGTGAGTAAAAGATTTATTTTTGAAGAGACTTTAGACCGGCCTTCAAATCCTCAATACTTAAAAAAAAAAAAAACAATCCATACACTTTAGCACTCGAAAAGTAAATGTCAAATCAATCTAAATATATGTTTTTATAAAAAAAAACTGCAGACTACAACGGACTAAAAATGTATCCGCAGAATGGGTGGGAAAACCACAGTGGGTTCCATGTAGTATTTCCTCCTATCATCATGACAAATAAGATCGAACCAACGAGCTTTGTGCAGCAAGCCAAGCCACGGCTAACAGTGTTACAAAAAACTAAATTACACACGTCATAAGTAGAGTGGATAAAGTTGTTTCAAACTGTAAACCTATTGGGAATGGCTTTCTTATACGGCATTCTATAATTATACCACTAAACTATCAATCAATTAAATTGCTCATATCGCGGTATTATTCCACGGCAAAACTAAATTCCCCTGTAGAAATGACCGCAAACCGGTTTAAGTAGAACATGTCAAGTTGCCGTTTTAATAATTTCAGATCGATGTGTCTGTGACGTACATATCTAATTAATGAATAAGAAAAGAATCGTAGTAAACCTTGGCTAATACCTTTCTCTTATGTTTTAGCAAAAAGATTTAAGATACTATACAAGGTGGAGACGTCAATAAATTAAACTGCGTATAAGTATCTAATGCCGTTCCTAATCTGCATACGTAGATTCAATCAAATATATCTAATAGTTTAGTCGCTATAGCTAGTCAAAGATTGGCAAAATCCATAGTAGACCCATCATTGCTATTTATTTTGTTTAAAAAAATCACTTTTTTAATTTTGATGCTGGGAGTGATTTGATACTCGTAGTTCCAAAATACTCTTATGCATTAGTATTGCCAGTGTTTTCAATTATTGTCGTATTGTTGTCTCCACATTTTATTTAAAATGTCTTTAGATAAGTGTTGGTACCCTGAATTGCAGACATCACCTGAACACCTGCGAACAAAAATTTGGTTGGAGCAACTGTCATTTAATTCAGGCTCACATCCAATTCTACACCTCAATTTAAAACATTGCTATAGCCCATTGTTAGCTTCGAAGCAACCAATAATGTCTTCAAAATGACCTTAGTTTATAACTAGCTTCTGCCCGCGGCTTCGCCCGCGTGGATGTCGGAAATTTACCCACGGGAACGTGCTAACAGGATAAAATGTATGTGCTTCCCCAGAATGCCATCTATGTCGCGGGCCCTTTGTGGCTAATTACAATAGAAAACCAATTGTGTCTCATTATTGGTGATTAAGAGGGTACCTATATGATATCTTCACCGAAGTACCTAACTAATTTAAAAAAAAAAACTCAATAACAGAAAATTAAATACCTACCTACCTAAATAAACCTATTTCTGATGATAACTAATCTAAACTCAATAAATAAGCAAAATCCCTAAAAACTAATATCTATACGAATGACTAAACCTACCTAACAGTATTATAAAATAACCTACGGTCACTACGTACACTATCAAATATACTACCTATACTTTAAAATTAAAATCTATACCTACGACTCATATAAAAATAAACCTAAATAACTCTAAAAACTAAAAGGAATAAAAATGAACTTCACTACGGGTGACCCAACCTACGACAAACTTAGTATTTGCGGTTGGTACAGTACAGACAGTGGTAGTCGGGTATAGGGATCGAACCGCAAAATTAAGTTTGTTTTTTATTGTATATACTTTTCCGGGATAAAAAGTACCCAGTGTGGTGCCCAGGATATTAAAGAATAATTATACCAAGTTTCATCGTAATCGAACCGGTAGTTTTTGCGTGATGCCTGAACAAACAGACAGACAGACAGACAGACAGACAGACAGACAGACAGACAGACAGACAGACAGACAAAAATTTTTTTAATCACATTTTTGGGTTCGGTGTCGGTCAAGTAACACCCCCTGCCATTTATTTTTTGGATATTTTCAATGTACAGAATTTTCACTTCTACAGATTTATTATAAGTATAGATAACATAAATCACCTTTTTCCCCAGAGGTGTACTTACACACCCCATTTCGCCAGTTATGTTTAAGTCCCATGTCATAGGGACAAAAATCGGAGGGCTTGTGGCTAAGTAATAACAGCCGCACGGGTCGATCGATTACGTTAAGCAACGCTTGCCGCGGTTGGTCCGTGGATGGGTGACCATCTTTACATACCAAAACCCCTCCGTGCCTCGGAGAGCATGTTAAGCCGTTGGTCCCGGATGTCATTCGTTGAGATTTGACAGTCGTTACGGGTCGTCAGAAGCCCGAAAATCTGACAACCAGTCTTACCAAGGGGTATAGTATTACCCAGTAACTGGTTGTGGAGATCAGATAGGCAGTCGCTCCATGTAAAATACTGGTATTCAGTTGCATCCGGTTAGACTGAAAGCCGACCCAAACATAGTTGGGAAAAGGCTAGGCAGATGATGATAATAGGGATAAAAACAGGGACTTAAATAATGTTCAAAGCATACGTCTAACAGTAATTACCTAATATTGTTTCTATAAACTTAACAGTACAAAAAATAATCCCACGTTCAGGGAAATACCTACCACAGAAGATTTATTTGATGGGGATTATCTTTCTTAGCATGAATCAATAAACAATGTAAGGTATAATTGGTCTGTTATTCAGTATGATTCATGTTAGCACTAGAATGAATAAAATACCCAATAGATTACAAAGGAAAAATACAAAAAAAAATTGTAAGTAATATAGTACAAAGAGCAAGGGAATTATCAGCCTGCAAACGTTTACTGTTCAGTAGGTACAGAGAAGTTTCCAAGGCTGACTATGTTTGAGTAAGGCCTTATGGGGTATAACACTCCTAGCCTGAAGAAGTGGATCTACCCGGAGACACGACGTAACACGTATCTAGTTATACATTAACTACATAGGGTTATGATTTTTTATAGATATCTCAGAATTCATCTACCACGAAACAGTGTTTATCAGTTGTTTAGGATAAACACCTTTTAAACACGACATAATTATATGGACTTTGACATAACACTGACATTAAACACTCGTTCAACAATTAGTGTTTAAGTTTTTGTAGTAAGACCCTTGTTTTGTAACTAAGGGCTGTTTCTCCATCGACAGATAACTTTATTCGAGAAATCATTTTGAAATATTGACAGTTATTTCATACAAAAACTGTCAAACGTCAATTTTATTCCTCGAATAAAAGTTATCTGGCGATGGAGAAATCAGCCCTAAAGCAATAATAAACATCAAGTCTCAATATATCAAAAATACCTCTGATTTCCTTACATTTTTTGACATCGATTATAGCTGAGATGAGATTGCGATTAGATTACGGAAATTGACCTTCTGAAGTCTTTAAAATACGTACGGAAATACGGAAGTAAATAATATACCACCTCTTTTAACTGTTCTATGAATATACCTACCTAATGTATGGAATGTAGACAAAATGCTATGAAATATCTAAAACAAACCATTTAAAAATTCGCATTGTTATAATTTCCCATGAGATACTATGTTAATTTAACGAATTGCAAAAGAAAAAAAATCGGCTAAAATATCTTTTGAAATGGTTACATATACGTCAGTATCTATCAATATTTCAAAAAGTTTTGATAAATGACTTTTTATCAATCCTCAGTTTGTACATTTATCTATGTTTGCCTTTGACTGAACTTAAAGACGATGACGAAACTAATTGATGATTAATTATTACAAAATATTAGTGACGTAATAATCAAGCTGATAGCTGATTAACTCTTATCACAGGTTCTAGCACAGGTTTCCAAATACCGATACTAGGTAGATATTACGTAGTCTTGAACCTCAGATACTTTAGTTTGAAGATATACCAAAAGATAAATACGCCGCTACGTGCTAAAAAGCCAACCAGCTGTTCAGATTACAGTCAATATTACGATTATAACTTGTCATCATTACACCTGTAGTGGCTGTAGTGACCAATAACTTATTCAGTAATTGGTGACGACACTATATAAATATAAATAATAATAATAATGTATATAGTGTCGTCACCTTTCGATTGATACCATATTTTATTGCTATTGGCTGACTAAATCAATGGTTGTGGTTTTAATTCAATCATTCATATTTGGGGCATTTAAAGGTGACAATATCCTTATATGTACGAATGATTCAATTCAAGGTTTACCTTGATTTAACTAGGAGTTTCCTTTTACATTATATTAATTAGGGTTTTAAATTGTATTAGTTAGGCCTTTGAGGTATTTTTAAAGTTTTGATAGTAATTATGTATCAAGGGTCAAAGTAGTACATGTACTTCCATAGTGACTTTTCGGCCATGTTAAAGCATAAGCAGACCATAAATTCAACTGGTCTAGCCGAATTCCTGACTGATGATAGTTTAGAATAATAGAATAATTTATTTAATAAAAACGTTTACATTTAGCCAATAGTAGTACATCTCACCAACCCGTACTGGGCCCGCGTGGTGGATTACGGCCCACTCCCTCTCACGGAGAGGAGGCCTGTGTCCCAGCAGTGGGAACATTTTCCCATTCAATTATAGTGCCTAAAAAATAAAACAAAATTAAAATACTTTTTATTACAGGTGCAAGTAATGATGGTTCGGAATTAGATAGGTCGACCCGCCCGAACTAGGTTTATTCAAACTTGTGTTTCAGGCCATCATTTTACATTTCAATTAAATTCATTTTTTTAAATACAACTGGTATAAAAATAATTAATAAGCAACTGTGAGTAAAAGCACATGAATACATTAATACCTAATTAGCTATGTAAACATACAAAAGTAAATAATTACAAAGGAATAAGTTATGATCATGACAAAATTTCTAGAAGTTTTTCTGTGTCTGTGTCATTGAGTATCGCTAAGTATACTTATACCATTGTACTACATTTTTTACAGCTAACACTTTAGAAGCTTAGTAACTTGTTGAGTATACAGAAAAAATCTTAAGAACACATGAAATCGATTAGCAAAAGGCATGTCTACATTGAGGCTTTATACAAACCAAGTCCTTCCTTTTCTTGTCGGAAGGTACTTGGTTAAAAGGAAGTGCAGTGGTGTTGTACTATGCTATGAATAAATAATTGCCTTACTGTTAGTACATTACATGCTATTTAGAGGGGCGTAGGAAACCTAAAAGGGCGATAATTTCCTGCAATAACTTTTAGGTGATTGTAGGGTTAAGTTACTTGTTCTAGTAAAAATATACGGAAATAATCCTAATAAAATATTAAATAACAGAAAAAAATATATAAAAATAATAGAAGCCCATGATTTACAATACACTTGTCACCCAGACAAAAGTAAAAAAATCTAATTTGGCAATAATTTTACCAATACCTACCCCAGTTCATAAAAAAAATGTATTTACTTCGGTAGCTATCAAATACTGTATATATTACTTAATGTTGCTTCGGGTGACGAAATTAAAATGGCAACCAGCCCGCGGCTACGTGCCGTAGGCGGCTATGCGGCGGCGGCGTAGGCAGCTACGCGGCGTAGGCGCCTACGCAGCGTCTACGCTACGTGAAAGTGATTCCATTTTATAAAGAATTAATTTCAATACATTTCCGCCAGTAAATCTCATTTCAAGAAAAATATCGCTAATATTTCTCGAGTCTTTTACTGTCCATGTCGATGACAGTAGTAAAATATAATTGCAACAATCAACGAAATACCGAGAAAACACATGTGACATTTCTTTGTTGTTTACCTTTGCTGTATCTCTGGTGAACTTTCCGCCCACAAGGATAATTTCTAGAAATGTCGAGCTTTTACCTTGTTCCTAGCTTGTACCTTTAAACCTTTCCTCTCATTACTTTTACCAAGAAATGACGTCACAAAGAATGGAACGTCAATTTTTTTGTCCTCGTGTTTGTTCTCAATCACGGAAGCCATTCCATCTTGGGATCACAAAACGAGTGTTTACATAAAAATTAAGGTAAGACGGGTAATTTAATTTTAATTGGTGTAGAAACGTTGATTATGGTTCATTATCAATCTCGGTTATTCCCCTTAAAGAGTGAGTACACTGCAAGCGATGCGATAAAATTCAAAACGAGAATGATGTGTGTAAGTACTTTTGCAAAAGTTGCTCAATTCAAGACAAGGTGAAGGATATGTCCTCGTAGAGTTTAAGTAAAAACAGAATTCAAATCACAGATTACTTAAAGACGTTTTACAGTTAAGTACCACCAGCACATCAGTGCACCGTGTGGTTTTAAGGTCAACGCGCACGTATAAACACCGCACGGGCCGAGACGATGCCGTTACGATGCTAATAAGTATAATGATATGAAATTACTTATTCTGTAAATAGGATATCTGAATCACTTTTACACGGCATATTAAAAAAATAAGCTAGATGGAGTCGACATTTCCTATCTGACTACCCCTGAGTAAAATGACGACACAAAATCAATTGCGTGTGCAGTGTGGAGTTTCATAGAAAGAATCCTGAACGGCTTGAGTAGAGGCGATACCATACAATCATTATATGTAGGTACGTCAGCGTTGACCTTTAGTCGGTAGGAATTCACGCTCCATTCTACTCAGACGAAGGGTGATCCCATCCATATGGATTTCCCAAAAAAAAAAGGCTTAATTTAAATGATAAATTATTTTATTTTGTAAGTAGGTTTGTATAAACACTATTACACGTCAATCATGTTTTAAAACTAGATGAGGTCGGCGTTTCCTATCTGACTAGTCTGAGAAGAAAGGCCGAAACAAACTCAGAGGTCACAGTCTCTTTTAAAGTCCAGTCATAATCTTGGTCAGATCATATGAAGACCATGTAGATCGATGTCTGAGATGGTCTTTTGAGGAAAGAATCACACAGATTGAGAGGACCTGTCAAGTCAGTGCACGCATTTGTCAGAAAACGTGCAGCTCCAAACTTAAGGAGCGGATTAGGACAAATACGTAAATAGGTACTCGTATCATCATCAACTCAGTCTGTAGCAGTCTACTGCTGGACACAGCCTTCTCCCAAGTCACGTGGGTCTGTACCCACGTGATTTGGGAGAGGGCTGTGTGTGCACAAAAACATAGGTGCTATAAAAATAATAATAGTTATCATGCCTGTTATTCTGTTCCTTCCCACGTCGCTATAAATTCTTAATAGTACGTTGCTACAATCAATTAAATTATGTCTAATGACCAGAGACTATAAAACTGGAGGTGAACTTGTAAAAAGTCATTCTAGGGTCATTACTTTTTTTGTGTAAACAGGATTCGCATATAATCGCGATATTTTTAATAGTAGAGTAAAATTTATTAAATGGGCAATTAGTTTAGCTGCATCCGGTTAGACTGGAAGCTGACCCCAACATAGTTGGGAAAAGGCTAGGCAGATGATGATGAGTTTGATTAAGGGCTGATTTCTCCATCGCCAGATAACTTTTATTCGAGGAATAAAATGGACGTTTGACAGTTTTTGTATGAAATAACTGTCAACATTTCAAAATTATTCCTCGAATAAAGTAATTTAGCTTTGGAAAAATCAGCCCTAAGCCTCGGCGCAAACGGGCCACCAACCACAGCCACCCGTACAACTGTTATAACTTAGCCACGAGCCCTGCTTTGAAAAAATCTGTTTAATAACTTATTATACGAATGCTGTAACATCAAAGGCAGATTTCCGCAAAAATAAAACAAAAAGTTGAAAAAAAAAATGCGAGACGAAAAATGCGTCAATGTTATTCAAGGATTATAGGTACCTACTTAACATAGCGACGCGCCCCTGCTCCGTAGGTTTTTTTTTTTGACAAAACTTCGATTTTTCTTTATTATATCTATATTACTAAGATATTCGTAATTACCAATAATAATGCTGAAGAGTTTGTTTGTTTGTTTGAACGCGCTAATCTCTGGAACTACCAGACCACCAGTCGTATTCAAATAATTATTTTTGCATTTGATATTGATAGCCCAATTCTTGAGGAAGAATATGTTAAAAGCAAAAAGACAAATCCTCAGACAGAACACTAAGAGACAACGAAGTAATAGCGCGGACGGGCGATACGATGCGACGAAATGCGGGTCGGAGAAACAAGAAATTCCACGCGGGCGCAGTCGCGGGTAGAAGCTATGTATTATACACATAAAACTTTCGGAGTAAATTCTCTAAATGGTGATGATATTGTAATTAGCCACAAAGGGCCCGCGAGATAGATGGCATCCTCGGGAAGCACATACATTTTATCCTGTTAGCACGTTCCCGTGGGATAATTTCCGACATCCACGCGGGCGAAACCGCGGGCAGAAGCTAGTTTATAATATGTATGTGTAGATAAACAATTACTATACACAAATTTTCCATTGCATAATAAGGAATCTATTAATAGTTAGTAGAGATGTAGGTAGTCATAAAAAAATATACATAAAAACAGGTTTTTAGGTACGTTGTGGTTATTTGACTATTAGCGAAGCAAAGTCCAAAGTATTAAAGTTCGATAACTTGTACCTACAAGTTATCGAACTTTAATACTTTGGACTTTGGAAGGAATTCTTACCACTTGGTAAGAATTCCTTTAATTCTGACTTATTCAGAAGTGGCATACAAGATAATCATGCAGCCTATAATGTTTCGACTGCTGGGACAGAGGCCTCCTTTCAATGAGAGGGAGTAGGCCGTAATCCACCACGCGGGCTTAGGTCCTTACATATGAAACTGGCGTTTTATAAGCAAATTCCTAACCAAACGCCAGATAGTTAAGATCAAAGTGGCCAGTTCGACTAAACACCAATTTCATATGGACCTAATATTAATGTGACTTCCATTATAGAAACTGTATTTTTTCTACTTATGACGCAGCAGTCTGGGTTACCTCATAACATCGTAAAAAAAAACGTAAAAAAATTAAAAGATTTATTAATGCCGAAGTCATAAAATGTGGTATTAATAGTGCCTTTTTAACACTAAGGTGACGTAATCAAATAATCCATCTTTTGGACGGAACTCATAGGCTGTTAATCTTTTAGAAAAATTGGCGTGACGCTTCCTTTTATTGCGACTTTTGATATTATAAATATTCAAAGTAAATTATATTTTTGGTCTCTCATCTTCTTCTTCTTCGAGTCGCTGGCACGACAGTGTTTTAAATGGTGTTTTCCTAAAACTTTTCCACTTCTACGGCGTGGTCGGTGGCAGCGCAGCGGTCACTTTGACTGCATGTTTTGGGACACAGATGGCAGGAGAGGAGGTGGAGCATGGTTTGTGACATAGCTCCACAGTCACACCCTACTGCCGTACCATCAAGGTAGCCCCACTTTACCAGGTTGGACTACATCTTCCCACTTGTGTCCGGAGACGTTTCAGAGACTTCCAAGTGGGTACTTATCTCATAAAAGTTTGTGATGCACTTATAACATTAACACTGTTAACTGCCAGACTACGCGTAGCCACTTAATCTGCATTCGCGATTTATTTGCCAAAAATATAAACAAATATGAGTTTATGGAAAAATAACTTTAATTCCTACACAATAATGTTCAGTTTACGCTAAAACTTCAAACATTTTTATTACTTTTTCAATAGTGCAGTCACTCTGAAATCAACTTAATCAACATTAAAATAAAGTTTATATTTATTTAACTTAAAATAACAACAATTTGAAACATTAATTTGAATAGATAGATAGTAAGATGAAAATGTATCGAAGGTGCACTTTTTAAAATTCTAAATATTAAATCTTATACTGTCCTTCTGCTGGGCAAAGGCCTCCCCCAAGTATTTCCAGGAACTCTTTTCCCGCACCACCTCTAAACAGCCCTCCTCCTCTTCCTCCCTCGAAATAATCATTCAAAATTCAACCTATAGAAAAGAAATGGAATTTCAAAATTTGTTTGTATAGGAAAATCCATTTACAGTAGCAGACTGAATCGCTGACAAAAAAAAAACGGAAGTCGGGTGGCAAAAAACGAAAATACAAACCGAAGACACCGCCTTCCGAAATTAAAGTTGTTTTTCAATTTGTAGTGTTGTTTTGGAAGTCGGTTGTTATTATTTTTTTTTTTTTTGTAATAACGTTTTTATTTTTCCCTTGTTGTGGTATGTACCTGTCCCATACAAATTCGTATCACCACTTGCTAAGTAGCTAAATAAAAGTGACAGAAAGTTATTATAACGTCATCAACATACACAATAAAAAAATACAAAAATACTTATTATTGTAGCTAACTCTAAAACCACTCATCAAAATTTTGACCAATTTTTTATGGATCTACAGTATGACTATACCTTTTAAAAAAAAAACATTTTCCAAATCGGAAACATACATGACGGAGTTCTGAGGTAACAAACATAAAAAAAATACAACCGAATGGACAAACTTCTCCTTTTTTTGAAGTCGGTTAATTACTATACTTACTTATTAACTTATTTATTCGTCAATAGACCTCGAATATTCCATTGAAAAAACATTTCAATGGCAGATGTCGAATCAGAGTTAAAAGGATTTTCCTTATTTCAAACGTGCTTTGCAGTCGTGCAAAAAAAAGCTGTTGTTCGTTGTAGCAAGTAATGCTTAAGTTATTCTCGAATTGAAGTTAGGTAAGTTACTAACAACTACTAACCCTTATTTAATAGGAGTAGTTTAAACGTCTTTATTGACTAATAGAGCCATAATTAAAATTTATTAAAATAATTAGCACCAGTTTGAAGATCGAATATCGGTGACCCTACCCACCGATCGATCATTGTACCTAAACCCATGAGTTAAACCCAGAAAAAACTTAACAATGGCTAGGTAAAAACAATAATGCCTGAAGTGTCAATTACAACAAAAAAGTTAAACATAGAGTTCAAGCATTCAACAAATTGTTTACGTGAAAAATGACAGCTTTATATGACGTAGTCGTCATTTGTTTTTACCTGACAGCAAAGGCAGGGTTATTTTTGGATTGTATAAAGTGCCACGTAAAACAGTCGTAGGTACTCAAAATCTGGAACGTCCTTCGAATAAATTTTGTCGTTGAAATCTTCAGTACAACTTTTGTGCACATAATGGCGCCGATTCCCTTGTTCACAAACTAAACTAAAAAGTTCAGTGGATCTTTTTCTTTCTATTTCATTAAGAAAAGGACAGAAGATAAATATTAGTTTAGTCCTGTCAAATTAGTCAGCGCCTCACGTAAATTGACGTATTTTTAGCCGCCATGTTTTTAATCACGTCTAACTGGTCTATGGAGTATCTTAATTTGACAGGACTAAACTAATATTTATCTGCTGTCCTTTTCATAATAAAATAGAAAGAAAAAAATGCACTGAACTTAAATTTAGTTTAGTTTGTGAACAAGGGAATCGTCGCCAATGTCTATTAAAACAAGTCAATAGAACACAAGTTTACAATGACATTCAAATATTAGGACTTGTATTTGCCTACATGGCTCTAAACCAAGCAATCAGCACTATGTTATATAATTACATACTACATATTCAAGTTCGCATGCAGGCTCTGTGTAAATCCCCTATGGAACGGACTCGCTTCCTTGCATCATAAGTATGATATTCCCATGGGATATAATCATTACCTTAGGTAGACGTATTGTACTGACGCTGCGTAGTCGTACCCTAGTCTGGAATATCATGATATGATAACCAGATTATTATATAAAGTATGTTTTTCAAGAAATTTTGTAGGAACGCACTTGGGTTGTGTTCGTAGCCATAACGCGAGGCTGAACTGAACTACGTTATAATATTTTAATTAAGTTCCTAGCTAAACGTGTTTTTAAAGGTAATTTAGGCATTTAATATTTATAATAGCTTCCTAGATTTATCGATTGATTACATAACTGATAACTTGATATGATCAGGCAAAAAACCTATATTGAAATATCGATTTTAACATTCATCTTAATGAGTATTTAATCTAATATGAGTAGGCAGATAGATGTCACTTTATATCCTCCTGGCCCCTTTAATCCCGGGTTTGGCATAGTCCACCTCGGTGCAATTTCAAATGATTAAGAATAAGTTTCTTAAAAAAAGAGAAAAGAGTCCCTGGAAGGATTTCGGGGCGGCCTTTGCATAGCAGTGGGACAGCATAGGCAAAAAAAATAGAATAAGTATCTTTAATGCATCTAAACAGATACCTGTCAACAAAGTAAAGCTCTGAATGTTAATGATACGTCGTTAGCATGCCGCTATAATTCCACGTCTCGATCAAAAGTACAAAGAGCAAATGTCGGATCTCAACCAAACACTCCGCATTCTAAGCTTATTATGTATTGGACCACATACATAACGGTCGTGCCGACTGTCCTCGCGATCTGAGATAACTTCGAGCGAATGGTTCAATGAACAATTGACAAAAACCGATACCAAGGGCGTTGTTAAACTATAGTTACGTGCGTCTAATCAGCAGTTTAGTCTTCCTGTTAATCTGTGAGGTGATTGTCGATGGCAGATCATAGCTTCCTCATGTCAAGGAGGTGGTGTGACTCTTTGAACCATATTTTTATGTAAGTTTTATTCGATTCGATTCAAGTCCTACGTGTGTTTGCTTCATTTTCGATCACTCGCTTGGTGTGCGCGCTGTGTTCAAAGTTTGGTTGTCACGTTAAGAGCCTTCGAGGCTGGTAAGGTCAGTAATCCAGTTCAAGTTTAGGTGAAATAATTTTATAGTGCGCTCATTCGAAAGTTTGTGTTCTTCTTCTGATGTGAGTGTGCTTTTTGTGATGTTAAGAAAATTGTTTTGGTATGTAAATATTGAGTTTTAGTAATTTATTTATTTTATTTATTGACCTTTTTATTACGGGTATTTTTGACAATCATTTATTTTGGTAAACTATGATATAATTTATCCGTTATCTATAGAAGTAAATACAATATTATCGTAGATACGTATAAAACTTGATTACCGGAAGCGAATAATTCGCTAGATTAACTTGCGAACTTCCGACTTGGCCACCGATATCAACCTACCTAATCATTTATTTTTTAAATAGTAAACCGGAACTACGGAATAATATTTATAAAAATAAATATCGCTAAAACCTTTCCATTGGACATGTCTGTCATAAATACGCAGAACGTGCGTAGCCCTGGTCGGCAGATTTTCCCCAACATGTTAATCAGGTCTCTAAGGTCAATCGTGAGGAAGACAATGATTTAATTATAAAGTGACAGCTACCTATTTTACCAATCAAATTGGGGAAGTCAAAATTTTGGGGAATCCTTACTCAGTCAATAAAAAAAAAATCTCAGATAAAAAGGGGAAAACCGGATTGTGTGGGATCTTTAAAGAAATCATGTTAAATCAATTGAATTATCAAGTTGTGACTTCGATTCACAGTTCAATTTGAGCTTTTTGTTAAGGAAATCCAATTTATAACTCGGGTTTATGGAAATTGGCCAGCCGCGGATTAGACGAAATACTATTTACCGGTGTATTGAAAGCTGCAATAGATACAGGAGTTCCTACAAGATAATTATGTCAACATAAATTGTATGCCAAAAACAATAATGGCAAAGTATTATTATACAAAAAAAATATACCAAAATACTTAGTTATGCCAAAATATATTAGGAAAAAAAACATTATGCGAAAAGAATCCCATCCCGATACAGTGATATATTATACCAATTTTTCACGAAAAGCTAAGTAGGAAAATGTGCTTGAAATGGGTCTTAACCGCTACCGCGGTGCTTTATTAACGACCCTTTATGAAAATCAACTTGTCAGAGCCGGTGGTTGACCTCACACGTCAAAGTTAAATTCCCAAACATTTATCCTGTACAAATAAGCAGGCAAATATCTATATAGGTTTTTCAAGATGACTTGCAAAGAATGAGCGGTTAATCGTGACTTGTTCAAAATATAATTGAGAAAACAATATTTAAAGATAGAATTCCACTAAACTACTGGCAATTTAAAACATATTAGTATCTTCTAAAAGTTCCAAAGATGATCATAATGGCTGCCTGCGCCAGCGCCGGTAATATCCCACGAATGGATTGACGTCACATGCCCGAGGGGCTGACTCAATATTAGCTGGAACGAAGCAAGTTTATTATGTTAAAGACCATAATACCACATAACTCTATATAAGGATATTTAAAGTTATAAAGAACTTTGTCGTACGTACCTATTCTAACTATTTCCGTTTTTTAATAAATAATAGATTTCATGCTTCCTTTGAAGATAAGATGATGATGATTACATATTCTTCTATTGATTATACAGAACATGGTGTAATACCCACTTAATAAATAAATGATAATACCTACTGAATGGTAATAGTTACTGTTTACATCAATTTGTTACGGGAACTGATTAGGTATAACTTAATTAAGATAAGGCTTCCTTCTCTCTTCTCCTTCCATTAAGATAAGGATTAAGGATTAATCAACTCCGACACCTTATTTAAATGTTAGGTATTTCAAAATTAAACTAAGTTTTTAACATTAACGTAATAAATATATCATGTTACCGTTAAATATTCTTATTTTTCTTCAAATTTTACCTTGTAATGATCGTACAAGCAATATAATAGCATCTTCATCTCATAATTAGCCATACATAACATTGAAGTATCTATTGGTACATAGATGGGCTTTGAAAAAGCTTGCATCTGCTTCAGTATATTAGGCATTGGTATCTTTACTACAATGTCAAGTTTTAGACATAGTTTTAGATGAAAATAAAGTAGAGAATATCTTTATTTACCAATTTTAGATTTTTTCAAGTTTATTTTATACTAGCTTCTGCCCGCGGCTTCGCCCGCGTGGATGTCGGAAATTTACCCACGGGAACGTGCTAACAGGACAAAATGTAGGTATGTGCTTCCCCAGAATGCCATCTATCTCGCGGGCCCTTTGGTTGGCGCAGTGGTTAAGCGATTGACTGCTGCGCTGCGTGTCGCGGGTTCGATTCCCGCACGGAACAAATATTTGTATGACCTACATGTATTTGTTCCGAGTCTGGGTGTTTTTCTATCTATAATAAGTATGTATTTACAAAAAAAAAAAAAATGTATATAAGTAGTTTATCAGCCATCTTGTTACCATAACACAAGCATTAGGTTGCTTAGCTTGGGACTAGATGGCGCTGTGTGAAATGTCCAGGGATATTATTATTATTATTATTATTATTATTTGTGGCTAATTACAATAGAAAACCAATTGTGTCTCATTAGTGGTGATTAAGAGGGTACCTATATGATATCTTTACCTAAGTACATACCTATTAAAAAAAAAACTCAATAACAGAAAATAAAATACCTACCTACCTAAATAAACCTATTTCTGATGATAACTAGGTAATCTAAACTCAATAAATAAGCAAAATCCCTAAAAACTAATATCTATACGAATGACTACTCCTACCTAACAGTATTATAAAAAGAGTTATGCGCGAGCAAACATTTAAAAAAAAAAAAAAAAAAATACAAACATCCGAATTGAGAACCTCCTCCTTTTTTAGAAGTCGGTTAAAAAGCTTCTGCCCGCGGCTTCGCCCGCGTGGATGTCGGAAATTATCCCACGGGAACGGGCTAACAGGATAAAATGTATGTGCTTCCCCAGGATGCCATCTACCTCTATGCCAAATCAGAAGTTCAGTGGTTTAGGCGTGAAAATGTAACATACAGTTTCAAGTTCAAATCCTCCCCTTAAAAACTGAATTACCCCTTTTTGTCCCGTCAGTGGTAAATTTTCGACAACTTTACATACTTATTATTAATAGCTGTGCATTGCGGGTGACGTAACGACAAAATTATTATTTGCGGTTGGAACAGTAATCAGGTCTAGGGATCGAACCGCAAAATTAAGTTTGTTTTTTATTGTATATACTTTTCCGGCATAAAAAGTACCCAGTGTGGTGCCCAGGATATTATAGAATAATTATACCAAGTTTCATCGTAATCGAACAGGTAGTTTTTGCGTGATGCCTGAACAAACAGACAGACAGACAGACCGACAGACAGACAGACAGACAAATTTTTTTTTAATCACATTTTTGGGTTCGGTGTCGGTCTAGTAACACCCCCTGCCATTTATTTTTTTGATATTTTCAATGTACAGAATTTTCACTTCTACAGATTTATTAAAAGTATAGATTTGCAACAGAGTTCAACGACTTGATCTTTTCCTTGTTAATAAGTAAGGACATACTTTAGGTACCTATGTACAAAAAAATAGGTACCTATTGCATTTTGCAAGGCAGGAAAAAATATCGTTAAAATAATCCTTAAGCGAAAATGAAAAATCGCACTTGATACTAAATAATTATAAATTGGAAGTTATTATTCAGGCTTGAAAGTTTCACGAGAAATTCAAATGCACAGTATAGAGTCACATACCTACCTATGAGTAAGTATCTAAGTATTCATAAGTACATTTATGTAAATGTGATTTCCTTTAAGCAAAAAAAATCTCTTTATGTAGGTACGTGACAAAAGTGTGTTAAGTATGTTATCAAACAAAAGACATTATGCTGTCTTGTCCCGTTACGACACTATGACCTGCCAGGTCTTGCGGTACACACTTTGAAAAGTAGAATTAATAAATTATACTAGTGCTTAGAATTGTATATTTACCCAGAATTGATTACTAGTTGATATCTTGTCAAACTCTAGATTAACCTAAGGCGCCATTTCCACCATGCGGTGTCATCAAATTATCGTCGCGATGATATTGCCGTGTGGAGATTGAGTCATGAGTTTCTATCGAATTTGAAGGCACTGCGAGACTCTGCAATTCTCTCGCTCATGGAGGTGGTGCCTAAGGGGTACTTTAGGCGTTGCCATACTTACCGTGAAATTCAAATTTTCTGTGAATGTTTTCTTTGCAAAGTAATTTTGAATTTCGCATTCTAATGTAGTCAACTTCAAATTCGCAATTCAGAAGCCCGGTGTTAGTATTTCATCACTGTGTGTCCGACTATCCACCCCTTGACGATAACAACCAAATAAATAACGAAATGTACACCAAACAAATCAAAACTCACAGACCCACTTCCCAATATGCTGCATATTCCATTGCGTAGCTGCCATATAAGTGATAAACTTAACAAAGTGTGCATAACGGCATGTATGAATGTATGAATTATAATTCGGAAGCTTGGCCCTGCTCGTGAAGCGCGTATCAGACGAAACGAGTATTTCATATGGGAGCAGAGTACATCGACATGCGTCGCGGGTAAAGCACGCATCTGCACAGTGCGCTCAGCACGATATTATAAGGGTTGTTATTTAATTTAATTATCAATTAAAATTAAACACATTAATAGAATACACTTAAACAACGAAATATATGATATCAATTGTTTAGTTGTCAAATATAAACAAACGCGATTAAATAAAATCCGATTTGCAAAGTCTTGCATCGACCATGATTATTAATAATACAACTAAGTATTTTTGAGTGGTTGTTGTTATTGTTGAGGATGATGATGAGTATCTTACTAGTTGCTGATGAGTGTGTGTTCACCAGGTCGCTCGCAATTCCTGACGGTTTGGTGATGGACCCGCTGGCGCCCACCGCGCTTGTTGTCTCTTCGGAGTTCATGGACCGCATTGGCAGTGGGCTGACCATCCTCAGAGACCACGGAAAAAAAGTTCAGAAGGTGGGTACGTATTGTGTAATATTAGCTTGTATTGTTTTGTTTTGATTACAGTGCAATATTGAAAAACACTGTATCATCAACATATCAGTCAAAGTTTGAAGATTTGTGATCTTAAACTGCATTTTTGAGATTTTGTTTTATAATATTTCATTCTTTCAAGAAGTCATAACCACTAAAACAGAAATAAAAATATCCTTTGAGCATCAAAAATACTTAAATAAAAATACATGGCGTTGAAATTTTTGGTCCGTTTAAAAAAAAAAATATATTTTGACCGTGTAGATGTTTAGATTGACTTTGTATGAAACAGTCTTTTTTTCATTAATAACAAACGATAAATTTCTACACTGGCTGGTCTAGAGTCATGAGCTGAATTCATGGTAGATAATAGTTAATTAAAGTCATCGCTTGCAAACGCTGAATTCACGAATGTCTTCTAAATATTCTGTTTTTTGGAAACCTTCACGGCATTTAGCATAGGCTGATGTCACCCGTTGTATAGTGATATGAACAATAAATTCAACTACAATTTTTCCACTTATAAGTAACTATAGTTACGTTAAAGAAAATATCACGGATAATATTGTGATAACAACGGTATGTAATGCTTTTTATAATTTAGATTATTATGCTTAAAATGTTATTGAAAAGCCATTGAACGAATTACTGTAAAATTAGAATACTTATAGAGGTGGGTGAGTACTGTGTAGCTGGGGTAGTACTGTGTGAAAAGGGCACTAATTTAGGAGAAGAAGTTAATCACAGGCTCGCGGCTACGATTTTTTTTTATTATCGTACGTACACAACAAATTAGTGCAGACAAAGACGTGTTGCTGGGGAGTGTGTTGCGCCATTTCTTCCCAGCTGAAACAGAAGAAGTGATGAAGGGTGGGTGTACCAATCGGGGGCTGTCTTTTATTTTGACGCTAAAAAGTGCTGATTGACAGCCAAAGAATAAACCTTGACCTTAGATATTTATGTTTTTCTTTTTCTTTTGTCTGCCAGTATGTTTGGAAAAACAGAAAATTCGACATTCTCAAGAAGTCATGGAAGTCTATGGTGAATGTCGTTTTGATTGATGCCAAAGATACGCCGAGCGGCAGTGCCAATGGACTATATTGTAAATTCAGGTAAGTTCGTCATAAGTTTGTAAACGAACCGAATTCCTGCACCACGTAGGTATGTAAATGTCCGTATCGATACGGTACCTTAAAATTTAAATTATTCATTAATTTTATACAAAAAAAACTGCGGAAGTTTTACACACAAAAACTTGTTTAAGTATCTATTTTTTTTTTATATTCGTTATTATTTCAGCATTAATTTGAGTGCGTATGGCAATTCCATACCGACTCCAAATGCCGACCGCCAATGCAGTTTGATCTATGTGGTCTATTTTTGAACATAACTTTTTCTTTGTTTTTTTTTACTGCTTCTTGGAGTAGCTTTACCCTTTAAAAGTCTTTCTGTGTTTTGAAAGCTGTTCTCGAATACATAAATAAATTATTCTTATTTCGAAAAATAATAAAAAACGGTTTTCCGAACGAGTTTGTGTGTGGCAGCATCTTGCGTAGCATACTGCCCGTAATGCTCTGATGATGTTTTTTTTTTATAGTCGGTACCTACATAGGTAGTTTTTAGATATCTTTGCTTACCTTTTTATTTCAAGTATTCTGAACAGTGCTGGCCCAGTGGTAACGGCCCCGACTTACGCGTTATAGGTCGTGGGTTCGAACCCAGACAGGCGCTTTGTGTCAATAACTTAATTACCACTGCTCTCAAAATAGTTACGGAAAACATCATAAGGAAACCGGCATGTCCTACCCATAAATTCGAAGACATGTGACGTCTACCAACCCGCACTGGGAACGCGTGGTAGATTACTCCCTCTTGAAGACAGGAGGTCTGTTTCCCAGCAATGAGTACATTAGGTATAGGCTGATTTTGAATGGCATGTTTTGATACCAATTCAAAAACCATACAAAAAGATATATATTTGGATACAAATAATAAAATTAAATGGATCCCTAACAAAATATATCAAAGTCCTCGTGATACTCGTGATAGGTGCATTTACGTTGTTCTATACATAATGAATATAGTACCAGTAGGCAGGTAGGTACGGTCAGCGACATCAGTCGGCGAACATTAGTTCAAAGTTATTGGAAAGGATGTAAATTGGCTCATTATTCATTATTACGTGTTTGTAACGATTTATTGAAGAGAAACCAATACTTCAAAGACTAGCATTACGATATACTCAAAATAATAATTAAATAGGTTCTATAACAATCCTACTAATATTATAAACGTGAAAGTTTGTATGGATGGATGTTTGTTACTCTTTCACGCAAAAACTACTGAACGGATTATAACCAGGATTAACATATAGGTTTTTTTATCCCGATAATCCCACGGGATCGAAACTTATGGTAAAATAATAAAATGATCAATTTTAGTATAGACAAAATAAATAACTTAAAATTGGCACTACCTAAACCACCCTTCTTATTAAGCACTAGCTTCTGCCCGCGGCTTCGCCCGCGTGGATGTCAGAAATTATCCCACGGGAACGTGCTAACAGGATAAAATGTATGTGCTTCCCCAGAATGCCATCTATCTCGCGGGCCCTTTGTGGCTAATTACAGTAGAAAACCAATTGTGTCTCATTAGTGGTGATTAAGAGGGTAGGTACCTATATGATATCTTTACCTAAGTACCTACCTAATTTAAAAAAAAAAAACAATAACAGAAAATTAAATACCTACCTAAATAAACCTATTTCTGATGATAACTAATCTAAACTCAATAAATAAGCAAAATCCCTAAAAACTAATATCTATACGAATGACTAATCCTACCTAACAGTATTATAAAATAACCTACGGTCACTACGTACACTATCAAATATACTACCTATACTTTAAAATTAAAATCTATACCTACGACTCATATAAAAATAAACCTAAATAACTCTAAAAACTAAAAGGAATAAAAATGAACTCCACTGCGGGTGACCCAACCTATGACAAACTTAGTATTTGCGGTTGGTACATTACAGACAGTGGTAATCGGGTATAGGGATCGAACCGCAAAATTAAGTTTGTTTTTTATTGTATATACTTTTCCGGGATAAAAAGTACCCAGTGTGGTGCCCAGGATATTAAAGAATAATTATACAAAGTTTCATCGTAATCGAACCGGTAGTTTTTGCGTGATGCCTGAACAAACAGACAGACAGACAGACAGACCGACAGACAGACAAAAATTTTTTCAATCACATTTTTGGGTTCGGTGTCGGTCTAGTAACACCCCCTGTAAATTATTTTTTTGATATTTTCAATGTACAGAATTTTCACTTCTACAGATTTATTATAAGTATAGATAGATTAGACGCGCAAGGCGATGGTATTAACAATTGAACACAAACTTTATGGTTGTTACAAAATAACCGCAAAAAATATTTAATGTTGTTAAATACTAAAACCGAAAAAAGTCTAACGGCTAGAATGTTAATTGTTATTAATTATTTTAATTGTGTATGTTTAACATACAAAATGGAGAATACGTGGTTTCAATTAATGTGATAAACTAATCGCCAGACTGTATAATGTATGTACATGTATGATGTACGTTTTGGGTTTTAAAGTAAATGAATACTTAGTATAAAGGAGCTGGTGTATGCCAATACTCATAGGAATAAAACCTTGTACTCTATAAAAATATAGACACAACCAGTCCCAACTATTTTAGAAGAAATCAAATATACAGCGTATTTTACAAAAGCTGGAGATTCGGAAAATATGAAGCTCGTGTTTCATATTTTCCGAAGAATCAAATCTTGAAGATGGAGGAACATTCAATATGTATGCGTACTGTCTATAAAGGCGTTACCTATCTATTTCTTCTTTTAATCTTTTCATAAAAATCACTTCAATATCCAATCTATTTTTTTCATTGACATAATCAATGTTTAAAAAAAAATAACGCCCACAATCTGCGCACATCTACGAGTAAGACGAGCAGGAGCAAGCAATATTATTGATGACATGTTTTCCTGCCATTAATCTTTTTTTTCTCTCCAAACAGGCTGGGCAGCGAAGGTCACAAATCGAAGCAGCTGTCAAAGTCCAGAACGTCATGGTGTGAGCGATTCAACCTCTACTTGTACGATGACAATAACCTGGAAGTTACCGTCTGGCACAAGGGGAAGCAGAAGACCTTTATGGGCAGGTAAATTATATTTTCATTATTTTTTTCTATCCTGCTGATTATACAGCGTGGCGCTTTAATGGCGACATTAATTTAACACACGTATACGGTTTCGCGTTTTAGTTTTATGAATATATTTTAATTTATTTATTTATTTATTAACAATTTTCTAAAATAGCATCTTAGAGCAACCTGACTTAAAGAACTGTAGCACAGGGGTCATTTGCCGGGGTCACGGATCATAACATCGCATCAATGTAATTCAAACAAATAACGTGCAAAGAGAAGGCGAATTGAAGAAAAGAGAGAGAGCCCTATGTCGCGAACGGCGCAGGTGGAAGTTTTCAAGTTACGATTTTTTTTATGTTGTTTTAATTTTTGACCACTAGCCCTACCCGTGTGTTAAATTAATGTCGCCATTGTAGCGCCACGTTGTATATGTGTAACTCACTTTGCTCGCGGCTTCACCAGCATGGATGTCGGAAAATAACCCAAGGGAACGTAGATACTAACGGGATAAAAAGTATCCTATGTCCTCCGCCAGCTCTAGGTCTATCTGTATGCCAATTTCGTCCAAATCCGTTCAGTCTGTCTGTTACCTTTTCGTTAAACGGTGAAAAGGTAACAGACAGCTTGAACTGATTTACAGAGCTTCTTTAATATTCGCATTTATAATATTAGTACCTGTGGACGTGATTGTTAAATGCAAATTCCGACTCGAATCTAGTTTTTTATAGACTTTCATGAGTCAGCATGTTTCTGCTTCTATGTTTGGTTTTTTTGTAAGTCCAACTTGAGGAACAAGAAAAATCTGCAACTTATCAAAAGATCTTGAAATCGTTTGAATTACGTATAAAAACTTCGATTTAAAAAAATCTTCTTGGTACTTAAGTTGTCGATAGATAAAATAATTAATCACCTTTAATCCTTACTTAAGTGGTTTTTTTTTACTTGTCTCTGTCTCACTGTTTTCTAAGAAGGTTGCATTAAAAAAATTACCAATTCGAATAATGTACGTAACCTACGTAAATATTATAATCTCGCACCTAAGTGACATATTAATTCTGTCATTTCAACAAAAAATAATCATAGACACACCTCTTCGGTTTAATAATCAAAAAACATGTTAATTAATTAATTTCGTTTTAAAAATATAGCAAAACTCGTTAATTTGACATTTTTATGTCTATTGGAGGATGTTAAACGTTTAGGTACCTACGTTTTAAATACATACAGTACTAGCTGACCTCGGCAAACGTTGTTTTGCCATATAAATTATTTCTAACTGCCCGGCGCTACTCCTACCCTACTTCTTTCCTACTCCTAACCTACTCCTACACTACTCCTACCCTACTCCTATAAGTAAATAAAATATCCTATGTCCGTCTCCTGGCTCTAAGCTACCTCCCCACCAATTTTCAGCCAAATCGGTTCAGCCGTTCTTGAGTTATAAATAGTGTAACTAACACGACTTTCTTTTATATATATAGATTTTGATTACATTATCGCATTAATTGAAACCACGTGTTCGCAATTAGGTATTTTAAACATAAAAATAATTCATAACAATTAACATTCCTGCCGTGGGACCTTTTCTTTCATTTTAATATTTAACAACATTAAACTTAATTTGTAATTACTTATTTGGTAACAATACCATAAAGATTGTGTTGAGTTGTTGGTAGCATCGCCCCGCACGTGTCTAGTGCCTTATTTCGTGCCAATTTTTACGATATATATTTTGTTTTAAAAATTCAGTTTCTATTTTTAGTCAAATTTATTAGGTTATTATTTTAACAGACTGATATTATTTAGCCACCGAAAACCCGTATTAGATATTGAATTACATTCCTAAAATTATAAACAAATGTTGGTACCTAAAGCTTATTTCCTTTTCACTTCGTAATTTAGGCTCTACAAACAGGGATCTAAAATAAAAGCGTCTTGATGTACGAGTAAAACTGATTTTCGCTACAATGAAAGCGCTTTTTTCATGTAAAAGCTCGTAACTCTTTCTTAATTAAATAATCGACAGCTGACGAGTTTATCAGTAATCCTGAATTACACTATAAAACTACGCTTGGACAATACAAAATGTAAAAAATATTAATATAATTTAAATAGTAGGTAGGTACCCACTAAAAAGGGGAAAACCTCTGAATATTTTCAAGTCGCTACCATTATTTAGAAAAAAAAATTGTTGCTTCTTTCTTTCGAAAGCTTTTCACTGAAAGCATAGACACATACCTAGAAATGCCTTAAAATTATGGATTTGAAGATTATGAGGTTCAGAGACTGCAAAGCCGTCTCATACCATTGCCGGAGGTTCTCATCGTCGAAGCTCAATTGGATGGCTCTACAACTATTAATAATTATATACATCCGACCACTTTAATGACCAATAATATGTAACCGCAGTACCTTCTTAATACTTTTTGTGTTTCTTTTTACAATACTGACGCAATAATACTTTAGTGTTTAGACCAAAATTCTTGAAACGTGACGTATTTTTTGCTTCAGAACTTTACGGTTATTGTGATAAAATCATCTTTAAGTACTTGATTCATTAAATTAGTATAATAATTAATGTTTTAAACCCGATGATATCTATGTGCGCTGGACGTAAGTATGGCCTACGTTTTGCACAAACATGAGACAAAAACAAATTGTAAACTATTGTATGCCACATGGTGGAGCAGTGCAAAAGCACACCAAACATAATAACAACTCTGTAACCACTGTCTCACAATAAAAAATCTTTGACTTTGACTTTCTGGTCAAACTCATCAATTTCATTAGATTAGCATCATTTGAATTAACTTGAAGTTTCCTGCAGATGAAGGCTTCGACACAAAAGCACCGGCCGAGGCCGACCTTACTAACTTTGTGCAAAGCCTTTTACGAAGCGAAATCCAATAAAACTAGTCATTCGTTTCATCAATAAATGTGAGCATTTAAACCAAGGGCATATTACAGCCAGACAGAACGGGCCGCAGCGCAACGCATTTTCATACAAAACAGTGATGTGCGGCCGCCTGTAATGTGCGTTGGTTCATAGAAAATGTATAAGGAGTATTTTTGCAATTCGTTGCAATGCGGCGCGGCCAACGTCAATCTGTGCTAGCCTTTATACTTAGTTACATTCCGCTGTTAAATAAAAGACAATGGCGCCGATTCCCTTGTTCACAAACTAAACTTTTAAGTTCAGTGTCATTTCATTTAAGTTCATTAGTTTAGTCCTGTCAAATTAAGATACTCCATAGCAAGATTAGATGTGATTCAAAACATGGCGACTAAAAATACGTCAATTTACGTCAGGCGCTGACTAATTTCATAGGACTAAACTAATATTTATCGACTGTCCTTTTCTTAATGAAATAAAAAGAAAAAGATGCACTGAACTTAAATTTAGTTTAGTTTGTGAACTAGGTAATCGGCACCAATGTATTTTTTTGTATTTTTTAAATTAGTTTTTGATAAAGATGTCGTTTCCCTTTAACATTTTATTCCTCGTTTTAAAAATTGACTGAAGAGGCGTTATTCAGGGCCGTCAAGTCTCGGTCACTGGTTTGGATATTGGCCATACACAGATGGCTTGCTACTCAAGAACAAATACAACGGTCCGGTTAAACTTCATCGGAAAAATACAGATATTGGTTGTGGTAAATATATTGGACAATATTAATTCGACAGCTTATAATTAGCAAAATATTTATGACAATGTTCTACTGGTCAAATTGACATGTCAGATTGTTTTTGTTATTATTGCGGGGTAATTGCGTAACACCCTCACAGTAGTAATTCTTTCATTTTGACAGTTCAACATTGTGCTGGTGGGAATCACAAAAACAATCCAATCAATAATTTTAAAAAATGTTTTGTGTTTTAAACTGAGTTTTTGTCATGATTGTGTTGTACATTGTTATGAGTACAATAGACGTAAACATCCAATTATTATCATTATTACGTTATAACCTAAAATGTTTCTACAGATATAGCTTTGTAACGTCGCGGCCTACGCGGTTCTGGCTAAGCGCATACGCAACTTTAAAAAAAAACTGGCACAAGTTTAATCGTTCGCCAAAACAATCTCACGACTATAAACCACCTACCTACAGATAATCCGAGAATAGAAAAAAATGTTGATCGGTTTAGCCAACCTTATAATAAACCTTTCTTTTGCTCGGTAACTGAACATTTCATATTCGCAGGTGTGTCATCGACCTCTCACAGCTCGAGAAGGAGAAGACCCATGACCTGTGGCAGAAACTGGAGTGCGGTCAAGGTTCCCTGCATATGCTGGTGACGTTGAGTGGGACCTCAACAACTATGCCCCTGGACAACGTGCCTACAACGAATGGCGTCCACCATGCCTCTCTTGAGGGGGAGAAGTTTGTAAGTAAAATATAATAATGCTACTTTTTAATGTGTCGAGAAAAATCTTGAGAATTCCGTGAATATCGAAGGTCAGCATAAACTTTTATAGGTATATTGAAATTTCATTCATGCATGCATATCTTGATATGGCCTATAATATCTTGACTAAACTTTTGTTGTTAAAAATAACGTGTCCTATTTAAGAATCCGGGTAAGCTGTATTAAGGTCGCTCCTCCTGCCGCAGACACTTCTACATCAGAATTCACAATTTAAAATTATGCATTATATTAAATTAACCACTGCCTGATTATGACTATAAATAAGTAGTAAGTAACGTTAGTACTTAGTTATTTCAGCGCTCTGACCGTAGGTAACTTACTGGTTCAACACCAAGCATAGCCAAGCATAGCCAGCATGAATCAGTCTCAGAACAAATAAATGGAAGTGTCCGTTTGTAAATTCAAAATAACAGTTTTTTACAAAATGCATTTGAAAGTACATATACATCTATACGGTAATTATAACAAAAAAAAACTATTATTAAAATTTCTGTCTGTTTGTTCCGGCTAATCTCCGAAACGGCTGGACCAATTTGGATAAAATTTCTTATGGGGATACTTTGAATCCTGGGGTAGGATACACATACATTCGACTTTTATCGACATACCACACAGGTGAAGCCGCGGGCGGAAGCTAGTCACCAATTTATTACTAAGCCAGAATATAGGTAGTGTATGAATGACATGGTAATTTTATACTAGTTTAACTTTTTGCGACCGATGCGCGCCTTATCGAATTATAATGTTGGTTGAATAAATTGGCAAAAAATAGTATAAATGACTATGACGCACAACCAACGGGTTTAGAATTTTAGACCCAGAGGCGGGTTTTTCTAGACCGTAACTAATGAAGTGGTAAACAAAAATTTTATCGTAATGTCTGTAGGAATTAGTACCTAATAGCTTGCACTTTTTGCATTCATTCATTCATGTAGAAATATAAATTTTTCCCTGATATGATTATTAGTAAATATATATTTAGATATCGTGTTTATCTACAGTTTTTTTGGCCTTTGTCGTACTTTAAACTTAGTCATTTTATTAAATATTTAAGAATACTTCTCTTTAAATAGATTTTTCGAAAACTCGTATTAAAGAATGTTCAAGTTCACTGAGATATTCAGAGTTCATATTTGAGCTGTAAAAAAATATATATTTGTGTATTACATATTGCTTATGTATAAATGGTAATGTTTTAACTGGCCTGCGTGTATAGATATTTAAATAAAGATCAATATTTGTCGAAGGAAATATTCAAGAAGCGGGTAGGACAAATTGGTAAATAAACATATTGTTGTCAGGCCCTGACGGAGATAGCGGGATGAGCTGGACTCCTTTATAAAGATTGGTCCTTGGCAGCTTTGGTCAGAGAGAGTTGGAAAGAGAGTAGGGAGGCCTTTGTCCAGCAGTGTGTGTGTGTGTGTTTTTTTTTATTAGTGTTAATAACTAATAAAAAAATAAAAAATGCGGGTGGGACAAATGAATAAATACACAAATTATGGTTATAAAGTCTTCACATTTTAATTTTTTCAAGCAAAAACACGCGTTTCGATTTTAGAATTCAAAACTTGATAGGTAGATAATCGATACGAAGTTAAATATTTAAATTTGGCTTAACTAATAAACAAATAACATTTTTTCTAGAATATCTGTAAATAGCTTGCAGTTCGGATTTAAATAAAAAGTTCCTAGCTAACGTTATTTTTAAACATTCGATAGATTAAATCTCCAGACTACCTAAATAAGAATATTGCTGTAGGTTTACCTACATTAAATCACATAATAATATAAAACAAAAAAAAGATATCGTTTCCTAACTTTGCGTAAAAATAAAATTGCTAGGCGAAATATTTACCTAGATCCTACCTAGATAAAGATTTACCTAGCCTGGTAAACAAAGCTGTATTCAGTTTATTCATTTGAACTTGCAACAAGCTTCATGTTGCAAAAAAATAAAAACAACACTACCTACAATTTCCTCCTCTGAAAACGGACGCGGAACATAATTATAACTTGACTTCATAATTTCCTCCTCATTTAGTAACATAATAACAACGAACTTGCAGTAATTTAAAAATAATGGACATAAATCAAGACCTCAGCTGTATATTTAAATACGAATTAATTGCGGCTATTAAAGAGAAATGTCGCTAAATGTGGACACTTTTAAGTTCAAGTTAGCTTAAGGTTTCACTCAAACGCATAAAGCTCCATTCATATTGCTCGAATAGATATGGCTAGAAGATTTCCAACCCACTGTAATAATTTGTGGTTTTAGCTGTCTTGTTTTTTTTTTAATCTTAGTAAATACTAGTTTGGTATAACTAGTTATAATAATGGTAATACTAGTTTACTAAATCAACGTTAAGAAGTTTATGCGGAAGAATTTTAATCATCTATTTTAATTTAAAACGTTTGTTCAAGAATATACCATTTTTACAAAAAAACTGTTTGTCTGCACATGCCAATGCAAACTTGGCTTTTGTATTAGGTGATGATTCTCAGAACGGCTACTCGCACATAGGGTTACCATCCGTCCGTATATGACTGGCTTTTTGGCCTTCCGTCTGATCTTTGTATGGCCTAAAAGGGCCACTTTGGCAGAATCCTATTAGGACAACAAAATGAATCATATTAAAAATCGTAAAGTGGTGACAAACTGACAATTCAATAGTATGACCTGTGTGCAATTCATATCACAATGATATAACATCTAAACTGTGGAAATAAAAAACAATTAGATTAATAAAACTGTAATGAAAAAAATACTGATAAAATTACGGTTTATATTTTTTTCATGCGGCAATGTTTACACCAAATATGAAATTAAATTTTACGAAAATTAGAGGAATTGCTAATGATCTGCTGGGAATTCAGGAAATGAATAGCTTTTAGAGGTATTGCGGTGTGTGGCCTTTTTAGGCCCCCTTGTAATTCGTCCGGACTTTTAAATATAAAGGGTATTTTATAGTTGGGCACGCCAGAATAGCGGCGATAAGTCCCCTCTTTGAGGAGTGGTTAGAGCGGCGCCACGGCGCCCTCACCTTCCGCCTGACACAGGTCCTCACCGGACACGGTTGTTTCTGGAGGTTCCTGTTCAGGATAAAGCGGGAGGAAACGCCAGGGTGACCACTGTGTGGATCGCCCGGAGGACACGTGGAGCATACGGTGGAGGTCTGCCCGGCTTGGGCGGAGCACTGCCGTGTCCTCGTGGCGGCGCGGCGATCGGCAGCGGCGATCTCTCGCGTCCGGCCCTGGTCCAGGCCATGGTACGGAGCGAGAGTACATGGGAGGCCGTCACCTCCTTCTGCGAAGCAGTAATGCTCGCGAAGGAGGAGGCGGAGCGCGTGAGGGAGAGGTAATCACTGCGCCCTCACGCCCCTAGTCACCGCAGGAGACGCCAGACTCGGGCAACAGCCGACTCCCGGCCACCGTAGGCGCGGGCCTGCGGGCGGCGAGCAATGGGCAGCTCGCCGCCCGGTAAGGACCAGGCCCGGGTCGACGGCGCGTTGTGTTCCACGCGCGCCTCAAAGAGATGTCAGCACGAACTGACGGGGTCCGCTAGGGCCGAGCCGCCAGGGCCGCGGGTTATTCGAAAGAGATACCGTGGCCCCTGGCACAGGCAACTGAAGGAACACGGGTGGGTTTTAGTCAGTAAAAGTCTGACACGCCCTTTCGCTCAGCCCAGAGCGGGAGAGGTCATTTAATTATGGGTATTTTATTGTAAAATAAAAAAAAGTTAAATTCGTCGAAAAAAGAAAGAATATCAACACTTTTTGTGCAAATGTCCTTCTCTTTGCCAGGACTTTTGAATTTTCAAAAAGATAACCATTACTTGCATTTGACCACTAACTCTGCCAATATAAACTAATCTTTGCGTTATCCTTTGGCTTTTACTTTTTACGTCGCGACTCAGAGAGACATGCGAGAGCAGGTTTGTCTGTTCGTCGTAAACATTGGAAGGCCGGTTTTTCATGGTCGGAATATTCCTGGGTTCCAATAACTAACCGATGACGTAGGTATAAGTCGTCAGACCGGTTGAACAGAAGAAGGGCAGATTATAACTGCTCAGTCTTATTTATTACAGTCTGATTGGTTAATAATATTGTTGTGATAGTCTTTTAGGCACATTCTTTATCTGCTTTCGTCATTATTGGACAAGTAAACAGTTGTACTGCCTGCAGGTTTTTGTTTGGATATGGGCACCCCAAGACCCCATGGACCCATGGTCCGGGTCCGGGGGGTCGTATATCCAGAAGTTTTATTGGAGTTTTCCATCTTACAGTCAGTAGTAGTCCGGAGTCCTGAAAGCCAAAAATCTAGTCGCAGTCTCATCTCGGCGAAAAACAAATGTTAAAAACTTGTCAAAATGTAGGGAACTTACAGGAATTTTTGACAGATTGAGACTGAGATCAGACTGTGAACGTTCTTAAAATTACGAGAGCTGCCCCTCTGATGTGCCCGCGCGATTAGTGGCAATAGATTATTACGTAAAACATAAACATAACTAGCGAAATATGAGTGTATTATACATACACCTGCCTACTCGTCCTAGGTATGGACTTTAGTAAAAGAAAGATTGTGAATACTGAATAATGTCATGTGACGACCGGTTATCCTTTTGCGTCAGTCCCATATGTAGGTATGTTTTTTAAACTCCCTTTCCGTGAAGGAAGTTTCGAAAACATTGTTTTGTTTTTAATGCATTTAAGATTTTTGGGGATGAGTCTTTCGACGCTATGTTTAAATTTGGTTATTTTTATTAATTAATTAGGTATTAGTTGTTATTTACGTACATATTATTTTAATTCTGAATAAATACCTTAGTAGCTTTATAAAAATACTGCTGTTAATTTATTCATAATAATTGAAGTTACTGAAGCAAATTGTTTATTCTTTGTCGCATTCCGATTTAAGTAGGTACGTCATCGCATTAATAAAATATGAAAATCAATGTATCATATTTAATTAGATGCCGGCTAGATTGTTTTTGGGTTCCGTACCTTATATGGAAAAAAAATCACTTCGTTATCCGTCTGTCAAGAGACATCATTTGAAACAGAACGTCACGTAAAGGGAATACAACAAAATCAACAAAATTTTACTTGAAATTAAATTCCCTGTTCAAAAATCAAATCCCCGACGCGTAAAGTCGTAAAAAATTATGAAAATAATTACTATAATATTTTGATCTTGATGCATGAGACTTTTTGCTACGACTTTTGGTCACTGTCCTTTGGCAAGAAGCTATGTCATGCAGCACAAAGGAAAACATCCGAAAACACTGGTAAAATATTCGAGACACGATTCCCTTGATAAATTATTAACATACCTACAAATTTGTACGGAACCCTCGGTACGCGAGTCCTACTCGCACTAGATAGGTTTTTTGTTAAAAAAAAGGACGTTGGACTTGATAAAAATAGATTTACTACGCAAAAACTAATTTAAAACATATCTACGTAGGTAAATACTTTTTGCCTCCTGTCCTATAGACGAGATCAAAATAAAGCCAGAACGAGATTACAAAAAGAAACATTGATTTATTAGAACCGGTACTGGCTACGATGACCCTACGATCTTCAATGCCTACGTCATTAAACAAAAACTTTAATGAGATAATAATTTATTAGCAAAAAAATCTACGTCATAGAAAAACTGTCTAGTTGTATTATTATGGTTGTCAATCACCAATACGAAAATATATTTTTTTGCTGTGCTCACTCCGTAGGTGTATATTGAAATAAAAGAACGACTGTTATTTGTGTATAGGTATTGTTAGCGTCGTTAAATGCCGCTAATATCTAACACATTTATGATAACTAATATGACAAATACGACTTTACTAGAATTACAATTGTATTGGAAAAAAAACGACAAGGATCGCTGAATTTAGATAATTAGTTGTTTTCCTAATAAGCATCATTGAATTATTTTTGAGATGGTACATGACGATCATCAGACAATCTGCCTACCCTTTTCCCAAGTATGTTGGGGTCAGATTCCAGTCTAACCTTATGCAGCTGAATACCAGTATATTAAAAAAAAATTACATGGAGCGACTGACCTATCTGACAACCCAGTTACTGGGTAATACGATACCCCTTGGTAAGACTGGTTGTCAGACTTCCGGGCTTCTGACTACCCGTAACGACTGTCAAAGATCTACCAATGACAGCCGGGACTAACGGCTTAACATGCTTTCCGAGGCACGGAGGGGTCTCGGTATGTAAAGATGGTCACCCATTCAAGGACCAATCGCGCCAACCGTGGCTTAACCTGATCAATCAACCCTCAATATCAATATATAATTAATTGAAACAAAAATTAAGTATTTCGACCATTTCTGTAGGTACTACCGACAATCTTTTGTTTCACAAATTTTATATGCATTCATACTATAAGAACTGTTCAGTTTTCGTCACGAAAACTCTTCATCATAGGTACATTGCAGTCCACTTAACTTTTTACTAATGTTGCTTTTTTGGTTAAGTCCTTCAATATCCTAACCTTAGTTTACCGACCTTTGTTTTTCCATAAAACATTTTGTTTCTTTTCTACGAAAATGTATTTATTTATCATGCTTACAACTATCATTACAGCCGGTCGATTCTGTAAAAATCTCACCGTGAAAACTCAAGTGAAGTGAGCTTGATGGGAGTTATCAGTAGTGTTAATCCCTAGCATTATTTGGAATGACAGCTCACTTCACCTAAGTTTTCACGGTGAGATGGTTACAGAATCGCACTGCTGGCCTTACCGTGATGTGACAGTGTAGTTATCAACTTAAAAAATAAATTATCTAACCTTACATACCTAACAACAAATAGTATATAACTTTATACCTTACATAACTTATTACATTTAATAAAACTCTTGCGAATTTAGAAATTATTTTGTTAGTTCTTATGCTAGCTACGACCGACTATACATATTTTACTATGAAAGATTAAGTGAAGAATTAAAAAGGGTAAGTTCGCAGTTTAAATGCTTAACACGCTCAGCGCCAAGCCCCATATGCCAACACCACTACACAAGGAAAATTCCCTAGGCCAGGGCAACATTTTTTGTATACAAAATGTATGGAAAGTGTGCGCGTTAAGCGATACACGGCGCTTAGACTGGAATGGTGCTTGTGTATCAAAAAGGATACACAAGTGTTTAGACAGTGTGTATCGCAAAAGATACACATGGCGCTGAGCGTGTTAAAACGATATCAGCCTACTACTTTCAGCAGCTCAATTCACTACACCTATTCCTATATTAATAATACCAAACTATATTAACTGTCCCACTGCAGGGCAACGGCCTCTTCCCATACAGAGAAAACTTGAGCATTGATCAACACGCTTGCTCAAGGCGGAACAGCGATTTCAGACTTATATCAATTATTACTAGGTTCCATCAGCAGCTTCGCCCGCGTAAAAAAAAATATCATATGTCCTTCCCCAGGGTTCAAAGTATCCCCATACTAAATTTCATCAAAATCGATCCAGTCGTTACGGAGATTAGCCAGAACAAACAGGCAGAAGACAGAAATTTTAATAATTGATTTTTGATATAAGTACCGTATATACTTTAATATGCATTTAGTAGAAAGCTGTTATTTTGAAATTACAAACAGATACATCAATTTGATGTATTTGTATAGATGAAAATTATATCATGTGTCCTATTCGCAGTCATGGTACCGTCTGGACAACAGCTGGGGCGAGGTGGGCGAGCTGTCGGTGACGGTGTACGGCGCTGAAGGGCTGAGCGCGCTCGGCATCAGCGGGAAGGCAGATTCCTACTGCATCCTGGAGCTGGACAACTCGAGGATACAGACGCACACGGTGCCTGGCACCACCGACCCGACGTGGAACAAGAGTTTCAAATTGTAAGTTGAACTATGCAAAGCAGTGTTCATAATCTCAGATAATTACATTCCATCGCCAATTAATCAGTTATCTACTTTAGTGAAATGTATTCTAAGTTGATTTTTGAGGGACCATTTGTAACAAAAAGATCCTAATAAGTTTTTTGGTTGCAATAGAATTTGAACTATCAGTTTGTTGTTCCATAACTTAAAAATAATCTCATATTCCTGGCTCTAACATACATTTTGCGAAATGCATGTATATTAGACCAGAAATACTTCGACATGAAGATTTTTAGACTAAGAAGTTCTGTCTTTCCTGTTGGTATTGGCCACCATCACAAAGGAAGGTTTTGTTTACTTTACTAAAACTACGCTACACCTATTTTTACAAGTTTTCTAGTTCTTATAAGAAAAATCGAAACCAATTAATTCATAACAAATCGCTCAATTAACAAAATTTAATTTAGTGTTGAGTGGTTTTTTCTTCTCTAGTGGCAAAAGGTATAAAATAATAGCTTGTGTTGTGTTGATATAGGGGCTAACAGTCCATGGTGGGTCTGACGATGTGTTAATTGATCTGTCATTCGAGAACGTGCCTCTTTTAATGCACCCTAAAAATCATGATCATGTTTCGATCTTTACGGTAATTTCAGGCTTATTTAAATACCTTTTGCATACGACCTAACCTAGGTGGTCCTGTATTTTGAACTCAGTGGTAAACAATAGGTATAATGAACGACGAAGTATGTACTCATTTTTTTGACTCCGTTAACCTATGTATTTCGAAACTCTGACTGGTTTTCGAGCATAATTTAAGTATGTAAAGAGTTTCGAAAGCAATAAAAAAGAATTTAACTAGGAGTGTTTCCAATTCACTGGCGTATATTTTTTTATTGCAGTGATCCATCGGTTTGTCCAATAGTCACGAATGCGTCAGGACAAATTAATGTAAACTTTTCCGCTTTTCATTTGTTTTCTTATTCTCTCTACAGCCCTGTCGACGATGTTACGTCAACACTAACAATAACAGTGAAGGATGAATCGATAATCAACACGATGAAAGATGGGACTCTCGGCAAGATATCGATACCTCTACTAACAATAGTGAACGAAGAGAAAGCCTGGTTCGACCTCAACAGTCGATCGAAGAGACATACCTTGAAGGGAAACTCCCCAAAAATTCAACTACAAATGTCCATCGCGTGGAACCCGGTAATTCATGTTTTTATAGCTTCCAATATTTTACCCACAAATAACGATAGATTCATTTTTTTCTGTACAACGCAAATCTAACAATCAAAGTGATTTATTTGTTTTTGTTCCGGTTTATTTTTAGATTTTCTTTTTTCGGTTTGTTTATCGTTTCTTTCCATTACAGATAAAAGCCTCAGTACGGTTATTGAGTCCTAAGACCAACAAATACACGAAGCCAACGCCGAGGACTTTCAGCATTCCCCTAATTTACAATAACTTGAAGTTCATCAAAGACATATTCAGCGCTGTGTACTATGGAAACGAACATTTGAAGTAAGTAACCAAGTATTTAAAACTTCGTCCACTAACCCAACGCTACTGAATGATGGCGTCTCTGATAGCTTAGAAGTGATAAAAATAGAACCTATCCATTAAATAAATTATAGTTTCATAGTTAACTGTAACCACGAATTCAGTAAGTGTATGATTCAAGAAACGACAACGTTTCGTCGGTTATAAAAAAAAAAATTGTCGTTCCATACACTTTGCCAGCGTAGTTATTGCACTTTTCTATGAAACAGCAGATTTATCTTTTGATAACCGATGAAGAATTTATACATTCCATATGCTGAATTCATGCGAACTGTTTAAAAAAACCTGTACTGTAGCGGCGATGAAGTTAGGCGATTAAAACACTCTAGTTAAAACACCACTTAGTCTCTACGACAGAGTACCTAATCTTTGAATTATCTGGACTTAGGTACCTATCGCGAACTGGTTACGAAAACAAATTGAACTTTTGACTTGGTACCTATTGCATAATGAAGACTTTGTACCTATTGCCTAATGAGGACTTTGTACCTATTGCATAATGAGGACTTTGTACACACACGTTTTCCTTGCCATGAAAAACTACGGATTATTCGCCGTGAGTAGGCACGGTCGTCAGTGTTGTACAAATCACTATGGAAGCTTAGTACAGACGCCAGCACATCAAGCTACTACAATCTGTCAAATTTCTTTAATAGATTTTCGACTTTATTTCTGAAGTGTTAAGGTTCAAGGTTGATTGGAAAAATTTGACACTTTCGGGTAGCTTGACCTGCTGGCGTCTGTACATGGACACGTTTTTTCTACGACGCGGTGTATACGCCGCGTGTGTAGGCACGGCGCGTCACGGGCTTATTACGTATCTTGCAGAAGTGTCGCGATAGCAAAACTTGTACTTACATGGACACATTTTTTCAAGGGCCAGCTTATACGCCGTACAGTAATGAAACCCTGTCGTGTACAAAGGGTCTTATATTGACGAAAGGATTGGGCAATTATATTGTCTGTATCAATGAAATCGCTTCCATTGTCATTGCTGTGCTATTTTGACGTAATGAGGGCACCGTGCCACACCGAATGAGGTCAATTTGGAATCCTAGCGTTGTCGAATATAGGGGTTAGCCAAATATCAAGACAAACATTTGACAGCTAAATATTGTACATCAGCTATTTCCGTCAAATTAGGTGAATTGTATTTTATAAGTTAGTCAGTTTTCGAATAGTGTAGTACTGTTTTATTCGCGGATAGCATAAGCACTAAGTGGCCCTAAACTAATGTGTTATTTTCACACATGTGGGGTACTTGTACAATTATTATTTGTCAAAAAGATTTCCAAGTACCTACAAGAAAGAAAGAAGTGGGAGCAGTGCTGGCCCATTGGAAACTGCCACGACTTACGAGTTGTAGGTCGTAGGTTCGAATCCAGGCAGGCACTTTACTTTGTGTAAATGATTTCATCACCACTGCTCTCAAAACGGTGAAGGAAAATATCGTGAGGAAACCGGCATGTCCTAGAAACAAAAATTCGAAGACATGTGACATCTACCAACCCGCACTGGGCCCGCGTAGTGAATTACGGCCCACTCCCTCTCACCGAGAGGAGGCCTGTGTCCCAGGAGTGGAACATCAAAGGCTGATTGATTATGATGACACAACAATGATTATAAGTATTTTTTCTCTAGACTGTTTGTTTGGGTCTACTATGACCGATCTACAAGCTGTCATTATAAGCCCATTTTTAAGCCGGGTCTCCAGATGCTTAGGTAAACAAATACGCCTCAATTTGGAACTATTACTCACTACTTTCTGCCCCAAATTCGTCTTCAGGTGTCAGGTTCAAAAAATAGTTTTTCTTATAAATAATTCATGAACCCATCCTCACAGTTTTGTAAGTATCTTGTCTAATTATACCGAACCGCGTTTGTTTGTTATTGCTATGTAAATAGTTTAACACAGTTTCACGTGTCGTTCACTGACCGGTCTGGAAGGCGCCATATTGAACAGCGCATTACTTAGATAGTCGTATTTTAATTTTGTATTTGCATTTCCTTTTTATAGTATCCGGAAATTGTAATGACTATGTGTTTATGTACTGTGGTGCTCTCTACGAGCTTTACGGTACCGGGTGGAATAAATCAAACTACAGTTTCCGGTTTCCTCATCATCTGACTGCCTTTTCCCAACTATGTTGGGGTCGGCTTCCAGTCTAACCGGATGCAGCTGAATACCAGTATTTTACATGGAGTGACTGCCTATCTGACCTCCACAACCCAGTTACTGGGTAATACGATACCCCTTGGTAAGACTGGTTGTCAGACTTTCGGGCTTCTGACTACCCGTAACGACTGTCATAGATCCACGAATGACAGCCGGGACCAACGGCTTAACGTGCGTTGCGAGGCACGGAGTGGTCTCGGTATGTAAAGATGGTCACCCATCCACAGACCAACCGCAGCAAGCATAGCTTAACCTGACCGGTCGACCTGTGCGGCTGTTATTATTCAGCCACGGGCCCCTCCTATGTTCAATAATTATTCCTATAATACGTATTTTACATCCTGCAGACTAATAAAATATTTGACACCCGCCCCGTTCTAAACTTGCTTGACTGTTCGAATGGAACCCGCGCTAAATTATAAGTAGCCAGCCAGCACTACCTAGGTTGGCTTTAGCTGACAACCTTTACAGTACCTACCTACGATTATTTTTTGTAGGTATTGCCGTGATGTTTCGAATCCTGGTAAAATATTTTTCATCCCACCATCTCGGAAAGAGTATTTTTAATCTTCAATATATGAGTGGAAAAGCCGTTTTTATTCTCTAGAGGATAAAGTAAATTGAATTTAGAACATCGTGTGCACTAAGTTTGTGAATTAAAAAAAACATTAAACCTATTTACTGCTACCTCTATGGTGCCGAATATATCATACAACTTTTTTTTAATTTGTTAAAAACTCAGACTCGGAACCTTCTTGGTGTTCTTTTTTCAATTTGCTTTGTACGCGGTTCTTTACGCGGCATTTTTTCACGTCATTCATTTCCTCGCTGAGGTGGAATGAAAAGTTACGTGTTGCACTCGAGTGCAAAGATTTTTCACCTCGTGCTCTTTTGATTCCCTCGCTAACGCTCAGGATTCTAATTTTGAATCACTCGCTGCGCTCGTGATTCAATTTTAGAATCCTTCGCTTGCTCGGTCATCAAAATTGAACACGCGGTTAAAAAGCAACTTTGCACTCTTGTATAACAAATAACTATTTTTTCATAAAGTTAAATTACCTACTTACTTACATGTTTTATTACAAGTCCGATCGGCCGGTGACACCATTAAACAAAGACCAATTAATTATTTATATTAATATGTGATTAACTTCACAAAAGGGTCTTAAATGTCTACACGTTAATATATTAAGTTATAATGTAATACGTTTTTTATAACCTTTTGAGAATTCATTAACTTTATACCTACTTACTTAAGTTTAATAACATATTGGACTGGCATTAACCTTCAGGCCTCAGAATGGCACCTTACATGCCATGGTACTCAAATAATTAAATCAATAAGCCCTATTGGACTAGATGGCGCTGTGTGAAATGTCCAGGGATATTTATTTATTTATTTATTTTATTTTATTCCCCAAAACTAGGGCGCTACACGTTATCTAAACTACTTTCGCTATGAAACTCGTACCCGAAATATAAAAAAAAACAAAATTTCATACTTATGCATCGAAATAGTCTGTCTACTGTTGTAGTAGGAATTTGTTCATTTTCACGAATCGGATAAGAGTTTCGTAGCGAATGTTGTTTAAAATGACGGGTATCCCCTTGACGGATGCAGGTGACTAATTCGCCACTCTGTATTTAAATATCCCTGGTATTAAAGCAGGTACTAACCTACTTCCGTCCGTTACCTACGGGTACCTTATGCAATTTCGTAGCAACCTCTAAACTCGTAGCAGTATGCTATGCACGAAAGTCGTTGTTGTCTAGAAATTACAAGATATTGGCCGCCCACAAAGACAAGTAGATATTCAAATATAAAAGAATATTCAATTACGATTGCTAACTATTTACATTATGCGTGTCCTATTTAAATAATGCGTGATGTAAATAAAGAATTATTTGTGCAATAAAACAATTGTCTTTGTTCTGTTCCGTAACTGGTATAAACAGTTACAAATGAGTAACATTTTCATTTACCTAATTAGTCATCATCAGCTTTTTTCTCTGAGTCATCACTGGGATATGTCTACGGGCTTAAAGACATATACCTACGGCTGAATTTAGAGTCCGAGAAGGAATGTTTTAAAAAACGTTTTTTTTTGTTGTTTAAAAAAAAGCTCTCAAACCAAAACCGAACGCCGAACCGACTGCAACCCAACCATATTTTGCTGAATATCCTAAGTACAGTCACGATCAAAAGTATGTATACACTCAGCTTTTTTCAAAAGCGATTTATTCCTTTATTTTTGAATGAAATTTTATGTTGTTACGAACATAGCAGTTTTGAACCCATGGGTTTATATAATGTGTCGTATTTCAACGTTGCATGCGTTATTACACGAAAAAATCGCAATTGAAAGTTGCCAAGTGTTGACATATTGGTGCTCGTGACTGTACATTATAATAAGCACATCGTAACTGCAGTATGGCCATTCGGGAAATTAACTCCGTTCACTTACCCACTTGACCCACCGCACGATTGCTCTGCGTACACGCTCCCGTTGAACCACTGTAGTAGTTACACTGTGTTATAAATTTTATTCTAACATCTACTACTTGTCTGCACTTTACAGGTATTTGTTTGAGTGGGATAATCGTGAGAAGTCCGCGCTGGCGCTGTCGGCTTGGCTGCTGTTTTGGTTCTTCTTCCGGATGTGGATGACTCCTCTCCTAGCTGTCATCCCATTTCTCTACTTTTGGGCCACACGCAGTAAGTCCTCCGATCTTCTCCCTTAAAAACCTTACTTACTAGTATCTAAGAAAGAAAGGTTCTAGTTAGTATTTAAGATTCTAGTTAGTAGTTATTTTTAGAAGATCTTACATGGAGTAACTGTAAGCAACGGGATATTAATTGAATTTTTTTTCATTTTCCTGAAAGTTTCCTGAATAATCTAACAATCTTTACTTAACGCATAATAATTACATAAGTATCACAAGAGTAGGTACCTATCTGCCTATTAATTTTGTAGCAGTGCTAATTAATTCCTATCATTTTCAGACACTGCAAATCTGGTACCTATCTCTTACTTCGAAGAAGATTCATCAGAAGAGGATCTGGAATCAACTAAGGTATGAATATCTAACTATTGCTGTTCCCATGAAAGATGACGTCATTCGGTTGTTTCTTGTGTTGCAAGTTACTAGAATTACATAAAACTAAAGGAAAATTCACCCATGAATAAGCGATAACTAATTGTGTTCTGGGTAGTTTTGATTTTATGTATCGAATTTTATTTACATAATAGTCATATAAAACATAAAATTATTACTGTGTTCAAATAAAACATGAACAAATGGGATCCCTTGCATCACCGTCTCACACGTGTTTGCTGTTAAGAATGCTACATATAATCATAATATTTATTTTATTGGCTCTTAAATTAAATTGTTTTCGTTTACATCGATATCTCGTCATTTTAAGGATTCATATAGAAACACCATGATTAAGTGGAAAAACCACACGTTCCAAGTACGTCGTAGAGTGACTAATACTTAATAAAAGACAAACTGATTAGCAGATACTAAGTACATGTACAATGTTTATTGAGGAACCAACATTATTGTAATGTAACGTTTGCTTTTTGTATTCAGTCAATTACATTTTATTATCTAACATCTTTATGAAGCATAATTACATCATAAAACTCCATTTCTAGGAAAATTATCTTTACTTACGGTGAAAACATTTGTGACCCATGAACTAAAAATAATAGTTAATAATACACTTGTCACCTACGTCAGCATTATCAATGATATGTACATAACTATTAGCTAGACTAAACTTTCTTAGCTAAGTATTGAACAAACACTTATTTACCTCATATATAATGGTTTAAATTAGACCTAAGCCAACGTTCACACTATAGAAATATTAGCTATGGTTCACACAGTGACGAAAACTCCACCTCAGTCAATTGCCGATGAGAATGAAGAAGATGATGATGTCCAAGAGCGTCCGTTCTTCTCGATGGGAACCTACAACGGTTTCGAATGCGCAACTAGCTTAATATTTCTGTCTGACCGACGCACGACGCCTTGACAATTCAGAAGTTCTTGTAATTTACTTTTAAAAAATAAATGATTTTGATTTATATGTACGTCATCCAAAGTTTTACATTATGATGCAACCTTAGTTAGGCATATATGATTTACTTTCTAACCTGTGGTTCTTATTTCTATTTCAGGACGACAAAACAATTAAAAACCGACTTTGTGAACTACAGGATCTCACATTCACGATAAAGGACGGGATAGACTATATTGTGTCACTTCTACAGAGAGTAAAAAAGTAAGTCTCCACTTAGCATAATAAAAAGCGAAGTATAAATAACCCTCGATAAACTAAGTCTGCTAGATGGGATGTGCCTTACAGGCGTTGCGCAGGGGGGGTTCCGGAATTGGTATTTTAAGAGGAACCCATCAGCGCATAGGGATGCGCTGATGGTGATCACCGGGGTTGTTTTAGTGAGGTAAAAACCCCACACTTTCTGAAGGTTACCCCGAAAACAAAAAAAATAAGATGTGGGAAGCAAGAACCAGTCGAAGTGGCGATGCTTGGGGAGGTCTTTGTCCAGCAGTGGACGGCTTTCGGCTGAAATGATGATGATGATGATGAAACTAAGTCTAATAGATTTACTATGAGAACCCCGCCGAAATGCTGAAATAGAAGATAGAACTCTTTATTGTACAGTCACGAACAAAAGTATGTATACACTCTGCTTTTTTCAAAAGCGATTTACTCCTTTATTTTTTAATGAAATTTTATGTTGTCACGAACATAGCATTTTCGAACCCATAGGTTTACGTAATGTGTCGTATTTCAACGTTGCATTCGTTATTTTACGAAAAAAATCGCAATTGAAAGTTGCCAAGTGTTGACATATTGGTGCTCGTGACTGTACACCATACAAATTACAAAACATAAATACTTATAAAAAAAATTATAAAGGGTGACAGAATGGGCGGTCTTATCGCTAAGAGCGATTTTTTAAAGACAACCTTTGGAAAATAGTTTTTATGAGATTCAAAAGAAAATTGCATTCTCCTGACCAATAAATAAATAATAATATTTTTTTTTAATTACTTTGCCCCACACTAGGAATTCATTCTCATGACCAATCCGAGGTGTATGAAGATTGTATCTCTAAGGGCTGATTATTCAATCGACAGATAATTTTTATTCGTGGAATAATATTGACGTTCGACAGTTTTTGTATGAACTGCCAAAAATTCGAAATTATTCCTCGGATAAAATTATCTGGTGTTGGGAAGATCAGCCCTCAGTTATCATAACTTACTTATTTATAATTTATCCACTGGTTATTTAAGTCTACGTTAGAAATAGTAACCTCATTGTATCCAAAAATCGTAATACAGGAAGTTGGCCTCATTATGTTTAGTTTAGTCTCAATTTCACAAATCTATTGTTACGCAAATTAGAACCATTGTTTGCCGTTTCAACCGTTTGAGTAGCCTTGCTATGAGTATCGTTGCATTCAGCGGGGTAATTGCGTAACACACAATCAATTGCAATAGTTTTCATTTTAACAGTTCAACAACATTCATTTGCGTTGTTGAATAGACAAATTTTTCGAACGTATGAAGCAATGGATTAGCAATATCCTTCAAAATTATTAAGATTGATAGTGTGTTACGCAATTAATGTTTGTTTATTCAAGAACTTAAAGTTAAACTTACAACTAATGTTTCAAATTGATGTTATTTCAAGTTAAACAAATATCAACTTTATTTTAGTGGTAATTAAGTTGATTTCAGAGTGACCAGCACTATTGAAAAAGTTATAAAAATGTTTGAACTTGCAACGTAAACTGAAATTTATTGTGTAGGAATAAAAGTTATTTTTCCATAATCTCATATTTGTTTACATTTTTGGCAATTGGTTTAAAATATTATATTGGTGGATGGCTCAGTGACTTATTAATTAGAACTAATAGATAAATCATTTCTTTTCCAGTTTGTGCAAGTTCGCGGTGCCGTACTTAAGTTACCTCGTGATGACCGTGCTGGTGGGCGCCACGATCGCAATCTACATCATACCTATTAATTATATATTTATGGCATTAGGTGCGTATATATTCTAATTATAGGTAAAATAGAAAAAGTATGCAGTAAACTTCGTGTTTTCGAATTAGCACGAACGTCATAACCACCCATAGAGGCAAAGCTTCTAAGATTTATACTGCCGCGCATTGTAGAGGTGCAACTACTATTGCGCGTCTGTATGAAGTTATCTTTCTGTGGGGTTACCTACTCTGGTCACAGATCTTCATTTGTTACTCAAAATTTTAAAAAAATATGTTGGAATTGCATAGAGTTATTAATCTATAATTTTTATACAAAATAGGCAAGTACTTCCATGGTTATAACAGCTTTAGGTATATTGGATCTCGTTATCGCGCGTTCGTATTTTCTAAGATAGACGATGATTCCTAAAGCGTATACTTTTCTTGGGATGTCTGTGCCTCCTTAGGTTTCTGAATACCAGAAAACTTCTGTTCTCACATTACATTACTTCATTAATTTGATTTTTATCATTTTATTCAACCAATTGCAACAACTAACATGAGATTTGACAGCAGGTTAACTAAGAGGTTTTGATCAGCATTCCAACTCTCGTAATTTAAAACGTCCAAAATCTAGTCGCAGTCTCATCTAGGCGACAAACAAATGTCAAAAACTTGTCAAAATGTAGGGAAATTATAGGTATTTCGGTCAGATTGAGACTGAGATCCGACTGCGAACGTTATTAAAATTACGAGAGCCGTGGGTCAGTTTCTCTTTAGCAACCTAACCTAAATTATAGCTTCAGTACTTTGATAATAGATTTCTGTTAATTTTGATTTTATTTTTCCAGGTATTTACAAGTTCATGCGCAAGGTGCTGAACCCTGACAGAGTTCCAAACAACGACATTTTGGACTTCATATCACGGATACCGGACGACAAGATGTTGGTTAGTATTTACTTAAACGGTTCCACTTTAGTATAATATACTACTTTATACATAGACTTAGGACTCTATGAAAGTAGCAAGTAGGCATTATTCTTATGGTTTTATTGGCTTCCAAGATTGATGCATACATAAGTAACAGACTGAAATATCTTGTATAATCTGCGTAATCATTAGTGATATTGGCTTTTAATGGTATCATCGGTTTAAATATCTCAACTTGTTCTACTCCCTACCTATTCAGTCAAAATATAGCCGTGAAAGGAATAAGTATATGCTTTTAAATATATAAAAAAACCTTTATTTTATTTTCAGAAACAATGGCGTGAACTGAGAGTGCCCGAGTCGAACTTCAACAGACAGTATTCTTCAAAGAGGCGATAAATTAAGGAGGAGATGAAAGGCGCACTACACACTACGTTACGTACTGTAGTGCTCTAATGTAGCCCGGCCTTTAGGACTGAAGAGCACTTCCCGGCGCTGCCTCCTAGGCCATGACGTCACGAGAGATGACCGGCTATGGGCGCCGCCATATTGCAGTGATGTGCAGCAATGAAAATAAAAAACTAGGAGTAGATGGCTCAAAACTTATTTATAATTACTTTAAGTACATAATAGGTGATATTAAATATAAATACCGTTATTTTATCAAGCATTTATATACACATCCGCATGCATTTTAAAATTATTTCATTCTAGAAATATTTATTTTTATAAATGGTTTGCGGATTTGTCAAATACATAGTTGTAAGCATCATGTTTATCATCTTCCTATCAACTCATTGACAGACGAGACCAAAACACATGATTATGTTAGCCATATTATGTATAAATCAGTATGCGAATACCTCTATTTAAGTCGTTAGGATTATAATGAAATTGTGATGTTTAGTTTTAAGAATAAAACAACGAATTATAATTATATTCTTATACAAAAGTTATTTTTATTTAATAAATTAATATTAAGACAACCTACAACGAAAACAGTTCGATAAAGATTTTGAGCTTAAGGGCTGATTTTTCAATCATCTGACAACTTTATTCGAGGAATAATTTTGTAATTTTGACAGTTATTTCATACAAAAACTGTCAAACGTCAATTTTATTCCTCAAATAAAAGTTATCTGGCGATGGAGAAATCCGCCCTAAGTCATCAATCATCATAAACAATGCATGTCTCTTCTATTTTCACATGATTCCCTAGGTAATACACCTTCCTTACATAATATCGCCCTGGACTAGGATATCTACTTTAACAATATCGGAGTATACCTAACTTTAGCCTCTCAGGTCGAAATAGATTTCGAATATGTCCTAGGTCTTGTTGTGTTTCTGTGATTCTGTGGTTCTGGAACGCTTAACTCTTTCCAATCCCTCTGAAAGGCAGGAAACAAGAAGGGTTAAATGAGTACGCAATCTAAAACACGATGAAGTGATAAGATCTACCAATTATTTAACAGCTTTTTTATTTAATATTTTCCAAAAGATTAGCCTTTTGGACTTAATAACAACTCCCAGTCGAATAATTGTTAGAAAGTCTGATCCAATTAGGATCAGACTTTCTCACAATTATAGAAAATTATATACCTACAAGCATACTTTATTTTATTGCTAAGCATAGTACAGACGCCAGCAGATCAAGCTACCCGAAACTGTCAAATTTTCCCAATCACCCTTGAACCTTAATGCTTTAGCGATAAAGTTAAAAATCTATTAAAGAAATTTGACAGATTGTGTAGCTTGATGTGTTGGCGTCTGTACTTTAGTTAATAAAAGCTAAAAATATGGTGGTATATGTATATTACCAGTATCTTGTTATCCGGTATTCTTGAAAGGAAGTCTAATAAGTCGTTATTCAGCACTCTCTCTGGCTCCAACCGTTTCCTCGCGTATTTATATATTCCTGAAACATATTAATAGAGTATTCGAGGAAATATTCCCGAAATATTCGTGGCGACATTAGAAACTCGTACAGTCACGAGCATACATATTAGATAGCTTACACTTAAAGTACGGACAGACTTTCACATTACTAGCACAAAAGCATGCCATTATTTAGCAATTGCTACTTAGTAGCATGTGTGCCGAAACATTGCTAGTAATGAGCATGCTTATTTTGAGTACCTATACTCAAAAATAAACAGTCGTTCGAATTTTCGAGGATGCTACCTGAGGGGCGGATGGAAGACGGTATTCTCCGGGAGTGTTTGAACAGAAGGCTAATTCTCGTAATTTAAAATGTTCTAAATCTAGTCGCACTGTCATCTCAGCGACAAACAAATGTCAAAAACTTGTCAAAATGTAGGGAAATTAAAGCTATTTTTGACAGATTGAGACTGAGATCAGACTGTGAACGTTCTTAAAATTACGAGAATTACCCCACTGGGGGCCTACTCCGCAGTGCAAAGTGCGAATGTTCGGATCGGACCGACACATGGCCGAACCGAATATTATTGAAAAATGAAAAAAGTTCGGATCGGCTCAGTTGGGTCGGGGCCATAGTCAATATTCGAAAGAGTGTAGGAGTGTAGGATCAGAACCGACCGAACCAAATAGTAACTTCGTAGCAGGAAACGGCCGAGCATTCGGCCGATACTACTTCGGAGTAGACCCCGACGTTTGCTTATTATGAATATGCTAGTATATGTATGCTGTATTTTCTTGCAAACCTTCCATTTTTGCCGAAAGACAGTGCTCAAAGAGCATAAGTGTCCAATTGTTTGCTTTGAGCACGCTTATTTAGGAGTATGCTTACAAGAATGCTTTTTTATAAGCACGTGTGTCAGTACCTTTACGCAAGATTCAAAAGTGATGTTCTGTCAAAGTATTTGATAGATATTTTATGGTGTTAAGGTTATGAAAATAATATTATCGAAACCATATCTACAATTCTACATACTATTACGAAATGGATCTTTTCTCAAAGTTGCAATTTTTATTTCACTTAAAAACACTTTTGAATTAAGTTTGCGTAGTGCAAACTTACATTGTACATAGGGTAATTAAAACTTACCAAATCCCATCATGAGGTATTTGTAAGGGACGAAGTAGAAGAGCGCTGAGTTCATGGCTAACAACAGCATTGTTAACATAGTTAAAAACGGAACCTTGAATGTTGCTAAACTGAAAAACAAAAAAGTTTTGTTATTATACGCAATTAATTTATTTGGGGTCGGTGCAGCATATCTTCTTCTTTAATACTCTTTTTTAATAATCCGAAATTCCTGGACCGATTTTGAAGGGCTTTTCACTGACAGATAAACAGCTTATGTTATAAGGAGTAACTTAGGCTACTTTTGTTTTTGAAAATATTTAGGCTTCAGAACTGATTAAATTCCCGACATACACGCGGACGAAACCGCGGACTGAAGCTAGTCTTTGAATAAATTCTGAAGAATAATAAGGTTTGAAAAGTTTTGTTTTGAGATCTTTGGAACCGTATATTTCTTATATTTTTATGTCGTTACTTTATTCCGAATTCCTGTGTCCAATTTAAGGAGTATAAGATAACACGCATAATTTCACAAACTCAACTTTTTATATCTTTGGTACTTACTTATATAATCTTTCAGCCAATGATACCATGTACTCTATGCCATCCGTTATAGTCAGTGTCATTTCTGGCAAGCCTTTAATTTTTTCTGGTATGGTCTCGCCGTTCTGCACATCGTCAGCGGGACCCCAGTCCTTAGGGTCTTCTTCATTTTGATGTCTTATCTCTTGATCTAGAATTATTTAAAATCTAAATTAATTTAAAAAATATTTCCCATAAAACTTGATCGATGCTCTGAAGAATTCCCAAAATATATATGGGATTCTCAGTATTCACACGTAGACAGAAACTGTCTGCGTGAGAAAATTCTACAAATTATAACATCCAATTAGTCACTACAGCTTCTTGACTGATTTGCGAAACCCACAGTCGACCTATCACTAGGTAAGTGAGTGCTATTTATATTTTTTTTTTAAATTTCGCTGTTTCTGTTTAGTTAGTTTTACTTGATGGTATTTAATGATTACAATATTGATAGTATTTTCATTTATTGTCATCCTCACATGGTATTTCAATCTTAAAACAATCGGCAACTTACTTTGCTTGTGATCAATAAACCACATAACTGGGAACAGCGCTACGACAAGTAATGGTCCCATCCATGGGTCGAAATAGTACCAGAAGATGAGCCAGGCACAAAGGATTGTCGTTGATAACTCTCGGTCTTCCCATTCCAGGAAGCTCCTGCAGAAAAAAATTAAGATTAGGTAAGGCATGTTCAAGGACACGAACATTATATTGAAGGTCTTTGTCTGGCACTGAAGGCTCCTGGCCTCAAACAACGAAGGTAGGTTCGGCAGGCAAGCGTCCTTCCACAAAATTAATACCTTCAGCGTTAGCCTTCAAAACTGTCAGCTTAATCATTTGATTGAGTCCTCGGCTATTTGATGGACTACCAACTTTCTAACGACGAATATACAAATAACAAAGGTTAGTAGATAATTATTATCTACTATATATTTAAATATATAGATACTATATCTACGAGTACAAAGCGCAAGTATGTAGATAAGACAATTTCGTAATTTAAACTTTGTACCGACATGAATACTAGGTATTAATAATCACATTATCACAACCAGGTATCCGGTACGGGATTTCCTGCTTGAAGAAGTTTGGACCTTAAAAGATAATATTATATTGTGAATCATGAGTGGATAATAATAATAATAACTCTGTTATGACATATTTTGTCAAACATAAAAATCTCATAAAATGCGTTACAAATTACTGAGAACCAAGACAAGCATCTACAAATTCTAAAGTGCAGTCTGCTTATTAACTTCGTGCCCTCTGCAAACCACTGTAACGTTGATAACGACACAGCTGCAGTTAGAAGTGGTCCAAACACCTCATTAGCGTATTTAGTCCACTTGGAATCAGCCTAGTCTTTTCCAAACTATGTTGGGGTCGGCTGCCAGTCTGGCAACCGGATGCAGCTGATTAAGTGTATTTTACATACAGCGATTGCCATTGCCTATCTAACCGTGACAGTACCTACACGTGCGACTTTTATAGTTACGCACGACGGCACATCAAACTATACATTTCCAGTATAAACCAACTTCTCATTGCACGAAAACTCTATACAATGTGAAGTCAGCTAAAACTGGAAATTTTAAGCTTGATATGTCATCGTGTGTACACTATATTGGTAGCGCTATAGATCCAAGTACCTAAGTATCTTAAGTTATCTAAAGATCCGAGATTGTTAACCCGGATCTATCCTTGCGACTTTCATGCACAATACACGCATAGTAGTTAGGTAAGTTAGTTATGAATAGCTAGAGGTCGACGTAATGTTATCAGTACACATGGATATTGCTGTTTAGTGCCTACCCATATATGTATATATTATAATCTCTTAGGGCAGTTGTACGTGAACATAAATATAAGTACAATCACTAATCAGTCAATCACGTAAGTCATATCTATCCAAAGATTATTATATATTACGGATCCTGCTTGCAGTGCGAATTATTTTACCGTATTTCGACTATCGGGGTAATAAACAAAAAATATATGTTAATTACTTAGTGCCTCTAATCATACTATGCCCCACTTGCTGGAGAGCACTAAGTTCCCGTTCACCTGCACGTTGGATGACCAAAAGAATGCTACTGATGCCGCCACCAATGTGGCCACCTACTGCTACCTAAAATATATAACTTCGAAGAATAGTACCATCGACATGAAAGGAAGAAGAAGAATTACTTGAAATGTTCGTTGATTTGGAAGAGAGCCTCAAAGGTTTCCTTGATAAACTTGCAGTTCTTGTATATCAGCGGTATGTCGAACTTTGGTCGTTTCGCTATGTACTTGACCTGCTTCGGACGGAACAGTTTCATCGAAGCGATCACCTGAAAGATAAAACTTCATTAGTTTATTGTTCATCGAATTTCACAACGCCACATGTGTCGCAAGGTGAATAAATCCTACGGATTAGCATCACAATCAAAACAATTATCGCTTTTATTATCACTATTATTATTAAAATTTTCTTTTTCACAATAAATTACGCTATAGGCCTATACAGGAGGCCGCGCACGATTCAATCGATCTACAAGGTTCGACCTCTTTGAGATGGACATTGAAGAGCCCTCCATGCTCTGAGATGGCCCTTCAATATCAGTATATTGAAGGGCCATCTCAGAGCATGGAGGGCGTAGTTCTCGAAAAGGCGTGAGTTTTGAGTTTGAGTTTGAACATACTGAGCAAAAACCTACGTAAGGGTAAGGGTGTTGGGGTGCATGTTGAAGAGCCTCCTCGTGGCGCACCCTGGGCAACGTCGGCTCCAGGTGTCCACCAAGTCTTGGTGGGCACTTGGGGCCGGCGGCTAATCTACAACACACGGGGAAGGGCACGGTTCCAATCACCGATCATCCTCGATGGTCGTTGAAGGGAACCGGGCTATAGACGCCTACTCCCCCTCTGCTTACAGAGGAAGGTGAGTGGGCGTATACTGGGGGGGGGCGGTTTTCGCCGCTGTGGAGGAAGTCCATATCTGCGCTGCGTCTGTCCGGTATCCGGCGGCAGCGTGGGGACGTAGGGGCGGTGGTTGGTTATGCCAGCCGCCGGCCAAACCGTAATCCTGGGTTCAGGACCGGGGGCCCGGGCCACTGAGGCTCGGGCTGCGAGGAAGACAACCTCTCTAAAAAATCACCCCAATCCCAAGGTCTAGCGTGCCGAGGGGATGCATGGCCGGAGGGGATCCGGTCATTAGCGCGTCCAAGGGACCTCACCCTTAAAAGGAACAAAAATGGAAAGTCAGCTATTGGAAAAAAATCCCCAGGCGGGCAACCTCCTCATGGAGGCACAATCCCGTCCTTCTACGGAAGGCAGCTCCAACGTATATGGGGGGAGCAAAGATAGCTTCGTAGGCCGGCAGACCACCGCCGACCTTCGTCAACCTCCTGCGTCGCAAGAAAAGGAGCTCCGGGTTAGCCCGGAGCGCCTGTGCGACGCAGATGAACCGCTTGCCGTCGTAGATGGCAACAAGAGCCGAGGAGGCTCACAGAAGAGTGATGCGGGGTCGGAGTCCGACGTCGCATCCGGAGGACCGAGCTCGGGAGGCTCAGGGAGCCCTTGCCGAGCCAAGGAGATGGCCGCTGCGAAGAGAAAGGCACGGAGCAAGCGGCCAAGGTCAGGGGGCGGCCAGGGGTCGTCCTCTGACGGGGAGTTGGCCTCGGCCCGGAAAATCCCCACCAGTAGGCGGGGAGGAGTCCGAGAGCGAGGCAAAGGGAGGGGGCTCACTGACCGGGAGGCGGCGGAGCGAACGATCGCAAAGGACCGGACCGGTCACGCGGTCGCTTCGGAGCCCTCCAGCGACGAGGCGGGTGAGGCTGGCGGTCCTGAGGCGGACCGCAAGAAGAGGTTTGCGGCGGTCGTGGAGGCCGCGATCCGGGACGTGTCCCTGAAGAAGTTACAAACTTCTAAGAACAGGGCCATAGTCTCGGCAATGGCCTCCATCATGGCGGCAGCGGAGGAGGCCAACTGCACCGGTCCTTCGGCTGGTGAAGTGGCCGAATTAAGGGCGCAGGTCGCCCGCCTGACGGCTGCCACGGAGCGTCTCCAAGAGGAGAATAGGAGGCTCCGGGCAGACCTGGCCAGCCTGAAGGTCCCCGACAAAGGGCGGGCGACACCAGCAGCCAGCCAGCCAGCCAGCCAGCCGGCAAGCCGGATCGTGCCGGCGGAGAACCAGGTCCTGGACCTGGTTCGGCAGGAACTGGCAGCCTTCCAGGCGCGGTTCACCGCCCTGGAGGGCATTGTCCTGCGCCCGCCCTTGGCGGGTAGGACGGCCCCAGGGCCGAAGGCGGCCTCGTATGCTGCCGCTGCCGCCCCTAAATCCGGGCCGTCCGGCCGGGCCCAGGCGCCGGCCAAACAGGCGTCGGCTGGAGGAGCCGCGGCACCGGCGAAACCGGCGTCGGCTGGCGGAGCCTCCGCGCCGGCAAAACCGGCGCCTGCCGGCAAACCCGCCAAGGCTAAAAAGAAGGGCAGAGCGGCTGGGGAGGCGAAGGGCCCAGAACCTACGCCTCCCCCAGAGAAATCTCCCACGACCAATGCCGAGTGGCAGGTGGTCGGGGAGAAGAAGAAGGCGGCCAAGGCGGCCAGGAAAAAGGCGCAGAGGAGGCGCCGCAAGGAGCGAGCCGTTGCGGCTAGGCTTCGCTCCCCTAAGACCGCGGCTGTGGTCATCACACTGCAGCCAGACGCGGTTAAAAGGGGGGTGACCTACCGCGACGTGCTCACCAAGGCGAGAGCGACGGTGGATCTCCAAGAGCTGGGGATCACCGGGGGCCTCCGGCATAGGGTGACCGCCACTGGTGCCCGCATGCTGGAGATCCCTGGTGCTACGAGTGGCCCCACCGCTGACGCCCTAGCTGAGAAGCTAAGGGCGTCCCTCAATGCGGACGAGGCTCGAGTCTCCAGGCCCGTCAAGTGCGCAGACATGCGCATTGTGGGCCTGGACGACTCCATAACGGAGACGGAGGTGGTAGCCGCCGTCGTCAGGACGGGCGGGTGTCTGGCCGACCAGGTGAAGGCGGGCACCATACGTCCTGACTTCACGGGCATGCGAACCGTAACGGTAAGCTGCCCGGTGACGGCGGCTAGAAAGATAGTGGAGGGTGGAAGGCTCCTGGTGGGCTGGGTGTCCGCGCAGGTCAAACTGCTGGAGCCCAGACCTCTGAGGTGCTATCGATGCCACGTGGGTCACCACGTGAGCGTCCAGTGCACCTCGGAGGACCGCAGCACTTTGTGCTTCCGCTGCGGTAAGCCCGGACATAAGGCCGGCTCGTGCAACGCCGCGCCGCACTGCGCTGCATGTGCGGCTGCTGGCAAGCCGGCCGATCACCGGGCGGGCAGCAAGTCCTGCGCCCCACCCGCCGAAGCCAGGAGGAAAGGCAGGCCCTCCGCCGCCGTCACCGCCACCACCACCGTCGCCGCCACTGTCGCCGCCGCCGCCGCCGCCGCCACCACTGCCGCCGCCGCCGCCGCCGCCGCCGCCGCCGCCGCCGCTGCCGAGGGTCCCTCACAAGGGGCCCGGGAGGGGGCTGAAATGGAGGAGTAATGGCTCCGCCTTTACGCCTCCTCCAGGCGAATATCAACCACTGCGCCTGCGCTCAGGACCTGTTGCTCCAGAGCATGGCGCAGTGGTCGATTAATATCGCCGTGGTCGCTGAGCCGTACTTTGTCCCGCCCAGGGATAACTGGGTGGAGGACCTTAACGGCTCAGTGGCCATAATTTCGTCGGCTGCCGCCGGTACCCCGTCCCTCGAAGGTGTCACGAAGGGACAGGGGTGCGTAGCAGCACGGTTCGGAGAGTTTGTGGTAGTGGGAGTCTACTTCTCTCCGAGCCGAACTCTCGCCGAGTTCCAGAACTCTTTAACAGAGTTGGGTGTCGTCGTCGCCAGAAGCCATCCTTTCTCCGTGCTAGTGCTCGGGGACTTCAACGCCAAGAATGTGGCCTGGGGTTCCCGTTGCACGGATGTGCGGGGCAGGATGGTAGAGGACTGGGCTCTGGAAACAGGCCTGGTCACCGTGAATCGGGGTTCTGTCCCTACGTGTGTGCGGATGCGGGGCGAGTCGGTAGTGGACATCACGTTCGCCAGCCCCGCTCTGTCACAGCGTGTCATCGACTGGCGCGTCATGGAGGAGGTGGAGACCTACTCCGATCACCGGTATATCCGGTTTGATGTCTCCACCCAGACCTCTAGCGCGCTGGTCCGACAGGCCCCGAGTGGTCCGCGTTGGGCGCTGAAGCAGCTGGACCGGGAGCTCCTCCTGGAAGCCTCGATCGTGCAGGCCTGGGTGTCTTCACCGGACAGGCCTGCTGATATTGACGATGAGGCGGAGTGGTTCCGGGAGGCCATGTCCGAGATCTGTGACGTGGCAATGCCCCGAGTCCGGCCAGGATGCGCCCGACGTCGGGTGTACTGGTGGTCGCAGGAGGTGGGGGCGTTGCGCAAGGCGTGCGTCGACGCGCGACACCGGTACACCAGGCACCGCAGGCGCCGCATCCGCCCTCCGGATGCGGAAGCCACAGAGGCGGAGCTGTACGAGGGGTACAGAGCGGCGAAGACCGCCCTCCGAGAGGCTATCCAGCGGGCCAAGAACACGGCCCGCGAGGAGATGCTGGAGACTCTGAACAGAGATCCATGGGGGCGCCCTTACAAAATGGTGCGGAATAAACTCCGCACCTGGGCCCCCCCGCTGACTCAGAGTCTCCGCCCTCAGCTGGTGGAGGAGGTGGTGAGCGCTCTGTTCCCTTCACGCGGGGAGCATACTCCCCCGCCTATGGCTCCGCCACTTACGGTGCCCGAAGCGGACCACACGGACGACGACGACGACACCCCTGAAGTGACCGGGGTAGATCTGAGAGCGGCGGTAGGCAGGCTTAAGGCCAAAAACACCGCCCCAGGACCCGACGGCTTGCCGGGTAAAGCCTGGGTCCTGGCCTCGACGGCTCTCGGGCCTCGACTGGAGGCGCTCTTAAGCGCATGCATGGAGAGAGGCCAGTTTCCACTCCGTTGGAAGACGGGGAAGCTGGTCCTCATTCAGAAGCCGGGGCGCCCTGCGGACTCTCCGTCCGCATACCGGCCCATAGTGCTGCTCGACGAGGTTGGCAAGCTCTTTGAGAGAGTGATTGCGGGCCGCCTCGTCGGGCACCTTGTGGGGACTGGGCCGGATCTTGCGGATTGCCAGTTTGGCTTCCGCAAGGGGCGCTCTACGGTGGACGCCATCATGCGCGTGAGAGCCCTCACGACGGGGGACGCGGTGTCCCGGGGTGGGGTGGTCGTGGCGGTGTCACTCGACATCGCCAACGCGTTCAACACCCTGCCCTGGAGCTGCATTGGGGAGGCACTCCGGTATCACCGGGTGCCGACCTACCTCCGTCGAGTAGTCGGGGCGTATTTGACGGACAGAGCCGTCATCTACCCCGGTCGCGACGGGAACTGGAACCGGCGAGAGATGTCGTGCGGTGTCCCACAGGGATCGGTTCTGGGGCCGCTCCTGTGGGACATCGGTTACGACTGGGTGCTGCGGGCCGACCTCCCTGAAGGCGTCAGCGTAGTTTGCTACGCTGACGACACGCTGGTCCTGGCGCAGGGGAGGTCGCATCAGGCGGCGGCCGACGCGATGACACGCGGGGTTGCGATAGTCGTGGAAAGGATCCGGCGGTTGGGTCTCGAGGTGGCATTGCACAAGTCCGAGGCCATGTCCTTTCATGGGCCTCGGTACGGGCCACCTCCGGGATCCCAACTAGTGGTAGGAGGGGTTCACATCGGCGTCGAGACCACGATGAGGTACCTGGGTCTCGTCCTCGACAGCCGATGGAACTTCGTCGAGCATTTCCGACGTTTGGCCCCCAAACTGGAACGGGCCGGGGCCGCCCTAAAGCGGCTCTTGCCCAACCTGAGGGGGCCAAACGCCTCCTGCCGGAGGCTTTACGCGGGGGTCGTGCGGTCCATGGCCCTATATGGGGCCCCGGTATGGGCGCGTTCACTGCGGCTTCGAGCCGCACACTATCTGAACGCGCCCCAAAAGGTGGTAGCCGTAAGGCTGATCCGGGGCTACCGCACGATCTCAGGCGAGGCAGCAAGCCTCCTTGCCGGACTGCCACCATGGGATCTGGAGGCGATAGTCCTCGCGCGCCTATATGATTGGCGCGCGGAGGCACTACGCCGGGGGGAAACTCCGCATCCGCGGCAAACCGCGGCGGAGCGGACGAACCTCCGGTGCGATCTCATGGCGGCATGGAAGGAGCGACTATCGCAACCCAGCGCAGGGCACGCCACGATAGCGGCGGTAAGACCCCTCTTTGAGGAGTGGCTAGAGAGACGTCACGGCGCTCTCACCTACCGCCTGACGCAGGTCCTCTCCGGACACGGATGTTTCGGGAGGTTCCTGCACATCATCAGGCGGGAGGAGACGCCCGGGTGTCACCACTGTCAGGATCGCCCAGAGGACACGGTGGAGCATACGGTGGAGGTCTGCCCTGCTTGGGCAGAGCACCGCCGTGTCCTCGTAGAGGCGATTGGCAGCGGCGGCGACCTCTCGCGCCCGGCCCTGGTTCAAGCCATGGTCCGGGGTGAGAGGGAGTGGGAGGCAGTCACCTCCTTCTGCGAAGCAGTCATGCTAGCGAAGGAGGTGGCGGGGTGGGCGAGGGAACGCGCCTTGCGCACCTCACGCCTCAGCCGCCGCGGGAGACGCTCCGGGCGTCGGGAGCCGCGTGACGACTCCCGGCCACCGTAGGCGCGGGCCTGCGGGCGGAGAGTAATGGGTAGCTCTCCGTCCGATCAGGACTAGGCCCGTGCCGGACGGCGTGTTCGTGTTCCACGCGCGCCTCAAAGAGATGTCAGCAAGTGACGGGGCCCCACAGGGCCGAAGCCTGCCAGGGTAGCGGGACCATCCGAAAGGGTTTACCGCTGCCCTGGAACATAAAGGGCTAAGGAAGGAACACGGGTGGGTTTTAGTCAGTAAGAGTCTGACACTCCCTCCTGCTCCACCCAGAGCGGGAGGAGTCATTTGATGATTTCCCATCCTGAAAAAAAAAAAAAAAAAAAAAAAGGGTAAGGGTGTTTCTTGAGACTTAACTCCGCTACGGGTACACTTTTCGGGTTTGTAAATACTCACCGGATTCCAAAATAGGTTCATTTCCAACCTCACTCTAGGACAGTTCCCTCGGGCTCCCTTTTTCTTACAGCTGTCCTTGAGAGCATACCAGCTTGCTTCTCCGCTGTTTATCCTGAGCAATGGTATGATCACTCTGCCCAGGAAATCGTACAGCAGCGAGTTTATAGAACGATCGTAGACTTTCAGCTCAAACGTTGATGCAACGTCGTATATATTGCTGGAATAAGTATTTTTTCAATTAAATTTAAATTAAAGTTACCTTCAAGTGTAATTTAATCATGTTTTATTTCTCAATCTCCAACTCTAAAGATAAATTATGAAATATTGAGAACTCAAGGTATCCTGTTATCGCTGGACATAATCCAATAATTAAATTCTACGTATTATTAGGATTTGGATGGCTCAAAGGGAAATTAATTTTCATAACTACGTTTGCTATATCCAACATTTTTAAAAACCTTGTGGTCGATCTCGCTGCACTAGTTACATGTGACAATAGAACCTTAAACTGTACTTCAAATAGCCACCAAAAGACACGAAAAATGTATCCTGATTTATTACCATACGTCGGTCGACAACAAGAAGAACCAAACCTAAAATTTCTTAAAATACTCACAAAACATAGCTCTTATTCCATACGGGTTCAGCGCTAGAACTGACCGATGGAGTCTGTACCCTCTCATTGTCCACCTCCAGAGTACAGTACGCATTGGGCTTGCCATAGAGTCCCCGAGCTCCAATCACTTTCACGTGAAGCTGACCGATCACATTCGTGTCTGGAGTCAGGTTGTAGAAGGCCTGAAAAACAGCCCATGGATTTAAAATTTTCTATGTCTGATGAAAACAGACGCTATTGCTATGCTATGAGAATACACAAATATTTCTCCCACGTCCCTTTCATATGTTTTCCATAGCGTAGCGTTACCTTTACGAAATCACCATACGAAAGTATAAGTCATTTGCATCTTCTGTATAATATTATAATAATTATGCTGATTTAATTCGATTCTTTTTATGGCACCCTTTTTCTAACTTTTCTTTGAGTAGACTTGTTTATGGCGTAGCACCTCTACGAAATCTTACACCCGCATTTTGCGTAGCGCTACTACGAAAGCTACGAGAAAACCCACATGGCCTTGGTATTACTATTTTTTATTTAAATCTATCCTACAATGATTATATTTTAATTGTAAATAGGTAGTACACAATGTGGAGACGATAATGAGTAAATGTAAACACTAGCAATACTTACACATAGAAGTATTGTGCCAACTCTCAAATAAATCCTAACATGGAAATAAAAAAGTGATTTTTCAAACAAACTAAATAACTACTAGTGACGTTGTAACTATGGATTTTGCTAATCTTTGAGTAGATATAGTGACTAAACTATTGGATATACGAGTATTTGGTTGATTTTTGTATGCAGACTGGGAACGTGAATGCGAAGTTAAAGAACATCAACCAAAATGGGCCTAACCGTGAACACCCGTATTGGGAAAAAAGGAATTCATAAATAATTGAGTATGTAATAAGACCATGCTTTGCTCTGGCTGTTGGAGGGTTCATCATCAGCTTTACCATCATCATCTTAACCTCACATAAATAAAAATGTATAGTTTACGTTGAACATTTTTTTTTTTTTTTGAGTTGGTAAAATCATCCATTTATTTCTCCCGCTCTAGGATGTAGCGGAAGGGCGTGTCAGACTTTTACTGACTAAAACCACACATGTGTCATTCTGCATTCAGTTGCCCCTTGCGTTCTAGAGCCACGGGTTTCCTTTTCAGAAATCCCCCGCGGCCCTAGCGAACATCAGCCCTGCTGGGCTCCTACGGTTTTGCTGACATCTCTTTGAGGCGCGCGTGGTACACTACGCGCCGTCGACAACTTGGGCTCGGTCCGGACAGTTACTGGTCAGCCGGGCGGCGAGCTACCCATTGCTCGTTGTCGTTGTCCGCAAGCCCGCGCCGAGAAACAAAACAGCACAACGCGATGGAATCGATTTCAAATCGAGTGTTCGACTGACAGAGCAGAGAACAGGCAACACTGACCCAGACCCGATTGGCGCTCGATTTTCAAATTGCGTTTGCCGCTCTTTTTCGTATCGTATTGTGAATATTATTTCGACTTTAGCTATTTTTGACGACTTGTGCTGTTCAAAATGGATTCTGATGATTTTCTATCCGATGACCCCGGCTCACTCTCGGACTCAGTACCCGCTTCAAACGTTAACCCTGACATTTCTCCGTATAATGAACCAGCTATACATAAAGACTTGCGCGTGAACATGGACTTTTCGATTTTGCCTAGTGAATCTATACATTGTATAAATTGTGGTACTGAAATCACTCACAGGAAGGAGAAGACACATTGTTAATCTTGTGAAAGTGCAGCGAGTTATACTGCAATGGATCGCACCGCAAGTGGTAAGTTCCAACTTCTGAGATGATTATGTACTTACATATTTGAATATTTGAGTTTGCTAAAAATCCATCACTAGTTATAGGTTCTGGACGATCATTGTTTAAAACTCTTTATTGCACATAAATAAAAAATACATTTTTACAAGGACGATGGTCAGTGGGTATCTTAGGGGCGGAGTTTACGAAGTTAAGCTTATCTCTAGCAGAGATCTCTCGCAGTCAACCTGTGGGTGTAATATAGCATACAAGCCCATTGTAGAATATAAAAAAATGTATGTAGGTATATGTCTGTTTCTTTTTTTTTTTTAGACATTGCCCCCACACTAGGAATTTCTCCTGTATTGTGGGTGCGTTTACAAACATTTAAACTCACATACACAAACAGCCAGACCCGGAACAACTACTTGTAGGTCATACAAATATTTGTTCCGTGCGGGAATAAAACCCGCGACACGCAGCGCAGCAGTCAATCGCTTAACCACTACGCCAACCGTGCCGACTTTTTTTTTCGATCTTTGGCACACTCTTTAGCTGAACTGGCTTGGTTAATTAGAACATAAATGAGGTGTAGTATTGAAGTTTTTTTTTTGTATTATTTAACCAACTTGATACAAAACTTCTTATCTATATGTTTTCTTTGTACTGTAAACCACTCAATAAAATTAATAATAGTGCAATATTTTTATGTTCATGTTCAAGCCCAAACGCCATACAATGTGGTGGATGTCCTTTATTGTCGTCTCCATCCTGTATAATAAATACAAGTTAAAAATTAAAATACGTACATATTTAGATCGTAAGTCGTCCACATTTGGCTCAGTGGTCGCGACCACTTGGTTTGGGTCCTGTCCACTATTACGGATGGAGCACAACGTTACTGACAGATGTACCGATCCATAGCCCTCGTCCAGGTTCTGCCAGATGTCATGTGTGCGCTCCCTTTCCCGCGTCGACAGGTCTATAACACAACTTTCAAAATAATTTAACTAAGTAACCATTGACGCAAGACTAAAAAATATCGGTTTTATTAGGTACTGCATCATTTTTAGTGTGTTTTATTTTTTAAAAAAAAACTTAGGCAAAAGTTTGAGAATTGTTGGAAGCTTTATTTAGTGACAATCCACAACCTGCACAATTTTATTGCGCATATCAACGGGTATCTCACAAATCATAAGGTGGATTTATAGCGCAGGTTTCCTTGGGCGAGTTCCGAGTAGAAAACGGTTTTATGTAGTCTGTTGGCATCCATTCGCTGAACATGACCACACCAACTCAGTTGGATTTTCATCAAAATCGCCTCCTCACCTCCGTGTTAGAAACACGATCCTGCCATTTAATGCGGAGGATGGGCCGAAGCCAAATTGGGTTTTGGAAGTCATCAGAGAGTTTACGAAAGGAGTGAAAATTAGTCGGGGTCGCGGTCGCCATATACCTAGATTGCGCACTATATTAACGTCAGAAGCAGATATTTTATGAAAATAAACAATTGATAATAAATATTGACAATTTTACTAGTACCACACACGTAAAAATACAATAAAAATTACCAAGCCCCTGACCCCAGGGGAAGGTCACAAGATAACATGCACGTTTATACAAACAAGTAATCAAATCACAACAAGCAGACTTATTAATTAAGTAGTTAAAATCTCGCGTATTATAAGAGATAAAATCATCAATATTAATAGAAGTTTAAACACATCTTTAGCAGACTGTATAGACAGCTTAGAAAAACACCTCTCTTATCGCGGTTATGCCTATCAGTCCATTGAGAAAGCTAACAAATGAAGAGAACGGTTCGATAACGAAACGTTTTGCTGAAATCATAGCTTCGGTAAAACGTTATGGTGTGCCTATGAAAAAAAATCATTAAAGATACGACAAGTTGGAAGTCAAGAGGACTTTTTTGAATTTATAATAAATAAAGTCGATCTTTTCCCATACCTGCCCATGAAATTCTTCCGTTTCCCTTTATCATGTAGAGATATATTTAACAGCTGATCATTGCGCAGATGTAGACTGAACCTCTCCCGCCATTGTGGTTGCTTTGTGGTCGTCACAGACTTAGATTTGTGTGATTGAGAACCCAAGCTGCAACAAAGAGGTTGACATTAATTGGTAATTCCCTTCTTCTTAAGCCATACCTATTTTCCCTATTCTTTGGGTGCAAACTATCAGTACAAACCAGAATAGATACGCTTCCATACCGAATCAAATCAATGTTATTGAAGCAGTCCTCTGAAGCTGAACGCTGTTCACAAATCCGAAACCCGAAAATGTAGTCAGTTTAAATCAAATAGACGCCCGTTATTCTCTACTTGCTCCTCGGCTACTTGCTGTCGGGGGCAAGGTGAATCAGGAATCGAAAACGTGCCATTTTCGAAATGGCCTGAATGTGAATAACTATGCAGTACTGATTCAACTGATGATATGCTCTAAGCTCTAAGTACTGGTTTAACTACATGAAGACACAGTTATTCGTCTCTTGTTCCCGCGTAATGTGGTGCATTGTGAACGACGCCATGAACTAAGTCTGGTTTTACTTCAAGAACTCCCAACATTAATGATTCACTTACCGGAATTTACAATAAACTGAATGAGAATGGCTGTCCTGTGGAGGGTCTGGGAGGCCCTTGGCTTCCACGATGACGATGTCGACCACAGTGTTCCGTATAGTCTTGTCTTTTCTCATGGAGAGTGTCGGTGTTGGTGGTGCAGAGGCAGGCGCAGAAGCAGGTGCAGGTGCAGGCGCAGAAGCAGATGCAGGTGCAGGTTCGGCTTTTGGCTGCAAGGTGTAACGATTTATTAAACCGAAAATATTAAAAGGTTGGGCCGTTTAGATGTCTCCTCCAGTTACTAGACTGCGGACAGTCAGCTCCGCTACGAAACTTTCTCAACTTCTGTCTGACTAATAGCAATAATGACAGTTTCAAAGCAACTTATTTTATTGTGTTTTGTAGAATCCTCATCATTTTATAGATCTTTAGGAAATAAAAGGCTTGGATTGCGATCGTACAACGTCTTAAAATTAATTCGCGATCGTATTGGGTTCTCAGACTTAGGGGATCCTATAAAACAGTCTGTCAAACCTTTGAGCGGCTTACGTTCCCTGCTGAAAAGTAATCGTAAAATACATCGTTTGTATTTTTCTTGACAGGGGTTGCAGTCTCGACATTCATAGCGATCGCTTTACGACCGAATTCGGTCGCAAAGTCCTGTCACTCCATACCTTACACCTCAATCTGGGACTTTGCGACCGAATTCGGTCGTAAAGCGATCGCTATGAATGTCGAGACTGCAGCCCCAGGCTTTTGTTCATTTAAGGTCTTAAAATAAAATGACGTTGATGAATAAAGATTCAGTAGTCTGGCGCACGTAACTTGGCAAGATTTTGGCCTTGTGGGAGTAACTCTGCGCAAGTACCTGCACTTAATGCAACAAAAAAATGTACACTTTTATTGCTTGTCATTATTTTATAGTTATTATCATAATTTATTTTTAAGCATCACTGTTTAGAAGAAAGTTAAAGAAAAGAGAGAAAAAGGGAAGGACTCTTGCCAAGTTTCGTAAGCCCGGCGAGCAGCGTATATATCGTACTATCATCCCTAAAAGCATTTAGGAACCTACCGGTAAAATTGCGTCAAAACTCTTTTCAGTGTCTTTTTAAATAGTTACTATTAGTAAGCAAATCTATTGTTAAGTTAGTAGTCGACCGTTTGGTACCTTTTCATGTTTGGGAGTCACTTCTGGAGTAGCTGGAGCAGATTCAGCTGCTGGATGCTCTGGACTTTTGTTGTTGGTAATGTTATTGTTGTGGTTCACTGTTTTACCAGCTACAGAATCCAGCACCGGCTCTGGTTTCCTAAGATAATCGCTGGCAATATTTGCGAAGGAACTAGGACGCCATCTGCAAATAAAAATTTAATTTATTTGCCGCTCTTTTATTGAATTCTTGCATAAAATATTGCTGGGCCATAGGTAATATAGGTATCTTCTGTATTTGGGGTGGATCATTGAGCCATGTTCAAGATTAGTTACTACGTAGTCCCCCTACAGAAAAAAAGGCCCTTTCCCACTGTCCACTTTTCGCACTTTCACTGAACATCAAGATTAGCGCACACAATTGTCAAACAAAATTGGCACTCTTCACTGCATAAAACTTTTTTGCACAAAAAAATCAACCGACTTCCAAAAACGACACTACAAAGTGAAAAATAACTTTAATTTCGGAAGTCGGTGTCGTTGGGTTCACACTTTCGTTGTTTGCCACCGACTTCCGAAATTAAAGTTATTTTTCACTTTGTAGTGTCGTTTTTGGAAGTCGGTTGATTTTTTTTGCAAAAAAGTTTTTATTTTTCACTTTTAAGTTGTAATTTTTACCAGTAATTTTGGTTTAAAAACCAAACTACTGAACCGTTTTTGATGAAATTTCTATGGGACCATTTGGGAAGTATACCCTTTCCAACAAAAAAAGAATTTTTCAAATCGGTTGGCAAGCGAAAGAGTTATGCGCGAACAAACATAAAAAAAAAAAAAATACAAACATCCCGAATTGAGAACCTCCTCCTTTTTTAGAAGTCGGTTAAAAAGTAAAAAATTATGCACAAATATCTTCGCTGCACCGATCAAAAATATTTGATGTTACAAAGTTTATTTGCTTAGGTATTTGAAATAGAAGTAAAAGATGTGGAAGTAAGTAAGGGTATGACCAAAAAGATCGCCCTTTAGGTAAAGGGTATATTTTTATAACTTACTTGCAAATTAAAGTAAATTCAGTACAAAAACAAGAAAAAAAGGCGAGGAGGAGGTCCTCCTCGCCTTTTTTTCTTGTTTTTGTACTGAATTTTAAAAATAAACAATACATTGGTATGTCAATTCCCCAAATGCAGCACAAAGACAAAATTTTAACAGATTTTGATTTTAGTTCACAGACACCTTTATTAACGTCCGGTTTATCCTTCCGATACCTACAAGCATTTAATTCACTTTTGTCGTCTATATTAAAAATTAATGATTGTAAAATAGTACTTACGACATTTTTGAATCATTTTCAGCCACTAAAGCACTATCCAAAGAATGTCTCGATTTTTGTAAACTTGTATTATTCGGTTCCATATCTATGTTTTATTTGTATTTTTGTTAATGCCGCGATTATTTATCACACCACACAACATAAGAGCAACGATTTAGAGCATCCGAGAAGTTGTGAGATGTTGACACATTGGTATTAGCCTTGTAAGTCCGATAACAAAATTATAATCATATATTAATAATTACTAGATATGATTTATAGACCTAACAAAATAATATGAACGCTATCGAATCTTATCGACTTAGTTTCAACTCCTATCATCTGTCATTACTAGGTACCATTTTCGATAACTCCTTTCAATAGCAGATGTTCGGCTGTCATAAATTAATTTAAAAAATTAAGGCTTAAGGTGTCCACTGTATGCCGCGGGTTGTTCAAAAGAGATACCGTGGCTCCCGGCACAGGCAACTGAAGGAACACGGGTAGGTTGTAGTCAGTAGAAGTCTGACACGTCCTTCCGGTCAGCCCAGAGCGAGAAAGGTCATTTGACGAATTCACACCCAAAAAAAAAACCGGCCAAGTGCGAGTCGGACTCGCCCATGAAGGGTTCCGTTACGTTACGATTTATGACGTATTAAAAAAAAACTACTCACTAGATCTCGTTCAAACCAATTTTCGGTGGAAGTTTATATGGTAATGTACATCATATATTTTTTTTAGTTTTATCATTCTCTTATTTTAGAAGTTACAGGGGGGGGGACACACATTTTACCACTTTGGAAGTGTCTCTCGCGCAAACTATTCAGTTTAGAAAAAAATGATATTAGAAACCTCAATATCATTTTTGAAGACCTATCCATAGATACCCCACATATATGGGTTTGATGAAAAAAAAAATTTTGAGTTTCAGTTCTAAGTATGGGGACCCCCAAAATTTATTGTTTTTTTTCTATTTTTGTGTGAAAATCTTAATGCGGTTCACAGAATACATCTACTTACCAAGTTTCAACAGTATTGCTCTTATAGTTTCGGAAAAAAGCGGCTGTGACATACGGACGGACAGACAGACAGACAGACATGACGAATCCATAAGGGTTCCGTTTTAGCCATTTGGCTACGGAACCCTAAAAATGATGACATACAAAATACACGGCAGACGAAGTCCCGGGCAATAACTAGTGTGTAGGTGCATCTCTAGAACATTCCTTTTTAATCGACGAAAAAGAGGAGGAGGTTCTCATGTCAATGTACTTACGTATAGCCGTAATTTATGCTACTACCTGTGAGTGTGACCCTTTTATAAAAGTTTTTCCAAGAATTGTGATAATACCTACCCTTTTAGGGTTCCGTAGCCAAATGGCAACGGAACCCTAAAAAGGTACAGTAGAATACTCCTTGATAAGACTGGTTCTCAGACTTTCGGGCTTCTGACGACCCGTAACGACTGTCAAAGAACTACGAATTACAGCCGGTACCAACGGCTTTACGTGCTTGCCAAGGCACGGAGGGGTCTTAGTATGTACCAAAGATGCCTACCAATCCACGGGCCAATCGCGGTAAGCATAGATTAACCTGATGGAACGACCCGTGCGGCTGTTATTTCATAGCCACAAGCTCCTCGTGAGTGATAGATAGTCGTCTTATTCAAAGTGTCGTTGATTGTAAAGCTGCTGTTGCAGTTACAAATCGGTTACATATCGACGGCGATTATTTTGCAGTGAGATTTGCAATTTTCTTTCTTCAGAACCCATTGTCTGCCCACAGAAGTCGTACAACGATAATAAAAATCTTCACGACAACGGGTAACGGTTCCTTAGCGTATAAACTAGTAACCGACAGGTGCGTTTCGTCCACATGCACGCACTCACTCATAATATGAGCACAGAAGACATTTACCCACACATAGGAACTTATGAGCGAATTGAGTGAAGCCCTCAGGGTGTCTAGTTGCTTCGTAGTCAGGCGTAAATCGCTTTGTCGAGACAGGCTCTTAGTGCCTTTTAGGTATTTAAAATAAGTACCTACCTACCTACTTATCATTATCATCATAATTCGGCCGAAAGACGTCCATTGTTGGCGTCCCCCAAGCATCGCTACATCGACCTGTCACGTAGGGCTGGAAATCACTTTTTTCCAGATTTTTTTTTTGCGTCTCCTCTTCGTCGAAGATCAAGTTTTAGTGTATCTAATTTAGTTTAAAAGGAAAGGGATAAAGGGCTACATTATCCCTTAATTCCTAGATTATAGTCAAATACCATATTCTGACAAATAAATGATTATGGTTAAAGAAATATTTTTTGAAATGCTAAAAAAGATAAGATTGACACTCGTGTCCAGGGGGCCTACTCTTTAAGTCCGGCAACGAAGATACGAGCCCGGTCGAAAGTAGTTCGATACTTTGGAATGAACCCCACTTTCGATGAATTCACTTTTTCGGATGTACTACTATTTACTATTCCTGCTTGCAGCGCATATTATTAGTCTACTTATAGAGGATCTTGTTTTATTTACGGACGCAGCTGTGGTCAACATGTGCACTGGATTTTGTTTTCTAAATGGTCAGATATGGGTTTTGGCGATAGTACAAAACCATATCGGTAGATAGATAGATAGATAGATTTATTTGCAAGAATATAGGTAGCTAACATAAGATCTATAGGTTTCACTATATTCGGCATTTCTGCCGTGCAAATATTTAAATTTTAGGTACATCTTGGTTATACTTCGCATGCAGTACACATTTAGTAATTAACAATAACATAAAAATACTAATAATAATTTCATAATTTAAATTTGGATTACAATGCAATTAATAAAATAAAATACAATTCTAGTCATATAAAACAATAATTTATATTAAAAATAGAGATCAATAATAATTATGACATGTCAAAAAAAATGAAAAGGTTTCAATATTATTTAAGTACCTAATGTAAATATGTAGATGTCATAATAATTATCTATCTATAATTATATATCTTAATTTGGGTATGTCGGAAGCGTTATGCATCAATGTTACTGACATGAAGCAATCGTTGAAGGAGCGCTTCTTTGGCCGCCTAAAAAAAGTACTTAATAGTCTTCTATCAGGCGGAAACAAGGTGCGTGCCTTCAACAGTTGGGTCATGCCGGTTCTGATGTACTCTTTCGGAATACTCAAATGGACCCAAACCGAACTAGACGCCTTGGATAGGAGGGTCCGGACGCTGCTGACTGCAAATCGAATGCATCACCCACGGTCGTCGGTAATGAGGCTGTATATCCCGCGAAAGTCTGGAGGTCGAGGCTTTTTAAATGCTAAGACCCTCCACAATCGCGAGATATGCAGTCTCAGGAAATATTTCTTAGAAACCGACGTGGGGATGCATCGAGATGTAGCTGCGGTGGACAAGGGCCTCACCCCGCTCTCCTTGGCTAATGAGAACTGGCGCAAGCCAGTAGTGCTTGACACCAATGATCGCATGGAAGTATGGCAGAGTAAGGAGCTTCACAGACGCTTTTACCGGGCCCTACATGGGCCTGATGTAGATTTACTAGCGTCCGTAGCTTGGCTGCGTTTCGGTGACCTCTTTGGAGAAACCGAAGGTTTTGTCTGTGCAATTATGGACGAAGTTATGATGACGAACAATTACCGGAGATTTATTGTGAAAGACGGCACGGTTGACATCTGTCGGGCATGCCACCGGCCGGGAGAATCAATCAGGCATATTATCTCCGGATGTTCTCGTCTAGCTAACGGAGAGTACTTGCATAGGCACAACCTTGTAGCCAGGATAATCCATCAGCAACTTGCTCTGAAATACAGCCTTGTGGAATCTGAGGTGCCGTACTACAGGTATGTGCCCGACCCAGTTCTCGAAAATGGAAATATCACATTGTACTGGGATCGATCCATCATCACTGACAGGACTATTGTTGCCAATAAGCCTGATATAGTGGTGGTGGATCGATCAGAGCGGCGCGCAATGATTGTTGACATAACCGTCCCGCATGACGAGAACCTCGTGAAAGCCGAGAAAGATAAACAAATCAAGTATCTTGACTTGGCTCGCGAGGTTGTCGACATGTGGGATGTGGACTCAGCGATCATTGTGCCGATAGTCGTGACAGCCAATGGGTTAATAGCCAAGAGCCTCGACCAACACCTGAGGAGGCTCTCGTTGGGCAGCTGGATCAAGGGCTTGATTCAGAAAGCGGTACTTCTGGACACGGCTCGCATTGTCAGGAGGTTCCTCTCTCTGGAGCCCTGACCGCCGGTAGCTTGGACTCTGTTCCCGATACCGGTGGGCTACTATTTTTTATATTTTTAAATGTTTTTATACTTTTTATATTCTAATATTTAAAAATATAATTGATATGTTTACTTTTAAATAAAGGACATAATAATCTATACTTATAATAAATCTGTAGAAGTGAAAATTCTGTACATTGAAAATATCAAAAAAAATAAATGGCAGTGGGTGAACACCCCCTGCCATTCATTTTTTTTGATATTTTAAAAAAAAAAATTAATCACATTTTCGGGTTCGGTGTCGGTCTAGTAACATTACTAGACCGACACCGAACCCGAAAATGTGATTAAAAAATTTTTTGTCTGTCTGTTTGTTCAGGCATCACGCAAAAACTACCGGTTCGATTACGATGAAACTTGGTATAATTATTCTTTAACTAGCTTCTGCCCGCGGCTTCGCCCGCGTGGATGTCGGAAATTATCCCACGGGAACGTGCTAACAGGATAAAATGTATGTGCTTCCCCAGAATGCCATCTATCTCGCGGGCCCTTTGTGGCTAATTACAGTAGAAAACCAATTGTGTCTCATTAGTGGTGATTAAGAGGGTACCTATATGATATCTTTACCTAAGTACCTACCTAATTAAAAAAAAACTCAATAACAGAAAATTAAATACCTACCTAAATAAACCTATTCCTGATGATAACTAATCTAAACTCAATAAATAAGCAAAATCCCTAAAAACTAATATCTATACGAATGACTAATCCTACCTAACAGTATTATAAAATAACCTACGATACCTACGACTTACCTATATAAAAATAAACCTAAATAACTCTAAAAACTAAAAGGAATAAAAATGGGGGACCGCTCTAATTATTAGCCTAACGTTCTGTTAAAGTTTAAAATAGTCGCGGTCCCCCGACAGGAAAGTATTTAATCAAAAAATTTCATACGTACTTACGTAGGGTCATAATTTCAAGGTTATTTTTTTCTTTTTATAGGGTTTCACGTTGTCGGGGGTTTTTTAAATTTGTTATTTAATTTTTTATTTCATGCTTTTTGTAGGGACTCCTTATTATTTCATTTCTTTTATTTTCTTGCGTTTTAAGATTCAGGTAATTTGATTTCACGTTGTCGGGGGCTTTTTAAATTTTTAATTTAAGTAGTCAGTTTGTCGTCAAACCACCATGTTCTCCAAGCATCCTGCTTGGAGAACATGGTGGAGTGCGGTGAACTCTTTCCTCGGAGAACGGGTACACACAGTGTTTACCCTTTTCCCGAGTTTGCCTACGGCCTACCCATTCTTAAATCACAAATGTGTAGTTCTATCGAAGTGAAACTTCTGGCGGCGACGAGAATTGAAAGCGAGGACGCGTCACCGTTAGGATTAGGCTAATTTTGTTACAAGAGAGAGAGGAAAGATGTAACTCAAATAAATGAAAAAAAAACAATATGGCTAACATAGATACAACTAGCGAAACATAGATACAATTAGCACACCTCTGCCTTACCCTTCGGGAAAAACAGGCGTGATGTTATGTTGTGCTTACAGATACAACTATTGACATCTAGTGAGGAGTAGTTGTAAATGATTAAAACAGTTACATCTATTCACCGCTACGAGCGCTGTAAGACGGCGTCTCCCGCTCCGCCAGTGTTGCCAACCCGTACGATAATTATGGGGGTGTATGATATTTTGGCCAGTGATACGATGTGTACTGTTCGCACTGCCGGAGCAAAGACGTCCTTTTAGTGAGAGGGAATAGGCCATAATCATCCACGAAGCGGGCACAGTGCGGGTTGAAAGAATTCACATGTCTGCGATTTTTTTTTGTTCAAGAACTAGTTTTCTTGACGATGATTTCCTTCATCGTTTTGAGAACAGCGGTAATGAAATAATTGCACAAAATAAAGCGCCAACGAAGGATTCCAACAATATGAATTTTATTATAACTGTCAAGTCGCGGCCGTTACTACTAGGCTACCACTAAAGTGTAAACCACTGTAAAAATTAGAGGATTAAATCCAAGATAAGAATGCTTGGACAATCTAGAATCTAGACAAAATCAAACTGGATGATAATTTAACTTGTATAATTATATATTAACCGCATAAATGTAGGTATACAAAATATTGTTTAACATTTTTTGAAAGAGTAATGGTGGGGTTTCTCGCCCATTCTTCTCCATACGAAACTACCTTTTGGAAGGGGCGACTGGAATCAACTCTTTTTTTTTTTGTAAATTTTGACGTTCAAAAGTGCCTTTTATGTGCCTATTTGAAATAAATAATTTGACTTTGTATAAATTACATTAAATAGTACGATAATTTTCAGGTTTGATTAAAATTGATTAAAAAACTAACTTCTTTCTGTATTGCTATGTCGTAGAAACGATAATTTCGACGACGAAATTCGATTATTTAAACTTTTAGAGTTGGCAACACCTCTGCGCTCGTACGAGGCGTCACATCAAGCGTTTGTGGTGGCGCTAGTGTCAATACAAAATCGATGGTGAATTTGTGCTAATCGGAAGAGGTTATGGAGTAAAATATCAGTTTAATTTGAGTGAAGTGCAGTGTTGTGTTGTGTTATTATCAGTTATAAAAATGGAGGCAAGACGAGATAGTTTGTCTTCCATTAAAATTTGCCGTTTTTGTTTAGCACAAGGCGATACGCTAACAAGTATCTATGAAAAACGATCTACAAAAAACACAGTTAATCTTCCACTAAAAATATTAACATGCCTCTCTATTGAGGTACTTATATTATACTTTCTATTATATTACGAAATAACATTTGTTTACTTATTTAATTCATAATAAATATTGGGTTTTGTGTACGAATCGCATAATGGCGCCGAATGTACGAACAATATAAATAAAAACTGTTTGTATAATCCTTGAGCACTTAGTCAATGTTGTAAAAATTACATTTAATGAATAAATATCTAACTACGCTTTACATAATTTTCCAGTGGTAAAAAGGCTGCAATTTACATTATGTTGTGGATTTGTGTCAATTACTTTCCAGCAGGCGCCGCTTGTTGGAGACAACCCTATAATACTTGAGAATAAATTAAAATAATAAATAAAGAAAAACAAAACCTATAGAGTAGTCAGTTAGGGAACACCAAACACTAGTTGAAAAATATAATTTAATGTTGACATGTAAATGTGTTTTTTGGACCGATTTACAGAAATAAAATGTACTTAATTTAACATTAAAGAAATACATTAAATAATTCTTTACCCCTCTCAGGTCTTCCCGTCTGATAAAATGCCTACATATATTTGCAACCGCTGCAAATTTTTCATGGAACTGAGCTATGATTTCAAGCATATATGTCGTCAAGCTGATGAGCATGTCTTGCAGTTCATACAGATGGCTACACCCTTGGCGCCAATGTCCTGGCCACAGTCCTTGCTCAAAGTAAGTGTAAAATAATAATAAATTCCTAAAACATAGATAGGCAAATATTCCATCTAGATTACAATATTATGATAACTATGGCCTGCTTGCACCACAAATTGCTAAATATGAATTTAAAATTATTATTCTATTATTGTCAACGGTTTGAAGATGACAGACAGAATAATGTTAAAAATAATTAATGCTAATTGTGTTAAAGGACAACATTCAGGTTTCAAATACATTTTACCCTAAACTTAAAAGTGCTGGCCTGAAACAAAATAGTTTTCTTAAGGGAAATAACACCCTCAACATTTTTTACTATTACAAAGAGAGCTTTGTAATAGGTTATTTCCCATAAGAAAACTGTTTTTGTTTTCTATGGGATTAATTTTAATTGTATACCCTTATTCAATTAACCATACAGTGCAACAGTGAAAATACTAAAATTCATATTTTGACTTAAAATGTTTGGAGCATGACATTAATGTTTAAAATGAGAAACAACCTCATGTCCAGTTCTACCTTGGGCAATAACTGTTCGCATCTTTAAACAGATTTCCAAAATAATGTTGGAAAAACTATAATTTTCGGTACATTCAAAGTCAAAGTCAAATCATTTATTACAAATTACAAATAGGCACATTAAAGGCACTTTTGAACGTCAAAATTAAAATTAAATTGATTCTAGTCGCCCCTTCCAAAAGGTAGTTTTCGTATGGAGAAGAATGGGCAAGAAACTCCACCATTACTCTTTTAAAATGTTTTACAATATTTTGCATACATTAATTATATATTTATATGTGAAGAGGATTTAATTCAAATTTTCTGATTATTATTAATTGATTCAAACTCAAATACCAGGAAGTACAACAAAGGTGTACAACTTACACCAAGTTGTACAGTCAACAGCAAAAGTAGATGATCAAAATCAGAAATTCAATACTAATAAACGGAGTTCGTGTCAGAACTGTGTGCCTTCAAAGTGATTCAAAAGTATGTGATTGTAAATTATACCAAACATTTACTACTGGTACAGCTGCCATATAGCTGCGAACTCCGTTCATTAGTATTGAATTTATGATTTTGATCATCTACTTCTGCTGTTGACTGTACACCTTTGTTGTACTTGTAATATTAAAAATGTTCATGATGTTATTTCCCATAAGAAAACAGCTTTTTTTTTCTGGCTGGCAGACTTTAATTTTTGGGTAGGTACGAAATAAAATAAAGTCCTTTATTGATATGTGGTGCAAGTAGTCCAAAATATTCTGATCAGAGCAAAATAATAATAATATAATAATATCCCTGGACATTTCACACAGCGCCATCTAGTCCCAAGCTAAGCAACCTAATGCTTGTGTTATGGTAACAAGATGGCTGATAAACTACTTATATACATTTTTTTTTTTTTGTAAATACATACATATTATAGATAGAAAAACACCCAGACTCAGAACAAATACATGTAGGACTTACAAATATTTGTTCTGTGCGGGAATCGCGACACGCAGCGCAGCAGTCGGATCGCTCAGCCACTGCGCTAACCGTGTTGTCAAACAAAACAAAATCATTTTTTTGTTATTTTCAGTCCTCTACATAATTATATTAATATTTATTTTAGTCAGGTATTACGTACAGTCAGCCACAAAAGTGTAAATAACAACAAAATTTTAAAAACATTTTCAAAATTAAGAAAACTTGCTTAATTATGTATTGCTTGTTTCTAATAAATGACGGAAGACTATTATTTCTAAAAGAAACGCATTTTGTAAAATCTTAGTTTCATAGTTAAACTTTCTTATGTTTATTTGTCATGCAGTCTCATAATGAATATCATTTTAGTTTTTCCGATTGGCCAACAAAGCACCTGAGGTCCCTCTAATGAAGACAGTAATAGAGGGTGGTACTACTGTGCAAGTCACCGCCCAAGAGTCAGACACAGATGAGGAGGATGATGAAAATGTGTACAATGTTAAGGTAATTTGAAAACGATAGGTAATAATTGCAAATATGGATGGTTTTTGATGTACTGATATAAAAAAAAATCAACAATTAATTTTTTTAAATATTGGAATGTAAAAAGACAGAAAATATTGAATAAAAAGACATTGGGCAAAAATGTGTGGGCCTTGGTCCAACAAGGTGGGCTTTGTTGGACAAACATACATTTTTGCCCATGTTTGTTTTATATCCACCACTAACAAAACATGTCACTGAATAGTCTCTTAGATAAGGAACAAATTTTACTACTACACCCATAAAAAAAACTGTCTGTTAAAAACTATACCTAAATCTTTGTTATTTCAATCATTTTAGCATTTTTCCTAATTTTTTAAAATCAATCAGTTTATGCTAAAATAATTGAAAAAATAATCATTTGCCTTTAGCTATAATTTTTTACTGGCAGATTTCTTTTCTCATTTGTCTTATTTAACTTACTCTTATATACATATAAGAGTAATAGAATCAGTTGTTCCCGTTATTGGTGCACATTTGTCCATAGCCTTATATTTATATCCTTATCACCTAAAATCATTTTTATTTTGTAGATTGGAGATGGCTCTGACGATGGGTCAAAAACTGCCCGAATAAAAGTTATAACTGGTGCTGATAAACAAGAAAAAGGAAAAGTGAAACGAGGAAAAGGTAAAATAAATCCATTAATTATTAGTATACTTAGTAATTTATACACTTGCATTAGTTTAAGTGAATGTCCAATTTACGTGTGTTCATAGCTTATATGTCCATCATTTTATATTATATACGCAATTACGCATGCACAGTGCTTTGCGTGATCTCTTATTATGTGGTTTACTGTCAGCCGGTCAGAACCGAATATTTTAGTCCCTACTTCCTATCCCAAGTATTTTTAAATAATGTAAAAAAAATAATAAAAATAAAAAAGTTGCCTTTTAATTTTCATTATAAATATAATATAATCATTATTTTACATCTCATAACATAGATTTAATATTTTTAAAACTCATAAACTTATTTTTAGAAGTTTGTTACCTCCTGACAATATGCTGTGCCGATGACCCTTTTGACATAATAATTTTTCTTTTTACTAACAAACTAGTATAAGCTGTCATAGACTATTAAATTGTTTTAAACTATGTTCGTGCTCAATACCAGGATTAAATGACTTTTAGTAGTAATAAATAAAAATAAACGTTTTTCAATGTCCTAGTCAACCATTAAAATTGTTTTTGTAACAATGTGTTGCATTTAAAAACCTTTTAATTGCAATAATAACATTTAGAGAAAGAGTAAAGTTGTCTTACGGGCCTCTGCGTGTTGGCTTCGGCCTCCGTACGCCTTCCAAAAGTCCGAGACCCCATGGTCCCGTGATAGGAAAAGACATACAAAATAATAATTTTATTTATTCAGGTACCAAGACGCATCAAGACCCGTGAATTTGATTGTATTTGTGTAATATCGCTTTTTTTTCGTGTCAAAATTTCTTATGTCCGTATTACCGTTATAGTATCTTAGAATTGAATACAATATAAAACTAGAATAGAATAGAATAAAAATTATTATCAATTACTATGACAAAATAAGTCTTATTGATTTAATAATAATAATAACATTCAAAGTAAAGTTGTCTAACGGGCCTCTGCGAGGTGGCTTCGGCTCCTCGTACGTCTTCCAAAAATCCAGGACCCCATGGTCCCGAGGTAGGAAAAGACATACATAATTATACATGTATTTATTCAGGTACAATCGACCGCACGTGTGGTTAGTGTGGTAACAACATCAGTCTCTTATTCTATTGAAACCCCGCTATATGCTACGCCAGCTCAAGGTCAAAGTGTTACCACGGTCGTGCTGTCGACTGTACAAAGTCCCAAGAATTGCTACTATTTTCTATCTATGTAACTGCTTTCTACGTATTTATATTTTATATGTTAGTACTGCATAGTTTACCTGAACAAGCTGGAAATCATTACGCACTTTCAAACGCAATGGCTTTTATCGTTTTTCGATTTGAATCATACAGGGTAGATTTTTGAGACGGGGCAGTAAGGGCGGGAGGCCCTTACTGGCCCGACCTTAACCGTTGTAGCTTCAGGAAACGGTCTAAGGAGGCTGTCCTAATTTTCTGAACATTTTTGACATTTATTCACAAATTTTGTGAATAATCATTAAAGCAAGAAAATGGGAAATTTTCTCAAAACCAATTTGGATGCCAATCCATCCAGTTACTTAAAAGGATCAAAAACTATAGTACCAACAGAGGTTTGTGTACTAGAAACGTCAGAAATCGCTAAAATCTTACAACATTTAAGATCGTCTCAATAGTCCGAACCGTATAATATATGAAAATTATTGCACACCAGCACCCTTATTGCGTAACACACGATAAATCGGAATCGTTTTCATTTTGACAGTTCAACAACATTCATTGCGTTATTCACGTATTGGGCAGACAAATTTTTCGAACTTATGAAGCAATGGATTAGCAATTTGCTTCAAAATGATTCTGATTCCGATTGATTGTGTGTTACGCAATTAGGGTGCTGGTCCTTGTATCGTATTATCCATTTGCCTGGTCGACAGTGTGTCTAATGACTGTACTGCACCGCGACTCCCGGCAAATTCTTGTCTATAATAATGCTTGTAGTAGAATAAGCTGTTTGGTATAAAGGCAGCTAACTTGCAACTAGTCAATTCTTTACCATCACTCTTTTATTTAAGAAATAAGTACCAGTTAAGTTGAAAATTTATAAAAACGCCCATATTTAAAAATAATATTAGTCAGGGGTGATTTTTCCAACGCCAGAAAATTTTAATCGGAGGAATAATTTTGAATTTTTGACAGTTCTTCCATACAAAAACTGTCAAACGTCAATTTTATTCCACGAATCTTTCGATTGAAAAATCAGCCCTAAGTTGAATATTATTGGCCAAACCAAATAGTTTGTAGTTCGATTTGCTATACGGCGCGGGTAACATGCTTAAGGTCTGTTCCAAAAGTATCTGATGAAAATGTAAACAAATGGATCAGGAAACGCACTAAACCTGCGGAGTAATTGCGTAACACACTAACAGAAGGGATTGCTGTCATTTTGACAGTTCAACATCATTAATTGCGTTATTTACGTTGTTGAGCAGACAATTTTTTCGAACATATAAAGCAATGGATATTATGACATTTTAGTGCCATAATGATTCTAGTGTGAGAGAGAGATGGAGCTATATACATGATCAATAGCACCATCCCTTTTTCGGACCGGAATAATGATGACACTAAAATGTCTTAATACAGTCCCTGTGGATGCCAATTTGTAATGCCTACAAATTAAGTGCTTGGATTTGATTTATATTTGAATATTTAAACCCGAAATTCCTCTTTTATAGGATATCATTCACCTGTCGAATATTTTAGGGCTTTATCACACTAGCGAGTTGTTAACGAGTGGAAAGCGGGGCGAGTGCGTAGCGAGCTTTCGTAGTACAAAACGCGGATCGTACACCGCGAACTCGCTGCCCACCCGCGGTGAGCTCGCTGCGCACCCGCGGCGTGTTCGCCGCGCACACGTTGCGAACTCGCGGCGAGCTCGCTGCGCAGTGCGCAAAAAAAAATTGTGTGTTAAAGCCCTTATACCCTATAATTAGAGTGCCAGAATAACAAAGTACTATTTTCTTATGGGAAATAACATCTTGAGCATTTTTTTACTATTACAGAGAAAATCTACAATTAACTCCCGGCTGCTATTTGAGATTGAAAATGCCAAAAATCATATTTTTACTAACAAGTGTTTGTCAATTGAATTTAACATCCTGAACATGTTTTTAACTATAAAAATAGTAAAAAATAAAATAATATTATTTCGTTGTAATAGTAAAAAAATGCTCAAGAGGTAAACATAGAAAACAGTTTTTTTTTCTGACCGGCTCTTTAATTTTTGTGTACTAAATGAATGATGCCCTTAATGTAAATTTCACAAGTGAGGTTAACTTTATAACCTCAATTCTCGTCTATGATTTTTCAATTATAATTTAATTATGTTGTTGGAAAAAGTATGAGAAATAAAGATGAAACTTTCCAAATACATATGTATGTGTTGCTCCCTTTAGTGAGTGATTGCGTAAGAACAGGGTTTGTTGACACTTTCATCAGACGCTTTTGGAACAGACATTTTATCTGTACTTTTGCATGTTATATGCATCGTGAAAAGAAGTGCACGGGTCCAGTGACATAGGCCCTGCACTTAAAGCTATACAAGGAATCTTTTCGCTCGTAGCCAAAATCGGAATTACGCCGCCAACTTGTTTCAATACATTTCACAAAACAATTGCACAAATGTTTACCAACAGCACCCCCCTGTCAATGTCATTCGAGTGCCAAAAGATCCGTGTACTTACAACCTGCAAGAGTCAACTTGAGACCCGAGCGGCCCTGCGCTGTTACCGCTCTCGCCATCGACGCCTCAGTTTCCTGCGCTTACGTCATCCGATCGAAGTCTTTAAGTTAACTCTTGCGGGTTGTAGCAGTGGAAGTTGTTCGCGTAGGTAGCCCGCGCGTGAATCTCACTCTTGTTACTGCACAAATAAAAATATTGCACAATCAGATTTTTATTTTTTATTGGTAAAATCTGATGCGAATTTTTATGTAGTACTTTGGCGATCGTTTTATTTTCACCAAAAAGTGGTGCTTTTTTTTTCAAAATTTGAGAGAAAGGTATGTATGTCTCAATTTTGTAGCGATATATATTTAAGTTTTTATAGTTATATAGGGTGTAAAAAGACTCACCTCAAAGCCATTATCTACACATTAAGTAATATCCAGCAAAAATTATTGTTGAGAAACGACTTTTTATTTTTGGTGTGACTAATCGCTGTTTATAGCAGCGCGCAATGTAAAGCAAAACATTGTGCTTATGCATGCTATGTTGTATATATTTATGTGTGTCTTATGCTGCATGCAACGGTTAAGGAGTTATGGGGGTATTTAAAGTTGAGTTATGAACGTTTTCGTGGTTAAAATAAAAAGATTAAAAAAATGGAACTTTTACCTTTAATATCTCCGTAACCATGAGGTGAAGAAGCTGTGAGGGTAAAATATCTCCCGAGTAGATGGCCAGTCTCCTCTGAGATTGGCCGCCATGGCCGAAATTCGGTCTGGAGGCCTTTATTGGAACGAAGTTCCTTATCGCGCGTTGCGAAAGGGGGCTAGACGGAAAAAATTAAGACCCAAAGTTGTAACGACACTTTTTGTTATAGTTGTAAGCCGTGCGGCGTGCGCGTGTTTCTCTCTCTCTCTCTCTCTCTCTCTCTCTCTCTCTCTCTTTCTTATAGAAAGCAAGCCAGTTATTTTCGTTTCGTAAAAAAAGAAAATAATTAATTAATTAAGTATATAAAAAAAAATTATTACAATTGCTTCACTAATTAATCGAAAGGCACTTCGTTCCATCCGGGTGTCCCTTGACACCTCTCAAGTTTTTTTTATTATTTACCAAAAAGGTTTTTGTACTGAACCCATAATATGTGGGAACACATAGGTTCAGTACAAAAAAATAATTGTAATGACAGAGATTATAAGGGACTCTCGGCTTCGTTATTCGTCTTTTTACACCCGTTATTACATTTTTGTTTGGACATTATTGATGCTTGCACCTTAAGTCGCATGTCTGTGTTGTATTTGTAATTAGTTTAATTAGACGCTAGTAATAGGGATGTTGACAATTTTTATGCCATTTTACTTTATATGAAAACTATAGTTAGTTTTTAAAAGGATTTTTAAGAATGACTTATAAAAAAGTAGTGTAAGTTCTAGCACTAACATAGCCAAGAAGTGTTTTAAATTGAATTTATAATAAAGCATATAGAATAAATTTACATTATAATCACATATATTTACTATACCTTCGTTAATGCTTTTTTGTTAATAATTCGTATTTAATGTTTGTCAACATCCCATTTTTTTATTCTTAAATATAAAAAGCAGCATTAATTAGCAGTTTTAGTGGCTTGTGGTGCAGGTAAACCTCAAGATAAGTACCAACGCCTTAATATACGAAAACCGCAACGCGACTGCTACAAGTAAGCGGATCTATATATAAATCGCTTTTTTTTCAAAAATAGACAAATAGCTTCAGTTTTCCTCAGCTTTATTTTTATATCTGGCATAATATTTTATTCGAGTATATTCTCCCTGAACTTTATTTTACAGAATGCTCAAGAAGGCCGTCAAGCGGAGAATGAGAGAAGACGCGCGTAACAATAGGAAGTCGTTTCGTTGTAAATACTGCAGCCTGCGTGAGTGGCCACGCAGAATTCATCGCAATTACTAAGGACTTTTACTTAAAATAATAAGATTATTGTATGCTTAGTAGCATTTAAGCGAATATCATTTTTATTTATGAGCTATGAACACGCGTGTTTTATTTATTTTTATTATGAAAAAGGTTTAGAGAACAAAATCTTTACTAATAATTATATTAGTATAGATTTTGTCCTCTAAACTTCTTTTTCATTTATAAAAATGAAGTTAATTTGGCATATTCACAAAAAAATTAAGTAAGTCATCGCAATGTTTCATACAACTTTCTGCAATCATTCAAAAATGTGTTTTATCGTCATTGTGCTTATGCTCCTCTGTCTGTTTGTTCGTCGTCGTAGTTACGTTCTCACGCCTTAACGGCTGAAAGGATTTCAATGAAATTTGCACACAGGTAGACCTGGGATACTTTTTATCCCAGTATTACGTTTCTTTGGAATAATATCCGACGTGCACACAAATGCTAGTATTTAATAATTTAGCTAGCGTAGCTTAAAGCGCTAAAATGGTTAAATCAATAAAATTATTATGACCGACTTTTTTATGTTTAAGGGTTCCCAACAACGCCAAAATTAGCAAGACATGTCCAAGTTCATAATGATGAACGGTCGTTCCCCTGCAAGTACTGCAGTAAAAGCTTTGTCAAGTCCCACCATTACACAAGGTAACAAATCCTTTTGGGTTGACTTTCTTATTTTTGATTGAGAGATAATAGATTACAACGATGTAGATTACTGATTAAATTGTTTGCATTTCACGAGTGCGCGCTAATCATTGTAATATATACCCTTTGTCAATGGAAATAAGAGCCTCATGACGCGCTCGTGATTCGCAACAACTTTCTGATATGTATTTTGAGTTATCACGGTCCTTTCTTACATTATTTTGATGTCTTTTGCCTACCTCACCACAGACATCTTCGTCTAAAACACCGCGAGACCATACGTACTTGCCGAGGCCCGTTCGGCGAAACCGACCAATACCGTTGCGAACAATGTGAGGACAGTTTCGCGACGCAAGACGAGCTCATCTACCACTCCGCTATACACGCCACACAGAACCTTACCTGCCCACTCTGTCAGGAAAAGTTCGAGGACGTCGACGGTGTCACGTCGCATATAAAATCCCACGTAAACGGTAAGAAGCTTATGTATGTTTTGCTGAAAGAACTAATTAGCTTTACCCCAAATAAAACTGACGTGTTTGTATTGCTACAGCTTTTTCCGCTGGTTTCATCCAGACGTAAATATCCTATAATATGGCATAATTATTTTTGTTCAAATAAACCAATAAAATGCTGAACAGCACCATTCCTGCTGCCTTGGTAGTGGTGACTACGAACTAGGTGTGTCGACCACTAAGTGCTAAACCTGGTGTGTCATGTCATGCTCCATTGTAGTTTAGTATTCTAATAAGCGTAATTTGAAGTTTTCGAAACAAAAATACAGGGTGGCCTATTCTTTGCCAATCTGGCCAAAAATGGGCTGCTCGTAAATTAACTAATACTCGACCCGCCTGTTATTATTTGAAGGAAGACGCGGCGATATACTGTTTTTCGTTTTAGGTAAGCATACCTAGCAGTGGGGCAAAATTATTGAGCCTTTTTATTAACATGACAGTATATACATTTTTTAATCATCCCATAGGTACTGAATTCATGTGTGAATTATGCGAGCTGGTGTTCACGTCGAAGGAGAAGCTGGATTTACATCTGAGGGCCGTGCATGTTGACGAAATACGCAGTGTACCGGTAAGATTAACTCATGAATTAATTTCTTATCACTATGTGAATTTCCTTTAGTTGTTTTTTATGTTATCTATGGTTATCTGCGTTACCACTCTGAGCGAATCTGTCGACACTATGCTGATGGCACTCAAATATACCAATTACTATAATTTAATAACACATCCACAAGTGTTTATCTATTTGTAGCTTCATAAAACAGTGTCGTTTCATTGGAACATTTTCTAATATCGTAGCCATCTAGAATTCTAGATCATGTTATCATACTCCGCCCTTATCCCTGTTTAATTTTGACGTGGAACAATCTGTCGTAGAATCTACTCCAGGATGAGTCATCGACTGAGATGGACGTCGACGAGGATGAAGAGGATTCTGCAATCAATGGTGAGCTAATAAACACTATGAAAATATGTAAAGTGTATTTTTCTGTACTTGCCTATTTGGTAAACAAATATGACGTAATGAAATTTTGTGAAAATTACTGTGGCTATGTAATTCATAGTATTTGAAGCAGCTTGTGTTTCTGCCAAAGATTTGATTTGCGATTGATGCGAAAAATCATGATTTTCATGCCTTGTTTACCAAATAAAACATAAGAAAAAATAGTGTAATAAATATGTACTTTACACAAATGTAATATTATTATGTAGTAGGTATACTTATTATAACATTTGTTCACGGTTTTCAGTAAAGGAACTGGACGACCATATGGTTGTGGAAATTAAGAAGACTAGTGATTATTTGGTAATTATTTTTATCGACAAGTACTTCATTAATTATTAAATCTTTATCAATATTAATATTGATCGTTTTTTACACAGATACCCAATGTGAAAGAGGACGACGAGGAAAAGCTGGATACTACCAATTCTGAAGGTAAGTGATGAGTGGTGTGTGATGTAAGTTTATAACTAAAATCGAGGTCTTATTAGTGTCATACGAAGTTTCGTATAACTAATTCATTTATCTCTAGATTTTTCTGCAAACCATACCATTTCTTTATTCCTCTACTATGAGCTATGTAGGCACGGTTGTTACTTTCTAAGCCGATTTCAGAGGTTTCCAACGACTCCTTTTAATATTTTAGAGAGCGACTCGGACATGCCTCTACCGGATCTAGCGACTGCGATAGAACTGGCTAACAAAAACAATGAGGCAGCTGAAATTTCAATAGCCACCATTGGTGGTGCGACCATCACGAAGACAGTGACCACCCCCAAGAAAGATGACAAGAGTGAAAATCAGGTAAACGTACTAAACGTTAACTAAGTATAAATGGGTTCATTACCTGATACTTATGAACCATAGAGTCAAATCCTTGCAAACTAACCATATTATTCCCCTTATAGTAGTATACTCTGGGTTTATTCCTATCTAGTTTAATGTGCCCCAGTACGTTATCAATAATAAAACTATTCAATATAACAACTAAAGCTTCCGATCACACACATCATTATCTTGAAAAGGACTGGATATAAAATCATATATTATATATTTAAAATTATAGATTCCACATCATCGTTTAAAAAAATAATGAAGTGTAGTGAAATTAATTCGTTTAGTGTCCCTGTAAAAATATTGTTCAAAATAAAACTCACATTAGAATGTCTTGAATGTGTAGTCACGGTCAACGTTGACCGCATCACAAAACATCGTTCGTCAAGACGATGGTTATTCCAAGCGTCCATCATAACATAATACTTTTATATTTGAAAAAGGAAATAAGGCCGCCCATTGTATATTTTGTAGTGTTTGATGTGTTTTTTTATGTTATGTATTTTTGCTGTGTACAATAAAGTATATATAAATAAATAAATAAGGGCTTTTTGTATTACAGACTGCAAGCATCCTTCGAAAAGCTGAAGAAGTCAAGAAAAGGGTTATATCTCAAGTGGCATCTGAACCAAGTTAGTGGCTTCATCAAAACATCACATCTTTGAAGCACTCACTAGAACTTACATATTAATTTCTATAGAAATACACAAATTTGCAGTTGCTGAGAAGAAAACCAATAACAAGGCAGAGAATAACTCGGCTGGTACCAGCGATAAGTCGCTGCGAATGTTGGAAAAAGATCTGCAAGAACTGAAAAGGGTAAATATTGACACTTATAGCTTATTGGCCTATCGAGATACGATTCAATAAAACATAATACATGGACATAAAACTTCATTTCAGACGCATCCACGCAATGAACCCGCTAAAACTCCAGCAAAGCCTTTAGAGACTTTAAGAAGTAGACGGGCACTGATACACACTTCCACTCCTAAACCGAGGTAAGGCATAGAGAACGACACCAAACTTTATAAAATGAAAACAGAGAAAAATGTATAATGCTATGTATTTGACTGATCCAAAACCATTTTATACATAGATCATAATAAGTAGAACATGGTTGCAAAAATGTCTTACGATGATGCAAAAGTATCACATTTCTGTTAATTAGAATATAACCATAGTTATACTAGATAAATTATTTACTATTTGTTTAAGGAATTTTATATAATACTTATGTATAAGCACTTGAGTGAGATACCTGAGACACAGGTTTATTCCTAGTTCAGGTAGAATCCAAATATTTTTGCCTACACCTAGTATTAAGGCCCTATTTTGTAAATATTTATGTAAATCAATTATTTCAATAAACAATTTCAATTTCATACCTTATTTTCAGAACTCCAACAGATGATAGAAAAATGCAAATAGTATCTAAATCACCGGTTCCCGAAAAGAAGTTACCGGAGCGTCGCGTTGTCACCAAAGAGAATAAGGAACCCAAAGAAAGTAAGGATGCGAAAGCAAGTAATGGTAACGCTAAGGAAGAAAAACTAGCGAAGGAAACTAAGGATAAGGAAGTGAAAGAGAAGGAAGTGAAAGAGAAGGAAGTCAAGGAGAAAGAAGTGAAGGAGAAGGAAACTAAAGAAAAAGAACTCAAACAGAAGGAGGTGAAAGAAAAGACAACACCTAAGGTATGTGGCCTAACATTGTCCTACGTCCTAAAAAGGGCGCCCGATGACGTTGCCAAATCGCTCGCCTCCGCGCACTTATGTGTCGCTTATCGCTCGCCTACGCACACATACTCTAAATTTAATTTATAACAGGTTGAACTAGATATTTTAATTAGCGCACATATTGAATTTCATGCTATATAAACGATTGATTCAGTGGTAAAAATTCGTCAGGCGCATCCTGGGCGGTCGCGCAACCAACCTGCTGACTCTTACCTCGGCATGTTTCTCGTATAGCTGGTGCTGACACAAAAGAAGTGTTCGAAGTTTTTAACAGTTCAAAGTGAAAAAGTCTTCATTGCCAACTTTCATCCTCTTATAAACCTGCATTGTTAAATAATTATTTTAATTTCACATTCATTATAATATTTAATTTAAGTACTGTACTTTCTTACAGACTATAGTCAAAAATGGAAGCGACAAGATCAATTCTGAAGAGGGTATTCGCCGATCGACTAGACCTTCCAAAATTAAGGATTACGCAAAGATGATACGGGACAGGTAAAAAAATAATATAGATATCATAGAAACAATACTATAGATGTTCGCAGAAAAAATACTTAGCAATTACACTCCAGCACGTGTAGCATGACCACCATAGAAACGGGTTTTATCGACGGAAGAATAGACAAAATCACGATTGTAGACAGATTTCTAAAGAAATACGTGGTCAGGCTACCCGTGCAGTATGCTAGAGTGAGATAAAAAACTTGAGAGGTGTCAAGGGACACCCGGATGGAACGAAGTTCAAAGAGAGAGACAGACAGAGAAACACGCGCACGCCGTACGGCTTACAACTACCTATAGCAAAAAGTGTCGTTCCAAGTTTTCGTCTTAATTTTTTCCGTCTAGCCTCCTTTCGCAACTCGCGATAGGGAACTTCGTTCCAATATAGAGCTATGAGAAACACTATGTACAGTTCACTCATCCTCCATGGAAAAGGGAGGATCCTCCGACCAGACTGGTGTTGTGTCTGGTGGGCTACTGCCCGATGATTGATGTCGGGACGTTGTATATATGCTAGTAGCACGGTAAACTCTGCTTGCGCGATGCAGGATTTTGCATGTTGTCAGTATGATGCGTAGTTCGCATGTGGTGATGTAGATACCGCCAAAATATTCGATAGCCAAACCTTCGAAAGAAAGTAAACGTCACACTGCTAACAGCTACATAACAAGGCTTCTATATATAATTATATATAATCTTTCTGGCTTCATTACAATGTTTATTATTTCTAATTACAGGTCCCAGGATTCTGATGAAGAAAATGATGATTCAGACGATGGTGATGATGAAGAGTATAAAGAGGTTGAGAAGACTATTGAGGTAAGAAAATATATTCTTTGTGGTTTCATCGACATGTTTCGGTACTGACTGTAAACGGAACACGCCTGTACACTAACCAAACTCGACAACTAGTATGAGATTTTATAGCTTGTTTGGTTTGATCAACCTGTCTAGGCAGCTCCATTATAGATGTGATGTTCGTTTTCGAAATGTTTCAGCCTAAACCAAAGCCCCGCAGAGCCAGCACGAAGAATTCTGCACCGAAAGCAACCCCGTCGCCCGCCACGCCCGCTCCCAGGAAACGAGGGCGGCCGCGCAAGGACGCTGTGTTAGTACTACTTATTATATCTATTCAAATTTCTATTTCTCAGAAAACGTCATGAGGAAACCGGCTTCTTCTTGTTACCCGATTTTCTGCCTATATCCAGTGTTGATTTATTGTTGATCGTACCACGAATACGTTTTAAAACAAAAGACAGGTTAGATCTTAGCAAGACAAAACTTGGGCTGGTAGAGATCGTCTAATCTAAAACTGCTCGCCCATCCACAATTTTTCTAGACAAACTTTAAAACATTCTCTACACTAATGAAAAGCATGAATGCATGCGAAGTGGTCTTTTCTTTCCATTCCTAAAACCCTAACCGAAAATTGGCAGTCGCATATTTGTTATTTACACACGGTTAGCGCAGTGGCTGAGCGATCGGACTGCTGCGCTGCGTGTCACGGGTTCGATTCCCGCACAGAACAAATATTTGTAAGTCCTACATGTATTTGTTCTGAGTCTGGGTGTTTTTCTATCTATAATATGTATGTATTTACAACAAAAAATGTATATAAGTAGTTTATCAGCCATCTTGTTACCATAACACAAGCATTAGGTTGCTTAGCTTGGGACTAGATGGCGCTGTGTGAAATGTCCAGGGATATTATTATTATTTAAATCTAGTGTTCTTCAAAAAATATTAATGATTACAAACTTCGATAGCGCCCCCAAAGTGCGAAAAGAAGAAATTGAAGATGATGACGATGAGGGTTCCGAGAGTGAAAAGCCGAAGACAACTGCTGCAGCCGAGAAAGAGCGAGACAACAAGAACTCTTCAGAAGCTTCGGTAAGCTCCGCGTTTCCTATTATAAATATAACTAATTCAATGACACAAGTTTACATAGCATCATTAGTGATGTTACATTATCAATAGTGATTTTCAAATATCGATATTTATTTAGGATTTTAGTTTCGATATCAACGATCGTAAACAATACTGGGGTAGGAAAGAAGATCCAGATACGTAATGGTGATGCAAATTAAATAACAGATCTTACCTTCTAATAAACTTATCAAAAAAATATAATATTTCAGGAGCCCGGCAGTAAGCCAGTAGCCGAAGTAAAGCCACAAGGCACATTGGTGTCGCCCACGGGACAAACGTTGAAGAAAGTAAGCACATTTGTACTACTACACATTTGTACTATATTTAACATTCATATTTCAAAATCAATGACTATTTAACTTGTTTGTAACTTAACTGGGTTTTAATGTCCAAAAATCCTACAGAATGAGGTACTTTAACATATCATTCTTCTAACAGCTCTTCAACCTGTTTGAAAAAGGTATTAAAAACAATGAACTTATTTTTTTACAGATTCCAATAAAATCCCTACCTCCTGGAGTGAAAGCTATGCCTCTACCCGTAAATGCGAGGAGTAAGTAAAAATATCAAGATTAACTTATGAAAATAGAAACTTAGTTATCATATCATTTTAAAAATGTTTGTTTGCTTCATTCTGCAGCTGAACTATGCGAGATGCAAATCGGGAAGAAGGTGGTTAAAGTACAGAAGATAGTTATGACTAAAGCTGAAGTCGAGGCTATGGCTAAAAAGGGCCTGGTGGAGATGAAGGTAAATACATCTTCATTTTGTTAGAAATATTTAATCATAATTTATCTTCAGACACACAGTCGATAACATTTTTACAAAGACGGCATTAGTAGCTTTGCTAGTAGTACAGACACCAGTATATCAAGCTAATACAATCTGTCAAATTTCTTTAATAGATTTTCAACTTTATCGCTAAAGCATTAGGTTATAATAATAATAATTCATTACAAAAAGGTGTCAATAATTTTGTTATTAAACAAAACAAATTACACGTTTATCTAAACTAGTGTAAATTCAAACTTATGTTTCCAATTGATGTTATTTCAAGTTAAACAAATAGCAACTTTATTTGCAGTAGTAATTAAGTCGATTTCAGAGTGACTAGCACTATTGAAAAAGTTATAAGAATGTTTGAAGTTGTAGCGTAAACTGAACTTTATTCTGTAGAAATTAAAGTTATTTTTCCAAAAACTCATATTTGTTTACATGTTTGGCAACTAAATCGCGAACCAGCTCAAAAACAAGACGAACTGACACCATCATAAATCCAACCTTTTCGTTTTTACAAGTTAATTAAGAATAAGTGTATTCAACTGTTTTATTTCGTTTCCAGGATGGGACCATGGTACTTAAACAGGGCTTCAAGATTCCGACTTCAGATGCGTCAGCACTCAGAAGCAGTCTAGTCGGAGAAGGTTCGTATCATACATATTGACGTTTTTATTTCACCCAGCACCGCGCAGTGCCTCCGGCACGCCTAATCATTTCTGTCAGTTTATTCGCGACTGGCACGTCTTCATTGTTAATCTATAGTCCTAAAATGAACAAGTAATTTTGCCAGCAAAACATATCTCACGTCAAACTTTATGACCGGTCAGAAGCCGACGCGTCTATTGCGAATCATAATACTGAATACGAAGCAATCGCCCCGCGTTTTCACCCGCATAAGTCTCGATCCCGTGGGAATATCGGGATAAAAAAGAATCCTATGTCCTAATCCAGGTCATGGTCAACCCATGTGCAAAATTTCATTCAAATCTGTTCAATCCTTTTAGCGTGAAAGCGAAACAAACAAACATACAAAGACAAATATTTTAGATTTTCGCGGGACTACTCAAGGATACGTACTTGGCCCCAACACTCACTACCTTGAAAGTGGTCATTAAGTTTGGCTAGAACTAAAAACCAGTAGTTAATAAATAGGTAATAGTTTCAATAGTAATCCCATAACATTTCTTTTTCTTCACAGATAAAGAATCTCCTAGTAAAAAGGTAGCAGCACCGTCGCGATGCGACTTTGGTGACGACGCGTGAAGGGCACATACAATGAAATATTGCTATGAATTATCCCATTATGGGCTGTTCATTTATTACGTAAGACAATTTTAGTCGTCAAAATTGTCCCCCTCCCCCTACGTAAGAAAAAATAAGACTTGGATGAACCCCCTACCACCTTTCGATCTTACGTAAGATCAGTACCTACCAAAATTGCAAAGAAAAAGTATCAAAAAAATTTAAAAAAAATTGAATTTTTGCTTACAATCTAGACCCCCACATAAGACAAATTAAGACTTGTTCGGACCCCCTCCCCCAAATCTTACGTAATAAATGAACAGCCCCATATCATAAAAAGACACGTGGATGTCATTTTTATAAATACATAGTTATTAAGCTAGTGTTAAACACCTCTGTATTTTTATTAAGTAATTTCTCATAGATAAGTATGACTAAACTGTAACAGGAAGGCTAGGCTGCTTATGGCAAGGCAAAGCTGGCTGGCTGCTGTATAAGGTATTAAATGATTTTTGATGTAATGAATCTGTTCCACTCCACTAGCCAGTTTTCTTCTTCCTATTATTGAAATATTTACATAATAATGTATTTTGCTTTTTTTAAGACAATCACCGTATGTTTATTGTAATTGTTAGGTTATTACATGATTTATGTGAATTTTTGAAGTTCAATTACACAATGTGCTAAGTGTAAAAACAATAAATTAGAGTTTCAAATATAATTCAGTTTATTTTATTTTTTTGGGGTCGTATCGTATAAAAACTAAGCATGTCCGGCTATGTAATATTGGTCCGCACAATATAATAGTAGATTTTTCACTAAGCGGATAAAGCAGTGTGTTAATGTCATGGCCGCTATTTCGCATCCCGAACGCAATGAAGGATTCTAGGGCTTCCGAGCGCAGATAAATACCTGAGTGCAGTGATTGATTTAAGCCTGCTCAAGAAGACATCTTTAACCTCGAGGAGAATATATTTTTCTCACCTACTGCGAGGTAATAAAAAGAACCGGCCAAGTGCGAGTCGGACTCGCGCACGAAGGGTTCCGTACCATTATCTATAAAAATCACGTCTGTTGTATGGGAGTCCCCCTTAAATATTTTTTTGATATTGGTTTTAGTATTTGTTGTTATAGCGGCAACAGAAATATATCATTTGTGAAAATTTTAACTGTCTAGCTAACGCGGTTCTTGATACAGCCTGGTGACAGACAGCGAAGTCTAAGTAATAGGGTCCCGTTTTTACTCTTTGGGTACGGAACCCTAAAAAACGTATGCGGCCGTGGGACCCTGTAAGGAACGAAGTTCCTACGCGATACTCGCACGCACACGTACTCGTGTTAATAGAAAGAGACGGAGAGATCGTGAAAGTGTGAATTTAATACGCGTTTTTAATAGAGCCATCTAGTATAAGTTTCATCATCTCTCATAAAGTCTTCACCATCTTGGATTTTCATTTTGACTTCACTATTGGCTTTAGCACCTTCGAAATCCATGAAAACGACACCCATGACAAAAGATAACATAAAACTCAGGCGCTGTTATGTCCGCCATGCGACTTTCTATAAAATTAAAATTTCATCGGCAGCAATGATGCCGCGGTATCCTTAGACATGCCACGACGTCCTTTGGTACCATCATTGAAATTTCTTCTATTCGTCGCATATAAATCCCTTGCCGTGCCGCCAGTGGGCGCCGGCCCTAAGTCGCATGGATATCGATTTCTACCAGTTTACATGGTACTATTACAGCCCGCTATTACATGGCCCAATAGATGTGGGCAATTCACCAGGTTTAAACCCGGTAGATTGTCCATCTATACATGGCAGTCATACATCACTGGCGAAAGTAGATGTACTGTAGGTACTCCTCTGCATACCAATTATTAAATGACACCAAAGCAGTCGGTTATTATTCTATTTCCACACGGATTATTAAAGCAAGTGCTCATATTTTCAGTCAATTTTAAAGTTAAGCCTGCATTAAAAAAGAGCCAAATAGTTATCACACTTGGTCCTCTGTCCAACATTTTTTAAGATTATATTCTACAACCGAATAATAAGTTTATTAGATACGCATAATATTCTAAAACAGGAACAAAACGTTTTCCAGCTTATTAAACTGACATCTTAAGCAGCATTCCTGTTTACCCTATTAAAAAAGATCACAAAATATCTGGCCAGTAAAATTCCGGTTGGAGTTGTTTTTTTTTACATGATTCTTATTCTTAACCCTTCGAGAAATACAGGCGTGATTACATTGATAGGTCAAGTTAGTTTATTCTTTGGTAGCTTTATTTCAACAATGCAACAACATGAAAACAAGATCATACGTCCATTTTAGTGTCTGTTTGGTTCACCTTTCGCCCGTGTACTAGTAAGGTACGTTTACTCGCTACTACGTACGTTTTTTCGCTAGGTACGTTAAAAGGTCATATTAGTTTACGCTACTCAGCAATAGATGGCGTTTTCATAAAAGAAAATCATTTGAAATAGGTGTCGCTAGTATACACTATTTGCCGCCTTTTTCAATAAAGCCAGGAGGCGGCTGGTTCAAAACATGTATTCAAACGAGATCAAAAACGCGCGACAGTCGGTTGCGGCAGACGACATCGTACCGAAATACTTTAGTTTTAACACTTATCCAGAATAATAATTCTGAAATTAAATTAGATAAGTGTGGTGAATTGCGTTGTTTATTAATACAACTTCGCGAGTTTGGAGCTCAGCTGTGAAAACTTTGAAAGGACTTTCTTTTGTCTAAACTATGTAAGTCTATTTTTAGTGCATTTTTATTATTTTATTTATTAAGTTCCTATGAATATAAAGTAAAATTAAAAAGCTATTTATACATCTAATGACTAAAATTAAAGAGAGAATTAAACATTGGTATCTAGGTACTGTAGAGGCTTGTCTGCCGAAGACTACCTCATGATCCAGGCCGGCTATATTTTAGCGCGGGTTACATTCGAACGTTCAAGCTAGTGTCAAATATTATAGGTATATTATTAGGATTTTTGTTTAGAACGGTCAGTGGTAATTTAGACTGTATAATCTATGATTTAGACAGAAATAAGTATGTAGAGACGTTCTTACAATATAACCATAGAGGAGTCGTACGGTGGTTTGATTCCTCCCGTTACCTCGGAGGGCTCTTCTAGCCCTCTACACTCTACAGTACCTAGTAGGTACTATAAAATAATAATGATAAATCACGATTTCGTATGTTGTTCGTACGTTCGCTTTTCCAAAAAATTACGTATTAGGTAGGTAAGTATTTTAATTTTATTAAATGAGTAAACTCAAGTTTTGAATAAGATTAGGGATTTATGAACTTACCCATTTGTTTTAAGCCTCTGCTATAATTATAACCAGGTACCTACTTATAGGAAATATTACGTTTGTTTTTGGTCCCAAGCTATTAATTTAGTTTACGCTAACTTGATTTCCACAATAGTCCACAATTGATAAATTGGATGAGATAAGATAAGTATGGCCCTTACGCTAGTCTTGCTGTCGGCTGGGTTTACTAACAGTGCCTCATTATTTCGTAATCTTGTAAGTACCTACTTCAATTAGTCAAATAATTTAGGCAGTATTTTTTTAAAATAAAATTTGTATTTCGCTATATACTTGATCCAACGATTTACTAATTTTTAAACAAAATTGATAGTTTCTCTGTAACCTAGTCTCCTGTTCCAAGTTTGAAAAAAGGTAAGAGCAATCAGCTACGTTCTATGGGTATTAATGTTATCTCTGAATGAATCCACAAGGAATGCATTGTTAATAATTAGTTATAGATGTTAGTATATAAATTAAGTTAAAATAGTTTATCGCATTGGGTTATACTGTAATGGTAAATGTAAGTGGATAAATAAATAAAATTATCCTCATGTGCAAACTTTTGCTATACTACTATCGATTTATCTGGCTCCTTAGTCTTTCTAGTGAAGACAACAACCGCGGAACTGCAAATTTTATAACATTTTGCCAACAAATCGCGTTTCCATTGACAGTTAGGGACCCACGCTGGTTTTACTACTGCACGACAGAGTAAAGACGTTACTAAAGGGTAATAAGGCTATGGAGATACAATAATATTGGAATAATACGATTTTAGTTGGTACCTTTACACACGCACTGAAGCAATGAGTAAGTTTTGCGGGCAATCGAGTACCTAAAGATAATATGTGGTTCCGAAATCGAAACCAAACTATGTAATAATAGCTTGACTAGACCCCTTATATTGGGCGTCATTTCTTATAGTTGTTCTCATAGTTTCATAGCATTTCCATCGGCAGCGTCAGGATATATGTGAGTGAGTATTTAGATATAGATAGGCACAGAGGCAGTGTCAGCCTATGTAAAATTAATCTGTGATCACATATAACCGGCCAATCAGAACATCTTCATAAAATCGTAGTTCAAAGCGGTGCTAAGTAGGAAATTCGTATCCTGTATTTAAGATTAGGTACCCGCTATGTATCACTGCAACCAAGAATGAATTGCAGAATGGTCCTATCTTGGTTAATCCGTCTTAATCCGGTCATATAAATGTTATAAGACTCGCTTCACTCACAAATCTAATGACGTCACTATGAAAAATCACTTCAGGCACCGGTTGACATTGAGACATGAAAATCGTAAGGAAATTAATCGACAATAAAATATACTACGTCAACAGTCGGCAGTTATCACAGCGACGCTACGTTCAGTTGGCCCAAACTTGCTAAACGATTAGACATGCCTGCAGCAGGAAGTTGAACACGCTTGTCGCTAGTTGACATTGTGTTGTTACGTATCATGTTTCAGCCAGTAAAACTTGTCTATAGTTACTGACGACGTCAGTAAGAAACTGCACATAATATAACATAACATCACGTCTATTTCCTCTGAAGGGTAAGGTAGAGGTGTAGGTACAGTCAGGAGCACCGCGATTTTTTCGTAAAATAACGAATGCAACGTTGAAGTACGACACATTACATAAACCTATGGGTTCGTAACAACGTAAAATTTCATTAAAAAATAAAGGAGTAAATTTTTGAATAAAGCCGAGTGTAGGTATATACATAGGTACTTGTGCTCGTGACTGTACCTGTAGTACATCCACATTTCGTCAGTTATGTTAAGTCCCATTGTAATAGAGGACAAACCTATTGCTATGAACCGGGCAGAAGTCTAGACTCCAGGTTGCCACTTGAAAACTATACAGGGTTATTGGAAAAACATCAAAAACCTCTTAAGAGGTCATTGTACTCGTCATTATGAACAACTTTTACTATGGGAGCAAACCTTTAAGCGCGAAAAAAAAATCTGCTGTTCCCTACATTTATGTTCGGTTAACTCGTCAAAATGTAGGGAATAGCATAATGTTTGAGTGTTGTTAATAGAGCGAATTTCACTGAACAGAAAATTTTCCACTCCGGGTTAGTCCAGACACAAAAGAATAAAAAATGGTGCATTGACTTGACAACGTCGGTCGCGCGGTCCATTTGGGGATTTTCCAGCTTTCATGACTTTTGACTCTCATTCAGCCTTAGTTTTTTATCTATTTAGTCATACACAATGTATTAATGATACCTACCGATCACCCTATCATCAACATTACACATTCGAACACGGTTTTTCCTGCGATATCTCCACAACCTACCTACTAATATTTAAACCTGAAAAAAATTAAAAAAGGTTGAATTTATAAAAAACAATACTATACAATTAGGTAACTGGTAGGTAGGTAATTTTGTAAAAATCTTGGTGGTCATTTATATTAAATTATTATAATGAGATGTTATGTAAAAAACATAATATTCTTAGACACTTCTAAAATAATTTAACCAGTTCTCGGCTACTTACGTCCATTCCATGCGTACGGCCCTTATATGCGAGCTCGAAGTTTTTTTTTTCCATTAAATAGCCAGATACATTACCTACTTAGATACTCTTACATTTCAGTAGGTTGGTATATCATACTTAATATAGGTTTATTCGGTTGGCGCAGTGGTTAAGCAATTGACTGCTGCGCTGCGTGTCGCGGGTTCGATTCCCGCACGGAACAAATATTTGTATGACCTACATGTATTTGTTCCGAGTCTGGGAGTTTTTCTATCTATAATATGTATGTATTTACAAAAAAAATGTATATAAGTAGTTTATCAGCCATCTTGTTACCATAAACACAAGCATTAGGTTGCTTAGCTTGGGACTAGATGGCGCACAGGTCGATCGGTCAGGTTAAGCTACGCTTGCCGCGGTTGGTCTGTGGATGGGTGACCATCTTTACATAACGAGACCCCTCCGTGCCTCGGAAAGCACGTTAGGCCGTTGGTCCCGGCTGTCATTCGTGGATCTTTGACAGTCGTTACGGGTAGTCAGAAACCCGAAAGTCTGACAACCAGTCTTACCAAGGGGTATCGTATTACCCAGTAACTGGGTTGTGGAGGTCAGATAGGCAGTCGCTCCATGTAAAATACTGGTATTCAGCTGCATCCGGTTAGACTGGAAGCCGACCCCAACATAGTTGGGAAAAGGCTAGGCAGATGATTATTAGTAATGCAACGTAGGTCAGGGGGCCGAAAAAGGCCACTTTGGCAGAATCATAATAGGATAACAATATGGAATAAAATTTTACGAAAATTAGAGGAATTGCTAATGATCAGCTGGGAATTCAAGAAATAAATAGCTTTTAGAGGTATTGCTCAGAATCGCCTTTTTAGGCCCCCTGTAGTATATGTTTCAGAATGCAATATTCTCTACTCATTGTATGGTTTGCACCACAACAACTATTTTAAGCAAACTTTTCTATAGATTGCCTAGATGGAGTTACACCTATTATTTATTACACCTATATTCCAGCAATTCTAAAGTCTATATTTATTTCTCGGTAGAACTTTATGAAGGCACCTACTATTGAAATCTTCCCATTTAACTGTCGGTCATAAACGTTATAAGCTTTCCCCTACTCACCGGCTTCCCATAAAATAATTGTTTACACCAGCCTTGCTAATAATTGAATGTTCCTGTTACCCTACAACAGAAAACTATAAATCAGTCTGTCTGCACCCACAAGCGACCTCGTAGCTCGTAGCAGGTATACCTAGACAAGCTCGTAGCGTCGAGCCGCAAGGGAACTGGGCCAACTTGAATACTTAGGCAATACAATCTGAAAAACTTTTAAACTTTATTGTCACTATATTGTTTAATTTCATTATTTTCATTTTTGTGTTATCTATATTGTGACATTACATACATACACGGTGTACATCGACGCGCAAACTATTTTCCATGAATTCAGCACATGATTCTAGACACCACAGTGTAGAAATTAATTCTTCGGTTATTATTAAAAAAAAATGTTATTCCATACATTTTGACGATCTAGGTGTTGCACTTTTGTATGAAACAGCAGATTTTTTTAACACTTGATCCGTATAAAATCTCAAAACTGGTAGGACCTGCTAAATTCATGGAATTTTGCGCGTCGATGCCTTACACTCTGCATTAGTCATATAAGTGATAATCATGTTGTTCAGGATGCAATTAATCCGAAGCCTTTTATTTTATTTTATTTATTAGGGACAAAAAAAACAGTTACATGTTAAGTTCAACAATTATGATTAATTACACAAATAGGTAAACATATAACCCACACCACTGTCCACGGATTAATATAAGAACGAGTTAGGAACGGAAATGAATTAAGTGAATATAAGTTAAGATTGCGGTGAAAGAGAATTTATAGCTAAGGTTTTAAATTTTATACTAGAAAGAGAGAATATATCTATGTCAATGAAGTGTGTGTTATAGGCCTCCACAAGTTGACGAAGAGGCACTCGCGCCCCGGCGTTAGTCCTGCATGAATCTACATGGAACAACCGGGGCACGCGTGCCGCCCGTCTGATAACGGTTCTAGGTACTGTATAGCGTAACTTATTTGTGATTTCAATACAGTCAAATCTATTGTTACACAAACCATGCAACATCATGGCCCCCAAAAGTAAACGCCGAGATTCTAAACTTATGACATTGTATTGCTGTAGTAATTGTGTGTAAGGAATCCTCGAATGGTAACATTTATAGTTTACAGTACGTAAAAACTTTTTCTGTACTAATTCCAATTTAAAGTTATATTTGTACGGATACGACGGTTGTTGTTGTTGTTGGACGGTTTTGACGGTTGTTTGTATTTGTGTTTGTGTTTGTTTGGGATATGTGTACGGATTCCAAATAGGAATCGCGTATTCTAATTGAGATCTTATCTTATAGACTAAATATTATTCTAAATAAATAGCTATAACTTATCTTGACGTTTTAATTATCTCACATGAATAAACAAAGCATCTGATGGGCTAAACATATGTATGTTACGAACGATGACCATGTGTGATTCTAGTCGTAACTGATGGTGACAGCTACTGGATGCTGATTGGCCGTGGCACGCTTGTTCTCATTTGACAACTGTGACGAACAGCGTGCAAAGCGACTGAATTCGTCAACGACGTTTACGATCGCCGTGGATAATCTTGCTTTTCAAATGGATCACGCCTCTGTCACCTCTGCGGCTTCATTCATTATAGTAATGTGTAAATGAGCACTACATTACTTTAACACCGGTTGGAATGTTAAGGCTTTCAAACAATTTATCATGGGTAACTTCATACGGGCCGGCTGAATAGTTTTCATTTACTTAAGCTGTAAAATATTTCAGCACTTCCTTTTGTTACTGTTACTAGCAATGGTACATAGCGAAATGTGGGTACTATAGGTACACCTCTGCTCCACCCTTCTGAAGCTCATCATCATCAACCACAGCCCGGCTTCACCCACTGCTAAGCATAGGCCTCTCTTTCCTTATGCCTATCTCCACGCTCCTGTGCCACCCTCATCCAGGTTCTACCCGCGATGGCAGCAATAATGTCCGCCCATTATCTCGTCGCCGGACGAATTTCGGGGGTTACTGTCGTTATTTTATGGTTTTAAGTAAATAATCGCTTCAATATTCAACTCAATAAATTATACCATAAAGAGAGCAACTCAGTCCAAGGACCTTGGGCTAACCAAATTTTTTACTTCCCCACCCATCAATTTATTTAAGCAGTTGATAACTAGGTTTACCTACTAGCGTGGTAGATGTCCATCATCAGGTATGTTTCTGTTCAACATTCGAACGAAACGAACCCACCCAAACAAAACCAACCCATACAAATATTTGCCGGAGTTTAATGTCTTTCAGCTTGTAAAGATTATACGACATTACGAGTTACGACACACTGTTTTTTCAATCGGGTTGCCGCCATACCGCCTCGTTCATCATCGTCATTTTGACGTAATAGGTACCTACTAGTAAATTTTCACACATTGGATTAACGTCTCTTTAATTTATTAGGTAGTAAAGTAAAAAGTAAATTAGCTATGCAAATTAATGCGGTTCTTTGCGCAGGCGGGTTGCCGCCCGGCAAAGTATATTATGGGGAAATGCGGACCGGACATCCGACTGTGTATATGCTTATATATAAATTACAGGGTAATGAAACGCCTATTATAGTGGTCACCTTGAACTTGCGAAACAAAAATAACAATGCATAGTTTTTTTTTTCATTCTCGTAGCAATGCCGTTGTTATGAAAAGTTATGAAAAGAGGCTTCGTTCTTTTTTCAGTGGCGTTTCGTAGAATGTGAATTGTAGGTAGAATGAGTTATTGAACTACCCGCTAGTTCAATAACTGAAAATATGTCCTTGTATCAACAGTTAGCACTTGTCTTATCATCGGCCAGTTTTCATATAAAGTTGTCGAGATTAGCTGATAAAGGAGATAAATGCGTAAAACTATTGTTCCGAGGAGTTTATTAAGTATTAGGTACGGTAACAATAACAGTTGTGTCCCATTGTCTAAGAACTTGACAGTAATTGTCATCCACTGGACTGAAAAAAAAAACAGTAAAAGACATTTTTATTTTTTAATGATAAGTATTTATGCTAGACCCAGGTACAGTTTCTGAAAGGCAAATCATCACAAATATTACATAATTAACAGACTGTCAAACTCATGACATCTATAGGTAGGTACTGACCTACCTATACCCAGTCCATTAGGTCACAGTATTACAAGGAAATATTGTAATACTATTGGTAACTGTCTTAGAACGTAACTATTCCAGATTACGTAAAAGTTAACTTTAAAATCCGTAATAAAAGAAGTATATAAACTGCTTTATCTTATTGAATTGTGTCGTTAGATTTCAAATCGCATCAAGTCCATTTTTGACAAAAAATTGCTTTTATTTTTATTTAAAAGGCAAGGGAAGTATCTTTCACAATATTTTACCAAATTGACGCAAGTCCCTGTAGTTTTCAAGCAAAATAAGTTTAAAACACACCCCTTTTTTCAAATTGAACCAAGTCCATTTGACATGTTTGTCCTAAATCCAAATTAGAAATTCGTTTTTCTCGTAATCTATAAATATTTCACAGAAACAATGATAGAAAGGATGATAGAGAATCCAATTTTTGATAGTCACACCACCCCTCAAAATAAGTTAGTAAAAAGCCTTACTCGAACAGAAAAAAAACCGCTTTTTATGAGTTTTAACATTTTGGACTTACTTCAATTTGAAATCTAACGACACAATTATCTTATTTATGGCTTCTTACAGACATTACAATACCGTAAGTGTATCAATCAATGTATTGTGTGTTCCTACAATCACTAGTCCCATCTGTCAAAAAACTGTTTACCTAAATGGACAGGGTATACCTACCTACTGTAATTGGCTGACTGAATTGTCAACACCCAATCAAATCAATTGAAATGAGTTTAGTTTTGATTAGCCTTTCAGATAAAGGATGTTTAATAGTACCTATACATACCAGAGACATCGACGCGCAATGAATGGAACTCCAATTTTTTTTAATAACCGGCGAAGTATTTCGACACAGGGGGGTTAGAATCATGTAAGTACTGAATCCATAGTAACGGGTTGCGCGTCGATGTCCCTGCCACCCTGTATTTGCTCAATCCAAAACAGCCAGCCATACGACAGCCATAAAAATCAAACGCCTCATCAAGCCATAATATGATCGTTTGCGAAGCAATTACTGCATCGATATTGCTATGACGTATGACCTCCCATTTGGTTTTCCGCTTAATTAAAACAGAATGAAAGCTTTTCTAATCCATGACGACATGACATTTGCAGTTCATCAAATAAATTAATCAATGGATAAGTACCTATGTAAATTGCTCAGGTATTTAATCTACCATCGATGTTGCGATACACATTAACAAGCTGTTTCGTTTATCCTGCATTAGGGCCAAACATTGATAACAATGCCATAATTGGATGACTTTATAATTAGTTAATTAGAAGTCGTAATTGAAAAAACGTCATTGTTCTGCTAATAACTATCACGCGATGTCGACGAGATTGTAAAATTAATTTATGTTGTAGCGTAGAAGCCATTCATTCAGGATATGAAATAAATTAGGTATCAGACTGCCAATCAGTGATACGCAAAATGTCGCACTTGATTGGTTTTGCGGTATTCCAGATCAGACCAGATGAAACTAATAATACCTAAGGCTAGTAGGCACTTTGAACTAAAGTAAGAATCTAAGCAATTATTTCAAGGAAACCAATTCTTGCGGCATTCGATTACAAACACCTCTTTCTATAGTCGCTCTGATTAGTCAGTCCTCATAGATCTATGGTTTGTTCTAACCAATCATCAGACGGATATGTTCCACAAGCCAACGGCCTTTCGTGCAACGACAAGCGTAAAAAGATGATTCAGGATTTAAACCTGGTTTACGAGCAAGTGTAATTGAAGCATAAAAAACGTAATTGGCTATATATTCTTAGTTCATTCTTCGGATTTGCACTAACTGCGTAATCTGAAAATGGTATCACGCTCCAATTTTATCCATTCTCTATCTGGATATGATATTTTTCTGTTTCTACGTCATTTTAGTTTTTAACACGCTTTTTTTTACTTACAGTCGTATGAGTTTTGTCCTTGCATAACATTATTTGGTCGGAAAGCCCATCGCTTCGGTTCAGCTACTCAGATTATTTCGTAGAACCTTGACTTTGGGAACAGAACCAGTTCACGAGAGGTACAGTCGACAGAACAAAAAATATCTGTTACCTACGTAACTAATGAGACTGAATCACGCCGACAGCTTTTTTTGTACTGTAGTAATTGAACATACACACCTACATAGTCTGGATATAGTCGTATATACTACGTGACGTAATCAAAATATTAACAACTAGCTTCTGCCCGCGGCTTCGCCCGCGTGGATGTCGGAAATTTACCCACAGGAACGTGCTAACAGGATAAAATGTATGTGCTTCCCCAGAATGCCATCTATGTCGCGGGCCCTTTGTGGCTAATTACAATAGAAAACCAATTGTGTCTCATTAGTGGTGATTAAGAGGGTACATCCCTTTACCTAAGTACCTACCTAATAAAAAAAAAACTCAATAACAGAAAATTAAATACCTACCTACCTAAGTAAACCTATTTCTGATGATAACTAATCTAAACTCCAAAATCCCTAAAAACTAATATCTATACGAATGACTAATCCTACCTAACAGTATTATAAAATAACCTACGGTCACTACGTACACTATCAAATATACTACCTATACTTTACAATTAAAATCTATACCTACGACTTATCTATATATATAAAATTCAAAGTCCTGACTGACTGACTGACTGATAGATCAACGCACAGCCTAAACCGCTGGTCCTAGAGACGTGAAATTTGGAGGGTGTGTTCTTCGTGAAGAGTAGGCATCCACTAAGAAAGGATTTTTCGAAATTCCACCCCTAAGAGGGTGAAAAGGGGGGAATTCGTTTGTATGAAAAATCTTATTCCTTGAGTTAATAAACTTGAAACTTGGCAGGAATACTTATCTAAATAAATTATGAACATTGTCAGTTTTTTTTTCTTCTAAACTACCCCCTAAGAGGGAATGGGGGGTTTCAAAGTTTGTATGGAAGAATTTTAGCGCGCAGTCCGATTTACTCGAAACTCACTATTTATACCTAATATTGAAAGTAAAGAATAATATGTCTCAGGGTTTTTTGAAAATCTACCCCTGACGGGCTGAAATGGGGTAGTCAATTTTTCAGGGGAGGATTTTACTGCATGGCTTGATTAACTCGAAAATTATTAGTATAAATAATCTTTGAGTCAAGTTATGAACACGCAAACAATTTTTTTTTTAATTCCACCCCTGTGGGGGTGAAATGCGGGGATACAGTTTATATGAAAAATCTTCTTCATTAGGTTAATAAACTTGAAACTTTTCAAGAATACTCGCCTAGGTAATAAAGTTTATCATTATAAGTTTTTCAAAACTACCCATCAAAGGGGGATATAGGGGTGTTGAAGTTTGTGTGGAATAATTTGAATGCGCGGTCCGATTAACTCGAAACTCAGTGTTTATACTTAAGACCAAAAATAAAGAGTAACATGTATCAGGGTTTTTTGAAAATGTACCCCTGACGGGCTGAAATGGGGTAGTCAATTTTTCAGGGGAGGATTTTACTGCATGGCTTGATTAACTCGAAAATTATTAGTATAAATAATCTTTGAGTCAAGTTATGAATACGCAAACAATTTTTTTTTTAATTCCACCCCTGTGAGGGTTAAAAGCGGGGATACAGTTTATATGAAAAATCTTCTTCATTAGGTTAATAAACTTGAAACTTTTCAAGAATACTCGCCTAGGTAATAAAGTTTATCATTATAAGTTTTTCAAAACTACCCCTCAAAGGGGGACATAGGGGTGTTGAAGTTTATGTGGAATAATTTGAATGCGCAGTCCGATTAACTCGAAACTCAGTGTTTATACTTAAGACCAAAAATAAAGAGTAACATGTATCAGGGTTTTTCGAAAATCTGCCCCTGACGGGTTGAAATGGGGTAGTTAAGTTTACAAGGGAGGATTATAATGCGTGGCTTGATTAACTCGAAAATTGGTATAAATAATCTTTGGATCAAGTTATGAATAATCCCAAACGATTTTTCAAAATTCCACCCCTGTGGGGGTGAAGGGGGATACAATTTATATGAAAAATCTTATTCATTTAGTTAATAAACTTGAAACTTGACAATAATAATTGCCTAAGTAAGTAATAAAGTTTATCATTTTAAGTTTTTCAAAGCTACCCCTCAAAGGGGGATATAGGGGTGTTAAGTTTATGTCGAAGAAATTGAATGCGCGGTCTGAGTAACTCGAAACTCAGTATTGATACTTTTGACAGAAAATAATTAATAATAAATATGTAAAGTTGTCGAAAATTTACCACTGACGGGACAAAAACGGGTAATTCGGTTTTTAGGGGGAGGATTTGAACTTGAAACTGTATGTTACATTTTCACGCCTAAACCACTGAACTTCTAATTTGGCATAGATATAGATGGCATCCTGGGGAAGCACATACTTTTTATCCTGTTAGCACGTTCCCGTGGGATAATTTCCGACATCCACGCGGGCGAAGCCGCGGGCAGAAGCTAGTATAAAAATAAACCTAAATAACTCTAAAAACTAAAAGGAATAAAAATGAACTCCATTGCGGGTGACTTAACCTACGACAAACTTATTATTTGCGGTTGGTGCAGTAATCTGGTCTAGGGATCGAACCGCAAAATTAAGTTTGTTTTTTATTGTATATACTTTTCCGGGATAAAAAGTACCCAGTGTGGTGCCCAGGATATTAAAGAATAATTATACCAAGTTTCATCGTAATCGAACCGGTAGTTTTTGCGTGATGCCTGAACAAACAGACAGACAGACAGACAGACAGACAGACAGACAAAAAAATTTTTAATCACATTTTTGGGTTCGGTGTCGGTCTAGTAAGCCATTTATTTTTTTGATATTTTCAATGTACAGAATTTTCACTTCTACAGATTTATTATAAGTATAGATATATAAAATAAAACCTCGACTTGAATTGCAGAGAAGGCGGACCTACTCACGAATATACAGAGGCCATTTCGATTCCCACATAGGGACTTGTATAATGCCTGTGGCCAGTATCTTAAAAATTAATAGTATCGCGTCTGTTGTTATTTATGTGTAGGTAATATGTTTGTGATGACATCCACGACTCTTCGACTAACATCTCATAGAGTTCTTTTGTTTACAATTTTCAATGTATAAAAAGAATTTGTGAACGTGTGTATGTTCAAACAAATGTGCAGTTTAAACATTATGAGCGGCAAACTTTCAGAAGAAACATTTTTATGAAATAGCTCAACAAAGAGCGCTTGCGATATGTTTGCGCCTGGAACCTAATTAAAATTCTTAATTTTTATATAAAAAAGAAAACACGTTTTGCTGAGCACATAAAAGTAAGCTTGTTAAGCAGTGTGATGATAAAGTGTTACAGATACTGAAGGCAATTATTTACTCGGCCACATCTTAAGATTACTTCGCTTCTCACATATTTGTTATGTCCAATACGCGCTATGTACTTTGACTCACTTTACAAATTGCTACTTCGTTTACTGCTGAAGAATACGTATGTGAATGTATTTTTCAAGATATGAAAAACTACTGAAACTTAAGAAAAACTACCGACGCACCATATAAAAAAAATATTTTGCACGATATTTAGTGACTGTTGAAGTAATGATACATATCTAGGTCAATAGCAGATCAGATAATATCATATTAACATATTGTTTGATTTTGTATTTTAGATAAAAAATTAATGCCATTACTAACGCGACTAGATCTTCAAAACTCCATTAACACACGTGGTAAAGAACGAAAGGCTTGAGGCCTGAGGGCACTTATAAAAAGCCGAAATATTTCATTTCTTGTACAAAGGTTTTATAACAATCAGAGCGTGTCCAAATAAGAAAAAAAGTTAATGGATATTGAACTTAGTAGCTCGATCGTCCCCCTCGAACGTCTGTCCTCCTCGAACTAGCGACGTCAAACAGAGACGGGATCACGTGATACTCAAAAAGTTTTTTTATTTCTAACAAAATGACTGAGTCATGCTCCCCGCATGGGGCTTACGGAGCGTAACCCCATCGTTTTCCTTCTCAGTTCTCGGGATGCAATTATGGCCGGCCCGGAGCCACGACCATTATTATCTGAGAGAATCAAAAAACACGCGAGTACGTAGGAAGGTACCGTAGATAATTGGCTCTACCTCGCGGCAACCGAGCGCACCAGTTACGTCCACACTCTCATACCAAATTATGATTATTTAAATGTGCTGCACATTAATATTTTTGTAGGTGCTTTAATTATTTAATTGAACGTCAATTAGAACATCCTAAACATTTTATAATTTGAACCTCGTGTCAGTCGTAATAAGGAACAAACATTAGCTCAAAATTTCAAATAATAAGTACCTACGCCGCTTGCTGGCTTCGAGTAGTTTGACGACATTCTGAGATTTCTCAATATTTGTTTACCTTGGTCTTTTTTAAATCATTCGGCTGTTTCGATTGGGTTGGACGGGATAAAATGGAGATCTTTACTTACTTACCTTCATAGACCATTAGCTCAAGTACCTATAGAGACTTTTCAGTGCAAATGCTGGTATTCGTCATAATGTTGCAGATATTTTTATCTTTTCGTAGAAATCGACCAATAAATATATTTAATCAGATATCATAATTGGGGAATTCTGAAAAATAATTCGTCACAGAATCACAATCGGTAATTTATTATTAGGTACCTACATTGATTTACATTGATGAAATTCACTGATATTGTGATAAATAGATACTACATTACCTACGGTTACTTATCTAGTACATAATCGAATAAAATAGTATTTAGTATCTACTTAAGAACGCATTTAATAAAATTAGCCGATAAGGTACTTAACAATGTTTATTGCGATATTTCCTGACCATTATCACTTTTGACCGAAATCGCAAATAAATATATCTATACATACATATAGGTATATGAACTCACACCTCCTTCACATGCGGGTAGGCAGAATCTACAGAACGCCACCTTGTACGATCCTTACATAATCCTTTTGTCTCGTTTAGGTTCATATATTACATCTGGTAAATATATCTTTTTCAAACCGGTCACGCTGCATTATAACGCAATTCTAGATCTCTATGGTCTTTTTAACACTTTAGTAGGATGCAAGCCCGTGTAGGTCGCAAAATATTATGACCACAGACCAAGGAAATGAAACATTAAACAATGAGGGTCATTAATTCACTGTAGGTTCTCAGCCAACTTGATAGTAGATGTATATAATTGTAGGCCATCAGGCTGATTCAGGCTGCCATATGGAGTCATTTTTATACTTACTTTGCACTTCCGACCTTGCTAAGTCGATACCTTAAATAAGTGCCCTTAAACTTTTGAAAATTATGGAGTAAACATCTGGCTGTAGACACAACTATTAAAACCTGGGTCAATATCGTTGAAAACAAATTAACATTAACGATTTAATGTCGCGATATTTCGGAGCGAAATTATAATCAAAGTACCTATAAGCCATAATTTGTACGACAGGAGCCTATTCATTAATTAACTTCGGACATTACCTTCCGAAGGCAAAGGTATGTTTCAATAAGCAAGGCTGCTAGCGATGCATGAAGAATCAAATTACCTACATAGACCCTTTCGTCCTGCCTACACGACTACGTTCTGTATTAGCAATTAACTGTAGAAGGAACCTTTGTAGAAGAATAGCAGAGTTTATAATAGGTATTTATACGGAATCTATGTACTCGTATATCTGTACTACTACTAATAATAATGTTGAAGAGTTTATGTTTGAATGCGCTAATCTCTGAAACTATGTACCAGTCGGATTTGAAAAATTATTTTTGCATTTGATAGCCCATTTCAGGAAAAAAGGGCAAATTTATTAACCTTAACAATAGATAACATAATATTTACAAACTTCTAATACTACATAAATAAACTACAAATTATTAAAATAAAAATATAATATCCTTTTTTTTTTTTTGGAAAACCTTCGAAAGTCACCCGACCTCCGGGGAGAGGGGTCGGGGAGTGTGGGATTTTTACCTCACTAAAACCACCCCGCTTATCACCATCCGCACATATGGGTGGTCCCGGTTCCTCTTAAAAGACCAACTCCGGAACCACCCCTGCGCAACGCCTATAAGGCACATCCCTGGGGAGACTGTAAAGGGGCCTCCCCCAAGCCTCGCTATGCCCGGCAGCACGTGACCACTGTGCCACCGTCTTCCCTGGGGTCACTTGGTAGGCGGACAGAGTCCCCACTCTATGCGCCCGCGACCCCATAGGTCTACCTATGGGGTATAATATCCTATACCTACTAACTAAAACTATTAAAAAAACTAAAATATTGCGTCGAAATATTCCTCCAAATCGCTGTCGACTGGTAATGTACCCAAAAGACTGGCGGCATTGCCACGTTGTATGCAATGCTTAGCCTCTGACGAAGGTAAAAGCCAGCCCTTGGGTCACGGGAAGTGTCAACCAGCCGTTTAGAGAGAGCCCATTTCTTGAGGACTGCTATTTAACATCCGAACCGAGCAAAAAGTCAGAAAAAATGCTAAGCGAAAACAATACGGCCGCGATACGATGCGATGCGATGGGGGCGAGGGAAACATGTTTTATAAAACATGTGGCTGTTATTTTAGTATATTGTGTATCTTACGACTCCTCCCACGCGAACAAAATCGCGGGCAAACTTGTAACAAAAACTTTTCCGCCGGCCCTACGGACAAGTGGCAGGGCGCCGATTCGTACCAACCAGTGTCAGCCTGTAAGATCCTTAAATGACGACCCGGAAACTAACAACCGGATATTGTCATTTGCTTACATTTTCTAAAGATATTTAAAAGGGTCGATACTCGATACCACTGTTGAATTATTAAGCCTAAAGGCTAAAGTAGTTTAAAGTTAGCAGCATATTTGGTAAGCAGCCAGGATATCGTACTGAATTATAAGTTTAACGAAAAGTTGTTCAGAGGAATGTAGGTAAAAGCAATATTACGTTAGTTCATTCTCGATTAGAGTTTTAGTTGACAGAACATTACGCAAACCCAGACAAAGCCTTCCTGAGTTATTATAATAGCGAAACAATAAAATGTTACTACCTTCTTAGAATATTAGAATGGCGGTGTGCGGTGTCAGCGGGCACTCGTGCAGTCACGTCAAACAGGCGCGGCACCTCCCCCGAGGGAAGCCAACGATTACCTCATTGCCATTTGTGGCGTTTGAATCCATTACTACATCACACTACACTGTTCATTCTCGATAACTAGGCACTCCTGTGTTTCTAATGGAAATTTAATTAATTTTCCCATAAAACAGACAGGTAACATGAATATCATTGGGTAACATGCAATAAATTAATTAAAATTACCTAGAAGCGTTTTTAAACGTGAGTCATGTTAATCGGTGGGTTTTTGGCAGCGCCAATTATGAAAGCTTACTTCATAGTTCGCGAAATATGAGCAATTAGAAAGGACCAATAAAAGTCTCCAAGTTATCTGTAATCGATGACGCAGTAGCTAAGTAACGAATGTCTAATGGAGAAGTTCTGTATCCAATCTAAGAGAAAGTTTGGTGAAACAAAAGTAATGTTTTATGGAGAAACCACATTAGGTACACAAATCAAATGGAGATTCCAAGTACACAATTCAATCTGCCACCGGACCATGATTCCAAATCCAACCAACTGGTTATATGTGGAATACCTACACAATCAGTAGCAATAGCTTTCATTTTGACAGTTCAAAAACGTTCATTACGTTGTTGAGCAGACAAATTTTTCGAACATATGAAGTAATGGATTAAAAATATCCTTCAAAATTATTTAGATTGTGTTACGATTAAGGTGCAGAGCAGTGCCTTGATGACTTTGCCTCATGAATTGCTCTCTCTCTCTCTATCTGCTTATGACAGACCATACAGTTATCATTTGCATTTTAGCATGGCAATAGCAGTCATTGCAACAACAACAACTAAATAAATCCATGTCCATGAGCGACTCCGGCCTCAAAATAGATCAATCAAACAATTGTCCGGCCCGAATGTGGGAGTCCGAATATGAGTTAGAGCAACATTTTGTCAGATTCGTCTAGTAGGTAGGTACCTAGCATTGTTTCTATTTAGATCTGGGTATAAAAAGAACATGACCTGGACCACTTTGTGCTCACCCACGCTAAGGCAATTGAGGGAAGAGTATTATTGTTCTCGTAGGCGAAGATGGGTTAGCAACGGGAACTGGTCTACTAGCGTTGATTACAAAGATTGGACAAACAGCTCGCTCTGTGGTAGAAAACGACCACAATATCATTTCTGTGAAACTTAATAGCTAGGATAAATTCTAGATACAGTCGTGAGATACCAATAAAAACTTCCATTTTTCGTGGCCATTCTTTGAAATAAGATGACGTGACCACATCTGTTACGGTAACCTGTCTACCACCATCTATTATCTATGCCTTCCTTATATATATCAAGTTATTTAAATATTTATCATTCAAATGATTCATGTAAACGTTTACTGGTAGACTATGCAGATAATATTTTCCATTCATTAGTAATTAAGTATCGCGTGCCTTTTCTCACTAATCATTAAAAAAATACGATTATTTCCTTTGTTGTAATGCTTTATATCCGGCGTGTGTCATAGAAATCTTTTTACCATTTACGCGGGTTTTTCTCATTATAATAGAACCATGTTTTGAATAATTAAGTGGTTCTGGTAATGATTGCATGCGGGTAAAGGCCACTGTGTCTGCGCCAAAGACTATTATGGAAACTCGAAGGCTGCTGCGACGCGAACAGCCAACAACATTCATCCTCTGGGACGAAATTGTCATTGTGTATTAACATTGAATTCCTTACGATGGCCATCAAATAAAATGTTATATTAGTTCTTTGAAACAAACAGCACGAAACAAAATAATAAAAAAAGAATGTTAATTAGAAATTCTAAAAATCCCAACTTACATAACGGTATGCCACTTTGATTTACCATGGTGTAAGAAATGTGACCCTGGATGCTAATTATTGCTGATACCGTGATTATTATTTTATCACTGGCAAAAATTACAATCGAGCATTTACGTAAATCCACTAATAAATAAAGACGTGTCGGCGCTACGCCAAAAGGATTAAAATAACTTTTTCTACAAACAAATTCCGTTGTGATAACACTTTGACATGATCATGTATACTCAGCCATGACGTAAATCTTTAGGAAAGGTGTAGCGAGATATATAAGGTCAAGATCATCTGAATATCGAACCGAGTAATCGCTATCAAAATGTTTTTAGAAGTGATGTTTTCTGGAAGTACCTAACACAAGATTATATTAATCGTGATATGATATCAATTCTAATTCTATTTAAATAGATTTTTAAATAAATAAACGACATTGTAAGTATTTGTAACTGTTGTCCATACGGGTATAGAAAGAAGTGAAGTTAAAATAGAGCCCTCCATAGCACACTTGAGTCACATAACTAAAACTGTTTTCGAATCCGCGGTTAACCTATTATTATTGTTTATTTTAGTGTGCGTTTAGTATTTAAACAAACAAATCGTAAGTTTAAAATTTATGATCTTGGCAAGCCTGTTGTCGACACTGGGGGTCAGCGTCGTTTTTAATGCGAATCGTAAACTTGTGCATTACGAGCGCATGCACTTGTTGTCAGAACCGCAGACCATCCTGTGTCAACAGCATTTAAATAAGATCTATTCTGATTTGTGATACATTTTCTACATTGTTCTTACAAAACCTTACCAATCTACAACTACTCAGGACATGTGTAAATGCAGGTATGTACTACAATAAATGTTCGTAGTTCACTGGATCCAGTCTATCTATTATTAAGTTCTGTAAAGCAATTAATTAAAAACACATGACATAACTATTAAACTAATTAGGTAAAAAGTTTCAAACATTAAGATGATAAGCAATTTCGGAATTGATTCAAAAGTTATAGGTCCTTGGCATTCCTAGGTGTAATTTGTCTGCCAATAAAAAACTAGTAGTGTTAAATAGAAAAAATATCTATTTTAGAATAGAAAGGTCACTTTGTATGTATCAAACATATACTTAACGGATCAATGCATAAAAAGTAGAACCTTTTTGTATATTTCCTCGGCCACATATTGGGAATTTATACATGCACCGTAGGTCAATGAACCTTGTTTGAATAAAGGAACATATTTAACGCCTGTACGAACGGTGGTAACCGGCGGTTATGTCAAAACCTGTTATGATATTCATCTCGATGGTCTCTGGATGATATGCACGAGACAGTACCCACTCAAGCGATCCTACAACTTCTTACCAACTTGTAAAAAACTGACTATATTAGTTTTGTTTACCAGCATCAAGTGGGAGTGATATGAAGATTCGAATGACGTTATTGCGACGCACGCTATTTCATAAAACTTTACGAGTGGTACGCCAGATCGAAAACACATTGGGTCGAAAACCGTTATATCGAATGACGTTGTCACGAACACGTGGATTCGAAAAACTGTTTGAATGATACGAAAGTCTTGGTATCGTGGAGTTTCTTGCCGGCTCTTCTCCATAGGAAACGACCAATTGGAACCGTGCACCTTGTGGCTTCCGACGTTTCATAAGTTCCCATATTGGTTTATGTGAAATAAAATATTTTGATTTTTGAATGATAGAAATCCTCTGTTGCGAATATAATAGCATATTCCAATCTGAATTTGTGTGGGGATCGAATTACTCGCGACCCCGATAAAGCCTTATCTTTGTACCTATTGGGTTTGGGAAACAAGAGCAATGAGTAGTATTATTTTAAGTCAACTTTTTAATTTCCTTAAGTTTTTTTTAATTTACTATTTAGTATTATAGGCTCTTATAAATTCAATTGTGTTTTGGCGTAAATTATTATTGCTTTCAGCGGTCCAGAAACTGGGTGAAAACAAGGGATTATGATTTTTCCATCTGGCAAGCAAGATTTTAATTGGCTCAGAACGTTATTATTGAATTTATAAGAGCAGTGTAGCCTTTAATAATAATCAATATTGAGTTTAATCTACATAAGTTATTTTTGGTATCACCTATAATAATATTTGTTGATAACTATAGGTACTTACTTAAGGAAATTAAAAAGTTGACTTAAAATAATACTTCTCATTGCTCTTGTTTCCCAAATCAAAGATAAGGCTTTATCGGGGTCGCGAGTTCGATCCCCAGACAAATTCAGATTGGAATATGCTATTCGCAACAGTGGATTTCGATCAATTAAAAATCAAAATATTTTATTTCACATAAACCAACATCGGCCCTTCGGCCGTCAGAAGCTAGGTGCATGGTTCCAATTGGTTGTTTCCCATGGATAAGAGCCGGCAAACTCCACGATACCAAGACTTTCGGACTAGCGTACCATTCAAACAGTTTTTCGAATCCACGTGTTCGCGACAACGTCATTCGATATAACGGTTTTCGACTCAATGTGTTTTCGAACTGGCGTACCACTCGTAAAGTTTTTCGAAATAGCGTGTGTCGCAATAACGTCATTCGAATCTTCATATCACTCCCGCATCAAGTAAGGTACCTATCTGCTTTATAATATTTTACTAACTATAGTAGGTACCAAGGTCTGACTGGTAGGGACACAAAACCTTGAAGAAATAAAAACAAAAAGCCATTATGACGCTGTAGCGTTTATTTCAGTCAGAAGCTCAGATCCACAAAACTTTTACGACTACCGTCGTTTATGTTTAGTAATTCTTATGAACGACGACAAGCTGAATGATGCGATAATCGATACGAATTTAGAATTATAATCAGGCTCGAAATTCTCGCCAATCATAATCGCTAAACAGCCCAAACAGCTATTTTGTATAGCCACAGAGTACGCAACTAAATATATAGTACCTAAAGGTATATGTCCATTCTTATGAAGTCGTATCAAGAATGTCAATGAAATGTTTAAAGGCAAATCAAATTCTGTACACGATTTTAATACGTAGACACCGTGGTAATGTGGCCTTACTTTACACTGTATTAATAGTTTCCTGAGTGAAATTACAATGAGGTGCTATTACTAATTAATTAGCTTGCAACTTGTGGCTTATTCACTACGGGTGATATAATATAACCAACAATGCGGTTACAGTAATTATTTATTCACTTAGGTAATGCATATTAATTGTTTAGATGAGCTCATATTTCGCAAGGCACTTCCTAGGAAACGTAGAAACTTTTAAAGTCTCCGTCGAACAAAAATCGGTAATTGCCTTATAATTAAATAACTTTGAAAACTTTCAGGAGGTAAGTACTTAATTTGTAGCTACTTAGATACATCGGAATTATGCTCCTGAATCAGAAAATACTTTTCTTAAAAACAGCACACAAACAAAATTCAGTGGCACGTAGCTACATTACATTTTATCATTTCACAGTAGGTAAGTAGTTATACATAATTATAATTTGATATTTAGGTAAAGGTTCTTGAGATAAGTAGAAAACTTAGCAATAACTATATTATTTACTAGCTTCTGCCCGCGGCTTCGCCCGCGTGGATGTCGGAAATTATCCCACGGGAACGTGCTAACAGGATAAAATGTATGTGATTAGTGGTGATTAAGAGGGTACCTATATGATATCTTTACCTAAGTACCTACCTAATTAAAAAAAAAAAAGACTCAATAACAGAAAATTAAATACCTACCTAAATAAACCTATTTCTGATGATAACTAATGTAAACTCAATAAATAAGCAAAATCCCTAAAAACTAATATCTATACGAATGACTAATCCTACCTAACAGTATTATAAAATAACCTACGGTCACTACTTACACTATCAAATATGCTACCTATACTTTAAAATTAAAATCTATACCTACGACTTATATGAAAATAAACCTAAATAACTCTAAAAACTAAAAGGAATAAAAATGAACTCCACTGCGGGTGACGTAACCTACGACAAACTTATTATTTGCGGTTGACACAGTAATGGGTCTAGGGATCGAACCGCAAAATTAAGTTTGTTTTTTATTGTATATACTTTTCCGGGATAAAAAGTACCCAGTGTGGTGCCCAGGATATTAAAGAATAATTATACCAAGTTTCATCGTAATCGAACCGGTAGTTTTTGCGTGATGCCTGAACAAACAGACAGACAGACAGACAGACCGACAGACAGACAGACAGACAAAAAATTTTTTAATCACATTTTTGGGTTCGGTGTCGGTCTAGTAACACCCCCTGCCATTTATTTTTTTGATATTTTCAATGTACAGAATTTGCACTTCTACAGATTTATTATAAGTACCTATAGATTTAATGGATTCCAATGGATTAGCTTTTTGAGTTAACGATACTGTAGAGCACTTAACTTGTTTGATAAAATTTAGTTTGCCACACCCAATTTAAAAAAAAAAAAAATTGACTTCAGGGGAAATCTAATAAAAAAAAAAAAGAAAATCAGTTTATTTGCGGTAAACACGACGCAAATAAAGAACACAAACAAAAAAATACAACTTGGGGGCAAATGCGATATAATAATCGATAAGTTTACTGTTTAAATAACAGAAGTAACACTATCTCCAACTTCAAATCGCAAGTAAATGACATCTGTAGGAGAGGGAAACCATGTGAATATCAACGTAAATAAACATAAAACAATGACATACATAATATAACTTATCTTAAATATATAAAGTGTCACATTCCACCAGCTCGCCATGACCTCATTTGCTTCCAGTAGCGGTTTCCAGTAATCAGTTATATCAGTCAGTACTTGTTTTTCCCCGTTGTTTTTTTTATTCAAAACAAAAGAACTCATACTTCTATTATTAATAGCTTCTGTCCGTGTCCGTGAAATTTCTTGTCCTCTGACGCACCACGTCGCATCGCATCGCCTGCCCGCACTATTATGTACCTTTTGTTTTCGCTTATTCTTCCCTCTTTTTTCTGTCATTTCTTCTTTTTCTCGGCTCCTCATAATTTTTAAAAACCGACTGGTAGTTCCATAGATTAGCGCGTTCAAACAAACTAACTCATCAACTTCATTATTGGTTTAGTTATACATTCCTATAAATAGATTATTTGAAAAATCAAGAGCTCTTGTTTGTGCAATGATCTAAGTAAAGTCCTATTATATCTGAATAATGTTCTTCGATGCTTACCTAACGGTTTCGTGACAAAGAATGCTTGCCATTCCTAATGTCGCTTCAAAGGAAATTAATTGTAAAGCTGCAGAAAGTTATGTTTAGTAATGGCTGCCTTGAACCTTGAATAACTAATGTCTCCCTCCCCGTGTCAATACAAAATGCTGACATGTCATGTCGTTATAATCACAGTGTTTCCTACAATATATTTTAGATACTATCATAATGACAGTTCTTGGTTCAGGAATATCCAAGGTCGGTCGCACCTGCTCCAAAATCATCCATTATCATTTACCTTCACTAAGTAACAGAAAAAAACATAAATTTTCATTTATATACCCAATCTTCAATCAATTTATTGTGACATCAGACAAATATTGGGGTCGTTTCGACTGTATTGTAATAATAACGTAGCTACCTATATATCTTCCAGTAGCAGACCATTAAGTGGGGAGACATCAACAATGGATTTAACTATCTGGTGATTAGATACGAATTGTTGATATCGTCCTTAAATTAACCTTTTGGTACATAGGTAGGTACCTACACATGTTACTTCTATGGAACACCGTGAACTATTACTATTCAAAACAGTTGCAGGAACTGCAATTATTTTTAGATTTCTGCTACTACATATATTTACATTTAAATGATCCACCATACAAAGGTGGTGACCAAACTGTAGACATTCAAAAAAATACAGCTACGTTCAAAATCAAAACACGTTTGATCAATCCGTTGCCATTTTTATGCACTCGGTCATTGCGGAAATAGATATTGTAATTCGCGACCAAAATCACGAAGCACATTCTAATTTGAAAGTGTCCAAACTCTTTGGTAGCAGCATTCCTGTCACGCCTGGCAAGACAGGTGTCGCGGATTTTCGACCAAACTCTGACATGAAGTAACGGTTGGCAACTAACGAAGAACTTGTCACTTCCGCATCCTTGCACAAACTTGTAAAGTAGACCTTAGCAGATCCGTACTAACTACTCGACCGGGAGAATAGCATGGACACGTCCCGTCTAGCGTGTAACGGATCGGGTAGTTCACACCAATTATCTCCAACCAACTCATTTTCGGGCAACTGGCCACCGTGACTAGCTAATGCAGCTTCATTGTGGCTCTTCCTGTCACGTCCATGTACTTGTCAAAATAGTATGACCGCTCTCCCATGTTCACCCGTACCGTCATGAACACCGACAATGGTGGTACAAAATATTAACATAGTAATCAATGCGTGACGGTATGGTAAATAAATATTAACACCTGCACGCAGTTGTCTGTGGATCCAGCCTAGCGTAAACACAATCTCGGGTAATTAGAATATGGATATATTCCATTCGATACGCTGTATTTAAATACGCACACGATAATAGGTAGGTACAGGGCTAACAAACAGTAGCTAAGAATAGGAGTGTAGGTAGGTACACTCCTAGTAGTTATCCTGTAGTATTTATCTATAACAGAATTCTTTCAGGTTAACAAAACAAGGTTTGAGATTCCAAATACGTGGCCAAACATTACCATTGATTTTACCATTATTATTGTTTATATGCTCTTTTTACTACACGTGGAAACTTGTAATTGGCCTTATTTTTGTATAATCTATTACTTACCTATTGTATCTGTTTAGCTGTAAGTTTTCCTAAAAATAAATAAATAAAAACTCAGAACCTACTTGGTGTACCTACATACGAGTACACAGCATAAGTCGTAAAAATCATCTCGAGGTAAATGGTTTAAATATTGATTTGTACCAGCAGGTACAGGTCAGTCATTCAACATGACTACATTTTCTTACTTTTAAATTTTCATAATATTTTCACTTTTGCAACTCCCCATAATTTGCCAAAAATACGAAAATGATATTTTAGGAGAAACGAAAAATAAAACGATTGTCTTATAATTTGGACACCTACAAAACGTCTGAATGTGCCTAACATTTCCAACAATATCATTATCAAGGTTGTTCAAAATAAATAAGCCTAACAACGACTTATGAGGTAGTCACACACTCCAGTTGGAGACGCTGCGACTCATTTGTTATCATAAAGTATTAACACAATCACGATAGCTAAATCTAAATGTAGTGCAAACACTGGCTACCGACTTACATCTCCAGTACTGTGTGGTCAGGCTTACATATTAAACCCGTTTTAACAAAACGAGGAAGCCCCTGAAATATGTACAATTTCTAAACTCGGCCAGTTAATTGTAGAAACATGTCAAACATTGGTTTGTGTGACCTTCTCCAATTCATGCAGAATGTGCTCAAGACTTATATGCTACAATCACAATCATCTGCCTAGCCATCTATGTTGTGATTGGCCTCCAGTCTCACCGGATGCAGCTGAATAGTGAATACCACTATTTTACATGAAGCGACTGCCTATCTGTCCTCCACAACCCAGTTACTGGGTAATACGATACCCCTTGGTAAGACTGGTTGTCAGAATTTCGGGCTTCTGACGACCCGTAACGACTGAAAGATCCACAAATGACAGCCGGGACACACGGCTTAACGTGCACAAATCACAAATCCATCTGCCAAATTAAAAGCAGTAGTATTCTTCCAGCTTCAGCTGCGAATATATGAAGAGGAAGACGTGACGAGTCTGTTTGTTTCATCCACAAATTATCAATCTCACAGTACTTAGTATAGGTAATAAATCCACTCGGGAAGTGCAGTGCGGTTATATGTACATATTATAATCACTTAATTTCCGAGAAACTGAGACTATAAAACGGTTGGAGGTTACTGAATGCACAAACGCATTAAATTACCGAGTAGATACAGGTGTAGGTACACGTAGTTTTGCGCCCTTTAAGAGCTGACATCAAGCTTTTATGGCAAATAATTACTCAGTGGTGCGGTCATGGTAAACGGCATAGACCTTGCGAGTGCTTGCACACACCCGAAGGAATTATGGATGCCAAGGTCTTAAAAAGCGTTATACAAATTTTATGTGAAATGGTTTTGGAAATTATAGAAAATCTAAGAAAAAGGGATAGTTTAGGTAACATAACATATTTGAAGTTGAATGACTTTCTAATAAAAAAACATGCCTGGCTCGTCGTCGTCCAGTGGTCGCAATCGCTACTGCTAAGCATGAAGTCCTGGGTTCGATTCTAGCAAAGTGTTATTGTTATATCATCTGGAATTTATCGGAAGCAACACAAAGATTTGTGCCCGGTTGACGGCAATTGCGCGGCTCGCCCCCTATTAACACGTTGCGGGACGCACTAGCAGTAGATTTGTCGGTGTTGAAAATAACAGTACGGGCACCGCCGGAACTGAGGTACGGGCATTACAGCGAAATTTTGTATAGAGGAACAAGGAAACCCGTTTTTACTGTCATACCACATCAATACGGCTATGAAAGTACTGACATCGTATATTATTCCTTAGTATTGTTCTAGGGCGGTACGAATAAAGCAGTGGTCGGAACTTGTATGGACAATTTTACTGTCATATATCGCATAATTTGAAAAAGTTAGTACCGTCCGTAAAGCAGAAATGAGGGTGTAGGTACTATTAGGTAGGTACACCTCTGCCTAATCCTTCGGGGATTACAGCCGTGATATTATATTATGTATAAAATAAAATAAAAAACTGATATTTATGACTGTGAAACAATAAGGAAAATTACAGTACCTATGTATATATATTATGTCTGCCGTACAAAATAGACAATGGGTTCGGAAATAAATAAGATGACATTTTCCTCAATCCAATGGGTAGATCATGTTCATCCACGTTTGAATTAGCCATAAACCTACTTCGGCGACACTAACACTGCATTTTTGACGTAGGTTAAAAAAAAGGAAAAAAAATCGATGGAAACGAATGTAGCTCTGTTTTGTCATGGATGACATTTCCCTTCCAATTTACCGGAACTTTCAAAAACAATATCAAAATATCCGGAAACAACATCCACGCATTTAACGAGGTAATGATGGCACAAATCACTACAATTAAAACAACTCTGTAAAGTTCTCCCACAACAGTGACCCTAGGTACTTCCGAGCTTTATCTGGTATCCCCCGCTTTCTCAATTTCCTGTGAATTGTTCCATTCAGTTCAGTGCCACAGTACCTACACAAGGCCGAACGACTGGACCGTTCACCCTATAGCAGTTAATTAGTGTAATTTACGTCCGGTCATCAGTCCATCACACGAGCCATTTCCCTACAAAACTGGACTAGAAGTTATTACTGAACCGCAGCGCCCTTTATCACTCCCATTGTTCCAATAGCCAAGAGCCAGAACAGTGAAAAATGTTAATCACCGAACAGTAAATGTTATCAGATCTAGTGAACTAGCGATGTATATCGCCTTTGGAAAAAGCTGAGCTTTTTTGTAATAAAGTTACGTGAACAGAGCTAATTTTACTATTTCTAAAGATTAACAAATCCGGTCATAATTCTTTTGTGAGCAGAATAAGTAATTATGTTTTCCATTTATTTCCATTTATAGACTTACTCAATAGTTACGTTTAAACTAAGTTAGATTGCAAAATGTACAACGTTGTAGGCACGCGATTGCTAAACACGCATCAAGCGCCTGTCATCTGAGCTTAATCTAATGATTAATGGTAATTAACTAAATAAAGCTTAAAGAAACTAAAGCATTATTTTCTTTTGTTCACAGAACCATGGGAGAGCTAGTAGCGAAGCTTGGGCTCGATGAGCTGACTGGTGGAGCGGCCGGCATCAGCAGGGCTCTCCTGGCAGAGTTCATTGGTAAGTGGAAGCTATCATTTTAAGAACCTTCACTACCTTCGCCATATATTAATAATCTGAGATCATTCAATACAAGCTCTGTCGTCATGATTATTTTGAAATGGTCATCGGAGCTTGGCGGTTCATCACGCAGATGAATAAAATTCCAAGCATTATTTAAAAGGCATTATTTTAATGATATAATTTACTCAATTATTAAAGAAACAACATAATAACAACCACAGATGTGCTCACAGTTTTTTCTATGAAAAATACACCTAACTAGGAATGATAAAATTCCACATTGTGTTGACTGCCAGCACCTTAAACGGAGTCATCTAACAGCCCTAATAGGTGACATCAGTGGACACTTGGCGAGGCTGCATACCTTACTAAGTTATGTCATACGATACATTGAATATTTTATATTACCAACACAGACTGAAAATGCAAAGATACGCTTTTGGACATGCTCGACAGAATGAACCAATAACTGACAATGGAACAGCACAACCGCAAATGGATTATCTTAATAACCCGGATTGCTTTGATTGGCATTGTCCTTTGTGTGGCAGTGCTTATAGTTATACCATCCCAAGATTGCATATTCTCATCTGTAACTTCTTAATGACAGGCAGAGTAAAATGTAAGGTTAGGTTAATGATATTTCTAATATATATGAACACTGTTTTCTACCTATTTAAAACTAGTATAGTGACGGTCCTAATGCAACTTGCATCACAGAAATCATGTCATAAACTAGAACAATATTTCTATGAACTCTATCAGACTGAATAAGTAAAACGGCTTGTAATAACTATAAGTATGTCTGTGCCGTGCCTTGGCTTGGACCACACTAGGTAATTTGAACTATTGTCCAACTTCTTCATTTAGTTCAAGACGATAATCGTACGAAAAACTTGAAAGGTGTCAGGAAGAACCACACTGCTCAACAAGCTCTCCTTTTTTGTTTAACCATGAACCCTGAAGATCTAAACGGTAATTTTTGTTGTCCAGGTACCTTATTACTGAACCTGTTCGGTTGCGGTGCCTGCATCAACATCACGCAAGGCAGCAACGCAGCACCAGACATCGTCCTCATCGCCCTCGCTTTCGGTCTTGCAGTATACGCCAGTGTTTCAGTGAGTATTTGCTCCATCTACAACAGCAAGATCTATTTTCATCTCCTTAAGCTTTAGTAAGATCCTGTTATTGAAAAACTGTTTGTCTTCTTCAGCAGTTTAAAATAACCTACGGGAACTTTTGACGGCTCCACTGGTTGAACTTCTATATACCTATTCGATACTTACCGTTCCAATTTCCTTTCCAACAGGCGATAGGTCACATCTCAGGCGGCCACATCAACCCAGCAGTTACCTTAGGTCTAGCATCAGCCGGTCGGGTGAAGCCGGCGCGTGCGGTGCTTTACATCGTCGCTCAATGCGCAGGCGCTGCGGCTGGCTCTGGTCTGCTGAAAGCATTGACTCCTGAACGCGCGGCTGGCAAGCTCGGCCTCACCGGCCTCGGCTCTGACGTCACCCAGCTACAAGGCTTTGGAATTGAGTTCTTCCTTGGATTCGTACTTATCTTCGTTGTCTGTGGGGTGAGTTTTTTCAACTGAAAACTTGTTAGAACTTGGCCGCAATTTTTTCGGATAGTAATATGACTAATGAGTCAAATTAGTACATATGACTAATATGACTATGAGTTAGGGTAAGTTAGTCTAAGTTGACTATTAGTTAACTATTTATTAAGTTGACGTTGAAGTTGACTATTAGTTAGTTATGTTATGACTCATTACATAGGAACACAACACACATCGACATTTCAGAGGAATTTGTAAATAAATTAAGATTGTAACTACGTAATATAATCTAGGGTTTTCCCGCATATAATCGGAGTTGACGGACCAAATCATCTTCCTAGTAACTTCGGTGCAACATCAAAAACGAGCGACAATAAAAAGGCAATAAATAATAACCATACTGAGAACTACAGCGGACAATAATAAAAAAATTCGTCCCTCGCAGTAAAGATTAGATATTCGAACTTAACAGAATCCTTAGGTAACGCCTAAAAATAAATATGATTCTTTGTCATTCAGACATTAAGCCCACTTCCGATAGCTGTCAACCATATACATTTGTCAGACACTCCTTAACGACTCAACGATATTGGAATATTATTATAATTGGAAGAAGACTGCAGACAAGAGATGTCTTTACGAGCAACATATTATAACCTAAACCAGACCTAGAACTAGAGTGTAGGGGAAGGTGGGGAAAGACGGGGACTTTAAGGTAATTCATAAATAAAGCCCTCTGTATTTGATTGCACAAATTAGGAACTTTTATTACGAAAATAATCAGTCTTTCTTTCTTTAATTATAATCCGTCAAAACAAAAATATAAAAATCTTCTCCTAGAAATATCAACTTAAACAAATAACCAAATTCTCCCCATCTTGCCCCACCTATACAGGGTACCCCCTAGGGTATTTAATATTTAATCGTCATCATCTTCACAAACAGGGCAGATATGGACAGCTTCACCATGGTTATCTTCCACTCCTGCACAGCCACAATGCAAGTCTGGCATGTGGATCCATCCTTCAATAGAAACGAAATATAAGCCTTGTCGGCACTACAGACATTCTTTATCTTCATCATCTGCGCTCCATCGTCAGCTATCTTGGTTCTTTTATTAATAAATAAAAGAAAGCGTTCTTCAATTTATTTTTGTTTATCGCCGTTGGTTTCTGTTTCTTACTGTTTTGTCTTTCTTCTAACTCTGTTTTATAAGGAGAAGCAGTGATAACAGCTGTTTTTCCTCTTCTTCGAACTTGCCTTGTCCTTTTTTCGGCCATTCGTGGTTAAGGCATTAACTGTTTTGGGCTAACCAGATGAAATGCTGCATTATCCAGAGCATAATTTACTGTTGTTTGCTGTACTAAAAGATTAGGTTTGAGGAGTTGGTTGAGGTGCTGCTGTGTTTCCTTGTAGAATTTAAGGCGGTGCAGGTGGCCATTTGTGTATCATGTGCTGACGATGTTACTGATGGTGGGACTGTCAGTGTTGGTTGTGAGGTTGCTGCTATCGATGGTGTCGAAGCTATATCAGCCGCGGGTTCCAATTCAGCGTTCAAGACGATATCGGTGGCCTCTGCAGCAATGAAGTCGTCTTCAGTAAAAATGTGAGCATTGTAAGGCGAGATCCCACACCACTTTAAATGCATTGATTGCAGTTGGCATTGTTGCTGCCCGAATAAACGCTTGCCCGAAGAGTTCAGCTACTTGAAATTGGTTCACTACTTTCCCAGGATTTAATCTTAACCATGCTGTTATGGCCTGATCTAAGTCTTGCTGGCTAATTTATAACCCCTTTTTCCATCTAAAACCTCTTGAATACCTGTGTGTTATTATAGTGCACACGCTTGTGCACTATAATAACTGCCGCGCGTAAGGCTAGATCTGGAGGACTATTATTATTATTACCTAAACCTTAAAATATTCATAGGACGCAAATGATGGCGCAGAATATTAATACCATCAAGCTCAATAAACATCGTATTATTAATAGCGTAGTTATAGTTAATGAGTTGAAAAATTGTGATTCTATGGAATAATAAGCTAATGACAATTCGCGTGAATATCTCGCGCAGCCAGAGGTCGCATCAGTCGTTTCGTGACACGACGTTATTAGCGGAAACGTGCGCCGTAATCTGCCATTTTGTAATGAAATATTTAAACAGTTTCTATAGTTAGACAAAGGGAAAACTAGCTCTATATTCGCAAAATATAACACATCAAAATAAGTGCTTCGTGCAGCAAAATTATTAGTTCTGTCTTATTATGTCAAAAGCGATGGTTTAAACGCTTCGTAACATATAAGCAATAAGCGATTATACCGTAGTCATCATCTCCCTAGCCTTTTCCCAACTATGTTGGGGTCGGCTTCCTGTCTAACCGTATGCAGCTGAATACCAGTATTTTACATGGAGCGTTTGCCTATCTGACCTACACAACCGATTTACTGGGTAATACGAAACCCCTTGGTAAGACTGGTCGTCAGACTTTTGGGCTTCTGTTCTGACGACCCGTAACGACTGTCAAAGATCCACGAATGACAGTCGGGACCAACGGCTTATCAGGCTTTGCGAGACACGGAGGGATTTTGGTATGTAGAGATGGTCACCCATCCACGAACCAACCGCAGCACGATACCTTAGTAACTTCTAAAATATCGCCAACATGGAGAGACAAAGTGGCAAAGTAATTCTGAAGTTTCCAAACCAAACATTCTCGAATGTGTGAACTATGGTGGAAATAAGCTATCATACCTAAGTTTTTTGCGACTTGTTATGACGGACTTATTTTGTTATTTGGACGAAATAATTTATGATAGCTAGCCATTGGAAATAAACTGAGATGAAACGTGCATACCTTCTAAATATTCACTGATGACTCGCTTGTTTACATCTAGGTAGTCGCCAGAGAAGAATATAAAGTATTACCTTACACATACCTAATATTTAAACATTAATGCATTCGTGATCTGGTTGAGGTAGGATTGTAATAATTCAATGTCACTAGAGTAAATAACTGTCCTTACAAACGCCTCTTGTGCTATAATTATATGTAGGTAGTATGACATTGGGCTGTTGCGCTGATTCGTGTTGTATATCATTCTTATTCAACTTTGGAAAAATTACATTAGCGTTTGTGTGCCTACCACGAAGGCACGAACCATCCGTCACGACAAAAAGTATCGAGTAAAAAATGTATCGGTAGAAAAATACACAATACAATACGTTGCATTTTGTTAGGTTAGCGCGCTTCCCCGGTTCCGTATGAATATCCAAGTACCTTGTACCTACCTACCTACTTGTGTTATCTAAGTTTAAAGGACCTACTTATTCGTAAATTATTATTTACGGATACGGTTTCAGAGAAAAATACTTAACACTTCAAGCGATTCGACATTAAGGTGGATGCTCCAAGGTAGCCCGCGAAATTCAAATTTTCTTACGTTTTTTTCAATTTGCTGGTCAGTACTAAGTTGTACGTTGATTAAAATATGATTCGCGGCCGTAACAAATATGTATTTACAGAATTATAATCATTAGAATCAGTAATACAACTTGTTAAGTTAGCATAATCCTAAAATGTCAAGATTTCATGAAATAGTCATTCAGTAGGATTACTTGATCTTAGAGACTTGTGTTGATGACTTTTAGCACTTTGTAGACGTGGTAAATACAAATATCCATGCAAAGTTTCATCTTTCTAGCACCAACCGTTTGGAAGGTAAGCCGAGGATGGACGGACGGACGGACATGACGAAACTATAAGGGTTCCGAAAAGTGAACTACGGAACCCTAAAAGCGAGCCCAATCTGCCACCACTAAGGCGTATGCCTTAGTGGTGGCAAAAACATTGAACAAAAATTTTCGGAAACCTAAATCAAAAAATCGTCTTTGCAACCTCTCAATATTTTTAAAAGGCCTATCTAATGATACCCCACACAATGGGGTAGACGCGAGAAATAAAAATCATCCCCACTTTACGTGTAGGGGAGGTACCTAAAAATGTTATTTTAGCACTTTGTCGACGTGGTAAATACCCATATCCATGCAAAGTTCCATCGTTCTTGCACTAACCGTTTGGAAGGTAAGCCGAGGACGGACGGATGGACGGACGGACATGACGAAACTATAAGGGTTCCGAGACGTGAATTACGGAACCCTAAAAAGTAAGGCCAGCGGGGTAATTGCGAAATACACTACTTAAGTAACAGTAGCAATGGGTTTCATTAATATATTTACGTCGTTCAGCAGATAAATGTTTCGATAATATCATTGATCAATCTTTATAATTTTGAAGGATATTGCTAATACCCTTCAAAATGATTCAGATTGAGATTGATTAGGGTGTTTTTCACAGTAGATATAATTGCTGTAGGTAAGTACAAAGTACAAACAGATTAAAAGAAGAGATCATAGAAGGCCGCCCATTATATATTCTGTATTGTTTGATTTATTTTTTGTTATGTATTGTTTTGTAGTGTACAATAAAGAATAGGTAGGTATATAAACAAATAAATAAGCACCGATCTCTATCACAGCTTTATAATTAACTTAATTTGAATATTGAAACCATAAATCAAGAAAAATATCCGAAAAACAAAATCTCAGACTAGATTATAAAAAAAAACAAACGATTACGCCCACCTAATTATTTCAAAGACTATAATTAAAACCTAATATATTTAGCAAGGTCTTCGTGTAGATTCCTAAAAACGCAGACGAACCCCGCGTAACGTTGCGTGACGGAACACCGTATTTTATCCGCGAAATAGAAAGCAACAATCTACTACAGATTAACATAATCAATATTATAACGCAGCTGTGTGGAACACGTTTTTACTCATTGACATACACCGTGTTCTTCACGTTATCCATAAACTTTGGCAAACGCTTCTATAGCTTTTACAAATTAAATCTCACAAAGGAAGTACATAGTACTTATAAAGGCTTTGTTACAAGAGCTATGCAGTAAGAAAGGGTCTTAATTTGGCCTATGTTATATGTTGCCGCTATCAAATCAAATGCTTCGGATAAAGAGATAAAGAGGCATGCATATCGGGTGATTTACATCAAGGTATGTATAGTTTGTATGAAAATACATAAAAAATAAGAATTCATTAAAGTGTCCATAATGAAAAATGCTTAATTCCATGGTCTGAACATTTGGTCGCAGTTTATGTATAAGTATCGCCCGGAACACGGTGTATTAGTTAGGAGAGAAAGAAAGAACGAAAAAGTATTTATTATAAACTAGCTTCTGCCCGCGGCTTCGCCCGCGTGGTTGTCGGAAATTATCCCACGGGAACGTGCTAACAGGATAAAATGTATGTGCTTCCCCAGAATGCCATCTATCTCGCGGGCCCTCTGTGGCTAATTACAATAGAAAACCAATTGTGCCTCATTAGTGGTGATTAAGAGGGTACCTATATGATATCTTTACCTAAGTACCTACCTAACTAAAAAAAAAAATAACTCAATAACAGAAAATTAAATAATCCTATTTCTGATGATAACTAATCTAAACTCAATAAATAAGCAAAATCCCTAAAAACTAATATCTATATGAATGACTAATCCTACCTAACAGTATTATAAAATAACCTACGGTCACTACGTACACTATCAAATATACTACCTATACTTTACAATTAAAATCTATACCTACCACTTATATAAAAATAAACCTAAATATCTCTAAAAACTAAAAGGAATAAAAATGACCTCCATTGCGGGTGACTTAACCTACGACAAACTTTTTATTTGCGGTTGGTGCAGTAATCGGGTCTGGGGATCGAACCGCAAAATTAAGTTTGTTTTTTATTGTATATACTTTTCCGGGATAAAAAGTACCCAGTGTGGTGCCCAGGATATTAAAGAATAATTATACCAAGTTTCATCGTAATCGAACCGGTAGTTTTTGCGTGATGCCGGAACAAACAGACAGACAGACAGACAGACAGACAGACAGACAGACAGACAGACCGACAGACAGACAGACAAAAATTTTTTTAATCACATTTTTGGGTTCGGTGTCGGTCTAGTAACACCCCCTGCCATTTATTTTTTTGATATTTTCAATGTACAGAATTTTCACTTCTACAGATTTATTATAAGTATAGATAAACTAAACACGATCAATAGAAATAGGAATGATATTCTACCAAAAGGTGCACCGGACTCTACGAAAAAAGAAAGCGTCGACACTCAATTGTATCTCATCCCGAGCGAGTAGGAGTTCACTCCTACTCGCTCTCGCACTGGTTCCTTGTAGGAGATGAGTCGGCAATCTGTCACTACCTACGTTATACTTATTTTAATCTCTGCTACTAGGTACCTCATAAATGTGGCTTTGAACAGCGCCAACGCAATTAACTGTATTGGGCTATTTTTATTAAGTAACTCAAAAAGGGACAGGAGCTTTATTTATTTATTACTAAATTAGGAATGGCCTCGGATATATGGGAATGGCTCTCCACTCTATAGGTACACATACAGTAATTAATTTTGGTGTTTTTGTCACAGGTGTAAGTAAGTAAGTAATTATTTATTTTACTAAAAGACTTAGCCTAGGTAACATGAGTGGGATGGTTATAAATGGCTATTAGCCCTTCAGACTAGGAAAATCCTGTATCTTGAAGGACAGTGTACTTTTATGGGATTGACACGTTTTACAAAATACATACATACATGTTTATTAAAGGGGCTTAAGGGGGTGTGCTCGGCACTTACAAAAATTATAGCCAAATCGGATTACATCCGCAAATAAAGCTAAAAAATACAAGGTCGAGGAGATTAGTTAAAATAATTAGTATACACGTGATTAAAATGTGGAATTCGCAAGGGAATGCTATTATTAAATGAAAGAAAGCCGCGCGTAAATGTTTAGTTTCGACGTATGTACATACACAACTCTGAGGACTCTAATTATGATAACTACATATTATTAGCACACAGTGTTAACCGGATTTTAGAAAATTTGATTACATCAATAATATTATAGTTGTGTTAAAGTATTAGGTAGCCAATGGAATAAGTAGCTATGAAAGCCACTCAATAATAATTAGAGAATTTAGAGATAAGTGATATTTAGTGACGATTTGTGGGAAATTTTCAAAAAAACATGAAAATCGATTTTTCTCGGATTCCATGACTTTTCGCCTAGGCTTTATGGGGTGCTCAACTGTTGCAAATGGGTCACACTATCACGCCCTGGAAGGAACACGTCGAGTTACCTGTCATCCTGTATATGTATTCTATAGCCCAAGTGAACTAAATCGATGTAGATTTAAGGACACAACAGACGATGAGTGTAATCTAGGTAGATCTTTAGTATTTATACAAATCACAGATATTGGCATCGCACCATCGCTAGCATAGCGAAGCATTTTATTGTGACATAAATATGTGTGTAGACGATGTTTCTGTTTACATAGGTACCTATTACTGAAATATTGAATAATTTGCATTGCCTCTACGTGCCTGCAACGAATAGTTACGGCTACCTAATAAAAACATAGCAAACTTACATGTCAGTACACCCACAGACTGTGGGCCACAGTCCTACATTATATGCGGGCAAAAAAAAACCGTTACTTTATAATCTGACGGCGCAGCTCAACAATGTCTGAAATAAAACAAAACTAATGTCTATTTCACGCCCGGTTGGATTTGATTGATTTCTGGGTTTAGGGCAATTAGTAACAGTTAGGTACTTATACTAGGTACCTATATAGATTTACAAGCACGAGATTTACACTCGTTTAATTTAGATATACTTAGGTACTTCTGCTAAATAAAAGGTAGGTATCTACCTATTTTCAAACTGCATTCAATTCAGGTATCCTGAAAATCTGTTAAAGTATGTCTGCCAGTTAAGGTACTTAGGTGAAGATACGTTTCATATTTTGAACAACCACATTTGTGTGTTGTTTAAGTTCGTGCCCAGCGTGGGACGTTGGTTACCATAAAGAAATACTTCATTTACTACGAGTGGTTCGTATCGTTAAGTCAAGTGGCTACTGTAAACAACATTATTTAAAATAATCTATGGATATACCTATGTACCTACCTACTTATGAACTTTTACGACCTTTTCAAGTGTGTTATTCTTGAAAGATTTACTTTAGAATGAGTTCGTTGTATAGTAATAGTTTTTGTTTCATAACTTAAGATTAGTTTATGATGGGACTGGCGTGAACTGTGTTCAAAAGTCCCTTAAAATAAAGATTAAAAAAAAACAAAACGAGTTCGTTGATGGTCTACCAAACAATTACCTACCTATGTAATTATAAAAAGTTCATTTCCGATAGTATAATGGTTGGTTGTAGCATGCTTATTAAATATAATACTAGTGCCGCCATCTATTGTCGAGTAGAAAAAAATAAATTCAACTTGACAGACTGTTGTGATGCTTCGGTCATATTGTCGCGTTGAGGCCATTACAGAATAGCCCGTTTACATGTCATTCGATGCCATATATTATATTGTAGTCTGTGTTCGATGCGTTCGACGTAATAGACTTAAGTACTTCGCCAATCTTATAGTCAATCGTGGTTATTAAATGCCAATATCTGCTTTATAATTTTTGCAGGCGTTTTCGACGAACCAACAAAGAAAATGTTAAACAAGGTAGTTTTATTAAAACGATGTCATCTCCTTAGGTATGCGACCCGAACAAGCCCGACAGCAAGTCCACAGCACCTCTAGCCATCGGCCTGACTGTGACACTGGGGCACTTGCTCGCTGTCGACTACACTGGCTCCGCCATGAACCCCGCCCGCTCCTTCGGCTCAGCACTCGTCGCCAACGAATGGGTTGACCATTGGGTAAGGAAAATTTCAGCATTCATGATATTTCTTGCGGAAAAAAAAACAGAATACCTACCGACTAAAAAAAAGCCCGTTTCGTCAGGTTCTATTGGTCCATCGTATTTGAGGCTAATTCTCGGTCTCAACTTCTCAAGTACCCTCAAGTTCTCAAGTAACCTACTTAACTTTTCCAGAAATATTTTGGCAATTACCTAATTAGTATGCCTTTGCAAAGCTGAAACTCACAGGCGTGTTGCTTTGTGTTTTCAACCTATTATTTCTAAAACAAAACAAATCAAGTTTTGGGCAAGCTTAGTTGTTAACCACAGGAGATCCGGAAGTTAGTCAAATTAAACATAACCACCCACTAAGGCCTATATGACCATGATGTGTACTAATATTAGATGACCAGGCCCTGGGCTGAAGGCTGGATTCGCCAGTGAAACAACACGACTAGATTCATATTCCTCAACTCCTAACCCCATAGAACAGTTCTAAAATATCGGTTCCCTCAGGTATACTGGGCAGGCCCCATCTCTGGAGGCATCGCAGCCGCATTGCTGTACGTGCACGGGTTCTCTGCGCCGCCCACCGAGATCATCACGCCGCCCCGCTACCGCGCCGTTGCTGGAGATGAGAAGGAGGTAAGATGATCTACCAAACTTCATCTTCTTACAAGTTTTTACGCTAACAACTTCAACTTTGATAAAGTATCCATACCATCCCACCCACCCATTTGATGTACACATAGAACAATGTTTTTAAAGCTACCATTGATGTGGACCTTAGATTCTGACTCCATACCAGGCCCGAAATGTGCAAGTAGCATATTATTCATTCACTAACCTATCCACTAAAACAGTTTCTACAAAAAGTCCTGTAATAATAATATTTTTGGCTGGCTATATAGGCTTCAGACTTAATTCCAGTCAAGCCTTTTTGTGGCTATAGGGGCTAGCCCTAGTTTGCCCTTTTTGCCCTTGCATCAAATAAAAAAAGGATGATACATGTTTATTCACCATACAATTAATTGAATATTCCATTACAAGCGTACTGGACGCCCAGCCCCAACTGCTTGGACAGTAGAACAAAGCGTAAGTAACCACGCGTGCTCATGATCGTCCACATCCCATCAATTTAAACTAAACAGACCGATCGAAATCACTCACTCACTCCATTGGTCTGATGTGTGAAGAACCTTAATGATTTTGTGTGCCTTCTTATTCCCATCTGCCCACTTCAACAGGGTGGTTTTATATAGGTATGTACGTAGACGTGGTATATCAAAGCAGTCGACAGTCAAGTTTAGAACTAATGATATTTGTTGTTATTGTTTAGCTGAAGAGATTGGACGGTAAAGGCGACGACATGGCTTGAGATCGCCGCCCGGCGGAGCCGCGCGCTCCGCTCGCCGGCGCGTCGGCCGCGCGCGCGCCCGGCGCCGGCCTGTCGGTGCCGCGCGACACGCGGCCGGAGCCGAGACTCCTAACCACCACCTACCTACTCATTCAAAATAAACGACAGGTTTAAGTGTCCAAAAGCTGAACAAAACTATAGTGACCATTTTGGGGACGCTATGGATATTGAACAAATCACGCAATTATAAGAAATCTGATATTTGGAATCTTATCCCGCGGAATTAATATCTAACGTTCAAGCAAGTCTCGGAGCCACTCTCATTACTCTCCGGAGTACTTTGTGGAGTGGACTAGTGCTAGAGACTTCTTAATATTAAGCCCTCAACCACACGACCAGTTTTAGTGCCCATAGACACAAGTTTAATACTTTGTAAATATCTTTAAAACATATTTATGCAAACATACAAGCTTATTTCATTTAAGTATTCAATCAATTTTGATATCCGCCCCATATTTTTAAAGTTAAATTTAACGTTTAAATGTGTTTGAAATTGAATACTTATAAGTAATTAAACATTTTATACTATTTGATATTTGAGATTAGATATAGGTATATATTTTTAAAATTTACTTAGGTTACAAAGGAGTCTAGAATTTTATTATTATATCAAAACAATCTCACTCAGTGTGGCTCCCTTGTTTAGTTTAGTTAAATATAAGTATAAAATTACAAAGTATTTTTGTTTACTTAAATCGACTTGCACTCACATTTTATTGTTACAAAAATCGCGGACATACAAACATACGGGTCAAATACAAGACCTCCTTTTTTGAAGTCGGTTAAAAATCGAGTAAGAAAATTTGACAGAAGTGCAACAAGCCAGCCCATGTTGTCCATCTAATGTGCAGAACAAAAAAAAACCTCTTTAAAAAAACCTGATGCATTTTATGAAGTTTTGATGCAAGTATGTATTGTGTTATGTAAGTCGCTTTATAGTCCAAGATCCCAGAGCGGTAAGACACAACTTATTTTCTAAAGCATAGAACTTTCGGTTCTAAGTAGTCTCTCGTGTACTTTTTAATACCTGTACGTTTGTGGAGTTGGCTCGGTGACACCTGCGCAGGTACCAGGTGAGAAAGGTAACTAAAAATCAGAGTTACTTAACTTAATTTTTAATGACTGATTTTTATATATATTTTGTAGAATATTACTCTGAAGTAATATCAAAAAAGTCAGACACTTTCCATGGGCCAGAACTTTTGTCAGACGCGTTAAAGCTCTACAAAAATAGGTACATGAACTTAATTTATTTTTAAATGTCTGATTTTTATATATGTTACTAAGATAACTATTACAAAGTTATATTTAATGAATCAGACAAATTGTAATGACCAAACATCCCCTAAACACAAAAATTACTCAATCATGAGTATGAGCGCGAGAGCACTATACATGCATTTCAGAGCGAGTGAGACATCCATGGTGACTCGGTTCCCCTTTTTTTAAACTCACAATCTGTTTCAGTATGTGTGTCTCTATATGCCAGGTGCACACACTGTACTATAGTATACACTTAAACAGTATAGTTCTAAGTTCTATATTCGGGTTTATGAAACTACATGTTTTTGTCAGTTATATCGTGTGATTTGTGAGTGATAAGTTATTTTCAATAGAGAATATGGAAAAATCCTCGGAAGTATCATTAAAATGTACATTTTGTAAAAAGTCTCATGATAATATTATTTTCAAAAGAGACATTTAAAAAGTTCCAAAATATTTAAAAACAAAGAACAATCTATAACCTAAAATTCAGAGACGTAGTTTTACCGGATGATTTGTACGACAGTGGTTACCATCGTGAATGTCACAAATGTTTTACTGCTTTGCCGAAAAAATATGTAGGGGATGTTTGGTCATTATAATTTGTCTGATTCATTAAATATAACTTTGTAATAGTTATCTTAGTAACATATATAAAAATCAGACATTTAAAAATAAATTAAGTTCATGTACCTATTTTTGTAGAGCTTTAACGCGTCTGACAAAAGTTCTGGCCCATGGAAAGTGTCTGACTTTTTTGATATTACTTCAGAGTAATATTCTACAAAATATATATAAAAATCAGTCATTAAAAATTAAGTTAAGTAACTCTGATTTTTAGTTACCTTTCTCACCTGGTACCTGCGCAGGTGTCACCGAGCCAACTCCACAAACGTACAGGTATTAAAAAGTACACGAGAGACTACTTAGAACCGAAAGTTCTATGCTTTAGAAAATAAGTTGTGTCTTACCGCTCTGGGATCTTGGACTATTATGTTTATGCTAATATGTCTAGTACCTAAGTAGAACCTAACGAGTTTCAAACCGAAGTGTTCAAAATATACCAACTCGATATATTGAATGAAATTATTTTGTAACTGATATGTGCGAATGTCAAATTAATAGATTATAATTATAAATATGAATGTAAACGTTTTGTCTTGATAATTTATGATGAAATAAATATGATTATTATTTTATTTAAGTGTTTTATTATTGCAGTAACACCCCCAGACAGGTTAAAAACCAGAAAAGTAGGTACGTAGACAGAAATAAGTATATTCATGTCTACATTTAACACAAGAAAGATAATGAGATTCAAAAACCACATTGAGACAGATACATTTAACCATGTGCTACCACTTGCATGGTTTGTAATAGTAACACATAACATCACGCCTTGTTTCCCCAAAGGGTTGGGCAGCGGTGTACCTATAGTACACCCACATTGCGCCAGTTATGTTTAAGTCACATGTAACAGGGCGCAAGCCTACTGTCATCAACCGGGGACAGTTCCAGACTTCGAGCTGCTACTGAGAAATTCCAGTTACAAAAACTCAATAACACTTTGCCCGACGTGGGAAACGAACCCAGCACCTCGTGTTCAGCAGAAGCGACCACTAGACCAACAACAACACATCACCAACATACAGGCATTCTACAATGTAGTACCATTTGCATGGTTTGCAGTAGTACAGTCAGCGTCAAAAATATCGGGACGAACAGACTGTTCAAAATGATCTCAACAACTAAGAAAATTAAACTTTGTCTCAATTGGATAAAGTTCTTGTCAGAATGACAGTTGTCGTGTACTGTCTTCATTCTGAAACATTCCTTGTGTCATTGAGTTAATATTTCATTTTCATAGTTGCTTAGATCATTTTGAACAATCTGTTCGTCCCGATATTATTGACGCTGACTGTACCTAGTTACAATATTAATATTTTACGGAAACATTAGCTCTCGGTAAGTAACTATTTACAGTGGAAACGTACCTACAGCGTGTATCAGAAAAGTGTAGTACAAACCGTAGTTGAACAATTTTCTCCATTGGACCAACATCAAAATCGCGAAAAAAATATCAACTATCCCATACAAAACTTCAGAACCTACGACCCAAATGTAAACTGCATTCGCCAAAACTTATTTGCCAAAATGTTAACAAATATGAGTTTATGCAAAAATAACTTTAATTCCTACACAATAAAGTTGAGTTTACGCTACAACTTCAAAATTTTTTATAACTTTTCAATAATGCTAGTAAGTCTGAAATCAACTTAATTACTACTAAAATACAGTTGATATTTGTTTAACTTGAAATAACATCAATTTGAAACATACATTTAAAATGACATTAGGGACGGTTGATTATTTTTTCGATGAAAAAGTGGTTCAGCTTAATGGTCTGTACCCTTCCTGTCTGATACTTGCTGTACAGCTTCAATGGTGACAACAAATGGATTATTAGTAAAAGTAGGTACATATTTGACACAAAGCCAATAAAAGATTGGAATAATTCATTATAGATTTTATTGCGTGGCTCTATTACAAATAAAGTATTGATAAGATATTCATAGACCATTTATTCATGATGACAACATTGTTTTTAATAACAAGCTAGAATATCATAAAAAGAACAGTTCATCTGTTATCGATATAAAGCTAACATGATGGGGAATTGGGGACTATGTAAACAGCGTTTTTTACATACAAAACGCGGTTCACGGACGCGCGGTAACAAGGGTAAAAGATCCTGTGTAAAGGTATACAATCTATAAAAAAAAACAGGATTGTATCGCGCATTAGTTAGTATCGTTAAAACCGCGTTGTCTGCTTGATTTAAAACATGCTGCGTATTAGGGACATAGATTCTTTCGTTTAACATGTTTTTTTTAATATTATGATATAGTACTACCGAGCCACAAGGTCACGGTCAAGGTCAATTAAAGGCTCTCATTCAAAGAGAATTAAACATTGAGAGCTGATAGACCGATTTCGTCTAGGCACACGACTCACCACTGCGGGTCGGGGGACGAAGAAAATACAGCGGTTGTGATTGGCCGATGCAACAATGTCAGGACGAATGTTCCAAACATAGTGATGCACAAGTCAGTTTTGCTACAATACCTAATATCGATAAAATCGAACACAACGATGTCTATTAATTCTACATTTTTTTTAAACTACACTGATTGGGCGTTAACTGGGTGCAAATAAAACACTTACGTAACACTGTAAATTTTACTTTATTCAAATCAATGCTCAAAATCTGAAAAAATTAAGTAATAATAAAACATACCAAAACAGGCAAAAAAAGAGTCGGTGTTGCTGAACTAAATAAACGGCGTCGGTTCTTTAAGGTTTCAAAGCAATCTGCCGTGAAATGCCTTGAACAAACAACGCTATATTTTTTTGAAAACCAATTTTCCCTGTTAACAGCATTAATCCACTTTTCTTTCACTTCTGGAATATCTGGAAATCTAAAATGTAAATAATGTTACTTTTTTTACAGTTGGGGAACATCGTAATTTTTATCGACAATATTATTAATTATACTTTGTTTTGAAGTTGTCACAATACTACAGCAATACGTCTGTCCCTTTCTATCTATACCTACAGATGGAAAGGGACAGACTTATTGACAATACCTAGTGAGAGAAAGGGACTTTTCAAAAAGACATCAACGCGGTATACATTTTATGTGCCTTTAACGTAAACAACCAGTTTAGCTTGAGCCCTGCAATTGTTCATAATATTATTAAATTATAAATATATTTTACTTACCGATGAAAAGTTATGCCATCTTTTTTATAGCTGGATGTTCTAGACGATTTCTCACACCATTTAATTGAACAAGAACTCATAATATTAATTTGATATAAGCAGAAATGTTTAAAAAAGTTATCAAAATAATCACGTGTGGAGAGATCCAAAAACTGGTCAAAACTAAAATGGTCACTGATAGTTTCATCTAATATAAGTGCAATTTCATTTATGTGTCGTGAGCCTGAGTCGCCCGTATGAGCAGTCAAGAGGTTTTATAGTCATTGCTCTCATTAATCTGTAGACAAAAATACTGGGGGTAATGAAAATTTCATTAATTACCTAGGAAAATATCAAATATCTCAAAAACTAGACGAGTTTTTGAGATATTTGCGAAAAACTCAAAAAGGGGATTATAGGGCGTAAATTACGATTAAACAGAGTAGGTACCTACACTTCTCATATGTTCATTATTTATTGATGTCAATATGTCATTCATTATATACGACGATCTTACATTCTTATCTTATGTGTAAAGTTATGCTATCTGGTAGATAGTCAAATAAGTTTGAATATTATTATACCAGACTGGTGATTTAATCTAATGGGCATGGGTTCGATATATCAAAACGTAACTTATATCGGATATGTGTTTAGTATCATACCATATCGATATCTAAATATACATAACCGTTTTCACAAAAACTTCATCGAGCTATGGTTTCATCCATATCCATATCTGTCCATATCGCAACAACGAAAACGAACTACGAAAACGCAAACTTCACATCACGAGCCGATATGACATCGACGGTTTTCATTCGCTTTGTCTCTGTCTTACCATTCAATGTTTTACTGGCGTAAAAGTGATGAAGCGAATATTACGTAACTTCGGCTAGTGATTTGTTATTTGGTTAATAATAGTGCGTGTGTAATATCTATATCCTAATGCGCTAGCAATAAGGTCTAGTTTCTATTTATTTAGTTACTAATCTTTAAACAACGAAAGTATCTAAATCAATGTATTAACGTTAAAAGTGTGAGTTTGCGTTTGTCGTTAGTTTGCGTTTCGTTCGTTTCAGTTACTTGTGCAAATCGTACTACTGATATCGATATCTGAAAACGGTTTTCGATATCGATATGAAAACTGAATATCGGTTACATATCCGTTAGCAAATAAATACGAAAACGCCCATGTCTATAATGGATAGTTTAATCTGATTAAACCAATCTGATAAGATATTCATACTGATTAAAGCTAATATATAATTTTATTTTATGAAAAAATTAATTAATTAATCAGTATGAATATAATACTAAATTAATCAGATTGGTGATCTTAACTGGTGTATAATCACATCCAATGGATAGTCGGTTCAGTTTAAACTGATCAGTTTGAAAACCTTTCTGTATAATCATCACAACAAGTTAAAAACATTTGAGTACACATCTTTGAGTAAATAAGCGTTTGGTGTTTATTGACATGTCAATAGGTAAATAGGCGATCTTATTAGGATTGATTCATGTCTAATATGCTATCTGATGATAACCACATCTAAAGGTCATTTTCGGTAATTAAAAACGTTCAAAATCTAGTCGTAATCTCTTTTCAGTGAAAATTAATGTCAAAAATTTAGGGAAATAGAGGTTTTTTTGACAAATGACATGATTTATTTTGGAGAGAGACAGATCTGATTGACAGATGTAAGGAGAGCGCGCCAACGACTGGACCACAGATAACATTAGTTTTTTTTTTTTATGGTGAAGGCTTTCATCTTTGAATAATGTGATTAGCGAGTTGTGAAAACGTGTTGCGCCGACCCCAAGTAACATGGGATAAGGGCAGGAAGATGATGATGATGATTAGCGAGTTGTGCACAAGTACAAACTAGACTGTGAACGTTCTTATAATTACGCGAATTACCCCCTGATGGCGGTGGATTTCAAACTGTGATCAGTTTAAGTGTGTGAGTTAAAAGTTAAAGATCTTTCTGGATATCTTAACTGGGTATTGGAAGACGTAGTAATAGGTACCTGAACACGATGCAATAGTGATACTAGGCAGCACACGATAAAACAGTTTGTCTCTGTTAACACTGGCTACAACATGACGACTCGGCTATAAGAACAATAATAAAAGTATTCTCCGAGTCTCGAACCTCGAAATTCAGTGAAAATACTTTTGTTTGCGTGACTTTTACTTTTAAAAGTCACGCAAACAAGACCTCCATATAGTTTTAATCGACCTCGAGAAGGCGTTCGACCAAGTTCCGCGGGTGCTTATCTGGCAAGTGCAACTAGTGCGGAGCATTATATCGAGCTCCTTAAAAATCTGTACCACAATGTATCTACAAGAGTGGTCAGCGCAACAGGAACAAGTAAAGCTTTTGAGGTCAGAGTAGGTGTTCATCAGGGTTCGACCCTGAGCCCTCTACTATCCAACCTGGTAATGGACTACCTCACTTCAAACACAAAAAACCATCACCGTGGTCACTACTATACGCCGATGATGTAATTATTATAGCCGAATCGTTGGCAGAACTGCAATCAGACCTGACGGCGAGTCTTTGGAAAGGAGAGGGTTGAGTGTCAGTAGACAGAAGACCAAATATATATATTGCGACTTTTCCACAGCTAATGCGGGTGTCATACCATATCCATCCATCGAAAACAGATCTGTTAACAGAGTTGGAGACCTCAAGTATCTCGGATTCATTGCCTGTGTAGAGAGAGACATATATGCAATAGAATCCAGGCAACATGGCTGAAATGGAGACCTTTGTCTGGCATCCTATGCGACTCCTGTATGCTGATTAAAGTCAAGGGCAAGGTATACAAAAGGGCAGTAAGACCAGTCCAGCCAGCAGCCAGGCAGCCAGCCAGCCAACTATATGGATCTGAGTGCTGGCCGATGAGGAAGACAAATGAACACAAAAAATACACTATGGAGATGAAGATGCTACGCTGGTATGGTGGAGTTACGGGGATAAAATAAGAAACGAATATATTTGTGGTACTTTTAAAGTCGCTAAAATACACAAAAATCTTAATGAAAACCGCTTGCGCGAATATAGAAAATGGACAAAGAGGCAGTGGACGACCACCAATAACTTGACTAAGAACAATACAAAATTACATGATAGCGAGCAACACAAATCCCAGATTATGCGTAACATGTTGGTCATTTTGTTGGGAGAGTTGTCGGCGTGTTTATATCACTAGGGCAGTGGCAAAACTTTCAAGAAAATTCTATGTAATCGAAGACACAAAACGTGAATTATCAAGCGTTTCAGGGCTTGTTCTAAATAATTGACTTATCTCGTTTGGTTAGCTATACTATGCACCTCAGCAATACTATGTGAAACATATTTTACTCTATTAAATATCTAGCTTCTATTGTATCTATTATAAATACATATTTAAATAAATAGAAATACTAGGTTGGACTTAGTCTACAGACTCGAAACTAAAGAACTATTGCTATTATTAAAAGTTCTGTGAGCACCAACTTTTTATACCTAAAATAAGTTAGAAATCAACACACATATAGCATAGAGTGTAGATAGCTGTTTTTTTGATACGTTCCAGTAAAGTGATCCACAATACTCATCCCTTTATCAAAATATTTGCTTAGTTCCAAATACGCCCGAAAAAACTCGATAACAATATGATAACGGTGACTATAAATCCATAACACTATTGATATCCATACAGGACATGAAAAACTTGATCGATTGATAATTATGAAGATAACTAAGTACAGTAGATAACCCAGGTGTTGATATGGCTCACGGAGTGTTAGAAAATGAGTCCAGGTTGTTGATATGGCTCACGGAGTGTTAGAAAATGAGTCCAGGTTGTTGATATGGCTCAAGGAGTGTCAGAAAATGAGTCCGGTTTTGTAAAGCGCATATATGAGTAATGCTATGGTTTTCTCAAAGAACGTTCGCCGCCACATACCGTCTGCAATTTACCGACGAATGACGTCAGTGAAACGTAATTTATGAAAGTTGTTGGGTTTTCCTAGAGAGTGTTTTTGACACCGTAATGTAAAACCTCGCAGCCAACATTTTATTACAGCCGTCATTGAGGTCGTTATATATATTGGCTATCGCTATTCAGGGAAACCGTAGCTTTACTCATACATGTGCGTGTGATCGTATGTGTCTAAGACCCGTATTACAGAACCTCACTCAATACTCAGGCATTACTTAAAACTCGTTTAAAGCCATCTGATTGGTTGAAACTAGTTCTAAATAATGCTTGAATCTTCAGTAAGATTCTGCAATACGGGCCTAAAACTCCATGTGCCAAAACTTGTATACACTCCATCAAGGATGGTTTGGCGCTTGAATGACTTTGCTAGGGAGGCGTACAACTATAAGTACAGCCCAATTCAAACTTTATGGCGGTTCTGCAGTCGCTGCGCAGTAAGCAACCCCTCACCCCCCCCCCCCCCCTCCCCTGTACCAGTACAGCGTCCTAATAACTGTTTACATAAAAATAATCGCTTTATACTTGTTTATGAATAATTGTTTGCTGCACCGGACGACGTCATTACGTCGGCGCTCTGTCTTGCATAGGGTCGCAGCATAATGCTGAGCGATAGCCGTTTTGCGTGGATGTGACGCATATCAACCATTACTTATTGTTTTTTTCTTTATTTTGTTTTTATGCTCTTTTTGCGTCATGTTTACCGCAAATAAACGTATTTTCTTTCTTTCTTTTCTTTCTCACCCCCGCTGACACTTCAATTTGTTACTGCGCAGCAATTCGCCTCATGTTCCGACCCGCCATAAAGTTTGAATCGGGCTGTACAAGATAACTTTATGTCAAGTTGTGATGAAGGACGTTCCGAGGGTCACTAGTCATCAATCCGGTGCACATAACATGACCTCATGTAGTTACGTAGAATTCTGTAACGTGATAGCTGAAGATCAGTGGTATTAGACTAGTAGCACGAGGCGGGCTGCGGTTGTGGGGACAAGTGTCTCGGATTGCCACCGCAATGTGTCATAGCTACATGAGAATAGGTAGCACCGTCATGTTCAAGGTATAGACTAATGAGCTGCATTGATAAGGTACCCTTCACGTATTGAAATGCATTAATCCTGACACTACACTTGGCGTGTTTGTGCTTCGCTTTATGTCGGTAACACAAAATGAACTTTGTTCCTTTAGAAAAAGGGTGGATTTTGTATTGTCTAAATAACGCGAATCAATATGTCAAGTGAAGTGACAAAATTTAAGTTGTTGCATTTCACGAGGACACATCAATGATGCAATTTTAAACCTTATGTAACTGACATTAGTGACATAACGCACGCTCGTTATTTGCAACAACTATTAAAATTGGGATAACCAAATGAATACAGCCATACATTATAAATTATTAATTTTACTATTATAAAAAAAAGGTACCGTTTCCTTCGATGTTAAAAATATCATGACAAATTAAAACCTACTAGCTTAATAAAAATTATAAATGCGAAATACTCTCAAAATAATGACTTGATTTACAAAAATATAAAACAAAGGATTGATTTAATATAATTTTACAATAATTTCTTACTGAATAAATAAATTACAAGTTTTAGGGCTGATTTTTCAATCATCTGATAAATTTATTTGAAGAAAAATTTTGAAATTTTGGCAGAAATTTCATGCAAAAACTGTCAAACGTAAATTTTATTCCTCTAATAAAAGTTATCTGGCGATGGAGAAATCAACCCTAAATCAAATGGAGTCAGTCTTGGAAACACAAATGTAAGTTACTCTAAAAATATAGTTTTAAACGATAATGCTTAGAGTACATGACAACACATAAGAGTAAGCACAACGTTTTCAATTAATTATATGAAATATTTGGCATTTTTAATTACAGATTTCAATTACTCAAAGGTAATATTAAAAAAAACTGTTTTTTTTTTAAATTTTCCTCACACTTTTAGCTATGTAATTATGTACAGACGCCAGCGGGTCAAGCTACCCGAAACTGTCAAATTTCCCCAATCAACCTTGAACCTTAATGTTTTAGCGATAAAGTCGAAAATCTATTAAATAAAGTTGACAGATTGTAGTAGCTAGATGTGCTGGCGTCTGGACATAAGCCCTTTGTACGCGGCACGGTTTCTTTACGGTATGGCATATAATCCGCGCTGTAGAAAAAACGTGTCTGACAACGAGCGTCCATAGTGATCCATACAACACTCACGACCGTGCCTACACACCGCGAATAAACCGTAGTTTTACACGGCATGGAAAACGTGTGTGTACAAAGGGCCATACGGTATCTTGAAATGAAAAAAAAAGACAGACAATAGATTATCTATTTCTCTTTAGAACTAAACTATAATATTGAAAATATTTTTAATGAAGTACGATTCTTTAGATTCAAAATACATCAACGCGCTGCGTTTTACAAAAAACAAACTTTATTCAGATATTCGGTATTCATAATTCTCTTGCACTTATTTCAATTTATTTGGGGTCGGCGCAACATGTATTTTTCATGTCATATTCACTTTATTTAGATATTATATTATATACAATATTGTGTACTAGAATCTTATTGTCATTATGTAAAGTAATTTTTACGTTATTAAAATAACTTGAATGTACAATGTTATCTAACATATCATTACATAATTATAATATTTACAACGTTCGTAACATTACCAGTTAGTCTTTTAATATTTTAAATGATTCACGCACCATATAATATTACTAGTATTATCATTAATAATCAATTCCATAAACAAAATGTGTTTTTATAAAAACGCAAAAAAAGTGTTATCAAAACAAAAAAAAATACGAGACTCATTTGAATTTCTTCTAAATTAAAAGATCTAGACTAAGTTACAATAGTTTTTCTTAATTTAGGTATTTACAAGAATTCAAGTTTAACCCCGCGTCCTAGCCAAAAGTGATTGTTGCGTATATGAACGCAACAATAACTTTTTGTTCGGAAAACCTGAAGGCGCCATCTGTCGGCGCGACTACGCGCTGCGGTTCACCGAACAATGACATTATGAACGCGACGATCTGAGGGGCAATTGTCGTAATTTTAAGAACGTTCACAGTCTGGTCTCAGTCTCAACCTGTCAACAATACCTCTAATTTCCCTACATTTTGGACAAGATTTTGACATTTGTTTGTCGCCGAGATGAGTCGCAGTCTCATCTCGTTATCATCATCATACGTCTATCATACTCATCTCATTACGAGAATTGGCCTTCATGTATTCGCGCGACGATCGCTTTTAATTAGTACGCGGGGTAACACTGGTTAATATCGGACTATATTATATTTCTAAAATGTGTAATGAAAATCAGTTCGAATAAGTCAAAATGCAATGAAGTTAAATGTTTTGCACCCAGATATAAATGCAACAGTTATGTAGCTGCATGCACTTTTGTTTAAAGTACCCTATTTAAAAACGTTGCTATACGTTCCTTCCACAGTTGAAAAGGTTTAAGAGCGTCCGTCCACCGCAGGCACCAAGACGTCACCGAGAACAGAGTGACGGCGTCGAAGTACCGAGACATTCATTTACTATGGCCGCGTTTCCACCGCACATCCGTCTCCCGAACACCGTAATCCCGGCCGCTGAAGTTTCGAGTAGTTCGGGGCGACCGCTAGAACTCGGCTCGAGATTGTAACAGGCTGTTGTGCCGGAAATGCCAAACAATTTTGATCATGTCCACACACTGTCGTCACACCGCGCCGTTCGCCTAGTTTTTGTTTTGCCGAGTTCAGCCGTGGTGTCACGTTTGGTTAAACTAGTCTCATTTCTCGGTGATGTCCCGGTGACGGCAGCGGTGGACAAACGCCCTAACTGTGGAAGATAAAGTTAGCAATGTTCTCCAGCTGAGCTAAGTATGCTTACTGTAAAGTGGGTTTACCAATAGACACAACAGCAGCTCAATACAACATGACTTGCCAGTTGGCCTTTACTTAACTAAAAACCTTTTCTTAGGCTTCTTTCGGTCTAGCATTAGCTAACAAAGTAAATAAATAATTAACTACAGTCCACCAATTTTAACACAAAGTAAACTAAAACCTGTGACTATATAAACTTGAAACATTTTTGTTTGTCGTGCGGTATCCGTGTCTTGAACAGCACAGAGTCGGCTCGGTACTGCGTCGTTAAAAGTGGCGTGTAGCCCATTACCTGGGGGGGGAAATAATCACATTGAGTACTTGCAAATAGAGTAGAGGGACAGTTCATACGGAAAGAATTGAATAAGTGACGAAATTGTTCGATTTGTTGTTTGTGATCGGTATTGTTATTTATCCGTCATGCCGTTTGGTTGTTCCATCATCATCATCATCAGCCTATAGCAGTCCACTGCTGTACATAGGCTTCTCCCATGGCACGCCATTCAAATCGATTTTCGGCAACGGCAAGATCGGTAAACGTCAGGTCGGACGCCCTAACTGACGGGGTCCGCTAGGGCCGATGCCTGCCAGGGCCGCGGGTTGTTCGAAAGAGATACCGTGGCCCCTGGCACAGGCAACTGAAGGAACACAGGTGGGTTTTAGTCAGTAAAAGTCTGACACGCCCTCCCGCTCCGCCCAGAGTGGGAGAAGTAATATGAAGATTTTCGACCCTAAAAAAAAGGGACGCCCTCAGGCTAGGTGGAGCGACGATCTTCGCAGAATGGCTGGTAGCGGCTGGATGAGAGTTGCCGAAAATCGAGTTTGGATATTTATTGTTTGGAAAAGAAAGAGAGCTTTTAGAAGAAAAAGAGCTTTCATACAACACAGCTGTTTCAAAACTCAATAAATTTGAGTTTTGAAACAGCTGTGTTGTATGAAAGCTCTTTTCAAATTAAAACTTTTTTGAGGGCCTTATGAATAAGGTTTATTTAAGAATTTGGTACTAGAAAAATATTTATGACTATCTCTCCTATATCAATAAGTATGTGCGAATAATGACTGTAGTAAGTATTTCTTACCTGAGAGAAAAACTGTATACATTTATGTCTTTCATGGAAATGTGTTTCGTCTGCTGACAGGGTCACCGGACATCCGGGACAGCGGAATGTCCACCTTGACGTCACCTACAACATTATTTTATAATTATAAGACATTATTATTATTAATCTGTACATATTCATTTCGTCCAATACCATTTAACCTAATAACCGCTTGGTTTTATATCAGTTAATGTGCACCCAGCGCGGCGCCCAGCTCATACCTACGACCAATAGTTTTTTTATTTCATTGCAGTTTGCACTATCCGCAAACTGCAATGAAATAAAAAAAACAAAAAACTTAGGATCTCAGTTGTATAAATACAACTGAGCTGGCCCGGGCACGAAAACATTTGTCGTAGAGGCAGTCAACCGGATAAAGTGTTCCATTTTGGCAATTTTGGATTAGAATAGTCAACAAATGTGTTTGTAAACGTACCATATATATTTTTAGAAATCCTCCATAAAGGTCAATCCTATTAATAAATATATGATCTAACCTTGACCGGCGGCTTCCTAGTGATGTGCGAGACGAGGAAGTTCATGGCGATGTCCTCGCAGTTCATGTACTCGTCCACGTAGTCGCGGATGGCGGCTGGCAGAGTGCGCCAGTAGGCCCATAAGTAGTAGCGGTGAACGAACGCTGCGCCGGTCAGGACCATGCTTAGCTCGCAGCTGTATAACAAGTAGAAAAGAAAATAAAATAGCGTATAAAGAACTCAGGTCAGTAAAAGTCGAGAAATGAATTGTAATTATCGAATTAAGGGCCTTACTCTCGTTTAGTACCGTAATACGGTCACTTTATGAAGAATATTTCTCATTAACGGCTTGATTAAAAGATCTGTAAAAAATATATGTTTGCTATAGATTCATGAACAACATTTCTGTAGAAGGATTTTTTCGTATGGCTAATACTTTTGCCTTAAAAAAATATTGACCAACACGCTATTTTTTTCTGAAATTCGATATTACTTCTAAACGGCTTTGATGTTTGGAAATATTTTTACACTGAAAAATCGATGGTTAGAGGTACTACAGATTTGTCTTAGCTTATGTAAATCAATTAACATTTGCAAAGGAAATGTCCCCACTTTGAGATCGAGCTTCAGAGGGGCTCTGCGCGGGCGCGGGCGGCAGTCGTGCGTTAGCATTGAGACGGGATGGCTGTGTCGCTCGCTGCTACGCTCCGGCTATCGACCGACTATGCGCGTCTGTCTGTGTTAGTGCAAATATTTACGAACGAATTGTATCAGTGTGCGTTTATTGACTAGCTCGCTGCAGATGGCCCATTTCTATTGTGCGCGTGGACGCTTACGAATACTTACGATAGTAAAATACAAGTAGTCATATATAGACTAATATTAAAATGAGAAAAGATTGGATTTGATCAAAATAAAAGTCCAAGATGGCGGCTGCGAAAATTTTCAAGTTTTTCATCATGGGTGTCGTTTTCATATTTTTCGAGGGTGACAAAACCGATAGTGAGGTCAAAATAAAAATCCAAAATGGCGGCTGCAAAAATTTTCAAATATTTCATCATGGGTATCGTTTTCATACTTTTCGAGGGTGATAAAGCCGATAGTGAGGTCAAAATAAAAATCCAAAATGGCGGCTGCAAAAATTTTCAAATATTTCATCATGGGTGTCGTTTTCATGCTTTTCGGGGGTGATAAAGCCGCTAGTGAGGTCAAAATAAAAATCCAAAATGGCGGCTGCAAAAATTTTCAAATTTTTCATCATGGGTGTCGTTTTCATGCTTTTCGGGGGTGATAAAGCCGCTAGTGAGGTCAAAATAAAAATCCAAAATGGCGGCTGCGAAAATTTTCAAATTTTTCATCATGGGTGTCGTTTTTATGCTTTTCGGGGGTGATAAAGCCGCTAGTGAGGTCAAAATGAAAATCTAAGATGGCAGGTGCGAAAATTTTCAGAATTTTCGTCATGGGTGTCGTTTTCATGCTTTTCGGGGGTGATAAAGCCGCTAGTGAGGTCAAAATAAAAATCCAAAATGGCGGCTGCGAAAATTTTCAAATTTTTCATCATGGGTGTCGTTTTTATGCTTTTCGGGGGTGATAAAGCCGCTAGTGAGGTCAAAATAAAAATCCAAAATGGCGGCTGCGAAAATTTTCAAATTTTTCATCATGGGTGTCGTTTTCATGGTTTTTGAGGCTGCTGAAGCCAATAGTGAAGTCAAAATGAAAATCTAAGATGGCAGGTGCGAAAATTTTCAGAATTTTCGTCATGGGTGTCGTTTTTATGCTTTTCGGGGGTGATAAAGCCGCTAGTGAGGTCAAAATAAAAATCCAAAATGGCGGCTGCGAAAATTTTCAAATTTTTCATCATGGGTGTCGTTTTTATGCTTTTTGGGGGTGATAAAGCCGATAGTGAGGTCAAAATAAAAATCCAAAATGGCGGCTGCGAAAATTTTCAAATTTTTCATCATGGGTGTCGTTTTCATGGTTTTTGAGGCTGCTGAAGCCAATAGTGAAGTCAAAATGAAAATCTAAGATGGCAGGTGCGAAAATTTTCAGAATTTTCGTCATGGGTGTCGTTTTTATGCTTTTCGGGGGTGATAAAGCCGCTAGTGAGGTCAAAATAAAAATCCAAAATGGCGGCTGCGAAAATTTTCAAATTTTTCATCATGGGTGTCGTTTTTATGCTTTTTGGGGGTGATAAAGCCGATAGTGAGGTCAAAATAAAAATCCAATATGCCGGCTGCAAAAATTTTCAAATTTTTCATCATGGGTGTCGTTTTCATGGTTTTTGAGGCTGCTGAAGCCAATAGTGAGGTCAAAATGAAAATCTAAGATGGCAGGTGCGAAAATTTTCAGAATTTTCGTCATGGGTGTCGTTTTTATGCTTTTCGGGGGTGTTAAAGCCGCTAGTGAGGTCAAAATAAAAATCGAAAATGGTGGTTGCGAAAATTTTCAAATTTTTCATCATGGGTGTCGTTTTCATGCTTTTCGGGGTTGATAAAGCCGCTAGTGAGGTCAAAATAAAAATCCAAAATGGCGGCTGCGAAAATTTTCAAATTTTTCATCATGGGTGTCGTTTTTATGCTTTTCGGGGGTGATAAAGCCGCTAGTGAGGTCAAAATGAAAATCCAAAATGGCGGCTGCGAAAATTTTCAAATTTTTCATCATGGGTGTCGTTTTTATGCTTTTCGGGGGTGATAAAGCCGCTAGTGAGGTCAAAATAAAAATCCAAAATGGCGGCTGCGAAAATTTTCAAATTTTTCATCATGGGTGTCGTTTTCATGGTTTTTGAGGCTGCTGAAGCCAATAGTGAAGTCAAAATGAAAATCTAAGATGGCAGGTGCGAAAATTTTCAGAATTTTCGTCATGGGTGTCGTTTTTATGCTTTTCGGGGGTGATAAAGCCGCTAGTGAGGTCAAAATAAAAATCCAAAATGGCGGCTGCGAAAATTTTCAAATTTTTCATCATGGGTGTCGTTTTTATGCTTTTTGGGGGTGATAAAGCCGATAGTGAGGTCAAAATAAAAATCCAATATGCCGGCTGCAAAAATTTTCAAATATTTCATCATGGGTGTCGTTTTCATGCTTTTCGGGGGTGATAAAGCCGCTAGTGAGGTCAAAATAAAAATCCAAAATGGCGGCTGCGAAAATTTTCAAATTTTTCATCATGGGTGTCGTTTTCATGGTTTTTGAGGCTGCTGAAGCCAATAGTGAGGTCAAAATGAAAATCTAAGATGGCAGGTGCGAAAATTTTCAGAATTTTCGTCATGGGTGTCGTTTTTATGCTTTTCGGGGGTGTTAAAGCCGCTAGTGAGGTCAAAATAAAAATCGAAAATGGTGGTTGCGAAAATTTTCAAATTTTTCATCATGGGTGTCGTTTTCATGCTTTTCGGGGTTGATAAAGCCGCTAGTGAGGTCAAAATAAAAATCCAAAATGGCGGCTGCGAAAATTTTCAAATTTTTCATCATGGGTGTCGTTTTTATGCTTTTCGGGGGTGATAAAGCCGCTAGTGAGGTCAAAATGAAAATCCAAAATGGCGGCTGCGAAAATTTTCAAATTTTTCATCATGGGTGTCGTTTTTATGCTTTTCGGGGGTGATAAAGCCGCTAGTGAGGTCAAAATAAAAATCCAAAATGGCGGCTGCGAAAATTTTCAAATTTTTCATCATGGGTGTCGTTTTCATGGTTTTTGAGGCTGCTGAAGCCAATAGTGAAGTCAAAATGAAAATCTAAGATGGCAGGTGCGAAAATTTTCAGAATTTTCGTCATGGGTGTCGTTTTTATGCTTTTCGGGGGTGATAAAGCCGCTAGTGAGGTCAAAATAAAAATCCAAAATGGCGGCTGCGAAAATTTTCAAATTTTTCATCATGGGTGTCGTTTTTATGCTTTTTGGGGGTGATAAAGCCGATAGTGAGGTCAAAATAAAAATCCAAAATGGCGGCTGCGAAAATTTTCAAATTTTTCATCATGGGTGTCGTTTTCATGGTTTTTGAGGCTGCTGAAGCCAATAGTGAAGTCAAAATGAAAATCTAAGATGGCAGGTGCGAAAATTTTCAGAATTTTCGTCATGGGTGTCGTTTTTATGCTTTTCGGGGGTGATAAAGCCGCTAGTGAGGTCAAAATAAAAATCCAAAATGGCGGCTGCGAAAATTTTCAAATTTTTCATCATGGGTGTCGTTTTTATGCTTTTTGGGGGTGATAAAGCCGATAGTGAGGTCAAAATAAAAATCCAATATGCCGGCTGCAAAAATTTTCAAATTTTTCATCATGGGTGTCGTTTTCATGGTTTTTGAGGCTGCTGAAGCCAATAGTGAGGTCAAAATGAAAATCTAAGATGGCAGGTGCGAAAATTTTCAGAATTTTCGTCATGGGTGTCGTTTTTATGCTTTTCGGGGGTGTTAAAGCCGCTAGTGAGGTCAAAATAAAAATCGAAAATGGTGGTTGCGAAAATTTTCAAATTTTTCATCATGGGTGTCGTTTTCATGCTTTTCGGGGTTGATAAAGCCGCTAGTGAGGTCAAAATAAAAATCCAAAATGGCGGCTGCGAAAATTTTCAAATTTTTCATCATGGGTGTCGTTTTTATGCTTTTCGGGGGTGATAAAGCCGCTAGTGAGGTCAAAATGAAAATCCAAAATGGCGGCTGCGAAAATTTTCAAATTTTTCATCATGGGTGTCGTTTTTATGCTTTTCGGGGGTGATAAAGCCGCTAGTGAGGTCAAAATAAAAATCCAAAATGGCGGCTGCGAAAATTTTCAAATTTTTCATCATGGGTGTCGTTTTCATGGTTTTTGAGGCTGCTGAAGCCAATAGTGAAGTCAAAATGAAAATCTAAGATGGCAGGTGCGAAAATTTTCAGAATTTTCGTCATGGGTGTCGTTTTTATGCTTTTCGGGGGTGATAAAGCCGCTAGTGAGGTCAAAATAAAAATCCAAAATGGCGGCTGCGAAAATTTTCAAATTTTTCATCATGGGTGTCGTTTTTATGCTTTTTGGGGGTGATAAAGCCGATAGTGAGGTCAAAATAAAAATCCAATATGCCGGCTGCAAAAATTTTCAAATATTTCATCATGGGTGTCGTTTTCATGCTTTTCGGGGGTGATAAAGCCGCTAGTGAGGTCAAAATAAAAATCCAAAATGGCGGCTGCGAAAATTTTCAAATTTTTCATCATGGGTGTCGTTTTCATGGTTTTTGAGGCTGCTGAAGCCAATAGTGAGGTCAAAATGAAAATCTAAGATGGCAGGTGCGAAAATTTTCAGAATTTTCGTCATGGGTGTCGTTTTTATGCTTTTCGGGGGTGTTAAAGCCGCTAGTGAGGTCAAAATAAAAATCGAAAATGGTGGTTGCGAAAATTTTCAAATTTTTCATCATGGGTGTCGTTTTCATGCTTTTCGGGGTTGATAAAGCCGATAGTGAGGTCAAAATAAAAATTCAAAATGGCGGCTGCAAAAATTTTCAAATATTTCATCATGGGTGTCGTTTTCCCACTTTTCGAGGGCGATAAAGCCGATAGTGAGGTCAAAATAAAAATCCAAAATGGCGGCTACAACAATTTTCAGATATTTCATCATGGGTGTCATTTTCATAGTTTTCGAGGGTACTACAGCCGATAGTGAGCTCACAATGTAAATCCAAGATGGCGGCTACAAAAAATTGTTTTTTTTTTAAATCATACATAAGGAACTTCGAATAACCTAAGTTATTCCGATCAAACTAAAATTTACTAATTATTACTTGATTTTAGGTAGGTACACGATACTTATTTGACAATAATATATTTAGTGTGATGAGTTGCCAAATAAACAATGTTATTTATCACGAGACCGCATGAGTGAGTGAGTGAGTGAGTGACAGATAGATTGCAAAAACAATATCCTATACGGTTAAGACACAAGAAATGCGTTTCCGTGAATACTGTATCATTGTGTATTAAAATTCAATTGATTTAATACAGATAACTTATTATTGAAAGATTATCTATTTATCCAGTTCTTTATTTAGATATTTAAGAAGGAAAATTAGTTTTATATGTAACCAACACCTCAAATGATGACTGAATAATTAGTTACAACTAAAACTAGATTTTTGAAGCCGCCATTTTGGATTTTTATTTTGACCTCACTATTGGCTTTATCACTCTGGAAAACCACGAAAACGACACTTATGAAGCAAAATTCCAAATTTATTGCAGCCGCCATTTTGGATTTTCATTTTGACCTCACTATTGGCTTCAGCAAACTCAAAAACCACACCCATGATGAAAAATTTGAAAATTTTTGCAGTCGCCATTTTAGATTTTCATTTTGACCTCACTATTGGCTCCAGCACCCTCGAAAACCACGAAAACGACACCCATGACGAATATTTTGAAAAGTTTTGCAGCCGCCATCCTGGATTTTCATTTTAACTTTATAATCGGCTCCAGCACCCTCGAAAACCACGAAAATGACACCCGTGACGAAAATTTTGAAAATTTTCGCACCCGCCATCTTAGATTTTCATTTTGACCTCACTATTGGCTTCAGCAGCCTCGAAAACCACGAAAATGACACCCATGACGAAAATTTTGAAAATTTTCGCACCCGCCATCTTAGATTTTCATTTTGACCTCACTATTGGCTTCAGCAGCCTCGAAAACCACGAAAATGACACCCGTGACGAAAATTTTGAAAATTTTCGCACTCGCCATCTTAGATTTTCATTTTGACCTCACTATTGGCTTCAGCAGCCTCGAAAACCACGAAAATGACACCCATGACGAAAATTTTGAAAATTTTCGCACCCGCCATCTTAGATTTTCATTTTGACCTCACTATTGGCTTCAGCAGCCTCAAAAACCATGAAAACGACACCCATGATGAAAAATTTGAAAATTTTTGCAGCCGCTATTTTAGATTTTCATTTTGACCTCACTATTGGCTCCAGCACCCTCGAAAACCATGAAAACGACACCCATGATGAAAAATTTGAAAATTTTTGCAGCCGCCATTTTAGATTTTCATTTTGACTTTATAATCGGCTCCAGCACCCTCGAAAACCACGAAAATGACACCCGTGACGAAAATTTTGAAAATTTTCCCACCCGCCATCTTAGATTTTCATTTTGACCTCACTATTGGCTTCAGCAGCCTCGAAAACCACGAAAATGACACCCATGACGAAAATTTTGAAAATTTTCGCACCCGCCATCTTAGATTTTCATTTTGACCTCACTATTGGCTTCAGCAGCCTCGAAAACCACGAAAATGACACCCATGACGAAAAATTTGAAAATTTTCGCACCCACCATCTTAGATTTTCATTTTGACCTCACTATTGGCTCCAGCACCCTCGAAAACCACGAAAACGACACCCATGACGAATATTTTGAAAAGTTTTGCAGCCGCCATCCTGGATTTTCATTTTGACTTTATAATCGGCTCCAGCACCCTCGAAAACCACGAAAATGACACCCGTGACGAAAATTTTGAAAATTTTCGCACCCGCCATCTTAGATTTTCATTTTGACCTCACTATTGGCTTCAGCAGCCTCGAAAACCACGAAAATGACACCCATGACGAAAATTTTGAAAATTTTCGCACCCGCCATCTTAGATTTTCATTTTGACCTCACTATTGGCTTCAGCAGCCTCAAAAACCATGAAAACGACACCCATGATGAAAAATTTGAAAATTTTTGCAGCCGCTATTTTAGATTTTCATTTTGACCTCACTATTGGCTCCAGCACCCTCGAAAACCATGAAAACGACACCCATGATGAAAAATTTGAAAATTTTTGCAGCCGCCATTTTAGATTTTCATTTTGACCTCACTATTGGCTCCAGCAGCCTCGAAAACCACGAAAATGACACCCATGACGAAAATTTTGAAAAGTTTTGTAGCCGCCATCCTGGATTTTCATTTTGACTTTATAATCGGCTCCAGCACCCTCGAAAACCACGAAAATGACACCCATGACGAGGTTTATCTACTAAACGGCCGTAGGTAATTATTTCAAGGTCACTGCCGAAACTATAAAATCGTTCGATTGGCTACGGAACCCTAAAATGCTATTTAGGTACAGTGCTAGTTAGGTAGGTTTATTACTGATTTATAATAATTCAAATTGGTGAAACAGGATCACATTTTTTATAAAATCTCATTTTTATGTACTTAATAAATCCTCCTTACCTACAGTATGCAAATAAAATGTTATTCGATTCCTAAGAAAAGTTTTACCCCCGCAGGAACTAAGTTCTGATTTTAAATAAAATCGAAATTTCTAAATGAAAAATGCTTAAAATATACGTAACATACGTATCAATCTATACAAAATATATCAGACTTACAACCACAATTCCCTTCTGGAATCGTTGGCAAAAATAGCGACCTGCGGGCGGCATGTCTGTGCCTCTGCATACTCTTTGATCGTCGTTTTAGTTCAGCGCGCCACCGCGCGCGTTTTACGTTTTCGGGAGTAGAGCGTTTAGCTCCGCCCACATGCACAAGGTCAGCGAGCCCTATATACACCTTAAACCATTACCTCCGGCCTTGAACGTTTTATACTTGACGGCACGGTTGGCGCAGTGGTTAAGCGATTGACTGCTGCGCTGCGTGTCGCGGGTTCGATTCCCGCACGGAACAAATATTTGTATGACCTAACATGTATTTGTTCCGAGTCTGGGTGTTTTTCTATCTATAATATGTATGTATTTACAAAAAAAAAATGTATATAAGTAGTTTATCAGCCATCTTGTTACCATAACACAAGCATTAGGTTGCTTAGCTTGGGACTAGATGGCACTGTGTGAAATGTCCAGGGATATTATTATTATTATACTACAAAAGAGTGTTTAAATTTTATTCTCAGATGTCGCTTTTGAACTAGTAGTAATTTGTTTTGTTACTCATGGTGTTTGCGGCTTTAAATAGTGTTTCGACATTACATTTGTGTTTGGTAAGAAAAATATATTAAAAAATAGTTGACTCACCTATAGTTAGAATTGTAGAGGAAACCATTGTTAAAATTGAGGTCCCACGCGTGATACCGACCGGGGAATCCAACGATTCGGTCGCGATGCTCTCTCCACACCCTGCGAACAAGCATATTATATTATATTTTAAGTTTCGACTAGCTTAGTCTAGAGTTATTATTATAATAAATTATACATCAAATTTGAGTCTTAAGTGAGAGATATGACCAAACTCGATGTGTGGTTTACGGCCAGGTACGGTAGGTACAGTCGCCAAAGGAGATAAGTAACCAGGGTCGTCGGATATAGTTGAAGTTCAGTATGAAACCGATGGATGTTTTCGAATGAAATTTAGTTTGATAAATGAAATGTTTGTTTTCTATTAAATAATTTTTTATCCGAAAATATCAATTCGTTTCTTACTAAAAATTCAACTATATCCGACGACCCTGGTTACTATCTCCTTTGGGGACCGTACCTGGCCATAAATCCAATTCAGGGGTCATCATCCAAAGGGTTCAGACAAAGTTGGGTTTTCACCATTTGTCACTTATTCCTGTGACAATCTTTTTCTAAAGTCCAGTCTCATACCAAAGCTAGATTTACACGGTGCATTAAATCGCCTTTACCATACAAGTTGCAACAACAGTAAAAGTCATCTGTTGCCTCAGTTTTATTGTATGCCACAGGCAAGAAATTTGCAACGAGTAAATGGGGCTTAACCCAGATCTATATTGTAAATAAAAACTATAATAAATCATCTATGCACAGCACGGCCTCTACGTCGATCAGATGGTACGGTAGGAGGAAGCGGTTGTTGAGATAACTATCATAAGTTACATACATATGTCAGGGTAGTTGATAACAGCTTTTTTGATAACCAACGAAAAATTTCTTAACGGTTACAGCTTGCGCGTCGATGTGCATGCCACCTTGCAGTGATTGATCAACTGACCTGAAAGCGAACACGATCTCGTCGTGACGCAGATGCGCGTCGTCATCTACACATAGCACCGCCTCGGTGTCGATCAGATGGTATGGTAGGAAGCGGTTGTTGAGCGAGTTGCGAGGCGCCCTAACTACGGCCACGGGCGCGCCGCTCTCGGGCCAGGAGGCCACGCCGCTCGGGGAGGAAGGGCCGTTCCACACTACCACCACCTGCGTTATAATAATACCCAGTTATAATATGGACCTTGAACATTTAAGCTGAAGCTGACTCGAACTGTTAATTTTATATTTTCCTACAAATATTGTAATGCGAAAGTGTTTGTTAAGTTCATTGGATTTTCTTCTTTCACGAATCAACGAACAGAACGACATGATTTTCGCATAGAGTTTAATTAGAGGCCGCCGAGGACGAAGACATAGTCAAAGCTAGTTCGAAATATAACGTTAGAACTTGAACTTAAAGCTCTATGCACAAAGGATAGATTTAAAAAAAGGGAAATGGGAGCATGGTAAGGTTAACTAAAGGCTATAAACTTGTAATAGCTGTAAAACCTAACTTAATGGTTATTAATTACCTTATTCAAATACGGCAATCCCCTCAATCTCGCCAGCGCAGCCGCTAACACAGCCTCCCTCTCATAAGTAAGTATGACGACAGTGAACTGTTCCCGAGGCCGGTCTCCGCCCAACGCCTCGCTGAACTCTCGGCCCGACCCCCCGGCCCCAGCCCCCACGGGCCTCATCCCCGCCGCTGAGCCAAGAAACCGCGCCTCTGACGTCACCGCCGGGTCCCACGGCAGCTGCGGGTACAACGCAAACGGTTCCCCCCAATCATTCCATAACTCGTACCCGTGTAGTAACGCAACAGAATAATTGCGACGATATGAAGGGCTCGGGTAGGGCGCTTCTAGAGGACCGAGAGTTTCTTCTGGTTCAGCGTCCACTGCAGGCGGTTCGATTCGTGGTGGGAAGAAGGAGTCGTTGAATGCGGGTGTTCCTGTGGTCGGTGCGACGGGTTGCGCGGGGATGTGCAGACGGGTTCGTAGAGTGGCGAGGAGTGAGTCCACGCTGGCCTGCACGGAGCTGAGGTAGCGCTCCCACAGCAGGCGCGCGTGGCGCCGCATGGCCAGCACGTCGGCGTCGCCCAGCGCGCGCAGCAGGAAGTGCAGCTCGGGCACGCGCGCTCGCGGCAGTGCCAGCGCTGCCCGTCGCCAATCCAACACCTCATCATACGGCAATCTAATTCTATCCCCGCCTAGCAACACTGGAATCGCACCAGACCTCAACGCTTCATACAACCTCGCTTGCAATAACGCCGTAGTGATATATGTCCTATCAGCCGGCGCGAGTATTAGCGCAAACGTCGAATCTCTTAACACGGCTCGTCGAGACCGGTCCGTGCCACACAACGCCCAGTCACCGATAGGCAACACAGCGCGCCTCTCCACTGGAGGATCACATTCAAACTGCAGATGGAACAGATCTGAGACCGGGGCGGACCTCACCATCTTCTGCAATGCCTCGATCAGAGATTTATCTTGATCCTGATCTATTCCTCGCGGCGGCGGTTGTGAGCCCTGAAAACTAAATGTAGCTCATGAATTCATACCTAATAATTCCAATCGATGCTACTTACTTACACTTAAACAAAAATCAACATAAGTAAGTAAGCTGATTTCAGAGTGACTAGTAGGTACTATTGAAACATTTTCAAAATTAGAGTTAATTAAAGTAATTTTTCCTAAAACTCATTTTTTTACTAAATTGTTTGGGAACTAAATTACGTAGGCACGATAGCTAAGTAAATTAGTACTTATGTAGTAATAATGTGCGTGTTGTTTGTTTTAATAATGTGTGTGTTGTTTGTTTTTAATGTGCGTGTTGTTTGTTTTAATAATGTGTGTGTTGTTTAATAATGTGCGTTTAGAGGCATGAGGAACAGGGTGTAAAGTTCACTCATACTCTATAGAAAAGGGAGGATCCTCCGACCAGACGGGTGTTGTGTCTGGCGGGCAATTGCCCAACGACTGATGTTGGGAAATCGTATCTATGCTAATTGCGCGGCAAACTCTGCTTGCGAGATGCAGGATTTGCGTGACGTCAGTATGACGCGTTGTTCGCATGTGGCGTTGTAGATACCGCTACATGCGTGTTGTTTGTTTTAATAATGTGCGTGTTGTTTGTTTTAATAATATGTGTGTTGTTTGTTTTTATTATTTTTTTCTGTTGGTTTTATTTTTATTTAATTTGATTTATGTTAATTAATGTTTGGCAATGGGTGTAAATTACCTGAATTTATATAATTCTAGGCATGGAAATTACCTGAGCAAATATTTCCGTCTCGCAGGCGCTATAGGAGCGCAGTCGGCCCACACGTCGCCTCCGGGGGGACCAAGCGCGGGGGGAGTAATGACGTCAAACCCTGGTCGGAACTGCTCGTGAGTGAAGGTAGACTGCGCGACCATGGCGCGCCCTACCGACGCTCCTCGAAAGGCGTCGCCCGAGCCCACCGCGAGCTCACGCCGCGCCATGTTCACTAGCACGTGGTTGCGACCGTCGCCACCCCAGTATGGTAAACTTTTGATGGCTGTCTCGTTCAACAATAGCTTGTATGTATCTATTGTTGGTCTAGAAATAACAACTGAAACTTAGAATCCATTTGAACTCACAACATAAACATACAGATATCCTAAGTAAAGTTATCGTCTATCTTCGGAAATACTAACGTGAGATGGGATCTAGGACCTAGAAGTACTTGCCTATCTTTTTTTGACCACCACCATGATTATAAAATTACAGATTACCAACTATATGCAATTCAAAAAACTTTTCGAGACTTTTGAGTGACAGTTGACGATCTGCGACCAGAGTAGTGATACAAACAAACAATGATATGTGCACTACTGCGACATTACAAAACATAGAAGCTATTGCATCTGTGTACCTCTGTGCGACCAATGCATAAATATATAAGCTGTCACGCCCTTTATGCCTGGGGGCTTTTATTTGGGTAGTAAGTTTTTATTTACATTTTCATTTTATTAATTCTTTTTTAGCTTGAGTATGTATCGTTTTTATTATATTTGTTGGTATATTGGCGTGGCTAGCTGACACATGGCAAATAATTTAATTTTATGTTTTGGTCTTGTAATGTTAATTACTGAACAAAGGTACTTGTATTGTATACAATCAATTGTTTTATAACTGAACAGACAGCTGTGCTGCTGGAGAGTTTGTTGCGCCACTTCTTCTTCTTCCCAGTGATAGCACTAGGAAGTGGTGAAGGGCGGGCGTTTTTGGGGGACTGTCTTTTGTAATTTTGACTAATTTAAATAAATGACTTTTGATTTTGATTTCGATGGCGACGTTAGGACTAATTCGGAAACACGAAGATTACCGATGCGCATAACTTTTCTGGTTTACCTGTACGTATTAAGTTTAATTGCACTACTTACGCGGGAGTCTTTTCAAAAGAGAAGGCTTCCCCTACAATGACGAGATAAACACATGCTTCGTTGGGGTTACGCGTTATATGCGTATTGTAGCCCAGCGTCTGCTTTAGAGTTGTTTTCAGGAAGCCATCCACTTCAGCGCCGGCTAGTGGCGCGTACACGTCAGGATCATAGAGGTACACGGGGAAACCGGATGTTAAGGAGCATCGAGAGTGATCAAAGCAGGAAAACATGCGACAATGGACCTCAGACGATGGGGCTATAGGGGGTAGGATGGGGGGAGGTCGTGAGGGTAGTATTTGCAGAGGGGGAGCTAGTTCCGGCGAGTCTCGTCGGATGGCCTCGAGCTGCGCGATGCGCGCCTGGTCGGCCGACACGCGCAGGCGCTGCAACTCGGCGGCCGCTCGAGCGTGCTCCGCTTTAGCGCTGTCGGCTTTTGCGCTTGCTGCAACCGCTTCGCGCTGGAGACGCCCGCGCTTTGCTTCTAGTTCGCGTAATTCTGTAGATACTGAAGCCTGAAATTTTAGATAAAGTATATTATCTATATACTTATAATAAGAATGTAAAAAAGTTGTGTCTGTACATTGAATATATTTAAAAAAGAATAATTGAGGGGGGTTAAGAAACAGTAATAGAATACGAATCTAATAAAAAAAAGTCTGTCTGTTTGTCTGTTTATCTGTTTGTCTGTTTGTCTGGTTGTACACGCTAATCTCCGGAACTACTGAACGGATTTGAATGAAACTTTTTTTGTTATCTATCTACTAAACCTGGGCAACATATAAGCTATAATTGATTTTGGAAACTGGAACACCTGAAGCAGAACCGCAACAGACCAGCTTAACTATAAGAGTTACAAAAATGACGCCATAGAAAAAAATGTTGTGTCTGATGAGCATTTTCTGCTGCGAGAATAAAACTCGAAGATCGGAACATCTGATGTGGAACTCTAAGAGCACAGCTAAACCATAACATATATAGGAATGACATCTTTGCAAAAGTTGTTCAGTCTGATGATTATTTTCTGCTGGGAGAATAAAATTCGAAGATTGAAACATCTGATGTGGAACTCGGAGAGCACAGCTAAACTATGGCATATACAGACATGACATTTTAACAAAATTTGTTTGGTCTGACGAGTATTTTCCGCCGAGATAATAAAAATCAAGGATCAGGAACATTTGCGGTGAAGGCGGTAACAGTTTGGGCCTTCTTTTCGATGACGATAGTAAATCATTGAAAACTTGGCTTCACTGGCTAAATCTCCCATTTATGTATACATTTATCTTCGTGACACGGTGGCCTACCCGGTAACACAGGGGAGCAGTCACTTAGATCTTAATTGCAAAGTTATTAAAGTACATTAATAACCATAACCATGCCACGAAAGAGGTCAAATCTTTCGCAATGTTCGAAAGGAGCTAAAAGATTGAAGATCATTAGATCCCAGGAATCGACTGAAGAACGCCAGGCAAGATTTGATGCTGTTCGACAACATCAGGCTGTATCTCGCTCCGCGGAAACTTCTTCAGATCGTGAAGCACGACTTAGTGCTGATCGTGAGCGTCATGGATCGTCTCGCGTTTCTGACACACACAAAAAGAATCACGCCTGCGTTCTCAGCGTATTTACGCATCTACATCTAGGTCTCTAGAGACCAGTGAGGATCGTGATGCGCGACTGACCGCTGATCGTGATCGTCATGCATTGTCTCGCGAGTCGGAAACGTTAACGGAAAGAGAATCACGCTTGAGTTCTCAGCGTATTCTCACGTCGACTTCTAGGTCTTTAGAGACCAGTGACGAACGTGAAGTGCGACTGGCCGCTGATCGTGATCGCCATGCATTGTCTCTCGAATCAGAAACGTTCACAGAAAAAGCATCACGCTTGAGTTCTCAGCATTCGCACGTTGACTTTTAGATCTCTGGAGACCTGAAGAACGTGATGCGCGACTTACGGCTGATCGTGATCGTCATGCATTGTCTCGCGAGTCGGAAACATTCACGGAAAGTGAATCACGCTTGAGTTTCCAGCGTATCTACACATCCACTTATAGGTCTCTAGAAACCAGTGAAGAACGTGATGCGCGACTGACCGCTGATCGAGATCGCCATACATTGTCCCGAACATGCACGCAACAAAATCTTCAGAATCTATTAGAAATGAGAGAGAGAGAATTGCTGAAGTACGGCATGAGGAGACAGAAGAATAGCGCAACGAACGCTTAAATTCTGATCGACTTCGACATTCTCTCAACAGAATGTCGGTATCATCTGAAGAATCTGATGAGTCTCAAGAAATTGTCCTAAGGCATCTTCCCTGGGTTGATAAGGAAAAGAGTGTATTTACGTAAGTATACTCCAATGATTGACTACGCCACATATGATTGACTACGCCGTACGTATACTCCTTACGTATACTCTAATGATTGACTACGCCGCCCTTGGAGGTATGGTTGTAAATTGTTCTTTTTGTGAAGCTTCTAAATGGCCAAAAGAAGCAAATGGTATGTGTTGCTCAGGTGGGAAAGTGCATATTGGCATTTTACAAAATCCTCCAGATATACTAAAATTATTGCTAACAGGTGACCATACACAGTCTAAATATTTCTTGGACAACATCCGTTCTTACAATAGTGCATTTCAAATGACTTCGGTGCAAAACATTAGTAATGTTAACTAATTGATATTAATTTCATATCAGAAGGACCATTAGTAATGTTAACTAATTGATATTAATTTCGCTTCATAATTTCGGAATGAAAATAATTCTACCTTTACCTATATTTTAATGAAGTTATAAACTACCCAGTCTACAACACTCAATATAAGTTTTACCAAACTTAATCGAAATTCTTTATCGGTTTTGACTGATTTATTGGCTGACATATCAACGCACAGTTCAAACTCTTGCCGAAATTCCTATCGGAACGAGAAAGGGACTGGATCCGCGTACGAAGTCGCGGGCAGAAGCTAGTTAAAAATATATGTATGTATATACATGCATTCCGATTAATATTAATTTAAAACTAATTGAATACTTATTTTTAATAATCTAGATATGTTTTTTTTTGTCATACCATTAACTTAGCCATGGCATAGTAGTGCCACTTAGCTAAATGTATACACCTAACAAGTACCAGAATTCACCTAAGGGAGAACCCTTGAATTACGGCGGGATGTACTTGGTGAGAACGGATGGAAAGTCTAGACAGGAACAGGGACTGAACTGACTGGGAACTGGAACAGGGAGAATTAGAAGGGGTTGGAGGAGGCCTTCGCCAAAGGGGCACACAGAGACCCCGAACAGAGGGGCAATTCTCGTAATTTTAAGAATGTTTACATTCTGATCTCAGTCTCAATCTATCAAAAAATACTTCTAATTTCCCTACATTTTGACAAGTTTTTGATATTTGTTTGTCGCCGAGCTGAGACTGCGACTAGATTTTGAATGTTTTAAATTACGAGAATTGGCCTTCTGATATTGAACACAACTTGATATTCATTACAATCACTATGAAAAATGGCTATAATAAAAAAAAAACAAACTCCTTATTCATAAAAAAAGAAACAAATGTCAAGTAGGTAGGTATGTAAAAAAAAATCAAACTAATATTGTGTGTCTAGCAATATTTAAATTAAAATACTAACAAAAATAAGAGATCAGTACCTACGCACATTTGACAAGAAATTCGGCTAGCTATGTAAAATAAATCTATGAACCAAATATTACATACAAGGATTAGAGTATGATGCTTCAAACAAGTGGCCTCGTCGCCAGCCTAGTCACAGCAAGTCAAGATTTAATTAAAACCATTAATCAACTAAACTCTACTGCCAGGGATAAGTAGGCCCCACAAAGATCTCTCCAATTAAAATTATCATCACAATATACATTCAATATTATGCACTAAAGCCTATCAGTATAATATCATTAGTATTACCTTAATTCTTAGCATTTCTTCAATCCTTAGTTTTAAATCAGCAACATTCATTGTTGAGACATCCCCTAGTGCCTCCAAAGTGTGTCGCATTGGATTATTTGACAATGTACCTGTTTCATCGTACTGAAAAATTAAAAGTAAGTATGTATAAAAAACCAATTAATATTATGCTTATCTCTTAGTCTGCAGGGATGCCTATGTTTATTAAACATATTTTCTTTCTTCTTATTGATTATTATATCAGTCCAATTACAACTAAGAGAGGTTCTCCTAAGCATCACCACACCACTAACATACAAGAAATACCTTGTCCTGATCAAATTCATATGTCAGTATTTTGGTCCATATATTATTTAACATCTTATGTTACTCATTGATATTTCTAAAACTGTACAAATTTTTTTTAATGACTTGTTTGCACAGCTACTTCTAAAGACGATTCATTCATGAAATCGTCTTTAGATGTAGCTGTGCAAACAAAACTAACACTACATTTTAACCTAACTATAACATTAAATTAACCTACACTTACCTTGGACAAATAATAATGTGTGAACAGAGGCACAACGAATAATATTAACGAAACCAGAAGTATAACACGGGATAATTTTAGGTGCCCCAACCACAGGCAAAACCGTTCGTAGAAATACATTTTGATAAAAACTATGTATTTCACTTAAAAAAGTTGTTTTCGAGATTTGATCATTTTATGGAATAAGCTCATTACTTCATTATTATTTATAATAACTGTTTGCTACTCTTAACACCGTTTTAAAATAAATATTTTAATTACAAAATAAATCTCACAGTATTCTAGTGTCAAATTGTGACAACTTTAGTAATTAAATGTCATTGTCAGAATCAGACGTCATTCGGTCATTCACAGCATTGACAGCTTCAGCAGCATTCATGGAATTAGTAAGTACAGACGCAGCACATCAGCTACTACAATCTGTCAAATTTCTTTAATATATTTTCAACTTTATCGCTAAATCATTAAGGTTCAATGTTGATTGGGAAAATTTGACAGTTTCGGGTAGCTTGACCTGCTGGCGTCTGTACTACTACTAGTGTCTTCAGACCAAACCTACAAATTAGTTTGTTCTGAATTGACTATCTGATTTCCCATCACTGCGTCCATTGTCTGGAGGAGACTGCGCAACATACGCTGGACGAATGTGTCACATGGGACGAGCGGCGCCGTGGCCTCGTTTTGTAAGTAGGGAGCGACCTGTCACTGTCGACCATAGTTCATTCAATGGTCGAGTCTTGGGACGCGATGGTATCCTTGTAAGAAACAGTTATCTCGCAGAAGCAAGCTGCAGAAAGGGAAAGGGAGGTTACTATTGCTGCCATGTCCCGCAGCAGGTGCACTGGGCGTCGGCGGAGGGCACAACGCCCTCTTCCAGTGGACGGGTACGCGGACGACGAGTCCGCAGGGCGCGGGGCGCCCGCCTTTCTGAGCAGGACCAGAAGTCCAGATTTCCACAAAGTGGAATCCACTCAGTTGGAGTTCAAGCTCCTTCAGAGCGAGGGCTAACACGCAACCGTGGATCCCGTCGGGCACCGGACGCACATACGTGGCCAGGAGCCGCATCACGGCTGCCCCCCCATCTCTGCCTGTGTCACCTCTGGGACGCTGATGACGTTTTTTCTGTAGACTCTGTGGCTCTGGACAAAGCCATCGGCGGCGAAGTATGCTCCGCTCTTGCCGAAAAGAGGGCTGCGACCACTTCCTCCAGATGCTCGGGTTGGAGACTCTCCGTAAGTGGGGGCGCCGCAGCTCAAAGTTTCCCTCAGACCGCGCGATAAGGGTGGGTACCCCCATGGGTCCCTGTCTAGAGTCTCCAACATCTCCTACCTGGCTCACGTCTTCGCCTCGCCAGTGGCCAGCCACAGAGTCCCCTTCGCCGCGCGGTCAGGGGCCCGACGGCGTCTCCTCCGGTATCGGGTGTACTGGCGCCTAACCGCCATGCACGTATTAGATGTTTCATTTTAATATAATTATAATTTTAGAATATTGTTTGTTGAACAATGGAATCTGTCACATTTACGAAGCTTGGGACCAACTTAGAAGTACCTAAGTTGACTAGATATTGTGTTTACAAAATACAACAGTTTAAACTTGTAAAAAAACACTTGAATGTTATTACTATAAATGATTAATTAATATTTGATTATCCTTGTAGTATATCTTAGCTTTTATATAGCTATTTTAATATAATAGGTTGTTTCAAATGATTGGTACAATACTGTCAGTTAATGTTGATATACTTTTTGATGATGTCTAAGAATTAAGAATTGACTTTTATTAAGTTGATTAATTACCTTATAATGTTTTAAAATGGTTTCACTATATAAGATTTGTTTATTATTACCTGTGTTAGAAGATATTAAGCCAAAATATATGATGATCCGTGATTGGTTCAAAATGGCGGTAGATGCTTTACGTAAAAGACGTTGGTAGTGTATAAAATGGATTGTAACGACGTTATCAATATAGTTCCTTGGTAAATGTTCAGTTGGTTAGTTCTAGTGCCGTTGTTATGTGGAATAGATCGACCAGATGTCACGTAAGTTAATTAATTTGATATTATACCTTAATTATTGCTTATTATGAAAATGTTGTTGTATAAGTCATATATTATGGCCAATGTTCCTAGCTATTGTTATTATTTTGAATTATCATGGACCGTTGTCCAAGAGATAGAATTAATTGTTTTTAAAGATAACGATAATTTATGATAACATAAGAAATGTATTGATAGAATACTTTGTTACTGTTTCCATGGAGTTTCTTATCCTTCTTCTCCATGATGACCTAGTTTTGCGAACGGACGACTAGTTTTCTGATTAATTACTGACAAGCCTAAATTTAAATAAATGTTTAGCCTTGTCTGTCTGTGCTTTATTTCATAAAACCCTTTTCCTACAAACCATATTCAATAATAACTTTCATACACAGTAAATAACTAAATAGTAACCATTCTGATATTTAAAGCTTGTTATTTGGATAATTTGTAGGTACATATACTTATAGTATATACTATACTATACTTAATAATCTATCATCAGAAGTGGGATTGTTCTCTGGCCTTTAAAACCACTTGCTAATGCATTTTATTTTTCTATTTTCATGATTGATGTTGGAGCTTTGACGATCTTTTGGAAGCCGTTGGTCGGTGGGTCGCTGACTCCACTCATACCATAATGATGACATCGCGCTGCCACCTGTGACGTTGGAGCTGCGGAGCTGCTTATTACTTTACGAGCCTTGAAAATACGGAACCTCAATCTGCTGTAAGTATATCGAGAAGCTTTCCGGCAGTAAGAAGTATCTGAAATCGGTAAGGCCCTTAGAGGCTCTTTTACATCAAAACGAAATGCAATTGGATAAGATAATTACATTGAAAGGTTACATATTGCAAAATACTTTTAGATAATTATTATGTAACATTTAGTTTACGCTTGGCTTATAAAGGACGAACAGTTTTGACTATGTTAATTACGTGATAATCATTGAACCAATTGCTTTAAAATATAATTTGAGAATACAACAATATAAAGAGTGGAATAATGTTCAAAAATGGAATTTAGTGATTCCTGATGTTAAGCTATATTTTCTTATAAATTATTTTCTGGAGTAGGATAACCTCACTTAATTTTGAAATAAGAAACATTATGAAGTACTTAAAACATCTATCAATATCGATCCATCTTTTATCGTAATCACAATGAAATGTGGTTCATAACGTTCCATTAAGCATTTTGTTTCATGTGATCTCTAATTATTGATAGTGCTGTAGAGATAATATTGAAATTACTTATTTGAAATGTATTTTTAAAATATCATGTACCTAATGTTTATTATCCGCTGGTAGCCTCCTATTTGGTGCCGAGTTATCTCACTGTCAGCGGGTGAATGTGACTGGCATGTCTATGTAGTTGGCTAATGTTTATTATCCGCTGGTAGCCTACTATTTGGTGCTGAGTTATCTCACGGTCAGCGGGTGAATGTGACTGGCATATCTATGTAGATGGCTAAAGTTTATTATCCGCTGGTAGCCTCCTATTTGGTGTCGAGTTATCTCACGGGCAGCGGGTGAATGTGACTGGCATATCTATGTAGTTGGCTAAAGTTTATTATCCGCTGGTAGCCTCCTATTTGGTGTCAAGTTATCTCACGGGCAGCGGGTGAATGTGATTGGCATATCTATGTAGTTGGCTAATGTACGCTGGTTTACCCATTTGTTTTGTGGTTGGTCTATCTCAATGGCAGCGAATTGAATGTGGACCTCCATGTGTGTGTAAATACTCTAAATAAGAATATATATATTCTTTTTAATGCAAAATTATCATCACCTGGCAATACTTCAAGGATCAAATACATATCAGAATGGCCATGTTAAATATTTGTTAAATATGTTAACAGAAAATGTTTGTTGAATATTAATGTCAGATTGACCGAGCGATGATTTATTTGAATTATTTGATAAATGTTCTAAGTACTTAACTTTTTCTATTACATTAGCAGAAGTTGCTAAGATATTTAGATACATTGGTAAAAAAAGTTGGCTCTGAGCAACTAAAATAAGATTGTTATTTAATAACTAACTGTAAAATAATAATACTAATATTAGTAACAACTTCCTGTTGAATTGGTCTATATGAAACGCTGTTGTTTTTATGAAATTGTAGATTCATAGGTACTTCGAGGACGAAGTACATGTCAGTATGGCCGTATTAGATATTTCATTTTGATATAATTATAATACTAGAATATTGTTTGTTGGATAATGGCATCTGTCACATTTACGAACCTTGGCACCAACTTAGAAGTACTTAACTTGACTAGATTTTGTGTTTACAATAAAAAAAAAACAACAGAAAAAAAAACAAAAAAAAAATTTTCATAAGTACTTCGGGGACGAAGTACATGTCAGTATGGCCGTATTAGATGTTTCATTTTAATATAATTATAATTTTAGAATATTGTTTGTTGAACAATGGAATCTGTCACATTTACGAAGCTTGGGACCAACTTAGAAGTACCTAAGTTGACTAGATATTGTGTTTACAAAATACAACAGTTTAAACTTGTAAAAAAAAACTTTTTACAAAAAAAAAAACCGCCTTCAAAAAAAGACAAACAAAAACGTTCCTGCACTAAAAAGTAAAAAATAAAAAATTGAATTCCTGTAAAGAAACTTAATTTAAAGGTAAACTTATTTGACATTAATATTTTGCAAATATTCAAAATTGTTTACTTCTTTTTGGAGTCGGTGCCAGCAGTTGTATCCTGTGCCATTTATTTTTTCAATTCACGATTATAAAATTTTAAAACAGATGCTTACAAACATAATGCTTCAAAAATTTCAAAGTACTTAAAAAGTGGCAGGGGATTTTTATACGTATTTATAATTATTATTATTTAAAAGAAATTATTGTGAAAATTGTGTCAATTTGTTTTAGAGTACAGTCTAGTCTGTATTTGTGTTTTAATTATTCTAGGTATGCAATAGGTATCTTGGTAGTTTTATAGTAAATGTTAGAGGTCGTTTTTCGAGGTATTGTTGCCCATACGTATTTCCTTGCCTTGGCTGGCACCGACTCCAAAAAGAAGTAAACAATTTTGAATATTTGCAAAATATTAATGTCAAATAAGTTTACCTTTAAATTAAGTTTCTTTACAGGAATTCAATTTTTTATTTTTTACTTTTTAGTGCAGGAACGTTTTTGTTTGTCTTTTTTTGAAGGCGGTTTTTTTTTTTGTAAAAAGTTTTTTTATTTCTAGCCGTTTAGTGTATTTTTTATTATAATATAATGGCAACGTAGTTAATATCTTTTCTACATAGAATATTATTTTGAAGAAGTACCAATATCATACAAGTAGGTATTTTGAAGTACTCATGCCAACCTTCCACCTTCCAGCTCCATCATCAGATCAGTTCGATAGTAACTTATAGCCAAAGTGCATTTCATGACAATTCTAATAAGCCCAAACACGGCTAGAATACGTTGATTAATTACGGAGTTCCGGTACCTGTCTTCCGGCTCCATCATGATCATCAGATCAGACGTCAATAACTGTGGTGGTTTTCAATCGTCAATAAAAATTGGCGTCGGATCCAGAGTCATGTTAAGACGAAATATAGCAGTCTCAGAAGGGCTAGTAAATGGAGCTATGGGCATAATAAAAAAAATCAAATGGCCGGCCTTAAGAAGAGATCAACTGGAGGAGGGGAAACGTGTGCATACTACCAAGAATGCAATTTTATTTTAGTAAATAATAGAAGCGATTTTTTTTTAAACATTGTAAGCAAAATGCCTTTAATATTTCAGAAGTTGTTTTGTGGACACATTGATGATAACATCAAAACTAGATTTTCAATGGCACCTTGTATTCAGAGTGCATCTCATGACAGTTCTAAGCCCAAATACTGCTAGGATACATTGTTTTATTTTGAAGTTCTCATGCCAACCTTCCACCTTCCAGCTCCATCATCAGATCAGTTCGATAGTAACTTATAGCCAAAGTGCATTTCATGACAATTCTAATAAGCCCAAACACGGCTAGAATACGTTGATTAATTACGGAGTTCCGGTACCTGTCTTCCGGCTCCATCATGATCATCAGATCAGACGTCAATAACTGTGGTGGTTTTCAATCGTCAATAAAAATTGGCGTCGGATCCAGAGTCATGTTAAGACGAAATATAGCAGTCTCAGAAGGGCTAGTAAATGGAGCTATGGGCATAATAAAAAAAATCAAATGGCCGGCCTTAAGAAGAGATCAACTGGAGGAGGGGAAACGTGTGCATACTACCAAGAATGCAATTTTATTTTAGTAAATAATAGAAGCGATTTTTTTTTAAACATTGTAAGCAAAATGCCTTTAATATTTCAGAAGTTGTTTTGTGGACACATTGATGATAACATCAAAACTAGATTTTCAATGGCACCTTGTATTCAGAGTGCATCTCATGACAGTTCTAAGCCCAAATACTGCTAGGATACATTGTTTTATTTTGAAGTTCTCATGCCAACCTTCCACCTTCCAGCTCCATCATCAGATCAGTTCGATAGTAACTTATAGCCAAAGTGCATTTCATGACAATTCTAATAAGCCCAAACACGGCTAGAATACGTTGATTAAATACGGAGTTCCGGTACCTGTCTTCCGGCTCCATCATGATCATCAGATCAGTTCAATGATAACATTTTCAATATAACTATTCAGGATTGTATGTTTATTTGTATTGTCATAGTTGCTTAACTATCTTGATTGTGATATCTATGCGAGTGACAAGTTCCGTTAGCCATATCTGATCTTCTTCACCAGTTCCACTTCATCAAATGTTACTTTTTGACTGTAAACGCTTGATTTCTCGATGAAAATATTAAAATTACTATATAGTTGCCTATAATATTTGAGGAGTTCCCTCGATTCCTCATGGATTCCATCATCAGAACTGGATTTTGAAAAAAATGGGACCAATCTGGAAGCATATCCTTTAAAGTTAAAAAAAAATTTTGCAAATCGATCCATAAACAACGGAGTTCTGAGGTAACAAACATAAAAAAAAAAAATAAAAAAAAAAAAAATAAAAAAAAAAAAAATAAAAAAAAAAAAAATACAACCGAATTGAGAACCTCCTCCTTTTTTTGAAGTCGGTTAAAAAACACTTGAATGTTATTACTATAAATGATTAATTAATATTTGATTATCCTTGTAGTATATCTTAGCTTTTATATAGCTATTTTAATATAATAGGTTGTTTCAAATGATTGGTACAATACTGTCAGTTAATGTTGATATACTTTTTGATGATGTCTAAGAATTAAGAATTGACTTTTATTAAGTTGATTAATTACCTTATAATGTTTTAAAATGGTTTCACTATATAAGATTTGTTTATTATTACCTGTGTTAGAAGATATTAAGCCAAAATATATGATGATCCGTGATTGGTTCAAAATGGCGGTAGATGCTTTACGTAAAAGACGTTGGTAGTGTATAAAATGGATTGTAACGACGTTATCAATATAGTTCCTTGGTAAATGTTCAGTTGGTTAGTTCTAGTGCCGTTGTTATGTGGAATAGATCGACCAGATGTCACGTAAGTTAATTAATTTGATATTATACCTTAATTATTGCTTATTATGAAAATGTTGTTGTATAAGTCATATATTATGGCCAATGTTCCTAGCTATTGTTATTATTTTGAATTATCATGGACCGTTGTCCAAGAGATAGAATTAATTGTTTTTAAAGATAACGATAATTTATGATAACATAAGAAATGTATTGATAGAATACTTTGTTACTGTTTCCATGGAGTTTCTTATCCTTCTTCTCCATGATGACCTAGTTTTGCGAACGGACGACTAGTTTTCTGATTAATTACTGACAAGCCTAAATTTAAATAAATGTTTAGCCTTGTCTGTCTGTGCTTTATTTCATAAAACCCTTTTCCTACAAACCATATTCAATAATAACTTTCATACACAGTAAATAACTAAATAGTAACCATTCTGATATTTAAAGCTTGTTATTTGGATAATTTGTAGGTACATATACTTATAGTATATACTATACTATACTTAATAATCTATCACACGCGACGCGCAGCTGCGCAATCTCGGCGGTCCACCAGTACACCTGCCTGGCCTTGCTGACTGTGCGTGGACCCGGGGCATGGACGCGTGGCAGATTTGCGTTTTTGCTAACCTAACCTAGTCTTTTTTTTTCCGGGTTGGAAAATCCTCATGGATGTCAGCCGCCCTGGGGCAGCAAGGTCTGTCAGACTTTTACTGACTAAAAACCACCCCAGTGTTCCATCTCACATCTACGCCGGTGGTCGCGGGAACAAACGATACTTCCGCAACCTCAGACTGGTGCCGGCCCGCTACCGCGGGCCTCCTCGGGTCAAAGGGGGAGTGAGGTGTTGGACTCCCCCCACGACGTCTAAGAGGGGCGCGCGTCGAACACTGTCCGCCGCCACCGCCACGCGACGGACGTCCCCGAGTCCGTCGCTCCTGGATGCCAAACGAACTTAACCTAATGCCGAACCAAATCTTAATGCGGAACCAAATCTTAATGCGGAACCAAATCTTAATGCGTAACCTAACCTAACCTTTTGGATAATGGTTTCCGAAAGGTTATGCTCTGCACGCTGTCGTCGAAAAGTGCTAATTTGAATAAATGACTTTTGATTTGATCGATTGCAATAGTCTTGCACCAACCGGGGGTTGTCCTTGGGTGTACTTGCATAGTGCATACAGGGATAATCGGTTGGCGCCTCCTCATCATTTAAAATTATCTAACGGGCCTCTGCGAGGTGGCTTCGGCCCCTTTTCAAAGGTCCGTGACCCAAGGGTCTCGAGATAAATCAAAGACAATAAGAATAATAATAATAATTTTAACTTTTGGTTAAAATGGCTAATTAGTTCACACACTTGCCTGGCATCTCAGTTCCAGTCATCCTTAGAGTCTGGGTCGCTACCACAGTTTCTAACAACAGGCGTTACCCACCTGCTCCATAAGTCAGGTAGTCCCGCGGAACCCAAGAATTATAGACCGATTACATGTTTGTCGACGGTTTATAAACTTCTTACATCCATTTTGAGAGCGAAAATTAACACACACATAGACAGTAACTCGATTATGTCTGCCTCTCAAAATGGATGTAGGAATGGGTCCCGCGGTACTAAGGAGCTACTCCTTATAGACATGACCATTAGCCAACAGGTTCGCCGATCCCGCAAGGATATGTCGACATGTTGGATAGATTATAAGAAGGCCTACGACTCTGTGCCACATACATGGCTCATGAGGGTGCTGGAGTTGTACAAGATAGATGCAACTCTACGCACCTTCCTTGAGTCGTGTATGGGGCAATGGAAGACGGTCCTTCGCTATCCAGGGTGTCGACAGATCCAGGGGAATGATGAGCCTGTATGGATTAAACGGGGAATATTTCAGGGCGACAGTTTGAGTCCTCTTTGGTTCTGCTTAGCCCTGAATCCTCTAAGCACACTGCTGGAGGATTCAGGTCTAGGCTACCGGTTGAAGAGAGGTGGTCAGGTCATATCTCACCTCCTCTACATGGATGATTTGAAACTTTTTGCCCCCAACAAATTGCATCTGGTGGAGCTACTGAAGGTAACTGAAACTTTCAGTAGTGCCATCAGGATGGAATTTGGTGTGGACAAATGTGCAGTCATGCATGTAAAGGGGGGGGAGATTATGGAATCCGAGGGAATTCCACTTTCCGATTCCATACACCTTAGATCCCTCTCCTCATCCGAAAGCTATAAGTATTTGGGTATGTCGGAAGCGTTAGGCATCAACGATGCTGACATGAAGCAATCGTTGAAGGAGCGCTTCTTTTGTCGCCTGAAGAAGGTATTAATTAGTCTTCTTTCGGGCGGAAATAAGGTGCGCGCCTTCAATGGTTGGGTCATGCCGGTTTTGATGTACTCTTTCGGCATACTCAAATGGACTCAGACTGAACTCGACGCCCTGGATAGAAGGGTCCGTACACTACTGACCGCAAACCGGATGCATCACCCACGATCATCGGTTATGAGACTGTATATCCCGCGGAAGTGTGGGGGTCGAGGCTTTTTAAATGCGAAGACCCTCCACAACCGCGAGGTGTGCAGTCTCAGGGAATATTTTTTAAAAGCCGAAGTGGGTATGCACCGTGATGTGGTCGCAGTGGACAAGGGACTCACCCCGCTCTCCATGGCGAAAGAGAACTGGCGCAAACCTGTAGTACTGACTACCGATGACCGCAAGAAGATATGGCAAAGCAAGGAGCTTCACGGGCGCTTCTATCGGGCTCTTCATGAGCCCGGTGTAGATTTCTTAGCGTCCGTTTCCTGGCTACGTTTTGGTGACCTCTTCGGGGAAACTGAAGGTTTCGTCTGTGCAATTATGGACGAAGTTATCTTGACGAATAACTACCGGTGACATATTATGAAGGATGGGACGGTTGACGTATGTCGGGCATGCCACCGTCCGGGTGAGTCCATCAGACATATTATCTCTGGTTGTTCTCGTTTGGCTAACAGCGAGTACTTGCACAGGCATAACCAAGTGGCCAGGATTATTCACCAGCAACTTGCTTTGAAATATAAACTTGTTAACTCTGAGGTACCATATTACAAGTATGTGCCCGACCCAGTTCTCGAAAATGACCATGTCACGTTGTACTGGGATCGGTCTATCATCACTGACAGGACTGTTGTCGCCAACAAACCTGATATAGTGGTGATAGATCGATTAGTGCGCCGCGCAATGATTGTCGATGTTACCATTCCACATGACGGGAACCTCGTGAAAGCTGAGAAAGATAAACAAATCAAATATCTTGACTTGGCACACGAGGTTGTTGACATGTGGAATGTGAGCTCGACTGTCATAGTGCCGATTGTCGTATCGGCTAATGGCCTGATGGCCGAAAGCCTCGATCAACATCTATCGAGGCTCTCGTTAGGCGGTTGGATCAAGGGCCTGATTCAGAAGGCAGTACTCCTCGATACGGCTCGCATTGTGAGGAGGTTTCTGTCTCTGGAGCCCTAACCACCGGTAGCTTGGACCCTGCTCCCGACACCGGTGGATTACTATTTTTTTATATTTTTAAATGTTTTTTTTTTATACTAATATTTAAAAATGTATTAAAATAAGAATTATAAATAAATAAAGGACATAATAATAATTTTATTTCGGGTGGCATAGACCCATAGAAACTATATAAACTTATACTTATCTGTTACAAATTTTTAACATAACATTATAACGTAACATTAAGTAACTAATTTTAGATCATAGTAGAACAAAATATCTATATACTTACATGTTTACATTATATAACTATTATTAAAGTATTTAATTAAGTACCTATATATTAATATAGGTACTTAATTAAATACTTTTAATGGGCGTGAAACAAACAAATAGTAAACAAACAGTGTTATACACATATTTGAATCACTACAATGAGAAAGGGTTTAAAATGAGTAAGTATTATTGTTTGGTTGTTTTATATGTTTATGGCGTGGACGGCATCACCGTCAAAGCCATTAAACATATAAAAATACTAATACGTACTTATGTTTAATGCAATGCATGAATACATGTTAACTGGAAGGCTATTTTCCAGAAACACTTAAAATCGCGGAAGTAACTCCCATTTTTAAGTCAGGCTCGAAATCAGATCCGGGAAATTACAGATCCATTTCGGTACTATCAGTGATATGAATATATAGATAGAAAAAGAAGATTTATATTTTATTTACCTTTCCTATAATGTTTTTAAAATTTTATTAAAACTGATTATTTTGATAAAATTTTGTTTTAATACAGAAATCCTATTTTTAAAATGAATGCCATTTTTTTTTTAAATTCTCGGAAATACTCTCGAGATTATTTTTGCGCATGAGAATTTAAGTTGTGTTTAGAGTAGATTATTCTGACGTCAATTTCATAGAACGCTCAGATGCACTCAAAACGATTACTATGAAAATAGATCGATAAAATAGACAACCAATTTTTAATAGATAGGTACTTATAATTTTCTACCAAAAGAATACTCTCGAGAACCGAACAGCAAAATTCTCGCTAGGAGAATATTCTCGGGAATTTACCGTCACTAGTGTTAGTGAAAACGAGCATTAATTTTACCATAAACAAACGATTACCCGTACTTGGTTAGATCGACCAGTGTCGTATATTAACGCAAATCAGTTATGCCTTGACTCTACTTTTATTCATTTTTACTTACAAAAACTACATCAAACTTGAACTGTAACTTCTTGTCGTAATGGTGCTTCAGCAAATGATTGAATAACTCCCCTGGAGTAAACAATAAGTCGCATTTAATACAACTTTGCTTTGAAATTTTCATCCGTACGTTACAGGCATTTGCATGTTGTTGAGCATTCAGCTCTTCCAAAAAATGTAAACCGCAATCACATTTATAAATTATGTCTTGCTTTTCCGTGCTAACACTTGTATTTTCTACAACTTCGTCAGTAAGATTGACGAGGTCATTGTTTTCTCCCAAATTGTCTTTAGGATCAACATGAAGGATCGTAGATGATGCATCGAAAACTATTAAGTTCATATTTAAATCGTCAAAATCAAAATTAGTTTCATGAACCTTGTGATGACTATTTAAATCAGTTTTCGGGAAAAATAACCCACATTTAGAACATTTACATTTTGAAGTGTCGAAGACACAGACGTGTTCGGATACGCTCTTTTTAGTTCTTAAGCATAAATGGCACTTCTTGCATTTATACATAGTATAATCATATTTAGTACCACTAAAAGTAGACCTGAGTTTCTTCTTTCCAAGGTACAGTTTTGGTGTTCCAAACATTACTACGATTATATTTTCAACATTGAACTCTTCTAGCTCTTCGTGTCTGATAGAGTGTATGTCAAAATTTTGCTTATCAAGTAGCAAGCCACAAGTAGAACATATTTGTAAATTATTATCATCACATTCATGAGCATTGCGTTCAAATTTATCGACTACACCTTCACAGTTTCTACATTGATATAAAATGAATCGATTATTTCCATCATACATTATGTTATGATAGGTTTCATGTTCCTCCTTATTGTATAATACTACTTTGTACGACTGTAAATTCATTTCTATGCTTCCGTGTACTTTTTCGTGGGCTATTCGATAAACTAACGAAGAAAAACTTAAACCACACGACGCACAAGGGTGTTTTCTCAATTTAACACAAAATTTATCACGAGAGTTTTTGGCGTGTATATACAAATATTGGGGATCAACAAAGACTTGACATTTATCACATCTGTAAAGCACCCAATTTGACGATCCAGACTGAATTTTCTCCATTTTAAGTCTGCATTCATATTGATATATAGAATTCCGAAGAATTTTACTGATATCTTCATCTGCTACATATGCAAAAATATGTTTTGTCCAAAAATCGTTGTTGTAACGAAAATAAAATGGATCGAAATCAACTATTTTAATGGAGTCCTTATTATATTTTCCATTTAAATGCAGCATGTTGTGATTTTCGTAATCGCTTCTATGCAAAATTAAAGTGCATTTCTGGCATTTCTGCATATTTAATTGTACCACTTTAAAATCGTAATGATTCTGACAATGCTGCACAACTTTGTCATATGTATTAACCGTCAATTGGCAACTTTTACATGTGTAAAAAGTCATTGCGTTTATTATATAAGCATCATCTGAAACACTTGACTTTGGTTCCACATATGGTATTTCATTAGCAGGGTTAGCTTGGAGTGCTGTTTCTTTCCGTTTTGTATTTACACTCGGTATTGAATAACTATGAAACTGAATATGCAATTTGTAAGCATGTTCTGTTAGCTTTATTGAACAAACATTGCAAGTAATATAATCCTGCTCTTGGCATGAATGTATTCTTAAATCACAGTTTCTTAAGAAGTGTACTCCACACGAGTTGCATTTAGGATAGTCAGGTATTGGGGGGCAGATTCGTTTTTCTGATTTGAGGTCATAAAATACGTAATCATGCAGACTTATTTGCTCTTTTTTATGATATTCTCTATGTGTCGCAAGAGTTTTCGTTGTCAACATAAGACCGCAATCTTTGCAAATATATTTGACCATATGACCACACTTACCTTCTATATGCAATTTTCGTAAGTTAACATTACCAATAAAACATTTGCAAGTATCGCAAAAACTCAGTGTAAACTTAGAACAATCCTGTAAACTTTCAATACCGGACCGAGTTTTCTTCACGATGTCGTTTCTCGTTTTAGCTGTATTTGGACTCATATGTCTGTCATGTAGTTTAACGGAATTATCGCTTTCTGCATTAGCTGTATTTGTACTTATATGTCTCTCGTGTATCATGTCGGATTTTTCGCTTTTCGTTTTAGCTGTATTTGGAGTTATATCTCTGTCATCTATCATATCGGATTCAATTATGATAAAATCACAACACTGCATTTGTTTTTCTTCATGATTTATTTCGTGACATTCCATATCATCTCTGTTAATTAAAATGTCACAAACTTTACAATATAATGAGTTTGGTGTTTCTGAATCGCATTTTAGATAATGAAGCAAAAAGTTTTCTTCATTGTAATGTACAGTGCAATTAGAACATTTGTATAAAACCTGGCTAAATTCAGATTCAGAAAAAGTGTAGACAGTGAAGGATTGAGAAAAAGAATGTTGTTTTTCATGCAGCGCCTTATTTTCTCTTCTAAATATTCTTTGGCAAACTGAACACTTCCAGGTATCTGAAATTCCCGAGTGTTTTGAATGGTCCATAGCTGCATTAGAAGACAAAAAGAACAAATCACATTTCATACATTTATACAGAATACTTTTTAATGCAAATAGAACTTTCTTGTCTACATTTTCGTGGTGTTGTTGCTCTTCACAAGGAAAATAAGGTCCTTTTAGTTGCTTCTTGTGATACTTAAACAAATGAACATTATAAGAGTTAATTCCTGAAGTTTTTGACGGACAAAATTTGCACTGTGAATCAAAAGGTACCTTTTTTACTTCAGTTACTTCCTTTATGTTATGATCATTCATAATGTGTCGGGAATAAAACTCGAAAGTCACATTATATTTAGAACAAATAAAACATTTGTAAAACATGGAATGCGGCGTTTTTTTGGAATTCTGAAAATGGCTTATTTCTTTCCTCGTTGATTTACTTTCGTTTTTATTATTACGTCTTTCCATGTGTAACCTTATATGATATTTTAATTCCCTTTTGCTATTGAATTGTTTCTTACATTCGTTACATTCTATTGTTTTCAGTCTCTTTCTTGCATCTCCGTTTTGTAATGGATCGCAATTTATTTTTCGTTTTTTCGTCGGGATATTTTCGTCGTCACAATCAGCTGGGCCAAAAACGTTATCTAATGATCGTCTCCTTGGGTTATTTATTTGAGGCAGAATACCCTCAGAATCACCGCTATCTTTATCCGTTTTACTATGACTACGAGGACGACTATTTGCTACGAGGTTATTCTTATGGTTTAGATTTGATTCAATCATGTGTTTAAAACATTCACCTTCTTTCGATCGATTGTTAAAATTTTCCTCTTTTTTTGATTCTTTTCCATTTGTCGAACTCTTAGATCTGTCATTGGATCCAATTTTGTTTGGCTCCAGAACTTCATAAAGATGTTCAATCAGAGAGGTCGGAGTTGGAAATAGTTGTTGACAATGAAAACAAGAGAGCCCTGTGATTACTTTTCTTTGAGAGGTTTCATTAGCTACTATTTTGTTGTCGGAACTGTCTACCGTTTTGAATGCTTTTACATCTCCATGAAGATTTCTAAAGTGTCTCAATAGATTATTTTGAGATGATAGGAATCTGTCGCAAGCATTACATTTAAATAATTTATTACCAACTTGCCTTCCCATAAATGCTTTTTGGTTATTTTTTTTAGTATGCGTGTTAATCAAATGAAGGTTGAACAAATTTGCTTTTGGAAACAATATAAGACATTTCTTGCAATATCTCTTACAGTTATTTAAGAAAGAATTTACGTTCTTCAATATTAATTTAGGTTCTTTTCTTAAACTATTACAAATATTTTTTTGACATTCTAAAGTAGGTTTTGAGCCAAGTATAATTATGTTTTCATGTAAATACCTTGATGTCTTTAGAGTTTCTGTAGCTTCAGAATCAGAAGCAGGACACGGGTTAGTGGTAACAAGTTCATTGTAGTTTTGGATATTCTTAGTAATAATAATTGCATCCCTTTGAGATGAAATTTCTAGTGGTGCCTCTCCTTGACACAAATCTTCTAGTGGTGCCTCTCCTTGACACGAATCTTCTAGTGGTGCCTGTCCTTCACACGCATCTTCTAGTAGTGCCTCTCCTTGACACGAATCTTCGAATGGCGCAGTCTCTGTCTCTGGTGATGTATTTAAAACTGAAACAATAATATTATTAAATGTGACTGCCACCACTATAACTGTAACACTATTATAATTATTGAATATTTTCAAGATTTACTTTTTTACTTGTTCTCCTTTTTACTATTTTAAAATACCGATCTGCATCTACTATGATGCAGATCGGTATTTTAAAATAATAAAAAGGAGAACAAGTGCGTATCCAACCACGCGCAGTGAAGGGTTTAGTAATTGGATGAAAATTAACACATGTACATTGAAAGAAAGAACAAGAAAAACAGTGATTTCTGCAGTTGTAATCGAAAATATCCCATCTCAAAAAATATTGACTTATAAAAATAAGTCAATTAAGAACATCACCTTTTTAATTATGGGATCATTGGATCCCAAACAGGCTACACACTTATGTGCATTTAATTTTTTCATTCTTCGATTACATGTACGGAGATCCACCCCTAATTGTTTTTGTCGTAATTTCACTACACCATTTTTAGCGGTGCACAGAATCTATCTTCTTTCCAATTTTCATTAATACGAGTATAGTGCTAATAGTCTCAAAGTAAAATGGCTGTGTAACATCCGGACGGATGGACAGAACGGACATGACAAAATTATAAGGGTTTCTGTTTTTGCCATTTGGCTATGGAATCCTAAAAAGAACAATAAATTCTTGTTATGCCATACATACAAGACCATAAATTATGTTACAAATCATATCAATCATTTTTATCTAAGCTCTTTATGAAAATTCCCCACCAGGTCAGCAGATGGGCAGTTTTTTCAACTTGAATTCACAAACATACAAAACTTAAAAGATCTAAGTTGAAAACATAGTATGCATTTTTGGACCAAAAATGTAGCCTTGCGGTATTCCTGCCTTTATATTAGGGAAATTAGATTGTGTATTGACTTAATATGAATTATTTTTCTTGTAGATAAGCATATAGGAGAGATCTTTAATAGGAGAGCCACTTCCTTAATTATCATCATCTAGTTTTGATAAATGAAGTATCTTATTATGCTATACCCTTTCAAATGCCTGCAAAAATTAAGAAAACTTCAAAATATTGTTTTTTATCTGACAAGAGAGCCTGAAGTTGTATTATATTTACCCCATCAGGCCCCATGCCGATTTCAGCTACGGTGACTACGATTGTTTCCGATTCTCAATGTGTCTCGCTTAGGGCCACTATGTCCACATTGTAACAGCGGAGTTCTCAAGCGACAATAACAGGTGTCTTACACTCTGGGCAAAGATTAGATGGTCGGTCCAACAGAGTGCGCACATTCCATGCACCAAAAATTAAAGGTATTTTGTGTATTATTTTTATTATTTCAACCTCATAGAAATGGATGCAGAGGCAGTCGTGGTTACCACCTCCCCCTTCCATATTGAATTTGGAGTAAGCGCTTGTTTGGGACACCTTTTCTAGTCCCCTCGCCGGCTGAGTGGGGGAAGCAGTGTCACTTTAAATAGAGCTGCTTTGTCACAAAGGGTGCTGCCAAGCCACACTGTTAAGAAATTGTATTAGGATGCATACAAACCATGCAAACTCTGGAAATGGTGCAAATATTTGCATGCATATTCTGGTCTATTTATGATTGTTGCACACTTACGCGACCATGTAGTCGCACAGTATTTATGTTAAACATTCAGTTTCGCGTACGCGCTGGTACAAGCTTTACACTACACATAAGTCAATTAGACATTATGTTGGGCAAATTGACTGCAGGTAAAGTAGTTATTAGTTAACTATTATGGATATTGATAACGAAATAACCAATTAACAAAAAGTAAGATACCTTCATCATAGTATTGATTAATTTCCAATTTTATCACGGACAAGTCTGGAAATATTCTCTTGATTACAGGATTGTCCAAGACATCATGCTCCTCTATATCAATTTCGTCTGACATTACAACCTGGAAAAAAATTGATCATTCTTTTAAAAAAATATATATTTAAACAAGGAGTATGTAAGGATTGTAGCAGGTGGCATTTGTAGTTTCTGCCTAACTCCATGAGCAGAAGGCTTGAGTTTTTGTAGTACCGTAAAACGGGGTGAATAGGGATGCAGGGGTGAATCAGGCCGAAACTTTAAAATGGATTTTAAAGTTTAAGGTTTATATTTTTGGGAAAAGGCTAGGCAGATGATGATGAGATGATGAAATAATATAGTTTGTGGCCAGAACAGACTCTAATGTGTTTACTGTTTTTTAATTAAAGATTAAGTGTCCTTGTTAGCAACCAGCTATATTATTTTAAAGTACAAATCCATTTTAAAGTTTCGTCCCGATTCACCCCTGCATCCCTATTCACGCCGTTTTACCGGTATCTAAGTAAATTATATACAATGTAAGAAGCTGTTGAGGAAATTCATTTAGAACAATCGTTTATTTATCTTACCAATCTCCAATTGGATTTTACAAATGGTGGGTTAAGTAAGTATTCTTATAATTTAATTAAAAATCGCGAACCAAGCAACTCGAGAGAAGTTTCAGATGTTTCCTCGGAACTCTAAGTGTAGGCACAGAATGTTTTCATAAAATAATTAAATGAACCAAATATGCACGCACAGCTATTGTATGTATTTTGCTGGTCAAGAGTTCAAGTCAGCCCACGAACACGAAAACCAGCTTTCTTGAAATTGCCTATAAATTTTAATGCTTACTTTGTATTTTTGTAAATATTGACAAAAAAACGTGTTTCACTCGAAATTTTGCAAAACCTGTTACGCGAAAAATATAATTATAAATTTTCTAGCTCAAAAAGCACAGCGGTGATCGGTGATTGAATAAATAAACGTAATTTTATTATTTTTCAACTTTGTGAATTGAATACGCGTAAAACGGCAACAGGGAGGGAGAACAGAGAACTGAAGTGTTGCCACCCTCCGATTTTAGATTTCCCTAAGCTTCTAGCGAAAATCCCCTAAATCTGATACAGTTTTCTCTAAATATATTATAGATTACCCAAGCGATGATTGACTGACTGTTATTTATAACTTATGTCTCTAAACAGTCTTCAAAAGCATCAACTGTCTAAGTTTTTTTTAATTTATTTTTTATTTTAAGTTCTGAAGTATACAGTAGTTCTTTTTCATAAAATCACACATTTTGTTCGTGATTTGCTCACTGTTCAGGCTCTTTTTTATACATCCATAACATGCGAATGCTGTATCAATTTTGCATTCCAATACTTTTAACACAAAAAAACCCCAAGGTAACGGCAAACTACCAACCGACCATAGATTATATAGACAACACTTGACTTGACAGTTGAACTCGCAGTGACAAAACGAGCAAAATATAAATTAGGATCACACGCTTGACTTATACAAGCGCTTGCCGCAGCTTCCTAATTCCTAAAGGCGCGTCCCCACTAGGGCCGTGTCGCTCCGTTTGGCTGAGCCGCACAGCCAAGCCTCGTGAGTGTGGACGTGAGTGAGGCCTGAGCCGTGCGGCCGGCCTCGTTCAACCCACCGGTTGTCGGTCTATTTCGAAGAAAGCTGCGTGGCTCTGGGTAATGGGGACGGGCCACGCGGCTGGTCAGTGCATTTGTGACCGCAGCTACACCGAGTTGTGTTTTTATTCGCGCCAAAATGGAGTGGATTGGCGATAAAACTTTGTTGTTAATGGATTTGTATCGGTTTTATGGTACTGTCGGAGTTGTTTTTATTACACCCTGATGGTGATTGCTACATGCTTATTACTATAAATGCTTCTGAAGCTAAAATCACCTCCTCTTCTTTGTACAGACGCCAGCAGGTCAAGCTACCCGAAACTGTTAAATTTTCCCAATGAACATTGAACCTTAATGTTCCAGAGATAAAGTTGAAAATCTATTAAAGAAATTTGACAGATTGTAGTAGCTTGATGTGCTCGCGTCTGTACATACATCTCGAAAGCAACTGCGCAAGGCGGGCCGCGGGGCGCGAGGTTCTTATCAAGGGCGGATCCAGGGGGGGGGTCATGGGGGTCATGACCCCCCCCTGGGCTGGGTCCAGGACCTAGGTGGACCACTAATTAACCTTTTCGCCGCCAACGTACACAAAACGCAATGCCTCGCTGAGCGCCAAGCTATAAATGTATAACTAAATATACAGTAAACAGTAGTGATGGGAATATCGTCATATCGATGAATAAGATTTGTACGCGTAAAGTTAAGATTTAAAGTTGATTTTACGAATATAAATAAAAACTGATTAAATATTTCCAGATCTGTTTTATTTCACAGTATCCTTAATAAGAAAAAACAGTATAAATTATGAGTATCAAAGAAACTAATACATAACTCAATTAGAACTATAAGGAATGGGGTACATCTCTATTTGTTTCATGATCTCATTCTTTAACTTCATATCAAGTTATTGGCACTGAGGGCACGTTGAATTCGATTCTGATCAGGGATGGGGTCTATGGTCTTTCTTTCTTCTATTTTTGTTTATTCCTGTGTTTTTTTAATAACTTCAGTCAACGTTTTTTACCGTAGGTATCTAAGTGGCAGAATTTTTAATTGTTTTTTATGTGTTGTTTCTGTTCTTTTCTTAACTCATGTATCGGTACCGTTTACCCATCTGCGCGCGGGGGACCCCGCGCACAGATTGCGTTTCTCTGGAGATACTGGGCTCACCGAACATTTTACATACTTATTGAATTCCTACTCTTTGATGAATAAACATTATTATTATCATCCAGTTAGACATACCTCAGAATTATCTTCTGGTTCAATGTTCTCCACAAAATACTCCGAGTCCGATTCCACACTTTGCAAAATTTTTAAAAGTTCGTCCGAATCAAGTTCTTCACTCATTTTTCTATTTGTTTCGTAGTGAAAGAAAGAAAGATGCGTGCGCGCGAATCCGATTTTGTGCTGCACTATGCCAAAGTGACCTTGACAGCCGCACGCCTATGACGTCACTGACCAACTTCTATAGTAGTTCGTGGCACTCGGTGGCGCACAGGGGCATAGACGACCAATTGTTTTGTAGAGATGGGAAAATAACTATCGACAAGAATTGGTAACAACTTTATAATTACGTATCGGCATCTACCTGAAGGTCGAAATTCATCTACTATCCTTTGTAATGAAGTAGATAACTAAGTTCATATTTTATTGACCTCAAATTGTTTTCGATATTCGTAACTTTCTGTATTTATAAATATTTCAATGGTGAAATCAACCTTTCACGGCACATCACTGGCCAACTTGATATGAAGTGATTGGCGTTCTGAGGAAAGTAACAAAATTCGGAGTTTCTGTTTTTGCCGATTTTAGGACAAACTAGAGCTTATTTTGTGTAGAAAAATAAAAAACAGGGTAGTAGACAGTGCTATCTTAAATAATAAAATGAAACAAAGCTTTTAATCACAGTAAATTTATTTTAATAAGATAGTTAAAATGATCAACTTCTATAGAAGTTGTGGCGCTGGTGGCACGAAAATCCCGAACTTCTATAGAAGTGCTTGGCGGTGAAAAGGTTAAAATTGTTCAACATAATGTTTTTATATATTATTATTTTTGTCACAATATAGATTTTATTTAAGTACTTTCAATATTTAATTTTAATAATTATAATACTTTGTTTGACGCTTTAGCTAAAGAAGTAGGTGAGCAGCTAGATGTAGAAATTAAATGTCCCAGAATAGTGTCAAGACAAATACATAGGGCCAATAACCAACCTGCTCAATCTGCTGAAGAGTATTTCCGCAGAGCCATAAACATCCCTCTTCTGGATTCAATAATAAGTGACCTACAGGACCGTCTGTCTCCTGAAATACTTAATTTCTTTCAGCTAAGCGTTTTCATTCCAAATACAGTAATCAAGACATTGAAACTATGAAACAACTAGCAACTGATTATACATTGATACCAGATAATCGAGTTTTGTCGTTGTAAACGAATATTGGCTGTGGATGGTGAAGTGGCAGCGGAGTCAGGACATACCGCAGTCGATTTCTGACCTTATTTTAATTTGCGATATTGAAAGGTATCCTAATATAAGAAAATGTTTATGTATTATGGCTACACCACCTGTTAGTGTACGACAGCGGAAAGATCTTTCTCTACGTTACGAAAAATCAAATCGTGGTTAAGAGCTTCAATGGTTGAAGAACGTCTAACCGGAGTGGCACTTCTCCACGTCCATAAAAATGTACCCATTGAAGCAGATGAAGTGCTAACGCGTTTCGGCAGAAGACGTAAAAGAAGAATTGATTTTGTTATTTAAATATAGATAGGTATTTTTAAGTGTAATGTAATGTAGTCCTTTATTTAGTTTCGGACATGTAACCCCGCGTTATGTAGTTAATGTTTTTAATACACTTGGAGTTTTCTGTGATCTCTTCAAAACCTTTGATTGCGTGCACCATGACACGCTTTTGTGTAAGTTACGTCATTACAGTGTCCGAAACGAAGCTCTCAACGTAATAATTTCTTATTTACATAATAGGGTCCAATGTGTAGATGTTAATGGCGTGAAATCTTCCGGGCTACCAGTTCAGTTAGGTGTTCCGCAAGGCTCAATACTGGGTCCATTCTTGTTCTTAGTATAAATCAATGATTTACCATTCCATTTGAAGGGCATCTGTGACGTATGTACGGTTTGCAGATGATACCTCTCTTCTTTTTAAAGTAGACAGGAATAGACAAGATTTTGACGACGTAAACAGTGCACTCTCAATAGTTACAGATTGGTTTACGTCAAATAACCTAGTTCTAAATGCCAAGAAAACGAAATGTGGTTCGCCTTACCGAATATTAGAAATCTAGGACCCAACATCGTCTTAGATAAAGAGGTGCTTGAAACTGTAGTAGGCTCGGCAATTTTTCTAGGAGTAACAGTAGATGCCAAACTTCAGTGGGGACCTCATATATCAAGTCTAGCGGGAAGGCTCAGTTCGGCTGCCTACGCCGTCAGGAAAGTAAGATAATACTGACGTTGATACAGCTTGTTTAGTCTACTTTACTTATTTTCACAAACGTTATGTCCTACGGTGTTCTGCTGTGGGGCACAATCGCTGATAAACAAAATATAATTGTCCTTCAAAAACGAGCTGTTCACCAGCTAGGTGCCAGAGTTTCTTTAAGAGATTTTTTTTTAAGATATTGATATTCTCACTGTTGCATCACCACAATTCATCTTTACCAACATCTTATATATTAGGCAAAATTTACACTTGTACACTAAAAACAGTTATATTCACAGTGTTAACACTAGAAATAAGGACAAACTACGTGCCCCCTTTCACCGGCTTCATAAGATTCATAACTCATTTGTTGGGCTTGGTATAAACCTTTTATAACAAGATACCCTCTTCTTTGCTAGACTTGCCTTTAATGCGTTTAAAGCTCAAGTAAAATCCAACCTTTGTTCAAAGGCATACTATTCCATCAACGACTACTTACACGATAAGAATAGTTGGTCGCCCTAATTTAACGCAAGACAATGTTTATGTTCTTCCTCCAGAATTAGCTTACTGACAGGTTATTGTTATAATAATAATAATAATAAGTAATTTTGATTTTGAGTACAGTACTTACTTTTATTAATAAAATACCTACTTTTTACTTGTATCTATTATTATCAAAATTAAATTATAACTTCTTGTGACCACGACTATGTGACCCCCCCCTGGCACCAAAGCTGGATCCGCCCTTGGTTCTTATAATAGGGACGCGTTGCAATAAAACACTAAAGCCCCACGAGGCCAGGCCTCATGACCACAAAAAGCCGCGCGGCCCTATCGGGGACGCGCCATAAGGCAACTTCGTTTGATACAAATAAGCAAAACGCCTAATACACAAGTTTGAATTTGTGATGGTTTGTCGAGTTACGGCAATCGTATGGACCCGGCATTATGGATATAGCGCAAAGAGTGCTTCATGGAATTAGTATGTACTAGGTATGTACTTTTAAATACAAAATCTTCCTTTCTCAAACTTTCATTCAGCCCATTATCGACTATCGATGCCTGTAAGTTATTTGGAAGCGTTAGCAAAATATCTGTATTCGTTATTTTTTTAACCATGGTGGATGCTCTAAGGTAGCCCGCGAAATTCAATTTATTTTACGTTTTTTGCAATTTGCTAGTCAGTACTAAGTTGTACGGACGCCAGCAGGTCAACCTACCCGAAACTGTCAGATTTTCCCAATCAACATTGAACCTAACACTTTAGCAATAAAGTCGAAAAGTGATTCGTGGCCGACTGGCCGTAACCCCGGGAGGGATTAGGCCTAGGGTATTAGTGTTCTGTGATCTTAGGTGTATGTGTATGGAATCCGAGAGTTGGGTTCCTACGAATTTCACAATACCCAACCAGTACCATATATGTTTAAGCAATAAGGTCCTTGGTCCACACACAGGCTTTGACATCCGATTGGTCGCCAGCAAGCGTTCTCGAAATCTGCGTGTGTACTTAGCATAAGATATTCAAATCGCTAGCGACTAAAGTCGCTGCGTGAGACAGCGTGTAGTAGTTCTTTCAATTTAATATTTATGCAAATAAAATCGTAATATCTACATGTTAAAATATAATAATTTGTACTTTTTTTTCCTGTCTAAAAGACTGCTCAAGTGCTGATAACCCCATACTTATCCCCCCTTCACTCCACCTCACCGCACAGCTGATCAAATGTCAAGAAAATGGAGTTTTGTTACGCATTTTATAATTCAGATTAGAAAAAGTTTCAATATGAAATCAAATAACAATATTTTTATAAGCTGCTTGGGCTAGAATGGATAATACAAGTCCATTTCAACCTTGGGCCACTGACGATAGTGAAAAAAATGTTAAAACTGAGAGAGAACTAGTGGATGACGCGAAACTTCATCGGGAAAATGTCAATCATCCAAAACATAGGCAAACTGCGTCTTACAATAAAGAAAGTGTCGCCGTTCCAAGCAGTGCTCCGGGATCGTCGAGCTCCACGGCCCCCGGCGGCGAGCCCGCGCGGGGCAGCGAGTCCAACATGGACTCGGGAAAAATAGCTTCCATGCAGCAGATAGTCGAGAACACCCTCAGGTAACGTCAGTTATTCCAAACTAGATTATACAAACCCCGCTGAGTTTTTGCGTTCACACACCCACACATATTTTATCGGCGAATTTCGTTTTGACCATGATAGTGAGTCTTTGTTATCAGCAGCCCAGCTGTTGGGCTGCTGATACTGATCCTTTCATTTGATGACTTTCTATCAAACAGTATGGATGCATATAATACTGGCTAATTCCCACTAAAACATGGTAATGGTAAAGAAAAAGCAAATTATGTTACAGTTGTCATTTTTTAAACTTAAGATAAAATATTGTCATAGGTACTCCGGAATCATATCCTAATATTTGTAATGTTATGAGAAAAAGCTCAGCAAAGTCTAATATGAATCTTGAAAATTTTAGAACATCAAACAAAACTGTGTAAATCTAGTGAAAGTTTTTATCATATTGGAAATAATCCAAGCTGAAGTGCAAAAACTGATGAAAGTAATATTGTTACAGTCAGGAGGGTCGACAGAGAGTGGCTCAGCTCCTAGAAGCAGTGGAAGCACTGAGCGGTGCGGAGCGATTACTTCTGTACCTGCGATTGCCCACAGGGGTGCCCCAACATGATCCCCTCAAACAACCAATCAATCCACTGGGCTCACGGTACGCAGTATCTTTAAACATTTTTCAAGATTACAGAAGTGCTTTATTAGATGCAAATGCACTTGTGTAATTGTTCTTGTTCATAAAATATTCATGAATTAAATCTATCAGTATCAGAAGATTACTATGACTTTTTTTAGTACAGTGGGTATATATTTGTAGTAAGCATAACAACTTTCAATGAGTATTGTTTTTGTATTAAATTCGAATACCTACATTATAATTTATACTCCAATAGTATCCTCATACTGAGTCATATTTGCACATCACTGGCTAAATCAATCTACAACAAATATGTCAAATAGAAACCATAAAGTTAGTCTGGTTTCTGATTGATGAGGGGAAGGTCCATATGTATGTGCAGTGCAGACACACTATAATAGGTAAACTTATAAAATATAGGCTACTAAAATTGTAATGCTAATGAATAATACATTAAATAATAAGCATTCTACAGCATATGACCTTGAGCGCTGTTTACCAAACATCCAAAAATCTTAGGTAAGCGTTTAAGGGAATAGAGACCATGTTGGAGCCAACTACATGAAAATAAATGAAATTGTTATGATTAATGTTTACTACTACACATGTACCCCTTTATTCATAAACGTTGCTTCAAGTCAAGTAGTGATTAGCGACTGTTTAACCATACATTTTTGATGTTTGAATGTCACAACTTTAATGATCATTTAAAAATAAACCCCGAACATGTTGCAGGGCTGAACTTCAGCAGACTGTAACTTGGATACAGACACACTTGGAAGTTGACCCGGACGTATCATTACCTAAGCAGGATGTGTATGATGAATATATGTGAGTAACTGATTAAAATCATATTCCTATAAAAATCTTGTATGAAAAACATTCAATTATAACATTTACCCCGAATCCAGCGAATACCTGTGGCCTTCACAAGGTCATCGGTCCACCTTGTGGGAGGCCTTCCAATGTTATGTCTCCCGGTACGCGGTTGCCACTCCAGAACCTTTTGGATGGATGCGGAAAGCATAGAACGAGTCGTTAGGGCTTGGGGGAGGCCTATGTCCAGTTGTGGACGTCTATCAGCTGAATGAATGAATTAATAATATTTACATTCAAAAATCGTTCCATATACTATAAAATAATTTTGTTGACAGTTGGTAAAAATCCTACTCTCAATTAATATGAAATAGATTTTGCATCTCATGTCATATTTTTCTACTGGTCAGGTTTATTAAAAATAGCTAAAATTGCACTTGTTAGAATGATTTTATAATTTCCTGTTGCTGTTCAAGGCATCAATCTTAATATAACTCCTGCACGCGCCTCTGTAACACCCACAGGAAACTATATGAGTAGCTTATCCCTCGCTGACGATCATACAATGAATAAAGTATATATAATAAACTTTGAAAAGTAAGTAAAATACCATTTTTTTTGGCAGTGCACATTGTATGAGCAGTAATATGAAACCTCTCTCCACGGCGGACTTCGGGAAAGTTATGAAGCAGGTGTACCCAACTGTGCGGCCGCGTCGGCTGGGGACGCGCGGAAACTCCAGGTATCCAGTTCTTTGTACTTACGAGTTATCATTGTAATATTAGTGACCCACCCCTGCTTCGTACAGCACAGGTGCAGTGGCGACATGTCAAAACATCGTAATTTCTGTGCTCTATCTGTTAAATATTAATATACTAGCTTCTGCCAGCGACTACGTTCGCATAGGTTGACAATATAGTAAAATAACAAACATATTTGTATAAAACTCCTCGGCCCCGATCCAGCGCATCGTCTCGCCTCGCCCGCCCGCGATATTACTTCGTTTTCGCTTAGCGTGACCATTCTTTACTAGTTGCTCGGCTCCTAAGGGTCGTAGGGTGATGTTAAATATACAGGGTTATTTTTCAAAGACTAGCCAAATTTAAGGATGTGGTACAGACCATCAAACTGAACAACTTTCTCCATGGGACAAATAGCGTAATCGCGAAAATTTTATCAACTGTCCCATAGAAAACTTCAATACCTACTCGACCTAAATGTATGGGGCGGCTGAATTTTTATTCGCGATTACGATTCGATACGAGTTTACGAATGTAACATCGGACAAGGGCAGGAAGGTGATGATGATTATGTTACGTTAATAGTGCAATGGGTCGGGAGTTCGGGACCGACGTGAGTGCTCAAGATCACTTTCGCTTGCCAGTCTACGCACATTAAAACCACATAATTTTCTCTAAACATTAATAATAAATACTACTTGAAATATTAATATAAATCAAACTACATACTGCTCTTCCTAGAAATGTAGGTATCCTCGGTTCTATCTTTATGGTTTCATTAGGCTGGGTGTCAAATCATTTTTATGATAATAATACAGTAGCTGCAGAATGATATTCTGTTACATATTTTTAGACGAACTTAGCGATCCCTTCTTAGAGTATTTGATAAAGTATATGTATGTAGGTACATACAATGATATCATGCTTACGATCGCTAATTGATTAAGTAAAGTCACAATCAGTGCTGTCGCGATTCGTCTCCCCTACATACAAAGTATTAAATAATAGATAGGTCTAGTTATCTATTAAGAACAATCGTATTTTTTTTAATGTACAGTCAAGAAGGAGATAAGTAACCAGGGTCGTCGGATATAGTTGAAGTTTAGTAAGAAGTCGATGGATGTTTTCTAATGAAATTTAATTTGATAAATTATGAACTGTTTGTTTTCTATTAACTAAATTAAATTCTATTCGAAAACCTCGCAACGGTTTCTTGCTAAACTTCAGCTATATCCGACGACCCTGGTAACTTATCTCCTTTGGTGACTGTACGTAGGTAATCTATGAGACGAACTGTTGCCAATCGGTTTAATACAACGAGTAATGAATCCAATGGTACACACGGCTACACATCAAGCTATGCAAAACCAGTATTGGCTGACCGTTCATTGTGAGCAAAAATTTCATACAAATTAAGGCCAAGACAAACTGGTTTTGTATAGCTTGACGTGTAGCCGTGTGTACTGGCTAATCCTCGCGTGAGAGTCTGGATTCGATCCCCAGCTCAGATATTCATTACTAGCTTCTGCCCGCGACTTCGTCCGCGTGAAATTTCTTGTTCCCCCGCCCCACCGCGTCGCATCGCATCGCCTGCTCGTTTTCGCTTAGCGTTCTTTCTGACTTAATTTTTATTTTGCATGGCTCCTAATTGTCCCGGCGTGATGTGAAGTAGCATATAGGCTTCCTCAAAAATTGGGCTATCAAATACAAAAATATGTTTTCTAACCCGACTGGTAGTTCCAGACATCAGGGCGTTCAAACAAACAAACTCTTCAGCTTTATTATTAGTATTCTTTATAAATAAATTCTTCTACCTGCTTCTTCGGGGAATATAGGGGTGATGATACGTTATGTTTATGTTAGCATGGTCAACTGTGTTTTTTCGCCATTACATTTTTAGCATTGTCCTATGACTAAAATCGATTCATTGGTCTTTAAACTTTCCTTCTTCTTTGCATTGCCTACCGTAATACGCTATTGCTTTTCAAAGAAATTAATTCCAATTTTATTGATTTCCCTAATATAGGCAAGTAAGTACAGTCAGCAACAAAAACAATTATAATCTTCAGATTTTTAAATCGTAATTATTGAGCAAAATATTTAATTAAAATCGGAACAATAGTAACATTAAAAGAATAATAACTTAGCTATACTTAGTATGAAAAGTTAAAAAAGCAGTTTGTCAAATAATTTGTGTCAATATTGATGATTATATAAAAGTGGTCATGTTAATGGACTTTTGTAGCTGACCATACAGGTAGTAAAGACAGTTCATAGTTCTGTCGCACTCGTAATCCGGTTGTAATATTGTGGGAGTAAATTAATAATACGTTACGTAAACAATAATAATTATGAGCACTGCACTTCACATAGATATAACATGATTTATATAAAATGTATAAGTTACTGGTAAATGACTAATCTCTATACACTTGTTCTGTTCAGTTACGTCAAAGGCGCATTATATGCAATAAAATAAACTTCATTTTAAATAGTTGTAAAATACGTTTTACTACCTTGGAATTTGGGTAAAGAATTTCACAATCGGTGAAATTTACTAGTGTAAACAAAATGCAGTTAGACTGAATTCAGGACAACAGGAACGCGGCAATCGGTACGTCTGCCTTAGATATTTGAATTAGCGGGTTACATGGTATATAGTGACAGCGACTAAGGCATATTTTTTTTAAAATTTATTTAACCATTTATGTACACACATATATGTATAAAAAGACGAGAAAAAAACAGAACAGAAAAATAGGTACAGAGGTGATGATTATTTCATAAGAAATCTCTTCCAGCATAGGACAATAGAGAGATGTAGACAGCGTGTGAAAGAGTAAAGAAGACAAAAAAAAACACAAACTAAACAAATATTATGATAGAATTTCGTGAGCTCTGATGACTAGCAAAACCAAAAATGGTAAACTATCGCTATAAATCTACGTAAACATATATAGGTATTTTGCTGAGCGATGGCCGTTTCGCGTGGATGTGACGCATGTTTTCCCCCAACTGGTTTTTCATTTTTGTTCTTTTTCTGCGTCATGTTTACCGCAAATAAACGTATTTTCTTACTTTGTATATGCATTACTAACGTCGGAGTAATACATTAGTAGTATTAGTAGCAATGGCTTTCATTTTGACAGTTCAAGAACATTCACTGCGTTATTTACGTTGTTGAGCAGACAAATTTTTCGAACATTTATGAAGCAATGGATTAGCAATATCCTTCAATATTATTCAGATTGTGATTAAAACTGTGTTAGTAATTCGAGTGCAGGTATTAATTTTTGTTTGTCAAATACACTGGAAAAAATATTTTATTGTTCGGCAATCGGCTTTGTAATTCACAACATAATAATGTGTAGCCTTCATGTGCGTAACTGTACGTACATACTTACATACGTACATACTTACATATTTTCCTGTTAAAGTCACTCAAAGTTTGATTTATAAGCAGAATTAAATAATTATTACCAAAATACCAAACATTTTACACGTAGCTAATTGATTATAAAAGTATGATATTAAAAAAGTAGTTATTATTAATATTAATTGTCATGCATTAATTACTAATGCATGCAGCATGACGAATGATGGACGTTGCGTTAGCTTAGGACTAGGACGAATAATGATTTTAATGTTAAATAAATATGGAACCAGTATTAAATATTATACACCTTATGTTACAGCGATCCCTTATAATAATCATAAGAACTGATATTTCACCTGTCCTGTGACAAACAATAAATGAATTTGAATTTGAAAACATTACGCACATACGTTCGAAAAAAAATGAGAATATTGATAAAGAAGTTCTTTTTCTGTGAAGTTCCTCAACTTTGATTTACAAGACCAATTTTTTTTAACTATAAAACAAATGGTAATTTTAAATACCTACTTTTTTTTGTTAGCCTGCGCCTGTATGTCCTATTGCTGGGACAAAAGCCTCCCCCAAATCCTTCCAAGAACTCTTTTCCCGCGCCAATCGAACATAAATAAATACTTGTATGAATTATTTTAATTTATCTATATCTATTCTATATCTATATCTATACTTATAATAAATCTGTAGAAGTGAAAATTCTGTACATTGAAAATATCAAAAAATAAATGGCAGGGGGTGTTACAAGACCGACACCGAACCCAAAAATGTGATTAAAAAATTTTTTGTCTGTCTGTCGGTCTGTCTGTCTGTCTGTTTGTTCAGGCATCACGCAAAAACTACCGGTTCGATTACGATGAAACTTGGTATAATTATTCTTTAATGTCCTGGGCACCACACTGGGTACTTTTTATCCCGGAAAAGTATATACAATAAAAAACAAACTTAATTTTGCGGTTCGATACCTAGACCCGATTACTGTACCAACCTCAAATAATAAGTTTGTCGTAGGTTACGTTACCCGCAGTGGAGTATATTTTTATTCCTTTTAGTTTTTAGAGTTATTTAGGTTTATTTTTATATAAATCGTAGGTATAGATTTTAATTTTAAAGTATAGGTAGTATATTTGATAGTGTACGTAGTGACCGTAGGTTATTTTATAATACTGTTAGTTAGGATTAGTCATTCGTATAGATATTAGTTTTTAGGGATTTTGCTTATTTATTGAGTTTAGATTAGTTATCATCTGAAATAGGTTTATTTAGGTAGGTAGGTATTTAATTTTCTGTTATTGAGTTTATTTTTTTTTAAATTAGGTAGTTACTCAGGTAAAGATATCATATAGGTACCCTCTTAATCACCACTAATCAGACACAATTGGTTTTCTATTGTAATTAGCCACAAAGGGCCTGCGAGATAGATGGCATTCTGGGGAAGCACATATACATTTTATCCGGTTAGCACGTTCCCGTGGGTTAATTTCCGACATCCACGCGGGCGAAGCCGCGGGCAGAAGCTAGTTATTGAATAAGATCAGTGAACTCGCCTGTCAAAAAAAATCCGTCGGTTGTTTAAACTGCAGATAAGTCATATCTGGCAACGTTCATTATGCAATACTTGCTTATAACTCGTTATCAATTTCTCTAAGGATCTGCCAGATAACAAAGCGGACGTTCCGTGTTGCTAAATATAATATTTAGATTCAATAACAAGTTTGCTTGGCCTGTTGCCCTTTGCTTGTGAGTTTTTTTTTTTTTGGTAGCGCAGTGGGGCACGGAGCTATTAGGAGGATTCACGGACGTAAATAATATTGTGGCGGGATTTTTTCGCGCATTAGATTTTGAACTCTCGGTGTTGGCCCAAGCGTTGAGTATCTAACAGAGCGCATCCGAGCTCGTTAAAAAATCACACTGTCGGATTTTCAACTCTCTGCGGAAAACAGAGCGCTGAAAATTCAGTGCACGAAAAAAAATTGCCACGGGAAAGACTGGACTGGCCCGTACGTACCTGGGCTTAATTTGTTAGATAACCTAACATTTTGGAAGAGGTACACAATTTTTGTTAAACCTGTAACCTAACTATACCTAGCTAGGCATGATTTAGTTAGGTACATAATCTAGATACCGGATAAAAACGGATAAATAACAATAATCACGAATACAACAAATACAATGATATTATCATTGTATTTGTTAAACATTTACCTACTAAACGTGAGTCTCGTTATTAAAGATTACGTTAACGTGTTACAATAAATTAATAACAAGATAACCCTCCAGAGCAGAAGACATTAATAATTATGTTTAACTTTAAATATACATAATGCTTTTGATTCAGACATATCAGAAATTGGCAACATCGTCTGATAATTCTAGCATAAAATTAAGGTGTAGGTCTAGTTCACGTACACCAGGGCATCCTATGTTTGAGCGAGGCGTACTGGGGGCCTAAAAAGGCCACTTTAAGCAATACCTCTAAAAGCTACTCATTTCCTGAATTCCCAGCAGATTAAATTTCATTTCCTGAATTCCCAGCATTAGCAATTGCTCTAATTTTCGTAAAATTTGTTTCATATTCGGTGTAAACATTGCAGCATAAAAAAATAAAAACTGTAATTTTATTGGTTTTTTCATTACAGTTTATTTAAATTGGATTTTTATTTTTTATTTCTACAGTTTAAATGTTATTTCATTGTGATATGAATTGCACACAGATCATAATTATTATGAATTGTCAGTTTGTGACCATTTTACGATTTTTAATATGATTCATATTGTTATCCTTTTATGATTCTGCCAAAGTGGCCTTTTTGGGGGGGTCCGAAAGTGGGGTCAATGGCAATAGTCTCGTCGCCATTAAATTGACCCTAAACATACTAACTGTTAAAACGTGGGTGTACCTCTGCCTACCCTTCGGGAACATAGCACCATAATTGCGTAACACTATCAATCATAATCTGATTAATTATGAAGGATATTTCTAATCCATTGCTTGATACGTTCGAAAAAATTGCCTTTTCAATAAATAACGCAATGAATGTTGTTGAACTGTCAAAATGAGCCATTCCTACTGTTAGTGTGTTACGCAATTACCCCGCGGGCTATTATGATAATTACATACAATTACATGACTCTCAACATGTAGCAATAATGTGCGTTTAATTTATCTTTGTCCGATCTGTCGCGTTTGTTGTGTGGCCATTACAATTGGCAAGTTTATCATTACAGCAAATCTTATTGTACGGTATCTGTGACGTAGACGAAATAAGATACGCACACCAATAAAACAATTGCTTCGAGTCATTGCTTTTAAATATTAATATTTTATATTGATAACCTAACCTGTGATGGCGGCGCGGTTCCACTACAAATCTGTCTAGCCTTTTTCCAACTATGTATGTTGGGGTCGGCTTCCAGTCTAACCGTATTATGTAGCTGAATACCAGTGTTTTACATGGTGCGACTGTCTATCTGACCTTCACAACCTAGGTACTGGGTAACACTTGTGCACTATAGTTTTGTTGCCCCGAAGACTAGTCTCCGTTGACCTTGGCCGCCATGGCCGTAATACGGTCTGGAGGAGTATTATCACCAGGTAACACGATACCCCTTGGTTAGACTGGTTGTCTAACTGTTGTTGTTGTTAGACTTTCGGGCTTTTGAATACCTGTAACGACGGTCAAATATTTACGAATGACAGCCGGGACCAACGGCTTAACGTACAGAGGGTCTCGATGTGTAATGGATGGCCATCCATCCACGAATTAACCGCGGCAAGCGTAGCTGAACTTACGATTGGTGCGATACGGCTGTTATTATTTAGCCACGAGTCCCTCTGAATCCTGTCTCGTACATTATACATAAATATGAGTAGAGCAATTAATTACTACATTGTTGTATACAGAATAAAAATAAATATGCAGGTATTTTCTTGAATTAAATTCCAAGGTCTAGGTGAACATGTATGTACCTATTAACTAGAGAGCTTGTGCTCTTAACTAAGTAGGTGAAGTCAATGACCCCGTCGAATATCACTAGAATGATGTCGACCGTTTATAATAATAATTATTATCAGATGTTGTTTACTACTGACACGTGGATGCGACTGAATATGTATATAATGAAACACTGATTATTTTACAAAGAAAATTGAATGCTCTAGTACAAAGACGTAGTAATAATCATTTATTTCCTTTACCTTGAACTTCCTTTACCTTGACTTTGATAATAATAATTTTGTTTATTTATATTATTTTCTAGATAACGGTGTCACTGAGTATTATGAAAAATGATGTAACAATTTGTTATTTTAATTATTCTATTAACAATAAATCACTCGCTCTTCAGAGTTTATTCTGAGACTAGCCTTTGCCCGCGGCTTCGACCGCGTGGATGTCGGAAAATATCCCACGGGAACAATATAGAGAACGAAGCCAGGTTACAAACTATCTGTGTCAATTTTCATCCTAATCTGTTTAGCCGTTTTTGCGCCAATCCAGAACATACTCCCGCATAGCCATACCCATTACCTCTGTGGAGCTTCACTAGCTAATTTAATTTGACCCTGTATGTATAGAAAATACAAAATACTGGTTTTCAGCTGCATCCGGTTAGACTGGAAGCCGACCCCAACATAATTGGGAAAAGGCTAGGCAGGTGTATGTATAGAAAATATCCTATGTCCGTGGTGGAGCCATACCATTACGTCTGCGGAATTTCGCTAGCTGGCCCGGGTCGATGGCGCGTTGTGTTCCACGCGCGCCTCAGAGATGTCAGCACGGGGTTCTTATTATTACTCTCAACACAAAAAAAAACAAAGTTGTAAAAACATTTGTTTTTTCTTTTGAAGAAGTCTATGACAGTTATGCTGCAGATGTACAGACGCCAGCACGTCAAGCTACTACAATCTGTCAAATTTCTTTAATAGATTTTCAACTTTATCGCTAAAGCATTAAGGTTCAAGGTTGATTGGGAAAATTTGACAGTTTCGGGTAGCTTGACTTGCTGGCGTCTGTACCTACTAAATAAAATCTACGTTTCTTTAGCTATCCAACAAGGTATAACAAGCTAGGGTATTATCACAATTCTTGGAAAAACTTTCATAAAAGGGTCACAGGTAGTAGCATAAATTACGGCAATACGTAAGTACATTGACATGAGAACCTCCTCCTCTTTTTCGTCGATTAAAAAGGAATGTTCTAGAGATGCACCTATACACTAGTTATTGCCCGGGACTTCGTCTGCCGTGTATTTTGTATGTCATCATTTTTAGGGTTCCGTAGCCAAATGGCTAAAACGGAACCCTTATGGATTCGTCATGTCTGTCTGTCCGTCCGTATGTCACAGCCACTTTTATCCGAAACTATAAGAGCTATACTGTTGAAACTTGGTAAGTAGATGTATTCTGTGAACCGCATTCAGATTTTCACACAAAAATAGAAAAAAAAACAATAAATTTTGGGGGTTCCCCATACTTAGAACTGAAACTCAAAAAAAAATTTTCATCAAACCCTACGTGTGGGGTATCTATGGATAGGTCTTCAAAAATGATATTGAGGTTTCTAATGTCATTTTTTTTTCTAAACTGAAGAGTTTGCGCGAGAGACACTTCCAAAGTGGTAAAATGTCGTCCCCCCCCCCCCCCCTGTAACTTCTGAAATAAGAGAATGATAAAACTAAAAAAAAATATATGATGTACATTAGACTTCCACCGAAAATTGTTTTGAACGAGATCTAGTAAGTAGTTTTTTTTATACGTCATAAATCGTAAACCGCAATTTACCTTTCATTCAATCAACTCATGATTGATTTTTATAGATAATGGTACGTAACCCTTCGTGCGCGAGTCCGACTCGCACTTGGCCGGTTTTTTATATAAATATCCAGGCTGAGCCTACTCCAAGTCCCAGGCTACCTGTCTATCTGTCCAAATTTCATAACGATTGGTTCAGTGGTTTATAATGATATATAAAATAACTAACACTAGTTCTTAAGTTTTATCTTGTAACTAACAAAAATATGAATACCTACCGGTCCGAATTAAAAAGTTTTATTATTATACTTGAAAAGGTAACAGACAGACAGAGTTAGGTGCTTTCGCATTTATAATACTAGTATAGATATGGATGTATGTCTATGTACTTAGGTGCATTATATGCAAACACGATACACGTGTCATCCATTAAGAGATACGTAATGAAAATAAATCGGCATTCAACTATAATGCGTGTAAAAATTAACGTTCCTTCTTGATGATTTATGAGGAAAATCTACTAGGAAATCACAACATAATATAACGCCTGTATTTCCCGAAGGGTTAGACAGGAGAGGTGTTTTGTGCACCAACATTTTACCGTTATGCTAGTCCCATGTACAGACGCCAGCCTATCAAGCTACTACAATCTGTCAAATTTCTTTAATAGATTTTCAGCTTTATCGCTAAAGCGTTAAGGTTCAAGGTTGATTGAGAAAATTTGACAGTTTCGTGTAGCTTTTTTTTTAAATTGATAATGGGCTCACTCTTGACCTCAATCCAGGCCAGAGGCAGGGATGAGATCTACGGTGGAACGAGTTTGCCCAGAAGAAGCCTATTCACTCTCGCCTTGAAGAGATTCGGGTTGTATGAACTCGGGAATGCAGACGCAGGCAGACGATTCCACTCCTTAGCTGTGCGCATCAGAAAAGATGATGAGAAACGCTTGGTGCGTATATATGGTATATTAACCAAATAGGGGTGGTATCCCGCAGTGCGTGTGGACTCTCGATGGTAAAAAGGTGAAGGCGGGATGAGCTCATGTAGCTCTTGAGCACACTTCCCGAAGTACAGTCTGCAGAAGACGGACAGACAAGCAACACTTCTCCGGTGAGCCAAACTGTGAAGCTTTGCCTCCACCAGCTTTTTATCGCCAATGAGTCTCTTAGCTCTGCGCTCCACTGAGTCTAAAGTAAAGTCACTGAGTCGAGTTGGTATTTACCTGAGCCATCCCACAGGTGACTGCAGTACTCCATACACGATCGGACTTGTGCTTTGTAAAGGGTTAAAAGCTGTCCCGGTGTGAAGTACCGCTTAACCTTGTTCAGGATGCCCAGCTTTTTGGCCGCCGTTTGTGCTTTAGACTCAATGTTTTCGCCGAAATTGAGATTTGCTGTGAATTTCATGCCAAGAAGCTCGAGGCTGTCCGTCACAGGTATAGCTGCACCCCGGAAAGTAGGAGCCAGATCAAAAGGGCTCCTTTTCGCGCTAAACAGACAAGCCTGTGTTGTGGTGGTGTTGCTGACCAGTTTGTTGTCACCCCACTGGAAGACTTAAGGTCGCACTCATTCGGTCCACCAGGGCCCCTCTTAACAAACTGCCTTCTTCCTCTCCAGCCTTTGCGCTGGACAGATATCTCTCCACGACGGTGCTGTCATCTGCATACCCAACAATACCTGGTATCAGTAGGTCATTGATGTGCAGCAGGAAAAGAGTCGCAGAGAGAACAGACCCCTGAGGAACGCCAGCATCAATCGCCATGAGGTCAGAGGAGCAGCCGTCAATGACTACTCTGATTGACCGTTCACTCAGAAAATCAGATATCCAGCAACAAAAGCCAGCTGTGATTCCATAGGCTGGAAGCTTGCTCAGCAGACTTGCGTGCCAAACCCTGTCGAAGGCCTTCGAGATATCAAGAGACACGGCCAGAGCTTCGCCGTGTTTCTCGATGGCCTCACCCCAGCAGTGTGTGACATACACCAGAAGATCCCCAGTGGAGCGCCCGCGGCGAAAGCCATATTAGCATTCACTCAGGAGATCATTCTGTTCAAGATATGGCAGCAGTATGCTGTTGAGAACCTTTTCCATTACTTTGGAGAGAATGGAGGTAATGGCGATCGGTCGGTAGTTGCAGGGATCGGCACGACTACCCTTCTTTGGTACTGGCTGCACATTTGCAAGCTTCCTGCATTTGGGGACAGGTCCAGTTTTCGAAGAGAGGCGGTAGGGGCGAGTCAGTACAGGAGACAACTCAGGCGCACATCACCTCGGCACTCTCGCAGGAATGCCATCAGGCCCACTAGCCTTGCCCACATCCAGACACCGAAGCTTGATATGCTGGCGTCGGTACCTAATATAAGGGGGCGAGTATATTGCCATCAACCGGGCATAAATTAAGACTGCGAATCCGGGCTGCTACTAAGAAATCAAAGTTTTACCTACGTGTGTATGTCACTGAGAACTCCTCCTAAACGGCTGGACCGATTTTGATGATTTTTTTTGTGTATTTAAGTAGGTCCTTGGATGGTTTAGATTCATAATTGGACCCGGTAGGTGGCGCGGTTCGAGCAGGACAACGTCTGTCCGGTTGGCTAGTATTATTATAAATTGTAGTCGTTGTCTCTGACCGTGCGGTTTTCACTATCATGTAGAGTATATATTCCGGAAGGTTTAAGTATACTTAATAAAGAAATGTCGATGATTTGTCAAGTCGTTAAAACCGTGCGAAGCAAAGGCTGATCGCTTGTATTAAAATAAACAGAGACTTTCTAGTGAAAAAAGAAGGCAATTAAGACTAAGAATCTGCACTAAACTATCGGTTTCTTTTTTTCTAGGTATTGCTACGCGGGATTAAGGAAAAAGATCAAATTAGAAGTGCCACAGTTACCTGATTTGGGTGAATCATCCAAGGTATGTTTTGCGAGCTTTAGTTATCAATACCCATTACGTCTGCGGATTTGATTTGACCTTGTATAGTAAGAAAAAAATCCCACAGTAAGTAGACTTAAAAGCAACTTAAAATCGAAAGAATAAATGTCGACAATTGTCGGATATTCCGTGGCCTAGGGTGGACTCTCGGACATGCCCGCGTGTTCCGCGTGTCCACCTTAGGGTGGTCCTTTCTTAATTTTTTCTTTCTTTACTTCAATTCATAATATGATTTAATTTACTGACTATCCCCTACTCACTCAACTATTTACTATAAGCGTTATGTATTCTAAGTTGGTTTGACAGCGACCATTTGTATTATAAAGATCTTTTAAAAATTGTTTGTAATGGATTTCTACTTTGTCATTTTATTTTCATGTATGGCATTGAGTTTGTTCTTCCTAAACTTGATGATTATTTCAGATTCTGAATTTCTTGCAGGAACCAACTGCGGCATCAAGAGAAAACGAGAGGATTGTTTGTGATTGGGCCGAAACAAAATTAGGTAAGATCTATTCTTCTTTACTTTTCCAATTGATGTTATTTCAAGTTAAACCAATAACAACTTTATTTCAGCGGTAATTGATTTCATAATGATTGAAGTTGTATCGTAAACTGAACTTTATTGTGTAGACATTAAAGTAACTTTTCCAATAACTCATATTTTTTACATGTTGGGCAAGTAACTCGCAAACGCAGAGTATGTACAGTCAGCAACAAAAGTCAATTAACTCTGTTACTTTTACAAATCATCTAAATTGATACAAAATGATGCGATACATTGGTTTTCAGCATTTCATGTAATAGCAAAGAGTTCATTTATTCTTAAATATTGTATTACTACATGTTTTTTAAGAATATTTTGCTCAATAATTAAGATTTAAACCACTGAAGTGTTAACCGACTTTTGTTACTGATCGTACCATCCATCAAATGTAGTATAAAAAAAGAATTCATTATGCTTTTGGGGATATTAACAAAACATTATCATGTCTCTATTCCCTATTCTACATATTTCGTCAGCTAGGTTAAAGTACCATGTTATAGAATGCGAACTATTAAACGAAACGTTACGACGAAACTGATAAAACCCCGTATCTCTGAGCAAACGTCAGGCGCGTTTTTAATCTCTTAAAGAAACCAGCGCGTCAAAAAACTTACTGTTGGATTTTCAACTCTCGGCGCTAAGCAGTGCGTTGAGAATCCAGTGCGCGAAAATAAATCGCCGCGGGAAAAACACGCCCGTGCTTACCTGGGCTAACATACACGTTGCGCAAAATTTCTGCCCCACAAACTAAATACGCCTCGCAGACCTCATGCACCGCAGATTCGAACGTAAAATAACTCTCTTGAGTAGCTTTGCTGTCAAATCACAGAAGAGACTTAAAAATATAGTATATTTATTTTAATGTATCAACCACGTTTATATAAGTATAGGAAATGACGCCAAAGAATAATCTGCACTGTTCTAAAAGTCTATTTTTTTGTAGGCATGAAATTCTTGAGTGTATCGGAGCTGTCCCGGCACCTCATGTCGGCGACTACGCAGCACGCCCCGCCCGGACCCGCCAGCACGTCGCCGCCGCCGCTTGCGCAGACACACGGTAAGGACCAATTTGTTTGAACTTTCTGTTAACAATTCCTAAATGCACCTTTGACACGTGCATCGATGACGAACAGTCGATATTGATCACCTCAAAATACGTCACCTCATATCGAAGTGTCCAAAAAATAAGTCAATAATTATATCACCTCTTTTAAAGTCGGATTGACTTCAGGCTAGTTGCACCTTAACTTTTTTGAGATTCGATGAAACAAGGCAAACAATGTCTTGGTAGATTTGGTAAAATTGGCAATTAATAAATATATAAATAATAAATATCCCTGGACATTTCACACAGCGCCATCTAGTCCCAAGCTAAGCAACCTAATGCTTGTGTTATGGTAACAAGATGGCTGATAAACTACTTATATAAGTACATTTTTTTTTTGTATATACATACATATTATAGATAGAAAAACACCCAGACTCGGAACAAATACATGTAGGTCTTACAAATATTTGTTCCGTGCGGGAATCGAACCCGCGACACGCAGCGCAGCAGTCAATCGCTTAACCACTGCGCCAACCGTGTCGTCAATTACTTCTAGGACGAACTAGTTCATTAAGACCAGCAGTGCGATTCTGTAACCATCTCACTGTGAAAACTTAGGTGAAGTGAGCGTGGTGTGAGCTGTCATTCCAACTAATGCTAGGGATTGACACCATTGACAGCTCACTCTAAGCTCACTTCACCTAACTTTTCACGGTGAGATTTTTACAGAATCGATCGGCTGTACTGCTACTGAGCAATATTGCAGATTTATTGCTCTGTCAAGCTCGTGGGAATACGCTGATACGCTCACTATAGGCCCGTTTCCAATTTATTCTTCAATCGCTGCTGGGCTGGTAGTAAAGGAGTGGGGCAGTTGCCAACTTTCAGAATGCTCTTAACACTTAACACAACTTTTTGACACCCGACGGAAACAAAGGGGTTATAAGTTTTTCAAATTATGGTTAATTAGCGTCTTGTCACAAAGCACGGCGGCAATATGGCAAACTGTCAAATTTTAGTGTTTTAAGATACTTATATAGTTCAGGAATTTTGATAAAATTCACCACAACAGTTACGTGACTAGGGATCGGTTTTTAAAAGTAAAAAAATCTGAATATTTGTACTAATAAAGTTCGTATGCGATCAATGTAACGGGAATACCTATTTCATTAATGTGTTATGGGATAGTGTTTTTTCCTTCACGTTTTAATGCAAAGAACTACCGTGCATCATTATGTTTTATTTGTCTACTTTCAGCACCAGCAGATGACGCAACGAGCCGACAATTAATAAAGCATCTGAAACGAAAAATACAGGTCAGTGATAAAAAGAACATGTCGCAGTCGGATTGTATGATTCGTCATTATTATATGTACATACCGCACCGTCCGTGTGCATACTGGTAATGAAATAAATATTAAACAGTAAAATGGCTTAATGGGCAGTTACCTGTAGGCAGTTAACAAATCTGAATTATTCGGTAAGAAATCTAACTTGTAAATAGCCCTCGTTGGCTGCTGCTGCGGCACGGCTCGCGCGCAGTTTGACACAGTTCCAACCTAACCTATGAACTGCCAAAGTATTTAGGTACCTAATAACAGACGTAAAAATGATTACCCTGTATTTATTAGCAGGAGCCCGCCGAAAGGCTACTTGATCGTGTTTTACGAGCCAGATAACCTACAAAACTTTTTCTATAGACCACGGCATTAAAATAAGATGATTCCGTTTGAGATTCGTAACAATTGTTTGTAGTAAACGTCTTTAAAATCACTTGGTTCTTGCGGCACATACTTGTTTTCTTTATTATCGGAAACACTTTTAGTACTCGACACCATGTTTGTAGAAAGGGGTAGGAAAAGAAATGGTTGAATCAATGCGCTTAGGCATTATGTATACGGCGATCGAATCATCAATTGGGATTCAAGGACTTTTACATAATGTCTAGGCGTTATACTTTTGTCTTAGGCATAACGGCAACAGTATGCGGACGGTGCCGTACGTATAATGACGAATTATGTAATCTGCTTTCGGAATATGCATTACTTTTAGGGTATGGCTTGAATTTTACCTGCTATTTATATTTGATCAACAGACACAAGGAACTCCTGGACGGCCTAAAAAGAACAAGGGCCAGGATGTGTCGGGAGAATCCCCTCCGTCCACGTCGTACGCGGGCCACCACCAGCCGATGAAACACGAGAGCGAGCCCATGCAGGACATGAGCTACGGGTACCCGCAGCCACCCTACACGCCCGTGTACGATGTGCGCCCGCCCATGCAGCCCTACTCCGTGCCGCCGCGCGCGCACCCGCCGCACCCGCAGCACGCGCCGCTCCCGCACCCGCCGCACCCGCACCCGCCGCACCCGCACCCGCCGCACGCGCCCGCCGCGCCGCACCCCGCGCTGCCGCTGCACGACTACCGGCCCGACCCCTACGTGTTCGAGCCCACGTACGCGCCGCGCGACCTCACGCGCCCGCCCGACGCGCAGCACAACCTGCCCATCAACCTCAGCAGCGACGCGTCGCTGGACCTGTCCACCGAGCGCACGGAGTGGGCGCGGCGCCGGCCGCCCGAGCCCCCGCCGGCGCCCCCGCGCGTGCCGCTGCCGGGCAAGAAGCTCATCCTCGAGGCCTACCACAGCGAGAACCGCGCCGCCTCGCCGCGCTGCCAGCCCGACGCGCGCCCGCACGCGCCCGACGAGTTCCCGCGCACCGAGTACCTGCCCAAGAAGATGCGCGCCGCCGAGATCCTGGGCGGCAAGCTGGCGGCCGCGCGCCAGGCGCTGGCGGGCCCGCCGCCCGCGCCCCCCGCGCCTCCCGCGCCCCCTGCGCCCCCCGCGCCCCCGCCGCTCGACGCCGCGTGCAGTTCTGGGCCCGCGCCCGCCGACGCTCCAATTCGTCCCGAGGTTGCTTTTTTAGAGGATCCAAAAAACTTAACGAGCCGGTCCAAAAGCACCGCCGCGGCGCTGGCCCGGGAGCAACAGGAGGCGGCGAGTCCCACACGGTCGGTGAAGGCTCCGACGTCTAAGTCCGAAATGCTACGCAATAAATTACGGAAATCGAGCGGCCGAGCCAGTGGACCCTCGCCGGATCGCGCGGGATCGCCCGAGCGAACCGCGACGCCTGATTCGTGTTGCGGTTTGGATGGGATTAACATCAAAACGGGGATGATTTGTGAAGAGAAACACACGGAAATACTCAACAGGGAACGTGTGATCAGCATATGTAACATTGACAAACATGATTTAGACGATTATTTGAACGAGGGTAACAGTCAGGAACACGAAGAAGAGTTACTGCAGTATTTTCATCACCGCGCTAATCAGCAGGCACAAGCCCAAGCCAACACCAGCACCTCTGATAACACAGCTGCTTTTTTAGAACGAGGCCAGGACCCACACGACGACCATAGTCAGGGCAAAAACGAAAAGATATCGCAGCTCAGAGAGTTATTAGCTAAAAACTTAAAAAACCAGAGTGGGTCTAGTTCTCAAACTATGCAAATGAATCAAGACTCTCAACTGTCTCAGCAGAACTCGCACGATCCTCCGCCCATGAAGACTACTATTTCTGAAGGCGCCTTTAAACCGGTTGGGACAAATGAACCAGAAATGAATGGGCCAATTGTAACTAATCAGACTGTTATGAACGCCAACAAGCACAGTAATTCGATTCCGAATCAAAATGGCACGTCTTTATCATATGTCAATGATACTGTATCCAATCAAATGCCTGGTAATGTCGGAGGGCCACATCTGTATAACGGACATTGTCACAATGAGCCGCAGAGTCCAACTACCAGAACACAACAATACGAGTTTGTACCAATTTCTGATGGCTGTCATTCTCCAGGAAACTTTCATTCCAAGTCACCGCTAGGGTTCGGACAGAGGGGTCAAAGTCCAACTAAGGTGAATAAACAAATAATGATGGGCGGCTCGTTGCAGACTTCTCCCATATCGCACTCGCACAGCACTGCCGCGAGCCCTTTCGTTAGTCCGAGGAACACCCCGGTGCCGCGCTCGCGGCTGTGTCCTCGGCCGATACCTAAACACAATGGAAGAAAACGGCGGAATCCTCTGTCCCTCGGTGTGACGGATCCCTGCTCCAAACAGTTTGCTATTCCCAACGATCAAAAGTTTATGAGCAAAGCACAGCTCTGTGGCCCTGGCAAGTACTGCCAACCGATCTCCGCTCCTCCCTCGCCGAACATACTTACACAGTATAAAAATCATATGTACACGTGTCCCTCAGGAATGTCTAATGGCTCCAATAACCTTTGTTTGAATTTTTTACCCAACGCACCATTTCGAGATCACATAAATGGAGACCAACCATTGTCTGCTGATCCTTTGTCGAGCGAGGTTAGTCAGTTTTTCCAAGAGTCACTAGTTACTTACAGATCAGGACCCGACACATTTAGATCACAATCAGTACCCCTGAAGCAGGGAATAGGAAATATGGGACTATTGAGTTATAACAACACTCCAGTAGGATCAGTTCCGCCGACACCCGTCCCCAATGAGTTTTGTGATTTCGGATCTCTTGCCGACACTTGTGACATATCAAAAGCTGGACTTAATCGAGAAACGCTCGACAAAATATATGACGCTATCGACAGCAGTAACGACGTGCTCACTACTAGCGCCACACAAAGTATTCTTAATTCTAACGACACTTTGAGCAACGGTTGTGATCCCCTCCCTGAACATCAGATACTTTCGGATGAGCAATTGACTGCGATAATACCGACTGGTGACGATTTGCTCGAGAGAAGCAATCAGTTCAACCAATCGTTCACAAACGACGGTGCTGCCGCCGACAACGTGGAAGATTTCCTTAAACGAGCGAATAGTATTGAGTTTGATTTATCGGAATTAGTTACGGAAAAAAATAAATACTACACATCACGATCGGTCCCGAGTACACCGCTGCCCTACAAACGTACCGCGCCCAACTTGCAAATCGATTCTCGCCGCTCCAGGGAACTGTTTACTGCCGAGAATTACTCCAACGCATCCAACGGCATATCCTCGAAATCTGTGCCATCGACTCCTCAGTTCGCGGAGGAGAGAAGCGTGTTCAGTTACAGCAACAGAGATTTTCTAATCAACGGTAACTCGGTGTGCGGCTCCACGCAGCTGCACGAGAGCGTGGTGGACAGCGAGCAGGGCCTGACGTCGCCGCTGCACGACATGCTGCGCGAGGACATCCTGGGCGAGCCGCTCACGCCCGCCCTGCTGGCCGACCTCGACAAGATGGACCCCACTCCCTACGTCGATCTCTAGTCTGCTGCTTCAATATCATCACTTGTATATATGTAGTATAATAATATAAGTTTGAATTTGTTTGTACAGATACCGATAGATGGATATCTACAGAGTACAATGTATTTGTATGCCTTCAGTGAAGGCAAGTGCTAAGTTGTGCAGACCTAGTTTAAATTTGGATCGCACACTCCCAAAAATTGAGTCAATAATCAATGCACTATAATATTGTGATAATAATAAAAGCTATGTGACATCAATTATTAGAGTAAGCAAAAGCAAAACTCTAATTTTATTTTTATTTTTGATGGCTTCGACTAGGTTGCCTATTCGTTAAGCCACCAAGAAACTATTGGCAATGTGTTTTTCGTCAAAATATTTGACAATACTAGTTGGAGAAGTATTTTATAGTGAACATGCTCTATGAAATTTAAGTTACAGATGTGTTTGTTGCTGTTATCTTAACCCAGTAAATTGGCATGTTAAACATTACATTGATGAAATTATATAGAGTTGAATCATTATTATTTCTGCAATCATTTATTTTATTTAACTTGGAATGTGATTATTGCGCGTTGAACCGCGGCTCAGCTGTCGACATGCGCAGAATGCGTGTGATGCTACGGACCACATAATATAATAATATATATTTTTACATAAGATGAAGATTCAACTTTAAAGATTGAATCAATATACGAAGACTATAGACACGTTCAGCCTGATGTGAAATTGACTAATTATATACAAAGATACGCACTGTCGGTAGATACGTAATTATTGTTATTTGTACTAGCTAGTTTTACGCTGTAATGCGCTGTAACCTTAGTGTTTACCGACTGTATACGTTACTACAATATTGGGCATATACCACCTGTAAACAAACAATAAAAACTATTGAGCTGAATGTTAATCATTGTAAATAATAAAATATTGAATGTTATTGATTGTTATTCAATTAATTTAAAACCAAGATGTTTTACCCAAAATTGATCTTGTAAGCACATTCTTTTGTTTATAACTTCTAATGCTGTATAAAAGCCCATAATGTATGAACTAGATTGATTGTAGTAGTTCAAGCAAGCCGACTGGCTAAAAAATGTATTAGTTTTCAACCTTCTATTTGTAGTGTGTATGATATGCGCACGCTGTTGCACATAGGCTATAAGTTATGTTATCTAACAGATTGATCACAATAACCCTGCTTCTATTGTAACATAAGTTTAAGTGGAAGGTGGTATGTGCCTCGTGACAATATCTGCGCTCATCGTTATCACAAAGAAACATCGAAATTTTGATACCTATTTTATATATAAACTAGTGAGATACAGTCAATAGTGATACTTGCTATCCAGTTCCATCATCAACATCATGAAAGTAGCTAATGTACGTAGTTATAGTGTTTAACCAGACCAATGCAGCGTGCCAAGCGCGCTTAGTAAATTAGAATTGGTTTTTCATAGGAAAAATGATAAAATAGTATATAGTTTATGAAAAAATGAATTTATCGTAAGTTAGCACAAAGATTTAATATATTTTATTATCACATAGGAGTTTTACTGATATACTAAATTTAAATTGATCGCATAAAATGCGGGGTGAAGAGTTGAACCTGCCAACGGCTGCAGTGAGTTTGTAAGGCGGGAAATTACTATTGTGTTGGTTCATTCGTGTTGAAGCCGGTCGTATTTAAGACCAGTTGGTAACAGATCTTGCTATTAAAAAGAAACGCGAGTAGTGAAAATAAAACTACAGATTATTAAAAATTTGTTGAAACTCGTTCATGAAATCACATTTTAAAATATATCTAGATAGGTTATATTAGTTCTTCCGCCTTTTACATCTAATTTCATAATTTTCACTACTCTTTATTTATTATTAGCGTTGTATCAAGTATATTATGAAATTATTGTAATTAAAATAACTAAATGAAAATGGTGTTTGGTTTGAGATAAAAATTATATCTAAATTGCAAGAGATTATGTATTTTAATGTGTATGTAGCTAGATATATTCATAATAGACTATGCACATTAACACAAATTAACAAAATAATTATGTAGTTCATATTGACACCATAAGACCGGCTTCTAACATTATATAAACTTCAAAACTTAAGGCCTAGCGAAATTATCTGTTATATTTCATTGTAGGTATTATTTCAACAATTAAATTTAATTAACGTGTGAAAGAGATAACAATTGTATATTAAATTAATTTCTCAACCTGTGCCTCAATAACGAATGCTATAGTAAAATGTCCTTTTAAAGCTTAGTAGTTGGTTTGTTATAACGCTAGTACAAAACACACTGATTCGACAGGGATATACTTAGGTATATGTAAGTGAAACCGAAGACTGTTTAAAGTTTGTAGAATATTTTCAACGCAAAGAAATAACTTGTCATGATCACTTCGTCTCGAGGAACACATGTACACAACGAATAACCTCCAGTGATCAGATCATGTGTTATTCCAATTTGGTACAACTTACCAAAATCGACTAGTACCTAATTACTGTTAAGTTGTACATTTTGTTAAGGCTCGTCTCTAGTTAAGAGTTAAGACGTTGAAGCACTTTGTAAATATTTTCAATGTTTATTCCATTTCCCATTGTTTCTATATTATCGTCGACATCTAAATTAATTCACATTCATCAAACACCTAATTTTAGTCAGATTATAAATGTGCACTTCAAAATGACACTGAGTAATGAAAGAGAATTATTATGTGTTTATTAAATTACGGTAATTATCTTCTCATTGTGTGTTGTGATTTAATTCGCATCTCTTATAGCTATCTTAACGTTTAAACTAACTTTAACATTTACTCTGCTCATTCATATACCCGATGTATAAGATGATTATAGAAAATATTATAATTCCGTCGGAATTGCGATATACGTTGCAAATTGTGTACATAATATAATAACTATAATCGCGTAAGACGTTGATTAACATCACTTTTAACGAAATACCCACACCGATATAACTTTTAATGTAATATAACTTGTATTAAACTTATACCAGTTATGTTAAAATTAAGCATATCTACGATAAACTCAATCACTCACAAAAAAGTGTTAAATTGCGTCTGTATTTCCGCTTTTGTTGAAACAAAATGAATGAAATAGTCGATATAATTAATCGTAAATATTCACTATATACATATTATTATACCTATTATTATACAATTTCTTTCGTGCACATTGTTTGAGATTTTAATACCGAGATATATTCTGAGTACCTATTGGTGTTTTAAATACTATGTTAATACGTCGTCGGCACCAACTCTTAGGCGGTTCTTACACTACAATGCGCCACGCAACGGGGCGGGGCGCGGGAAACGGAGCTAAATTCCCCGCGCGGAAACGTGTTTTTTATTGAATTTGTATGTAGAAGTCACGCCCGGGGGGCGCGTATTCCGTACACCGGAGCGTGGTGCGTGCTAGTGTGAGATTCGCCTTACCAATGTAAACCCTAATTGTGTAACATACTTACAAATCGCAAAGGAAATTGTTTAGAAAAATTCTTATAAATGTTGAAGGTTGCTTTTTTGAGTGTGTAACACATTCAAAAAAGCAACCTTCAACATTTATAATAATTTTCTTACGCCAAGAATGCTCTTACGCTAATGGTCGTTAGCACTTCTTCAATACATTTAATATTTAATAACTCTCGAACATGTACCTACAATGCCATTGAAAGCCATTCCATTGCAAATCGGAACCAAATCAACATTTCGCACACTATACCTTTGCCGAAGAACACGCAATTTTTTATTTACTTACATGTTTTTTTTTTTTTAATGGTCGTTAAAAAATAATAATTAAATGACTAGTGAATATTGATTATGCTGCCTTTGTACAGTCATTATACGACAGCCCTTTATTACTAAAATCTGCGGGCAGATTTGACTTATTTCCAAAAAAATACTATTCAACCCATATATTTTTATAGATTATTTTCATAAACGGAACTTGATTTGGATACTGTTGCAGTGGTTAATGGCTTAAATGGTAAGTTATTCGCCTTTTTAAACATATTTTAAATCAATTTTTAACAAATAAATTTACATTTAATGTTTTTAAGAATAGGAGACATTTTTTAAATATGAATGTGTACCTGTAGATAGTTATTATTTGTATTCGATGTCTTTACTCTAACGACAAAACAAATATTTAAGACATAAGTGTAAAATGATTTTATTAAATTAACCATGAATTCAATATTTTTTAGCAACTAGCTTCATCTTTTGACTGACCGACCTTGACAATTAAAAAGTGCCTGTAATTTATTGGTTTATTTGAAATAATAAATAGTTTGAGTTTTAAGTTTTCCAATCCAAATATATTTTGTTCAGAAATGTATAATTATAATTTATTATGTATGTAACTAATAATTCAAGATTTGTAATTACAATATTTTTTAAATCTAACTGTCAAAATTAATACATTATATTAGTTAGATGATATAATTTAACTTGATAACATGATTTCTTTTAGGTATATTTGTTAAAATTTAAAATATGTTTTTATAAAAGTACCAGTCTCTGACATGATGGAGTTTTTGTTGCTAAAATAAATCATTGTTATGTAAATACAGCATTAACATTGGTTGACACGTATTAATACATGACACCATTTTATTTTTATTGCAACTATGTTGTTCTGTTAATTATTGTTATTATTTTCTAAATATTTTTTATGAATGTATGATAATACATATTAGCTATATTAAGCATATCTAGTTGTAAGTGAAAATATCCATGTTGTTGATTAGTCTTTTATGGATGTTGATTTACACCATTTGCTATGCAGTGATAATAAATGGTACGATAGTAAATGCCATTTTTTATTGAAACCCCCATTTTTTCGGATTTCGTACCTCAAAAGGAAAAACGGAACCCTTATAAGTTCACTTCCTTGTCCGTCTGTCTGTCCATCAGTCAACACCCTTTTTCTCAGAAACGCGTGGAGTTGTTAAGCTGTCAAATTTTCCCAATCAATCTTGAACCTTAATACTTTAGCGAAAAAGTTGAAAATCTATTAAAGAAATTTGACAGATTGTAGTAGCTTGATGTGCTGGCGTCTGTAAAATGAGATGTCAGCTTATACTGGGAATGTATAGCTTGATATGTCGCTGTGTGTACAGACGCCAGCACATCAACGTAAACTCTATACATAAATATAACTACGACGCGCCGTGGAGTGTTAGAAAGAAAGTATCCTCGGCATGATTGGTGGAGTTTTCAACGTTTTTAAAATTGCCCAATGGTTGCACATACTAATAATTGGGAGCCAATCATCATGTTTCACTGGGGAATGTCACATTTGTCAATATTATCACGATACTAATATCGCGATATCGCAATTATTGAGCACGATACCGTAATACGGCCTATTATACCATCAATATTACCACGGTATCGTGATATGCCCCAATAGGAATAAGCCACACCCACTCGCCCCTGCGCGCCCGCCGCTGCTTCCGAGTTCTCCCGATCCTTTACGAAATTAAACGAAAGTCACATCGTTCGTTTACGTCAGTTGCGCTTGATCCTTATCTATGCGTACGTATTTGAAACCCGTTCGTTAGGGTATTTATGTTCTGTGATATAAAATCGTACTGTGTGCTGTGCTGTGAAATTTCTTAAAACATTTTATAAATATAATATTGTGGCACCTCAGTTGACGCAAATTCAAGGAGGGCGCATCATAGTGCTTCGATTGAGTGGATGCCGGGTGATAGATATTTGTCGGCAGACGGGCATAACGGTGACGGTGAGTAATATTTTTTGTAATCATAATTTTTGAATTAAACTAAAGAAAGGCTATGAAAACATGTGTCAATGGTGTTTTTCTACAGAATTTTCGAAATATAGTTAGCGCTACGCGCTGTTCCAAGCGTAAAGCGTAAATTCAGAGTTTTATATATGTAAAGAGAATTCGATGAACTATTGTTTTTGATTCCGTTTAGTCATGAACCATTCTAAACAAAAGTTAATCCAGTAGGTAGTGATTGGATTTTAAAGTAAATATCTAAGCAATTAGGTACGCACTTTCTTTTTGTCCGTTGAAACATTGCTGGGTCAAATGTGTTCTCGTGCCCAGCGGGCCCCAGGGGCTGCAGTCTCGACATCAAGTTTCGCTAGGACATCTTCCATTATTGACTCAAATAACGAAAAGTTCTGATAATTATGGGGTCTGTAAACGCACACTACAACATGCTTATCAAGCTCAACACAGGACAGTTCGATGCAATGTTCAATCGATAAACCCACTATGTCATTTCGTTGTTTTGGATTTTAAACAATTTTTAATTAAGATTATAGAACCTCCACGCAGCATAGATTTACGATTAAAACAACTGCCCACATTATAGTTCTCATAACTAATTTATTAGCATTTGGTAATCCTTTAACCAATGTTCAGTACCTACAACAAACAATGTCAAACTTTGTTTTTTCCAAAAACATTTGAATTTCTAATAATTTGGAAGACATACCTTGAATATTTTGATGAAATAGTTTCAAGGCATTCTGCTGATCTCCTTTTTGATATTTACTTAATTTATAGCAAGAAGATACCTTGTTGTTGATATGTATATTATTACTGGTATATATGTATAAGAATATTATTACTGGTATCTTCTGTTGTCTTACAAACTAGTTTAAATGATTATTCGGAGTTAATCCCAAGACTTCAATGTCATCACCAGGCAGTGAGCTCATAGTGCTTAAGGGAAATGGAACCTCCTTCGTACAATTTGTATAAATATTTATAGCATTTGAGCTACACTTATTTAGGTCAGCCACCTTACTATTAGTATTATTACTAACTGTTATGGTGTTAATAATACAAGACTTCGACATACTACTTATGTCTGAGTTTATGTAAGAAGCTAATAGCCTTGCTATTATTTGTCTAAAGCTAACAGGCAGATACACAGTATCCCTAGCTAGTCGACTTTAAAGATTCCACAAAACTGTTGGTGTCAAAATATACAAGCTTGTCACTGTAATGACTAGCTAAAAAGTGCAATTATGCTTATTAAGCATATGAATATAATTGTTCTGTCTAGTTGTTAATTTCTTAAAATATGGGAAAGCACACAATATTACTTTTCTACAATTTAACTTTAACAACTCAGTTACACAGTCAGTGATTTAATATTTTTTGACATTAGAACTGTTACCTACAAATACAGTAATGTTGGTTTTAGGATTAAATATATTTCCTGTTACTGATGTCATTATTTGTTTGTAGGTTGACCCTGGCATACAATAATTTTGAGTAGAATAACTCAGGTTGTCACTAATTAATTTACCTAAACCTCTTCCTATACGATCTGAGAACATAACTGAATCATGACTACTGAAAGATGGACAAATACCAGTCTCAAGCTGTACTACTTGAGATAGATCTTGCACTATATTAGGTACGTCTTGGTTAAGGTTACAGTCTTGAGACAAACTCTCAGTCTGGGACGGGTCCTTCGTTGCCTCAGGCTGGACAACAACAGGGTTTAAAACCTGACAAGTACACTGACACATAACTAACTCACTAGCAGCAAGAATATGTTCTTTAATTTGGTTCTGAGAACCCACGTATTTAATGTAAAGGGAACTAAGTGTGCCCTCAAGTACCTGTATGTCAGACTGTAAGCGCTGTGTATCAATTTCATAGATTTTTCTGCTGTCTTCTAATTTAATTTGCTGATTGTTTAATTTATTTATTAGATCAACACGTTCTTTCCTCAGTGGAATATTTTTGGAAAAGTGCTTCTGTTGTTTCCTAAATTGATTACATTTTTTAATTATTCTATTCATTCTTGCATATTTTTTCATTTTGTTATGACTAACTTTATAACTATAATTATAATTCTGTTTCAGCAAGGAATCTTCAGTAAGGTCAATAGTTGTTATGGAATGAGGGTTACAATTACTATTTAACAATTCATTATATAAATGGTTTTTTTCTTTAACCTGATTACATTCTATTTGTTTTCCTAACTGGTTAACGCGACTATTAGCATGAAATAATTCATCTTCTAGGTCCCTAACTTTGCTTAAAGCCTCCTCATACAAAAGACTACAGTTGTTGAAACCATCCGTGACCACCTTCAATTGGTCGCGTTCATCAACAACATTCAGATATTGTTGATGTAGGTCTACTAGCTCCCGTTTAAGGCTTGAGTTTTTGTCAACAATTTTCTTGAACTGCTCCTCACTTTCATCATTCTCCAGTAGCAATTGGTCATATTGGAGTTTCTTTGCTTCAAGTTTTTGGAGGGCCGTTCTCAATTTAAGGTCGATCTCCTGAGCAGTAGCCTTACGGGTCATCACAGGCATGGTTTCAGGATTAGTTACTGAAAGTAGAATAGAGAAACGGTGAGAAAAAGTAGGAGACAAATAAAATAAAGTTGGAAATGAAAGGGAAAATGAAAGATGTTAGCGTAGTTCAGTGAAGAAATTAGGTTGGGGTTGAAAACAGCTCAAGCCAATTCAGTAAGTAAGGTAATATTATCAAATTTGGATGATTTTATTGCCTTACGAATTTTACTTTTCTTTATGTGGGTAGGTTGCCTAGATTTTAAAGTTATTTTTTGTTTAAATATTACAGTAGGTATAACAGCAATGCAAAAATAAAGATCATGAACCTTTTTATTCTTGTGTATTATCTTAAGGATCACAATGGGAATAACAAAATCTTTGCTAAGTTTCGTTTTCTATGATGTAAACAATGCGATCTAGACCCAATGCAGAGGTCTAAATCAGCGAACTATTTATGCTAAGAGGTCACGAGGATATATGTAACAGAGTTACAATAACGATTGTGTGCTATTATAAAGTAAAAGTAAACAAATACTCCCCGTTTTATTCCGCAGTACGAACGTCAGCTGTTGGTTTTAGGTTACCGGTACCGGTGTGTAACAAACACTGTGTATTACTCTTTCTATGAACAGGAAAACAATAATCCTGAGTATTTATGCAATTAAATTACGTTTACACATAAAATTACACCTTAATTTTACTTAATTACTAATAATTTAAAAATAATTTTAAAATACCATCATATCGATCTCTTTACGACCAAATTCGGTCGCAACTCGCTAAGTCCCGGATTGACAGGTGTAATGTATGGAGTGACAGGGCTTGGCGACCGAATTCGGTCGTAAAGCGATCGCTATGAATGTCGAGACTGCAGCCCCTGCTTAGTTAGAATCTAGTTACCACGCTATCGCATTGGGTGTAACCCTGTAATGGTAGCGATGTTAGTGTGTAAATAAATAACTTAATCACTTTATGTAAGCTATTATTGTAGGGAATTATAAGTATTAATACATCTTTGCATAGTAATTGAGTAATTATGGGCAAATACACTATAGCTATTTGTTTCGTTCCAGAAAAAATCTGTTTACTTCTGGCTTCTCTCTGGCTGGCGGTGGGAAGAAAGAGGAACCATAGGAGCCCATCGCCGCCAACCGGGCGGCAGACGCCGCACACTCTGCCGATCCTTTTCTGACCACACGAATAACATCAACTTCGTACAGCGTAAGTCCATGTGTAGCTTGTAATCATAAATATCACCTCAACTTATTCATCACTCATAAAATATGGTTTTCTTAAAAAGTGAATAACAAAATTGATTAAAATAAATGATACCTACTTACTACCTAATAGAAATGTAGGTAGGTAGTTGGAAGGGCGCTCGGCGCTCACATTATTACCTACTATGTATTAGATAAATCTTCCGTGACTAAATAATAACAGCCGCACAGGTCCCGTGGAGAGGGGCCCGTGGCTAAATAATAACAGCCGCACAGGTCGATCGGTCAGGTTAAGCTACGCTTGCCGCGGTTGGTCTGTGGATGGGTGACCATCTTTACATACCGAGACCCCTCCGTGCCTCGGAAAGCACGTTAAGCCGTTGGTCCCGGCTGTCATTCGGGGATCCTTGACAGTCGTTACGGGTAGTCAGAAGCCCGAAAGTCTGACAACCAGTCTTACCAAGGGGTGTCGTATTACCCAGTAACTGGGTTGTGGAGGTCAGATAGGCAGTCGCTCCATGTAAAATACTGGTATTCAGCTGCATCCGGTTAGACTGGAAGCCGACCCCAACATAGTTGGGAAAAGGCTAGGCAGATGATGTATTAGATAAATCTTCAGTTCTTTACAATCTACCTCAACAAGGGTGGAAGTTCTCAATTCGACAAATTTGTTTATCTTTATATTTTGAAGATTTTTTAACCGTCCCGTACTCATTTAAAGTCTATTCAACTAATGCTTCAAATTGATTTCAAGTTAAACAAATATCGATTTTATTCCAATGGGAATTAGGTTGATTTCAGAGTGACTAGCACTACTAGACTAGCAGTTATAAAAATGTTTGAAGTTCTAACGTAAACTAAACTTTATGATGTAGGAATTAAAGTTATTTTTCCATAAACTCATATTTGTTTACATTATCTGCAAATAAATCGCGAATGCAGATAATAGTTAAATTGGCCCGTACCTACTATTTGTCATACTAAGGAATCCTAGGTAAGTATTAAATTGACAAAATTTTCTTTGTTTTAGATTTCAATGGACACAGCCCGCCTTGGGGAAGCCGGAAGACAACTGCCGCCGTGCCGCGTGCACACCTGCAGGGTGGTGCAGGCGTGGTTCGCGGCACAGGATGACGTCATCCGCCTGCCATGGCCTGAATAAATACCTATATCTGCTTATATTTGTATTGTTATGTTATTACAATTTTACAGTAGGTATCTATAGTTATTAGAGTTTAATTTATGTAAATAACTTTTTATTTATCATTTAATAATAACATATTGGTTTGGCAACGATTTACGCTCCCATGTAAGTAGTTATATTTCATAACAACTGAAAGGCCGATCTTGCGTATTTCTGAGGTCAAGTTTGGGCTCTTTTAGGTCATGTCATATTCTTCGCGCTAATAAGACCCGATCGAACTTAGTTTAGTCTACAACACTATAGGCAGTACACTCAATGTCTGACACCGTGTCTGAACACTTAGACACTCGGTGTCGCAAGGTGTAGGTATTCGTTGAGTTTATAAGTGTTCACACACAGAGACACTGTGCACGGCGTATAGTGTCGTAGCCTAAACTTACCATTAGATGATACGGCACTAGTAAATAATGCACTTCAATCACCCGGGTTTCCGTACGAACCTATCCTATGTATTCAGCCATCCATTCTCAGAAACTTTCACATTAAATAGTAGCACAGTTTTACAATCCATAAGTTGTATTGTAATATTGTAATTATTTTATTTATCAAAATAAAGGTATTCACCATTGTTATATTCTTGAGCATTTTTCCATTACCTACTAATTGTTGGTTATAATTTAAGTTAGGGCCGTCACCCACTGGCGGCATGGCACGACAAGGGATTAGCGCAAATGATTTGGGATCTTATTTTATCATGGTTAGCATTCACATTTCGGGATGCCACGGCATGCCAGAACGTCCCGAAGGATGCCAAAGCAGGCTGTGACATATCAATGAAATTGTCGTGCCGTGCCGCCTGTGGGTACCGGGTCTTATACAACCCAGTCCAATTATATTAATCTAGGTAAAAGCTTACTTTTGTTTGGCGGCAGCATTTGATTTTGCTTGGCAACCATTGGTGACAGATGTAACTGTATAATTAATGTTACAAATATTAATAAAACTAATACTAATAATTGTTTTTTTTTTTTGTTTATGTTCCTTTTCGCGTCATGTTTACCGCAAATAAACGTATTTTCTTTCTTTCTAAAAATAAAAGCGTCTAAAAAAGAAATATTATCTACTTATTTTTAATCCATTGTATAGTTTGGTTTTATAAATTTTATTGTAGGTAAGTATATTTAATTTTAGAGTAGGTATTTGTTTTTTTTAGTTTTCAATTAGGTATATTAAATAAAAAGATTAAGATTATTTTATTCCGCATTTTATTTTGAGATTTTTTCGCGCTTTCACACGCGTTCCCGTAGTAACCTATCCTATTCCTATGTCCTTTTCTGATAGGTAGGTATGCAAAATTCCATGATGATCGGTTGTGTAGCTAAGGCGCCGAAAGCACGGGGGAGCTAGCGCCGTATAGAATCTATTATACGGGGCCCCGACGACGCCACATTTATTTACTCAAAAAAACTTTTTAGTACTTAGTTTGGTTACTATTTGTTTACTGGTAAAATTTACAACTCAAAAGTGAAAATAAAAACTTTTTTGAGAAAAAAAAAACAACTGACTTCCAAAAAAGACACTACAAAGTGAAAAATAACTTTAATTTCGAAAGTCGGTATCGCTGGGTTCGCATTTTCGTTGTTCGCCACCAAAAAAGTTTTTATTTTTCACTTTTAAGTTGTAACTTTTACCAGTAAACAAATAGTAAACAAACTACTGAACCGTTTTTGATGAAATTTCTATGGGACCAACCTGAAAGTATATCCTTACAAATAAAAAAGAATTTTGCAAATCGGCTTATAAATAACGGAGTTCTGAGGTAACAAACATAAAAAAATACAGTCTGATTGAGAACCTCCTCCTTTTTTGTAGTCGGTTGAAAACGTCACTGTCCTTTTTGTAAAAGACCCCGCTCGAGTTCCCATAGAAATAGGTTCCTACGAGAACCCATGGCCTTTTCTTTCCGAAAATCCAGTTGAATGGCGTGCAATAGGAGAGACGGCATAGTCCACGGCTGGACATCGGTCTAGCAGTGGACTGCTATAGGCTGATGATGATGATGAAATAACGATAATAATAGATTAGAATTTTATTTGAAAATTCATAATCTTCGAAATCGTATCTTATTACTTAGAACTTGCATGTAAAAGCAAACTTCGGTAGGTATAGATAATTCCGTTACTAAGTTCAAACTTATTATTTTAGTAAAAAGATTGTGTCGCGGACGTAACGTTAATCTCAAACACGGCCGGCGGCAGACAAGAGACTTGATAGGTATAATTAATTGGCTAAACCTTACACAGGTTCGTGACGGGGTAAGTATCCATATTTTTTTTCAAAATTTCACGCAATTGTGTTATGGGTTTTCAGCATTAAATTTCGTAAAAATACTTAGAATAGGAGAGCAAGGAACGCACGAAAACAGTTGACCGCCAGCCCGCCAGTAAGTAGGTAACAAAACCCGCAAAAGGTTATTTAAACCTGCTTGAAATTTAAAAAAAAATGTTTTTCTCACATCGGATTATACCTACCTGATGATAATTAATAAAATTGTGTAACGGTGTATACCGTACCTACCTACCTGTTTAAATGTAGGTAATATGAGTATACTAATACCTACTTAATACTTAGGTATAGGTAATAGAAACAAATAATAATATGTAAAAATGAAGGATTAAGAAGATATCATTTCAATAAAACAAATTGATTATAAGCTTTCGTATGTATTTGAGGCATTGCGCGGGCCGCCTGTTTTTATTACCATTCCATTACCTATTTCGATTCGATTCAAGTCAAAAGTATTCATTCAACCCAACTGCTACGCATTTCTTATCGCATAGTAGTAAGTACACCACGACGCGCACACGCACACACTCTCATGTACGCGCTGCAGCACGAAATATTACAAGTAAGAACAGACAAAAAGCTATACATCTCTTTCGCACGATTCTCGCTGTTGTTGCTCATAACGCGTTCAAGGTCAAAGTGGGGTAACTTGATGTGCTGGCGACTGTACATAGTCAGTTAAAATACTTACTACGTTTTTTACACTTCAAATACAAGTCATCAACAAAAACACTCCCTCTGCATAGAGGCATCATAATGCCCGGTACTGTGTAAAAAAAAAAAAAAAAAAAAAAAAAAAATGTATTTATTTCAGTAAATCTTTACAAATAAGTTGCCGGGGCTTCCCAGAAAGTAATCAAATGATACTTGTGTTGGGAAAGCCTCGCTCTTTCGATGTTAACAAAAAAATTTTGACTTACTAAACTAACAATATAAGTAGCAGTAATATTACAGAAGGTAAGTACCTTAAAAATTAAATTAAAAATTAAAGAAGAAGAACAAGCATAAAGAGCGTCTGTGTTAGGCTGTGTGTGTGTGTGTGAGGGTGTGTGTGTATGTGAGGGTGAGAGGGTGTATGTGTGTGTGAGTGTGTGTGTGGATGGTTGTTTGAACGGGTCATATATCCCTATTAATTATTTACGTGTCTATGCGAGTACGTTAATTATTAAATTGATTTTGATACATAAATTCAAGCTAATGTAAGAAGGAGTTCCTCCACATCTTCATAATTAAGGGTAAGGAGCCATTCTGTCAGATTTTTCTTACACTCGTATAGTTGCATGGGGTAAATATTAAGGATACGATTAATTTTGTTATAAACGCGGGGGGCTTGTGCTAAATTTTGCCTACTAGCAAAGACAGTTCGAGTGGGATATGCAGGGGCTACTATATCGCACCGTCTTTTCCTAAGTTTGGCACAGTCTAAAGGTAATGCTTTGTGATATGTATGTATCATGTGTAGGATATATAGTTTCCTGACGGACGGTGTAAATGTAACACACATTAAAACAAATTCGCATAGTTATTCTGTTGCAGTTCGGTATCGTATTACCCAGTAACTGGGTTGTGGAGGTCAGATAGGCAGTCGCTCCATGTAAAATACTGGTATTCAGCTGCATCCGGTTAGACTGGAAGCCGACCCCAACATAGTTGGGAAAAGGCTAGGCAGATGATGATTGAGTTGCAGATGCAGTTCATGTTGCATTGCATAAGTTTGGATGGCTCTTTTGTGTTACATGTTACGTTACAAAATCGTTTATTTCTTGTGACACCATCTGTAGTGATGAACGAAAATATTAATATAGGTTTAGAATATTATAATATTATACTTACTACTATTTTTCTTAAATTAAAAAGTTGTGCTGATGGCCCAGTAACAATGGTGGCTTGTCATTGGTGAGGGCAAAACATCGTGAGAAAACCTGGACTTATTGTCAATATAAGTCTAAAATCAATGCTCGTGTCTTCTGTGCATGAAAAGAGACCTTTGCCCTGCAGTTAGACAATAAAATTATAGTATAATTTTATATTAAATTCATTTATTTCATAATTATATTATTATTACTTAAAACATATCTTAGCAGCTAGTCTAAATAAAAACCACAACCTGATAGAAGGTAACATTAATCTTCATTGTATATAGCCACAGTGCTGCAGTTCACACCGTGTTGCAATGGGCCTTTAGTTAAATAGTTATCGTTAACATGCACTTAGTCCCACCCTTGAGCGTGACTGTGCGCTTCAAGCCTACATGACACAAAAAACCTAACACGCGCTTCCGAAGCGTTCGACTAGGTCATACAGAATCTGCTGCACTACAAGTTTACGTGAGCGCGCTTGACGCACGCTGTGAATACCATGTAGTGCGCACTTGCGATACAGATTCATTTGTCGTTGCCCATTCCGTAGGGCTGATAGAAGGACCTCGAGAAACCCATGAGGTACAGTCACGAGCACCAATATGTCAACACTTGGCAACTTTCAATTGCGATTTTTTCGTGAAATAACGAATGCAACGTTGAAATACGACACATTACATAAACCTATGGGTTCGAAAAAGCTATGTTCGTAACAACATGAAATTCCATTCAAAAATAAAGGAATAAATCGCTTTTGAATAAAACCGAGTGTATACATACTTTTGCTCGTGACTGTACGCAGGCACCAGGTTTTTTCGAAATGGGTACTGGTTTTACAAATTTACAACTTTGCCGTAATTATCTGTAAACCATGGCATTAGAATAGGATCATCTCGATGGGAATAATGTTCTGCCACCTGAACTGGCTGGCCTGGGGTCCACTCGAACAGCAAGCTTATCATTGGCAACTCTTGAAGACATTTTAATGCCTTCTCCCCGTGTTTGTGTTTTATCTCTCTTGCCAAACATCGCTTTACATATATTAAGAAATTATCTAAGAAGTTGAAGCAGACATCTGGATTCCAAAATCTCTGAAAATAAAAAAGGTTTATTATAACCAACCTATTGAACTTAGTTAAGAAGCCGGGAAGAGATCTCAGAAAGCGATAAGGCCGCCCATTGTATGTTTTGTAGTGATGATCGTATTTTTTTTTCTGGTTTACAGACGCAAGCAGGTGAATCTACCCGAAACTGTCAAAATTTCCCAATCAACCTTGAACCTTAATACTTTAGCGATAAAGTTGAAAATCTATTAAAGAAATTTGACAGATTGTAGTAGCTTGATGTGCTGGCGTCTGTACAATAAAGTATATTATATACAGTCCTTTGCAAAAAAAACGGGCGGTTTTGATTTTTCTACATTATTGGTAATCATTTAGTTCTAAATAGGTTTTAATAGCCAAACTATGTTGCTGGCACTTTATAAAAACTCTGGGTATGAAAAAAAGCTAATTCCAAATTCGAAACTTGTTTTTTAAAATAATAATCCCTTTTTCAGTTTGTGACTTTTTACTTACTTTTCGCGGGTTTGCGGTTAAAGGTTATCAGGCAGCTAAAACTAACTTCTCGTTATTTTTATTAGAATAATTTTTGTTAGTCGCATAATCCTGCCTTATTGTGACTAAAACAGATAATTATCTTTGTGTCGATTGTAATGGCAGAAAAGCAATAAGCGCTAGTAAAATTATAGCGCTGCTGGAAGAGGGGTGTAGCCAATGTTACGTCTCACAGCGGTTAACCCATTTACAACGACCGATCGTTATAAAGATCAAAAACAAGTATGGGGAATACCTTCAATTTATAAATAATAACGAGCGGATAACTTTTGCTTATTGTTTACTAACCGCCGCAGTGATCGTTTGAGAGTGTTTAGGTGCATAGATAATTATCTTATGATCATAATTTTGAAGTGCTTTTGTATTTTAATTCGTATTCGCGTAATTAATTTTCACTATGTCTTCAAAACGGTAAGTGTTTACAAATTAGCTAGTGATTGAAATTTATTTTATGCACGTTTTTTATAAATTTATAACCTGTCTAACAAAACTGTGAAATAAAATTTGATGTTGTCATATTTTTTATAAAAAACAAATGATATTATATTTGATGATCGTTCTAACGATCGGTAGTAATTTGGGGATGTATTTTTGACTCTCTATCAAATCATTGACGAATTGGAACAATTAGATGACGATGCCCCATTTCCAAGAAATATAACCATTTTACCACCAGATAACGCGAATGCTGATTGATATCACAGATGCAGATTCCGGTGATCCTCATCACCGGAATCTTCAGTTTGTAACTCTGAACAATCTTCCAGGTTTGATATAGATCTCATATAAATCTTTACGTTATTTTCTCATGTCAGTTGTTATAAAAATTATTATTATATATATATAGGTATATTCAATCTAGGTTCTCAGCTAAGAGCTCCTGCTGAGATAGAATACATGTATTCCGTCAGTGACGAGGTCAGTTTACCCTTGTCTTCTTGAGCAAAAAGAAGCCGAACCACCGAAGAACCCATAATTGTGGAATGTCGTCAACTTGAGCCATCTACATCTAATTCAGCTCCAGTCATTAGCAGCATGTCAGACGTTCCTTTTGTTGATCCAACCGTGCCAAAAAATCTAAATTATTCTTGGAGAAATCGCCATAATGACAAATTTGCAAAGTTGAGACCGCTCTTCGATATCCTGAACGAAATATTCCTGAATATGGCTCCTTTAGAAGAAATTTACAGTGTTGACGAGGCTATGGTACCTTATTATGGAGGACATATTTTGTAAACAATTTATACGTGGGAAACCGTTTAGATGGGGATATAAGTTCTGGGTTGGAGCGACTAGATTGGGATACGTACTAGTGTTTGATCCGTACCAAGGCCATGCAGCAATTATTCCGCCGGCTTATAGACAGTTAGGTATGGGAGCTGGTGTGATTTTGCGTTTTGCTGATCATTTACAATTTATTCACACAGGTGTACCTTGTCAATTATTCTTTGATAATTTCTTTTCTATTCCACTCTTCCACGAATTGAGTAACAGAGGCCTCAAAGCCACTGGAACAATTCGCGAGGACCGAACAACAAAGTGTCCTTTGCCGTCCAATAAAGAATTCAAGAAGACAGAAAGAGGCACATTCAAGTACAAGTCTAGCCAACCAGAGCATATTTTGGTTTGCAAGTGGAATGATAATGTTCGCTTTGCAAAAAAAAAATACAAACTTCACTTGTCAAAAATTTAAAATCCATTTGCACCCTAAAACATGTTTTGTTACTTACCATACTCTTAAATCAACTTGTTTGTTAATTAGCGTTTTTCAATTAGATAATAAAGCCTTTTTCTAGTAATAACTGTGTTTCTTTAATTTAGAATAGGATACAATCGATAAAGAGGTAGTTATATGAGCGTTAACCTACCTGCCTATTACTACTGATCGTTAAAACGATCCGCATTTTCCAAGTTTTCCTGAAAACTCAGATTTTTTTTGGTATTTTTCCATGTTTACTATATGCATCAAGGTAACAATACTAAAAAATTACTGTGATACGAGATAAAAAAAAGTTTCAGTAACAACTGGGTTAAGCGTGAGTCGTTCAACCGTCCAAAGAACCTGGACTCGATACCAAGAAACGGGTTCCGTTCAGAGAAGGCAAGGTTCTGGGCGAAAACGTTGCACTAAAAAGCGCGCTTTTTAGTAACTCAGGCGTTGAGGAACCGCAAATGCAGTTACATAAACCTCAAAAGAAACCTTGAAGAGTTACGAGGAGTACAAGTTAGCCTATAAACAGTGAGGAGGAGGCTTCTAGCGGCCGATATATACAGTCGACGACCAGCGCGGGCCCCCAAGTTACTCCGTGAGCACCGGATTGCTCGATTGAGGTTCGCTAGAAATTGCCTATCTTGGATGCTAGGTAACTGGAGTAGCGTAGGTACTCTTCTCCGATGAGGCTCGAATTTATCTGAATGGTGAGGACCGATGTCGGCGAGTGTTACAAAGATCAGGGGAACGCTACGCCGTGTGTTTTGATGAAATCCCCCTTATGTTGGAGGGTCCGTTATTTTTTGGGCGGGCGTAACTTCCAGCTATCGTACCGAGATAGTACCTATTCATTGAAAATGGCTCACTAAATGCGCAAAGGTACATAACTGAAATCCTTTGTCAACATGCACAACCCGCACTGACTGTAATTGGTGAAGATGCCATTTACATGGACGATAATGCTCGGGCCCACCGTCCTGGCGACGTAGATGCTTATATGCAAGAGGTCGATATTCGTCGTTTGGATTGGCCAGCGCCGAGGCCCGACCTTAACCCCATTGAGCACGTCTGGGACCTCCTAAAACGGCGAGTACGGTCTGTCCAACCACTTCCACAAAACATCAGGGAGCTTAAACATGTGATCTCGGCTGAGTGGGAACACATTCCACAGGACACCATCAAAAGCCTGGTGGAAAGCATGCCAAGGCGATTACATGATGTCTTTTTTTTATTAAAATACCATAAAAAACACTTGATAGTACAAATTTCATTCCTACCCATAAAAATGTGCATTTTAACACAACTCTCTAATAACATTTCTCATTCATATAAATAAGAAGATTGATGATGGACTCCAATTAAACTGAGGCTGATAGCAAATACAAAATAGTCACTTGCTTCACTTACATGATTTAGAGAGTCTGTCAGTACATAAAAAGAAAAGAATTACCTGAGACATTTTGACTAAATCTTTAATTTTCCATGTTTTCAGTTCTTCTACAATTCCATCGTCATTCCTGTATCCACATAATATTGTGTCTACTCCAGCAAGAAATGATTGACACCACCATTTCTTTGACTTGAATCGCCTGCAATATTTGATTATTTATTGATATGAATAACGCCAGTAGGCCTAGTGTGAATGGAAGAAGAAAATGTGTTGAAGTGATGAAGGCCAATAGGTCTTGCAGGGGAAATTGACAAGGAACCCAGCTACAATAGTGTCTGCAGTCTACTCTAGCATTCACAGTGGACATTTCTGATGCCATGTGAAACCTTTGAAGGTCCTACTATCAGCCCCGGATCTTCAATTTTATTTAGGCGGGGCATAAACTGAAAAATGCCGCCCCCGCCCACTTACATTTACTTTTACCTTTATCATCCATATAATTTCAGCTATCAGATGTCCACTAATTGATTGAAATTTGGACATAGCCTACATAGGCCTTCCGGAAATAATGCATCTATCTCTGTTCTTTGTGTTAAGCCTATTTATTTACAGATAATATATAGACATAAACGTGTAGGATATATATTTTATACACGGCACAGGATAGGATTTAAAATAAAAATACGTATAATAAAAATAAAAATCAAATATATTATTGCACTAGCTTCTGCCCGCGGCTTCGCCCGCGTGGATGTCGGAAATTATCCACGGGAACATGCTACCAAAATAAAAACTATGTCCTTCCCCAGGATGCCATATATCTCTTTGCCAAATCAGAAGTTCAGTGGTTTAGGTGTGAAAATGTAACATACAGTTTCAAGTTCAAATCCTCCCCTTAAAAAACGAATTACCCCTTTTTGCCCAGTTAGGGGTCAATTTATCCCACAGATGCGGCCCCAGGACCGATCCCTGTGGGACACCGCACGACATCTCTCACCGGTTACGGTACCAAACGCCTCCTGCCGGAGGCTCTATGCGGGGGTCGTGCGGTCCATGGCCCTTTACGGGGCACCGGTGTGGGCGCGTTCCCTGAGGCGGCGGCCAGCCCGCCGGTTGAACGCGTCCCAAAGGGTCATGGCTGTCCGGCTAATCCGAGGATACCACACGGTCTCCGCTGAGGCGGCGAACCTCCTTGCTGGATTGCCGCCATGGGATGTGGAGGCCAAAGTCCTCGCCCACATATGGGAGTGGTGAGAGGAGGCAAAACGTCAGGGCGTAACTCCGCTGCCGCGAGAAATCACGGTACAACGGACAGAGCTCTGGCGGGATCTCATAGCGGCATGGAGAGTGCGATTGTCGCAACCCAGTGCTGGGCACGCCACAATAGCGGCGATAAGTCCCCTCTTTGAAGAGTGGCTAGAGAGGCGCCACGGCGCCCTCACCTTCCGCCTGACGCAAGTCCTCACCGGACACGGTTCTTTCGGTAGGTTCCTGTTCAGGATAAGGCGGGAGGAAACGCCAGGGTGTCACCACTGTGTGGATCGCCCGGAGGACACAGTGGAGCATACGGTGGAGGTCTGCCCGGCTTGGGCGGGGCACCGCCGTGTCCTCGTGGCGGCGATCGGCGGCGGCGATTTCTCGTGTTCGGCCCTGGTCCAGGCCATGGTACGGAGCGAGAATGAATGGGACGCCATTACCTCATTCTGCGAAGCAGTAATGCTCGCGAAGGAGGAGGCGGAGCGCGTGAGGGAGAGGCAATCTCTACGCCCTCACACTCCCGGCCACCGTAGGCGCGGGCTTGCGGGCGGCGAGCAATGGGCAGCTCGCCGCCTGGTAAGGACTAGGCCCGCGGCGTGTTGTGTTCCACGCGCGCCTCAAAGAGATGTCACCACGAACTGACGGGGTCCGCTAGGGCCGATGCCGCCGGGGCTGCGGGTTGTTCGAAATAGATACCGTGGCCCCTGGCCCAGGCAACTGAAGGAACACGGGTGGGTTTTAGTCAGTAAAAGTCTGACACGCCCTTCCGCTCAGCCCAGAGCGGGAGAGGTCATTTGATGATTTCCCACCCAAAAAAAGGGGTCAATTTATTAATTATTTTCTGTCAAAAGTATTAATACGAAGTTTCGAGGTAATTGGACCGCGCATTCAATTACTTCCACACAAACTTCAACACCCCTATATCCCCCTTTGAAGGGTAGTTTTGAAAAACATATAATAATAAACTGTACTACTTACTTAGGCGAGTATTCTTGCCAAGTTTCAAGTTATTAACCTCTTGAAGAAGATTTTTCATATAAACTGTATCCCTTTTCGCTTTTCACCCTACAGGGGTGAAATTTAAAAAAATCGTTTAGGGTGTATTCATAACTTGACTCAAAGATTATTTATACTAATTTTCGAGTTAATCAAGCCATGCAGTAACATCCTCCCCTGTAAAAATGACTAAATTTCAGCCCGTCAGGGGTAATTTTCGAAAAACTAGGGGAGGTTTCGAATATAGCTTCATCTCTTTCGCAAACACGGTAACCAGACGCGTGCTGCCGCGATCTGCGATTCCTGCGGGCAAGCGGGCGCGTATTTTGCCGCGCGTAACTATGCCTACGCGCCTCGCGAATAATAAATGTTCGTGCAGCACGTCTCACTCCGCGCTCTGGGTATCGGTCGAGTTGATATGGCCATGAAATTTCTGTACTTGTACTATTATTTATTCCGTGGTCAAAGTTAAGTAAATGATGAGTTGTCTATAATGTAAAGTGTGAATTTGGCCGCCCTCTGAACTTGCCGCCCGGGGCATGGGCCCCGGCTTGCCCCCCCCTAGATCCGGCTCTGCCTACTATGTACCTAATAATCTTATAAGACGAAGAACTTCTCCACGACACAAGGAATCCTAGTGTAGAGGCTAGTGCTATTTGAATATTGTAATGTTTTCTTGAACAATAAAGTTTTTTTTTCTATAATATGTTTTAGAAAGCAATATTGTCAGAAGCCCGAAAATCTGACCACCAGTCTTACCAAGGGGTATCATATTACCCAGTAACTGGGTTGCGGAGGTCAGATAGGCAGTTGCTACATGTAAAATACTGGTATTCAGCTGCATTCGGTTAGACTGGAGGCCGACCCCAACATAGTTGGGAAAAAGGCTAGGCAGATGATGATGATGGTTTAGAAAGCAAAATATGAGAGGATTAAATAGATCAGTAAGTAGGCAAACTGGTATTCTTCTAAAATTATTATATTTTACAAACCTAAAACTGGTCTCTTGTCTTGGATGTTCTATATGCCTATTAGTCTTCAGCTCTATAAATTCCTTAGTAGACAAATATTTAACAATGTCTTCTGGTCCTAGTTCTGATGGAGGCGGATTAGAAACAGCTGCTTTATCACATCTGATACCATCCATTTCAGCACCATACACTATTTTATGGCTGTTCAATTGTGTTGTGAAAACTAATGAGAATTCTTCATTCTCATCCACAGGAACATCAGGATTTGGCTCAGAATCTGGCTCATCTGAAATTGTTTTAAAATTACATAATTTATTTCGCATTAGGGCTGATTTTTCTTCCATACAAAAACTGTCAGACGTCAATTTTATTCCATGAATAAAAATTATCTGTTGATTGAAAAATCAGCTCTTAATGATTAATAAAATAACAAGCAATTTACAATTATTAACACTTTATAATACATGTTGTGGTGTAATAGTGGGCCAAAGAAACACCATACAGCTATAACATACCACAATTTGAAATTGTTTTTTCCATAGGACTTAAAAAGGCCTTTAAATTATTTTTTGAGAAATGCCGTAATTTCTATCCTAAAGGAAAAATTAGTTTATTTCAAATTAGTAGGTATCTATAAAATTACATTTACAAAATTATTTTATTTATAACAGCACATCAACTTTATTGTAAAATAAAAACAAAGCAAAAAACATTGCAGCCGAATCAGAAAAGTAAGATATGAAACGTATTTAAAATGGAATAAATTTATATTTTATTCTGAGACCTATGGTAAAAAATGGTTCATATTGGAGTGTCATAGCTGAATACACAGTGTTTCAACCCCTTAACATTGGAGCTCTATTTAGCCCATACCTGTTTTAATACAACTTGTGGAACATCCCTACTTACCAGACAAAAGGTACTGTTCAAACTTATACCCCCATGAAGTAAACTGTTTATCTCTTTCAGTCATATTTCGTCTTCTGTTAAGTTTTTCCTCTGTATCCCTTGCGCATAGATAGATAGTGCCTTTGAAGAGAATAGCAACAATTTTCCATGGCTCCCGGTTCTCATATGGTGTGCAAGCTACGCAAGTCATTAGGCCTCTGTAGCAAAAAAACTTTGCCTTTTCTAAGGTGTTCTCGAACGGAAAATTCAAGCGACGTTCATGTTCTAACAAAAATTTTAGCAAATCCTTCAGCTTTACATCCAGGTCTTCCGGTTTACGTATTGCCTGGTCTAAATGCAGATTCAAGTCGAAATTTACTCTATCATTATTAATCCGACGGGCGAACTTGAGATTCTCAAGACCAATGTAACCAATAACTTTGGGACAATCAAAACGAGGGAAAGGCCTCATGTAAATATTTGGATTAACATGGAGTTCTGGCTGCATCTTTATCACTAGAATTACTTTACAGAGTATAATAATTTATTTACTTTGTGTAGCAGGTAGGAACCAAACTGAACTAACAAAAACAAATAACATATTAATTCGATCAGGTTGTTGGTTGACAGGTTGACATAACAGTTGATGTCAAAATACTGTCAAAAACATCTGATTTTAGGTTGCGGACACGAAGTCAGCGGGCGCGGAGCGGCGCGGGCGCGGGGAGCGGCGGCAACGCAGACCCCGGTCACGAAGCCAGCGGTCCTGAGCCCTGAGCGGGCAGATCGTACGGCGCTAGTGTTGTGTTATGAAAAATTAGTGTCTTTGTTCGCGAACGAAATGTCTATCAAAAATCATTAAAAAAATTAGCTTCACCACGTCGACGGGCATTTTGAAACGTCTGTCGTTAAAAAGTAAAAATAAAATGCACAACACTACGTCAACGTCACCGCCCCACGCCCGCTGACTTCGTGTCTGCAGCCTAAGAAGCTTGCCTGTGCAGTGGTTTGAAGTTTCTTAGATAGTAGGTATATTATGCTAATTCCATGGTTCTTCCCTGAAGCACTGCTTGTGCAGTGGTTTGAAGTTTCTTAGATAGTATATGCTAATTCCATGGTTCTTCATTGAAGCACTAATTACGGAGTGGTGAAGCAGGGTTTGCTGATGTATAAACCACTTCACAGAATACAAATTTACTATCGGATATTTTGATATTTATTATAAATATCGGTTTTGTACGATTGCTTGATTTAGAAGTACAGACACCAGCACATCAAACTTATACAATATGTCAAATTGCAAATTCTTTAGCAATATCAAAAATCAAAATCAAAAGTCATTTATTGAAATTAGGCTGAGAATCAGCAGTTTTCGAACGTCAAAATTACAAAAGACAGTCCCCCAAAAACGCCCGCCCTTCACCACTTCCTAGTGCTATCGCTGGGAAGAAGAAGTGGCGCAACAAACTACCCAGCAGCACAGCTGTCTGTTCAGTTAGAATATAGTTGCATGTATACAATAATTAACATTACAAGAAACTTAAATTATTTGCCATAAAATATGTCATAAAGTTGAAAATCTATTAAAGAAAGACAGATTGTAGTAGCTTGATGTGTTGGCGTCTGTACATACTTCTGCGATTTGGAATGGGGATAGTGACACACGGCGAAACATCAAGCTATACTTTTCCAGTTTTAGCTGACCTCGCATTGTATAGGTTTTTCGTATAATCAGAAGTCAGCTAATACTGGTTATGTATAGCCGAATGTGTAGCCGTGAGTAAATGGCTACACATTTAGATTCGTTGCGACGTCATCGGAACTCTTTTCGCCTCATAAAATATAACGTAGCGAAGGTAGAAATTGTCAACTTATGATGGAGCAGGACATCTGTCGTCCGTCAAATAGTCCATGGGCAAGGCCACAGAACACTAATACCCAATCCATATGGTATTGAAGAAAGATGGCAAAAATAGAATAAGGTCTGGAAGAATATCAAGACCCACCAGTGAGTGGGAGTAATGTAACAGCGTTGGAAGTCTTTTCGCATGCAGCCGGCGCAATACAATTGTTTATTCTTGTTTTACCTTTTTGTATGTGTCTTTGCACCTATAATACAACGTTTTCAGAGGGTTTCGAGAACGAACCATCATTACATGGTGGAATGTCTCTTATTACCTTTTTTTTGACCTACCACATTTTTATGCAAATAAACGATTTTAATTTGATTTGAACGGCCGATTGGACTTTCCATTATTTTCGACTGGAAATACCACAAAACACATCTGTCACGACTGTCACTGTCAGATTTAAAAACGACGGTTATGTGGTGGCTGTATTTCTTGTTTTTGAGAAACGTACGTGAACTGAACGTGATGGTGCATTCAATTCAAAGTACCGTATTAGAGGTGTAAATTCTATGTAAATATTGGGCAATGGTGCTATAGGTACTCTGTACCAACAATTAGTTGATAGAAAATGGATTCAAGATTTCAGAAATGTAGGTTATGCTTGAAACTGGGTGATTTCTGTTCAATATTTGAACAAGATGAGTGTGTTAAGTTATCCGATATGGTTATGTCTTTTACTAACATTCAAGTAAGTACTAATTGCAATAACTCTATCAAGCACTTTTGACTGGATCCCAACAAAAAAGTTTGTATGGCTTGTATTATTTTACTTCTAGATTTATGAAGGTGATGGATTGTCAGATCGTGTCTGCTCATCCTGTATAGAAAACTTAAGCACAGCTTATTTATTCAAACAACAGTGCGAAAGGATTGATAACTTGATAAGAAAATGTCCAGGTAATATTGTGTATTTCTGTACCTTTGTACCTATCATTGCTTTTTAACTTCTTGTTTGTAATAACTGGATTTGCACCTAAATTATACTCTTTTTGTGAACAGAGTATGATTTATTTTCATATATTTATTTGCTATGCATACAATGAAAGTTTAAAACATTATTTTTGTGCCAAAGTTTGTAAATATTTTTTCATTATGATATTGTTGAACTCTGTGGTATTCACATTTTTGTAATTGGTTGTTACCAGACACCAACATAAGCAAACCGTCTGTTGGTGACTACAATGACTTCTTCAAACAGGAGTTTCACATGCATGATGGCACTATGGATAGTACCATGGAAGAATATGTGACTGCTGAGGGTGACAATAATGAAAACTTTTTCAAAGACAATATGGATAGCAATATCTTCCATGACATAAGTGATGAGACTGACAGTGATGTTGATTCGATTAAATGTGGAGGTTGCAATGAGTCCTACAGCAAATTAGGCACCCACACATGCCGCACTACATGTACTATTGAGCGCAATCAGCTGCAACGTTCAAGCAGTAACGAAACTCTTGTGGCATCTGATATTGCCCCTAATCAACAGCCAGCTAGAGCCACCCAGTCGCTACCTCCACGCCACACTCAGCCACTGCCTGATATACCTGAAGATATGGATGTCACATGTGTACTATGTGATGAAAAATTTGACCAGTATGATAACTATGTCATACATTTTAACAGGTGCACTACCAATGTCAAGCTGCACCATTATGTTTGTCCGGTTTGCCATGACATATATACTGAAAAAATGGCATATTTGGAACATCTCAAGGCTGAACACTTTAAAGTAACTTCAAAAGAGACTGTTGTGCATTACAAGGCTGGTTTTGTCAATCCGGGAGAGGATTGTGTTGATTTTGTGCCATCATTAGAAAAGACTAGGAAACCGAAGGCTGTGCGTCGTCAAATAGGTTGGTCTGTTGAGGATATTTATCAAGAGATTGATTGCAAAAAAGTTGAAGAGAAAGTTACTCCCACTACAAGTCCCTTTAAAAATTTTTTTTCAAAGTTGGGGAATGAGTGAGTCACAAATTGAATATTGGCATGTCTGGGAAATACCTAAGTATATTTCAACTGTATAGTGTTACTAACTACTTCTGCTTTACCTAATGGGAAACTAAATGCTTTGTTGCTCCAAAAAAGTTTTAATATCTATTTTACACCGTGAGCTCTACTGTGAGAATTAATGTTTAGAATTTAAACATCTATCTATAATTCTATAATGTATTTTTGTAGTCTTTTAGAATTAACATGCCAGGTCCTATAAATTGGGCAATATTTTAAGAAATAAACTGTATTTTGGTTTTTGCTGGAACTACTGTAAATTCTTCTTTCTATCAAAATAAATGTAAATATAAATATAATTTTTAATTTTGGAATTATGAAAAGGTTTTAGATAACATTCAATCAATTATTAAATAACTTTCACAGAACTTTCAGTAGGCAGAGTACACCCAAAAAAGTGAGTTTTCGTAAATTAATTGAAAATGGCAAAGAGAAGACTGCCAATTACTTGCCATTTCAGAAGTATATCCAGAACTACAAACTCAAGAAGAAAGGGTCTAATTACAGCCCAATCAAGGGCAAGATGCAGGTGTCCACTAAAATCAAAGCCAGTCTTCAGGAAATGACTTCAGGTAAATAATATAAGTTTTAATTTTTTTTATTTAAAAAAATTAATTTTCCGTCATCTTGCAGACACAATCATGACTCAAAAATAATCATATTGGAGGTTTTTCTATTACATAATTCAATCAGATATAAGACTTTAATTTCTAGTCCATGGTTTACAGACCACAGTTGTAAGTTCAATTTGAATGTTCTGTTTCAGACAGTGATTATCATTCTCCAAGTGGAACATCGGAGGAGTCATGGAAGTTGAAACAGAACTTAATATGTGCCTGCGATAAGAAGGTGTTCATGCTATCTGAAAGCATAAATGTAAGTAAAAAAACGAATATAATTTAAACCATAAACTGGTACATGCTCTCTCACTTTGAAGTATCTATCGGTTCACAGTACCTGCTATCTATAAGGCCCATGAATAAAAGAGAATGCACTATATACGCCTTCCCGCTTCGACTTATTATGACAGCAACATGTGTACAACTTTTTTTTTAGTTTGCATGACCTGTTGACATCATGATGATAACACTTAATCCTTATCTTTCATAGAACCGCGAAAGAATTGCAGCGATGATAAATGAGTTAGGTGGAGTTGTAGCTGAAAATACAAAAATGGAGATGTTGGCAACACATTTTGTAGCAGTGTTGCCAAACGACACGTTCACTGGTATGATGGTATGCGCCCTCGCTACCGGCAAATGGTTGATAAATGTTAACTTTATCTACGACAGTTTTAGGTGCAAGAAGTTCCTACAGGTATTTGTTAAACTTACTTTATGTATTATATATTTGAATTAAGAATGTGAGATCATTTTTAAGTTATGGAACAACAAACTGAATGTCATACTTGACAAAGTTCAGATTCCATTGCAACTTAAAACTTATTAGGATTTTTTTGTTATAAATGGTCACTCAAAAATCTACTTAGAATACATTTCACTAAAGTAGATAACTGATTAAGTGGCGATGGAATGTAAATTGTCTGAGATTATGAACACTGCTATGGAAGCACATAAACGTATAATATTACTACATGGAAATAAGATCGTGTCTATTCTACAGTGAGACTATTAATTTGGTAGACGATCATTAGATAGGATATTCGTTAGAATAGTCCGCTAGGAAAAACAGATATAGTTAAAAAAAAATGATGTAAAAGTGTCATATTACCAACTAGCTTTCGCCCGCGGTTTTGCCTGCGTAGATGTTGGAAAATGTCCCATGGGTACATACTACCGGGATTAAAATCCTATGTGCTAATCCAGGTTATAAACTATATGTGAGCCAAATTTCATCTAAATCCGTTCAGCCGTTTTTGCGCCAATCCGGAACATACATCCAGATAAACAGAGAAATAGAGAAAAATTCTTCGTTACTATTTTATTGTATGTATAGATTTACAAAACAAATACTATTTATTATTTCTCTCTTTTATAGTCATCTCTACATTCAACGTATTTTTTATTACAGGAATATCTCTATGAGTGGCTCAAACATCCAAAAGTATTGGAGATAGACTCGACAAGTGTGGAAGTGGCGAAGGCAGCCGTGTATTGGCACTTGGAGCTCGATGCACTCAGTGCCAAGTACCCCTTTGAGGGGAAACAAATCGTTCTCATCATGAAGAGGAAGTACAGGCAATATTATCAGATGATATTCAAGACTTTGAAAGCAAAGACTGTTACTTATGATCCAAGGTTAGCAAGCTTATTTCTTACCTGTTATTCTGTTTATCCGCCGTAATAAAAGAAACGCTTCTCCGATAATCCACTCTAAGCCTATAAATTCCGTTTATCAAACTAGGCATGCGGCGGAAATGCATGCCCGAGAAACCACCATAGTGATTTCTCGGGCATGCATTTCCGCGTATACAGCTTCTTTTATTCTAATCTTAGGGGGCCGGCGCAGACCTGGCGAAGTATTTTCAACTTTATTCCAACCTGCGCCAAGGTTGATATTTGTTTGCCAATTAAAACTGCCAGTGTATTCTGTAAAAATCTCACAGTTTTAATCCCCAGCATCAAGTGGAATGATAACTGTTGTTATTCCACTTGATGCTGGGGATTGACAGCTCACTTGAGGCTCACATTACCTAAGTTTTCACGGTGAGATTTCGACAGAATAGATCGGTTGCGCTGTTCCGCGCCCCGCCAGATGTGCGCCGCCGGCCCTATCATAGCGTTATGAGAAGTTACCACGTGTAACTCGAAATCATTTTTCACAGAACCCCAGGCAGTTGCTGCACTGCAGATTACTGTTTCGTCGACATGAAAATTATTGAAAGAGTCAAGCTAAGGTTTTTCGCACGTCATAACGTACCCGTATTTCCGTATCAGTACATATTAGTGTATCTGTTGAAGAGAGGTCAAGTAGAAGATGAATACAAGTATCTTTTGCAAGACTGCAAGAAATATGCAAGAGACACAATGTTCTTGCTAAACGATACTTATTAGTATATTTTTGTAGAATTGAAATTCCTATATTTTTGTTATTTTTATTATTGTTGCAAAGGTGGTATGGGTAGGTAGAACGACATTATACATTTTATATAATCGACATAAACATTATATTTTATAAAAATAAGCCATATTATTTTAAGGAATAAAGATATATTTCTATAAAATATTTGGTTTCATTTATAATCTTATTATCAGGTGCGTGTTTTGCGTGCGGTGGTCGCCACTCTTGGTGGTTTGCTGTGCATGATAATTTGTTGGTCTTGATACCTTTTTCTGCCGATCTTCACCTGTAAGCAAATAAGGAAAATAATGACGAGTGATTGTCAATATTATAATAATTTGATTAGTTATCAGCAATTTTATTTTCGCGCGCTGTATTTTCAACGTACTGCGTTTTTTTTTTGACGCGCTGGGTTGCGCTCTGTAGGGTTCTCAATGCACGGCTCAACACCGAGTGTTGAAAGTCCAGTGCGCGAAAAAATCCCGCCGCGATATTTTTACGTCCGTACGGACGTGGGTTAATACAGAAACGGAGTCCTTTGAATATGTATCAGACCGCAACAGCAATAATTATAGTACAGTCACAAGCATATATTACTATGGACAGCTAGGCAATAATATCTGATTTCATGATTCATCCATTAATATCTGTCATCAAGATGACGGCACATATATGTGAATATTTGTGGAAGGTAAACATTTATGCTTCCACATATTTTGGATGTCACATATTTTATCAATATGAGTGGCGCTGATTGTGATATACAGGGTTATTTGAAAAACACCAACAACCTCTTAAGAGGTCATTGTACTCGTCATTATGAACAACTTTTACTATGGGAACGAACCTGAAATCGCGAAAAAAAATGAGCTGTTCTTTACATTTATTTTCGGTTAACTCTTCAAAATGTAGGGAACAGCTGATTTTTTTTCGTGATTTCAGTTTTGGTCCCATAGTAAAAGTTGTTCATAATGACGAGTACAATGACCTCTTAAGAGGTTGTTGGTGTTTTTCAAATAACTCTATAGAAGAAAATTCGAAACATTATACCTACTGCCAAAGTGATGTTAGATATTTTTGATCACAACGAGGTATCACATTCTTCAGAATTGATCTGAGTAGGCAGTTATTTGTAACGCAAGACGTCCGATATTATTGCATTCTACGAGGTGATGCATCTTTTTAAAGCCGATGGGGCATCCTATAATTTGGTCTCTCGTCAGATAGTTTTGGTGATCCTTCGATGTCACATATTTGTGTTGCCACTTGTATATACCTTCTACAAATGATCACATATTTTCGGTCATCGATATTAATCATGTAATCAGATAATATTGCCGAACTGCCCCAGCAGTCTCGACATTCATAGCAATCGCTTTTACGACCGAATTCGGTCGCAAAGTCCTGTCACTCCATACATTTCACCTGTCAGTCCGGGACTTTGTGACCGAATTCGGTGGTAAAGCGATCGCTATGAATGTCGAGACTGCAGCCCCTGTCCATAGTAATATATTTATGCTCGTGACTACACATAACTATTATGCAATTGCACTCGATCATGTGGAAAATAATTTAGTTTTTTTAAATAATATTCTTGGAGGACAGTGGCGGTGCTTGGGGGAGGCCTTTGTTTAGCAGTGGACGACTTTCGACTGAGATGATGATGATGAATAACATTCTTCATAGTGGCAGACCCACGTACAAAGTTCCTCCACGACACTTTAAATACCGTACCGTATTGCATGTCTTCAAGGGTCTTAGCAAAAAGTGTACGGAAAAACATCGTAACATTTGGGCTCGACTAGATAGAACCGTTTAGTCTAATGCTTAACTAGTAACAGACACTAGCGAAATCCTTATTAAATAATGTATCTGGTTTTTCTTAGGTACCTTTGTATACACAAGCCAACACGCAACTGTCGCTAATATAGTGCCTACCATTCCCCAAATTTGATCGGAACTGGGAAACGTGTCGTCATTCAAATTAGGGTCGAGTTCTGGCTCATCGCAACTACAAAAAGAAACTATGTAAGGAAACATTGTTACTATAATTTAACTGTCAATTTTTAACACTATTAGACATTACCATTGGCTACGGTTTGTGTAAGTAGTAGAAATGAGTGCTGGATACTACCCAATACTATACTAAGCTATCCAAGGAGGTCGAATACTTATCGATGATTCATTTTTGAAAAATAGAAGCATGGGCACGGTGTCTCGTGGCTGCGGTAGTTTTTGGCCTAATCGATGTCACGTAGTCCTAGCAAATACCTACCGCACAGCGCGCAGCGCTCGTATCGGACATAGGACCAGAGAGACGAGCGAGACAGTAAGGGATGATGCGGTGCGAGACCGAAATGGCAGCGAAGGTTTGTAGATAGAGTGCGCGCAAGATAAGTCTGCCCGCGACGTTTGACTTCAAGATTATATCCCTGCCAGCACTTTGGGCAATGGGCGTAATGATGTCGATTTTACTTTAGAAAACACGGAACACGGCACACTCTTGACACCTGAAATAAACGCCCAGATAGCGGCAATCACAGACTTATATTGGCTAGACGACGCAAGTGTATGTACTTCGCGTGTAAAAAGGGAGTAAAATTGACTTCCTTCAGCGTCATTTCTAATCAGTCCGCGCTCGAACGTTCTTGATGCCAGACGTCAAACAAAAACTAAAAAATGCCAAATTGTGCGGTATTGAGCTGTAAAAACTACACAAAAAAAATGGGACGAGACAATGGAAAGGTTTCCTTTCAGTGGTAAGACATTTTGTTATTAAATTATGTGTTTTTTATTGCAAAATCAATTATTTTGTGTTCATTGTGGTCGTACAATGAACACTATGCAACTGAGTGTGTATCGAATAATTCATGATACATTGCCGTTTTTAGTTACAACTTACCAAGGTAGTATGTAGGACTTGTCTATTAAAACACGCAATGAAAATTAAAATGATCGATATTTTCACTTATCGCTCAGCTTCGTGGTACAGTCGCTATTCTCATTTTTCTGTCAAATAAAGCAAATAGTGTTGTACACACAGTTTGTACAGTTGTTCTCGATTCTAATCGATTTTGGAAACAGAGGAATGATAATATTTGTGTTGGGTATTTTGTGACATGTAATTTTTTTTTATTGCAATGTTTCAATTTAGTGATTTTGTTTAGAATATCTATACTTATAATAAATCTGTAGAAGTGAAAATTCTGTACATTGAAAATATCAAATAAATAAATGGCAGGGGTGTTACTAGACCGACACCGAACACAAAAATGTGATTAAAAAAATTTTTGTCTGTCTGTCTGTCTGTCTGTTTGTTCAGGCATCACACAAAAACTACCGGTTCGATTACGATGAAACTTGGTATAATTATTCTTTAATATCCTGGGCACCACACTGGTTACTTTTTATCCCGGAAAAGTATATACAATAAAAAATAAACTTAATTTTGCGGTTCGATCCCTAGACCCGATTACTGTACCAACCGCAAATAATAAGTTTGTCGTAGGTTACGTCACCCGCAGTGGAGTTAAATTTTATTCCTTTTAGTTTTTAGAGTTATTTAGGTTTATTTTTATAAGTCGTAGGTATAGATTTTAATTTTAAAGTATAGGTAGTATATTTGATAGTGTACGTAGTGACCGTAGGTTATTTTATAATACTGTTAGGTAGGATTAGTCATTCTTATAGATATTAGTTTTTAGGGATCTTGCTTATTTATTGAGTTTAGATTAGTTATCATCAGAAATAGGTTTATTTAGGTAGGTAGGTATTTAATTTTCTGTTATTGAGTTTTTTTTTAAAATTAGTTAGGTACTTATGTACGGTATCCGGTTAGACTGGAAGCCGACCCCAACATAGTTGGGAAAAGACTAGGCAGATGAGATGATGATGTACTTAGGTAAAGATATCATATAGGTACCCTCTTAATCACAACTAATGAGACACAATTGGTTTTCTATTGTAATTAGCCACAAAGGGCCCGCGAGATAGATGGCATTCTGGGAAAGCACATACATTTTATCCTGTTAGCACGTTCCCGTGGGATAATTTCCGACATCCACGCGGGCGAAGCCGCGGGCAGAAGCTAGTTATTAATTATATTTACAGCGTTCCAAGTGATCCCAAAGTTAAATTATCACTGTTATCTTGCAAAAATCGATTAGTAGGTACTCGTTTCATTCGAAATGTAACAGGTCGGAAAAAGTGGACGTCTTGACGCTGATATTAGGATTATTTAATAGTTACTTCGTGTTACAAGACATTCACCAGCCGTCTACGTCAAATGAGGATACATCGTGTAACTTGAAGAGCGGCGAACTTAAACAATAACATGCAAGCGGACGGGATGCGCGCACGCGACCTCTCGATCCAAAGAGTATTGGCGGACGAGCGAGGCGAAACGCGGCGGGCCTTTAAATCGTTTTGAATCGTTTACTCGCGGACAGGGAGTTCCCATCACTAAATCGCTCATGTGACGTCACAGTAGGTAGAAAAATAATGGCACTAGACATGGGCGTTTTCGTATTTATTTGCTAACGGATATGTAACCGATATTCAGTTTTCATATCGATATCGAAAACCGTTTTCAGATATCGATATCAGTAGTACGATTTGCACAAGTAACTGAAACGAACGAAACGCAAACTAACGACAAACGCAAACTCACACTTTTAACGTTAATACATTGATTTAGATACTTTCGTTGTTTAAAGTTTAGTAACTAAATAAATAGAAACTAGACCTTATTGCTAGCGCATTAGGATATAGATATTACACACGCACTATTATTAACCAAATAACAAATCACTAGCCGAAGTTACGTAATATTCGCTTCATCACTTTTACCCCAGTAAAACATTGAATAGTAAGACAGAGACAAAGCGAATGAAAACCGTCGATGTCATATCGGCTCGTGATGTGAAGTTTGCGTTTTCGTAGTTCGTTTTCGTTGTTGCGATATTGACAGATATGGATATGGATGAAACCATAGCTCGATGAAGTTTTTGTGAAAACGGTTAAGTATGTATATTTAGATATCGATATGGTATGATACTAAACACATATCCGATATAAGTTACGTTTTGATATGTCGAACCCATGCCTAAATGGCACGCTTGGTTTCTTTAGAGACGATGAGACTTGCGTTATCTAGCCAATATAAGTCTGTGGCGGCAATCGATTATATTATTTCCAATTTCGGCCGCGCGCAGACTTATTTTGCGTGCACTCCAACAATGTTGCGCTTGCGACACCGCACCACCCATTGACTCCAAATACTGTGAAATTATTGCGCCGCGACTTCTGGTACTTTCAGTAGTTTATGTCCATATCATCACCACACGATACGAAAGAAACGAGAAAATAGTATATATACCTACCATCAGTGAAAATAATGCTTGTATTTGCTTATTTTTATTTAATTTTATATAGGTACCTATAACTAGAAAACTCACAACAAAAAAAAAAAAACATTTAACACTAAAAAAACCTACCATCGGCGGCCTAATCGCTTTTTATTCGTTTAAAATAAATGGTCAGTTTTGTAATGTTAACAAATTCTAAGATTTGAATGAAAGTGTGCAAGGCAAAATACTCACAAACAAATATTCATTTCAAATTCCACATCTGTTTCAGAAACAACCAAGATAATGATTGCAAAAGAATTACTTTTTCATACCACTTGCTCAAAAAAGTGACATTCTATGCCTCAAAAAGCGAACATAACAATAGTCATTTTTAATCTGTTAAAAACTGGGAAAGAAAATTGTACTGAATTTCATTCATCCTCTAGGGGGAGAATGTGATTTAAATTTGGAATACTTACCGAAATTTATACTGAACTACATCTGTGTTTACACCATTGAGTTTGTATATCAAGCATTATACATCTTTTTGAAAAAGGAATACGCATTTATTATGCAGTTATAATTATTAAATAAAATTACGAAAACCGACGAGGCCGTATGAGCTTGATGCCTTTGCTTTTCCGACAAAAAAATATTAGTCTAGGAATTAGCCGCGTTTTTGTTTTCTTCAAATACATAAACGTTAAGTTTATTTTTTCGCAAATGGTACGAAAAGTAGAGTATTTTCCTCGGTGATAAAGCTGTCTTAGTCTTGGGTGAACTTAAATCCCTCGTTACACTCAGGACTCGTCTTAAATCCCTCGCTTCGCTCGTGATTTTAGTTTTTAACACCCTCGCTACGCTCGGGAGTAAACCTCGAGTCCTTCGTTACGCTCGCGATTTAAATCGTCACCCGCGACAGAAGACACTGCTTTATCCCCTTGGTTAATAATCTACTATTTTTAATTAGGTAAAAAAAGCAATACCTAAATGTACATTGAGCAAAAGTCATCATCTGCCTAGCCTTTTCCCAACTACATAATATGTTGGGGTCGGCTTGCAGTCTAATCGGATGCAGCTGAATATCAGTATTTTACATGAAGCGACTGCCTATCTGACCTCCACAACCCAGTTACTGGGTAATACGATGCCCCCAGGTAGGACTGGTTGTCAGACTTTCGGGCATCTGGCGACCCGTAACAGTTGCCAAAGATTTACGAATGACAACCGGGACTAGCCGGGATCATCGGCTTAGCGTGCTATCCGAGGCACGGAGGAGGGTCTTGATATGTAAAGATGGTCACCCATCCACAGATCAACCGCGGCCAGCATAACTTAACCTGATCGATCGACGCGCGCGGCTGTTATAACTTTTGTGCAAAAGTAAAAGTAAGGTACGAGGGTGACACTGAAAGTTCTTAGAAAATCAAAAATTTAACAAACTAGTAGGTAAGTTATTAGTTTTATTATATCTTTTCAAAATAGTGTCCATTTACATTAATACATCGCTGTATCCGATGGAACCACTGAGAAAAGCAGTTTGCCCACTCGACCTTAGGGGTCTCTTCGACGGCATTTTGAAACGCATCCACTGCTTCCTCGGCGTCCATAAAACGTTTTCCTCGAAGTTTTTCTTTTATTTTCGGAAATAAGTAAAAATCGCATGGTCGTGGTCGGGAGATCGGGGCTATATATATATTGCTTGGCGATGTGCGGACGAGGCGTTGTCGTGGTGAAGGAGGGTCCTACTGCGAGGTCGTTTCTCCCGAACTTTTTCCAAGACAAGTGGCAAACAATTGCTAGTGTACCACTCTGCAGTAACTGTTTTTCGATCCTCTAAAATCTAAAACAATTGTTGCGTAATGTGACCTGTCCTTCCGAAGAACGAGGCCACCATCTTTTTTCCCACGTTTCGACCTCTCTTCACTTAGTTAGTAGTTTGCAACTCCTCGGAAAGAAACACCCAGACAGCATACTGTGTCTTAGTTTCAGGATCATAATAACAAATCCAGCTTTCGTCACCCGTAAGTATGTCGAACACAGCATTTGAGTCACCTCTGTTATATCTTTGAACCATTTCACGACACCAATTAACACGACGGAGCTTTTAGGCCTCTGTCAAATTATAAGGTAACCACCGGGCACAAAGCTTCCTGACCGCTAATCTAAATGTTCATGGAGGATTTTGTGCACTTGACTCATATGGCATACCGATGCTTGTCCGAATCTGCTGATAAGTCACTATTTTGTTAGTTTCTATCATACGCCGCACAACACTGATGTTATCTTCACTTTCAGTCGTCGCCGAAGAAGGCCGTCCCTCACGCAGATCATCGGCATAATAAATTACTATGTCATCGGTGAGATTAGTGCGACCACGTTTAACAGTGGCACGAGATGGGGCTTCATCGTGAAAGGCCAATCGAAGTCTATCATAACTTTCTTGTTGACATAACTTCCTTTTGAACGCCAGAGCATAAACGCACGCGCGTGCCCTCCACGCCAAGCCACAATTTCACCGCAAATACCTACAAAAAGAATAGGGATTCCAAAACGACTTAATTGTTTATTTCGTGATAAAGTGCACCGCATTTTTTTGTCACATATTTGTGTCGTTGGCGTACAGGGCACGCGCTTGCTTGTCACATATATGTGACAATGACGTTCAAAAGGTTAAATAACATCGAAAGTCATAAAAAATCATTGTACAAAAATTTTCTCGCGTTAAATTCATGCTGTGACGCAGGCAATTTTCAATTTGCCGCCAAATCGTAAACAAATGACAAATGAATAAAAAAAGTACAGACGCCAGCACATCAAGCTACTACAATCTGTCAGATTTCTTTAATAGATTTTCGACTTTATTGCTAAAGTATTAGGTTCAAGGTTGATTGGGAAAATCTGACAGTTTCGGGTAGGTTGACCTGCTGCCGTCCGTACCTACTGATTTAAAGAGGCAGTTGTAAAAATAGCGGTTTTGGTAAGTTAAAAATTATAAATGGCACGTTTATTAACTAGTTCAGCAGTTTACTAGTTTCCTTTCGTTGTGTGGTCACAGTTCTAACCTAACCTAACCTTGCTGTTTCGATGTAAAAAAGGTATAAGCGTGTTGCGCATGACTGCATAATTATTTTTGGAATTATTGACATTGTATGATAAAATAACCGACTAATTGATTTTTTATTACTGTCCATGTTTTACTATCGCAATAATTAATCAACCGCCATTAAATTAGATAACTGCTCATTAATGTTTTTCAACTGATCATAATAACATCTCGAATATTTAAATAACAGCTCAAAAAATTAGTTCCCAATAAAAAATACATAATATTGGCAGAGTTCCATTTTCAAAATTTGAACTTATTTTTTTTATATCGGTTACAAGTGGCCAGTTCTAAAAACTTTCAGTGTCGCCCTCGTATTATCTAAGAAGTAAATGACAAGGAGACGCATTTTTAGACCACGAGATAGGGCGCGATCATGAAGACTAGTTTATTTTTATAAATGTATTAGAACTGTATGACAAATGTAAATAAAATTAGTTTACTGCGCCATGTGCAGTGTCAGCAGTGTGCGGATTACGTTACGTGCTGACACAAACAAAACATTATCCAATCAGGGTTGCCAATGCCAATTTACCAAATTCCCCAATTTGGGGAGATAAATCTGCTGATTGCACACAAATTCCCCTCAAAATTAATTCATATCGGACTCTTTTTACAATTTTTTTGTTGCAAGCATTTTGCTCGATGGGTTAAACTTGTCACTACCGCCCAGTTTTTTAATCCCTTCTTTTGTTACCAAGGCATTGACTGCCACCGCGGTCACCAGTGACCGCCAAGAATAGAATTTGTTTTGTGTCTGTTGTCGGGCAGGTAACATGTTAAAAATACTACAGTACAGTATCTGTATTTAGTCGATTGCAGTTTTCTGTTTAAATCAAGAACACAACATTTTCGCATTTTGAAAACGTCAGTATCAACAACAAGGACATCACAATTTTTATGTTCAGGTTTTATTTATTTGGTATAAACATGCTCAACATTACAGACACATAAATATCCAAGCTATTGTAGTTAAATATGTAGATTATAATTTTAATCACTAATTAAATTAGCCATGAAATTAGCGATGTAAACATTACTTATCGGTGAGATGTCAAAATCCCCGCATAATGCCAATCCCCAATCAACTTGAGATTCCCCGCAGTTTGGAAAATACCAAGGAGAATCCAATAGATTTATTTTATTGCTGGCAACACAGAGTCTAAATTTGGGGAGAAACAAGATTATTTCCACTACAGATTTCCAGAAATCACGGCAATTACTGCCATAGACAAATTACGTTCACAGTCAGTCTTGAGCAAAGAGCAAAGCCTAGACAGAATAGTAGGGAGCAAAGTAATTCTTGAGATACTCTTTGGTCTTGAGTCTTATCCACTGTCTTATCAAGATTGGGAAGTGGGTGGGGATGTTATTTTTGAAGGAGGCGAGCTACGACTCACGAATTCCATTACTTACCAATAAATTGTCGCGATCTCGCAGTAGTTACAACCCAGTGTCTTTAATTATCTAATAATAGTGGATACTGTGTACCACTACTTTCCTATTTATACCGTACGAAGGTATATGCAAAAGTAATCTGATCAAGTGACTTTATTATGTGAAAGACTGTTATTTTTATCGGATCATTTTAAAAAATGGGGTGTTGCTATTCAAATGAAGTAAGTGATTTTTATTACTATGGTCACAGTATAATTTTTATTCGTACCTAAACTTTGTTACTTATCAAAACTGATTGTATTGTATTTGTAATGGTTTTATTGAAATAATTGTTTAGTACGTATTTTTTTTTTCATTAATCATCAGAAATGAAGTTATTAGGTGGGTAAGTATTATTTGTACTGTAGGTTCATAAGTACTTACCTACCTAAATATAAAATTAGGTTACAATACTGAATTAATATGAAAACCATAACTATAAAGTTAAAACTTTCTTCAAAGTTATTTTTAGCAAGAAAAACTGCAGCGCTTTGACTAGCACTTGGTAGTCACGCGCTTTGACTACCACTTGGTAAGCACACGCTCAACATAGATAAAAGTATTTGTAATTTGTTCGTACTTAGCAGCTCAATAAAGCTAGGTACACGTATATTTACTTACCTATCTGTCCATCTGCAATTAATGTTATAATTTGTAGGCAGAAGACGATTATGTCGTCCCGGAGCCTGCACGCCCAGTGCCTGCGATAAGGAGGCCGAGGCCGACACCAACCACAACTAGTTCACAAAGCTACTATGATTACAATCAACAGCAAAGAGACTACAGGGTAAGGTTTTAATTTTATTGAAATATAGCTGAATATATTGTCCAAAGAACAATGGGAAAATTTGTATGAAACCCATCCGCAGCAGTGTAGCACTATGGGCCATGTGTGAAAGAAAAGATGTTATTCTGAATAACAAATGAAAGAAAGTATGAAATAATGAATGTATGAACGTGGCAAACAATGTCGGCTGCTGGCAATACTGACGAGTTCAGTGTGGCAGTAGGCTTGCACTAGAATCCTTACCTCTTCCTGTTGATTATGGACGCTCTTACGTCAGACATCTAGGAGGAGGCACCCTGGTGCAAGTTGATTACCGATGACATTGTTCTTGTCGGTGAAGATAGACTTGCGATCCAGAGCAGATTGGAGAAATGGCAACAGACGCTGGAGAATGTTGCCTTGAAAATCAGTAGAACCAAAACGGAATATATGTTCTGTGATTTCGGCGGTCTCTCCAGTTCTGCTCCAGCAGTCTCGACATTCATAGCGATCGCTTTACGACCGAATTCGGTCGCAAAGTCCTGTCTCTCCATAGTCCATACATTTCACCTGTCCATTCGGGACTTTGCGACCGAATTTGGTCGTAAAGCTATCGCTATGAATGTTGTAACTGCTGGGGTTGGAGCCATAGCGCTTGAAGGCGCACTTCTCCTAGTCTGCTCCGACTTTTGGTATCTCGGTTCACTCGTGCATAGCGATGGCGAAGCAGATCGGACTGTTAAGCACAGAATTAATCCTGAATGGATGAAATGGCGGCAGGTCACAGGAATAATCTGAGACTCCCTCATTCATTCCCCTTAAACTTTAAGGGCAGATATATAAAACCATGATTAGACCTGTATGGATCAGAATGATGGGCCACAAAAGGGATGAATGAAAGTCAATTGCATGCAGCTGAGATGAGAATGCTAAGAGGGATGTGTGGTGTTACATGAATGGATAGAATAAGAAATGAGTAGGTACCTACATAAGAGGAAGTTTGAAAGTGGCACCGGTCACTGAAAAGTTGTGTGGAAATCGTTCGTCATGGTATGGGCATGTGATACGGAGAAATGAGGAAAATGTCGTGAGGAGAGTTTTGAGTATGAATATCGATGGCTATAAGAGTAGGGGAAGACCAAAGAAACGATGGATGGACAGCCCCGGATCTACGATTTTTTCGAACCGGGGCAAAACCTTGATAATGGCGCCCCCTCCCTTCAGTGTTTGAGAAAAACTGTTAAAACTGCCAATGAGTAGCATTTTTATGCCGAATTCATTGCATCTTCAATTTTATCTTTTGCTCTCTTTCTGTTTTCAGCCCCAGAAAGCTTTTTTCTTGGTGCGCTCATCGCTTGGTTTTTCCAACCTAAAAATATAAATAATATGTACCTATAGTTTGATGAAAGCTCACTGAAAGGTGGCCCTGATTGCAATGTTTAGTAACTATAGGTACTTCTGGTTACCTCTTTTTAAAGATTTTATTTTATTGTATTGTAGTTTACTTATAACTAAAATACTAAAAAACCCAGTAAATTAAAATATCCCACTAACTGGTTTCTATAATCTATAGTCATAAAATTTACATAAAAAAAAAACAAAAAAAAGCACCCTTATAAATATACCTCTAATATGTAATTATTTCTTACCTATTTGTAATTCTTGCAAAATGTTGATTTCCACTACGATAATATATGATTTCACTAATAAATTACTTATTATATTAACGCTGATTACTCGCAAACGCAATCAACGACATAAACAAACAGTGTTGTCACTTGACGTTCGACTGTTTGAATTTTTTCGGCTCGGCTCGTATAGATGTGACGGGGATTCCCCTGGCAGAAAGATCACGGACAATACGCACGCGTTCAAAAATTTACTTGATCTGTTAAGATGCGTTCATAAATGACTTAGTATGTGTTCAAAAACTAACTGGGTGTATGGAAATAGAAAAGTTTGTTTTTCAAGCATATTATATTAAGATTCGATTACTTGATAAAAACCTATGAGATTGTAGGAAAAGAGGCTTCATTTGTTCGATATTTCGAATTCTTGTCTCAAGGATTTGGCGCCCCCATGAAACTGCCGCCCGGGGCAAGTGCCCCTGTTTGACCCCCCCTTAGATCCGGGCTGTGGATGGAATGTGTGAATGATGATATGGTTAGAAAGGGGGTGACTACCGAGATGACGACTAATAGAGAAGTATGGAATAAATATATATGTTGCGCCGACGACAAATAAATTGGGATAAGGGCAGGAGAATGATGAATAATTTTTAAAGGTGCTGATAGACTAATTGAGCATTCACTTGTAACAGAACATCGAGCATTCGCAGTTTTTATATTTGTCGAACTGAACAACGAGCCGAGCCAAGCATAGAGCCAAACATTGCTATGAACATTTTCATGAGCATTCTAATGAACGGACTCCAGTCAATGCTCATCAAAAAATATTCTTCACGAAGATGTCAGACTTGACGGTCGCGTATGCTGCATTTATACTCATTGGTTATGTAAAAAAAAAAGAAAAATATAAGATGGTGGCAAACTAATTCGTCTTTAATTCAGATGGATATGGACCTCGTTAGGATACATGTGACATCGTACATTTTTGTAATTCGTCTTAGAAGTGGAAGTGGACGTCTACAATTAGTTGCAGAGTTAAAACAACAAGAAATAAGCGGCCTCTATAGAAATTTTCTGTTAATGTCATCAAGTGATTTTGAATATTTGTTAAACATGATTGGGCCCAAAAATAGTCAAACAGGACACAAAGTTTAGAGCTGCAATCACGATTCAAGAAAGGTTAGCAGTAACTCTTCGTTTTTTAGCAAAGGGAGATAGTTATTTAAGTTTACAGTATCTTTTCAAAATATCAAGACATTCCATTGGATACATAATACCGGAAGTATGTAAAGCAATCATTGGATTATTAGAAGAAAACATCAAAGTAAGTACAAACTTTATTTTCATACAAAAAAGCGACTTCGTTTACAGCCCTATTTCGAATTTAGGAATTTATATAATCCGATAATTGACTCATTACGTCCAAGTCGGCGAGACTGGCCTCCGAATTATTTGTGTCTCGTTGATTGGGATTTTGCGCAACAGCCGAAGTAGAAGCATTCGATGGAGTAGAGTGTGCTGTGCGATACCCACGAGAACCGCCATACGTATTTGTGTCGTAATAATCAAATTCTCCTTTGTCTGCACTATAGAGTATGTTAGAAATCATATGTTGTACATGGTTTTTTGTATTTTCGGTATATTTTCTCAATTTATTAGCAACGAACATCCCAAAGGTCCTAAACTCGTCATTCATGGTATTGAGTGAATTAGCTGATTTTTGCAAGGTATCAAAAGCTGATCGCATCATCATATCATCATCTGTTTCCCGTTTACGTTTGTTGCGTTCACGTTGAACTTTATTAGAATTAAATGATTCACGTTGAGATGATTGTCCTCCAGAATCGGATAGTTCCCGTTGGGAAGGTGGGCCTTCAGAATTAGAGTGTTCTTGAACATTCTCATTGGTAGAATCTCTCAATCTCAAAGAATGGGAAGGCTCTACATTAATCTGAAATAAAAATGTTTTTTTTACAGTTACCACAAACACCTGATCAGTGGTTGCAGGTCGTAAAAGAATACGAAAGATCTCAAGTTAGAGAGAGAAAAAGTTACTTTGATTGTCAATTGTATATGTCATTTACATAATTTTATGAGGAATTCAAAATCAAGCACAACTTATGCTTTACAAATTGGAACGGAACTGAAGAAACTACACTTATGCCGCTTGAATCTCCACGAATCTACTCAAACGATACTACCCTCAGTCGAATAAGAGATGAAGTTGCTGAATATTGTTCAGAAGAAGGCGAAATACAATGGGAATATAGATATGCTTAGATTAAGCCCGCAGCTAAGCCTGCTTTTGAATAAATAAAAAATACTTACGCTATCTGATCCGTCGCGAGGTTTATTTTTGTCCAATAAGAACTTCAAACTCTCATAGGCAAACCACGAACTGTTGTAAATTTCTTCCGCTCCTGAAATATATGGAACATTTATATAGATATTATGTGAATATAAAATATTTTTTAATAAAACAAAACCGACCGCACAAAAAGTAACAAAATAATAAATTAAAGCCATTTTTTATGTTCTCATTATTATATTTCCAACAATCAATTATTAATGAAGTCTGTGCCAATTAAGGCAAAACACTTTGAAATAGGTATACGGCACTACTTCATTATTATTTAATTACTAACTCCCAAACTCAAAAAATAGGCATTGTACAGACGCCAGCAGGTCAAGCTACCCGAAACTGTCAAATGAACATCAACCAAAATGGGCCCAACCGTGAACACCCGTATTGGGAAAAAAGGAATTCATAAATAATTGAGTAATAATATTGACTGAACATTGGTCCCTATTCCGGAGTGTCAAAATAAATAATATTAAAAACGAATAAAAAAGATTTTTAATTGATTTGTATCTGTATGGTGACAGTTGCGGCGCGGCGTGCGGGGCGCGTTGATTTAGGGTTGCCTAAAGAATAAAATCACAGAAAAAATAATATCGATATTTTTGATATTTCGATTCGAGAGCTTCGAAACATTAAAATGTTTTCCTGGAAGACCAAGCTTTGCTCTGGCTGTTGGAGGGTTCATCATCAGCATTACCATCATCATCTTAACCTTACTTATATAAAAATATATAGTTTACGTTGAACATTTTTTTTTTGAGTTGGTAAAATCTTCCATTTATTTCTCCCGCTTTAGGATGGAGCGGGAGGGCGTGTCAGACTTTTACTGACTAAAACCACACATGTGTCATTCTGCATTCAGTTGCCCCTTGCGTTCTAGAGCCACGGGTTTCCTTTTCAGAAATCCCCTGCGGCCCTAGCGAACATCGGCCCTGCTGGGCTCCTACGGTTTTGCTGACATCTCTTTGAGGCGCGCGTGGTACACTACGCGCCGTCGACAACTTGGGCTCGCTCCGGACAGTTACTGGTCAGCCGGGCGGTGAGCTACCCATTGCTCGTTGTCGTTGTCCGCAAGCCCGTGCCGAGAAACAAAACAGCACAGCGCGATGGAATCGATTTCAAATCGAGTGTTTGACTGACAGTGCAGAGAACTGGCAACACTGACCTAGACCCGATTGGCGCTCGATTTTCAAATTGTCAATGTCATTCGCTTTGCGTTTGCCGCTCTTTTTCGTATCGTATTGTGAATATTATTTCGACTTTAGCTATTTTTGACGACTTGTGCTGTTCAAAATGGATTCTGATGATTTTCTATCCGACGACCCGGCTCACTCTCGGACTCAGTACCCGCTTCAAACGTTAACCCTGACATTTCTCCGTATAATGAACCCGCTATACATAAAGACTTGCGCGTGAACATGGACTTTCCGATTTTGCCTAGTGAATCTATACATTGTATAAATTGTGGTACTGAAATCACTCACAGGAAGGAGAAGACACATTGTTAATCTTGTGAAAGTGCAGCGAGTTATACTGCAATGGATCGCACCGCAAGTGGTAAGTTCCAACTTCTGAGATGATTATGTACTTACATAATTGAATATTTGAGTTTGCTAAAAATCCATCACTAGTTAAAGGTTCTGGACGATCATTGTTTAAAGCTCTTTAATGCACATAAATAAAAAATACATTTTTACAAGGACGATGGTCAGTGGGTATCTTAGGGGCGGAGTTTACGAAGTTAAGCTTATCTCTAGCAGAGATCTCTCGCAATCAACCTGTGGGTGTAAGATAGCGTACAAGCCCATTGTGGAATATAAAAAAAATGTATGTAGGTATATGTCTGTTGTTTTTTTTTTAGACATTGCCTCACTCTAGGAATTTCTCCTGTATTGTGGGTGCGTTTACAAACATTTAAACTCACATACACAAACAGCCAGACCCGGAAAAACTACTTGTAGGTCATACAAATATTTGTTCCGTGCGGGAATCAAACCCGCGACACGCAGCGCAATAGTCAATCGCTTAAACACTGCGCCAACCGTGCCGACTTTTTTTTTTCGATCTTTGGCACACTCTTTAGCTGAACTGGCTTGGTTAATTAGAACATAAATGAGGTGTAGTATTGAAGTTTTTTTTTTTGTATTATTTAACCAAATTGATACAAAACTTCTTATCTATATGTTTTCTTTGTACTGTAAACCACTCAATAAAATTAATAATAGTGCAATATTTTTATGTTCATGTTCAAGCCCAAACGCCATACAATGTGGTGGATGTCCTTTCCCAATCTAACCTTAATACTTCAGCGATAAAGTTGAAAATCGATTAAAGAAATTTGACAGATTGTAGTAGCTTGATGTGCTGGCGTCTGTACCTAAATAACTAACCTTTTGGTTCCTTTACTTTTGTTATGCTTACTTTTTTCTCGGCGTAATGAAGCCAACAAACTTGTAATTTTTTTCCGGCAATCATATAGGGAACAGTCCAATGCAGTTGCTAACTCGACCCAAGCATCGTTTTTCAAAATTTTATTGTAATGCTGAGGATGCTTTGAGTCCCACAAAATGCTTTTATTTCTATAGTTTGAAATCAAAAGTAGACACTTATGATTGTCCCAAGACATTTTGAACGCACACAACACTAAACGCACAACCAGCCAATACTAATAATGACTTTACACTGTTACACTGGAGCTGGAGAGCAACAGGGGTGCGGGGAGGGACGTCGCAGAGCGGCGGGGCGCGGAACGACGACCGAAGCTTGGCTCGGCGAAAAGCTCGAAGCAATGCTCGCTAGAATGCTCGCCAGAACGCTCGCTAAAATGTTCTCGTATTTTTCTGTGAAAAACACGACATTCGCACGAATGCTCAAGTTTATCAGCACCTCAAGACTGCTCTTTATGATTACTATTTTAAGATTAATAACATGCTCTTAGATTTTAAAAACAACAAAGTAATCATAAGATATTACAAATGAATCTGTATAGGTACGTATGGTTCAGTAAGTATAGTACTTAATAATCAGTATGGTTGTAGAAACGAATGCTTCTAAAAATGATATTTATTGTTTATTTCTATTTGAAATACAAAATAATCATAGGGGTTATGAATATAGGTACAAATGTAAACATGAAGGTTGAAGAAATGAACACGCTCATAGTGAAGCACCTTATTTTGTCTCCTTCATACTTATACTCCATGTTTCCTCCGCTTTAGCGTTAGTAGGTACCTACCTACTATTATTTATTATGTGGCTTTAGTGTACACTGGTGCGATTCTCGGTCGTAATTATTATTTATTTATTTATTTATCAATCAATCAACTCAGCCTATCGCAGTCCACTGCTGGATATAGGCCTCTCCCAGATTGCGCCACAACACACTGCCTCCGCTTTCCGCATCCAGTCTACCCCAGCCACCCAACCAGCTGGGGGGCGTCCCACACTACGCTTGCCGATATGTGGTCTCCACTCCAGGACTCGTCTGCTCCAGCGACATGGGCGCCGTTCAACGTTGATACCCTGTCCAGTCCAGTCCAGCGTGCATGTATTGTGTGCTCAAAAAATTTTTTTTTAATAAAAATAATTTATTGTGTTTCTATCTTTATGGATTAAGTACTTAATAACTTTTTTCCCTTATCATTCACACATTTCCTGCTATACAATATAATGATGTATTTTTTACGCTCCTTCATTTTGATATATGAAAAAAAGTGCTACAAGGGTGGGGGACGCTTTATCCCAATGTTCTTTCATGAATTCATACAAAAAACGGACGTTAGTTTTTCCCGAATGTGAAGATTTTCCGCAACAAAAACCTGAATATTTTAAAAAAGGAAAAATGTCATTTTTTATTATTTTAAACTCAAAAAAATATTTGTTCGCAAATAATAAAACAAAAAGTCTAAACGCTTAAAAAATTGCAAAGTTATAAACGTTTTATAAATAACTGCTAGTTGACTGCTAGACAAAGACCAAGACCAAGAAACCTACCAAGTGACGTCATGACTTCCAAGGAGGTTCATTCTAGAATTTCATACTAGCGTCATACATTGTCAGTACCGCGCGACAAGGACGGGAATAATCCCCACCAAAAACTTTTAAAACATGTAGCTTCTCCAAATATCCGTCGGATTATCTCATTGCCTTCCGTGAAATTAAATTATTTGTTCGAACATTTTAAGTCATCATTATCCATACATACCTAGGTACGTATAGTTATCATGTTTCTACTACTTATCATTAAAATAAAAAAAACGGGTTGCACTCCGGGAGTGCAAGTGAGAGAAAACTTGAATATTAAAGTTGTGCATTTTTGATATTTTGGAATACGGTGTACTCTCCCTCCATCTTACGAATTTTCGACCAGGTCACGTGTCCTGACGCGAGCTCCGTCTTACGAATTTTCGATCAGGTCACATGTCCTGACGCGAGTTTAATATTTTTTACCCATCACAAAAAGTGCACAACTCCGCTAAAAAAGTTTTCACTACAAAAAATATATCAAAGTTATCATTTACAAAACACTTCATATGAATGCAGTTATAGACGTTATAGTCATCATTTAGATATTAACTAGGCACTATAACACATTATGGATTTATCAAGAACCCTTTTTCCTTATAGGCTGAACGCGTACAAGCATAGGTAGCTAAAGTCTGCAATGTTTGCAGTTTTAACCACTTTTCAATCTAAGTATTAAGGGTAAAATATGGTCAGCTAAAAAAACTGCCCGTACTGCTACAACATTATAGGCGCTGCAAATGACAAATTGTTAATTTGTTACCGTCGATTCGGACGTCAGTTTGACTGTACAATCGATATCCGTGGTATGTAACAATCTGATTCTTTATGATAAATCTTTATTTTTCAGGCAGGTCCGGCAGTTCCGACTCCAACCTTTCAAAGTGTACCCGTACGTACTGTTGCGAAACCAAATGTACGGGCGGTAGTCATCAAGCCTACGCAAGAGTTTAAAGTAAGTTAAAAAACTATTTAGTAATCTGTGGTTAAAAGACTGGCTACGGCCTTGATAGGACACCCACATTTGTGGCTACAGAAATTCTTACAGTATTCTTATCTCAAGAAGCGACGCGCGCTTTATTTTTGGTTACTAACTGTACAAACACGTTGTAAATGTGTGTAAGCGCAGGAGCTCTCCGAGGAGAGCTCCTGCGCTTACACACAGGTACCGTCCGAGACAATGGCGAAGTCGAACGTGTGTGTGTGTGTTACGTGTCAGGCTGACGCTTCTCGTCTTCACGCAAACATCAACAGCGTGATAGAAATACTATACCTATAGGATAGGTTTAACAGATCGTTAGGCTAATAAATAGAGCGGTCCCCCGACGCGATATAATTTAATCAAAAAATTTAATAAGTACTTACGTAGGGTGATAATTTGAAGGTTATTTTTTTTCATTCTAAAGGGTTTCACGTTTGTCCCTTTTTTAGGGTTCCGTAGTCAAATGGCAACGGAACCCTTATGGATTCGTCATGTCTGTCTGTCTGTCCGTCCGTATGTCACAGCCGCTTTTTTCCGAAACTATAAGAGCTATACTGTTAAAACTTGGTAAGTAGATGTATTCTGTAAACCGCATTAAGATTTTCACACAAAAATAGAAAAAAAACAATAAATTTTGGGGGTCCCCATACTTAGAACTGAAACTCAATTTTTTTTTTCATCAAACCCATACGTGTGGGGTATCTATGGATAGGTCTTAAAAAATGATATTGAGGTTTCTAATATCATTTTTTTCTAAACTGAATAGTTTGCGCGAGAGACACTTCCAAAGTGGTAAAATGTGTGTCCCCCCCCCCTGTAACTTCTAAAATAAGAGAATGATAAAACTAAAAAAAATATATGATGTACATTACCATATAAACTTCCACCGAAAATTGGTTTGAACGAGATCTAGTGAGTAGTTTTTTTTTAATACGTAATAAATCGTAAAACGGAACCCTTCATGGGCGAGTCCGACTGGCACTTGGCCGGTTTTTGTTCTATTTGTGGCTATTTTTTCAGTTTTTTTTATTTTTTCATAGTTTTTTTTTTTACTTTTTGAGGGGCCCGTGGCTAAATAATACCTAACAGCCGCACAGGTCGATCGGTCAGGTTAAGCTACGCTTGCCGCGGATGGTCTGTGGATGGGTGACCATCTTTACATACCGAGACCCCTCCGTGCCTCGGAAAGCAAGCCGTTGGTCCCGGCTGTCATTCGTGGATCTTTGACAGTCGTTACGAGTAGTCAGAAGTTTGAAAGTCTGACAACCAGTCTTACCAAGGGGTATCGTATTACCCAGTAACTGGGTTGTGGAGGTCAGATAGGCAGTCGCTCCATGTAAAATACTGGTATTCAGCCGCATCCGATTAGACTGGAAGCCGACCCTAACATAGTTGGGAAAAGGCTAGGCAGATGATGATGATGATGACGATTTTTATTATTTTGTGTCGGGGGTTTTTTAATATTTTTTATTTTTACTCTTGTTTATGCTTGCTTCATTATTGTCTTGCCTTATCCCAATTTATTTGGGGCCGCCGCAACATGTCTTTTTCTTGATTATATTTTTTTTTGTTAGCCTATCCTGTCCCACTGCTGGGTAAAAGCCCCCCCCCCCCCCCAAATCCTTCCAGGAACTCTTTTCCCGCGCCTCCTGAACGTGTCCTGCAGTGCGATTCTGTAACCACGTCACCGTGAAAACTTAGGTGAAGTGAGCGTGGAGTGAGCTGTCATTCCAAATAATGCTAGGGATTGACACTACTGACAACTCACATCAAGCTCACTTCACTTGAGTTTTCACGGTGAGATTTTTACAGAATCGACCGGCAGGTCACCTCGCGAACTCTTTCTGGGCCAGCCTCGCCGCCCATCTTCAGGAACCCATTGTGTGGAGACTATTGCCCGGCGGTCAACGTGTATGCGGCTGATGTGATCCGCCCAATCCCATAATAGTTGTATTGATTGTAGGTATTTATGATAGCAAATTTTAATTATAAGTACTTAATACCTTTTTCAGACAAAACCTGGAGCTCTATACGGGGAGTATAAGTGCCGTTGTGGATACTTCTGGGTCAGCCGTCTATCTTGGCGTGATAAATACCAGCAATGTAAAAGATGTAAAGCATTTGTGCGCCCAAAAAATCAGGTAGGTACCTACCTATACATTGTTACAGTCTTCATAATACGCTCAGCAACAAAGTAATTTAACATACAGCTTTTCATCAATAGCTTAGAATTTATATTATTTATTTATTATTTTAATGATCAGCAACTTTTGCAATTTAGTAACTTAGCAATTGCAATCACAATCTGAATCATTTTCAAAGATATTGCTAATCCTTTGCTTCATATGTTGGAAAAATTTATCTGCTTAACAACGTAAATAACGCAATGAATATTGTTGAACGATCAAAATGAAAGCCAGCTCTGAAGCGATCGAAATCTTTCTTTGCTGACCGTCCATCTTCCTTACAAGAAAAGAAAAATAGAGCCCATGCAAATTATGATGATAATTTTTTAATGTTTTTATAAATAATAGAGCGGCCAAGTGCGAGACGGACGGTCGCACACCGATCCGTATAGGTACCACCGTACAATATTTAACACTACATAATTAATTTTCGAGCAAATATCGTCGAAAAACACGTCCTTGCAAAGGGGGAAAATGGTTTATTCGTTCCCAGTGTGGATGAACGGAACTTTTTTTTCCGATCGTCAACAGTGTTGACGACAAGGTGGTAACGACAGTCGATGAGTCGAAAAAGGATTTTGCTCTTTTTTTTCAACCATTTAATGTGTTATATTTTTAGGGTTCCGTAGCCAAATGGCAACGGAACCCTTATGGATTCGTCATGTCTGTCTGTCTGTCTGTCGGTCTTTCTGTCTGTCTGTCTGTCTGTCTGTCTGTCTGTCTGTCTGTCTGTCTGTCTGTCTGTCTGTCTGTCTGTCTGTCTGTCTGTCTGTCTGTCTGTCTGTCTGTCTGTCTGTCTGTCTGTCTGTCTGTCTGTCCGTCCGTATGTCACAGCCGCTTTTTTCCGAAACTATAAGAGCTATACTATTGAAACTTGGTAAGTAGATGTATTCTGTGAACCGCATTAAGATTTTCACACAAAAATAGAAAAAAAACAATATATTTTGGGGGTCCCCGTACTAAGAACTGAAACTCAAAAAAATTTTTTTCATCAAACCCATACGTGTGGGGTATCTATGGATAGGTCTTCAAAAATGATATTGAGGTTTCTAATATCATTTTTTTCTAAACTGAATAGTTTTCGCGAGAGACACTTCCAAAGTGGTAAAATGTGTGTCCCCCCCCCCTGTAACTTCTAAAATAAGAGAATGATAAAACGAAAAAAAATATATGATGTACATTACCATATAAACTTCCACCGAAAATTGGTTTGAACGAGATCTAGTGAGTAGTTTTTTTTTAATACGTAATAAATCGTAAAACGGAACCCTTCATGGGCGAGTCCGACTCGCACTTGGCCGTTTTTTTTGGAATCATCTCGACGGCAGATTTAGACGACGCGACGTCTAAATCTGCCGTTTTTATAAAATCATTATGAAAACAAAATCACCATCGGGCGACCTACACGAGTCGATACAAACCTCATGTATTAATAACCATCCAGGGGTTGCAGTCTCGACATTCATAGCGATCGCTTTACGAACGAATTCGGTCGCAAAGTCCTGTCACTCCATACATTACACCTGTCAATCCCTTTGCGACCGAATTCGGTCGAATGTCGAGACTGCAGCCCCAGACGTTAGGATGCTTCGGGGGTATAAGACTGAAGTCTATCTGACGACACGCCAACCGCGACCGACGTGTAGCCGTCCGTCACCGACGAGGGCCGAATGCTGTGTTCGTAAATAAACGGGCGTGATCTCGCTCGCACGCCGCCCGCGACCGATAGGTGCGACGGCGGCAACGAACGTTTTGGCAACCGACAACCGACGGTGTGTCGGTCTTCAGTCGTGACGTCGCCCGGTCACCGCACGCTGTCGGTAGCGTGTGACGTTCTAACGAGACCCTAGCCTGAAGAACCAGAATCAATAGATATCAAGATACGCGTGAAAAACATAACCCTGTCTTTGCTGTCGCACAGTCGGGTAGTAAAAACAAAACCGGAGATTCATCCTCTCGGGTGCGTTAAATCTAGCTAGGGTAGGCAACTAGCTCCAACTTTCTGTCTAACTGACCGACTTTAACAATTCAAAATGGTATAATTGAAACAAATGCTTTGAGTTTGACAACTTATCTTCTATACTTATAATAAATCTGTAGAAGTGAAAATTCTGTACATTGAAAATATCAAAAAAATAAACGGCAGGGGGTGTTACTAGACCGACACCGAACCCAAAAATGTGATTAAAAAAATTTTTGTCTGTCTGTCTGTCGGTCTGTCTGTCTGTCTGTCTGTTTGTTCAAGCATCACGCAAAAACTACCGGTTCGATTACGATGAAACTTGGTATAATTATTCTTTAATATCCTGGGCACCACACTGGGTACTTTTTATCCCGGAAAAGTATATACAATAAAAAACAAACTTAATTTTGCGGTTCGCCCTATATAATATATCCCTAGACCCGATTACTGTACCAACCGCAAATAATAAGTTTGTCGTAGGTTAGGTCCCCCGCAGTGGAGTTCATTTTTATTCCTTTTAGTTTTTAGAGTTATTTAGGTTTATTTTTATATAAGTCGTAGGTATAGATTTTAATTTTAAAGTGTAGTATATTTGATAGTGTACGTAGTGACCGTAGGTTATTTTATAATACTGTTAGGTAGGATTAGTCATTCGTATAGATATTAGTTTTTACAGATTTTGCTTATTTATTGAGTTTAGATTAGTTATCATCAGAAATAGGTTTATTTAGGTAGGTAGGTATTTTATTTTCTGTTATTGAGTTTTTTTTTAATTAGGGGGGTACTTAGGTAAAGATATCATATAGGTACCCTCTTAATTACCACTAATGAGCCACAAAGGGCCCGCGAGATAGATGGCATTCTGGGGAAGCACATACATTTTATCCTGTTAGCACGTTCCCGTGGGATAATTTCCGACATCCACGCGGGCGAAGCCGCGGGCAGAAGCTAGTACAAAATATATCTGTTCCGTGTTGAAACCGTCGATTTTTGTGAAGCATGTGACTAACTGTAAATAATTGCTGTTTTCGTATTTACAGAGAGAGTTACGTCCTACTGACTTCACACGTGGCGCGAATGAAGTAGGTTTAGAACATCCTGAGGAGCTATGCGAGATGTGTAAGCAAATGGGAGGCTACTGCGGCAAATATAAATAACCGATGCATGGACCAAACTTATTGGTTCAGTTACACGAAATTAGTTAAGGTCTTAGGTATTAAGTGTTAAGGTAGTAATGGCAGGGTTAATTAAGACGTCTAACTAAATGGCTCAATTATTGAATTCAGACAAGTATAGCCTTTTAAAAAGTAACCTAAGGGCCGATTCACGCCGGAAAGGCAGAAGCCGGCAGCGGTCAGCAGCGATGCCAAAATGCACTATAAAATTTAATGACGTTCGTATCGCCGCGAGCGGCCGCAGCCAGACGCGCGTGGCCGCGCGACCTTTTCAAGCGATTGATCTTTTAATTATGTAGATAAAGTTTAAAGTTATTTCACACGGAAAGTGCTCGCCTTGCCGCTGCCGTTCCGCCGTAATAGCACAGAACACATAATATAAATATATATATTTTTTTTACTATTTATGTACAGAAGCCAGCACATCAAGCTACTACTATCTGTCAAATTTCTTTAATAGATTTTCAACTTTATCGCTATAGCATTAAGGTTCAAAGTTGATTGGGAAAAATTGACAGTTTCGGGTAACTTGATGTGCTGGCATCTGTACTTACTCACACATATCGCACCCCCGGTGCGACACTGTCACTTATACAAAAATGTAGTTTTTCTGAAGAAGCATTTAAAACTTTGATACCTCACCAAAACAAACCAAAACGGCAATGACACTCACGCCCTCATACGGAAACTATGCGTACTACAAAAGTAACGTTATTGCACCAAGTAAAGGGGTGCTTTAGGATCATTTTTAGATATTTAACTCATTTTTGCATTTTTTGAAAAAGTGACAGTGCCGCACCGGGGCGCGGGGTTGCGATATATAAACAGACAAGAAAAACAGAACAGAAAAAATAGGTACAGAGGTGATGCTTATTTCATAAGAAATCTCTTCTAGCACACTCGAGACAGGACAATAGATACAGAGATGTAGACAGCGTGTGAAATAGTAAAGGAGACAAAAAAAATAATACATACTATCAAAAACAATTCTCTTAAAAAACTCAACAAAAATTACGAGAATATACTATCATACATACAAATTAACATACATACATACTTCTAAAATAAATATCACTAGAATGATAATAATTAGGTATATCATACTCAAAATACAAAGGTATGAAGAACGTCGCAATAGGTACACCCGTCTCTTTCGCACGTTAATCTTCAGACGGATGTTGTAATTATAGTCCTCGATGTAGTGTACAGAAACTTTCTAAAAAACGATTGAATGCAGCTAGCTGGAATAGCCCCTTTAGGTCCGTTGTATACGGCACGGCGCGCTAGCCGCACCGTAGAATAATCGTGTGAGCTTGTATTATGACACGGCAAACCTCCGGACACACACAAGCTTCAATAGTCTTACAACATTGACGACCAAGCCTACACACGGCGAATCAACAGTAGTTTTTCATTTCAAAAGTATGTGTACGCACGGCTGCACATCAAGCTATACATAACCAGTATAAGCTGACTTCTGATTGTACGAAAAACCTATGCAATGCGAGGTCAGCTAAAACTGGAAATGCATAGCTTGATGTGTAGCCGTGTGTACAACGGGCCTAGTAAAAACACGTACTGATGAACACTTTTATGTATCTTTTTGTGTCATGTAGATGCTGTAGCGTCTAACTGCACGCTAAGCGCTCTTTCAATGCAAATAAGTGAGGATGCTTGCGAGCGGACAAGCTCTTAGGGTCTAGAATTAATTAGAAAAACCTAATTGTTAGAAATAAGTTCTATTTTTATTGTAATAATTGTGATTGACATGTATTCCATTATAAAACATTTTTTTTTCTACCTACGGAGGTTATGCATTCAGCTATTTTTTTCATGTAAGTATGAAGACCGAAGACCTATTTTTATTATGATTATATTATACGCCATGTAAAAGAATTGGGCTTATATTGTAAACATAAGGTGCTGAAATGTTCCTTCATTATTTACATGAATAAATACAGATATTGTATTATTCGTGGTATTTTTGATACGGAAGGGTACAAATAACTAATTTTTATAGGTATTACTTATTTACTATCATATTATATCTATGGACTGCGTAGTCTGTATTGCTGTCGAAAGCGATTAAATATAATTATTTTCATGTGAATATTTTCTCACGAAAATAATTAATAATCTTCGTAAGCAGACTTTTTGATAAATGAAAAATATATGTTTTTAAGTTTTGTAAGAATAAATAAAAATATTGATTCACACTGCATGTGTTTATTTGAAAAAGCCGACAAATCATAACTTTTATTACCCGTAATAATTTACACATTTACAGATTCGTAATAGACAAAATAACTGGATTGTACCGCCAGCAACGACAATCGATTACCACTGTTACTTTTACTTATTTATAAATTAACAGAAAGTTATTTGAAACACTGCTTTTCAGCATTTCGTGTAGGTAATACCTTACAGTCCGGCCGTCAAGAGAGAGAGAATGCGTTCTTGACATTTGTCAATTTCATACAAACCAATACGTGTTTGGCGAATTTGATCTTTATTAATTACTAGAATTGTCGATGGCCGGACTGTAGTTTAATATATTTTAATTTTACATGTTTACAATTTTTTTTACATTAAATTATGTTTTGAAAAATTGAAGCGTTATTCGACTTTTGTTGCCAACTGTACCATAGAAAACTAATTATTGGTCATACTATTCCACTTCAATTTATGTGCTGTTATCTTGGCCGTCATTTCCACTAAAAGCTCTGGATACTAATGCAAAATAATTTGTATTGGTAAAATAGCCGGGTACATTTGTGGTGTACAGGTTTTTCTTTTCGACCAAATAGGCAAACAATGGCATGAGTCGGGATCCAATCTCTTCGACATCTTCTACGTTGGTTTCTTTTAAGAACTTGGACAAACTGAACGCGATACTCAACACTAGTCGATCCGTCAACGGTCCTTGGAGGAATTTGAACTGGAAAAGAAACGAACATTGTAATTGCATTTTCGAAGCTTACAGAAAAATGCGCACTTCTTTGTTCGGCTTGAGGGTTTTTTTTCCTATCGACCTATCGTCCTACTCATAGAAATGTAAAAAACAGGAGAAGTGGCAAGGAGGCGTGTTTGTGTCGTCGCGGTGTGATCAACGCGATCATACACTAGGCAAATGGCCGTCTTCGCGAATTAGTGCGCTTTCGACCGTGATCGTGATAAAATATAAGTATGTTCAGTGGTTTCCTGTAAAAACCGAAGTAAAAATAAAAACTTCGTATCTCATGGAATCACTTACCATATTGTCTTTAAAATCATGAAAAACAACAAATCGTAAAATATTTCTTGGTTTTACTACGTTATTTTTGTATTCAAATATTGCAGCAGCTGTACTATTGTTGCAGTAAATACATTGCTCCTTAACCACTACCTAAGTATGTCGCTAAGTGAAGTGGGCAAGCAATGTAAAAAATACTCAACGATACTTTATTTACGCGGAGCGTCGCATAGTAAAGCCGCTGTGTCTTGCGGCGAGCTAGTGATGTGGTTGTTTTGATCCACTAACGTGGCTATCGACAACAATGTCGATTACCCAACGAATATATAGTTAATTTTCAATTTGTCAACCGTTTTAACCTAGTTGGAAGACCTAAAAAGATGACGTTTAAATCCGATTGGAAGATCCTTGAGAAGATATAATATAATAAAAAAAAAAATATAAACAAAATATTTTTTTTTGCTATTTTCTTTTTATTTATAATATATTTTCTGGACATATCGTTTTTTATTTATTTTAAGAACCCCAATTTTTTTTTAGTACAACAATAAATGGGAGAATCGATAACCTTCCGATTTAATCAATCACTAGCGTATATGTAAAATAAATGGCTTTTGCACAGCACAATGATAGCGACAGATGTTTTTGTGTGAGTAAGTTGTACGGCGCATGGTAAATGCACGCTGTGTTTGATGAGTTAAGGTTTATAATTGATTGTGTAGTACGCTCTGATTTATGAACTGCAAGTGTGCGCGTGACTTTGTATCTATTGCTTTTACTGAACTACATGTGTAGTAGTGGCGCGGTGGTAGGATCGACGTAACGACATTGAGTTCCGATACATTTTCGACAACCGGGGCACATCTCCTTCTTTCCTATATCTATGGTCCTACTACTGTGCAAAGGTCTCTGAGGTTCTATACAAATACTAATTTACCTATTGACAGCTTAGTACTATATCAATTGCCGTTGCCCCCAGCGCCCACCTCATAAATCGTGCTATGTCCCTATGTATTTTACTGTGTGTACTTAAATAAATAAAATAGGCGCAAGCGCAGGCACGGACACGAAAATATTTATCGTATTTATCCGACTGGGGTGGTCAATATGTTAAATGAACTGGCAAAACTTCAAAGACGTGACGGGTGACGAACGAAACAGTGAGCTGTATCTTCGTCACCATGAAAAACAAAAAAAAATATCTTAACTCATAATTTAGAGTGACTACAGCTGATAACGGTGTCCATGGCTGCGGGTATTAAACTTCACAGACGTGTGCAATCACGTTTGTGAAGTTTCGCCAGATAATTTAACAAAGTTGAAGTATGAAAGATTTTATAATAATTCCATAACATCACTACTGGGCCCCAAGTCTGCTATTACAATAGTGTCAGAATGGTCTATCATTGATTTCATAATTGTTGATTTTGACAAGTTTGGTAATCTACTAACATAATTGCGTCATTATGACTTTCCAGTGGTCAACCACTGACACTCCATTGAAAGAAATGGCATAGAATGGTAATTTCGTACATAATGATAAATGAATGACTGACTTACATAAAACACTTGACTTGTATAAAACACTAGTAAATAATATGTAAAAATATATATAAATGAAATCTGGCATAAATAAAGTAGTGGTAGTTTTTCGAAAATAATTTCTATTAACGGGTTTTATAATAACGGCAATACGACAATGTCATTATGACACAATGCAGACTTGGGGCTCTGATTTGAAGGGGTTATTCATATCGAAAATAAATTGATTCATTATTATTGCTCAATGTTACAGCCCGATTCAAACTTTATGAAAGCTCTGAAATGGGCTACTTGCTGCGTAGTACCTCACCCTTCACCCCCGCTAACACGTGAATTTGTTACTGCGCAGCGATTCGCCTTATGTTCCGAGCCCCAATAAAGTGTGAATCGGAAACTAAATGCGCAGAATGCGTAGATTATGGCTTCATAATCAGCCTATATATTCCCACAGCTGGGACACAGGCCTCCTCTCGGTGAGAAGTGAGAGGAAGTGGGCCGTCATTCGAGATTTTGGCTTAATGACAGGTATTTTAACACCCTGTATGTATAAGGCATAACACAAAACTCATACCCGTATTATGTAGACTAGATTCTGGATGCAGTAAAACAAACAGGCTCTAGTTGCAGGAGTGCGAGTGCCCTCCACAGCCTTCGTGATCATTCGTAGGGCTTCGTGGAAGATGCACAGCACATCAATGTCCTCAATGTGTCGCACCAAGTTGTCCCATACCACGCACCATTCCTCCTGCGTACCTGAGCTAAGGATCTGGAAAGTTGGAAAAATTACATGTCAAAATAACAGCTTTTTTTTACCAAATGCTTAATAAAGTATAGACGATAATTATAACAAAAACACATTTTTTAAACATTTTTTGTTTGTTCCGGCTAATCCTCGAAACTGCTTTACCGATTTTGATGAAATTTGGTAAGTATGGGGATTCCTGGGGATGCTTCCCCGGGATTCCCTTACATCGGCTACATTTTATCGACATACCATGCGGGCGGGAGCTTGTTTTACATAAACTTGCGCCTTTTTACTGCAGGGGTAGGCAGAACTACAGATTGTTCCACATTCATACATCTAGTTATACACGGAAGCAGGTGGTAGTGCAAAGAATTTATAAGTTAGTGAGACCAGGACTTAAAAGGACAGCTTTGAACTTATTGGTGATATCCTTGAAAAGAATCAGGGTGCAGGTACTCAATGTCGTAAGGGACAAGTGCAACCTGTCCCTTATTGACAATGGCGCCGATTCCCTTGTTCACAAACTAAACTAAATTTAAGTTCAGTGCATCTTTTTCTTTCTATTTCATTACACACATTGTTCAGGGCCTATTGCCAGTCGCTGTATACGTGCGCCCTGTGGGTCAGTTATGCAAAGGGCTCGTACAATTCTTTACGAGTCCAGTATAATAACGCGTTCCGGGTAATGCTGGGGTTGCCGCGCTTCTGTAGCGCGTCGGGGATGTTCACGGACGCACGCGTGCGGATTTCGGTCCGCTGCTGCGTCTGCGAATTGCATCACTGATGCGTCGGGTGCACGGCAGCCCCAACAGTCTCGTGGCTACTGTAGCCGGCAGGGTGGATGGCCAAATAATAGGTCACTGGTTGGCGGCACACAGACAGTCATTCAGATATATTATGTGAGGTAGGTTTATTTTTTAGGTTTTATTAGTTTAGTTAGTTTTGTTTCTTGGTCATACCTATGTTAATTTATGGATCTATGGTCTGAGATTAAAGATTTTATTATATTTTTTTTTTATTATTATCTCCTTTATTTCATTTAAATACTTACAAAATACATTTTTAAATATTTTTATAAACAAAAGGATAAAAAAACATGAAAAAATATTAATATTAATTATTATTATTATTAAGAAAAGGACAGAAGATAAATATTAGTTTAGTCCTGTCAAATTAAGATACTCCATAGACAGATTAAAAACATAGCTACTAAAAATACGTCAATTTACGTCAGGCGCTGACTAATTTGATAGAACTATAATATTTATTTTCTGTCCTTTTCTTAATAGTTTAATTCAAGTTAAACAAATATCAACTAACACTAATATATACTATATACAATTATAAAAAAATAAAAAAAAATAACAAAAATAAATAAATGAAAAAAAATAAATTATAATATATATCTTAATGAAATAGAAAAAAGAAAAAGATGCACTGAACATAAATTTAGTTTAGTTTGTGAACAAGGGAATCGGCGCCAGTATCTATCTATATCTATATGCTAATAATAAAGCTGAAAAGTGTGTTTGTTTGAACGCGCTAATCTCTGGAACTACCAGTCGGATTTGAAACATTTTTGCATTAGATAACCCAAATCTTGAGGAAGGCTTATTTAACATCACGCTATGGCTTTAAGGAGCCGAGAAAACGAAAAATATCAAAAAGAACGTTAAGCGAGGACGAAGTAATAGCACGGGCAGGTGATGCGATGGGTCGAGGAACAAGGGATGCGATGGGTCGAGGAACAAGGGATTTCACGCGAACGAAGTCGTGGTCAGTCGCTAGTGTAAATTATATGAACTAACCTGGGTAACCCATATGGATATTTCACTGCGGCTTGTATCCTTATCGACTTGCATGCCACTAACTGCTTGAAAGAAATTTGAACTTTGGCCCCCTAATAGTTTTCTAAAATAAAAATTATTTTGTGGATGCATATTTTTTCGTTTCAACCTGATTCTTAACCAGTCGCCTTCATCATCTGTAACGGAAATAAAAATGAAATTGTAGGATAAAAAATAATGCAGTAGTATAGTTCGGATCATACATTGTGGCGGCTCTGAAGTACGCTACTCGTTGCGCAGTACCTCACCCCTCACCCCCCTGACACATGAATTTGTTACTGCGCAGCGACTCGCCTCATGTTCCGAGCCGACAGAGTTTGAATCGGGCTGTATGTCTGATTGCATTTAAGCAGCCAGTTTATACTTACTTGGTATAACACTGTCATATGTTTCTATTAAACATTTTTGGAAGTTCAATGTCAGGTGCAGTGTTGTTGAAGCCTTCGGTACAAAAGACTTAATGTTCCCCCAGCGCACCACCTCCAATACTTGACTCAACATAGCCAACATGGGCGCTCTGTATTCCACTAACTCGCGGATAGTATAGGCCTCATTCAATAGCTGAATCTGAACGTGTATCTTGCCAATATCTTTGTGCACAAGTGCCTTGTGCATATTTGGCATAATAATCAGGAGTAGTAACTTTGTTCCCGGGATTATATTACACTTTTTCAATCCTCTTAAAAACATTACTATATTATCCTGCTTACTTTCTGTTTCTGAAGTATTATCAAGAATCTTTTTGATGATACCTATTATGCAAGGCTCTGTTTCAGAGACATAATAATAATTGGAATAATCTTTGAGTAAGTCCATAACTTTCAACATTGTTTTTGTAAGCTGGGCGTTTTCTTCGGCCATTATAAATATTTTATTGAACACCTCCCTGGGGTTCTGTAGGAATACATTCAACACTTCTGTGAAGTCCACGTTAACGTCAGCAATGAATTTGTTGAACATTTCAGTTAATGTGTTATGAAAGTCTTCATCATCACTCAGGTCATGGAATTGGTTTTCACTGAAATGCTCTTTCAACAATTTATGTTTGTCTGAGACATTGCAGTGTTGGAATATTTTAATTGATAATGATGTTACTATTTGCCTATTAACTGTGTTGCTTTGGTAGTAATTTGTAAACATGTGGTATAACTTCAGACATTCCTGTTCATCAAACATCTGTATGTTAGCATCTATGGCAGTGATCAGATCAATGTGCTGGCACAGCTGCTCCTTGTTTACTAGAGCATGTATCCATGATGCCCTGTCTTCATGATTGCTATTTATTTTCTGTATTATTACGTTGGTGTCAGTTAAGTTTATAATGTCGCTGATGACTGCTGGTTTACGAGCCATCTGTTGAATCATGCCAACGACAGGGTGCTCAGCGACACTGCTAACATTCAGCAGTTTTGATCTTACTTTATGGCAAAGCTCCCCTACAGCTTGTTGCATGCTCTTGCCATCTTCTTCAAACTCACTCCAAGCACAAAATATGTCCACACTGACATCCATTACAATTTCTTGGAAAATGTCTAGTAAAACAATATTACAGTTGTTCAAGCACTCTGATACTGTGTTATTGGGACACTCACAAACTTTGTTTGTAGGAGGATTGACTTTAAAACAACCTTCCTTATATGTTGACCTGTAGACATCGTTGGGGCAACTTGAATTTACTTCTTGAGTGAAATAATTAAAACAGTCATAGATCAACAGTAGAATTGTTTTCAGACATTTCCCTTTGTATGTGTACAATTCGTCTTTACCTAGTAAGTTCAATCTATGACTATTTGGTGGGTTTGAAAAATACTTTAAACATTTTTGTAAAGTTTCATAACTAGTGGTCAACAAGTTGTTGAGGATCTCCTTCTCAAATTCAAAACAGTGTAACCGGCAAATAAGTGAATAACATGCAGCAGACAAGTCATGCAGTTTCTTGAGACCCTTCGTAGGATTGTAATATTTGTAATTTTCAGCAAAAGCTCCTGCTACCTCGATTGCTAGTGGGGGATAGCAATACGTGATTATTTCATATGCAAAATCCTCCAAACGAAGGTTCCACAACATTTCACACATGAGATATTTTGGTATAGTGGGTATTGACTGTATGACTAGAAATACTCCTTCCAGTTCTACCATTTCATTCACAGCTTTTAAGTCCGAGTTTAAAACAATATACATAGCAAATTTGCGTGTTTTTGCCACCATTGAATCTGTTACCCCATTTTCATTTATGTATTTTTCATTCCTAAGGAACCTTGATATGGTTTCTATAACTGATCTAACTTTCTCTTCATTGCCTGCAACACGAAAGGTTCAAACTTTAGTCATAAAATAAAAACTAAAGGATGTCAAAAAAAGGATACAATAGAGTTCAAATGCTTTTGACATTGGGTTTATTTATAGACATTGCTCAAAGTTAAGAGATGATTAAAAATCAAAAATGTATGGTTAAACAGTCATTAATCAGTATTTAACTTTAAGCAACGTTTACAAATAAAGGGGTTAATGGTTATAATGTTTACCAGTGCCAATGTAATTACAGGCACATGAGAAATTTTACCTCTGGGTTCGAGGGTTGTCTTAGGTAATAGGTACAGCGGGCTGGTATCCGCAACTCCACGACAATGCGCGTATTTTGCGTACGGGGAGGGTCGTCTTAGGACTACACTAAAAAAGACCGCATTCTGGTCGTCGGGTTTTACTGATCCATGGTATATCATGAAGTAGAGGAATAAGTAGCAGGTAGCGCGCCCAAATCGATGACGACCCTCTGACTAGTGATGGTTAATATGGTTTTAATTAATGGAACGGCAATAGAATTGTGGCTACTGGTATAACTGTAAAAACTTAAAAAACTAAGTAATTTTTACCGCCCCTTGATGTTATTCTTGAAAAACCGTGAGAGTGGTTTGCAGATACAATTAGGCCTTGAAATGCAGATAGCTCCGGAGTAAAATCCATTGTTAATTTGGCAAATCTTGTTCAAAAATATTCAAGTTTTTCAGTGTTTTCAACCATTCGCCCGGCAAATCAATAAATTTTTCAATGACATTGTGCCTGATGACCACAGAACATAATAAATAGTTGATAGGTACCAGTGTTGCCAGATGACCGTCTCGCGATCTCCCCAAACCTTCCCCGAAATCCCCCCAAAAATTAAGGTTTTGAAAAAAAAAACCCCCCAAATGACAACATATTTTTTAAATCAATTATTTATTTTTTAACCCCCGACACAAAATAATAATAAAAATAGTATGAATGTAAAAAGCCTTAAACAATAAAAAAAAAACTATTGAAAAATAGCCACAAATAGAACAAAAAGTGAAACCCTTTAAAAAGAAAAAAATAACCAAGAAATTATGACCCGTAAGTACCTACGTATGAATTTTTTTGATTAAATGTTGTCCCGTCGGGAGACTGCTAGGTACTATTTTAAACTTTAACAGAACGTTAGGCTAATAATTAGAGCGGTCCCCCGACGGGCGAGCAACCGACCGCCCGAAACGTAGAGTCGTAGACAGTAGACGCGGACGCGAACTATGCGCGGGGCGAGGGGGCGCGGCAACTTCGGAGTCACTTCGGAGTCACTCGGCTATCATCGTGAGCAGCATTTTGTTTTCGTGTGTGTGCTTTCACAGATTAGTTAGTGGTTTGATCGTGTTCACACATAGATCTATTCGTGATCGATGCATGCAGATAATATTACATTTAATCATCAATGCTAGCCGCGGCTTTGCCCAGACTACTTATGTTAATAAAATTCCCCCTAGTCCCTCCACACCCAGTTTTCTCCATCCAAATATCCCCCCAAAAATATTGTCCCCCAATTCTCCCCCCATAACTATAAAAAAACCCCAAATTTGGGGGGATTCCCCCCAATCTGGCATCACTGATAGGTACTCGGGCTGGGCTGATGACTTTGACATAAAATTGACATTGACTTGACAGCACTACTGCGCCGGCCGGCCGGCCGGTTTGGGGATTGCCAGCAAAGAGTATAATAATAATACGGGAGATTGCCAGCCATGGAGATGGGTTTGCTACTTTTGCTAGTGCTATATTGCTAGTCCTAAAGCCGGCAACCGACTTGGCACACGATTTTATAGAACCACAAGGCACACGCACATTTCACGAGCGAATTCACACAGAATTGCAATAAAAACACATTGCGCAGTAGGAAAAGAAATCAAATAAGAATTCTATTATATACCTACTCTCTCTTATCAAAATTATTTTTACTTGTGTATGTAAACATGTCTCAACATGACATGAGACCGATTAATCGCTGGCTGTGGCGATTTTCGTCTACAAATCTCGTACCGTGTAATACATAAAATACATTCTTTTCGTGTGTATGCGACTTTATGACAGGGTGCGATCCGTGCGATTTATGGATTTATGTTTTGCGAAACGTCAAAACAAAGAGTGGGGCTCTGTGGTCAAAATCTACAACAAAAGTCAAAATAAAATGTCCGATAAACAAATAAACATTTTAAAAAGTGTAGTAGGTAAGACAAATGCATTATTATGAATTAAATCAATAAAACTATTCTTCTACCGTTATGTAAAACGTGGCAGAAATCAATTGAATTGCTAAATTACGACAAAGATGAAGTATAAAAAATTAGTAATCATTTGCCTGTCGTGTTTACCGTTTCTGTTCACTTTGAACGGTGATTTTGTGTTCGACGACACTGAAGCAATAGTGAAGAATAAAGACGTCACGTCGGAGTCTTGGACAGACCCATTTTTCCATGACTTCTGGGGTGCAGATATTAAATCAGACCAAAGTCATAAGTCTTACAGACCCCTTACAATTGTATCTTACAGGTTGGTACCTAAATAGTCAATATTCATTTACAGTATTTAAAGTTGATTATTGGCTTAATTAAAATTTCACTTTTCAGGCTAGATTATTTACTAGCTAAAAGAATCTCAGCCTTCGATTTCAAGACTACAAACCTAATATTATGCCATATCTTGTGCTGTCTATTGGTGTGGAAAGTTTATGAAACTATTTTGAATGATGAGAACAGTATTTTGGCTTGTCGAGATGAAGGAACAAACAAGAAATCAAGTTACCAGGATGACAGGAGTAAGAAGTGGTGGATGGACACAGCATTTTTATCGACATTGTTATTTGCCGTACACCCAGTTCATGTGGAAGCCGTGAGTGGTGTGGTAGGCAGGGCAGATCTCTTAGCTGCTATAACATTTTTTCTAGCATTCCTTAGTTATAACAAATCAGTGACTAGTCAAAGATGTAACAACATATTTTTACTTGCAACAGTAATTTTGGCTGGCATCTCTATGTTGTGTAAGGAAAACGGTGTTACAGTTCTGGTGAGTTAAAAGAATCATTGAAAAATAGTACATTACGATATTTATGACTTAAGCACTAAACACTGTGAATTAAAAGAGTACATAAGTCACACATATCATATACTATCTTATAGCTCGTGTGACCTAAACCCACACTTAAGTCACACTTTTCTGTGTAAAAATGGACTATGTAATTGCACTTGAGTCACTCTTTTCTGTGATAATTCACAGAAAAGAGTGACTCAAGTGCAATTTAAGTTGCGGGTTTAAGTCACACAGTGCTATAAAAGGTCTTTCTCTCATCAAGTTGTTAAAATTATTATTAATATACTAATTAAATTTAATTCCAGGGCTTCTGTTTAGTGTATGAAGTATCAACAACATACAGAATTAAGATAAGGGAGAACAGGCACGCAAAGATCTTAAGCTTAGATAACATCACTATGGGTTCGGTGTTTAGAATCATTATCATCACATTTACTATAGCTGCCTTGTTGTATGGAAGGTGGCTTGTGATGGGTGGAACCCCACCTGAGTTCAAACCTACTGATAATCCAGCTGCTTTTGCCTATTCTCCTTTTGCAAAGGTATGTTTTGTCTTTGAATTCTCTATAAAAACAAAAATGAAATGCTGTTTGATAAGCACATTATTTGAGAATGGCTTTACCAATTTGGCTATTTTTTGTTTCTAAATGTTTGTAATAGTCCATATTAGGTTTTTATGGAAAGAAAAAGTTACACTTATAATGCATTTGCGATTTGGTTTCCAAACATGTAAACAAATATGTGGTTTTGCAAAAACAACTTTAATAGCTATGCTTACAGTTTAGTTTGCACTACAACTTCTTACATTTTCATGGCTTTATCGAAAGTTCTAGTCATTCTGAAATTAACTTAATTTACACTGACATAAAGTAGATATTCGTTTTAAGTGGATATAACATCAGAGACAAGCATTTGAATAGACTTTAGTTAAATATGTGCTAAAGTTCTGTATAACAATCATTATCAATTTGACAACTTTTAACCTAAGAAAAACAGAAGGTTCTTAAGATTGACTTGAGAACCTCCTTCTGTTTTCGTCATCATAAATATAGATGTACTTGATACCATTTATCTCAATATTTTACCATGGTATTGAGCATACAAATTACAGGGAAGACATCTTTATTTAATCAGATATCTAACGAAGTACAGACGCCAGCACATTAAGCTACTATAATCTGTCAAATTTCTTTAATTGATTTTCAACTTTATCGGTAAAGTATTAAGGTTCAAGGTTGATTGGGAAAATTTGAAAGTTTCGGGTAGCTTGACCTAAACATTTTAAAACATTTGTACATACGCCAGCATCTGAACAAATGTTTTTAAATTTTTTAGAGATGCCCATGAAACAGTCGATAATTCTGACAAGATGGTCGATAAGTCGGCGCCGTGTAAAATGCTGGCAGCTAGATTGATCATTGTTAATTTTTGTTTAGCGCCACCTGGAAATAAATCGAATACATTAATGGAGCTCAGTTAGACAAAAATGTCCTTTTTCGCTTTTTAATTCTTTTTTTTTATACCCACTTCCTTATTTGTACTTTATTATATTGTTACAGGTAGCCACATATAACTACATTTATTCTATAAATCTTCTGTTATTTATCTGGCCCCAATGGCTTTGTTATGATTGGTCAATGGGATGCATACAGCTGATAGAGAAGGTACTAGATAAGAGAATGATTTTAATATACATGATGCTTCTGTATGGTCTGTATCTGCTAGAGGCCATTTTCCGTGCTTACAAAAGCGACAAATCAAGTAACAGGTAACTAATTACGTACAGTGCTAATTATTAGGTTACGAACGCACTGACAGGTGGCTTACCGCCTTGAGCCTAGCGAGTCACCTTACGAGTAGCGAAGTGAAACTAACACTAGAATTTTCGCAACTGACCGCACTGCGCTCTTGGCGCCTTCGCTAGTCGCCTAGCGCGTCTGTAAGGATGTTAAGTCGCTAGGCTCAAGGCGCTAAGCAAGCCATCTGTACTTGCGTAGGTACGTAGCCTTAGGCCACGTACGCACTGGCAGGTGGCTGGCTTAGCTCCTAGAGCCTAGTGACTTAACATCCATCAATACAAGCTAGGCGACTAGTGAAGGCGCTAAGCGCACAGGGCGGCCGGTTGCGAAAGTTCTAGAGCGTTCATTTCACTTCGCTACTCGCAAGGTGACTCGCTAGGCTCTAGGTGCTAAGCAAGCCACCTGGCAGTGCGTACGTACCCTTAAGGTTTGCTTTTCTTGTATACTTACTTATTATTTTTTAATTTTTTTCTCCTGACGCTCGGATTCTGATGTCTTCAGATAAACCGATTTGATAGATGTCCCTACTCCCGATGTGTTTTTTCCGTCCAAAAAAGTTAATTAATCGAGTGTGGTTCACCCGGAACTTTCAAACTACTTTCGGACGGGCCCATATGTTCGTTGACGGACTTGAGAGTAGGCCTCCAGAAATGCAATGTGTCAAGACAATGGTCCAAAAGAGCTGTCAAGCAGATAAACCTCGTAGACCTCATCCATCGCTTTTCATCAGGCGGGATCGAGGTCAAGAGCCCAGAGGCCAGATGCCCATTTTGCAATTAGAATTAAAAAAACCCGTAAAGAATGCCTCGGAAACAGGCTGTATTAGGGAAAGTCAGAAACTGAAATAAGTATACACTTTCATGAATGTCATGAAAGTGGTGATTATGCTGAGTAATTAAAAATAACCTGAGTTGATAAAAATATTTGAAGGGTTTTTGCATGTGTTAATTATGATGAGTCTCCAAATGAGCCCCATTCTGTTGCCTCATTTTAGCTTTATATTTTTTTTCAAAACGAGTACCTTAAACTCTTTGGATAATAATTATGTTAGATGACTTCATACAAAGTACATTTCAGGGTGATGTTACTTGCAGCATCATTAATAGTCATACCGTTTCTGCCAGCCAGTAATGTATTCTTCCCAGTGGGCTTCGTAATCGCCGAGAGGATTCTATACATACCGTCAGCTGGCTACTGTCTTATGATAGGAATTGGGTTGAAAAAACTGTTACATAGAAGATCATTGGTCATCTGTAAGGTAAGTCTTTATTAACCTTAGATAAACTTAATGCGGTGATACGTTACTTGATCACGGCGCTCGTTCCTACTGAACCAAGTCCAATGGACACAGTTGCACTAAGTCACTCGCGGACCATCGTCTAAACAGCGCATGTCGATATAGCTCATTACTTTTTATTTTTTTATATACAGGGTTATTGGTAAAACACTGAACAACCTTGCAAGACTGGATTACTAACATCATAAACAACAACTTTTGTTCTATGACTTTTTACAAAACAATATGTTCAGACATCGCCTTAACACACAAACATCGCCTTAACAACCGGTGCTGCCATCTACCCCACAGCGATTGGTCGCCTACGCGTTCCATCGACCAATCACCACCGAGCTACGCACAACGTCTTTCTTATAATCACTTCCTTTTTTCTATTCACTTTTGCATCGCAAGCGCTATACCATTATAAGACAATTTCATGTAATATTCACAATATATCCAAGTTAAATAGCAATTCCTGGTGTCGCCTATTATTTCGAGCATCCTTCAGTCTCCCAACACACGCAAAGAGCTGAAAACGAAACATTGGACCTTCGAGCCGAACGTTGGACTTTGGAGTGCTGTATATCCTGGAAACGCGCATATCAGTGAAATTCTGGTGTGAAATTGTGCGCTGCCAACGAAATTCGCATCGTAACCGTCACATTCAAACGTGAGTACTCCTTTCTTTCTGCTTTCCACCAAAATGAGTCAGCCTAGTATGTCAGAGATCTCAGTACCTAATAAGCCTCGCGATAAATCTCCTTTCAAATACAATCCAAACGACGATTGTCCACTTATTAGGGATCTTGTGAAAAAACGTGGCATAGTAAAAGGTAGATTGTCAAAATTCTCAAATTACTTGTCTAGTATTGCTGATGGAACTTTGTCTAGTCAAACACGCGTAGATCTTAAATTACGGATTCAGGGAGCCGCTAAATTATTTGATGAATTCAGTGACATTCAAAGGCAAATCGAGGAATCAGTCTCTGATATAGACGAGCAATTAACGCAAAGAGAATTGATGGAAAATAGATACTACTCTTTATTATCTCAAGCTGAATGTCTTTTAAATCCGAGTGAGGTTACTGATAGTTCTAGTAAATGTAATAATCACCACAGACCGGCCGTTAAACTACCCACTATTTCTATGCCCACTTTTGACGGTTCATACGAGCATTGGTTAGAATTTAGGGATACTTTTCTATCATTAGTGCACAATTCTAATGATTTAAGCAATATAGAAAAGTTTCACTACCTAAAATCCTCGTTGAAGGGAAGTGCGGAGCTGGTTATTAATGCCGTAGAATTTTCTAGTACCAATTACCCGGTTGCATGGGATTTACTTCTCAATCGGTACAATAATAGCGAATTGTTAGTGCATAATCACGTCATGTCTTTGTTCACTATGCAGAACTTAAGCAAAGAATCGCCAGATCTAATTCGACAGTTAATAGATACCGTGTTAAAGAATTTACGTGCATTAAAAATGCTTGACGAACCAACTGACGCATGGGACACATTAATTATCTATTTAATTCTGTTTAGATTTAATCCAGTTACCGAACAACAATGGGAACAATACAAACGCGCACAAGGATTATCAAGAAATGGCGATTCTAAATCTAAGCGAAAGCTTAAACTGGATGATATGATGAATTTTCTTAAAGACCGAGCTGACGTGCTGGAAACATTGCAGGTGACACATAGTAAACGAAATATTGATAATAAAAAACAAAACACTAAAATCAATCAGCCTAAAATTCACTGCAATGTGTCCACCAATGAGCCACAGGGTCAACAATCACAAAAATCCACTAAAAACAAGAGGTTATGTCTATTGTGCAAGACAAATCATCCACTTTACGCGTGTCAAAGTTTTCTTGATTTTAATTTAGATTCCAAACTTAATTTTGTTCACGAAAAGAAACTTTGCATCAATTGTTTACGTTCAGATCACACGTTAGATAATTGTAGGTTCGGGCCGTGTCGATTATGCAACAAAAAACACAATTCGTTACTGCATTCCGATAATCATCCGAATCAATCTGTAGCACTTCATGTGTCACACGCTAATGAGACGCCGACTGCGGTGGCCACGGCTGCAGGAGCACAGCCTCCGCCCCGCACCGCAACCGCCGCACCGGCGGCATCGTCCTCCGCTGTGGTAAATTCCACAGCGATCTATGCGAACAAAGCGCACATAAACACGTCCAGTCAATCAGCTGTTATGGAACCGGTTTTATTATCGACTGCGTTAGTGGAGATAGTTGATAATCGTAAGAATTATCACTTAGCACGCGCGCTTTTGGACAGCGGAAGTGAACGCTGTTTCATTACTCAAACATTATGCAATTTAATTCAAGCGCCAGTAATACAGTCCACTCAAGAAATTCGTGGTGTAGGGAACTCGATCACAAAATCCACGCAAGTATGTGACATCGAGTTGAAATCGCGCATCCATCCATACACTGCGCGCTTACAATGTTTTGTTCTGCCTAATATTACGTCGGCGTTGCCTGCTTTGTCGCAATCACAACAAAGCGGACAACTCAAAATCCCCGAACATATTGTTTTGGCAGACCCGCATTTTAATGAGTCTCAAAATGTAGATATCCTAATCGGTGCGGATAAATTTTGGGATCTAATCAATTCTAATAAAATAAAATTACCTAGTGGGCCTTTCTTATTAGACACAAAATTGGGATGGGTTGTTTCCGGCCCAATTTGTTCTCTTACGCGTTATGATAGGTACATTCAGTGTAATTTCTCTCAGTCTATCGATTCCCAGCTACGCAAATTCTGGGAGTTGGAGGACATGTCTGCGTATCGGGATACGCGCACAGATGAGGAGCGTTCTTGTGAACAACATTTCGTCAATAATACTACGCGCAATAGTGACGGAAGGTTCAAAGTTCGCATTCCTTTCAAATCATCACCCGATACCTTAGGCGAAACTTACTCACAGGCACAACGTAGGTTTTTTGCCCTCGAAAAACGTTTATTACGCAACCCTGATTATAAAAAACTTTATGCCGATTTCATTCACGAGTACATTCGATTGGGTCACATGAGTCGTGTTGATCGCGTCGGGACGCCTAACTATTTCCTGCCGCATCATGGAGTATTTCGTGAGCACAGCACCACCACCAAGCTGCGTGTGGTGTTTGATGCCAGTGCCGCAGCTAGCAATGACATCTCGCTCAATGAAATACAAATGGTAGGTCCACCGATACAAGGCGATTTGTTGTCTATTTTATTACGATTTAGGCAACATAAATACACGGCTTGTGCAGACATCGAGAAAATGTATCGGCAATGTCTCATTCACGAAGATCAGCGTGATCTTCAGCTGATATTGTGGCGTGATGACCCGTCGCAACCACTGGACATTTACCGGTTGAACACGGTCACTTACGGTACCGCGTCCGCGCCGTTTCTAAGTTGTAGGTGTCTTAAACAGCTGGCAGCTGATTGCACGGATCGTGACGTCATGAGAATCATTAATGAAGACTTTTACGTTGACGATATGATCACGGGTTGTGATAATAAACAACAACTTTTAGATGTTTGCAAAAATGTTGCAGACGTTTTAAAGTCAGGTTGTTTTCCCCTACGCAAGTGGATGTTTAATTTCAACATTAAAAACAATGAATCTGACTTAGTTAAAGAATTATCATTAGGCGATAATGTCCATTCGAAAACTTTAGGGTTGGGTTGGCATAATATGAACGATAATTTTTATTTTAACACGCAATTTAACAGTAACTCAAATCAATTAATTACCAAGCGTTATATTATGTCAACAATTTCACAGATTTTTGATCCGCTAGGATTATTGAGCCCTATGATAATAATAGCTAAAATTCTATTACAAAAATTATGGCTGGTGAAGATTGACTGGGACGATGAAGTTCCCAGTGATGTCAAACGTACTTGGGAAGATTTTGTTAGTTCTCTGCTTATTCTCAACGACATAAGTGTACCGCGACACGTCATAGGCAGCAACCCTGCTTCTATTGAGCTACACATATTTACAGACGCATCGGAATCCGCATATGGGGCATGTATTTATGTTCGCACTATAAATCATGACTCATCGGTGTCTGTCAGGTTGTGTTGTGCGAAGAGCAAGGTCGCACCACTAAATCCTGTGAGCATCCCTAGGTTAGAATTATGCGGGGCTTTGCTAGGTGCTAGGCTATTTAATAAAGTACGCAAATCACTACGCTGTCAATTTAATCACACAGTTTTCTGGTGTGACTCCACCATTGTGTTGGGTTGGCTACGCATGGCTCCCAATTTATTAAAAACTTTCGTGCAAAATCGAGCGGCTGAAATTCACGAAATCGCAAAGGAACTTCCGTGGTGTCACGTCAGCGGGAAAGAAAACCCAGCTGACTTGGTGTCTCGCGGAGTCAGGTTGGAATATCTTCAATCTTCCACGCTGTGGTGGGAGGGCCCAGATTTTTTACGACAGCTCGACTTTGATAGTAGTCAAGTTACCTTAGGTAGGTATGTAGCACAGTCTGATTTACCGGAAGTGAAGCCAGACAAAACTCACGCATTTTTATCAACTCTGGAAACTTCACTGTTTCCATTTAAAAGATTCTCTCAATTTAATCGTATGCAACGGGCTTGTGCATATGTATTACGTTTTATTTTCAATATTCGCAATAGGAATGACATTCGTCGCGGCCCTCTCACTGTTGATGAGTTGAGAAATGCGCGCATGACTTTAGTGAAGTTGTCCCAACGCGAATCACTTCCTGAAGAATGTAAATTAATAGGTAGTAACAAATTTCTTAAAAATAAGCACAATTTAAGTAAATTAAATATTTTCGCAGATAGTGATGGCATTTTACGAGTCGGTGGACGAATAAAATTGTCATCGGATTTTAATTTTGATAAGAAACATCCTTTACTAATTTGTTCCAACCACTGGTTTTCAGTGCTATTGTTTCGGCACGAGCACAAGCGACTGCAGCACGCTGCGCCGCAGGCGTTGCTGTACAACATACGCGAGTCCCACTGGCCGGTGAGGGGTAGGAACTTGGCCAAGCGCACTGTCCATGAGTGCGTTACGTGTACACGGTTGAGAGGTACATCTTTATCTCCTATTATGGGCAACTTACCCGAAGAAAGAATCACTCCAAGCTTTCCATTCTTACGTACTGGTGTAGACTACGCCGGGCCAGTGCTCGTCCTGAATCGTAAGGGTAGGGGTTCTAAATTAATAAAAGGTTATATTTGCCTATTTGTTTGTTTAGTTACACGCGCAATACATTTAGAGCTTGTCAGTGACCTTTCTTCTGATGCTTATCTACTTGCGTTAAAGATATTTATTTCCCGACGTGGTAAACCTGATGAAATAATTTCGGATAACGGTAGAAACTTTGTAGGTCTCGCAAACGAATTTTCTAAATTTTTATCCACATGCTCTGACGATTTAATCGAATACGCAACTAGTCAGGACATTAAATTTTCTTTTATCCCGCCTTATGCGCCTCATTTTGGTGGATTGTGGGAGGCGGGAGTAAAGTCGTGCAAGCACCACTTGTTACGAGTCGTTGGTAACGCACATCTAACATTCGAGGAATATAGCACTGTGTTAACGCAAATTGAAGCTGTCCTCAACTCCCGCCCCATTAGTCCTTTATCCGCAGATCCTAATGACTTCCTTCCTTTGTGTCCATCTCACTTCCTGGTTGGTCGTCTCCTAACAGCGCCTGCAACGCCACAGCTGACTGACGTCCCTGCTCACCGGTTGACACGCTATCAGAGGCTCGAGCAACTCAGACAGCATTTCTGGATACGATGGTCCAAAGAGTACATATCAGAAATGCAAACCAGGACAAAATGGAGACAACATGGGCGTGATTTACAGCCAAACACACTGGTCGTCATCAAAGAGGACAACACGCCGCCACTAAAATGGAGCTTGGGGCGAATCATCTCAACAGTACCAGGAAAGGATGGAATTTCTCGAGTTGCTGACGTCCAAACAAAGTCAGGAGTCATCAGACGCGCATTCCCTCGAATCTGTCCCCTGTTCAATGATGGAGATGACGAGAAGGTGTTGGACGTCGGTACCTACTTCCAAGGCCGGGGGCATGTTCAGACATCGCCTTAACACACAAACATCGCCTTAACAACCGGTGCTGCCATCTACCCCACAGCGATTGGTCGCCTACGCGTTCCATCGACCAATCACCACCGAGCTACGCACAACGTCTTTCTTATAATCACTTCCTTTTTTCTATTCACTTTTGCATCGCAAGCGCTATACCATTATAAGACAATTTCATGTAATATTCACAATATATCCAAGTTAAATAGCAATTCCTGGTGTCGCCTATTATTTCGAGCATCCTTCAGTCTCCCAACACACGCAAAGAGCTGAAAACGAAACACAATACATTTACCAAAAACAAACCCTTAAGATTTCGTTATTCTATACAGTTTGTTCACATAACTAGCGCTTTCTTTTACTTCGCGTAAAGTTAAGAAAATCGAATATTTTAATTCGTTGAATTGAAATATTTTGATTTTTGTATGAAATTCTGATGAATTAATATAAGTCGTAGAACAAAAGTTGTTGTTTATGATGTTAGTAATATATTCCTGAGAGGTTGTTAATATTTTACCAATAACCCTGTAAATGCGCATCAAAATGCCTTCTTGCGTGTGTGCGTGCGTGTATTTAGTAAGTGTTCTAATCACTCAAGATAGAAAAATACCTCATGTTGAAAAAGTCACGACCCCAGTTCACACAAAGCGTGACTAGTACCGTAACTTTGTACGGAGTTTTGTCCGTTGAAATGTCACAAATCTGGATCACTGGATGTAGCAGACAAGACAATAGACACTTGTTTCATTAAACATAAATATGTTTTTATTCCAGATTGGGGTGTTTTTGTTCCTATTATTAGTGCTGATATATGCTCTGAGAAGCTGGCAGCGATCTAAAGACTGGCAAAACGAATACAGTTTGTTTATCAGCGGGCTGGCCGTGTGCCCGTTAAACGCTAAAGTACATTACAATGTTGCTAAGGTTGCGGATGCGAACCATCAAACTACGTGGGCGTTAGCTGAATATAAAGAAGCAATTAGGTATGGAATATTTTAAAAGAAAATATGAAATTTCACGCTGTCGAAGTCGCGGACGAGAAGCTAGTAAGAGTTTATGAGGCCTTTTAAACTGGGTTTATTACCATAGTGGGGTGCACTGCGAACTGTACCTGTAATTTATTTAATTTATACCGGATAATTTTTTTTGTAATCTTGAAAAATATTGGAATAGGTAGGGTTTTTTTTTATCATTGTTACTCTCAACCAAAGCACCTGCCATCTAATCTCTTCACCACCCTTAGTTGCCCTTGCCTGGTAGAAAATGCCCAATGCATTAATTCCGCCTTTGTACCTTTTTGTGCGAAAAGTTTTAAATAAATAATAGGTGAACGGAGTAGAAGCCTATGACATAGAAATTTTATATATGTTTATTTGTGCATAACTTGCAAAGAAATTGATCTAGCAATAAATACTACACATTTGAAGTAAACGTTTTAATACTAGACCAAAATAATATGAAATTTTTGAAAAAAAAAGAAACGTTAAAAATATATCGAAATTCAAATCATACGCACCCTAAATACTTCTAAATGTGCGGAATTTATCAATGAATTCGTGTTGAGAGTATGGACGCCTGCGCTTAAATGAATAGCATAATGTTGTGTGATGCGTATGTCGTCATCGTACTAACTAGAGGCGCTCTCTTGTCCATGGATTTGTGCTCTGACAGTCACGTTGTAATTTTCCTTATTATGTATTAAATAGTTAAAACATTCATATTGCCTCGCTTCTTATTTCATCAATTCGTAGCGCGATCCTATACTTGCAAATATTCGGTTCGTGTAGGTATGAGTTTTAATCCACTTACACAACACACCATTTATTATTTTCGAGAGTCTAAAAAATGTCATCCAGTATATTAAACGGCATTTATAATTTTACAGGTTGTACCCTCAATATTACCAAGCAATGAACAATTTGGCCAACTTACTTAAAAATCAGAAACAATTTGATGAAGCTGAATACTTTCTAAGATTGGCTGTGAAACACAGGTACGTGAAAGCTTCAGATTTCTTCTTTTGTGTAAATAGTTTTAATAAAATGTTAGGTTCTATAAAATTTGCTTGACCATATAAACTTTTCAGCAGTCATTGACTGTTTGTGATATTATTACACTTTTTTTACTTGCCTGCGCTGTTCTTCTACTGGGCAAAGGCCTCCCATCCACTAATTCCATCCGTCACGAGCCCACGCGTCCTCCTGCCAGTTAAGTATAAACATTAACCAGTTATTTTTAAATGTCTCAACAGAGAGGATTTCCCAGCAGCATGGATGAATTTAGGAATACTCCTAGGAACTACTCGTCGGTTTGAAGAGTCTGAATTAGCTTATAAAACTGCTCTAAGCCACCGCAAGAAGTATCCTGACTGCTATTACAATTTGGGTAATTTGGTATGTATTCTTTTCACGCGTTACAGCTCCCGTTGCTGCTACGTAACACGCGTTGCAGCAAAGTAACACGTGTTGCCACAATGGTTGCAGCAAAGTAACAAGTGTTACAACAGACGTTGCAGCAACGTAACTTTCGTTGTTTTGCAACACCGGATGCACGTGTTTATGTAGCCGCCTAAGGGCCGATTTTTTGATCTGTACGATTACTATTTTTAACAATTGGTTGAGTTTAATAAAACTCAACCATTTGATATTATATCATTAGATAAACTAAAAATTGATCAAAAAACACATTTCGTAAAAATGTAACCATTAGTTACTATTTTTAACAATTGGTTGAGTTTCACTACGAATCAAAAAATCGTCCCTAAGAGTGCTACTATACAGTCATACTATGATAGCTTCTTAAAATTGTGTAATTTCAGTATTGTTATGTATTTAAGACTCAATAAACTAGCATTTATAACTTTTCAGTACCTCGAGATGAATAAAACAGAAGAAGCGATAGATAGTTGGTTCCAAGCGATCAATCAGAACACCAAGCATGTCTTGGCGTGGACTAACTTAATGGCGTTAATGGATAACACGGGTAAGTTGGCAAATTACTTCTTGCCTGCACACCAAATTGTTTTGCTGTGTGTAATACGACTCTATGGACACTGATTTTACGGTTACACTTTAACTAAGAAAACCACCCTTATGGCTACGACATAAAGGCGCTGTAAATGACTAATTGTTACCGTGCCTGTAACAGGCGAGTTGAATAAGTACTTATTTTCGACATTGCATAATGAATGTATCTCAAATTTCAGGACAAATCAACAGAGCATTGAAGATTATACCAAACGTATTGAAAGAACTCCCGGAAGCTCCGTCTATCAATTTTGCAATAGCCAATATGTACGGGAAAATAAACCGATACGAAGAAGCTGAGACGCACTTTATTAAAGCAATTAAATTGTTCAATAAAGAAGTTAAAGCCATACACTATGCCAATCTAGGTGAGAAAACTATATTTTAACGTTAGACGCCATACATAACTCACGCTTTCTTCGCCTGGAGTAGGCAGAAATTACAGACCGCCACCTACATCCGGCTAAATATTAAATACAGTTGTTCTGGTAACCAAGTCTCCAGAAGTCTTACTAATATGTAAACTTATAATTTGCTGATCTTTAACGTGATTGCATTCCAGGTGTACTTTACCATCGATGGAAAAAATACACATTAGCAGAAGAAATGTACAAAAGTGCTCTAAAAATTGATCCTACATTCAAGACTGCCCGAACAAATCTTGTAAGCCTACAAAAACTTAAGAACAAATAAAATGCTCACCAACTTTTGTTTTACTATTAACTTATGTTATTGTAAGTAGTACTGAAGCGTAAATTAAATTATTAATAAACTATTTTTTGCAATTTGATTTTCCTATATGAAAGGTCATTAATTAATTATCAGTCAAATAACTGCTATCTAGTAAAAAAACGAGTGCGATCGGGGGACCCCGGCGAGGAATGAAGTTCCTTACACGTTAGGGACTACTCACACTTATTCAGCTCTATTCAGCTTATGCCCATAGAAAACAACGATTTTGTATGGAGACGCATACGCATCCGTTCAGCTTTCCGCGTCTATTCAGCTTTCGCGGCAAACAAGTATAAAATGAGGACAAATGTGTTATTATCACGCGAGTGCTCTAGATAGAGTTCAGCGCTGTTCTGCCGCATTCAGCGTCGAACGCGGCGGAACAGCGCTGTATGCATAGATTTGATTTATTATTACGTAATCATTATGAACGCAAGGATTGAGAGAGTTCGGACGTCGGACTTTAAGTAAAGTAATTATAATTATATTATTTTCACGAAACAAAATGATGGACGAAGAGAAACTTATATTGCTAGTGCAAAAATATTCTTGCGATTACGATAGTAGTTCGTCACATTATAGCGTTTCAGCGGAGATAACACGCTATGACGGCTTTTCTCATTAAGCAGACCTGTATAAGTGTGACCAAAATAGTTCAGCGAAACGCGAATGGAGCTGAATAAGTGTGAGTACTCCCTTACTCGTGCGCACACATACTTGTGCGGACACATACTTGTCATTTGCCTAGCCTTTTCCCAACTTTATTGGGGTCGGCTTCCAGTCTAACCGAATGCAGCTGAATACCAGTACTTTACATGGAGCGACTGCCTATCTGACCTCCACAACCCAGTTACTGGGTAATACGATACACCTTGGTAAGACTGGTTGTCAGATTTTCGGGCTTCTGACGACCCGTAACGAGTCGCATGGAGGGGGGGGCTAGTCAGTTGACGAGCCCCCCTCCATGCGACTTTTTCTCTGAGAGAGATAGTTTTTGAGGGTGCTAAAGCCGATAGTGAGGTCAAAACGAAAATTCAAGATGTCGGCTGCAGACATTTTTTTTTACACGAGAGGGGGGGGGGGGGGGATTGGCCGTCACCTTCTGCAAGCAGTAATGCTCGCGAAGGAGGAGGCGGAGCGCGTGAGGGAGAGGCAATCACTGTGCCCTCACGCCCCTAGTCGCCGCAGGTGACGTCCCGGACGGGAGTCAACAGCCGACTAAGGACGAGGCCCGGGTCGACGGCGCGTTGTGTTCCACGCGCGCCTCAAAGAGATGTCAGCACGAACTGACGGGGTCCGCTAGGGCTGATGCCTGCCAGGGCCGCGGGTTGTTCGAAAGAGATACCGTGGCCCCTGGCACAGGCAACTGAAGGAACACGGGTGGGTTTTAGTCAGTAAAAGTCTGACACTCCCTTCCGCTCAGCCCAGAGCGGGAGAGGTCATTTGATGATTTCCCACCCAAAAAAGGGGTTGGGGGTCGTTTCAAGCTGTCGAGAGTCTGTATCATTTACTTGCCTTACTAACTTACTACTTGATGACCCCCCAAAATCTTGGGCTCTTGGACTGCGACCGCGCCTGTCGCCATGTATGTTTAAGTCGTAGATAGAAAACTCTAGCTTGCTTCCGCCGAACCGACAGACCGACTCAAATACTCAAGTAAAACAATAAGATCTGTTTTTAAAATAATTTCATTTACTAATTATACTTAATTTATAAATCTTTAAGAGGACTGCCAATGGTGTACCAATACCCGATGGTATTGATACAACAATGGGCAACAATCATGTCGTAATTTATACTAAGAATACATAATAGACCTAAATATTCGTAAATCATTGTTGGTATTTTATTTCAATAGTTGGCATGAACATTTCGCTTTTAGATTTCATAGTTACGCTTTAATTATGTTTATCTAACACACGAAGTACAGCCCGATTCAAATTTTATGGCGGCTTAAGTGCGCTACACGCTGCGCAGTACCCCACCCCTCACCCCCGCTGACACGTGAATTTGTTACTGCGCAGCGACTCTCCTCATGTTCCGCGCCGCCATAAAGTTTGAATAGTGCTGTACCTACAGTCGAAAATGTGCTACAATCCCACAGACTTATGTGACCCGGTGACCACGTTGCTGTCATCGAAAAATTTGACTTTCCAAATGGCTTAATTAGTTCCAGTTTTAGCCACCAGGTTAGATAAGTTTGTGGCGTTATAGCAGACCATAGCAGATCAGATGCCAGTACCAATTAATGTGTCATCGGAGTACTATTATAATTCGAACCCAGTGGTGTGAGCGTATGTTTGATATCTAATGCCGTTCTTGGGTCTCGCAGGGCATTCGCAGCGTGTGCGAGTTGTAGCGCACATTCAGAGGGCGCTGACGGCGGCAATGCGGTGCATTCGCGCTCCAATGCGTTGCCAATCGCTGTCAGTAGTTCGGAGAAGCCGAGGGAAATGGCTGCTCGCCGGAGCCTGTTCAGTTCCTGAGAAGAAATTATAAGATTATTTTTTTTTCTCGTATGAAGCAGATGGAAGCCTGCAATACCTACAAGCAGATTATAACTCTACTTGATTTCGTTTTGGTTTAGTTTTAATTGCTGATTGGCTTGAAATATTACTGTTCTATAGTGTTATATGAATTTTGACTACCTACTTTTCTTTACCATTTCCCGTTTTAATCCTACTATGCAAGGATTGACGGGCGTCAAAACATAAAAAATCCATATACATTTCCATAGACTAACAGTTTCACATACCTTAAACAGATGCGGTGTCTTGTCGGGTAGTTTTCTGGCATGTCGCAGTACTTTCTGTACGTCGGCGAGTAGTGCGTGCGGACGTGCCCACGCGCACGCAGCCCCACCGCTGCTGTACGACCGCCACGAACGGATCGGGAATGTTTCCGCTACAAAAGATGATGAATTTTAGTCATACTAATTGGTTTAAATGAACGAATGAGCTGAAGAAGGTAGATTGGTATGGAATTGTAACAAGTATGCGAATTTTAAACGCAGTTTTATAGATTATATTATAAAGGTTAACTAAGTGATAAATAAATAAATAAAATAAGTACCTACATATTATGGATTTCTACTCCGTCTAGTAAGTTTATATTATAAGCATTTATCTGTTATTTGTCCAAGTAAATTATTACTAGGATTATGTTGCTTATTTAATACCAATCTTGAAGTAAGTCGAAGTAGAACATAATGTTCTTTTCATAATGTCTAATTTTTAAGCAATTTTTTTATTATAGTTATGACACTAGAAAAGAAGAAACATTAAAAGCAAGCACAAATACCAGTTGTAGTTCCCTCTTCAGCCGGCCCGAGTTGGTCGAGGGCGCCGAGCCAGGGCGCGGCTGTGGCTCCTGGCTTCATCACACTGAGGAGCAGACAGGACCGCCGGCCGCGCGACGCTTCGCACGATGCCGTCAGGGTTCCCCACCAGTCCGCGCCCAGAAGTACCACTGCTGCCATGCCTTCCACCTGGACATAAATTATGTGATATATGCGTAAGGACCTATGCACACGGCGTTTTTTATACGCGCATTCCATGTTGCGAGGAATCGAGCATCATATTATGCGCGTCGACGGCGCGTTTTCTGCCTTGAAAAAGCAATACTAGTTGCGTTTGCAGGACGTATACACGCGTCAGCGTCTAACATAACATAATAATAATTATAATATGAGTACCTTTGTACTCATATTATAATTATGTCATATCAATAAATGTATTTTACTGTGTGTACATAAATAATAAAATAAATATCTGGACGACCAGACTTCATAATTATCTAAACAACTGAACAAGTAAACTTGATGTGAATGGGACAAAACAAAAAAAAGTCAGAATCGCACAATTAGTGCGCACTGTGTTCATTCTGAAATAGGCCTTGCACCATTAAGATAAAGTTTAATTTTCTTGGTAATGTTCAGATTATTTTTGAATGTCTATTTGTCCCAATATTTTCGAAGCTGACTGTATGAAGTTAACTTAGCTTTATTAGGACCTGAATCAGGGACTATGAAAAGAGTAATTTTGGTTTCTTACCTTGAGTGCTCCATGAAGCAGGACACAAAAATTGGGTACTTTGCTCGGGTCTGACATATCCTCTTCTGTGGCAGAACCATCTGTACTTGAACCTTCCTGCAAGATGATTCAGTTGTCATACAATAAGCCGTTTTATTTTTGAACAATAACGGGTGAAAATTTTGTCTCCCAGCAATAATGATTGCTAAATATTAATTGGATAGATGTACAGAATGCGTTGATAACGGCTATGTGATGGGTCTGTTCACATCCTGTATGTGGCCAGTTAGGCTACCAAACGCAGTGCGACAAAACCCTGTCGTCACAACCTCCCACACCGAAACGAGAACACACACACACACACACATACATGAATATCTTAGCACATAATCATGTCTTGCTTCTGCATGAGATAATGCCGCGACAAAATTTTGTCGTATTAGCCTTAGTACTTTACCTTGGTAGGGGTTTTGGAGCCATAATTTTCTCTCGGCCCCGTATTCGGTGCTGATTGCACCTGCGGTATTACTAAGTGTTTACTTATCGCTATAGGAGTACCTGTTAAAAAAGAGAAGGTGCAGTTTTAGAATATACCTGTATTTACGACTATAGAAAAAAAACTACCGGGGGGGCTTGTGGCTAAGTAATAACAGCCGCACGGTCGATCGATCAAGTTAAGCTACGCTTGCCGCGGTTGGTCCGTGGATAGGTGACCATCTTCACATACCAAGACCTTACCTACCGCGACGAGTAAAACTTCTACTTACTAAGTTCCTGCTGCTGTATGAATCCAATAACATGTATCTGATTGGCTAGAGTGTACGTAGCAGCTAACTCTTCAAGCGAGATGGTCTGTGGCGCCGGAAACAACTGTACGCGTGCCTCCAGTTGACCACACTTCAGTGTGCACCAAAATTCTTGGTAGTGCTGTTCACATAGCCGCGTAATTGCCGTTATCACCTACAAATCAATATTGGATGTTTAATTATAGCAAGACAGGAGATACAGACAGTCCGCTGTTCAGGCCCTGCAAGGAGTACGACGAGGCAGCAGCTCATGTGCTCCTAAACTGCCCGGTAGTCGCCACGTACAGGGCAAATTACTTCCGTAACCCAGGTACTCTACGTTTTCTAGATTTTCAGTAACACAAAGGCGTTGTTGGTTCCTTGAGGAGCTAGGATCGGTTTTCCCACCCGTACGTAAAAAACCGCGCATTGACGTGAAGTTGCGGTTACCAGCCCATAGCAATAGACATAAAGAGTTGTACAAATTGAACAAGTTTCATAAAACTTGATGTTACTGGTACAGGTTGACATTTTTCATGGAGCATCTTATTCATCAAAAACAATTATGACTATGATAAAAATCGATTCGAATAAAGTTTTAATAAACATCATAGATTTTCAAATCCACCTTGACAAAGGGGTATAATCATTTGAGGCGGGTTCATAGGTTAAATGGGCTAATGCCAACATCAAAGATGAAGAAGACGCATATACGCAGAGATCCTCTGCCGTTTCATGGCATAAAAATGCACCAGCTTGTCAGGCAATTATCACACTTATGACAGTTTAGGGTCATTGACCATCTTTATACTTACACCTGGCACAGTAAGTTGATCTGGGCAGTAGATAGACCCTCGCGACATATTGCCATTGGAGTTACTAGTCGTGTTATTGGCTAGATCCACTATTTTCTGGTAGAGGGGCATTGCTGAAACAAAGTCATAGTGAAAAAAACTATTTCCACCCTTTGTATGGCATGAAGAAAACTAATCTTTTTTAATGAAATTTAATTTTGCAGATTAATCAAATTAATTTTAAATTTTGGGTACTTAATAATTCTGTTAATGAATATCAACTTTTTAAATATTTTGCATGACTAACTACTCTACAACTAACTATTTACACTAGGCTTTAGTACTAAATTAAATGACTAACTAACTATACAAATAAATATAGAAACAAAAGGACACTTATGCATTGAAGTACTTGTCTGCATTACTGTCATCCAGGAAAATATGAAGACTGGCATCATTGCCATGGCAATGATGTCAGTGATGTTGTGTTGTGGTTTGTTCTTTGGTTCATTAATAAATTATTTTTAATTTATAATAAAGTCTGAAATCGCCTATCCAAATTGAGCAAGCAATCAATCAAATCATTGCTTATGTCTTATCAATATGAGATGAGACATTTGCCCTGCAGACAGACAGTAAAAGTCTGGTATTATTTTTTATTCTACAGGCTATCTTGGCTGTATTTACCTTGCTGTAAACAGGACTCATGTGGGGAGACAATAGGCAAAACATGTATTTTTGCTGGGTACGAGGGAGGCAAAGGTAGAGCTTGCACCATTCGGTTTCTGCCAATAGAGCCAACACCACTGCTGCCATCCGTAATCTGTAATAACAATAAATTCTGTTGTAATAAATATGTAGCAAAAAAAAACATCTTTAAACTAGCTTTTGCCTGCGGCATCACCCGTGTGGAGGGCAGTACTTATTCCACAGAAACATACTAATCTCTGGCCAGAATAAAAGTATCCTGTGTGTAAATCTATGTTATAAACTATTTGTGTGCCAAATTTTATCCAAATCTGTTGCTGCGTGATTGAGTAACAACCATCCAAACATATATTATAAACTTTCACATTTATAATATTAGTAGGATTTTCAGTTTGTTAAGTTGTAACTCAAACTCATTATTACTGACTGACTGTAATTCTACATATTATGATAAAATAATGAATTTAATAGATTTGTATCAAAAACAAGGTTTGGCAAAAGGCACACCCCCAATAACATGGTTGGCGTCTACTATAGGTACACCTTTGCGTAACCTAACCGAGAATACATGCATGATGTTATGTTTATGATAAGTGCTAAAATTTTATAAATATTCAACTTCTAATTACCAAAATAATCTGCACAGGTGTTTGGCTTCCTCCCCACTCAGTGAGTACCAGCTGATTCACGCCAACAAGAGCGGTGTCTATGCAGGTTTTGTCCCCTTCCTCCAATACCAGAATTTTGCTGCGTATACTATCAAAGTCCCGGGTGAAAGGAACGGATACTGAAAACGAGAAGGAGTAGCAATGTTATTATTATAGGATATGGAGTTAAGCAACAGTGGAATAGTTTGTAACTTTATTTCCACCTTACCTTCGTACGTGGAAGAGAATGAGACCAATGCGACGTATTCCAGTTTAGCATGAACGGTTAGATAGTCTAAAAATGTGTTCACACCCGCAGTAGCTATCGTGTGCCGGGTATGCGTCTCTGTAGTGTCGGAGGTCGGCACAGGACGCGACATTGATAGCGAAACATCGATTAATATCACTGTCGGCATTTTGTTAGTCTAAACTCTTAATTACAACTCAATTATATCAAGAAATCACACATTATTTGTTATGAAGCCAACCTCAGTATTTACTGCGGTCTTTCATAAATAATGTTTGGTTTTATTACATATTTACATCACCAGCTATTGAATTTTAGGAAACATGAATACCGATTTATGTTTGTATGACAAGAAAAGCGAAAATATTGATGCTAGAGAATGCGTCATCCACATGAACTGGACCACAACTGGACAGTTCAACTTCAACCTCAACCAACACAACAATTCAACAAATGTCATTGACAAATTTGACAATTGACATTGACGTCGGATTTCTCTTGACATCCGTCATCCATCTACCAAATCTAAAAAAAGGTTCAAGTAACATCAGGCGAAAGTGCCATGATAGCCCGCGTAATTCAAACTATTTACGTTTTTTACAAGTTGCAGATAATAGGTACCGGAACGGTTGGGGTTGGCTTCCTGTCTAACCGGATGCAACTGAATACCAGTATTTTACATGGCGCGATTGCCTCTATTCTGACCGGAACAGCCTCCATTTATGTCTGTAATATCTATATATATAAAATTCAAAGTCCTGACTGACTGACTGACTGACTGACTGACTGACTGACTGACTGACTGATAGATCAACGCACAGCCTAAACCGCTGGTCCTAGAGACATGAAATTTGGAGGGTGTGTTCTTCGTGAAGAGTAGGCATCCACTAAGAAAGGATTTTTCGAAATTCCACCCCTAAGAGGTTGAAAAGGGGGGAATTCGTTTGTATGAAAAATCTTATTCCTTGAGTTAATAAAGTTGAAACTTGGCACGAATACTTATCTAAATAAATTATGAAGATTGTCAGTTTTTTTTCTTCTAAACTACCCCCTAATAAGGGATTGGGGGGTTTCAAAGTTTGTATGGAAGAATTTTAGCGCGCAGTCCGATTTACTCGAAACTCAGTATTTATACCTAATATTGAAAGTTAAGAATAATGTGTATCAGGGTCAGTGGCGTAGCTACCTAGGGGCTAGGCGGGGCAGTGCCCCGGGGCCCTCAAGCTCAGGGGGCCCCCGAATCCTTACCAGAAAATCTTGATCGAACTGAACTTTTGAAAATTTCTCCCTTTTTCAAAATAAATATGACAGGTTGCAACCAGACTTTAATAATGCAACTCAGTTGAGAGAAATTCGAAAGTTATACCTAGGGAATTCCCCTTAATTCTTTCTGTGGGTTGGCAGTATTGTCAATTTGACGGATAGGGATATGTGCGTTTTATTATTCATCGATGTGCGTTTTATTGTGAATTCAAGATTTTTGCAAAAATGCAGGTCACCTGCAGTAGCATCGTTAATATTTTGTTCGCTAAGCATTGTTGTGAGGTATGCAGTAATAACCAGATCAGAAAATGGACAGCCAGTTGATATAGAAGTAAAAGAAGTCTTTGTAGGCTTTTATGCAGCCATCAAACATGGTACGGCAGATTTAGTCAACCAAGTGACTACATTATTTATCGCCGAAAATATTGATTTAAAAAATATTAAAAATATTATTCATATTTACCACCTAGTTTTACCTCAATTAACTCAAGCATGGACTGTTCACCAAATTTTGTAAGGAAATAATGAGCAAATATGGAGTGCTAGAATGCGACCTAACGGAAGTATTTACAGCAATGTTATTATTCTTTACAATTCTTGTCTCTTCTGCAGCAGCTGAAAGGTCATTTAGCAATTAAAAAGTAATAAAAAATATTTAAGAAATAGTATGGGCCAAACTCGACTCGACATTTATCGCTAAGAGCAATTGAAAACAAAACCGCATCAAGCCAGGGGGTCTACTCTGAAGTGGTAAATGTATCGCATCGGCCGAATGTTCGGCCGTTTCTTGCTACGTAGTTAGTAACTTCGTAGCAAGAAACGGCCTTTGGTTCGGTCGGACCCGATCCTACACTCCTACACTCTTTCGAATATTTTTCGACTTTTTTCGCAAATTTACATAATATTCGGTTCGGCCATGTGTCGGTCCGATCCGATCATTCGCACTTTGCACTTCGGAGTAGACCCCCTGGATTTAACCGAAGTCATTGATACTTTTGCGAAAACTAAAGCTAGGAAAAGATTGTAAATATAATAGTTATTTAGTCAGTTGGTAAGGTCCGACCTTCATTCAAATAATAAACCCTTGAATCTTTTCTATTTCGTTTTATTGCCCAATACTTACACCAAGTATTAATTGTAATTTATGTTGATACTGTTTAATATTTTTATTACCTGACCTGCAGTGCACGAAAAAGAGCCGATGATAAAGTAGCTTAGATTTTTTAAAGTATTTGTATATTTCTTATTTTTACTTGATAAACCCTAACCAGTTTAGATAGCAATGGGGCCCCATTTTTTTATTTGCCCCAGGGCCCTTAGTTACCTAGCTACGCCACTGATCAGGGTTTTTTGAAAATCAACCCCTGGCGGGCTGAAATGGGGTAGTAAATTTTTCAGGGGAGGATTTTACTGCATGGCTTGATTAACTCGAAAATTAGTATAAATAATCTTTGAGTCAAGTTATGAATATATCCCAAACGATTTTTTTTTAAATTCCACCCCTGTAGGGGTGAAAAGCGGGGATACAGTTTATATGAAAAATCTTCTTCATTAGGTTAATAAACTTGAAACTTTTCAAGAATACTCGCCATTAACATAAAGTTTACCATTATAAGTTTATCAAAACTACCCCTCAAAGGGGGATATAGGGGTGTTAAGTTTGTGTGGAAGAAATTGAATGCGCGGTCCGAGTAACTCGAAACTCAGTATTGATACTTAAGACCAAAAATAAAGAGTAACATGTATCAGGGTTTTACGAAAATCTACCCCTAACGGGTTGAAAAGGGGTGGTTAATTTTACAAGGGAGGATTATAATACGTGGCTTGATTAACTCGAAAATTGGTATAAATAATCTTTGAATCAAGTTATGAATAATCCCAAACGATTTTCAAAATTCCACCCCTGTGGGGGTGCAAAGCGGGGGATACAGTTTATATGAAAAATCTTATTCATTTAGTTAATAAACTTGAAACTTGGCATGAATACTTATCTAAATAAATTATGAAGATTGTCAGTTTTTTTTTCTTCTAAACTACCTCCTAATAAGGGATTTTGGGGTTTCAAAGTTTGTATGGAAGAATTTTAGCGCGCAGTCCGATTTACTCGAAACTCAGTATTTATACTTAATATTGAAGGTAAAGAATAATGTGTATCAGGGTTTTTTGAAAATCTATCCCTAACGGGCTGAAATGGGGTAGTAAATTTTTCAGGGGAGGATTTTACTGCATGGCTTGATTAACTCGAAAATTAGTATAAATAATCTTTGAGTCAAGTTATGAATACATCCCAAACGATTATTTTTCAATTCCACCCCTGTAGGGGTGAAAAGCGGGGATACATTTTATATGAGAAATCTTCTTCATTAGGTTAATAAACTTGAAACTTGGCAAGAATACTTGCCTAAGTAAGTACTTACCTAATAAAGTTTATCATTATAAGTTTTTCAAAACTACCCCTCAAAGGGGGATATAGGGTGTTAAGTTTGTGTCGAAGAAATTGAATGCGCGGTCCGAGTAACTCGAAACTCAGTATTGATACTTTTGACAGAAAATAATTAATAATAAGTACCTATGTAAAGTTGTCGAAAATTTACCACTGACAGGACAAAAAGGGGTAATTCAGTTTTTAAGGGGAGGATTTGAAAGAACTTGAAACTGTATGTTACATTTTCACGCCTAAACCACTGAACTTCTGATTTGGCATAGAGATAGATGGCATCCTGGGGAAGCACATACATTTTATCTTGTTAGCACGTTCCCGTGGGATAATTTCCAACATCCACGCGGGCGAAGCCGCGGGCAGAAGCTAGTTATTATATATAGTTCTAGGTATAAGCTTCTGGGCCCCGGTCTGTTGCAGATATATGTGATTCTATCTTGTAATAGCTAGATTCTATCTTGTAGTAGCACTAACCTTTTGGAAGGTAAGCCGAGGACGGACGGACATGACGAAACTATTGGGGTTCCGAGACGTGAACTACGGAATCCTAAAAATCACATCATATTGTTTTTTTTTTAGATAGTACCTACCAATTTTTTATTGTGTGATATGGCGTAGGTAGGACCTATTTTTAACACGTTTTTTATGCCTAACATAATTTTATTTCTCTTCCCGATTTCTGAAACTTGCAACTAACTCTATAAACACTAAACATTCTAAAACTGGAACCATCTAGATTTTCATCTGGCGGCTCCTGGTACCTACTATTATAACTACTCAATTTATAATGGAAGAAAATATTGATGACAACAAAATAATTGAGAACAATAATCAACCGCAGAATTTAGAGTTTCGTTTTAATTTTATTAATACACCATGGGATGATCGATCAACCAAAAGCAAAGTTGGAATCGTAGTTTTATTGGTTTCTATATTTGCGGCAACGATGGTCCTAGTCATCTTTAGTTTTATTATGCATTATAGAGGATTCCATTCTGTTAAAATATATGCAAAAAACAGTGAACAATCATGCTTTCGAGTGAAGTTGGATGATTATCGCTTTGTTGCAAGAATACACTCTGCAACGACGCAGCAGCTGTTGTGTATTGGTGCAGTGGTGAGCCCGTCTTCAGTCATCGCGAATGGTGTCTGCGCAAAGTCTGGACCTATACGGATGTATTTGGGAAGCATATCTAAGTAAAGTAATCATACTAAAGTCCTAAAGCCCTTCTTCGCTGTGTCGATGATTGCACGAGTTGTATTTATGTTTGCTTCGACCAAAACGTAGAGCAGTATCAACAGCTTTAGCTCTGACCTCACAAAGAGGCAACTGCAGGAGCTGGCTTAAAAAAAAAGCAAAATGTAAGTCCTCGTTTAGGGGAACTCATAGTTTCATATGCCTGAATTAAAGATGAATAAATAAAATAAAATTAAGAACCCCATCAGACTAAGTTGGACTTGCAGCTGCCCACTTTGCTTCGTAGTTACTCGTAGTTCAGAGTTTAGAGATTTCCAGGTATCCTAAGTCCGTTATAGATTAAGGTCTGATTATAGATGGACCGATGCACGATGGGAGTTTTTATCTAGGGACAACATAAGTAGTCAGAACTCCCGCCTCATCCGATCCGTCAGCATTGTCCATAGAAAGGACATTGACAATCTATGTATGGATGTTGGACCAAGTGCTGCCCAGAATGAATGCATAGTGCATTTTGTTCCATACGCCATTACTAACTTGTAAACCGAAGCGCTCCAAATTCTGTTCAGGGAGTCAAGAGAAAAACAAGTTTTTCGTTGTGAATTATTTATTGACCAAAAATGAACTAAAACAAATAATTGTACTATCTATACTTATAATAAATCTGTAGAAGTGAAAATTCTGTACATTGAAAATATCAAAAAAATAAATGGCAGGGGGTGTTACTAGACCGACACCGAACCCAAAAATGTGATTAAAAAAATTTTTGTCTGTCTGTCGGTCTGTCCCCAGTAAAAAGTACCCAGTGTGGTGCCCAGGATATTAAAGAATAATTATACCAAGTTTCATCGTAATCGAACCGGTAGTTTTTGCGTGATGCCTGAACAAACAGACAGACAGACAGACAGACAGACAGACAAAATTTTTTTTAATCACATTTTTGGGTTCGGTGTCGGTCTAGTAACACCCCCTGTAAATTATTTTTTTGATATTTTCAATGTACAGAATTTTCCCTTCTACAGATTTATTATAAGTATATAGATAAATCTGTAGAAGTGAAAATTCAAAACATTAATGTTTTGACATTAATGTTATTCAGGACAATGTTAATGTTTTTCCAGTCCTCAGAGCTGAAGAATTGACTTTATTCGCAGTAGGTTCATACCAAATAAAACTCACTCCAAGTTATTATAGCGAGCATATACGCAATACCTAATAAGACATTTATAATACAACAATATAGCGGATCCCTCAACGATTTATCTGCATTTAATATGTCGTCTGATAATATTCATCTCTTCTTACCGAAATAGAGTTTCTTTTCAAAAAAAGAAACTCTATTTCGGTAGTCTTTTAGAATCGACATAATCTGTTAGATCATTATTAGCATTCAACCGCTGTCGGGCTATATGATAATTATTATGAAATCATGTGCATGAGGATTATATAGTATATCCACATGAAAAAGCATTTGTTAAAGAGGCAGCAGTTTTAAGGTCTGCAAAAAAATGTGACATGGCTATGTTGTAGAATTCATGTCGAAATATTTTAAAATCCCATTTTAGTCTACCGTTTACCACCTCCACGGGCCATTGGCAAATAGTGCACAGCCTTGATTTATTTGCTTGGATTGTGCTTAGTTGAGGAGATCCCCTTGCTTGTGATTCTGGGAGAATGCTAACATATCCATGCGACTCTAACATAGAAATAAAGTCGCAAAATCCTCTGTCCAATATGAATATGTCACCAGGTTGAAAAAAACAGTGAATTACTCTATCAACACCATCTAAATGGTTATTTAAAATAGAGGCGTCATTTTGAGTCGCAGCATGCCCGGATATATCTATTATATATACTTATGTCAAAGTCGTGCGCAGGTACAAACCGTGTATGGCCGAGACAAACTAACACACTCCTTATGACAATATTGTCAAAAATTTATAAGTACCTAAAACCATAAAAAAAACCTGGGATTTTTTAATTTTTTATGATTTTTTTATTAAGTAGATTGATCTAGGAAATCATTTGGAAATACTCCCATGTCTGGGCAGCATTTGGTCCAAAACCTGTCAATATCCTTTGTGGGAGTGTACATTCAGCTGACGTCATGATGGATTTATATATTTCGATCTTTATTTTTCAGTCCTCGCTGCAAAAAGGGGTTTTCCGTCGACCTCTTCGAATCGATACATCACGACGGAGTCATTTCCAAAAGGCTAGTCCTCTTATCTAGTTACGAAAGTATACAGGCATGCTCGGAAGTGATAACGATCGGAACCAAGTTGGACTGGACACAAAAGGTTCACATCCTCGGGCGACCCTATTCTGCTGGGAGGTCGTTATCTCGGCAGCACGTCAACTTGGCTGGCAAAGAGTACGGAAGCACAAGTATTAATAAACATTTGAAGTCGAATAGCACTATATGTGTGAAGGACGTGGCGCGATGCCCCGTGCGTGCTGGAGACCTCATGCTGCAGAACGGACAGCTGTTCGGGTTAGCGTCCACCAGTGTGCAGCGCTTCAGAGTAGCCTGTTTCGGCGATTTGAACATCGTCAAACAAGAGTTAAAGGAGTTAGATACAGAAATCAGTATTTCCGGTTCTTCATCCCATGAACATGCTGCTAAATATTTGGATTCTCTGGGACCTATATCTGAGAACTCACCTTATTCTTGAGTGAGCGTAGACTGAATTTATTTCTGACGATTGTTACACGTTTAAACCACCGAAGTGTGGATTCTTGGAGTGGATGAATGGAATAGGTACTTACTTACCTACACTAACTGGCAATATTAATATTTTGTACAGTCAGCGTCAAAAATATCGGGACGAACAGACTGTTCAAAATGATCTCAACAACTAAGAAAATTAAACTTTGTCTCAATTGGATAAAGTTCTTGTCAGAATGACAGTTGTCGTGTATTTCATTCTGAAATATTCCTTGTGTCATTGAGTTAATATTTCATTTTCATAGTTGCTTAGATCATTTTGAACAGTCTGTTCGTCCCGATATTATTGACGCTGACTGTACTAGGTAGTACCTAATGTTAATATTATATTTTATACCTAATGTAGTGTACCTTATGTCTGACTCGTCGTGTTCATCTTTCTTCAGGCAACTGACGAGCAATCTTCTGCTATGATCGTTTGTCGTCTGCAATGATATATGCCTCTGCAAGTGTGCTAAAGTTGTTCTTTAGTAAACAAATCTTTATATTTTTGTCATTGAAATTATGCATGTATAGGTACGTATACCCACGTTATTAATGAACTGCTAATATCGTACTGCTGTCTCTATCTGTGATGCTCGCGGCACAAAAAAAAAAAGCACCTGCACTTCGACTGGTTCTGTGCTTCCCGCATCCAGCGGATTCCTGCGGCCTTCCCAAGGTCATCGGTCCACCTTGTGGGAGGCCTTCCAATGCTACGTCTTCCGGTACGCGGTCGCTCCACTCCAGAACCTTTCGACCCCCATCGACCATCTGTTCTGCGAGCAATGTGCCCTGCCACTTAAGTATGGCAATTCTTCGGGCTATGTCGGTGACTTCAGAGGGGCAATTCTCGTAATTTTAAGAACGTTCGCAGTCTGATCTCAGTCTCAAAGTCTCAATCTGTCAAAAAATACTTCTAATTTCCCTACATTTTGACATGTTTTTGACATTTTGTTTGTCGCCAAGATGAGACTGCGACTAGATTTTGAACGTTTTAAATTACGAGAATTGGCCTTCAGTTCTCCTTAGTATTTATTTAAGAGTGGGATACCCTTCCAATGACTTGCATGCATAGTTCGTGAATAAGTGACCACTTCTTTACACCTCTGTCGGATCATGATCATCTTACCTGTCTCAGTCGACGGCAAAGCTCGTCTGTCGACACGAAACGAGCCCTAGGTCCGTAAATGAAATCAAAAATTGCAAGTGAAATTATTTATTTTCAATTACACGCTTGTTACAAACTGGTTGCATTCTTACTTTATTTAATAGGTACTTAATAATGACTGTGACTATGTGAGTGCAGATGTGAGTGTTTCCGCCGGCATGAAGGTACATGTACAGATCCCAGGTCGACCTCTTCAGGGCTCGTGTATCCCTTCCAGTCCTTAGTGACGACGTAAAAGATGAGTACCACGAAGAACGTCAGGACGGTGTATACCAGCAAATAATTGTGGTGGAACTTGGACAGGCCCGTCGTGTCTAGTGATACTTTGAAGTTGTTCTTGCCTCGAGCTTTAGAAGACATGTTGCTGCTGAGTGATTTAAGTCTGAAAGGAAAAAAAAAACCGAGTTAAAAACAGGTGGAAGGGAAGGGAATTTTTAAGTGTCTGTCCGTCTGTCTGTCGCTGGGCTGTATCTTTTTAAGAGCTCCTGCAGACATACAATTGTAAGTTGGCCGAGTAAATCGCAGAGTATACTAATAGGTGTAATTACTTGTGCTAGCCTGCACATCTTCTCCAACTAAATCGTCCAACTAATTAATTGGACACTGATCGTATCAGAATCGAGATTCACTTCCGATTACGCTTCCGATACGGCTTGTAACCAATAAAGTTGGTCAACTAAATTATAAAAGTACGCAATTTAGTCGTTCGATAGTCGGCCAACTTATGTCTGCGGGCTCTCTAACCGTAGGTATACAGGGTGGCATGGACATCGACGCACAACCTGTTACCAACGCAGGGGGGTTCAGAATCATGTACTGAATCCATGGTAACAAGTTGTACGTCGATGTTCCTACCGGGTGTGTATGCTAGGTAGCCAGTTGATTTAATTAGGGATATTATTCACTAATAATCCTATGTAATAGGACGATCCTATTTTCATTCAATTAGATAACTCAGCCTATCGCAGTCCACAGCTGGACATAGGAGTACTTAGACCTCCCCCAGGATGCGCCACAACACCCTATCCAAATAAGATATTAAAATTCTATGTTAAAAAACTGTAAATTGGGTTGTCAGTCTAGCTAGGGTTAGATGATCGCGGCGGCGCTGACGTGCGTCCAATTTAACCTATCTGATAGTGGGTCGACGAAAATTATAATAACCCATTAAGTGCACGTCACACGCACGATTGGATGTCACCCGCTAACAGTGATTTTCCGGAGGGTAGTCGCGACACAACAACTTGTGTATCTACCCGCACATGGGCTACAATTAAAATGTTAATTTGTCTCTCACACACTGTCACGCGTCACGATTTTGTTGGGACACGCTGAATTGACTGACTACATAAATATCATGTTTAATTAAAGTTATTTCATATGGGGGCAGGGTATCCCACGAAATTCAAGTTTTCTTACGTTTTTTGCAATATGCAGGTCAGTGTCAAGTTGTATGTTGAACAAAATATGATTTGCGACCTGTATAAGTATGTATTTACAGAAGTAAAACCATCAATACAACCCTCTAAGTTCATATTATGAATATTTCATGAAATATCAATTAATAGGGTTATAATATATGTATGAACTTAGAGATTACTAGGAACTTAGGGTAACCTTTGATGTTTAGGTAATGACGCGTCATTCACTTCAGGAGGTGTGCTCTTTATTAGCTGCTTCATTGAATCAGTGGTCGCAATTCGCAAGCGCGGGGTTTCCCGCAAGTGTCGAGACTTTTGCCTTTGCATTTGTATCCGTAATTCCAAGAAAATTCTTCTACTGAAATTGACAATGCAAGAGACACAACTCACCTAACCCTCCGAAAAAGTTGATAGATGGTAGAAATTAAAATATATACATATGTCGGAGTCATTCGATTAACTATTCGGAACGCTAGCACCATCTCGTGGCGCTAGACAGAGTCTAGCCAGAGTTCGTGGGGGACGAGAGCAACAGCTACAAAAGCGGTGTGAGCAGAGCTCTCGAGATGATCGAAACATTGGACATCGTACGAACAACATGTGCTTAGAAACTGTCTCGCTCGTTCCGTATCGTTGAGTTGTGTACCTACAGTGTGTGATTCGCTAGTGTGAATAACTTGTTCGTAAATTATAATCTGATTTGAACAGCAAACCGTTTTTCTATTGTGCTATAATCAACACTACCCATAATACGCCCACAGTAATTAAATTATGCCTGATGTTAACGAGAGACAGACATACCTTCTCCGACATATAAATTTATATATGTATAATATATCTAATTCTAAAACTACAAATAAAAACCGCAATCACATTTTCAACTACACAATTTTACAAGGACCAGTTTACTTTAACTCAAACACTAAACCACTTAAGTCAGGGTCTTCTCGGGCACCCCACTCTACATACATATTACACCAAGTACAGTCAAGCGAAGCCGCCGTTCACTTAGGAATAATTTCATCATCATACTCATGGTAATGCAGACAATTTTCATTAAGTTGAAGCATATCTACTAGCAATCTTAGCTGTAAAATGTGAGATTAGAAAAACTTCCATGCGTTTCATTATGGCGGAGTAAGGCCTTTTGTACACAAACGTTTCTCTGGCTTTAAATAAGTAATTTCGCACGAAGTTACTCGCCCCAAAAGGGCGAATCGCCACTTTTAAATAATATAATTTTTTCTATAGGCGACTCGCAATTGCCTAATACATATTTCTGGAGTTGTCGACTCGCCCACAAATAAATTAATTTCGTGCGAGTCCCATATAGAAAATATAATAATATTTAAAAGTGACGCCCTTTTCGGGCGAGTAACTTCGTGTGAATCGATTAATAAGCCGTTTTTCTAGCCGTGAAAAACTACGGCTTATTCGCCGTGTGTAGACACGGTTCGTCAGTGTTGTATGGATCACTATAAAAATCAAAATCAAAGTAATTTATTCAAATTAGGTTGAGAATCAGCTCTTTTGGAACGTTAAAATTACAAAAGACAGTCTCCGGCGCCCTTCACCACTTCCTAGTGCTTTCGCTGCTTGTTACGTTGACGGACACGTTTTTTCTACGGCGCGGTTTATACGCGCCGTACCGTACAGAAACCGTGCCGTGTACACATGGCCTAAGGTTCTACTTTTTACGTGGGAAGACGGATTTCATGAATTACAAATTACTGCCTGGACAATCATTGTGGATTAAAAAGAAAATTCTTTACCTTTCACAGCTTTTTCTTTGTATTTGTGTGGGTGCACTTATTTCGGCATTTTTTTTATAAGTTTTATTTTTCCTCAGTATCTATTTAGATGTTAAGTTATTGGGGTAGTAGGACTAGTAGGTACCTAAATACATAATATAGCCTATAATATCCCACTGCTGGGACACAGGCTTCCTCTCTTTTTGAGAGGGAGTGTGAGGTACCTAAATACGCAATGGAAATAGGTATTGAGGCATCCTTAAATAGTAGCCATTGGGTAGACGAACTAACTGTAGGCAGAGGGTGTCTCTACAGGATAAATGTTAGGGTAGAGTTCCTATGATCCCCGGTCCAAGTGTGGGAAAGGAACATCGGGGTAGTTTTTAGTTAGAGTCGTAGGTATGGTATTTAGTATGTCAATACCTGATGAATGTGTAAATTAGTTGGTAGGTACTCACAAACAGGAATACCCAGGCGCGTTTTTCATCGAATTTGGCATGGAGGCGGTTCTTGTTTATTATTTGCTGGTATACTTACTTGATAATCTTACTGTTAATTTAATTGCGATTTTACATTTTATGAGGTTCTGATTTCACTGCATTTAGCTTTTTGGTATTGAAAATGTTTATTTGTCAATGTGACACTTTAAAAACCATAGTCCATATTGTAGAAAGTAGAAACCTTATTTTAAAATGCAAACTTTTTTGCTGACGGATGAAAAGAAAGATGTTCTAATATGAGGTGGTGAGGTACCTATTGACAGGGTAGTCATTTGAACTAACTAACTTAATATTAATTCTACGATTTTGAAAACCACTGGTTATATTTCTAAAAATAGCTTATAAGATGTGAATAAGATGTTCTTTTGGTAATATCGTTATATCCAAGAGACATGTTATACGATTCAAGTTGTTATTTTTTATAGTTTTTTAATTAACTATACTATGTAATGTGGACAATTTTATGGCCCGTTACAAAAAATACCGAAATAGTATATACGTACTCAAGTTTCAATCTTATAAAATACGTACCCAGCAAATTCTGCAAGGATTTGAGGTAACCGCAGGAAATAGTAAGCTTTTAGAAAACGGTGGACGTGTGCAGAGGCATGAACGTGACGTACCCCCAATCTACATCGCATGCACAGGATATTGCTTGAGAATGTATTCTATGTCGTAAAAGGATGTCGCATTTTCTAATGTCCAAACTTTTAGATATCTTTTAAGTTGCTGTAGAGGCATCGCATCATTTTATGTGGGATTACATCACGAATTCACGAACAACATTTTAACATTAAAAGTAGCAACCTATTAAGATAAACAACGTGCTATGTTATTAAGGGCTAATTTTTTAATCGACAGATAATTTTTATTCGTGGAATAAAATTGACGTCTGACAGATTTTGTATGGAAGAACTGTCAAAAATTCAAAATTGTTGGGTACTCGGATAAAATTATCTGGCGTTGAAAAAATCAGCCCTTAGACAAAAAACTTTTTTTTATAACTTAAAAAAAGACAGCTTTACGGAGAGCTTAGTTATGTTCACTATTACCCGGTTTTCGAATTGAGAATTACTTACTTGGTTAGAAGATTTTTTAGCATTAAGTAGAAAAGTCCGCGAAATTTAAACTTTCCAACAAACGTAGAAAATTTTGAATTTCGCGTTCTACATTGAAGGAATCACCTTAATAGATGCTAAAATAGGGTTCGCCGGGTTCTCAGCTTCAAATTCTCTTTTCAGTAACTGGGTTTATGAGTCAATTTAACCTGATTTGACAAAAAGGCTAGGTACTTGGTAATGTTTTGTTAAGAAATGAAACTCGACTGCTTAAAAATGACGCAATAATTAGTTATTCAACTTAAAAATTCTGGAAGAAATAATCTTGTAGCGTAACTGTATAAAAATTAAGGAAAATTCCGGCAAGCTTAATTGCGATCAGTAGATAATGAAAACATAAAGGAGATCAAATCGAAGGAGAGTTTAATATTGATGAGCGGCCGTCGCGTCCTACGGCGGCCATCTATAAAAATATTAATTGCTGTCCTGTTCGCCTCGTAAACAATTCAGTACACATGAAATATTTAGTGTCTATACACGTTAAGTGTCACTTTTTTATTTTAACTAGGGAAAACCGTGGATATGCTTGCGAATTTTCTTTTTTCAGCAATGTTACAATCTCAATAAGCACCTAAGTATTGAATCAATCTGACTCGTAATGTTCACATAACTAGGTTTGAGGCAAATCGATTCATTGATTTGTCCACATTTCAATTTGGAAGCATCAAAATTATAGGTGAGCGAGAGATTAAAATGACAATCTATTGCAAAATTTATCGTTTTCCAATCGCAAAGTTAATTGCTTTGGCATAAGGTTCAGAATCGATAGCTCGAGGGTGGTTTAAACAGGCTTTATTCCGTATATGAATCGGTGAGTGAGCAAATCAGCTCGGTAACAACGTTTCGGAAAACAGCAGCGGCAATGCACTGGAGACGTATTTGCATAGAGCAGATATGGCGCTCAACGGAGCCAGGCAATACTGAACCGCGACGTGCTAGTTTGAAATCACAAGCCAAACACGTGTAGGCACCTAAGTATAAGAGATTAGATTTGTGGGCAATTGCAACTGCACTCTCCGTATTTTTCGATGCTGAATTTTTGAAGAGGCTGATGGATTTTCCTGTGAGTATTAATTGTTTAGTAGAGTGAGTTTTTCGGGTTGAGCCACTCGCACTAAAAGCACTTGCTAGTGTTACTGAAAATAAAATCAACGATTTTCTAGAAAAAGTATTTTTTTTAATACATTTTTCGACGGCGTTTTGTGTTCGTTTATCTATGTATTTGCTGATTCTGATATCAGTATTTAGCAGTACGTGTATATTTGAAAAATAAATACATACCTATAATAGTTAATTATAAACTACTCAATAATTATATAATTTTAAATTGTTATTGAACTCTCAAAAACGGCGAAGGAAATCGTGAGGAAAGGAAAGGCTGTCTTAGGACTAAAAATTGACATAGTGACATTGTTTGACACAAATTGACATAGTACAAGTGACATATACCAACCCGCTCTGGGCCCGCGTGGTGGATTACGGCCTCTTCCCTCTCACAGAGAGGAGGCCTGTGTCCCAGCAGTGGAAACGTTAAAGGCTGATAATGTAAATTGTTAAGTGTAACCCAAATCAGTCTTCAGTCATTTGAATAATCCATCATCCATTAGTTAAATTTAACAGCCTCGGATAAATGATTGTCGGTGGCCTATTGGATTGGACCTCTGTTTAATTAGTTTCCTTGAGGGTTGGAGTTGAAAGGGAAGAGCTGGGATAAGTAAAGCAGATGGGACATTTCCGCCCATAGCTCTTTGTTTCGGTTATCTAAATTAATTGAATAATAATCATCATTTTCTAATGCCCCATTTGTAACAATGAATATTTACGGAATATCGCCGGTGTGTATTTGTCTGTAGGAGTGGTTTTTCTTTGAAACTTTTTGAAATCAATGAGTACGTATATTTGAGTTACGAAAACTTACAGTTAAATATAAGAAAATGTCTAATTACCGAAACAGGTAAATAACAAAAAATCATAATTGTGGCTGTCATACATAGTATTTCAAAAGAAATAATTTAATAAGACAATTCATATGCTAACCTATCATTCAGGAAGAAAATAGACGACATTATTAATTATCAGAAAAAATCTTGTGTAAACACTTTTTTTTCTGGAGTTTTCGTTGATTTCTTTTTCATGCTCACTTTTTCCAAGGATTCGTAAAGATCCATTGTTTTTTGTTATGAAGGAACTTGGGCGTCATCGAGCCATTTTATGCAAACCTTGAGTTTTCGTCAGACCTAAAACAATTATAAAGAAAACATCGTGCTTTGAAGTTGAACTAAACCATGTATATAAGACGATAGTTATTTAAATATATTGTAAATACATAGATATATATTAATAGATAGACAGAATACTCTTTATTATGTCCACCATAGGGGCAAAGATCGTAATTCACAGGACATCGCCGTCGAGGTAGACCACGGCGAAGGTGGTGTGACGACCTGATAAGGTTTGCAGGGTCACCATGGCCAGACATCAGCACAAGACAGGCAGGTTTGGAAGGAAAAAAGAGAGCCTTTGCCCAGCAGTGGGACAAAATACAGACTAACAAAAAAACAGATAAGTATAATTGTAGAAAATGAACAATGGGTCACACAATGGGCGGTCTTGTCGATAAAAGCGATCTACCTATAATTTCAGGTATTAACCACCAAGTTTTTTCAATACCTCTAAAAATGCCTCTAGATACACTGCCGAGCAATGAAAAAGTTCGAGCCATAAAATGCCGACAAACACCTTAATATCTCCTAAGACATATAATTTAAAATTTGAACACAATATTTACGTTTTTATTTGGTAATATTCTGATGCGCTGTTAAATGTACTTAAATATTGCAGACGGCTTCATTAAGCTAGCCTTTCCCGTTTAGGAGTAATTTGGTGCTATGTCACTAGAACTTTTTCATTGCTCGCGAGTGTATTTTAGGTGAATAAAAGCAAGGATTCCAATAAGAAAAGTTATTGGAAACGTCGACTTAATTTTCTTGGGCATTGTGACTTAGTTGCTGAAAAAAGACAGACAATCATTACCTACACTTACATTATGCAACATAGATGTAGTACACAGGTAGGAGGCCTTGAAGGTTCATTGTCATTGCCACCACTGATGATCGATACTTTGCCTAGCCGCATAAAAAGTACGTCAACACTATCGTACGCCAAACAGCACTCGTGACTAGCTCACTACACTGTATAAAGGGTACAATGACCTCAAGTTTTCTTTCTCGTGAAACACGCTGTTTTGTATGGTAAGCACTGTTTGCCGATTTTTCACGAGAAAACGAGTCATGCAATGTTGTCGGGAGTAAGTAGGTACTTGTACAATGGAGGAAATTTTAAATGCACTTACTAGAGCTGGCGTTAGAATAATTATGCTATTGTATGATGTCGTACAGTTGCTGAAATATTCTGGTGCTAAAGGGCAGAGCACTTGACATCCCTACTTCTTTGAACGGAGGCATGCGGCCATCAAAACTGATGATTAAAACTGGTTAGATATAGCTTATTTTATTGCTGATTTGGCCAGCTCTTGACCTCAATCACGCCTGATGGAAAGCGTTGATGATATCTAAGATAGAACTAGCGTGCCCGGAAGATGCCTGTTCCCTCTTGCTTTTAAGACAGACGCGTTACATGTGGAAGGGAACACAGACGCTGGCAGAGAGTTCCATACTTTGGCTGTGCACATAATAAATGTGGAAAACAAGCGGTGAGTACGACTGGTCGGGATATCAACCAAGTGTGGACGGTACCCTGCAGTACGTCTGGCAGTAAAAGGGCGATGCTGGGATCAGGTTGTGGAGCTCCTGCGCACACTCTTCGAAGTACAGCCTGTAGAAGGCCGACCGGCAAGCAACAAAAGAGCTGGTTTCCGGAACCTGTTCCTTACAGTGGTCATTACGTTTCTATAATCAATCAATAATATAAATTAGTCCTCTCATTAAGGAGAGTGGAGGGGTCGTAATTCATCACACTGGCCCAGTACAGTTTGGTAGATAATCTGTATTGTTTTCCATGATAAAAGAGGTCTACATCCGGCAGTTTTTGCAAAGAACCGGAAAACGTTCTATCTTTAGGTTTGAATATAGAAGAAAGGTACATTTTTATAATAGTAGAGCAACAAGCGGACAATTGGGTTAGATTGAGTTAATGCCGAAGTTTCCGATAAGGACTTATGCTTCTATTTATAAATAGAAGTAGGTACGGAAAAGCCTTAAGTAGGTACTATCCTACTAATATTATAAACGTGAGAGTTTGTATGGATGGATGGATGTTTGTTACTCTTACACGCTAAAACTACTGAACGGATTTGGATGAATATTGGCACACAAATAGTTTATAACCAGGATTAACACATAGGATACTTTTTATTCCGATATTCCCACGGGATCTAAACTTATGCGGGTGAAACCGCGGGGTGCAGCTGGTATTTCATAAGGGACTACTCACACTTTTTCAGCTCCGTTCGCGTTTCGCTGAACGATTTTGGTCACACTTATACAGTTCCGCTTCTATCAGCCGTGTACCAGCGTCGTAAGAATGAGAAAAGCCGACATAGCGCGTTATCGCCGCTGAAACGCTTCTATCTAGTGCGTACGGCGCTGAATATGCTGCGAAGACGGTAAGCTAGGTACTCATTTAGTATTGTGCCTTCAACATGGAAAGTTCTATGTGCGATATTTTTATCGTTTCGCTTCTTGCAGAAGAAATAATTATGTAGATGAAATTAAACGTAATTTTTTTTCTCTGTTGATGGTTATTATGTGACGAACTAATATCGTACAAGCAAGAATATTTTTGCACTAGCAATATAAGTTTCTCTTCGTCCACCATTTTGTAAGAATAAAACAATTAGGTATAATTAGGTACTCACATTAAAAGATGTCCGAACTCTCACAATCCTTGCGTGTATAGTGATTACGTAAATAATAAATCAAATCTATTCAGGAACTATGCAGGCCGCAACTTCTCGTCCTGTACTTGAACTTGCCATCCATGTACAGCGCTGTTCCGCCGCGTTCGACGCTGAATGAGGCGGAAAGGCGCTGAACGCGGCCGAACAGCGCTGAACGCGGCAGAACAGCGCTGAACTCTATCTAGAGCACTCGCATGATAATAACACATTTGTCCTCATTTTATACTTGCTTGCCGCGAAAGCTGAATAGACACGGAAAGCTGAACGGATGCATACGCGTCTCCATACAAAAACGTTGTTTTATATGGGCATAGGATGAATAGAGCTGAATAAGTGTGAGTAGTCCCTAAAAGGTGATATACCTATAGGCATTTACAAAATATTTATGGATAACTTCATAAATATATTGTAAATATAATATTGTATCATGTATTGTGTGTTACGCAATTATGGTGCGTCCAACTCTGAATCATTTTGAAGGATATTGCTAATCTATTGCTTAGTATTCAGAAAATTTGTCTGCTCAACAACGTACCTAAATGACGCAATGATTGTTGTTGAACCGTCAACATGAAAGCCATTGTGTACTGTTAGTATGTTACGTAATTACCCCGCAGGTGTGTAGGACTATTACTAGAGGGGCCCGTGGCTAAATAATAACAGCCGCACAGGTCGATCGGTCAGGTTAAGCTACGCTTGCCGCGGTTGGTCTGTGGATGGGTGACCATCTTTACATACCGAGACCCCTCCGTGCCTCGGAAAGCACGTTAAGCCGTTGGTCCCGGATGTCATTCGTGGATCTTTGACAGTCGTTACGGGTAGCCCGAAAGTCTGACAACCAGTCTTACCAAGGGGTATCGTATTACCCAGTAACTGGGTTGTGGAGGTCAGATAGGCAGTCGCTCCATGTAAAATACTGGTATTCAGCTGCATCCGGTTAGACTGTAAGCCGACCCCAACACAGTTGGGAAAAGGCTAGGCAGATGATGTGTGTAGGACTATTACTGCGGATTGAATGTTTACAAAAATCAGAAACAGTAATTGGGCTGGCGGCATTCTCTATCAACAAGAGAGCTAATAAACAGTCCGTAATTAACCGTTTCTTTATATATAACTTCTTATAAAAGACTCGGATGGAATGGACCTTTTTATTTGAGTACCTATCAATAAGGAAAAATATTAAAAGATACAAGTATCTAAATATAAATAGCAGACTGTATGTAGACATAGATTTCTTTGGATTGTCGTATTTGAAGAGTATTCAATATGGGTACCTACATTACATTCGGAATCTTTTGAAACTCTGAATAACGGTTTTTGGCTTGTCTTTAATTTATGTAGCCATTTTTCTGTTATGATTAATAATAAATAATACTGAAGTTTAACGCACCGGTAACTGAAAAGTTGTGTGGAAATCGGTCGTCATGGTATGGGCATGTGATACGGAGGAATCAGATAAATGTCGTGGGGAAAGTTTTAAGAATGAAGTTCGATAGGTAAGAGTAGGGAAAAGCCAAAGAAACTATGGATGGGCTGCGCGAATGGTACCTATGTTTAGAGAGGTGGTGACTACCGAGTAGTAATTAGTAGAGGAGTCATCATCATCTGCCTAGACTTTTCCCAACTATGTTAGGGTCGGCTTCCAGTCTTACCTCAGTATTTTACATGGAGCGACTGCCTATCTGACCTCCACAATTTAGTTACTGGGTAATACGATACTCCTTGGTAAGACTATAGTTGTCAGACTTTCGGGCTTCTGACGACCCGTAACGACTGTCAAAGATCCACGAATGACAATCCGGACCAAAAGTTTAACGTGCTTCCGAGGCACGGTGGGGTCTTGGTATGTAAAGACGGTCACCCATCCACGGACCAACCGCGGTAAGCGTAGCTTAACCTAATCGATCGACCCGTGCGGCTGTTATTGAGAAGTATGGAAGAGAAATATATGTTGCGGCGACTTCAAATAAATTCGATGATGATGATAAATAAATAATACTGGCAATACTGTAATTAGTTTGATTACGTACCTACTTCTTTCATAGAACATTTTCAGCTTGAACGGCTGTGAACTCTGAGATCTAACCCAAAACTTAATTTTTCATTTCAGTTTGCAGGCTGCTTGGTTTCCTCATTGAAGTTTTCTGTACCATTAAAAGCTCCTATCCTATGTCCTATCGGCTACAGAATGAGCTGGCCAGCTTAAAGCAGTACTTAGGACCTTGGATTCGCCTAAATTTCGCAACACACTTTTAATCGCACCCACGATACAGGAGAAATTCCTAGAGTTTATAATAAAAAAACGCAATATGAATGACTTTGAAGGATATCGCTAATCCATTGCTTCACATGTTTGACCGATTTGTCTGCTCAACAACGTAAATAACGCAATGAATGTTGTTGAACTGTCAAAAGGAAAGCCATTGCTACTGTAAGCAAACTTCAGCGTACTTTTGAAGTGGTCAGAATAAAGAAAGAATGCTTCCACCCTATCCGTTGATTACCGTTATCCGTTGATTTCCGTTGATATGATAGACCGTCTTTTAATTACCACCAAGATAGGTACCACGTTTGTTATCTTGATGGTAATGATATGACGGTCTATTCATAGATGTATTCTCAGCTCAAATTTGGCGAAAACTTTTTCGTACTCCAAACTTTCTCGCTCTACAAACATTATGGAGATACTTATAAAGTGGAATACTTAACTTAAGATAAATAAAACTCATTTAATTTCACTGTTTACGTTTACGAACGTTTTTATTTGCTAGTCTTCTATACGGAGCTGTAAACTTAAACACCGGTATTTATAATATGCTTAGGCACACTGAGAATCTTCTTTCTATCACTTTTGTCTTAAGCAAATAGGGGAAGCTAGAGAGGGACAGTAAATTTACAGTGCTGTTTTAATTTTATGAATCCATTCATGTCTTGTTTCCAGGTACTTTAAAGCTATCTTCCCGCTAGTTGAGTATAGGTAGATACTCCGTAAAGAATTACCTTGTCCTACGAATTGTATAATTGTGGACTAAGGGTTGTTATTAGCTTATAATGTTGCATTATGCAGAGCGGCTTTCTCTAATTCCACTCCTTATATTTGTTGTTACCTACCTACGGTTTTGGGCCATCGTCATTAAACTATTTAGTACCTTTTGCTGCCTAAGACCCTCATAGGAAATGTTTTTTTAGGCAATGGTCTGTTTTAATAAAAAAAGAAGTCAGAATCCATCTTAACACGTAATCCAGTGAGCATGATAAGGACAAAGGTTTCGTTTTTAAACTTCTCCGAAACATACATTACCTACAAACTTTTCGCGTGTCCCAACCCAAGACTGTCACACTTTTCTCCATAGACTAAGTAATGAAAATGTAACACCTCTACAAATGTACAGACGCCAGCAGGTCAAGCTACTCGAAACGGTCAAATTTTCCCAATCAACCTTGAACCTAATGCTTTAGCGATAACGTTGAAAATCTATTAAAGAAATTTGAGGGATTGAAGTAGCTTGAAGCTTGATGTGCTGGCGACTGTACCTAATATAGTTTGGGAAGTACCTCTTTATCCTCTCACGATGGTTCCCTAATAACTTCTATTAACTCAACTGAGCTATGATTTATGCAAGTTACGTCTTACCCTTGAATTCAGGCGCCGAGCAAATCCCGCCTTACAAGTATAGGCTTACAAACTTTTATCGGCGGTCCGTAAGTAGCATAAATCACTTTTATCGCGTCGCTGGAGATACTTACATACTTACATGCATCGCGAATACACTCGGAGAACTTAAACTTGGTGTGATAGATGTTCATGTCTATTTGGTGTGTTCTTGTGGGACTTTTTAGTTCTGGTCGTGAAGCATAAGCGTTATTAGCCTACAACGTCCCTACTGCTGGGAGTGCTGGGACACAGGCCTGCACCCTAATTGCATAACATACGTTCAATCACAATGAGGGGCTCGTGGCTAAATAATAACAGCCGCACAGGTCGATCGGTCAGGTTAAGCTACGCTTGCCGCGGTTGGTCTGTGGATGGGTGACCATCTTTACATACCGAGACCCCTCCGTGCCTCGGAAAGCACGTTAAGCCGTTGGTCCCGGCTGTCATTCGTGGATCTTTGACAGTCGTTTACGGGTAGTCAGAAGCCCGAAAGTCTGACAACCAGTCTTACCAAGGGGTATCGTATTACCCAGTAACTGGGTTGTGGAGGTCAGATAGGCAGTCGCTCCATGTAAAATACTGGTATTCAGCTGCATCCGGTTAGACTGGAAGCCGACCCCAACAGAGTTGGGAAAAGGCTAGGCAGATGATGACGTTCAATCACAATCATTTTGAAAGATATTGCTAATCCATTGCTTCATATGTTCGAATTTGTCTGCTCAACAACCTAAATAACGCATTGAATGGTGTCGAAAAATTAAAGCCATTGCTACTGTTAGTGTTACGCAATTACCCCGCTACTCTCGGTGAGAGGGTATTGGCCATAATTCACCACGCGGGCCCTGTTGGTGGATGTTAAATGTCTTCGATTTTTTTTTGTTTCAGGACAGGCTGGTTTCCGCACGATGTTTTCCTTCACCGTTTTGATAGCAGCGGTGATGAAATAACTTCGGTTTAAAGACATTTATTTCTCTAAAAAGAACATTACGGTTCACTTACATACATATTGAGAAATGTTTCAGAGATTAGCCGGAACAATCAGACAGACAAAAAATAAAAATAAGTCTTAATAAAAAAATAAAGATAATCTTAGAAAAAATAGATGGTACAGACGCCAGCAGGTCAAGCTACCCGCAACTGTCAAATTTTCCCAATCAACTTTGAACTTTAATACATTAGCGATAAAGTTGAAAATCTATTAAAGAAATTTGACAGATTGTCGTAGCTTGATGTGCTGGCGTCTGTACCTATTTAAGGTACCATTTTAATTGATTACCTAGTTATATGAATATTTCGTATGCCTATATTTAATTCAGTAACGATGTCGTCTAGGAAACGTTGCATAGGTCGTGGTTCAGCAACCTCTGTCATAGTTTCTCAGTACGATCCGAATGATTATGTCTACGTCCAACGCAAACTAGGCCATTTGAGGTGAAACTATTTCAGGAATAGCCATTTTGCTGTAACGAGCAGATCTTCTAAGTGGTCCCCGATATACGTAGGTAATCTATAGATTCTGAAATAGCCCCTTTGTATGTGCAAAAAAACACGACTTAATTAACATTATTAAGAAATTATTTTCTCTGTTTCTAGTGTCTTCACCGTCATCATCATACAAAATTCTTTATTGCATTCCAAATGTATACCGACAGCAGCGCCACCTACAGGTTCCAATTGTGTTTTCATACCATCCAGGAACCCATTGAAATGTACACACCAATTCATATATCCAATTCGTCCAATTTGGTGCAGTCGATCGGAAGTTATATGCGCTTACATACATTTCAGTGATTCATTTTTATTTATATACTAGCTGACCCGGCAAACGTTGTTTTGCCATATAAATTATTTCTAGCTGCCCGGCGCTACTTCGTTCGCGTGGTGTCCTACCCTACCCCTACCCTACTCCTACCCTACTCCTACACTACTCCTACCCTACTCCTACCCTATTCCTACCCTACTCCTACACTACTCCTACCCTACTTCTACCCTACTTCTACCCTACTCCTATCCTACTTCTACCCTACTCCTAACCTATTCCTACCCTACTCCTACTCTACTCCTACCCTACCCCTAACCTACTAATCCTAGATAATCCGAGTAATGTGAATATAATGTATGTTATCGATTCAAAACCCTTAATTTAATACGTGCTTCAATTCGAGTGTACCCGAGTCTACCGTACCGAAGGGACGAACGTCAAATGTTTGACAGGAAAGTAGGTAGAGCAGTTTATATGGGAAAATAAAATTGTTGTTTTTACTATCTTCCTCGCAATTTTTCCATATTTTCTCACCGTTTAAACCTTCCCTGAACTACGACAAATATTTCAAAATCAAAATCAGCTAAATCGGCCCAGCCGTTCTCGAGTTTTAGCGAGACAAACGAACAGCAATTGATTTTATAAATATAGATAGATAGATATAGATATGGTATAACAAGGTAAAATATCAATATGGACCCTGTCGGGCACAGCAAAATTAAGAGAGAGGAAGAGGGTTTAGTAGCAATTTAAGCAATTTTCATTCTCCTGCCTTTATCTCAAATTATTAGTACCTCTCAAATTATTAGCGGTCGGCGCAACATGTCGTTTTCTTCAATACTTCTCTATTAGTCGTCATCACGGTAGTCATTCCCCTTTCTAACCATATCATCATTTACAAAGTCTATCCATCGTTCCTTTGGGCTTCTCTTAGCCATCGACATTTATACTCAAAACTTTTCTCACGACATTTTCCTCATTCCTCCGTATCACATGCTTTGTTTTAGGTGTATTGTAGAACATTTGAAATCTCAATGTACGATTATTTATTCAACCTGCCCGATGCCGTCACAAAATTACATAGGTAATATCAACTGTGTACACGCACAGGCCGATTTTCACCAGGCGCAGATCTTCTGCCTCAAAATGACTATTAACGTTTATAATATGCTTGGAAGAAAATATGTTTGGCAGTTACAAATAATCAGTTTCATAATAATAAATATGGGCAGAAAGAAGGGACTGCTCAACTCTTGCGCAGGCTTACTTATGCTATTGAGTGGCTAACCAGTCGCCACCTGGCAAGTGGTCGAAGCTGCCTGTGGATATCTGCAATATAATGTAGAGACCAGACTGAAATAGTATCCCATGTCATCATCATTATCATTGGCAGCCTTGGTGCACCCACTGCTGACTTGCTGAGTATAGGCCTCGGATCCTCCCTTTTAAGTCATGCTTCCCTGGTCTGTGCGAGTCTCATCCAGGTATCTCAGGTCAATCTGCCTTGCCTTTTCCCAACTATGTTAGGTCAGCTTCCAGTCTAAGTAGATGCAGCTGACTACCACTATTTTACATGGAGCGACTGCCTACCTGACCTCCACAACCCAGTTACTTTGTAACACGATACCCCTTGGTAAGAATGGTTGTAAGGCTTTTGGGCTTCTGAGTACCCGTAACGACTGTCAGAGAGATCTACGAATGACAGCCGGGGCCAATGGCTTAACGTGCTTTTAGAGGCATCCGGGTATTACTACGTACCTGTTACAATACCTGTAATGTAGTTACCTAATAGTCGTCGTATGTCATAAGGGGAACAATAGCGATGTGGCGGCTAATATTAGTTCACGTCGTCTCTATCGAATTAGACCTGTTAATCCGATATTATACTAATTTACTTGTCTTGCCTCTCTAGGCACACATAGTGAAACACATAGGTCCTTACTTAAGAGTTATGAGTCAAGGAAAAGTAACTTAAAAAAGTAAGAGACGTTTAAATAAATGATACTTCTTGTTTATCTTCCGTTTATAACGATAACTTTTGGTAATGAGTTAACGTTATTTGTTTAAGGGGCCTGTGGCTAAGTAATAACAGCTGGTTAAGCTACGCTTGCCGCGGTTGGTCTGTGGATGGGTGACCATCTTTACATACCAAGACCTATCCGTGCCTCAGAAAGCACGTTAAGCCGTTGGTCCCGGCTGACATTCGTGGATCTTTGACAGTTGTTACGGGTCGTCAGCAGCCCGAAAGTCTGACAACCAGTCTTACCAAGGGGTTTCGTATTACCCAGTAACTGGGTTGTGTAGGTCAGATAGGCAGTCGTTCCATGTAAAATACTGGTATTCAGCTGCATCCGGTTAGACTGGAAGCCGACCCCAACATACTTGGGAAAAGGCTAGGCAGATGATGACTTAACGATAATTAAAAGATAATATTTAAACCCTTAAAAACAAATTACTTTTATTTCGCCAGTGTTAGGTTATTACGTGCAATCTCAGAAAAAAAAACTCATATTTTAAATAAAAAATAAAAAGTACTGTCAGATGCTAGATATGGATGGATGACATAAAAATTATAATAATTAAAGCATGATGACGTGTGTAGGGCGGTCATTGAGAGAGTGACATGAATGGCAGTCGCGCATGCGCGCAGGCTCCGCTTTCCGAGAGATATAAGCACGAAGCCCGAACCCATCGACACACAACTTTGGCGCGCCCAAACGTTCCAACAAGAACTTGGCGAACGGACAACATATAATATAATCCTAATTTAACTACCACATTTAACTTGAACACCTTTCTTTTCTAACAACGACATTCTCTAGTGAGTTGTGACTAAGTTTTTTAAGTGAATTTTACTTTAGCTGAACATTTTCCGCGAACTTTCAGTTAGTTTCGAAGTTTTCGTCGGCGCGACAACTCCAACTGTCGAAGGTGAGTGCACTATTATACTTTAAATTGTTAACTATTTCTCGATACTAGACTAGATTATGGTAGTAAATTATATTTTTACAGAAATAAAGCAATATGTAGTTGATATGATCATATGATTTTTTTTGTTATAAATGCTAAACTTTAAACTTAAATAAAAATAGAAGGTTGAAGGCAGTACCTTTGTACTCATATTATAATTATGTCATATCCCTATCTATTTTACTGTGTGTAAATAAATAATAAAATAAATAAATAAGGTTGAGCTACTAGGAAAATTACGATTAAAATTACAGAAAACTTTACTTTATAAACTCACGGTCCCTACCTGCTACTATTATTAAAATAAATGAGGGCGAGTAGTTAAACTGTTCTTTGATAAAACTTTTAACAAATACTTAAAATCTTAAATCTCATGGAGTATATTTTTATTTAAAAATAGTCTTCCTATGAATGATGACAAGACCTTTGACCTTTAAATTATGTAATTTAAAAAAAAAACTAAGAAAACAATGATTTACCTATTTAAAATAAAGTTTGTAAATAAGACGTAAACGTTAATATCAGTCAGGTATAATATAATGGCTTTATATGATCTATTCATAATTCAGATCATGAGTCATATTTAGATAATAATAATATACAAAAAAATACACACTGTTGACTGCTGTAAGCATTTTGGACATATTTATGAATAGATTACAGTCAATATGATGTAACGTTTGACTTGATAGAAATAATACGAAAAAGATAAGATAAACGAGGGTTTAACAATTACATGTATGAAAATATTGTGGAGCTGGGCCCACGTGTGCTCAATGTTAGGAAATTTCAACAAGTTTCCTCGTTAAAAACCGAATATACAGACGTGTTACACAATTTCGGGACCGACGGATTTTTTTCCACGTAAGGATCTAGTTTTCTGTCCAAAGGTACGCTTTACATACGGATTTATTTTGATGAAATGCAAAATATAACCCCTGATTAAGTATTTGCTAAACCAAACATTTATTTCTGTCGAATATTATTTTTACAGTTAAAAACGTATAGTCAGCTATTGCGCAATTTCAAAGAAGTAAAGTACTTTCTATATTGATTGATCCAAATAAAATATATCGCATCATAAAGACGTTAAAAACTCTGTGTAATTGAGCGAACACGCAAAATGACGCCACTTCTCTCGCTCCCGTCGAAACCTTAATTGTTTCATGTTTCCCGGCGCAATAAATTAAGAAATTACATTTAAATCAGAGCGTAATTTAAGTGAAACCCGAGACGAGTAAAAAATTAAACGGTTAAATAAACCAACGAATTGAAAAATATAGCGGGATGTAAAAGGGGAAATGTCGGACAGTTTCCGGCAGAACGCTCTGGGGAAAGATCTTCATCGTTCTGACTGTTTTTTGGCTTCCTACCAGGATCTCTGCAATTAAAGGACTTCATTGTGCGTCTCTTTATTGTACCTCGCAATATGATACATTTTATAGAAATAGCTATGTTTTTGAAGCTACTAAACCATGTCTTATTATTGCTCATGATTCTTCAAAGACTCATCCGCGGTATCCGATTTTCTCCATCTTTCCTCCCATTCTATAAAAGTATCTGAAAAAGGTCTGGAAATCAGTGTATGAAGATTATCGCTGATATATTGGTGATCACACCTGCGGTAAACCTTTATATATTTCACATCGCAATTTGGTAATTTAATTATTTAATCAGTTTGACATTGTGCAAAAATTTGCCGCTCATTTATTTGAAATCATTTGAATGATTGTGCGCGTTACTTTTGTTTTCATTTATGTTACATAAGTGGTGACAAATGATATGAAATTATGTCAATCCTATAAAACTGCATCCCCGACTTACGAGTTGTAGGTCGTGGGCTCGAACCCAGTCAAGCACTTTACGTTGTGACGAAATAATTTCATCATCACTGCTCTCAAAACGGTGAAGGCAAACAGTTTGAGGAAATCGGCCCAGTCCTAGAACCAAAAATTCGATGACATGTGACATCTACCAACCCGCACTGGGCCCGCGTGGTAGATTACAGCCCACTCCCTCTCGCTCCGCATTGGAAATATTATAGGCTAATTATGAATATCATTAAAAAAAACGAGATAAAAAAAAACTTTCAGGAGATTTGCATGTTTTATCAAAAAAGGTTTTATAAAAACAGCATATCAAATGTCTCACGAGATTGTAACATGTAACGATAAATTACTATAACAGGAGATCCCCTTTTAAAATAGACCTTTATTTCGCAAAGATAATGTTATCAGATATCTAATAAAAAAACATAATAAAAACATATAATTTGTCACGTAACGTCGCAGGGAATTCCTTGTCAGCTTACGTGTTTCAAGTTTGATTACATGTTGTCTGTTAGGATCCAATTTTCCAGCCCACATTGTTTTATGTGCCCTGTATTAAGAAAAATAAGGGTAAAACTTTTAATTTCACCTCGGGGTATCATAATTTAACCAAGGGGTATGGTGTTAAACTGTAACTGTCTTTTGGAGGTCAGATAGGCTGTCGCTCCATTTAAAATACTGGTATTCTGCTGCATCCGGTTAGACTGGAAAATGACCCCAACATAGTTGGGAAAAGGCAGCACATTTACAACGCGATGGCACATTAATCTTTTAACAGAGAGAGATGGTTGTAATGTGATTCAGAAAAATAGGTTGAATGGCTTCTAATAAGGCGTAGTTCCTGCTTCCGAGGTCATTGATAATGTCTATTAGTCAAGTCAAACGTTATCACCATAGACACTAAAAGAACATTCGGACATACTATCTGCATTTTTGAGTCAATTATTGTTTATCTTTGCGCAATATTTGCGTGTATGATGACACATAGATACGGGTTCCATCACACAGCAGGAGATAACATTCTAAAAATAAAAACTAGATAGAAGAAGTTCAAATCTTAAAAGTTAGTTACTTTTAAGATTTGAACTTCTTCTATCTTCCCAAGTTGTTGAATTAATAAAGGTTGTAATTACTTTTATTTCATAATATTCATTAAAACACACACAAATTTTGATGAAATTGTGAATAACTTAGTAAGTTAACGCTAGTAAGAAAATAACATTGAGCTACATATTTAATCTTGTCGTTGCAAAGGAAGTGCAACTTTAATGATCTCTTTTTATTATGATTGAGGCTTGTACACACTCGTTATACTGCAACTGAAGGAATACTGTGATCTTATACGTGTGACACGAGGCTGAAGATCAGAGGGGAATCATTTCAACTTTTCCGCTATTCACAATCTTAAATTACGGATGTAGAAAGTTGACAAGCTCTGTTATCTGCATTGAAAGGGGTGAATAGTACAGCCAGACCATTGTACGTTCATACGCACGGTTTACGTACAATATTATATTTACTTTTCTGTTCTTAATATAGTGTAGGTGCCTACATTTCTGTGGTAGGTTGTTGCCAAGTGCTTGTAACAATAAGCTAAGGCTAAAGTTTGCAGCAAATGCGGGCAAGTGGATCCTTGGTCAAGTCACCAAGTGGGATTCGGAAAACAATAAGTGATGTTGTGACGGATTCTGCAAACCATCTTGTTGCGGCTGTTTTCGGTTCGTTATCAGATAATCTTTGTTCACCGGACAGAGTTGGCTATCGAGCAATGCCTCTTATTGTTGGACAAAGTTTGATTGTAGACGGATTTATTATTATTTAGCTTAAAAACGGAACTGGTTTTGTATTAAAAAAAAAACCGAAGAATGTAAATGAACAAAAACATGTGTTATAAGTAAGGTTTCAAACATCAAAATTAAGATTCAGATTCGCTATCGGTTTACGGCACTGAATTTCTGAAGAGCTGTGCCTTCAGGCTCTTAAATTTTCTTATCAGTTAAGAGATTCCGCATTCCACTTTACAAGGAGAATCTAAATCAAATGCCAGTCATAACTTAGAACGTCTTTTGTTTAAAGGTCGGTTTAGACTTCAGACTAAACGAACGAATGCACATTCTATCCCCAGTCTACCAAATTCCTCATGTTTAAACAAGGAACAAGAATTTTTTGTCAAGAAATTTCTACGTGTATTTGGTCTAAGGTGGAAAATGGTGATCCCTAAAGAGGTTAATGCGCAAGTAGTTTTTAATCACGTCCCGTACGTGGGACGTGATGACGAAATCGTGACACTTTATGTAGTTATGAACCGCAACTTTTTGCAGCAGTAATCCTGCTAAGTTCACTAACACTAACACCACTTTTCCGCGCATTAGGTACCTACGAACAGTTCCGTCGCCTCTGATACTTTGTAATACTTTGAGGTAAGTTATGAGTTATCTATTCATGGAAGAATTATCCTGGATTTGAAAAGAATACGAGTTGTTCTTTTGTTTTATTATATTTCAACTTGACTCTCCTGAGGTTCATGATGTCAGCGTCTTCAGAAGGGGCTTCAGAAGGCCAATTGCCGTAAGTAAAAATAATTCATCTTAGCGATATTAAATGTCAAAAACTTGTCAAAAAATGTAGGGAAATTAGAGGTATTTTTGACAGATTGAGACAGATCAGACTGTGAACGTTCATAAAATTACGAGAATGGCCCCTTTGATCAGCTGGTTTAACAGTGGATAGTATTTCTCATGTTATTTTCATTTTTCTGCTTAAAAATAGACCCTGATTAATGGTCTTCTAGAACAACATTGTTCGTTGGATTTAAGTACATCAAGTATTTAACTTTTTAAACAAAATTACTTTTCTTAACCCTCGATATTAATCATAGACTTCCTTAAAACAAGAAAGAAATAAAATATAAAATAAATACCAAATAAAAATGAATTACTGAATATCAATTTGAGTTGACTGACTCTTTTCGTTTTGTTGTTCCCACACTTCAGTTTGTATAAAAGGTATTTAAAACTGTGAATGGAGATTGACATTCTGAGGAACACCGTTGATAGCATTTCAATAACATTTAATATTTTACCTCACCTCCAAACTTTGGGTCCAACCAAAAGCCAACGTTGGCCATCAATCGGCTCGGTTGATTTGAATAGCTTTTCGTCAACCCCAACTCTGCCAACAGTTGGATCTAACATTTGGCGTCGGGGTTTCACGTAAGTTCTGCACACAGCATTTTGACAAGCATTCATACTCGTATTTTAAAAGGTTTTTCTTTTATGAATGCCAAATGTGATATTGGCATGTTTTACGATTTGCGAGTTTTGATATTGAATGGCAAATAACGAACCCAATATGCTAATGTAAAAATGAATAGATATCATCTGAATCACTATTCCATCTGGAGAAAAAGTCAGGATGGAAAATTACTTTCACCGTGTAGCAATTGGGAATGAGAAAAGAATATGTCATACTTAGTTATGAGGTTGTAGTTTTCAGCATGTCGTGAAAGTACACACGAATCCGGCAAGCGGCACCTTAATGGCGTAACACACTTTTAATTACAATCTAAATAATTTTTAAGGATATTACTTATTCATTGCTGCATATGTTCGAAAATTTGTCTGCTCAACTACGTAAATAACGCAATGAATGTTGTTAAACTGACAAAATTAAAGCCATTGCTACTGTGTGTGTGTTGCGCAATTGCCCCGCTGGTCTATGTATATACTGACTGTGTAGTGTATCTGTACTAAGTAGTGTGGTATACTAATAGTGTAGTACTTGATATTAGCTTAGAGAAACTAATTGCACTCGTGCTGAGTTGCGGCCACGCGGTTTCGTATCGAGAGGAAATGTCTTTCTAAAGGGGTCTAAAAGGAACAGTGGCAGTAGGGAAATTGTATAATGAGATTTAAAAGCGTATTTGATTATATATTTTGTTTAAAAGCTTTATTTTAGTTGCTAGGTACTTAAGATACAATACAAATCTCGTGGAATGAATATTACGGTAAATAAAAATAATAAAAGAAGTGATTATCATAACCACTACTTACCCGCCATCGCAATTGAAAATCTTTGTAGGTAGAACTTTCTTAATAAAACATCAATTTTAATTACGTTTGATATTGCAGCGTTCCGCAGCGAACATTTACAGATGGAATCTCGAAATAGGCCTCTACTCATACAGAGAGGGCACGAGCGTTGATCATCACGCTTGGTCAAGGAAGGTTGGTGATTTCAGACATTCTGAAATCTGATTGATTTCTGTCGAGGTTTCCTCACGATGTTTTTCTTCACCGAAGTCAGTAATGTCCAAGATAAACTCAGAAAGTATCGTAATATTCATTCGTATAAATTCCGAATTGTTTTGTTTCCGAATTGTTTTCAAAATAGACCATGCAGAGTAACACAACTATAAATGAGTTATTCCGGTCGGTTTCCCCTGATCTGATCCCTTGCTGGTTGTTATTACGTTTTAATTCTGACCCACTATAAACTTGTCATTCCGTTCTGATCCCCTTTTATACCTATGTTGTTACCTGTTCCTACTATAACCATCAAATATTCATAAAACATCATAAATATCTTCCTTTGTTTCTCCACTGAGATTTCACTAATGATCCAATTTGTATGAAAAGTCTAAATATTAAACAAATACGTGTGATATGAATATGTATCACTGACACCACTGATGTGGCTTTCTGGCACAGTCATTATTGTAATACACAAATTGCCAATTAAATTGTGATAGCTTTCGTTAATATTTGGTGGTGCGGTGTGCCTGATTTGATAAACTAATACCTAGAACTAACGAATAGGGACTCAGATTCTGTTTGGAAAGATAAGAGACTTACTAATAATTATGATCTTTAATAAAGCAAGTCAATGATATGCTTGTTATTGTTACCGTTCTTATGCTTTTATAATGTATATGTATGCAAACAAACTATAATAGATTATCAGTTTTCAGTCTGAAATGAGAAATCGTTAGCAAATTCAATTACATTTCGACCGGTAGCTACTCCATATAAACAATTTCTTAAAAGTACACTGATTACAAAACAAATACATTAATACATAATGATTTTTTGCAACATTGTTATGGTAGAGGTAACACCATTATGGTTTAATTAGAAGTTTAAATGAAATTCGTTTCGTACATACGAGCTATAATCAACAGCTCATGTCGTGGTCAAAAATGGCTTACCGAGCCTGTAAGATTGGTATGGCAGAAGATAAACGTATGAACGTCGGAACCAGCGAGAGGGGAAGGAGATAATATTTCTGATACTCCAAAATTTCTCCGAAACTATGATTGTTGGGTGGTTTGTTAGTTACCCTTAATGCTCTATAAAATACGGTACTGTCACTTAATTGGTTCCTGATTGAATTCTGCCGTAAAGAGCTCTGTGCATGAACGCAGCTGCTGTGTGTCTCGATATATTTAGCAATAAATCCTAGTTCCTCATCACATATAGCTATGAAAACCAACAATAAAATCCTCATAGAACCGTGGAGAAGATAATACAATAAATTATTTGTGAATTTGATTACGAGTACCGACTAATGGTCGCAAACATAGGTGTTAACCGGCTGCGAATCTAGGGCCATGCGGGTCATGCACAGTTTTTGCGGTTTCCTTTTAAAAATAATGAATTTAGACTTGCCAGCAAAGAAATTTGAAAACTGCTTTTTATGTGGAATACAGATGTCTATAAAAGGCTGTATATCCAGCAAAATGTATAACAACTTAGCTTTTTCTCGTGGAAAAGGTTGTTTTTATATGTTGTGTTTACGTATGAATTATTAACAAATCAGTAGAGGAAGGAAATAAAGTTGTGCACTACTACCCCGCTATGACAGGCTTTCACGTTGTGAGTGGCAAAAGCGACTCACGCCTATCTTTAGCCTTCATAGAGTCGCAAATGTATGACTTAGACTGTCTTAGACAATATCGCTGTGGATTGTTGTGGGTACTTAAATGTAGCATGAAATAAATAATTCGTTACTATTGCAAAAAGTTTGAGCCGGAGATAAGGGAACTAATCTTGAACTTTCTGACAGTCATAAAGGTACAAAAGATTCAGGGTCTGTAGATAAACCAACGCCAACTAACACATCGAGTTTCCGTCACACGCAAGTTCGGTATCTCGACCAAACTTCGTTTGACGATGTGGACAGACATAAAATACATTGTCAATGTCATATTATCTCATATCAACTCTTATTAATCTTTTACGAGGTCACTATGTCAGTCAACCTAAGGTTGGTGATAAACTGAGTCCCTCACTCGCTACGGAAAGTAAATTCGTGATGACTGGGCGCTAAGTTTTTTGAAGCCTTCATATTTGTATTCCATAAACGACTCTGAAACTCCGTGATTTGTGGTATTCAAACACCGCCAATTCGGACCTCTCAAATAAAAGCTCTTCTGCAGCTTTAGGTTTTGGATCATACAGCGTGGCGCTTTAATTAATGGCGACATTAATTTAACACGCGTATACGGTGTCGCGTTTTGGTTTGGGATATTTTAATTTCATTAAACGCTATTATTTATTTATAATTTTCTAAAATAGCATCTTGGAGCAACCTGACTTAAAGAATTGTAGCGCACGGGTTATTTGCCGGGTCACGGATCATCATAACATCGCATCAATGAAATTAAAACGAATAACGTGCAAAGAGTAGGCGAATTGAAGGAAAGAGAGAGCCATATATGTCGGCGAGCGGCGCAGGCGGTGGGTTTTCAAATTACAAAAATGATTTTAAGTTGTTATATTTTTTATGATTACTGGCCAGTAGAAGCTCTACTCATGTGTAAAATTAATGTCGCCATTGTAGCGGCACGTTGTATGTAGGTAGTACGATTTTGTAGTAAGTTGTTACGCTTTTTTAATATTTCAGTAGGTAATATTACCGATCGCTTAATATAATAATAATGATAAGGGGTATTAAGGTATCCGTCCAAGAAGCTAGCCACTTGAGGGAAGCTGATAAAATTACCAGAACGAAGTTAAGGGCTAGCCTGAAATTACGCGCGGATGCAACCTACTTCGCTATGTAAACACTTCTACAGTCCTAGTCCACGAAAACTCGCCAAAATACCGACGGAAAAATAGTCACAGAGACAATATTAAATATGTATGTCATGTGATCATGTCATGTACGTAATTATGACGATAAATCCATGTCAATGCGGAAAACCATCTTTGTTATGAAGTGATTTAAAAGTTTTAATTAGAATCTTTTCTGGACTTATTTCAATTCAGAATCCTGTTTGGAAAATCAGCTAAATTAAATAACGAACTTTTTCCATTTCCCCTCTGTGAGGAAACATGATAAAAGGGAATGTGTCCATTTCCAGTTGAGATATTTTGAATTTTAATTTTGTATGTTTGTCCCATTTTTAACACGCTTTTAAGAACTAACTAACTATCAATGTTATACAATCTTAGAAGTCAATTTAACTTACCTCTAATTGTCGTATCGAAATGAAACTTTGTGCGTATATGTAGTTCAGATAACAAAAGTATAATTTGGTATCTTGGAGCTGATCTGATGATGGAGCCAAGAGGTGGATAGTGGAACTCTTCAGTAGCTACTAGTAAACCCCTCAAGTTTGGGTTCATATGATTGGTTTTGACGAGTCCAATAGATTGGATAAGCGTGTTGTTTAGTTTTTTGTTAAACTAAATATTATTATATAGAAAGGCAGTCTGTAATGTTTTGCCTCTGCTCCTATTTCAAACAGTTTCATCTTAACGTTATTACAAAGTATTTAAATACTTCTTTATCTTAAACTACTGGATTAAAGAGCACGTTTTCTTAGTATCTCAGCCAGAAAGAAAAGGAAAAAGGCTTTGTCTAAAAAAGGCTTTATGGTGTGTAAATTATAATAGGTTCAAAGGATTTATAAATGATGATCTACGTCTTTGAGTTGTCTCATGAAAATATCTTTAAAACTTATATGAATGCAAAGTAATATCTTGTTCATAAGTTACATAAAAAAGTCATCTTATTTTGTAAAGGCCAGAACAAAACCAGGCCATATCGGCCCCAATGCAGCCCCGAAGATTTATTTTAATTTTTTATGAAGCTGGTTTTCTCTCAGGATGTTTCCGAAGACTCACACCGGGAAGAGCAAGCACAGACGCTCTCAAATAAATATGCAAGGTGGAGACGACAATACGACACTACCTAAATTAAACTTCGTTTACCTAATGACGTTCCTAGTGTGTATATTAAAATTTAACCAAATATATCCAATAGTTTAGTCACAGATTGGCAAAACCCATACTTGGCCAACAACATCACTAAAGTTTGTATGAAAAAATAACTTTTAAAATTTTGGTGCTAGGATTTATTTGATAGTTACAAAATACTCTAAAGCATTAGTATTGCCAGTGTTTTCATTTCTCGTCGTATTTGTTTTTGTGGTTCAGTTTAATGAACATGATATTTATGGCGTCACACAAGTTTTATAAAACGTCATAGGTAGTTATTGTGCCGCGGGTACACGCGGCCCGTGCCGCGCCTGCCTTTGATTTATAGCTGTTTGCTCAGCTACAATAAATCAGTTCTATTGATTTATTCTAGCTTTCAATGGAGCTCTTCAAATGAGTTTATTAATAGTTATGCTATCGGCAAATTAATACTACACCCGTCCTTGATTGCAACTGCAATTTTACATGACTGTAATCACTCCGATTCGTCATTTTACTTAATTACAACGTATGCAATGTGAGTAACAACGCTCTCGTGTTGAGTTGAGTAATGTTTGATTGTTTTATTTTCGGATGTGAGTACTTATTAAAGTAATTAAGATTTTCTACGAAAACTAAGGTGATTTGCATTGTAAAAGTGAATAATAATGTACATATTCAAGCGGCATGACATTACCTTCACTGTTGGACCTTCGAGAAAAAGAAGCAGTCCTAGAAAAGAGGTCGAATATCTTACGGAAAGGTAACAGATACCGGTGGCCAAGTTAACCTTTGAATATAGCGGCTATATACATTTATTATGTAAGCAAATCCTTGTGGTTTTATTTCTAACAATAACTGACATTGTCCTGTCAGTTGGAGAAGTGGGCGGTTCTGCAGGAGGCAGTATTTCATTCCGAGCGAGCACACATTTCAAAATATTGTGTCGTTTTGTGACCTTCCTTACATTTTTTTCACTACGGCGCTTAATATTATGATAGTCACAATGACTTTGTACGCAAAGGTAAAAAGTTTACAGCCTCGAGAGATGACTCCATTTTGTAGTTATAATGATTCCTTCACCTTTACCTAGAAGTTTCCTTCACGCTAGCGCAAAAATATATCTTGACATCTAAACTAATTTTATAAAGAGCAAGATGTGATTTTTTGAATGTTTGTTTCTACGCTTTCACGCTAAAACGGCTGAACGGATTTGGATGAAATTTGGCACATGGGTAGACCGGGATTATGACATAGGCTACTTTTTATCCCGATATTCCCTCGGGATCGAAGCTACGGATGAAACCACAGCACACGCAGTTAGTCGTTTATCTAAGTTTTCATTGTCATTTTCTATCTGATATTTTGAAAACATCAACAGTTATTATATTATTGATACCCGCGTTTTTCCTAATTACAGTACATTCGTCGCTATAGCAAACTTATAGGGTATCAGAAACCTTAATCTTACAAATCAATTGACGTCCATTGTTTTATAATTGGAATTTCATAACAAAGAAGTAGACTCATTGAACAAATGTGTTTATACCTGCTAACATAAATTCACCTGGGCTAACTGGTGTTTACCCAAAGCTTGTAGTGTAATAGATACTATAGCCACTAACAACATACATGCTTTTTACGATACTTATAGCTGCTTAAAATGGAAACGAAATCTTTAGTGACAAAAAAGGTCAGCTTGTACTAAAATTCATAAGTTGTCCGACTTACCATAAATATAACTACATTATGTTATCAACTAAGATAATTCTCCAATCATATCAAATGTTTATGAGATAATTCTCTGAACATAATTAAAACAAAGCACTGAAACACAGTGATGAATCATCCTTAGAGGATTAACGTATATTTTTATGAAAAAGAAAGGGGTTAGGGGGAAACTGGCCTCTGGTCCGCGGCCCACATTACACAGAATAGGAACAGTAGTGGAAAAGTCGGCCGAATTCGTGGGCCAGAATACCATGGAAAAAAAAAGGTGCGAAATAAAACGTAAATAACAGAATATGTATACTTTATTATATAAAGAATCTTTCCTTCCTTTTTTCATTTTAATGACATTAAATCCCAATGGGTCGACTTAACTTCGATACTTTTTTCCCATGGTATTCTGGCCCACGAATTCGGCCGACTTTTCCACTACTGTTCCTATTCCGTGTAATGTGGGCTGCGGACCAGAGGCCAGTTTCCCCCTAACCCAAAGAAAGTTCTTTCTAAGTATGGCTTTTGTTTCTACTAACGCAACGCTAAAATTTACGACTGAATACCTACGCTGTTTCGCTCATAGCCTCAGTTTCTTGCAGCATAGCTTGCTGGCTAATTAGGCGTTAATTCCACTTCATACGCCACGAACCCAGCAATGCATATGCTTAAGGTTAACTTGAATTGCTCGAATAGTAAGTACGAGAATGTTTGGCGAGAAATTGCAGCATCCGACTGAATCCCGCAAAATATATATAATGCAATGGTATGAAGATTTTAATTCATTTTTAACAAGCAAGGAGTCGGTAGTCACATAAGAATGTGATAATGAATAGTTGATTTTTCTTTTTTTGATGATAAAGATATTTATTACATAGTGAGAAATAGAGTACCAAAATTGGAGGTACTGCATGTGACAGTTTTCTGATGTTCCCTTTGCAAACAGGGAGGACAATTGCTGGTGGAACTAGTGAGAATGATCCGGCAATTCCCGTAATTAGAAGAATGTCATAGTCTGATCTCAGTCTCAATCTGTCAAAAACCTCTAACTTCCCTACATTTTTGTCAAGTTTTTGACATTGATTGACGCTGAAATGAGATTGCGACGAAATTTTGGACGTTTTAAATTACTACAATTGGATTTCAATGCAAGCAGCGTGCAGCGAGAGCATGAAACGCACAGATCCATATATACTGGTATAGCCTCCTTGCCTGACCTCGGCAAGTTCTTTTGTATAGACTGGCACAATAAAGTTTCGCAAATTAAGAACCCAATTTTAAATATCGAATGCTATTTATATTTTTCGCAGTATCATACCTACCTGAGTAGCGAGTTCTAATTTGTAAATGTTTGGCCATTTCGCGCTAGTTCAATTTGGCTGATGTTTGCCAGTGCCCGATTTGGCTCTCGCTCACAATTTGGTCTCGTTGTAGGTTAATATTTTTTATTCGGTGATTAATTTCGCAGGCTGTATCGTATTTTCTGACTACAGTCCAGAAACTCATTTTATTAGACTTTTTTATCGGATCCGAGAAACTCTTTTTAAATTACTTAATAAGGAGGGATATTTTCAAAAGTATTATTTTGCTTGAAAATATTTTAATGTCTTGTAATTTGCACATTTTGTCATGGTGAAATGACTTTTTGATTTCCATATCAGTGTTTTACTATTTCTTAACTAATTAAACGAAAAGATTGATTGTTCGCTTGACCACTTGTTGATCTAGATCATGATGACTCGAATGTAGGTCATTCATAGCTCCCGGTGAGTTCAGCATTGTACACAGTACACTTGAACCGACAACTGTTGTCCGAGTATTGTTTAATTACAAAGTGCTTTGTTTTACGACAAAGAAATGTTTAAGTACTTAGCTCCCTATTATCTTGTTTTAGTTCCTTTTGAATCACAGTTTTCCTATGAAAACAGTACATAAATACCTAACATGTAAATCGTAAATAGATGGATTCAGTATGTCTTTTTGGACATCAAATGGAGATACAAAAAAATTGCTTAAGCGGAAATCTATTTGATTGACATAAGTAAAATATAAAGACCTCCCTATATTATCTCCCTAGGTCAAAAACAAAAGTACCTACTTACAGTTGAGAAAAACACGAGTAAACTTCAAATGTCCGACAGTCGTGGAGGCTAAGAGGCTTTCTTATTTCTTTGTGCCATTCTTTAAGCATATCAACTTGATTGTTGCCTTTCTAAGTCACAATCTCTTAAAGGAACGGACTCAATGCAGATCGTTGGTCGAGATACTATTTTACCTTTAGTGCGCTCAGGAGCATTTTCGTGGGAATATTTCATTATCAGGCACTTCATACTTGTGGGCGAGGGTATATAATAAACTGCGTTATCTAAGCATCGCCCACAGCATTTGAGCAGTTTAACTAGGTGGACGGACCCACGCTTAATTTTACCGGGAAGGTAATTTCACCCTTACCTTATACGTTGGCTTTTAGAGTTTGCCACTAAATAGCAGTATTGGCTTTTCAAATTTCCTCGTAGTTATGTCAGCGTGTAGCGCCTTTTGAATCGTTATTTGTTTTAAACCGTTTTCTTCTTGTAGGTAATCCGATTAAAAATCTGCCACAGTGTGACTGGTTTGTAATTTTCCCTATCAATCATGTTGTACCGAATTGTTATTTCATTTCCAAACCGTGAGGGTTGTTCAGATTTATAGGGGCGAGGCTGGAAAAATCGGAAGATAGCGGATTGCATTGTCTATCTATTTCTGACGAATACCTAATAGATATACAGCCTACCTATTCTGTAAAAAAATCACCTTGAAACTTGGATGAAGTGAGCTGTCGTTCCACCATGCTAGGGATTGACACTATTGACATCTCACTCAAGCTTACTGCACCTAAGTTTTCACGGTGAGATTTTTACAGAATAGACCAGCTGGGTAGTACTTCTAACATATCTCAAGAGTTTTTCAAGCCAACTTCGTAGCGTACCGTAGTTTTTAATCAAATTAAAACGTTCATATCCGCGTGGTGGACTGGTTTCTTTGTGAACTAGTTAACGCAGCGGTTAGCGGACTACATTTTGTCCCTTTTTTATTTCGTTAGTTTTTATACCTAAAAGCTTTTCTTCTTCCTACTTTAGTTGTTGAGATGTTCTTTTTCATTATTTTATCACGCATTTTTTTCTGGAGTATTGTTGACGTATCCGTTATGTTTACCCGTTATTCTTGGATAAATGCATCAAAAGTTATTGAATTATCCTTTGGTTTATTTTATTTTTAACAATGAGTAATTATTCAATAAAATAGGAGTAGGTACATAACAGTTCAGTTACATCCTAATGTACGAGTGCTCCGTTTGTTTTATGACAAAATAATGTTATCAACAAGCGCAGGTGTTAAAATAGCGAAGTGCTCGGTCACAGCACACACGGCACACAGCCCACAAACGTTGACTAAACGGGTACGTTATCCAGTTATCAACAAAGGATTACTTTCATGTACCCACGCTCTAATGAAAAATATGATTTTATGCCTCCCAAATCTAAGTTTTGTCTTCAAAACTATTTTCTCAAGAGCCGGGCCTATGTAGGTAGACAATATCTATAATGTATCCACGGAGCATGAAATCTCATAAATATACAATATTTTGTAGTTGTGCTACATAAAATTTCACGCAAGTATTTTCCGTGGAATTTTCAATGTTGGTTCAAGTGAGCTTTGAGCTCCGTGAAAAGGAGAAACCGTTTCCGCCAGATCTGCATTAAATTGCATTTGAAGAGCTAATAAAACTATCTAGATTTAAAGTTGAAATTGAGAAAACCATCAAGTCGGATTCAGAGAGTGCAATAATGAGATTGTCGACAAGGCATAATGAAAATAGTTCGGCGAAATGTACAGTATTATTTTTATTTAAGAAACACTTGGAAGGATTATATCGGTTTGAATTAAGCATCGATAAATTTATGTCAGGTGCAGAGTCCCGATCGTAGACACTGACGTAGGGATATCGTCTAGCGGTGTAGTGGGTCGAGTCGGCCTGCCGATGCCGCTGTCGATTTTATGTTGACAAATTGGAACGTCGGCACAAACCGATGGGACCCCGAAGACGGCTATTTCGCAAAGAAATACCTCACTAACCTCACGGGATCACGAAATACCGAAGCAAGAACAGCCTGTGATGTGATTTAGGTAATTGAATCAAACTGACAATAATGTTCAACGGAATCCTTATACCGTATTTGTTGAAGGAGCCTACGAAACTAACCTTATCTCATTTTGAACTTATAGAATACTGTTTGGCATATGAATCCCATTGGAATTGTGACTTTTGGCTGGATAACTTTTTCCTTCCCTATGCTTAGTAACGTGAAACCTTCGCGCATTTTGTAAAGTGATAAAGTGAAAGGCACTCCTATGAGTAGGTGTCTATTTGTTAGTATTGTCTAACAAATCGTGAAAACAAGATTCATACATTAACTTCAATGTTTACTCGAAGAATAGAACAAGTACTTATTAGATTTACGTGTTATAAAGACGTTTTATTGGGTCTTAAAATGATATCGAAGATGTAAACCGTGTTACAGGTGGCACTTAATAGCAGGTTGTCGGCAATTCGTTGCTAAATTGCCGAGCAGTTACTTTCGCCATTAATTTTTCTGACGACAGCCATTCGAAGTCATGGCATAAACATCATTCTTCTAAAAGCTTTGAATGTTCCAAGACTTAAAGGATCAAGTGCTTTGAATCGTTTGATAAATGTCTTTACGACGTTGAATACTTACCACCATTTTGTGGAAATCCGGTTGGCTTTGTGAATGCGTGCTCGATAATGAGTTAAGAATGGATGAGTTAAAACACCCCTGAACATACTAAGTCTCTCGGGAGTGTGAGATTGAGTATGCTCTTTATGTGTGCGTGATAGTTTCTTTATTGTAGGATTAGAGAAGGATTTTATTAGCTCATGCTGGGGAGTTAGTTGCGCCACTTCCCAACGAAAGCGCTAGGAAGTGATGAAGGGCGGGCGTTTTGGGGGACTGTCTTTTGTAATTTTTATGTTCGAAAAGTGCTGATTCTCAGCCGAATTTGAATAAATAACTTTTGATTGATTGACATGCAAAGTGGTTCGCAATTTACAGTTTTTGAAAAATAAATGATATTACTTTTAAGTGTTGGGACCATGTAGTGGTAAGAAAGTTAGTTAATAGCACGAAGTAGATGTTAATTAATCGATGGTTTATCTCAAACGTAGGTACATGGTACAGGGTGTAGGTGTAGGGTGGGGGTATAGCATGACCTTCGTTACACAAATAGTAGATAATAGCTGTTCAGTCTCTCCTTGACTTTCCATTTCAAATGTTTTATTCCAAAACGCAATTTTACAAGAAAATGCTAATGATGTCACAGATGCTAGGTTCGGTCATAAATCCCTTGAACGTTACCGTGCAAAGGAAACGAATTTTGACGCTAAGGTTGGAATTACATTACGTAGGAAAATGAACAATAAAGATACTTATGAAATAGGTTTTTGTATGGAGACCTTGATTTATTATTTAGTAACTTTTCGGGAACACTTTATTTAGGTAAATTAAATTTTGTTTAAACTAAAACCATTATGCTAACGGAATACATGAACGGATGATCAGTCGAGCGAACTTTTAGTTTGCAAACTTTTAATGCGAGCTCTCGATTACTTACATACGTAAATGTTTGATTAATATAACGTAAATATTTTAAACATTGTAATTTTCGAAGTAAATTATTTTACAAAGCGTAAGTATTTAAAACCATAAACCACACAACACTCACTACTTATTGCTTTTTAATCATGGCGAATAATTAAAATTCAAACTAGAAAAAAGCTTTCAATCTTCGCCGCTACAATAAATGTAAAATGAATCGTAAAATCAAAGTAGACAATAGAAAAGTACGCACAATATTGAATGCGACTTAATAATAAAGACGGTATCAAGTCGGCATGAGCAATTCTCCATAGAGTCGGGCTAGAGTCTGGCTTCGCAACAAATTGCTCAGGCTATATAAAAACAAAAAGATCAAGAATAAATGCTTCCCGCTTTTATCGCGATTTGCTTCTGGCGACGCGACCTAAGGCTGGCTGCACATTTAACGGATCGACCTTTCATAAACTATGTTTTGCAAAGTTTACAAATATCTTCGCTATCTTTTCTATACAGTTTTAATTACCGTTCAACAGATACAGTTGATTCTGGGCTAATATACGAGTGCCACCAGCGCCTCCGGGTTTCCCACCCGTACGCAAAATACGCGCATTGACGTGGAGTTGCGGACACCAGCCCGTCTTACCTATTACCTACCGTTCAGTGTATAATGTTCCCACTGTTGGGACACATGCATCCTCTCTTTGAGAGGAGGTTGTTACGTATACTCTTATTTATTTTACTGCCTCGTTGGTCTGATAGTCGCAAGCCCTACTGCGGAACATGAGGTCCTGAGTTTGATACAAAGGCCGGGCAAAGTGTAGGTAATTGGGTTTTTTCCATCTAGAATTTTATAGAAGCAGCTTGGAGTCTGCATTTGAGCCCGGTTGATGGCACTAGGGTCGCCTAGACTAGACTTTATTATATAGGAATTAAATAACTGGCAAAATGTGGGTATACCTACTAAAGCAAAAATATGTATACACTCGGCTTTATTCAAAAGCGATTTACTTACTCCTTTATTTTTGAATGAAATTTTATGTTGTTACGAACATAGCATCGTCCAACCCTTAGGTTTATGTAATGTGTCGTATTTCAACGTTGCATTCGTTATAAATAACGAATTAAGAACTTAACAACACAACAACAAACAACAACAACTTTGAAAGTTGCCAAGTATTTACATATTGGTGCTCGTGACTGTACACCTCTGCCTAACCCTGCGGGAAAACGAGACGTGATGTTTTGATATTATTTATTATTATACCTACTTGGGTAAAGTACAAAGGTAGAGATGTCAAAGTTATAATGTAACGTACGTCTAGATGTCAAAGTTATATAAAAGTATCTATAGACGTTAAAAATGAGTCTCGTTAATATAAATACGGAGACAATATTTAGACTTTGTAAATAATATTTTATTCAATATATGTATGGCCCTATGGCGTAGCTCATGCGACGGATTAGGTACCTGGTAGTCCTGGTACGTCCTGGTAGGTAAGTAGTAAACAAGTTTGGAAAAGTAATAAATACATTCGAGAAATGCTACGTGAACTTATGTCAAGTGAAGGTTGTAAGTTACAAACGTACGGTAGGCACCTATTTGTCCCATTTACGTACAGGACAGTAAATTTATTTATTTAACAAAAAATCTTTTAATACTCGGCAATACCGTAGCTTCCCATTAGCCAAAGAATTTTCGGAATCAGATTAGGAGGTCAAAGATTACCCCCTACATGGAAACTCATACGGACGTCTTTATAATAATTAGTATAGATTGATGAAAAATGGCAGTTCCACAGTTCATCAACTTATGTTTTTATGTATTTTCCATATCGCGTGGGTCACAACTCACATCTTTTCTAAAAGGTGCTTGCTGCAGTCAAATGTGAGGACGAGAAGCAATTCCATAGTTCTCTTTCCCTAGTGACCACGCTCGTGTTGACAAATACATTTAAATCTATCACCTGGTATAGCTTCTACTGTTTCCCGTAGCGCAGACGTGTAACTTGACAGTCGGCTTCAACTTGTTATTTCTTGCTTCCTTTTTATAAATACATTTATATAAAGTACCTAGTTTTAAAGGTGTATATTGACTCGACTTAAGTTGAATGTTATTCCATCAAAGACACATTACAGCGTGTATCAGAAATGTGTGGTGATATTTAAGAGTGCGGTACCATCAAACTGAACAACTTTCTCCATGGGATATTCGACGTAATCGCGAAAAAAAATCAGCTGTCCCATCCAAAACTTCAATACCTATTCGACCCAAATGTATGCTGATTGTCTGTACTACACCCTGAAATATTACTATAGCAGTGTTCATAATCTCAGATAATTTACACTCTATCGCCACTTAATCAGTTATCTACTTTAGAGAAATGTATTCTAAGTGGATTTCTGAGTGACTATTTGCACGAAAAAGGTCCTAATAAGTTTTTGGTTGCAATTGAATTTGAACTTAGTCAAGTATGTCCTTCAGTTTGTTGTTCCATAACTTGAAAATGATCTAAAATTCTTAATTCAAATGTACACATTTTTTATAGTATGCTGTATATTTGACTCGCAGTTTTTAAATTAAAAGAACACTATCTGTCCACTTCATCATAGTTGTGTATGTATTTATTATTTTGAGTATGATATAATTATTATAATATCATTCTAGTCTTCGATCAATAATTCATCGAAGATTCTAGTGATATTTATTTTGGAAGTATGTATGTATGTTTATTTGTATGTATGTTAGTATATTCTCGTAATTTTTGTTTAGTTTTTTAAGTGAATTGTTTTTGATTTTATGTATTATTTTTTGGTCTCCTTTACTCTTTCACACGCTGTCTACATCTCTGTATCTATTGTCCTATCTCAGGTATGCTGGAAGAGATTTCTTATGAAATAAGCAGCACCTCTGTACCAAATTTTTCTGTTCTGTTTTTTCTTGTCTGTTTATACAAGCTGTTGTTTTGAATCCTCGTCAAAATTCTGGAGGCTGTTATGAAACACATAAATAATCAAAGAAAATTACGATCCCTGGTAAATAATGAATACCGTACATAGCTGTTTTTTTAGTTATTTAAGTTTGACAGTATTTCAGAATACACCACTTTCAAAGAACAGAATCGCGTTATGGTATCGTATAAGCGGCCGTGTTTTTGTGTGTGTAAAACGGCAGTTACAGTGCGGTCTCACACCGGCCGCGTTTTAAAATGCGTGTCCAACACATGCCAATTTCCGAAAATTAGTAAAAAAAAATACCTACTTATTTTATTATTGATTCGTGTCGAGAATCAGTAGCATAGTTACCTCCTTGAATTTGCCGAGGATGCAAAATGACACCTTGTATAATATGTGTACATAAATGGTAAAATAAATAAATAAATAATTCTTCAGGTCGAGTTTGGACAAAATACACCTACCTATTTATAAATATTTTTCCCAGGGGGCAGAATAACCCGAAACCTACAAATTACTAGAGCAAACTAACATGTTAAATAAACTGAACAGTGCGTCATAAAAACAAGTGACAGTACCCACGGGACCTATGCAACAAGTAGTCGTTCAACCAATAGCGACTCCATGTTGACAGACCAGTACGTCCACAATCGCCCCCTGTCCTACTGGAATGCAAAAATTATACAAATTACTACTCTGTGGTACACATGAACATACATTGCTATCATCGTGGCGTTGCTCGCTCCGATAATTTGCACTTTTACCCATCTTTTCGTAGGAGTTACAATAAAATTATCATATAAATGCCATGGATGGTGACGCGACTACTATAGCCGTTCGTTAATGGTGCTACGACAAGGGGTGAATGGATAGATGTAATTTTATCGATGTTATTCTCATTTTATCGTTTATTCTACCCGTTTACGTAAGAGCGATACCGTATGTTTAAAAGAAAATAATTGAAAGATTTCTTCCTTCCTCTTTCTTAATTTTGGCTGGATTTGGCAACTTCAATTCTTTCGCGTCATAAATAGTAAGAAAGGTTACATACACACAATTATGAAAAAAACCTATATATATTTTTTTACGTTAATCATTAATCTGAGCATTATTTTTAAGAAAATAAACAATGGTTTAATTGTATAAATTATGAAACTTATTAATAAAGTCCCCCACCTATTAATAAACACCGAATGGCTAATAAATAATAAAAAGCTAACTTATAAATCGCCATTGAGGGCCTTATCTCGCAAATCATAGTGCTTATCGTCCAAGCAGTCGATCGACCTATTAATCTCACCGGTGCGGAGTCATCAGGATCCAATCAATCCTGCCCAGGTACTCATTTATAACGCGGTGGACTCACTAATATTACCTTTCTTCTGTTCAGGGCTTAACATGTCCTTAGAGTACTTATATTTTTTGCCTTTAGGAATTTTATGGATTTGATTTATGAGATTCTTACCTTTGCTCACGGCTTCACCCGCGTTGATGTCTACTACTACCGGAATATATAGTAACCCAGGTCATGGTCTGTCTGTGTGCCATTTCAATCGGTAACAGGCAGAGTTAATTTCGAATTAATAATATTATTTATTCACAATCTGCATACAAAAATTAATCTAAATATATCCAATAGAAATTAGTCACTATAGCTAGTCAATGATTGGCAAAACTCATAGTCGTCTCATCAGTAGGTACTTGAAAATAAGTTTAAAAATAAACTGTTTTTAACCGACTTTAAAAAAGGAGGAGGTTCTCAATTTGTTTTTTTTTTTTAAATTCGATGTTGGAATTCATTCGAAAGATTCAAAATACTCCTATGCATTAGTATTGTTAGTGTATTCATTTATTGTCGTCTCCACATTGTATAGTATGCATGATCGTACTAAAAATAATTTATAGTAGAGATGGTCGTGAGTGAAATCCTGTTTAAAATTAACACCCTCTTGGTCATTAAAAGCTTCCTTCACTAATTAAACTTCAAGCAAATTAATAGTTTAATACGAATATAACGTATAAACGCGGTGTAGACAGACAGTTTATAAATCTGACAAGCTTAGATTTATTAAACCAATTGAAGTAACCGTCTTCGGGCACTTCTGTAAATGTCTAAAACAGAATTAAATTAATAATTTTCCCATTGATATAAGTTAAGAAACATTAGGTACTTACAAAATCTCAAGAAATATTCTAAATATGTCTTTGAAAGTTGGAACTGTAAACTATTCACACTGATTGAAAGATTAAGTTAAATTATCTAAATATAGTAATGGGCGCCCTTGGGAAGTTTATTGATCTTTATTAACCTTGCATAATATTGAGGGATTTTCTGATCACTTAACTAATGCATTGACATGCAATTATCACATTAAGATAACTTTTACATGAAGATAAAATGTTGGCAGCTGTAAACCTATGTAGGTATGTAGTGATATCGCTGACTTGGCTTTTAGTGAAAACCACGCCGCCTCTGCGTAGCGGCGGCGTAGCGGCGTAGCAGCGTAGCAGCTAACTAGGAACTTCGAAGTCACGACTACAGTAACTTAATTTTAAAATCAAATATATCTTGATATATTCTTCCATGTAACCGACGGAGAAATTGTGCAATATAAAAAATGTACATAATTTTTACCTGTACAAAAGAGTGGTAGTAGGACAATTGCGCGAAAGACACTTCCCCAAAAGACGTACGGACTTTTGCGCGAAGAGACACTTGCGCGAAAAGACATTTCCGCGAATGGTCTTTTGCGCGAGTGAACGTTTGCGTGAAAGACTCTTGCGCGAAAGACACTTGCGTGAACCCACTTGCGCGAAAGACACTTGCGTGAATCACACTTGCGTGGATTTTCTTTTTGACCTCACTATTGGCTTCAGCAATCTCCAAAACCATGAAAACGACACCCATGATGAAAAATTTAAAGCCTTTCGCGTTCGCCATCTTGGGTTTTCAATTTAACCTCACTATCGACTTCGGCACCCTCGAGAACCATGAAAACGACACCCATGATGAAAAATTTAAACATTTTCGCAGCCGCCATCTTGGATTTTCTTTTTGACCCCAGTTTTAACATAACTGGTGAATTGTGGCCGTACTATATACCCCTGCCCAACCCCTTGAAAGAATACATGCGTGATGTTATGAAGAAAACTCATTTCCTCAACTTTGTCGCGTAACTGTCTCTTCGCGCAAGTGTCTTTCGCGCAAGTGTGTTTCGCGCAAGTGGATTCGTGCAATAGTCCGTTCGCGCAAAAGTACATTCGCAGAAATGTCTTTTCGCGCAAGTGGGTTCGCGCAAGATGTCTTTCGCGAAAATTTCTTTCGCGCAGTGTCCCAGATCTCAAAAGAGTACATTATTTTCCTTTTCAATGATCCCCATCGTTTTGAAATAACTCCATTTCACGGTATTTTATTTCAACAACAAATGGAGTGGAATACCAAAAACCTCATTTGTCAATTCTGATGAATTGTATACCAAATGATGAATACAGATTCCAAATATAAATGTAAATATTCATTTTGTGGATTAAAACTCGAGTCATTTGTTTGTTATTTTTCCACTAATTTGTATTTGGGCTTTAGCCACCCACGACGTCACAAACATATTCGCGTTTTATTTCTCGAAATAAGTAACGGGGAACTAAATAGACGGGGAAAATGTTTAAATGAACGTGTTAATTATTTTTTTTGGAAATTAATTAAATGTATTATAATTAATTAAATTAATGTGAGCTTTGAATTTGATATTATGTTCCCTATGTAAACACAGTACCTACCTATGAGGAAAAAAGTTTATATTCCTATATACGTAGAAAATAGCTACTTATTTAGAAGTATTTGTTTTAATTAACCCATCCGCTGTCCCATGAGTCACATTATGGTTCAGGTTGATTATTTAACTATAGTTTCTACTTTGTGGACAGTGTAAGTGTTAATTTCAGATTGCGCCACATAAATGTTAATATCATCTTTGTAGGTACGGAATTAATGCAATATGAGAATGTAGTTACAATAGAAGAAACAGGTTTAACATGTAGAGCGATTCCATTCTCACGAAACCTCATGTTCGATACATGAGAACATAATGTTGGCTTGTTTGTTAAGAATGAGTTGTTATATAAATGATTGCTTTGCTTTTTGTATTTTGGGATACTAAATTATATTTTCATCAGTAAGGGTTGGAGTTAAGCAATAATTAATTGCTCAAGGTCTGGTGCGCCTTCAGTAGCAGTAATAGAATTATTAATGTTTTCTAAGTAATGTATAAAATAAATAAACACATGACTTCGAGGATACTTCTTTGATGTTAGAGAAAAGCATTTCATGGCTTAATTTTGTCGAGAAACCAAATATGCGATAATACGCGAACACCAACGGTTTATTATTAATCACCACTGCTCTCAAAACGGTAAAGGTAAATATTGTGAGGAAACCGGCATGTCCTAGAACCGAAAATTCGAAGACACTCACTGGGCCCGCGTGGTGGATTACGGCCCACTCTCACAGAGAGGAGGCCTGTGTTCCAGCAGTGGGAACATTATGGGCTGATTATGCTTATGTAACGGCTTAACTTCAGCCTTTTCCGATCGACCTTACAAGTTAGGCTTACATAATCGACCCCGGTAACAAGATTCCTGAACAGTCTGTCATTAACAACGTTATAATTTTTCCAAACAGTTTAGCACCGTGTAATCCGAACCTAACAAAGCCAATAGTTGGTTGAGACTATACCTTTGAGGGCACTCTATTAAAGACCCCGGACTCGTTAAGAGTTATTAAATAAATTGCTCCGGGGTGATTAATTGAGTCTTAATTACGATATCGTTTAGCATCACCTCTGTTCATTACGCAAAACAAAGGTACCTGAAATTAACAATTAATTTGAAATTGGTTTACAATTATGTGTTAGGGGAGTTAGTTTTGAATTGTTTGGTGTCGGTACACATTGTTATAACGCAATATGTGATACGGATTAATTAGTGTTCATTTGCTTAGCTGGATTTAAGGTTTGTTATGTTAATGTGAACACAAGGGACAAATACTGTTTATTCTGTTAGTTTATTGTTATTTTAAGGTTTAATAAAAATAACAAAATTATATCCTAACTGTATTCACAAACTAAAATATAGCGTCGAAAAATTCATCCGCATCGCTGTCGACTGGTGACCCAAGAGACTGGCGGTATTACCTCGTTTTATGGCTATGCTTAGCTCCTGGCCAAGGTAAAAGCTATAGCTCTTGGGTCACGGGAACAAAGATTCGTTACTAGTAGTTTTTAGGAGTAATAAGAACACTAGAGTTTGGACTTTGCCTCTGGTAGGTCCAAACTCTAGTTGGTAGGTAATCCTACCAATATTCTGCGCAAAATATCATACTATGTATAGGTGAATAGTGGTGGCACAGTGGTAACGCCCGACTTTTGAGTTGTAGGTCATGGGTTCCAAATTCAAGCAGGCTCTTTACTTTGTGTAAATTATATCATTACCACTGCTCTCAAAACGGTGAAAGAAAATATCGTGAGGAAACCGGCATGTCCTAGAACCAAAAATTCGAAGACATGTGACATCTACCAACCCGCACGGGTCCCGCGTGGTGGATTACGGCCCACTCCCTCTCACCGAGAGGAGGCCTGTGTCCCAGGAGTGGAACATCAAAGGCTGATTGATTATGATGACACAACAATGATTATAAGTATTTTTTCTCTAGACTGTTTGTTTGGGTGTACTACTACTTACCTATGTCCTAGAACAAAAAAAAAAAATACCAACCCGCACTGGGCCCACATAGGAGATTACAGCTCACTTCCTCTTGACGAGAGCAGGCCTGTATCCTATAGCAGCGGGCATGGGCTGATTATGCTTTGCTATTAATGTAACGTAAACATTTATTTACTTAAATATTCATACCGTATAAGGCCGTTCTTATGATCAGCATAAAACCGGAACGAAAACATTTAGGGCCTGTAGGCGGCTGGCTGAAAGCTCCACACAGTCCGGGACAAATAGTTGCAGAGTCCAAACTTCATGAATAATTACGCAAATAGTTTTTAAGTCCCTTTTACTAACAAATATGGGTTATTTTAACTAACAAAATGGTTATTAATGAATTTAAATTAGTACAAAACTTAAAGCTCTTCCGACCGTGTCGAATCCTATCCTGCTAATATTATAAACGTGAAAGTTTGTATGGATGGATGGATAAATTTATGTTTGTTATTCTTTTACGTAAAATCTACTACACGGATTTGGACGAAATTTGGCACACAGATAGTTTATAACCAGGATTAACATATACATATAGGTACTTTTTATTCCAATATTCCCACGGGGCCGAAACTTATGCGGGTGAACCCGCAGGGCGCAGCTAGTATTTCAATATAGTCTTCAATTAACTACTTAAATTAATAAACTTTGCTTATCGTTTTAAGGTAGGCTTATAGCAGACTACGTATTAGTCGTCGTCTCGGAAGTCACCCCCTTTCTAACCATATCATCATTCACACAGCCCATCCATCGTTCATTTGGTTTTGCCCTACTCTTATAACCATCGCCATTCATACTCAAAACTTTTCTCACGACATTTTCCTCATTCTTCAGTATCACGTGCCCATACCATGACAACCAATTTCCATCCAACGTTTCAGTTACCGCGTTCAGACTTCCTCTTATGTACTCATTTCTTATGCCATCCATTCGTGTAACACCACACATCCCTCTCACACATTCTCATCTCACCTGCATGTAATTGCGTTTCATTCATTCCTTTTTGGCCCTTCGTTCTGATTCATATAATATATACCTACAAGCTCAATGATATGATAAAAGAATCTATTGAAAGTGCATATAGATGCCAGTAGTCAGCAACTTGCGTGACACTCTCAGGGGGGCATTAATCTCCCCCCCAGTGGGTTCCCGCATTGTCGAGGCGGGGGGGCTCAGTAGCCGTGGCTGCGCGAGCCACGGTGAAGCTAAGAGGGACCCAGGCGGGGGCCGCTCGTCCGGGCTGTGCGGTTTAGCCCGGGACGTAGCGGCCCACGGGTAGGTTGCGGTGCCGCTTGCGCGACATCGTGACCTACCTGAGGCGGGCCGCGATGTCCCCCGTGAGGGAGACATTGCGGCTGAGGACAGAGGCCGCGGCGGGAGGGGCTCTCCCTTCCTTCCGCGGCCTTGACGGGGCCGCCACCGTTAGATGGCGGACGCGGCGGGGCCGCAGGGGAAGAGGAGTGTTCGGTGTTTCGTTGCCGCTCTCCCTATCCTCTGCGGCCGTAGCTCCCCCAACGCGGGGGGCTTGCGGGGCCCGCCTTTTAGGCGGGCGTGGAGGCCAGCAGGCAACGGGTGCGGGGGCTCCGTTGCCTGTTTTGCACAGGCCTCCACCTTGAGGGACGGGAATGGCCAGGTGTTCCCGGCCATTCCCGTAGCCCCCCAACCTGGGGGGCATGCGGGGCCCGCCATACCACCTTGGCGGGCGTGCGCCGGGAGGGCCGTGGAAGTATTGAATTCCCATAGCCCTCCCATTACGGCGTTTGTAGGAACACCGCTGAGTTTTAGTGGGTATACTGTCCTTCCGACAGGGAGTCCCACATACCCCGTCTCGGTCCCCCGCGGGACGGGGATGCATAAAGCATTTCTCAGCGACAAAAAAAAAAAAAAAAAAAAAAAAAAAAAAAAAACAAAAAAAAAAAAAAAAAAAAAAAAGGGGGGCATTAATCTAAACTAGTGTGGTGAGCTATAATGTTAAAGGGCTGATTTTTTAATCGACAGATAATTTTTATTCGTGGAATAAATTGACGTCTGACAGATTTTGTATCGAAGAACTGTCAAAAATTCAAAATTATTCCTCGGATAAAATTATCTGGCGTTGGAAAAATCACCCCTAAATGGTCGTAAATCTCTATTTTCCGCTGTCTTTCTTCTTGTGACGCGTAACTTTTTAGATACGAACATTTATTTAAAAAGAACTATCCTTCACGCTTCCTCTTAACTACAGACAGGAATCTCGTAAAGGCCAAGTCCTACTTAGGTACATACTTAAAGTTTAGCGCTGCGAACTACTAAGTTCACAGCGCTAAACAATCCGCAGTCAACTTAGCTTGTCAAATAAATATTCTCATTTAAAATAAATACGAAGCGTATTAAGAACAAATTGATTCCGCAGCTTCCCGCCCCACTTCTTAGAGTTTACACTCAACTATAATTACGCGGTGCTCCACCGACGGGACCGGTCCCATTACAAAGTTTCATCGGCTATTCGAAACTACCGAACGAGGTCTAGCTTGTATGAAAAGGCGTTGGGTTAGGTTAGCTGCTGAATCTCAGGCCTTCAACACGTAATACTGAAAATGTTTGAATATTTTAACAGGATAAAAGGGTTAGCGGCGATTAAAAAAGTAAGCGGTGGCCGGACATAACGGCCACAGTGAAAGCTGTCATGAAAATGATGACAGCGGCAAAGATTTAAATCGTTAGATACGTTTCTGTTTTGACACTTCTGACATACAATGATGCAGTGACTTTACTTGATTGTCATGGAAACGCTATATAATAATGTGTAAGCTCACTCTTCTCAGCGTGGACACTCTTTCGCGTGACTAAGTACGGTGAAGGCAAAAAAAACAAAATTCAAATCTAGCAATTTAAATCTTTGGGCAGCGGAATTTGACTTTACAGTGTCTAAAACGCTTTCTAGGAAAACACACCAACTTACTTTCATAGACAACTTTTCAGTGACGTCATACACCGGTAAATTAATTAACCCGTAGCTTTATTTTTTGACCGTCCTCGTAGATGAAGAGAAATGGATTTAGTGTTCATAATGTAACTGGGGTTAAGCGTTAGTTTGATTGACTCCGACGGATGGAAACGTAACGTAACCCAATAAAATTCTATTTTGATTGCTGAAATACTGAAATCTAATGGAACTGAAAACCTAGCCTTACACCTAACAGAATGACGACCAGTATTAGGAAAACAATCTATCTGAAAAGAGAACTAACAACGAATGGATATATCTGTGTAAATGTATAAAAAGGTTCAGATAACTATAATATTTGCATGACAGATTAATTCCCTGCCTTCACAAACATCTATCATTATGTTGTTCTTTGTGAAGTTACAGTTCCGGAGCAAGCGGTATTGTTGATGCTATATTGTAGTTACCATAAACTATATTGTTTTATGTCTAAATATTGACTCGACAATACTGACTACTTGTTTGTAAATATTAAACGCTGACGATTTTGTTTTGTCAAAACCGTAGATTTGGTGAAGTTTGACTAATAAAAGTTGCCTAGTAATTATTTACATTACGATTATATATACATAGACAAGACTAGCTTCTGTCCGCGACTTCGTCCGCGTGAAATTTCTAGTTCCTCCGACCCACTCCGTCGCATCGCATCGCCTGCCCATACTATCGCTTCGTTATCGCTTAGCGGTCTTTCTTACTATTTTTCCAATTTGTTCGGCTCCTTAGAGTTTTAGCGTGATATTAAACAGCCTAAAGCCTCCCTCAAGAATTGGGCTATCAAATGCAAAAAGGTTTTTTCAAATTCGACTGGAAGTTTCAGAGATTAGCGACTTCAAACAAACAAACTTCAGGTTTATAATTTTATATATATTGCATGAATAATAGTAAAACTTTTTGTTTAAAAAAAAATTGTTAATGATTTCGAAACGCTCTGTCACCGGGAAAATACCCGAAGATCTGGCAATATTTTCAGGTTGATTGGCAATGCTGATTCTCTGTCCGAAAAATATCCTAACCTTTTGGTGACGTCTGCAAATACAAGAGTTGTAATTATAATTTTGTCACTTTTAACAAGATCAATCTAGAGAGGAGTGTCGATTGTTAAATTATGTAGTTAAAGTAGACAAGTACGAGGGCGGAGTGATAAGTCTGGTAAAAATCAATTTTGGAATAAAACGATCGCAAATTGCATGGAACCTCCTTGTTCACAACTCTTTTGAAGGACTAAATGAAATTTCCAGCCAATACTGTCGGCTAGTTTTTTTTTTTGACAGCCACTAAAGAAAAACAACTGAACACGTTTTTGCAAAGATGGAGAAAAGTGAATTTCGTGTCGTGATTAAACATTATTTTTTGCGCAAAAAAACTATGATGGAAACGAAACAAAAACTTGATAAATATTATGGTCACTACTCCAGAGATGATCGCTAAAATCCACGATATAGTGTTGAAAGACCGAAGAATAAAAGTGAGGGAGATAGTCAAGATAGTAGGCATCACAGACGAACGTGTTCGCGTAACCAAATACCAACATTTAGATATGAAGAAGCGATCCGCGCGATGGGTGCCGCGTTTACTGACTGTTGATCAAAAACGCATGCGTGTGACCACTTCGGAGGCAGGTTTGGCGTTGTTTCAACGCCAAACCATCGGATTACTCAGATCGTTTCATTTACTTTATATACACAACATGTGGCTGTTTATATATACGAGTATACAACAATAAGCGTGGGCAACCAATGATATTTTACTTTGATATCAATTCATTTATCAAGCAACTACAGATTCATTTTCTATTGAATGTAATGATACTTATGATAATATATTGAGCAGAATACAACCGAATATAAACATGTGAGTATTTTCGCGGAATATCAATCAGTGCTACGAGATTTGTTGTTATTGCTACAAATGCGTAGCCGCTTCGTAGTATGTTACGAGTTTTGCTACGAAGCTTTAAACATTGACTAATATCGATGACGGACATTTTCAAATGTAAATATTGTTTTGTAAAGTAGCGTTTTGGGTATTTACGTTTCACAACAAAATCCGATTTGATGTTCTCGTTTTACTAAGACAAAAATGACTGAAGTATCATAGAATAGAATAGACATTTATTTTGCAAATATTGATGATAAATACATGGTATGTTTGGTGTAGCCATATAATAATAATCTGTTGATTCTGTATGTTACTTGAGGACGTGTCCCGTTTCCGTTTACATATCGAAACAAGAAAACGCGTTTTATTTTGTAAAAGAATTACAAACTATTTCAATTAGGGTACCGTTTCCAAATGAACGCTTCAGTTTGCAAGTGAAATATTGCGTCTGAAAAACGCCCTTCGCGAGTAATTATGCGTGTGACACACTTCACAATAAATTCTGCTTTTAATATAAGATTACTTTCTTAGATTAGACCTTTTTTCCATTTATGACGGTGTTTTCTAAGAAACTGTTTAATGACAACGACATATTTAATAAATTGTTGGCACTCGCTGCCTCGTTGGACTAGTGGTCGCCAGCGCCAAGCATGTATGAGGGTTCGATTCCCAGGTCTTCTATCTGGAATCACCTTCGATCAATAATAGTACTAGATTCCCGATAAGCGCTTCAAAAACGGACCGAAAAATAAGTCCACAAACACATTTGTGGTCTTATTTCAAATTAGTATGTTTTTAACCTTATTACTTAGAGTTTAAGTTTCATTTTAGAATAAATGACTGAAAATTTAAAAATAGAATGATTTTATTTTCAAGCGACATTTTAAATATATTTTGCAATGGTAATTAAACTTTATGTTTAAGCATTAATGTTTATAATAAACTGAAGTTGTTAATATTATTAAACTTTTTTCTAAGAAATGTAGATGTTTACGTGTGTGCAAACGTGGCCACTTGAGTGACTGATTTTTGTTCCTGATCCTTAATCTAGTACTATTATTGATCGAAGGGAATCACTCAGTAGCAGTCCGGAATCTGGATTCCTGCCCGGTTGATTGGCATTAGGCTCGCCCATATTACATGGGACTGAAACATTACTGGCGAAATGTGGGTGTATACTATAGGTACACTTCTGCCCCACCTTTCGGGGAAACAAGGCGTGATGCTATGTGTCTGTATACCCCGATGGAATAAGAAAAGGTGTTTGGGCATGTTATGTTTGAGTCCCATTGATAGGAGACGACCCTATTATCGTAAACTGACCACAAATCCGGACTTGAGGCTGTTACTTAGAAATTTTCGACGGTAAACCCCAATACCAAATTGCTCGACCTGTAAATCGAACACAGGACCTCACGAGGTAGACAAATTAATTGGAGTTTAATTATAATTTAGGAGTTAGTAATTAAAGTGCTGTGACCCTTATCAGAATTATTATGAAGTGATGTTGTCTTGTATACACGGGCTTGTTTGTCCCTAGTTAGCTAGAAAAAGCTATCGTCCATCGTTTATCATTTTGGTTGCCGTTTAACAAATCTAGTACTTTTGTAATAAGGTCATTCGTTTGATTACTTAAAAAAGTACTAATTGCGATTTCAGCGAATAAACTTTCATTATATTGCTTTGATAGTTTTACGAATAATTTCCCCATGAACGAATCAACTATTCACGATTTGAATCAACGATGATATTATAATAATGCATAAATTAAGTTTACATGTAGGTATACAATTCATATAAGGTGCGTATCCTAATCAATCAATTCTACGCAATCCTATCGTAATCCTACGCAATTTTATGAAAATTACATAAATCATTGTTCCGATTCAAATTAATTTACCTGCTCAAATCAATGTCATAAACATACACACTTAGACAGATATTATACTTTTACATTGTGCTATAAAAGAAAAGTTATATACTTACTAAGCAAAGAGTAATTTCTTAGCCTAACTACCCTACTATTCGGCTTAACAACCACAAAATTCGGCCTGTAATCAAGGCAAAACACGTCAGCTAAATATTGTGCTGAATCATTGAATTAAAACTTGAGTTAATTAATCAAACACAGGTAAAAAGGTACAGTATCCTGTTCACCTCTCAAGGTTCCATTTAAAGTCTTTTAGTAATATGTCTCCCCGTAATGTGGGCCGGAAAGTCTAAGGCAATAGTCATTTATAACGTTAAATTATTACCTAGTTAACGTCATCTAGATAAGGCTCAGCCTTATAATAGCATTGTGCGTATTACCCGCGTATAAATACGTAATTTGGCAGACAAAAGAGCTCACATTTCACGTATGACTTCAGGGAGATTAGTCGCCAACATAAATAGTCAAGGGGCTCACCACACAAGGGGCGAAGCACCCAAGTTAAGCTAAGGGATCAGACGCGATAAGCAAATATTATGACTGTTGACTTTCCTAACTTTTTCTTTTGAGTCCCGAAATTAATTTCAAAAGTAACTAAAGAATTTTGTCAACACTAATTTTATTCTAACACGAACGAAAAACGAACACCCAAAAGAAATAAACATTTTAATTCTAGCGAATGAATAATTCCACAGTGATATAAATATGAGTTGGTATTTCACAACAGTTGTATTCATACGATGCGGCTGATGCACGTAACAGAACGCTTGAATGCCCGTGAATGTGATGAGCAACAAAACGAGGAAAAGTACGGGTTGAACTGATACGAGAAAAAAATATATGACTGAATAGAGTTACGTGTATCGCAAGTGGCTCGGCAGCCTGTGGGCGTACCAATAGCTTCTATTCTTTTACTGAAAAATGCAACATAATTGTACGAATGTTATCTCTTGAGGTTGTAAACCTATCCAGCGGGGTAATTGCGTAACGAACTAACAATAGAAATGGCTTTCAGGTTGACGGTTCAACAACATTCATTGTGTTATTTAAGTTGTCGGGCAGACAAATGTTTTGAACATATGACGCAATGGATTAGGAATATCCTTCAAATTGATTTAGATTCTGATTGATAGTGTGTTACGTATTAGTGTGCTGGTTGATCTAGTATGTGTTCTTAGCTTTTCATTTCGATAAAGAACAATGCAGCACTGTTTGCAAAAATTATAAGCCGGCTGATTTTATCTCCGAGGGTCCCAAGGGATTACATTATTCGATAATGTTCATTATGGAGCAGATGTTAACTTTCACGCTTCATTAGGCAGTCTTTTATTCCGACAAAGTTCAGCAAGCTCATTTGGTAAATATTCTTACCTTGCGTGAAAATACACGTAGTATATTTATTAAGTTGTCTCTCAAGAGAAATTGAACAAAAGTTCATACATTCCTCTTCTAATGGTTATTCTTTTGTCTTTTCAGGCATTTATTATTAAGCCAGGTTAAAAATGTAGCGACGCATGTCCTTATGACAAATTGCCGTTCACGACAAGACCAACATTTCTCTACTTATAAAATGAAGAGACGTCGTCGGCGCGTTGTTTGAAATTAATTTTTAATTGAGTAGGTACGATAAGTTTAATTTGAGACTAAAATGGAATCATGTATATTATAATATAGTAAATATAGACAGAAGAAGAATGAAATGTCCTTTGAAATTGTTACTAGGACAACATAAGACCTTGATATCATTTGACTCCGTCTCTCAACATCTTTGAATGTTCACTTACGTTCACGAAAACGTGCAAAAGAGTTTGTCATAAATTCATTTGTTTAGGAGATACCATTATGAATTCCGTTCAGCAATGTACAGGAAACGTATGAAAAGTGACATCTTACTTTCTTTTATCTGTGAAAAGGAAGTGAAACGTGACGTTTGACACGTAGGAACTTGACAGAAATAAAGTACTTTCACAAACACCGTTCCTTTGGGAAAAACTGTGTAACAATGTATCAAATCCAATAATGTAACAACCAAATATATTATTTATCATACAGGGGGTATTATCATAGTCATGTTTATGTAATCGATCAACACACAAGGTGTACCGTGATTTCATGGAATTTACTTGTTTGTTCCTGTTACTAAGTAAACGTTGTACTAGGATTTAGAAGCAAGACTGGCTTACCGTCTTAACACGGACGTCGGGATCTTGGCGTAATCCACTGACGGTGCTAATTATACAATCTTGTAAACAAGGACTGGAGTGGCCATATTCCTGGAACCGTTTTGCGATTCCTGACAAATAATAAGCTTATGACATTACGTCATCATAGATACAGCCGGTCTATTCTGTAAAAAATTCACAGTGAAAACTTAGGTGAAGTGAACTTGAAGTGAGCCTGTCTGTAGTGTCAGTCCCTGGTATCAGGTGGAATAACAGCCGGTCGATTCTGTAAAAATCTCACCGTGAAAGTGAAGTGAGCTTGATGTGAGTTGTCAGTAGTGTCAATTCCTAGCATTATTTGGAATGACAGCTCACTCCACGCTCACTTCGCCTAAGTTTTTACGGTGAGATGGTTACAGAATCGCACTGCAGCTCATTACGAGCTCACATCACTTCAATTTTCACTGTGAGATTTTAACCGAATCCACCGGCTGGATAGACCTTTTGGTGTTCTCAAATCTGGTAACCAAGCTAGGAAAAGTTACGAAGGCATTTTCCTTCACACCCATACGTTGACTCATATATTGTGGTATCATTTATGGACTAATGTCTATCAGCATAGATGAGATGATGAGATTCAGATTATAGATGAATGTCTCGAGTTTGATGAGTTAAGCTAAAGATGACGACGGTCTTACATGACAGCCTTATTTGTATTAGACTAAACTGGAGATTTGGGTAATATTTGACGGTTATGTCATGTTAACATGAACTAGTTTAATAGTCTCGATAAGATACATAAGTCCTTAGAGTCAACAAGTGAATAAGAGCCACATAACCATTGATTTATATTTAATCAACTACACTTTCATGTAATAATAGTGAGGTTTGCTAAACGGCCCGTTAGCCGGGTCGACGGTTGGGGTTGGCGCTTACTATGCGTTATTACGCCCTCAACAAACTGCAACACAAATGGCGGTGCGAATACCCGCCGGTTAAGGCCCAGTGGCCCCTTAAGAATTTGACGTGGCACTAGATTTCCCAGACGAGTTTTAAGTATAAAGGGTTTGACGGTGTAGGTACTTCAAAAACTTTAAGGAGGTGTTGTAGTAGTCTAGCTAAGTCAGCCTAGGACATACTTCTCACCCTTATCCAGTTTCTAGAAATAAATGTAAAGCTCGTTACATTACATTACCTATCCTCTCAGAAATTTACCAAAATCCTGTAGAGGTAATCTGATGTTTCCATTAGCACTCCCACGTAGAATCTCAGTGTTATTCAGACATTGTAACGTAAACAAAGTCCAGAATTTGTCAATAGTCACAAATCCAGTATAACTATAATATCAAAATTTATTTAGGTCCTTTTAAAAAGTAATACATTTACAAACTTATAAATACTTAGTAGTACCAAGTTCTTAACAAATTTGCTTAAATACTAATACAAAAGCTAGTTTAATTTACTTATACGTTTTTAATCTATGAAAGGTGCGGTGGTACTGACATTATAACTTGTGGCGACCTGCCTGAGCTAGGCTAATAAAAACCTGTGTTTCAGGCCATCCCCATACTTGAACATACCCATAATTGAAAGTAATTAGTGCTGTAATAGCTCGATATCGGGATAATCTTGCGTCCATTTAGTTCAACTATCACGTACCACCCTAGCGGTCGGTCTCATAATTCACACGGAACACGTACGTTCATCCATAATTCCAATAATTATTAAATAATTATGTTATTGTCCACCCCGTTCATTGTGTTATTATAGTCTACAGTTTATATTATGTGGCTAACCACCGAATATTGGATAGTAATGACTATTGATTAATTGGAACAATAGTTGTCGGAGACAACGGTGAAGAGGTTGCATGGACCTCGTTCAGGGACTTGTAGAGTTGGGTCACGAATCTAATCAATGGGTCGGGGTTAAAACGTCGTTTTGAAGATAATCGATTTACATAAATATCTAGGCCTTTTCTACCTTGATGCTAAAACAATAAAACCTCCCTCTATCAGCAATTTCGATATTCTAGTTTGAAAGTTATCGATAATTTTACCTCTGCTCGAAATTGAACGGGCACTAATCATGGTTATATTTTCATTCTATAAAATCATTATGTATTTGTATAAGTTGTTTTATTCATGTATTTTCTTTATTAAAGTTTCCATACAAACAGTAACGTTAACCTTTACTTTCCCCATTCAAAGTTTTTCTAGTATAATATTTGGTTGGACTCGATAAGTTTTATCGAGGAAAATCAATTTCAGTGTTTAAAAGTTTTACGTGTACCTCGGCACTGAGGTAGATCACTTTGCAAACTGTTTTGTGAATATTTACATACGCAATCTAACTTTTTATCACCATCGATGCTGCAAAGGTAAATGTTCAACATATTTAAGTGTCTATACATTACACATCTTGGAAAGTGTTTCTTTAAGAAACATGATAGCTTGCTTTGTAGATATCTGCACTGCTGGCACTGCTCGCGAGTGCTCTGGGTTCACTGCAAAACAAAAAGAGAGAGATAGCATATTTTTTCTTAGATATCCGTAAACATATGTTCCATGGATAAGTAGAAATAAAACAAGAATCTCCATCAATGTATCTTTCTGATGCATATCGTTTCACATTATACAATTTTTACATTTAAATTGGACAGTAGGTCAAACCAATGACAGAGTTTTTTATTACAATAGGTATGTAGCAACGAAACGACAACCAAAATAAAATGACCTTTATTAACTCGTTCAAATAATATTAATGACCAAACAAATTATCGGTAGGCGGAATTATTCGATCAACTAAATTACGCTAGGTGTAATTCGGCGCGCCAATTACATTTGAAGTGTTGACCGGCTGGGATCGATCACCTCGCGTGGGACAAAGCATTGTTCCCTTAATCAGGACCCGTCCGTCGGTACTTACGTCGATGGTACCTATTCTCATCGACACCTCGACGTGGACGACCTCCATTCATTTAAGGTAATCGTACCAATACTTGTCGACTCGATTTTGAGGAACTGCTGTGTGAAAAGTATTTCACTTAAAATTAAACTTTTTACATAATGAATTAGACAATTTATCCGTTATTCTAAATAAGTAATTCAATTCTATAATTTTGCATGATAATAAATACTTATTTAAGCAAAAAAAAGGGCAATTTGTTCCAGTATTCGTCTGATTTGTACTATTACTCATCAAAAATACCCAGTAGTCGTAAATTTTTAATGCTAATAAGAACTCTCATATCTTGAACATAGAGTTCAAGATAATAGTACATTTAAAAAAAATGTGATTGTCTTTGAAATGAGTGGCAAGTCAAAGCCAAATCCCAAGAAATTACTAAAGGTTGAAAGCTGTTAGCAAAGCACGTCGGTAATAAAAACAACAAAAGCAGGATAACTTAAATTCTAACATACTGCTTAGAATCACGGAATCAGTTTTTATCAGAATCAATTTTGACGTGAAAACCTCTTTTCGGTCGGTGTACTGCCCGATGTAAATAAATATTGAACTTGCCACAAGTTCAATTTTATTCACCGACAAAAACATGTATGATTTCAACCGGTAATAACTACGATAATTTGAATGCTACAGTATTTGGTTGAGCATTCAAAAGATAATGTCATATTTGTACCAATTTTGAGGTAGGATATAATTTGCCTATAATGTCATATCGTGAGTGCACATGCACGCGCGCTACCCTCTTTTTAACCGACGAAAAAAAAACGGAGGAGGTTCTCAATTCGACGCGTATATATATTTTTTAAATGTATGACCACGCATAACTTTTTACAGCGTAGTCCGATTTTGATAATTCTTTATTTATTGGAAAGGGTATACCCCAAAGTTGGTCCCATATGAATTTGAAAAAAATCATCCAACCCTAAGGGTGGGAAAATAGGGGTGATTTATTTTTTCACTCACAGATTTTAATGCTGAGTTGTGTATTATTACTCTACTCAGTACCACATATGCCTGCCCTTAGGCAAACAATTAGTCGATTATAGCCACAAAAAATTATAAAATAAAAACTTTTTTACAAAAAAATTAAACCGCCGAAAAAACTGAAAAGCAAAAAATAATAAACATTTTTCATTTAACCTTATGGCTTTTCAGTTTTTTCGGCGGTTTAATTTTTTTGTAAAAAAGTTTTTTTATCAATGACGAATGGTGTCAGGTGTGCAGTTCTTTTTACCTCGATTCCGAATCCATGTAAAGTTCGATTGTGACTTGACCTAGATAAAAGTCAATTTAGGTCCTAGTAACATTATTTTATTGAAAATAAACTAGTGTCTCGAGGCACGGAGGCAATTTTCAAAGCTAAAAGCTTTATCATTTTATTCTGTTTTTGGAACTTTTGTCGGAAAATCCCGATAAAGTCTTTTGAAAATGAAGCATAGCCATTTGTGCTACATTTCTAAAGAATTATCCGGAGTATTCCTGTATACATATTTTTTTCTAATAACCTCCTTGTTTATTATCCGGAATATATCTAGAGCAGCCCCGAGTCCGGATTTGTTCATGGCAATGGGCTCGCGCCTATTACATGGAACTTGGGTTTACCTCAGCCTAACGCTTCGGGAATTACTGCAGTGCGATTCTGTAACCATCTCACCGTGAAAACTTAGGTGAAGTGAGCGTGGAGTGAGCTGTCATTCCAAATAATGCTAGGGATTGACACTACTGACAACTCACATCAAGCTCACTTCACTTGAGTTTTCACGGTGAGATTTTTACAGAATCTACCGGCAGGCGTCATGTCGTTTGTGAATGATTTTTGCTTGTTGTTTTAATTATTTATGTACTAAGTAGACCTAATTTTGGAAGGGATGACTACTAGAATCAATTCTGTTTTTGTTTTGTAAATTTTGACGTTCAAAAATGACTTTTATGGCTCTTTAGTCAACTGAGGCCGCTTGAACTTATCCCGCGGGATGAGTTGACCTAATGAATGTTTTGATTCGGGCAACTGATCCCATTGATATATTTTATGATTTGTACAGACACGAAAAAAGTGTTAGACAACAACAACGCAACAACAAACGCATAAATTGTGTGCCAATAAATGATTTGAGTTTCACTTTTAGTAACGAAAATATTCCAACGAGTGTTCCCGTTGGAATATTTTCGTTTACATCCTCTGTATATTTAAACAAGTCATGTCAGTTATTTTGTATGCCTCTACGTGACGTAAACCACTTTAGGTAACACATGTCGGTGGTACTTACACCTGTTCCCATTTTTGTAAGAAAATATACAAAAGATCTTTAATTTCTTTATCATGTTAGCTGCAAGCTGCGGCTTTAGCTACGAAAAGGTTGAACCTATATCCAACAAATCTAATACCGATATATCTGCATACAATTCTGTGTTAAGATAAATCTTTATTTTTTTATTTTTGTTTTATCCTTCTTAAATACATACTTATCACGTCTGTGGAGTATCGCCAGCTAATTTATTTTGATCCTGTATTATAGGAGTGATGATTATGTAATTTGACGTAAATGCTCATTAAGTTAAGAAAATATTTATCTTTTGAACACAGACAGGGAGATAGCAAATCTCACCCTGACCCTAAGAAAAAGACTAGGGTAGGTACTGTAAGGTTCTACAGAACATCACGCCTTGTTTACCCGAAGGGTTCAACAGAGGTGTATCACCAACATTTCGCCAGTTATGTTAATAAGGGGCGAGCTTATTATTATCAACTGGACACAAAAGAAATTACAGAAAACCCAATGACTTGCTCGACCTGATAATCGAATCCAGGACCTCAAGCTCAGCAGTAGAGCTCGCGACCACTGGACCAACGAGGCAGTCTGTGACTCCTTACCTATAGGGTATACTTGTGTTTCAATAGTATACTCAGCCAAAAAATATGTATTACATATACCTGGACAATAAATCATTTTATGTTTCTATTCCCAAAACCTGAAGATTGCGTGACTTACATAGCAAATACTTGAATCCTCAGAAATCATTTCAGAAATAATACTCCGCAAACAATGTTTCTGATACGAAGAAACAAGTTTACCCAACTATTTCTCCCTGTACCGACAAAGGTGCTATTTGCGGAGTTATGCTTTTACGAATACCCTGATAATAATGATAATACTTCGAGGTACATAGGCTTCATTATCTTTGAAGATACTGTTACGTTTAGGTATTTGTGACGTTCGATAATCTGTTTTTAAGATAAAAGGGATATTTACTGTAGAAAACTATACTCATCAACTATATTCATCATAGTTGTGTATGTATTTATTATTTTGAGTATGATATAATTATTATTATTCTAGTAATATTTATTTTAGAAGTATTTATGTATGCTTATTTGTATGTATGTTGTATATTCTCGTAATTTTTGTTTAGGTTTTAAGTGAATTGTTTTTTGATTCTATGTATTATTGTTTGTCTGCTTTGCTCTATAACACGCTCTGTATCTATTGTCCTATCTCAGGTATGCTGGAAGAGATTTTTTATAAAATAAGCATCACCTCTGTACCTATTTTTCTGTCCTGTTTTTCATTGTCTGTTTATATATGTGTGTACATAAATAGTAAAATAAAATAAACTAGTCCTCTTCGCAGGTATCAAAGGCATTAATTTATATAATCATCGGCTAGAATTAACAATATAAATATATGTATCGTAACAATTCAAAGAGAAATATGGAACTCACTAGTAAGACATTTATAAGAACGATTTAAAAAACGTAAATGCCAAAAGTGTTACCACTACACAAACTATTGAAATAAGACACAACAAATAACACACATAGGGCATCTGCATACAAATACAACAGACGCTGAACCACGAAATGAAAAATTCTGCAAAGTTAACAAAACGTACACTTAGAAATAGGACATCAGATCTGCTAGCTAATCTAATAATCTTCATCTGGCTCCATTGATGCAAGTTCTCATGCGCCTGACATTTCAATTTTTTCCGAAACTATACCGTCCTCAATTTCGAATGCTCCCTGGAAGCCTGAATTTGGGTCATGTCGATCATTTCCCTCTACACTTAATGCAACATGATATCGAATATTACACTACTAGTGACTGAACAGTATTGTACCTATAAACCAGCGGGAAAATTAATTTGTTAGTAATACTGTTTCATTAAAATTAATCTATTGTAGTAATCTCATGAGTGGGATTAGTTTGTAGCTATTTATTTTGGTATTAATATTTCACACACGTACTGGTATTAATTGGATATTTCTTTTGGTTACAGATTCATTCCGGACTCCGTTCTCACACCTCTAAAGCAAACATGGTAAGCTTTACATGCTTCAGCTTAATCCGTTTGTTTCAACATAGAAAATATTGTCATTAAAAGGTAGATTTTTAAAAATGGTCCCAAATATTTGCAAGAACTTTGTTCTGACAGATTTTCTTTAATACTCTTATATTTCTTACTTTCTAAAAGCGAGATTTAATATTCACTTATGTTATGATAACACTAAAGTAAGATGGATTGGATTTTCGATCACATTATGTACCTACTTACCTATGTAATCACGAACATAATCATAATTTTCCATTGTTTACGAACATGATATTCTTTTGTAAGAAGACTGTAACAATAGATTGTATGGATCTATTCTTTCATATTCCTTTTATCTGCTACTATAGTAGTAGGTATGTGAACCGAGATCATTTCATTTATTAGAGTTTCATTGTTTGACCAATAGAAATATTAGCTACCCGGTCCGGAACCACAGAGGGTAGACTTTAGTTACAGAATAAGTTTCTCAACTCAACTCCCGTCCCTTTTTGCGAGCCATATTGATGAAAACCACATCAAAGTACGTAGGTAACTCGGAATATATTCTCAATACATATTTATGCATGAGCCGATAATCATTCATTTTAAACACAGGCTGCTGTAACCGATTGATAGTCATTTGCGCGCTGATGATCCAATCAAATTATGATCGGATACCTCTCCGGGATTGTTTCATTGTCAAAATAGGCCGGTGAATATAAAATAGGGTGCTTATGTACCGAAAAACCATTTCGAAATTGCGGATCAAAGAGCATTGGTATCGAGAAGTTAGGAGGAAACGCCATTCGCTGCGTACTTCCGGTTCGGAGCAACGATGTCAATATTTGTCGTGCCGAAGCCGTCTGCGACACTTGTTGCATTTTGTTCTATTCTGTACCTCGGTTCGCAGAAAGCTGTAGCAGCTTATTTTCGATGTGTCACAAGTTGAAATAAATTGGCTTGGAACAAGTTCCGTCATCATAATATTTTATTCGTGGTGCCGTATGCCATCTTTTTAGGAACTCAATAGGTAATCAATCATGCATTGGCTACAATAGCTACACTAAAATGTTAAATATTATAATTCTCCTGTCCTTATTCCAAATTATTTGTAGTCGGCGCAATTTGTTTTTTTCTTCCATACCTCTATTAGTCGTCATCTCGTCTCAAAAAGTTAAATATATTTCCGTAATTTTTCAGTTGACGACGACATTTTTCATCCAAGTTTTGTTTAAAAATGACTTGTGAGACAAGTACCTAAATCAACAGATCTAATCAGAAAGGGACTCTGTTTGTGTAAGAAAGTGGCCCCAAACACGGACATCCAAACTGGCTTATCTTAGAAAATATAAAGAGGCCCACAGGGCCATTCAGACATTGTGAGTAAGCGGAAAATTCTACTATTTTTCTTAGACCAGGATTAGTCTTTTCAACAAAAGTTTAAGTGGTCTATTTATGGAATACTAAAAGCACTGTTATTTATAAAGAATTGCGTCAATATAGATGGGTATTGGGTGAGGTCGGCAACCACAGTCGCTGAATTTATTATATGTAGGATACTAAGGCACAGAATAGTGGTGAGATGCACTAACGGTACTGATTACACTAGGTAAGAGTAAGGCAAGATTGTTTTCTAATACTTAATAAATCAGGTTGAGTGTACATACGATATTTTATTCGAAAATATTTGCATGTTAATTATCTGCCAATATTCGTTAGCATAAATAAACAATACAAGTATTAAAATCGATACTCGTACTTGATACTGTCACATGTGAACGTAATTTACTTTTGTTTTACGAAGAGAGGTCGAAACGTCTCGTAGGAAGGATTGTTCTCGCTAGATATAAGAAAAAACTATGACGAGGGCAACCTAGTAAAAATATTAATGAGAATAAATCTATACCTACCAAAGCTCAATTGACGTACCCAAGCATAAAAATCACAACGAAATAATTAATTACAAGGGTACATATGTTGTAATAACGGAATTACGAGTACAATTATCGCTCACATTGTAACACAAATTAATATAATGAAACAACAAACTAACAACCAATATTGGGAAAATCACTAAACGATATAACGTTGTTATTAATTGTCAATATCGGTATAGTAATGAAATAAAGGGTTAGGTAATAAAGTAATCTTAAGCATTAAATTAATTGACTATCAAGTTCAGGAAGTTCAGAGCAGGAACGTTATAAAATTTAAGTGCACAGTTTCAGTTTTATCTGAAATTGGCTGGAGCCCCGGGCTACAGCACCCGTGCCAAACTTGTGGCGGTCATTTTACAGACAAACGGATAGCAATCTCCACGGGAGCGTCCAGTCCAGCCACACAATGGATCTCGGAGTTACGCCCTGATGGCATGAAACAAACCTTCATTGTTCGCAAACTATCACTTGCCTATACACAGCCTAGTTATAATATCAATCTAAGCTCCAACTTCCATTCAATGCCAATATACACTGGCCTGCAAAACCAAGTATCACACTTTTAAAATTGGAATAACTTTTTAAGTACACAAGCTATACTTTCGAAATAAAAAGGACTCAAAAAAGAGTTTAATTTTGAATATAAAAACTTCATAATTAGTCGAGAACCTTATTTTAAGAAATGGCTGAAAAAAGCTTTAAAAACAAAAATAATCCTTTTCGAATTACAATTTTACCATTTATTTTTTTTGTTTCTGTTTTTGTTTTCAATTTTTTTCTTGATCGATGAGTCTTGTTACAAAAGCTAAGTTAGACAACAGCACATACATTTTATTTATCATGCCTCTTTCACCTGAAGAATGTGCTAGGATCACGACGGCGAAGTGTCTACAGGCAGCCTGGTGAGCGATACCTTTAAGACTGCTTCTGAGAAAAAGCCCAGTACGGTGGAGGCAGTGTACATACATGTATGGGCTGGCATATCTTCAGAAGGTCGCACATAGTTAGTGGCCACAGAAAATGGCACTCTGACTGGGGAAAGATATGCCCAAGAGATTCTCAATGCAGGAAATATGGGTGATGGATCGATGCTGGTGCATGATAATGCCCGGCCACAAACGGCTCAGGTCGTGCAAGAGTATATTCAGGAGGTTGGTATCAGCGTGACGGCTTGGCCATCAAGAAGTCCTGATCTCAAACCGATTAAACACGCCTGGGATGAGCTAGGAGGCTAGGCAGAAGCTGCAGACCACCACCTACCACCCTCAGGGCACTAAAACAGGCCTTGATTGAAGAATGGGAGAATATTCTCCAACATCGGCTCCGAAACCTCGTGTTCAGTATGCCAAACCGGCTCGAAGCTGTAGTCAGAGCCCGAGGAGGCAATACCAGTTATAAAAATTAAATAACATGTAAAACATACTTATAAATGGTAATTGAGTTTTTTGACACTAGCTAAAAATGGCTATTTTTTTTTTTTTTTTTAAGTTCAAAATGTTACTAATGTATAGCTTACTAGTTTCAAAGAAAGCTGATAAAAGGACAATGCCAAAAACTCTATAGAACTTTGACCCAGTCAATAAAATTCATTTACAACCATGCAATATGCAGCATCTTATTGCTTTTATATTACTGATAACTAAACATTTGTCCTAATGCCTATAGAACTTGCGGTTTCTGTTTAAATCTAAAAGACATTGATTATAGGTTAGGTGCAGTTTATTGTTAAAATAAATTATTGATGTGATATTATTATAGTACTATCCCTACGAGGGCATTCTGTGATTACAGAAACTACTTATTTAGGGTTAGTCCCATCATAATAACAAAGTATGACTAGAATTATTGCATCAGTTATTCTTTATTAGAACTAGCAAAACAGCAGCGATGACATTACTATGCTAGCTAAAATAGCTATTGACTATAAATACCTGTTGTAACAATACCCATGAATCGAGAAGAGTTTGCATTGAAGATTGTAATGAAGACCCAACATGTCTTAACATCTTGTAGACACTCGAATAACAATTTATGCACCACAACATCGTTCGCCAAATCACAAGCAATGATCAGCATCCGTGGGAGGTAAGTAGCACAAAGTCAACGACTAAGCGTGAATCGACATCCGTAGGCAAAAGCAAAAGCCGTCGGTAGGAAAAAACATTAAAAAGCACGGTAAAACAGTGAGGCGTGAAGGCAAACAACAGGAACACCAGGAACACAGAAACAGTGCGAATGACTGACATTGACTGACTTTGAGTTTGACATATGCGCGTCAATAACGTTTCGTTACATAAAATCCATTTATGCGAAACTATGATTATAATACCACCTCTTTGATTTTCACAACTATTCGCATAATAATCTTAAGTGATTTAAACAACATATACGTCACGCATTACCATCATTGTTATAATAATTAAATAATGATTTAAGTACGTAATATGAGTTTTTGTTTTACAGGCATGTATTTCAAACTTTTTACTTTTTATCATGCGTAATACGTAACGCAGATGGTCGCCTTAGAACAGGAAATGGCAAAAATGAATTTCAGCGATTGAATTCCTTTTATTATTAATTTGTAATCCGCAACTTCTAAAGAAAAACAATTTATTATGAAAAGGTTCTATATTCATTACAATTATTTTCATTAATTTACATTTTCTGTAAATTGCTGGGGCAGGATCTGGCATTGTCATTTGCTATAAAACGTTTTTTATTCTAACTATCTTCTATAGTTTAGAAAAAAAAGTGTAGTACTTAGTTTTGCAGGCCAGTTTAGTTCATCGTGCTTGGACCTCCATTTTCTTCATACAATGGTGATCCCTGCAGAGTTATCTGAAAAACGCAATATCTTACAAATGTTTTTAACAAGGTTTTGCTCTAAGCCTCCTAGCTACTAAAAAGGAATTAGCGTTTAGGAACAGGTAAACTTACTTACCTGTGTGTACTTTGGAATAGTCAGTTAAAGGAGAAATTATTACGAAATTGTTCCGTTGCGTTGCTTTGTGAATAGTTCAAAAGAGCGGCTATTTTTCAGTTTTTACGTCCATAATTTTTCCAGTTATCATATTTTCCCTTTGTGGGTACAATTGTTGCACTGCGCATATGTATATTTAATGAGATTTCATTGCTACATTACCATCTGCACCTGCTGTAACGGGCACCTCTCATATTACTCAAATTATCTTTTATTTTCCACTTTAACATTTATGAAAGCTCCTCTGTTTCGTACAAAAATATTATATTCAGTGGCTTAACGTTTTCATTTTCACTGTAATCTGCATATTGCTGCTTCTTTTGAAGACTAATTATATTATCAGTACTTATTCAACGTGCAAAGTAAATAAGCATTAATTAAATTGTGCAGTTAGCTGTCTAACGAGTGTTTATCGCCGAGGGACAGGTGGGTCAACCATAGACAGAGCAAGTTTGTCGAGTTGTTGAAACAGGTCCTAAGTAAATAGAGTTCTCCCGTTTAGTTGGAGACTTAGCCAAATCTCCACTCGACAGCCCGATGACAAATTACAGACACTTGGAACTAGGGCACTCTGTTTGATTCGCGTCACGATTAAGCCGAACAACCTCCCTAAATGGTATTGCTGGTCACTCCGGTAACCAGCTGTCCATTACATACATAATCAGCCTATAAGGTCCCCACTGCTGGGACACAGGCCTCCTCTCTGTGAGAGGGAGGGTCCATTACATAAATGATTTAATATCTTTATAAAATTACAAAAAATATGAATGGTGGTATTTTAGTAAAGAATTTTTGTTAACCATTCCTTTCTCGTTTTGTTCGCTTTATTTAAATGCTCCTGTCATTCGCACAAAAACAACGGAACTGACGTAGAGATTTTTTCTACTTTTCTGGATTGACGTCATCCAAGAGCGAACTGAGTTACTATCGAAATATTTATTCATTTATAGTTTATTTTTTTTACTTCTGGTGAAAAGAAAAGCATACATATAGTATGTACTACAACAATAGGTAGATTACTACTGACAATTGCTAATGGTTTGTTCATTATTTTCTATTAGGTAAAGCAACTTCTATTTTCCAATAAATTCCTATTAAATTCCTATTTCCTTTTTTTTCCCCAGTTAATCGAGAAACCTCTAAACAAAAACCGTTCAGAAAGCCACCTGCTTACGAAACAATTATCTATACTTATAATAAATCTGTAGAAGTGAAAATACTGTACATTGAAAATATCAAAAAAATAATTTACAGGGGGTGTTACTAGACCGACACCGAACCCAAAAATGTGATTAAAAAAATTTTTGTCTGTCTGTCTGTCGGTCTGTCTGTCTGTCTGTCTGTTTGTTCAGGCATCACGCAAAAACTACCGGTTCGATTACGATGAAACTTGGTATAATTATTCTTTAATATCCTGGGCACCACACTGGGTACTTTTTATCCCGGAAAAGTATATACAATAAAAAACAAACTTAATTTTGCGGTTCGATCCCTAGACCTGATTCCTGTACAACCGCAAATAATAAGTTTGTCGTAGGTTACGTAGGGTGCCGCAGTATTATCTGTGCGACCTTTTTATTCCTTTTAGTTTTTAGAGTTTAATTTTATAAGTCGTAGGTATAGATTTTAATTTTAAAGTATAGGTAGTATATTTGATAGTGTACGTAGTGATCGTAGGTTATTTTATAATACTGTTAAGTAGGATTAGTCATTCGTATAGATATTAGATTTTAGGAATTTTGTTTATTTATTGAGTTTAGATTAGTTATCATCAGAAATAGGTTTATTTAGGTAGGTAGGTATTTTATTTTCTGTTATTGAGTTTTTTTTTTTATAATTAGGTAGGTACTTAGGTAAAGATATCATATAGGTACCCTCTTAATCACCACTAATGAGACACAACCTGGGGAAGCACATACATTTTATCCTGTTAGCACGTTCCCGTGGGATAATTTCCGACATCCACGCGGGCGAAGCCGCGGGCAGAAGCTAGTTTATAAATAATTACTGTATATTTTATTAAAAATCTACGTTCAGTAAATGGACGTTTTTAATAAAAGCTGTTCAAGATGAGCTAATCTCATGGCGGACAAATATCCGACGTCACCCAAAGCCGATAAGTCACGCGGACTCAACCCGCGCCTGCAATCGCTTCGGATAAAACTCGTAAAAGTAAACCTCTTACTTTTTGATTTACAATATCTTTTACTTAGTTTTACACGTTATCGCAGCTTTTACTGACATGTGTACTTTCGATAAGATTTTGATGTATGTCTTTCATTTACTCTGAAAGTATTTAAGTACACATTTGCAGAAATGAAAAGAATGTAAAGAGAAATGTTTGATTTAGCTGATCAACGTAAGATTAGGTACTCATATCCATTAAAATTTAATAGACATTCGCAAACTTTGCAAAATGTTCAATATAAGGTGTAAAAGATTTCGGTTATCATAATGTGTAGAAACAAAGTTATTTTAACTTGTCAAAGAATATAAAAGAATGTCAATCTTCATTTTAAAACTGAAGGGTACTCGATCGTAAATGAAATTGTCCACTTAAATTTAAGTGGGTTGCGTAACATTATGAAATAAACTTTATACAGACAATTTCAATTTTTATCAGGAAAATATTCCGAGTTCGATGCAAAGTTACTATCTGATCAGTTTAGTTGCCACATTTACCTTTGTGTTGAAAATTTAAATACCATCGAGAAATACCTGGCCTTTGTGCTACCATATTTATTTTGACAGGTTAATTTCTCTTTTGCAAATAAATAACTCAAATTCCCCATCAAAGTGTTGTAGAAAGAGCCGTCAAAAGTTTGCTATCTGCGCAGAGATACCAATTCTTGAACAAAGTTGTTTTTTATTATTTTAATCCTTTGCGATCTGACAAAATGTTGCGGCATCCGGTGGGTAACTAAGATGACTTATCTTTATCTGAAGGGGCTTTCAAAATATGGAACCTTCCCGGGCAACAACAAGTGCGGTTGTATTACGTCACGTCCGGGGTCCCGGAGGAGCCAATCGCCTTTGAATTCCAAGACAACTTTCAATCCGAAAAATTTCAGTTTCTAAATTATCATCTGAAAACGCTTGGTATGTCTCCTGGACTCCTGCTAACCTCATAATTTGGGTAAGAGGAGCTGATTTAAAACAAAGAGTAAGTCATTCTAATTGAAGAATTAACAACCATGTCTCCTTACGTAATTACGAATTCGGATTAAAGGTTACTGTTACATGGCTAAGGCCGGGTTAATGGGGGCTCTGGTTTTAAAACTTAGTGGTTACGGCAGACGAGAAGCGTGATGGGAATAAATGCGAACTTGTGAATATTTATGAGGACACCTTCCAAAAATGCACACGAGGCTAGGAAGCGAGCGATACGGCCGCCATTGTCAAAGTCAAAGGAAACGATCGCTCATGCTAGCTCGCTTGGTTTTAGGTTTTAATATTCATATTTCATAAACACGTAAAGGGAGGGTAGAGCAAGTTCTCAGTTCCTTTTGATGTTTGACGTCAACCCAGTTATTTATAACGAATTCCGATTTTGTTACTAGCATTTCATTTAGGAAACTTACAAGTACTTATTATAATTTCAGTTTGATAAACTAATTTTATAATTATATGTGGTAACTATTAAGTTTCTTCTACCACTAACAACCATTTACTTTAAATTATTTCAGATAAGTTTGTGTATATCCCTCCTCTCGTCTGAAAGCTTAAATGTTTGGTTTAGTCGTTCTCGAAATTGGTTATTTTTTGTCTAATACAAACTCATCACAAGGTAATTTTGTATACTCTCAGATTAGATAGAGATAAAACTAGAATAGATTCTTCCTAAGTGCCTTTATAAGACTAAGGCTACATATACACGATGCAAGTTTCTTGTCTCTGACGTACAATAACATTGAACAAACAAATGTTTTATTATTGCTTCAACATATGGAAAGCGACAAACAATGAAATCGCACAGTGTAAACCAGGCTTTAGGGACACTAATCTTCTAGCTTTGCTCAATTTATAGAAAAGACGCTCTACGAGAATTGTTTTTCACGTGGTCAACACGCACCAGGTTCTTTTTTTCTTCTCCTTTATATAATTTTGTGTTTTGTCTTAGATGTGGTGGGCTCTCTGGTGCGCTGTGGTGGTGGCTGTTGGCTCCGGCGTCGCGGCGGCACCTGCTCCCGATTCCCTCTCGCCCCTCGATATGGTACAGATGGACTCCTCCGCACCAGATGACGTAAGTCCTTAAAAACCTATGTCTAGATCAAAGCTTCTTACAATCGAGGTGCTATTGATGTTGATCAAGGATTTTTGATCTATAACCAATAAAAATATAGCTGAGGTTTAATTTCCGTTACGTAAAATTAGACTAGGACTAAGTACATAATGAGATGTCAGTACAAAATACATCATAGAGACCACATTAGTATTCATTCTAAAGCTAAGCGCACATTACAGCCGCGCTGGGCCGCAACACATCGCATTTAAATAAAAGAAGCGCGGTGTGCGATGGTTCATACAAAATGTAGGAAGGTGACGCAGGAGGATTTTTGTAATGATTTGCGTTACGGTACAGCCCGCCCTAATCTGCACTAGCCTTTACGGTTTTGACCGACTGTACCAACCTACACCATAATTATCCAGGTCAGTTTACTCACGTGCTATCCGATTAGACTATTTACCCAAAAATAAGACAGCATTACACCCACGGATGGACGAAATGTTTGCACAAATATGCGCAAATGTACACAAGATTTGTAGGTAATCACAGGTCGTTCAAGGAGCCTATCCTATAGCTCAACAGATAAAGTGTGATGAAATCAATGTCAATATTGACGAACATATTATGACGTTATTACACGTGAGGTGACTGTCTGACATTTTCAAAAGATTGTCTTACCTCACACTATAAGGTTAGAAGTCAGGACCACAGAAATCTTTAGGTAGTTTATTCCTGTGGCTAAGACCACTTAGAAGTTATTTTACTTTTAGGAAACTTATACAGGATGTGTCAGAAAGGTTTAGTCAAATTTAAATGGGTGTGGTACAGACCATTGAACTGAATAACTTTCTCCATGGGACCAACACTGTAAACGAGAAAAAATAATCAGCTGTCCTATACATTGGGGTTGAGTAGATGTGCTTTAGATTTGGTACATTAAGTTCGTTAGGTTTCATACAAAGGTTTGACCACCTATTCTGTCTTGTGTACCTATAACATAACAGTTTCATAAGTATAATGTTTAGACGCACAAAATTGGGGTTGACCCTTGGTTCCAGACGGTTGTGGCGTGAATGTTTACATGCGAAACCAATTAGTAGTCCAGTTAGTTTGAGTTAGCCCACACATTTCACACAAGGTTGTCCGACACGAAACTCTTTATTTTATAACCGAATATTACAAAGACGCATCACGTACAAATTTCACGATTCCTTAACTTTGTTTGTATTTGTGAAAATATTCAGTAGGTAATGTTTATAAGCCGCAGGCAAACAGGAAAAAACGAGAAACTTTTTTTTTTACAATATTCTCTTGTATGCCGTGCTCGCGTGCTGGAAAATTGACGAATCCGTCGGGAACGAATGGGGACCACAGAGAATACATTCATATTGCGGATTTGTACGATATTTGATTGGGTTAAAAAGTTCTGCAGGAGACGCTTGGTTAGTTATGGATTAAAATAGAACAATGCTACCCAACTACGAAATTGGTGTCTATTTATGAACTTTAAAGAGGATGAATCCACAAGGGCCAAGAGTTCTAAAATAACAGAATATTTATAATATAATAATAATAAATGATTATCCCTATCCAGCCACCAGTTCTGTTCTTATTAATAACAACGATCACATTCAGATATGGGATCCAAAGTCTTGGCCACGTCTATGACTCTGGCTGGCAAAGTCGACGACCACTAATAGGCATTCGTCAGAGCTTCTTCGTGTGACAGTGGTCTAATATGCATCAAAATCAGCACTGACGTTTCGAAAAAGCTTGATATTGTACAAGAACCCCTCTAATTGAAAACATGTCTTATTTTGTGTCGTTGATACATCTGCTATCTAATCGTCTACGTTTTCTCAGGAGAGCCTCTACGCAATGTCGCCGATGGCTGCTCGCTACTCTGCCGGCGCGCCCTGGCTCTACCTGCTCGCTGACATGCCCCGGGACTCACAGGTAAACAACCTTCTTTTGTTTTTATATAATATATGCCAACAGAAAATGGTTCAGGGTGGTTTGCATCATCACATGTGAGCTATAATGCCCAACAAGCATAAGCGTACGTAATAAGTTTTGAAGTTAAAAGATTTTATCTCACGAAGCGGTAGTCGCTTTACTTGAGGTTACCAAGTGTACAATCAAGCTGTGGATGTGTGTGTGTGTAAGCGCAGGAACTCTCGGTACCGTCCGTGACAATGGCGAAGTCGGAAGTGTGTGTGTGTGTTCTGTGCTGTCGGTACTCGTCTTCACGCACCTTCACAGCGTGCTTGTACACTTTGTTACCACAAGTAAAGCGCGCGTCGCTTCGTGAGATACAAATACTATACGTTGTTTAGCTTAGCTGGAGCTTAATTTGCCTTCAGGGTCTCGTTATGGGTAAAGACGTCATGAAATTAGTTACTTTATTAAATTCCTAGACTTTCCAACTTTGAATATAAAACTCGTTTATTGAAACGACGCGTTCATATTACCGTAGTTCGATGAAAATCTCGAATCTCCACGCACAATATTCCGTGCTCTAAAGGCAAGGTTCATTTAGTCAAGGCAAAAGTGTCCCTATAATTAGTAAAACAAATTAAGGCAATTAGAGATCCTGCCACGTTCATTCGCGATCGATAATCGTTAAAGGTGTCAGTTTATCGCAGGATTGATAAAATGGTATAAATAGAGGCACGTTTATTCTTCGTTTGCGTATTTTCTTCAGAGAACGACCCAAGAACACAATGAACGGAGCAATTAGGACATAAATTATATTAAGTTACACAGAATACGTGTAAAATGAACCTAAAGTACAGAAGTTCTTATGAAAATATTCACATGAATTTGAAAGCGTATATGGAGATAAATGTAGCAAGTAAGTAATTGTTGTCACTGGAAGCAAATATAGTAACAAGTTAATAATAACTATTTGCGGTTAAACTTCTACGTGAAAGTTATGTGTTACCACATACAATATAATAGTTGTGCGCGGACAGTGCTCGCAGACTTTATTCGAGCCGTGTACTGTATAGTCGTTATGTTAAACGATGCATACTATTTAATTATACGTATACCTGCACGTTAGCTTTTATATGTGCGTTGGGTCCCTCTATATTTTTTCTAACATTCACGTAGGTAAATAGTAGCTTGTAAAACATTACTCGTTTCATAGAAGCTTCTGAGTTAACGAGTGTTGACCACAGTATCTATTCAACTTTGGTACCTAATTATACTCTGCCAAGTAAACTTCTAAAGGTTACCAGAATGTCTCTAAACTTATATACTTAAGTATTATTTACCATATCATAAGAAAACTCACGTTTCATAAAATTGTAGTAGAGCTATTTAGGAAAAGAAAAATACCCAGCAACGCGTTCAGTTGCCTTATAACATTTCCAATACGCTTGCTCACTGTCAATAGAAACAATGTGGAAACAATAGTGCTTCACAAACAACCATCAGTTTTTTTCGTCACAAAATCAACAGAGTCTTGGCTTTACGCTTTCTGTATATCTATTCAATTAGTTCTTTCAGAACTTGACTGTGTCAGTCTCCTGCTTGCTTTCTACATATATCCTCAACCGGGCTAAGATATAGTGACTATAAACATGAGTGTATAACGAAGGTGGCAAGTAGCGGTGCAGAGATGCGCACACGCCGCTCCTTCTCCGTGAATCCCGCGGTCGAAGTGCTCCAGCGAGGAGCCTACAACAACTATATGGAGAGAGTGGCACATAACAACAGGAACTTCCTTGACCGAGTCGGAAAGAGAGGTTAGAATATCAACAAGTAATAACTTAATGAAAAAACAAATGAAATATGCACGAATTTTGTGTAAAGTCGACCTCTTCCTTTACCACTTTGGACAACATTTCCCAGTTAGTTGAAACTTCACTAAGGTTGAAACTGTCTTACTGTTACATAGACAATTAGACCTTGTCATTTTGTGATTTGCAAGCGACATTCAACCTTAAGGTGCATTTGGGAAGTCGACTATGCATGTGGAATGAGAATGAATTAAATTCGTAGATTTAATATTTAATGGATTGATTAACATACATTTTCCCAATATTTGAGAAAGTGCCCGCCTGATGCATGTATTTTTGATGAACGTGCATGAACCCCATTATAAACCCTTCACAAGTACCGTGTGTAATGCAGTTTTTTCTATTTTGTAGGATACTGGAGGAGTCAGAACTGAAGTGGGAGAATCCAGCTGTTCCTAGACCTCGTGTAATCGACTTGTAACCGCTACAGTTACGCGTTTCCAATATAGAATTGTACAAAGTTTACCCTTGTTATTAGCAACTAACACATGTATGTAGAGAATCTGTTGTAAGCAAAATAAAGATAATTCGTTAATAGAAATTGCAGTTTTTTTATCATATTCTTAATATATGTACTTTCTGGAAATATAAAATGTTCAACTGTACTGAAATACACTCTCCGAATATGTAGTAAGGGTACATGTTCAGGGTCATAAAGTACCCTTAAGGATAAATAAGGTACATGCATTGATTCATTAGTCTAATGGAAAACGTTCAAGGAATGCTAAGACCCTAAGAGATTCCTGAAAACCAATCGCCTAAAGTCTCCAATGGTGAACATGTTTATAAATACAGTTCATGCATTATTACTGACTAAATAAGCCGAAATTGAACTGAAATATTCACGAGAAATACCAATAAAGTCATTGTTATTTCGAAATACATCTAGGTCAGTAGGATATTGGGATTACAGGCCAGGTTATTTTAATGCTGATGTATACTACCTGTAAGCTGTCAGTGGCCTAGATTTTTAATGGTACTTATTCGTAACAAACTAAGTTCTTATATCAGACACACTGCATGCACATAATAATATCATCTAAAAAGTTCTTCTTAAAAAAATGGTGTATCTTCACCGTTTCCAAATTATCCCATACCTAATTAGTACGTAGGGCTAGTCCTTGAGTGAGATAGTAGCTAATTTGACCTGGTGGTGCGTGAAGACTGGCAGTGGTCGGGTGAAGCGGCGCATGCCTTCGCTGTCCATCGACCTGCCGATGTCGGTGCTGCGCCAGAAGCTGAGCCAGGAGAAGGAGAGGAAGCAGCAGGCCCTCCGCGCAGCCGTCAACCGGAACTTCTTGAACGATATCGGCAAACGAGGTGGGTTTGATAGAACCATATGGGTAAACGTTTCGTCCACGATAAAGGAATAGAGAGAACCTGGAGATATAACCCTTCGTATACGTATAACGAATATGAACGTAGTATAATGTAATGTGAACGTGGATCCACGCGAGACATAATTACTTTTTAATTGCTTCTGTTATTACGACATTCAACCGGTTAAGCTATCCTTAACTTTACAAAGTGGTAATGCTAAATTTGTAACTTTGACAAACACACTACATCCATATCAAGCCCCACGACCCTTAGATTGTAGTCTGTTTCATTGTATCTTTAAAGCTAGATAAAGGTTGCCATACAAATTACTTTACCGTGGATGAGGCGCCGGCGAATTGTAGAAATTATTTCGAGCACCTGCATGACATTTGTTCTTTTAGCATTGTCTTATGATTTCATCATAGACCTTTTTATGTTGAGAACTACCGTCAGAAATAGAACCTGCTTGATCCAGACGGTTGTCCCATTCGTCTTGTACAGACGCCAGCACATCAAGCTACTACAATCTGTCAAATTTATTTAATAGATTTTCCAATTTATCGCTAACGCATTAGGTTCAATGTTGACTGGGAAAATTTGACAGTTTCGGGTAGCTTGATGTGCTGGCGTGTACGTTAGAATTGAATGTCCCTTTAAAGTATTTGCTTTGCCTTCTAATAAATTAATTGAAGATGAAGGCTAATATTTAGGGTTGTTGCATGCGGCCCACCTTCATAGTTTCTCTAAACACTTTTTCCTTTACTGTTCGACCTAAATATAACAAGCCAAGGAACAAACTATTCTTTTGCTATCTTTTCTTATATTAGAGGTCTTTCCCACATCGAATCCATCTTCAAGCATGTTAGTATCATTGTATGTTCAATTTAGCATCAAAGCATGCAAGTCATCGAATTCTTTCTCAAAATTATGCCGACGGTATATGTAAAATTTTAAAGAATTAATATTATTTTTTGTATTGCAGGCTTCCAATGGTCCCCTTCGGGACAAGCTGTCAGATACTTCTAAAAGCTGAAGATCGCCAACCAAGAAATGCCTGCCTACGTAGACGTTATCCGAGACCCATGGTTCTAAAAAAATATCTGTTAAAATAGCCACGTTTAAATATACTACATAACATAATCCATTATAAATTGTTGAAAAGTAGAATAGAAAGCAGCGGATATTAGAAAATGTTTAAAATATTAGTCTATTTGAAATGTATAGTATTATAAAAATGCGCATAATACCCTTTATTGATATTTGTTTTGTAAATTAGGCAAAGTACAAATTAACTGTTGGTTTGTAGATTAAATTAAATTTTATTTAGTAACTTAGATATAAAATATTTCAGCCATCTGTTGTATTACTAATTCTAATTTATTTTTAATTAATGTTGTGTTATCTTATTGTGTTATCAATAGCTAGTTAAATTGGTATTTCTCTATGCATATAACCTAACATTGTAATAGTATTCAATTATTGTCATAAAAAGATGCAATAAACGTCTTTTAAATTACTTGTTGTTTCATTAAATTCATATACTTACCTCTACCACTACCTAAGTCATTATCATTTTTCATTGAATTATTAATGCTGTAATACACTTCAGCACCCTAATTGCGTAACACACTTTCAATACTGATACTGCTAATCCATTGATTCATAACTTCGAAAAAAAAAATCTGCTCAACAACGTAAATAACCCAATTAATGTTGTCATAATGTCAAAATTAAAGTCTTTATCAATGATTTTTTCTGTAAGTAGGTTTGTACGAACACTTTTATACGTCAATCATATTTTTTTAAAAACATTAGGAACTAGATATGTTATATTGTTTTATAAAAAGTAGGTTCTACATTTTCTTAGTCACAAAATAAGTATTCTGTCTTATTTTTTATACCTAGCAATCAAGTCAACATAATATCGTTAAATAATAAATTGCCATCGAATCTTTACAACCGTTAAATTCATTTATAGGGAATTTATTCAAATTTACCGATATCATCCCTCCGAAAGTAGCAATCGAATATTTAAATCCATAAAATTGGGGTCAAAAACGTAATTATCCAATGTCCAAGGGTGGTTTTAAAAATGAGAAGCTGTGAAAAGAGCTAATTAAGACAGTAGGTACCTAGATAAATTAGAATAGGTAATTGATATGTTATTCATGACAGCTTCGATATCAATCACGCAAAAGTTGGTCGATTGGTTGGAAAGTTAGTTGTGACTGCCAACAATTAATTTTCTATAGTGTCTGTTGTCTGGCAGTCAACGTGTTAAACAATATTATTTACGAGAGCAAATTAGAGTTTGTAAATGGAGCACCACCCAATATAATTACTTCGTACAGAAGTTGCGAATAGGTCTTTATAGAGAGGTGATAAGGTTTCAAGATGTCACAAGAAATAACAATCCTCTGGAACAAGGAGAGGCGTACTTAACTGTCGGTAACACAAATGTGGTGAGTGATACGGAACCCAAAACCTCGTAGTATGTACACAAGCTTTTCACTCCGTTATTGGGAAATGAATCGCTCTGGTCCCATCGACTCGTGAGATGGGAACACTAATTCAATATACATTATAGGCAGGCAGTACAATGCCAACATCTATTATTTTGGAGACTCTCCTAGGCCCATCTGTTGAGCCTATATTTAGCACTATCCCCTAGATACTATAATATATCCAAAATTGCCTACACATGGCCTTTGCAGTTATTAGATTTTTCTTCAGGTTACCACGCATTTTTTTCTTAATTAGCCATATCAATCCATAATATAATTAGCCTTGCCAGAAAAAAAAAAGTACCTCTCTAAATCAATTGTGTTATAGTCAATCAACAAAGTTTTAGGATATATTATTTTATTTTCATCATTATCTTTATATTATTATCGATGGGTACAATTAATTAGTTGACTGACATTTCTGTCCATTGGTTTTTGGGTTGAGTATTTGGATAAAGACAGACCACTGCCGCAGGCCTTGCAATTAGAAATCACAATTAATTAGCTGGTAGTCACATGCTGCTGAGTAGGTACTTTGTAATGCCAATTCTACCCAGCTAAAACATCAGAGGAGGTGGTCAATGTTCATCAGGGGGCTGTCTTTTGTTACTTTTAAAACGAGCTGATTTTCAAATATGTTTGATAGTTACTTAGTTCTCCTTAGTCCATACTATAATGTTCCACATACTACAACAATATGAGTGGTTGGGGTTGCCGCAGAGGCTGGTGGATCCTTCGGAGCTGCACGAGGGTCGCGCGCGGCCGAAGCGCAAGATGCCGTCGCTGTCCATCAACAACCCCATGGAGGTGCTGCGCCAGCGGCTGATCCTCGAGGTGGCCCGCAAGCAGATGCGCGAAGCCAACCAGCGGCAGGCCGTCGCCAATCGGGTGTTCCTGCAAAATGTGGGCAAACGAGGTATGTTGGCTTAATAACAGTTATGTATGATCAAAGTGGTCCACATGGACTTTCAATTGTGACCAAAATATTGTTCCGATCGTCTTAACATGATCAATCCAAAACTCTACTAGTTTGATAAGTTCTCTCAGGATATTGGGGGGAAAATATCTTATTGTAGTTCTTCTAGAAGAGTCAATTCCCGTAATTAAAAGTTTTCCAAATCTAGTCGCAATCTCATCTCAACGACAATCAATGTCAAAAACCTGTCAAAAAAGTGGGGAAGTTTAGAGATATTTTTGACTGATTGAGATTAAGGTGGATGCTCCAAGGTACCCTGCAAAATTCAAATTTTCTTGTGTTTTTTGCAATTTGCTGGTCAGTACTAAGTTGTACGTTGATTAAAATATGATTCGCGGCCGTAACAAATATGTATTGACAGAATTATAATCATTAGAATCAGTAATACAACTTATTAAGTTAGCATAATCCTAAAATGTCAAGATTTCATGAAATAGTCATTCAGTAGGATTACTTGATCTTAGAGAGTTGTGTTGATGACTTTAATGATTATAATTCTGTAAATACATACATATTTGTTACGGCTGCGAATCATATTTTAATCAACGTACCTACAACTTAGTACTGACCAGCAAATTGCAAAAAACGTAAGAAAATTTGAATTTCGTGGGCTACCTTTTAGCATCCCCCTTAAGATCAGACTTTGACCTTTCTTAAAATTACGAGAATTGCCCCCCTTATCGCCGCCTTTGGATAATATGTAGACTATCTTATAAACAAATCAATGAATCAGTAACTACACCAGCTCATGGTGGCAGAAATTAGTAAGATGGTGATACTTTCCTGCTAGAAGCTTCTTCACAAAGACCTCTACTTCTACTAATGAATGAGTATTGCGTGCAGTAGGTATATGTAAAAAATTCCAAGTTCCCTAAAGAACGTATCCAATCGAAACAGAATCTCGAAAAAATATGTAATGTCAAAACCTGCACGTACTTAAAACCTCTGTTGGTACATACATGTTGAACGTAAGCAACGTTTATAAATAAACCCGTAACGTTGTGATATTTTTCTGTATGAAAAAATGTATCCCACGTATTCAGCGTAAGTTACCTATTTACCTCGTTGACTTTTCGAACTTGTCCTGAATTATAAGTGGATACATATAAGTAGCCAATATTAGTTTTGGTAGGGTCTTTTTTTCGACTGGTTCCAACATTCTTATATTATTGACCCCAGAGTTTATTTCACGACATTTCTTCTCAGAGAAGATATTATATTTTTATATCTACATCACAATTAGAAAATTGGTTATATTATTAAAACGTCGTCGTGCTTTGAATGTTTACTAAACACGTAAAATCGTATGTTACAGCCAAAAATCTAAAATGATCCTTTTATTCCTTTATATTAACGATTGTTTTTCTATTTAGGATTCTGGGCCAACTCTGCTCCGACCCGCTACGACAACTAGAGCCTCCAGCAACTGACTCCTTTCAGTTTCCTGCGAGATGTCACCACTGCCTAGCTGGAAATAAGATATTACGTCAACACACCACTATTTAAAAACTACTTAGAAGCCTAATTAAAAAAAAAACATGTTTACTTTTTAATAAATTGTTTGTGCAAGTGTAAAATTCAAGAGTTATATTTTCCTTTTGGTTTTTCGCGGCAAAAAGTGCGGTGGGTGTAGAAAATAATGTAAAACTTTAATGTATGTACCCACCTTCCATCCGATACACGATACGAAGTAAATGTCCACCTACGTCGTCCTTTGTCAATTTCATTCATTAGCTTGTGCTACAATCATGAGTATGTACATTAATTACAAAAATATACGATAGTTGGGTTAGTTTAGTTTGTGGCAGCTAACGTCTTGATAAGTCAAATGATTAATTATAATTTACACCATATATATAAGAAATAACTGTTTTTATGTCTATGATTTAAACTTTTCATCTCATCGCACTCTTCTCGAAATTCAAATTATTAGAACGCTCGTTTTGTTCGTATGTCGGATGGCCATACACAAGATGGCCTAAGATGGTGTATGTTACCCAGCTCAACATGCACCTGGAAGTTGTCGTAATACCTTGTTTGTGGTGATCACAGCTGTCCCAACCCCAACCCTATATTGTATTTCCATAATAGTATTTTTCTACGCTTGTTAATTGTTGTTACTTAGAATGTTACATAACTTCAAAGTTACCACGACATTCGTAACTGTCTCCTTCATAGATATTTGTGCCAAATGTCGCCATTAATAGAGTATCAATAGCGTCATAGAATATTACCTTAATATTCAATATGCCATTAACTAATTATTTTTACATTAAACTTATTACATGTAAACGTATTAGACGTTTGCTGTTAGTCTCTACGTAATTTATATGTACAGAGTAGTTTAATGTACTTATATGTATTTTTATGTTCCAAATTGATCTCTTATAGCGTATTAAATTGTAGGAAAAGTGTAATAGTTCATACATTATAAATTACGTTCAATAAAAACGTTAAATTATTAACTTGTCTTTCATTAAACAAAGCGTGTCATATCGTGCGGACCTTCATTGTGTTAAACTAACAAAGTATGTTCGATTGAAATTCCTAGAAAATTACTATTTTGGGAATAATGTAGCGAGTATCAAAGAGCCACTTCGATATAGTATATGTGCGATGAAGGAATCCATAATTAAATACAGGCACAGAGAGATTCTGCAGGTAACATGGAATTTCGGGTATTTCCTACCTATCTTAGTAATTATCAGAGTACCTAACTTTGTTCGAAGGTGCACGCAATTGCATGCACCTTCGAACAAAGTTAGGTAATAAAGTTAGGTAAAGTTAGGTACATAATTATGTAACTCTAGAAAAGCGTCCTAAATAAAAAGCTCAATCAAATTCGCGCCGCTGACACCGGCCGGCCGCGACCCTTTGACCGACATTAATTTGTTTTTTTTTGCGCCAAAAATGGTTGTCAAGGGAAAATATTACAGTAAGTACTTATGAACACCCATTTTATCATCTATAAATCAGGCCGGAAACGTCATAATAAGTTGTATGGTATCATGAAACAGTCGTCAACCCCAAGTGATTGTATGAAATGAATGAGAATTTAAGTCCCAATGTGTGCTTTTATCATTCCTAACGTGACGGTATTATTGTGGACGTTCATGTCCAGGGCATTAAAATATATGAAAATACGTGTAGGTACGGTATAACGTCATCGTGGACTGTAAAAGCGTCTACATATTATATTTCCATACATTTTGTTTCAATAACCTTTCCCTGATAAATAAATACGCTGCTAATTACTAAAATTAACTATTACTACGAGGAAATGTCACCTATTCACTTCGCTTTCCCTCAGAAATGCATTGCGCATTAAATATTACCTCTCTGATGTAATAATATATCATGAAGGTAAAGCGATAGATACTTGGCTCGGCGCGGTAAGAGAGCCCCGGGCTCCGTCTACGTGCGATAATTAACGTGATTTAATTTAGACCAACGCCTCCAGAGCCACGTGATTTCATTACTCTTCAACACATTTTCGGTACCGTGAGGAGACTCGCTCAACTACGTCAGATAGCAACACCATATACCTAAACGAAATTCCTAGGTATTTAAGTTTGAACCGCTTATGTATGACCTTACATTTCCGGGCGTAAGCTCGCTTGTGTCTTTAGTTCAGTTAAGTTAATCTTAGATATGAACTAAGTTTCACATCATGGTAAACACCGCACCAATGTGCGGCGCGGCGCACCGAGCAGCGTGGTTTGGGAAGGGAAATATTTAACCGACCCTCTAGAAACTTATTTACCTCCTAATGACGTACGATTTAAAAAAAATACGAACCTATATAAACTTTAAGGGCTTCTAATAATACACACTTTTTAAAATAATTGAGCCTTTTTTTACTTTCTGGTGTTTGCTCCGAGTAGGTTAAAATAACTATGTTAGGGAATCCCAACCAAACGGGATAGGCTAAAGCAGTGACGAATTACACACGAGCCGAATTGGTCGTAGTAACTAAGCCATGACACCCAGACCCAATGGGTTAGAACAGTGACCAACCCGGCGCGAGCTGGGCGAGCAAAGCGAGAGGTGCCAAAGTCAGGGGGGGGAGGGGGGGTGCATCGGTGCATCGAGTGTATTTTAATTTTCAATTTTATTTAAATTGTTGGTATGTATGGACGTTGCTTGTAGGGTAATAAAGTTAGAAATTAAAGGGGGTGTCCCCTTTAATTTTTAACTTTTTGTTTCTATTTTTTGTTATTATAGCGGCAATAGAAATACACACTGAAAATTTCAATACCTATTACGGTTCATGAGATACAACCCGCTTACAGTCAGACGGACGGGACGGGCGGACAGCGGAGGCTTAGTAATAGGGTTTCGTTGGCATGGCACCCTTTGGTTACGGAACCCTAAAAACCAACAGACTGATATTTATTTTATCTGTTATACTTTTACCCAATCAACTTTTTTCGGTAGATACTGATATTAAGCTGCATCTTGTTAGACTAGAAACTGATTTGATTGTAACGGTTAGGATAATAATGAATGAAACTGATATTCTTTTCAGCAGAGGAAAGTGCGATGATTTATTCCGTTTGTGACCTCTTTTAATAAATTTGGATTCCTTTAGTTGTTAGCCATATTATAGTTCATACAACCCGAATCTCTTCAAGGGAGTGAATAGGCTTCTTCTGGGCAAGCTCGTTCCACCGTAGATCTCATCCCTGCCTCTGGCCTGGATTGAGGTCAAGAGTGATCCCATTGTCAATAAAAAAAATAAAATAATAAAAAGTTAGGTAACTGCCCCGTTGGTCACGTGGTTGCAAGTGGGACTGCGGAGCATGGGGTCCTGGGTTTGAATCCTAGGTCGGGCAAAGTTTTATTGGGTTTCTTCACTAGGAATTTCTTAGTAATAGCCCGGAGTTTGGAAATTGGCGGTTTGATACCTCAGTGCGTCGCGTTTGCCCTGCGCCTGATCTCCCGCCGGTCATGTCGGATTGCCGTCCCATCGGACTATGAGAGTGAGGGAAGAGGGAGTGCACCTGTGTCTGCGCACACACTTGTGCACTCTAATATCTACCGCACCGAAGGCTATTGAGATTGGCCGCCATCGCCAAAGTAAGAAGTAAGTCTGGAGGACTAGTCCTCCGAGAAACTGGAACATTCTAATGACAAGAATTTATTCGCCAGACAACTGAAACAGGCTATTGGTATCCAATTTTCTCGACTTCCAAGTTTAATTAATCGCCTTCTAATAAATCGAAGACATGAAAGACATTTAGGACAGGTAAGACAGTTAGGACACTTCAAACTGAGAATATTCAGAAGTGTTGACTACATCAAAAATAATTACAACAATAAAAAATAAATCAAGGTATACATTTTGCGAAGTTAAAAACGCCTTGATCATTTGATAACTTGTAGGATGAGCCGAGCTTCTTTGTAATTATACAGATTGCTTAGAAAAGGGTAAGAATAAACAATCTTAAACTTTTAACAATCTTAATAACTTTTAGGAGGATTGCGAGTTTTTTCGAAAACAAGTTTTAATGTTATAACTTAACTTTTAAATACACTCACGATCCCAGCTGATCCATTCTGTAAAAATGTCACCGTGAAAAGTTAGATGAAGTGAGCTTAGAGTAAGCTGTCTCAGTCTCAATCCCTAGCATTAGTTGTCAGCTCACTCCACGCTGACTTCACCTAAGTTTTCACGGTGAGATGGTTACAGTTGCATGTACCCATAAGCATAATGTTTTCCGTGCGTTATGTTGCGCACTACCATAAACAGCAAATCACTCCAAACATAAAAGTCGTTCTATTTTAGGTTTGGTTTCCACACTTAGTCCTTCAAGTGTACCATTGTGCGTGGGTCATGGCTGATGGCAGCCATCGGTGTTTATTTCAACCAACCCGCCTCCTCCCAGAAGTTTATTATTACATCTCCTGGCCTGTTGAGAACATCTGTGTAGTACTTGGGTGTCCCGAGGGTTTCTGACCTCTGGGTTTCTGAGGGTTTCTGGCAGGACCCAACATACTGCTGCGTCCAGCAATCCCGACGACACAGCTGTACGTGTCCAGATTGCACCACTCCACGAACGTTGAGGAGATCGTGGAGTACATGCGCGTGAAGACCAACTGGACTTTGAGGGTCGAGAAGTTGGAATCACGTCACAACACGAACTTCAAGTCGTTCGTGGTGCATGTTCCGACACATCATCTCGAGAATTTCCTCAAGGAAGAGTTCTGGCCGAAGGGTGTTGTGTACCTACCGCCGGTTTCGTGGCCGGCTACATGACACCAGTCAGCGAAACACGACGCAGACACTTCGTGTGCGTGAGTTAGTTTTTAGTGTAATGTTGTATGTATTTATAGTATTTTTAAGTTCTATTAATATTATATTGTATGTGTTTATATGGGCCTTGATGCCTGAAATAAATGGATAAATAAATAAAATAAATAAATAATCTAGGTAACGTCAGTACATTCTACGAGCACATGCTCGCAACGGTTTCCTCAGCCTCCCTGTAAGTCCTGCATAAGGGGCTGTCCGTTATGCCTATTGTGTGGAAGTGTTTTATTAGCGAGCAGTATCCCGTGATGGACCCCGTTACCAGGCGCAGGCTGTTCTCGTCCAGGCGTAGTAAACGTCTGGTTAACCTGCCATCTAATGATGACATGGCTTCCTTGGACTGCCTGGATCCTGGTGTCGAGGTCCACCACCGCTTGTGGGTAGGTGAACTCCTGTAGCCTCATGCGTAGCTGGTTGAAGGGGATGGGCACGATAGGTTCGGGACCACAGTCTGACGCGCCGTATGCTCTCCTGGCCATCATTTCCCAGCAATTATGTTAGCACAAAGTTAATTAAGTCAGTTTGATGTATGTACAGAATGAGTAGATGTCGGCTTCGTGAAGGGTCTTGTTACACTTTTGGGAATAATAGAATCAGGCGTCAAATATTTAGGTAGTTTGGCAGAAATCCGACACATTCCAAATTGCAACTATACAATATTAATGAAGGTAGTGTACGGACGCCAGCAGGTCAACCTACCCGAAACTGTCAGATTTTCCCAATCAACATTGAACCTAATACTTTAGCAATAAAGTCGAAAATCTATTAAAGAAATCTGACAGATTGTAAGTAGTAGCTTGATGTGCTGGCGTCTGTACATTCCGCTAATTCAGTAGGTATAGCTACTTAGTATAGGGCTGATTTTTCAATCGACCGATGATTTTTATTCGGGGAATAAAATTGACGTCTGACAGTTTTTGTATGAAAGAACTGTCAAAAATTCATAATTATTCCTCCGATAAAGTTATCTGGCGTTGGAAAAATCAGTCCTTAGAGTTACTCAATATTTCAATAACTTAAGCCCTACCTACTTATATTTTAATTGCGTAATTATTGTAAAATAAAAAGTTGTTTTAATGTAACTTTTCTCTCTGTCTAAATGGGTATTTAATTATTTAACCAGAAAGCTTAGTTTAGCTAGGTTTAAGTTAGCTTTTTAAATTATGTAAATATTATTCAATTCGCACGAATTTACTCGCCCGAAACGGGCGAATCGTCACTTTTAAATAAAATTATTTTTTCTATATGCGACTCGCACGAAGTTAATATATTTGTGGGCGACAACTCCAGAAATATGTATTAGGCAATTGGAACATTTCGAATTTTAAGCAATGGTGATAAAAAAACGTACACGTCTAGTAATATTTAACTCTTATCACTTCTGTGCGCCAGTGTCCTGTTTTTATACTTTATTGCATAAAGTTCAAAATATGCCAATTCGTGCGAATGGACTAAGTACCTACTTAATAAACCAAAACAACGAAGTGATCTTATAAGGGTTCCGTTTTACCTTCTGAGATACGGAACAGAAAAAAAATAAGACTTTTTCTCTTACTATTATTTTTGCACTCCAAAATGGAACAATATACTTAGCTACGGAAAATAAATTTGTCTCGAGACTGGCAACTCGGCGCGATGTTAGAACACGACTGAGACCAAGTAAGTAAGCGTAACAGCGCTTATTTGTGGCACGCGTGCCACGCCTACTTAGCACTTTCACTGTTTTTTCTGTTCCGTGTACGGAACCCTAAAACAACAAAGGTAAGCAGTTTTCCTTCAGAAATATCAGAAATATTTCTATCTAACTATTGGGTACTACTTACATATACATAAGTACCTATAAGTGAGCTCATTACCTCACCATTGTCCCAACCTCGTGGCAAAGAAACTAAATACTTCTAAAAAATAATAAGTAGGTATGTGTAAAAGAATTCTTGATTATCCCTACTAGTTTCCGTGAGCACTGGTTTGATATAAACTCGACGACGCGTGCTATCCTCTGCTATATTAAAACTAAAACAAACGTCAGCTAAAAGGCTAGGTCCACTTGAATTTTAATATAAAACCTCTTTAGTCTCTGGTTTTGCAAATAGCTTGCTCCAGAGTCTGATGCACTGGTTTTTCTTTATGTAAGAATGTCTGGATAGAAAAATATACCTTAATTTGTTTCATGAACATTGTTATGTTATGTTAAACGGTTAGGTTTCCGCACTTATGCCCGGTTTCTGAAGTTCACTGATAAATTCTCATTAGCTATTAATTCAATAAAGTTATGCATAAAATAAACGTCGCGTCGGTTAACCGTCACTGCGTTTCTGAACACACAACAAACCATTCGATTACTATGAAAGCCATAACTATTTCCAGCGGGGTAATTGCGTAACACACTATCAGTAAGTAGTAATGGCTTTCATTTTGACAGTTCAAAAACATTCATTGCGTAATTTAAGTTGTTGAGCAGACACATTTTTCGAACATATGAAGCAATGGATTAGCAATATCCTTCAAAATGATTCAGATTGAAATTGATAATATGTTACACAATTAGGATGCTAAGTTGCCGCTAGATGAGTCGAGATCGCGTCTAAAATTGTTTTTATTATTTTAATTTGTGTTTTTAATACTAGCGTTCCAGCTGTATTATAACCCCTGGCTTGGCACGCGACAATGGTAAGAGACTGGACGGCATGTCTTTATTTCCATGGAAGGTGGGTAGGCCATTAGATAGAGGGTTGGTTGACACTTCCCGTGACCCAAGAACTGGCCTTTACCTTGGCCAGAGGATAAGTATTTGCCATACAACGTGGCAATGCCGCCAGTGCCATGCGGAGGAATACCTATTTCAGCGCTATATTTTAGTCTGAAAAGATAGAAAGAGAATACGTTTATTTGCGGTAAACATGAGTCATGAGTGGTGCGTGAGTCTACTAATAGTTTTAGTTAGGTTAGGATATTTTATTTTAATTTTAATAGTTTGTTAGTTCATTTCTAACAAACTATTAAATTTAGTTCAAGACGGCACGGTTGGCGCAGTGGTTAAGCGATTGAGTGCTGCGCTGCGTGTCGCGGGTTCGATTCCCGCACGGAACAAATATTTGTATGACCTACATGTATTTGTTCCGAGTCTGGGTGTTTTTCTATCTATAATATGTATGTATTTACAAAAAAAAATGTATGTAAGTAGTTTATCAGCCATCTTGTTACCATAACACAAGCATTAGGTTGCTTAGCTTGGGACTAGATGGCGCTGTGTGAAATGTCCAGGGATATTTTATTATTTTATTTATTTTATTTATTTATTTATAATAGTAATAAAACTATGTCCATTTAATAATTAAATATTATTATAGTTTTTTTTCCCAGGAGAAATAAGTATAGTCCTTCAAATAGACCATTGTACCTGCGCCACGTCGGCCGTCGTTGGTTATTCTGTCTTTCTTTATTAAAAACTAGCTTCTGCCCGCGGCTTCGCCCGCGTGGATGTCGGAAATTATCCCACGGGAACGTGCTAACAGGATAAAATGTATGTGCTTCCCCAGGATGCTATCTATCCCTATGCCAAATCAGAAGTTCAGTGGTTTATACGTGAAAATGTAACATACAGTTTCAAGTTCAAATCCTCCCCTTAATAACTAAATTACCCCTTTTTGTCCCGTCAGTGGTAAATTTTCGACAACTTTACATACTTATTATTAATTATTTTCTGTCAAAAGTATCAATACTGAGTTTCGAGTTACTCGGACCGCGCATTCAATTTCTTCCACACAAACTTAACACCCCTATATCCCCCTTTGAAGAGTAGTTTTGAAAAACTATAATGATAAACTTTATTAATTACTTAGGCAAGTATTCTTGCCAAGTTTCAAGTTTAATAACTAAATGAATAAGATTTTTCATATAAACTGTATCCCCTGATTTTCAACCCCACAGGGGTGGAATTTTGGAAAATCGTTTGGCATTATTCATAACTTGGTTCTAAGAATATTTATACCAATTTTCGAGTTAATCAAACCACGCATTATAATCCTCCCCTGAAAAATAGACTATCCCATTTCAGCCCATCAGGGGTAGATTTTCAAAAAACCCTGATACACATTATTCTTTACTTTCAATATTAGGTATAAATACTGAGTTTCGAGTAAATCGGACTGCGCGCTAAAATTCTTCCATACAAACTTTGAAACCCCCCAATCCCTTATTAGGGGTAGTTTAGAAGAAAAAAAAACTGACAATCTTCATAATTTATTTTGGTAAGTATTAGTGCCAAGTTTCAAGATAATTAACTCAAGGAATAAGATTTTTCATATAAACTGTATCCCCCGCTTTTCACCCCCACAGGGGTGGAATTTTGAAAAATCGTTCGTGATTATTCATAACTTGATTCAAAGATTATTTATACCAATTTTCGAGTTAATCAAGCCACGCATTATAATCCTCCCTTGTAAAATTAACTAACCCTTTTCAACCCGTTAGGGGTAGGTTTTCGAAAAACCCTGATACATGTTACTCTTTATTTTTGGTCTTAAGTATAAACACTGAGTTTCGAGTTAATCGGACCGCGCGCGCATTCAAATTATTCCACACAAACTTCAACACCCCTATATTCCCTATTGAGGGGTAGTTTTGAAAAACTTATAATGATAAACTTTATTACTTACTTACTTAGGCGAGTATTCTTGAAAAGTTTCAAGTTTATTAACCTAATGAAGAAGATTTTTCATATAAACTGTATCCCCGCTTTTCACCCCTACAGGGGTGGAATTTAAAAAAAATCGTTTGGGATATATTCATAACTTGACTCAAAGATTATTTATACTAATTTTCGAGTTAATCAAGCCATGCAGTAAAATCCTCCCCTGAAAAATTTACTACCCCATTTCAGCCCGTCAGGGGTAGATTTTCAAAAAACCCTGATACACATTATTCTTAACTTTCAATATTAGTTATAAATACTGAGTTTCGAGTAAATCGGACTGCGCGCTAAAATTCTTCCATACAAACTTTGAAACCCCCCAATCCCTTATTAGGGGGTAGTTTAGAAGAAAAAAAAACTGACAATCTTCATAATTTATTTAGATAAGTATTCGTGCCAAGTTTCAACTTTATTAACTCAAGGAATAAGATTTTTCATACAAACGAATTCCCCCCTTTTCACCCTCTTAGGGGTGGAATTTCGAAAAATCCTTTCTTAGTGGATGCCTACTCTTCACGAAGAACACACCCTCCAAATTTCATGTCTCTAGGACCAGCGGTTTAGGCTGTGCGTTGATCTATCAGTCAGTCAGTCAGTCAGTCAGTCAGTCAGTCAGTCAGTCAGGACTTTGAATTTTATATATATAGATTAGCGACCCGCCCCTGCTTCGTACGTTTTTTAAGATTTGATAAAACATCGAGATTTATTTAGTATATGTAACACTAATTAATTATTGATACACCTCAACCTTCCGGAATAAATTAACGAAATGTTGGGAAACCTGCATCAAATCCATTGTGAAGCTCGGAAGAATAACGCGGTCACACAGATAAAACACGGACAGCGAATTTAATTTAAAATTTGTATAGATTCACGTTTCAGCGCAGGTAAATTCTCCACCACAAATAAGGGTCATGTTAGGCCATCACAGTGATATGAATAATGGTAATTGGTCCCTTGTTCTTAATTTGCTTTCTGATGCTCGGTTCCTAAAATCCAATACGTTTCCCTACAATCGTTACTCCCTTGGGATTGTCTGACCGGTCCTTTGAAGAGATTCCTGAAGGGTCGAGTGTTGCTGAAGTAACGAAAGTGTAATGCAGGCCATACACGTAACTTTGACTTGCACAAGTATGTAATAAAGTGTGTGGGATAAATTAGAGCCATAAACTGAACCATTTGTGGGCACACGACGCACGCAGATTTGTGATAGTTCTAAGCTTGCGCAAGTAAATCGTGTGGTGTGCCGTGTGTGGCTACCATAACGGATAAGTACCTGTAAGTACCTGCGTACATAATTCAACTTGTCTTAACACGTTGAGTGCCAAACAATAGAAAATCTATTGTTGGCGGACACCGTGTGACCGCGGTGGCAGTCAATGACTTCATGGCTTTGTTGGAAGAGTCCAATCAATACAATATATGTGCTGACAAATAGTCAAACTCATGTTAAGTTTTGTGATTCTCAGACTCAAACACAAGATATGAGTTTTCTCTGTTAGCTATTTACATATTGTGTTGATAAACCTATTAGAAAACGGCTGAAGATGTCCAAAAGGTTTTTTTAAAGCCTTTCGGACATCATCACACTTTCTTGACACATTCGAGCCTCCTAGAACCCTACTTACTATTCAAATTCAAGACATTCTAGTTCCTTTCAGCAATTCATGCTGTACCAATAAGTTTAACGTCGCAGTCATGCTTGGTCAGCCGGATTTGTTCCGCGGATGTTTAACTCAAGATGAGATGCAGCTGTTTCGCTCTAAGATCAGTGGAGAATAATATCGATCATCATTGTATTGAAGGTAATAAGTTTCCAGCAACGAGGTTAATTGCTTAGCAGTTACTTAGTACCTACGAAAAGGTGTGAAAAAAAGAATTCATATTATGCCAAAGTCCGTTGCAGCGGAGGTTAGGCTGAACATGTATGGATGCACAAAATTACGCTTTTTTTATGTATTCTAAGATCAGCGTGACTGAGAAATAATATCGATAATGTATTGAAGCTAACACGATTCCAACAACGAAGTTTGTTGCGGCAGCAGTTAGCATGAAGTCGAAGAGGTGTGCAAAAACAATTCATGCTAGGCTATGTCAATACATAAGTTGGAAAACGTTCCTGACAGCCCGTTGCAGCCGAGGTTAGACTGAAGATGAGATGCATGGATGCACCTGTTACGCTTTTGTTTTTTGTCTTCTTAATTCTAAGATTTTTATTTTTGACGGCACGTTTGGCGCAGTTGTTAAGCGATTGACTGCTGCACTGCGTGTCGCGGGTTCGATTCCCGCACGGAACAAATATTTGTATGACCTACAGTCTGGGTGTTTTTCTATCTATAATATGTATGCATTTACAAAAAAAAAAAAATGTATGTAAGTAGTTTATCAGCCATTTTGTTACCATAACACAAGCATTAGGTTGCTTAGCTTGGGACTAGATGGCGCTGTGTGAAATGTCCAGGGATATTATTATTATATTATTATTATTATTCATTGAATTGAGCATGGCCCAATGGCGAAGCCCCGACTTACGAGTTGTAGGCCGTGAGTTTGAACCCAGCCAGGCTATTGTCTTTGTGTAATTAATTCGACGACGAACGACGTGAAGGAAGACATCGTAAGGAAACCGGCATATCCTAGAACTAAAAATTCGAAGACATGTGACATCCGCCAATCCTCACAGCGGGGAGGCCTGTGTCCCAACAGTGGGAATGTGAATGAATGAAAAAGGTCGATTATGTATTGAAGCTAATAAGCTTCCAGCAACGAGGTTGGTTGCGGAAGCAGTTAGCATGAAGTCAAAGAGGTGGGCAATAAGTTGGATTTCCGGAAAAAGTTTCTGTCAGACCATAGCACCCGAAGTTAGCTTGAAGATGAGATGCATGGATGCACCTGTTACGCTTTTGTTTTTTTTATTTAGTTCTAAGATAAGTGTGACTCGTGAGAATGAATATCGATCATGTATATTGAAGCTAATAAGTTTCAAGCAACGAGGTTAGTTGCGGCAGCAGTTAGCACGAAGTCGAAGAGGTGCAAAAAACCATCTAGACTGCTCTGTATTCATAAAAGCCACCGTGTGAACGTATTTTTAAATTTCTCAGATCAGACACTTGTATTGCATCGTCCTGTTTTTAAATATCCTCATAAACACATGCGATTTCACACACAAATCACGCCCGTTCAAATACTTACTGACGTATTAAAATTTCGTACACATTGGCACATGCATTATTCAGTGTTTTAAATTCAATTCGATCAAGTCCAAGTTCTTGAAATACTTGCATAAAATAAAAACCAACTTACATACCACTTACTATCACATTGATACGGACGAATTTTTTAATGCCCATTGATTTTCTGGCTTTTTCTTGATTTTTTTATTATATAATATATCTATATAAGTACTTACTCGTATATTTTAGTGTTAGCTTGTAAATTGTAATTGTTGTGTCTTTGTGAATAAAACCACTTAAATAATAAATCAATAAATAATTCGCAGTCTACTACACACATACTTATAAGGAAAAAGTGTTGATACCAAAGTTACAGCTTGTTAAATTACTGAAACATTTGATTTATTGACTCAGGACAGATCTAAAGCTATCGATCATACAAAGGCAACGTTGCTAGGAGATGGCAGCGTGATTAAACCGTGCTTAGATGGCACGAAATAAGCAATATTAATTTGTAAAGCGTTATATTCAAGCTCAATAGCACATTGTGTTCCCGTTTCCGGCTGAATACATGGAAGAAAATGAAAGGTATGTATTTATACAGTAAGTACCTATGTTTTTTTACGCTCGTAGATACTGAGACTGTTTATTACACTTACCTCTACAGTTTGTTAGTTCCAAGGGCACGTGTAGGAAAATGACTAGCTGTTATTGTGATAAAGTTCTTTTTAGACAAGTAATAGACACTATTATTTAATAAGTAGCACTAATACTATTAGAACCTTAACCAAACTGGAGAGTTTCGTCATTTAAAAAAAAACTATTCAGATATCAACATTGTACCTACTATTACTACTATATATTTGAATTAGGATTCAAACAGATTATTGGTTGTGATAAAAAAAGCAATGAAGATTTAGCGCTTCTTTTGTAACCAACTGATTTATGTAAGTACTAGCTTTTGCCTGCGGCTTTGCCCGTGTGGAGGTTGGAAATTATCCCACGGGAATGTAATACCGGGCTAAAAATATTCTACATAGTTGAAATCCACTCAGCCATTATGAGTGAAACGTAACAGACATATAAACAGATACAGACAGAATTACTTTCGCATTAATAATATTAGTATAGTATTTTTATCTCACGCAGCGATGCGAGCTTTACTTGTGGTTACCAAGTGTTCAAAACACGCTGTGTTGGCACAGGAGCTCTCGGTACCGTCGGAGACAATGGCGAAGTCGGAAGTGTGTGGGGGTGTGTGTGAGTGTGTAGGTTTTGTGCTGACGCTACTCGTCTACACGCACACATTCACAACGTGTTTGTAAACTTAGTTACCACAAGTGGAGCGCGCGTCGTTTCGTGAGATTAAAATACGGTATATTATTATATTATAGATTATCCACCTTGGTACCAACTTAAAAACTGTTAATGTTCGGTCCTAATTTAAATATCTATTTTTCGCCCAATAGTCCAAAGCCTTTAATCGTTTTATCCAATTTCTTTGGACGTCAAAACGAAAAAGACCAACCTGTCTCTTCAATAGGTACGTTAATAGTGACTATCTGTTCTAGTCGACCACGACAGGGACTCAACGAGGCTCATTAGACTGTCCTGGCAGGTTCCTTACTCCTCCATTGTTAACGACGCTCGACCACTGACAATATTGTGGCGGATATTGCTCTTGAGATAGTTTTAATGAAGAGGTCATTAAAACTCTCTCGTCCATGGATTGGATGATGGGTATTCAATTTCCAGTTATTAAAAAGTATCCTACTATAATATTATGAATGTGAGAGTTTGTACTTATGCTTAGATGTGTTGATGTTTATCACTCAATCACGCAAAAACGGCTTAACAGATTTTAATGAAATTTTGCAAACAGATATTTTATAACCTGGATTAACACATAGAATACTTTTTTATCTCGGTAGTACGTTCTCGTGGGTTAATTTCCGACCTCCACGCGGGCGAAGCCGCTCTGGCTAGTAAGAGATAATTTGGCTTCCAACAAAGTCCCATTTGACGCTACGTAACTGTAACAAAAGTTATTTATTTTCAAAAATTACTTATATTTAATTAATTAGCGTTTTAATTTAATTAATGTCAACTTGAAAATGGTTAATGATTACACTAAAATAAGATAGGTAGGCACAATGAAATGAGAACGTACGCACGGCGACACATCAAACTATACATTTCCAGTATAAGCTGACTTTTCACTGTAAGAAAAGCCTATACAATGCGTAGTCAGCTAGAACTGGAAATTTATACCTTGATATGTAATCGTGTGCCCATGAGAGCCGAGCAATACCTTACGGATCGTAAACTTAAACGTTAACTGTATTGCAAAGATAAGATAAGATAGAGTTACGGTCATTGATACAGAGCCATAGACCGATAGGTCTGTAACCATTTCTTTCCGACGATAACCAATAAGAGAGAAACGTGACCACCTTTTTCTTTAGATATACCTACTCCTTAATCAGCAAATCCAATGTCAGAAAAAATAGAAATTATTCCACGGGAATGTGCTACCGGGACAAAAAGTAGCATATGTCCTTCCCCAGGATGCCATCTATCTCCTTGCCTTTTATCGAAATCCGTTCAGTGGTTTAGGAGTGAAAGGGTAACATACAGACAGAGTTACTTTCGAACTTATTACTATTACTACTTAAATTAATATTAGTATGATTATGATTACGACTCTCTTTATTAGAGTTAAGAACTAGATTTCCAAGGATTTGTGAAACGTTCTAATGACACATTGAAACAAATTCCCCTAGTGATACATTTTAATGTTATTAAAAAGTACCCATAAAAAATAATTTCGTTTCCAACAGTCCCATTTTAGCTCCTCAATAGGTCTGTAATAAAAGATATTTCCTTATGAAAATTACTTCTGAGCCTAATTAAAAGCAACTTTATTAGATTTCCAAATAAAAATAGGAATTTATTTAATAGTAAGCAGGTAGGTACGCACGGCTACACACCAAGCTATACATAACCAGTATAAGCTGACTTCTGATTGTACGAAAAACCTAAACAATGCGAGGTCAGATATAACTGGAAATGCATAGCTTGATGTGTCGCCGTGTGTACTAAAAGGTATGGTTCTCTTTGATTTGCCAAGTAATCTACTTGGTCCTAAATATACAAGCCACGCTGCCACAGCCACACATCCTTTGCGTCAAGGATAACGGTATAAATGAAAATGTTATGTCACATTGTACCTACCTATTAAAGCTACGGCATCATAAGAGAACGTTTCCATCATATTTGTACCTAACGGACGTCATGAAAATCAGTAATTTTCACCATTACAATCAGTTATTTGAACATTAAGGTCGCATGTGGCGGTCACCGCTCTATACCCTGTCCTTTAGGTTAACCGTTTTTGACAGCTGTTTTAGAACGTACATATTCCAGATTACGTAAAAGTTAACTTTAAAATGCGTAATAAAATAAATATATAAACTACCTTATCTTATTAAATTATCTTATTTATGGCGTAATACCGTACGTGTATCAATCAATGTATTGTGTGTTGCTGCAATCACTAGTTCCATTTGTCAAAAAACTGTTACCTAATGGACAGGGTAGGTATAGGCAAAGAGCATTGGCCACATGAGTTTGCAAGCTGAAAAAAGAACCATTGCACCAAGAAGTTTCCATTATGGAACCGTTTAATTGCAACTCACATTTGAATGCTTGAAACGCATACATTTTATTTGAAGAGTTCTACTTATAAGTAAGCTGAATAGCGTAATCTTTAATTTCGAAGCATGCAACTAGGTTATTTCAAAGTACCTATCTATTTAGGTTTGTGGCTTGTGTCTTTGTCGTAGTCGGCTATTCAAAGAAAGTACCAGTTTTCATACCCTTTGATACTTGTAACAATCATCATCACTTACGAGTACATGTTAATGTTGATTGTATCTATTTCATTATCATATAAATACCATACTATAACATAGGTACCTAACCCACCCCACGTAAGAGAAATTGGGTAGGTTTTAGTAGGTCGATATACTAAAGAAATGTCGTGTTTGATATAAAAATATGAAATACTAAGTATAATATCTTGTTCTGTAGCAGGATTAGTGAAATGGACGCGCTGCTCTTCGCGTTGTCATTCGAGGTGGTTTTACTGCAAATGAGGATTTTAGGTGAGTACCCTACTATATCTAACTACTAACTTCTGCTCGCGACTTCGTCCGCGTGAAATTTCTTGTTCCCCCGATCCATCGCATCATTTCTGTGTAATGAATGATATACCTTCTGTTAATAGTATGTCTAATTAAGTTAGTAATGTAATGGTCATCACAGGGAAGAGCGCTGATGTCTGAGATACAGATATTTTTTTATCTAGTTCAGACACAGATGCCTTCAGTATAAAATTAAGAAAACTTGAATGTGTCCAGTATATCTGGTGAAATGTAACATACTTATGTTCTGTGTCAAATAAATTATTATTATCTCCTTTATTTGAATGTAAACACATATAAGTTATATTTTTAAATATGTATTACAGTATAAAAAGTATAAAAACATTTAAAAATAGTAGCCCACCGGTATCGGGAACAGGGTCCAGGCTATCGGTGGTCAGGGTCTAGAGAGAGAAACCTCCTGACAATGAGAGCCGTGTCCAGAAGTACCGCTTTCTGAATTAAGCCCTTGATCCAGCTGCCCAACGAGAGCCTCTTGAGGTGTTGGTCGAGGCTCTTGGCTATTAAGATATTATTATTATTATCGCATTGCCTGCTCGCGCTAATACTTCGTTTTGGCTTAGAGGTGTTGCTGACCTTTTCCTTTTGCTCGGCTCCCAAGAGTCATAGCGTGATGTTAAATAACCTGCGCCCTAATTGCGTAACACACGATCAATCGGAATCGGTTTCATTTTGACAGTTCAACAGCATTCATTGCGTTATTTACGTGTTGAGCAGACAATTTTTTCGAACTTATGAAGCAATGGATTAGCAATTTGCTTCAAAATGGTTCAGATTCCGATTAATCGTGTGTTACGCAATTAGGGTGCTGTAGCCTTCCTCAATAATTAGGCTATGAAAAGCAAAAATATTTTTTTAAATCCGTCTCGTAGTTCCAGGGATATTAGTACATACGTTCAAGTTTGTTTGAACGTATACGTACTAATCCCTAAACATACAAAACAAAACATACTCTCAGCATTATTACATCAAAATTTTTCTTTTTACTAAATTTTTGCCTCTGAATGGAGGTAAAAATACACAATATTAAATGGTGATCACCTGTATATTTTACTTCGTGGTGATCATCATCCACGCCCACAGAAAAGTATTTTTAAATATTCCATATATGTGGTAGGTGCTACACTATGACATAGAAACTTACCACGTATGTACCTACCCACGGTAGTCTGATCTAGAGTGGGTGCCTCTGGAAAACTGCTAATATAAAACCAGCTAAACGTGATTATTGATATCATGGAAAATTATGTAGGAATATCGCATAAGTACGTTAATACCTATGACGCTTTAACTAAGATAAATTACCGTTTTTTGAAATGGTATAATACATAATCAACCTTTAGGTTCTGTTACCACTGCTGGGACACAAGCCTTCTCTTTTCGAGAGGGAGTGGGCTGTAATCCACTACGCGGGCCCAGTGCGAGTTGGTAGATGTCACATGACTTCGAATTTTTGGTTCTAAGACATGCCGGTTTCCTCACGGTGTTTTTCCTTTACCGTTTTGAGAGTAGTGGTGATGAAATAATTTACACAAAATAAAGTGCCTGCTTGAGTTCGAACCCACGACCTACAACTCATAAAGTCGCGGCCGTCACCACTTAACGTCAGTTATGTCATAACTTAACTATAACCAAGGTTTATAAATAATTATGGGGATTTAATTTATGCTGACGCACAAGGCGTTGATTTTACGCGCGTTCGACGCGCGTATACGCGCTGCATGCGCATATAAGTAGAATAGATATTTCAAGCGTACCTATAAAAAACGCCGTTTGCCCTTAGGAACAGCAAAAGTGTCAACCAACTAATTATACGAAAACTTTTAACCACCAGACTTACAGCGCCATCTATCGCTTTCCTGAAATTCACTTACAGAGGGCAGTGTGGAGCTGAGGCTAGCAGACTGGCGTCCTATGAACAAAATCGAGAAGCTCCAGCAAGATAAACTAGCGCAGGACCGGTGAGTTGTGCGCGGGTGTAGGTAGATGGCGCTATAGTGTCAACGCTAACTTTGTTCCCTTTTTATGTACACACGGCTACACGTCAAGCTATACAAAACCAGTTTGTCTTGGCCTCACTTTATATGATTTTTCACAATGAACGGTCAGCCAATACTGGTTTTGCATAGCTTGATGTGTAGCCGTGTGTACACTGGGCCCTAATTCACTATGACCACATAACGATTCCTTGAATTAATGTATGAATGAATGATATATTTATTTGCAAGAATTTATGTAGATAACATTCGGTTACACTATATTCGCAAATATTTAGATTTTACATCTTGGTTATATTAGTAATAATAATAACATAATAATAATTTCATAATTTGAATTTGGATTACAATAGATACAATTAATAAAATTCAATTAGATACAATTCTATTCATTTAAAATAATAATTTAAGTATATTAAAAATAGCGATCAATGATAATGATGTAATGTCAATATAAAATAGCAAGAATAATGAAAATGCTTAATTCGATGCCTTACTTCGAATCCACGTCAATTCCTTAGCAAATCCCGCCAATCTCGCGTTCATTTCGCGCGGTTTCGTTCATTGTGTCATAGAAAATTAGGTTAATGTTTATGAAAGGCAATGCTACACTATGGTCTCCATAATTATGATACTTGGCATATTATTATATTATGGGAATGTTTCAGTCCACGGCTCATACATTTATTTTGCGTATGCGTATCCGAAAGTTGAGTTTTTTTAAATCTCTGTCTACTGTGAATAGTATGAATAGCTAATTATAATATTTCAAGACTTGATATCAATACAATTATATTTGTTGAAAAACATAAGGCCTCGTCCTAACCGAAAGCTACTGTCGCACAAGTACGCGACAATCGCGTCTGTCACGCTCGTTTACTTAAATGAATATCCCCGTGTCCTAATAGAAAGCGATCGTCGCGCAAACACGTGATTGTCGCGTTCATATGTCACTTTTTATTTGGTGAACCGGAACGCGTGGTCGCGTCGACAGAGGATCATCGCCATCCAGTTTTCCGATCAAAAAGTGACGATATGAACACGACGATCGCGTATTCGAGTGACAATCGCTTTAGGTTAGGACGCAGGGTAACCCATCTTGGCAGCAGGGTAAAGTAAAGCGAAATCCTTCAAATATTACAGGGACCTAGTGAACGACGTGATAAGACAAACTCTCATAGAAGTCGCGGAGAGCGGGAAGTGGCAGTCGGTGAAGAATGCAGTCGAGCTGCTCAAGCGGTCAGAGTGCGATGTTGAGTCGCTGCGGCTCAAAAATGAGCACCTGAGAAAGTTAGTATCTACTTTTTAGTCAGGAAGGTATAAGATCACACGATTATGCATTTAAGCCTCAATCATTTCATAGTTCTCATCTTGGTCATCACAGTAACCCTACATCCTAATTGTGTAACACTATCAATCATAATTTGAATAATTTTGAAGGATAATGCTAATCCACTGCTTTATATGTTCGAAAAATTTGTCTGCTCAACAATGTAAATAACGCAATGAATGATGTTGATCTGTCAAAACCGTAGTCAAAATTAAAGCCATTGCTACTGTCAGTGTATTACGCAATTACCCCGCTAATTATTTTGATGTTGATATATCGTCTCATAATTAGGTTGATGTTAAGTTTGGTAGTCATAATCAAAATAACAATTACCATCTAATAATATAACTTGAGATTTGGCAAGAGATAATCAACAGATTGAATAATAAATATGTTGACAGACTAATCATTTTTTCAGTACTCGCAAAACCCTCGAAGCAGAATTGAACGCCAAAAGAAATCAATGGACGATGGAGCTTAACAACGCTGATCAGAAAGTAGCTGTTCTCCGAGACAAAATGAGTGTGCGTTCAGACGCCAGTAGGTCAAGCTACCCGAAACTGTCAAATTTTCCCAATCAACCTTGAACCTTAATGCTTTAGCGATAAAGTTGGAATTTTTCAAAAGAAACTTGTCAGATTGTAGTAGCTTGATGTGCTGGCGCCTGTACATGTTTATTTCTATGAAAGTGATAATTACAAGAAGTAATAAACATGCTGATGCTGCTACTTCTCAGTAAAGTGCTGCTTGCAATACAACAATCATGAGATCACCGAGGCGTTACTGAGAGCGTGGAAAAGGCGGTTCTAGGAACATTTGTGAGAAAGAGTTACGTACAATAGCGAGGCAGTATGTGCAGCTAGAATTGGACTTTGCAACCCTGTCATATGTGAATAAGTTCCGCCTCTTAGTACAAGTACCTAAATTTACTAGAAGTAACAAAAAATTTAACGTATCTATAAACTCAAAGGTATTTTTTTACAAAACTACGAAAATACAGGGTGGCTGACATCGACGCGCAAACTTGAAACCACGAATTCAGTACATGATTCCCTAGCAAAGAATATTCTCGTCAGTTTATCAACAAAAAACTCCATACGGATTCCGTTTTTTGCGATTTAGCTACGGAACCCTAAAAATCTGCCAGCACCTACGCTGTCAAAATGTATGAAACCGCAAATTAGTTTTTTAATACCCGACGAAAATTTTCAAGTCTGGGTCTAGAATGACATGCAGGTTTCAGGTTTTCAGGTTTCAGTTTGCGTGCAATATCCCTGCCACCCTGTTACAAATGTAATCAAGTTTTAAAAGTACCTATAGCTTCATAATTAGCAGGAAATTAGTTCTAGATCGGCGTGGGCTTTACTACGTGGAAAATTCAATTAAATTGATTCACCGGCATACAATTACAATTATAATGACGCCCTACGTTGCATTTTCTCGGCATGCGACGTCCCTGACAAGCTTCATGTATCTGAGCGGAGGTGATATCTGGCGGAGGAGGCCATTAAAGTTACTCATTTATTCAGTTCAGTAGGTACAAAAATAAATTCATATTTTATATCTCTAATGAAGACAATAAGCAAGAATGCAGCAATGATTTATTATTGGCTGCGCTCTTTCCCCTGTCTAAAAGAGACAGTAAACAATACGAATCACTAAGAAATATAGGTAATGAGAGTGCCCAATTTTTTTTTTTTTAGAAAAACTTTCTGCTTTAATCAATTCAAATAAATTTTCAACTAATATTTGGGAATAAGGGGGAATATAATATAACGGGGTATCTGGCTCCGTTTCCCGCTCCCCGTCACGTGGCGCGTTGTAAGTCGTCAGTCAATCGTTTCCTTTGCAGGACGACCTCCACAATGCGAACACACGTCTATGTTATTCAGAAAAATGGCTATTCGCGCGTTACGAGTCCCTGGAGCTAAAGCTGGATGTGCCACGCGCGCCTCCCCCACGCACCGACCATGAACAGCGCGTGCACGAAGAGTTGCTCAAAGCTTTCGAGTTACAGATCAAAGTAAATAAATTCTGAAATTTACAGACACATTTCAACTTTATTTCACGGTTGGGCTGAACACTCGTGAGAGCAGTGGTGGCCCAGTGGTAACGGCGCCGACTTACGAGTTGTAGGTCGTGGGTTCGAACCCAACGAGGTGCTTTACCTACTCTGTGTAATTGATTTCATCACTGCTCTCAAAAACGGTGAAGGAAAACAGCGTGAGGAAACCGGCATATCCTAGAACCAAAAAATCGAAGACATGTAACATCTACCAACCCGCACTATGCCCGTGTGGTAATTACGGCTCATTCCCTCTCACAGAGAGGAGGCCTGTGTCCCAGCAGTGGGAATGTTATAAGCTAATTATGTTCAACACTGCGTACAAAAGGACAAACTTTAATCTGATAATTACTTTAAATTCAATTATGGTACCACCTAGAAAGGTCTATTTAAAAATATTTCTCCACCAACAATGGCCCAAAAATAACACAAAAGAATTCGTCAAGTGAATAAAAATTCAGAAAATAGGACAAAAGTCAATACCCAGCACCAGTACTCAGTAGCACAATTCTTACTAGCGTGAAGCTACCTAACAGTTGATTAAATTCCGAGAATTCTGTTGAAGGAACTTGAGAAGACTTTGGAATACTGGCGCCAGCGATACGACACCGACATTGCTGAAATAAGCGCGAGGAGCCAGAGAAAACTGGAGCAACTGCTCATCGCTACCAGTAAGAGACAGGAACTACAACAGTTGGTAAGCTTTTCGTAGGATCTATGTAAATATAGCAATCTAGTTTTAACATTATGTCGTAGCTCAAGAATATAATCAGAAGAAACCATATTAATGGTATTGGCTCAAATATCCACTGTTCAATAAGTTATTAACTAGGCTTCATTATACCTACTTTAACAATAGGTTACTCGATTCTTACTCAAAACATTATTTACATTTAATTATATTGAGTTGTGCTTGTTCGTAGGCCTAAAATTTTTTTATACATTCTGAGCACATCTTCAAAACTTTTAATTGGAAGTTTATTGACTAAACTTTCCAAATGTCTCGAAAAAATCTATGTGGTAATATAAACTAAACTTTGATTCGTTACAGTACGACCTACATACTGGAGAAATGCGTGGTTGGTTAACATTTAAACGGGAACGGGCTGCCCGTTTAGCTCGTGAAGAGAAAATACGCCTGTCCGCCATGCGTATACAGGCGTGGTGGCGCGGCGTCATGGTGCGTCGGGCTCTCGGACAGTTCAAATTTTTGAGACATAACAAGGGGAAAGGCAAGAAGAAATAAAAATAGTTGAAATGAGAGTCCTTTAGATACCAATTTATTTTATAAGAAACCTTAAAAATATCATACACAACTCAACCACAACCACTGTATCTTACTTTATTCGTAAATAAAAAAACAATTAAAACCCATGAATTTTGTTTTTATAATCTCTAAGAATGTAAAGTTCTGAATGAAGAATCAACATAAAAATAATTCACATCACAAAATAAGGGGTCTACCCTTTATAGCAGAACTTTTTATGTCATAATATTGTTTTGCATAACAGCGGATAGCATAAACTTCATTTCGCAGAAAATCGTTTGGCAGACAGTCATTTATCATACATTCAAAATTCATAATTTTGTAAGTCAGAATCATCTTTAGGCATAAATTTCATATCCATAATAATTAAAAAGTAGAACCATCATATCGCAGAAAGTTCACAGTCAGAATCGTCTTTTGGCATACATTTCATACCGATAGTCATTAAAAGGCATATCTCAGAAATTTTAGAGTTAGAATCGTCTTTTGGCATACATTTCATATCCATAATCATTACAGAAAATTCATTCATTCATTCACCATGCATGCAGCATGCAAACAAGCATACACCATGCATGCAGCAATCATGCAGCATGCAAGCAAGCATGCAGCATGCAAGCGAGCATGCAAACATGCAAACAAGCATACACCATGCATGCAGCAAGCATGCAGCATGCAAGCAAGCATGCAAACATGCAAACAAACATACACCATGCATGCAGCAAGCATGTAGCATGCAAGCAAGCATGCGGCATGCAAGCGAGCATGCAAACATGCAAGCAAGCATACAACATGCATGCAGCAAGCATGCAGTATACAAGCAAGCATGCAAGCAAGCATGCAAACATACAACATGCAGCAGGCATGGTTTCTGTCATGGCTCCGGCGCTGCGGGGCTCCGGCGGTCCCACGCGAGCTTATCGTCGCAGATGGTTTCAAGGCTCACCACCGCAGCTTCGGCTTAAAGCCGGCCAGCCTCAGCTGCGGCGGCGAGCATTAATACCACCTGCTCCTCAGCTCGCGGGCCGCCTCGCCCCTCCGCGCCTACGCGGGCTTAAATTACACTCTAGGGGTAGGGCAGACAAGACTACGTGGAGTCGGTTTTGCAGCGATTCGTTTATGTCACTAACATTTGTAGCACAACATATTATTGACTTTTCGCGACCATGTTTTAATTTAAGTTAAAAATGCTATTGTATAGAAATGTCAATATGCCTAATAAAATTATTCCAAACGAAATTCTGCCATTTTCATAAGTATGCGAAGTGAACGTTATGCTAAACGAAATTATGCCAAATAAAATTCTGCTATCTTAAAACTATGCCTTTGTAAATTCGGACATATAAACATTCGGCCAAACAATAATTATATTAAATCATGTTTATGCCTTAAAAATATTCGTTTAAAGAAGATTATGCCAAGTGTGTTATCCAATCCAAACTATCCAAACTAATATTATAAATGCGAAAGTAACTCTGTCTGTCTGTCTGTCTGTCTGTCTGTCTTTGCTTCACGCCTAAACTACTGAACCGATTTGTGTGAAATTTGGTACAGACATAGTTTGGAACTTGAGAATGGACATAGGATAGTTTTTATTACAAAAAATAAAATAAAAAATAAAATTTATTCCGGACATACAGCGCCATCTATTGGTCAAGAGTCGGCATCAATTCAGTACTGAAAATTCATCGGAAAAATGTAAATAAATAGTAAGAACTATGTGGGTAAAACCAAAAATCTGCCGGAAGTCACTATTCCACGCGAACGAAGTCGCGGGCAAAAGCTAGTGCCAAATAAATTTCGGAGCATCAAGATTCTGCCAGATAGAGGGAACCCCAAAATAAGTCCTTATAAATGTATGACAAAACCATCGTAAATCATAATAATGGTTCACATACCTAAAACGGAACGCGCACTTTTGAGTTTGACAGATGTCAAATAAGTTGTCAGCGCGCCGCTATCACCAGTATTACCAACTTAATGGAATTTCCACTAAATGTGGTTTAGACACCATTTCTGGCGGAGAAAGAAGATTGAATTAAAATAAAAGATTTTTATTTATGAAGTCTGGTATATCGTTGATGATTGAGTCACGAGATCAACTTAATATCTCGGAAACGTGACACTTGACGGGGTTTGGTCTTATTATGTTGTCTGTTTGCATTGATGTCAACGTCTCATGCGTGCGTGGCCACCAATTTCAAATGGCGCGACAGTAATAGGTATGCCGCGGATCTTCAAAACCCTTTTTGCTGTTGTGTGCTATTGTATGCCGAAAACCTCCACCGAGTATTTTTTTTTTTAATTCGGATTCCACTGTGGATATCAATTCTGATTTGGAAAGACTAATATAAGCATGACAAATATAGTGAAGTCAAAGAAAGGTTTTGCCCCTGTCGAGGCCGAAAACAATGTAATTTGGAGAAAAAAAAATGCTGTAATAGTTTTCCGTTAACTTCGTTATAATTATGTATCTACTACCTGTCGTGAATACCTACTTTTCATATATCCAAAAACAACGCTTTACATAGGGGTGGATGGGGCATGGGGTGGACACGTAATGATAATGACCACTTTAAAGCTGAAAATTTCGCAAAACGAAACACAAAATGTTCAATCCAAATCCTCAATATTTTTGAAAGACCTTTCCGACGGCACCCCACAAACTGGAATAGAAGCTCACTTCACCCACAATTTTTAAAATACAAATAATCTTTTAAAAAAGGTCGTCCGAAGTAATAGTAGTCTCTGGGTTATACTGCGGACAGACAAAACGAAACAGACAAAACTATAATAGTTCCTTCTATAACTACGGATCCCTGAAAAACGACTCCTCAAATTTTTAAATGAATCTCCAAAACAGCGACCGAAACTCGGTGATAGAAAAAAAATAAAAATAATATTGTGTCCAATGTAGTGGATTTGAATAATCGCCGCAAATGGGATTGGGAAAAACAAGTTGGCAACACTAACACTGGCCGTCACAGCACTCACAGCTGTCAATCGCTAGTCGCATGCGTTTGCTCGTCTAAACCGGTGAGATGAGATTTTGTGATTTTTTTATTGAATGGAAAGTAAAGTTACCGGTGTAGATATTAGTATAGAACGAATTCATTTATTAAATAAATATTAGAACAGTTAATAGAGTGTGGTGTGATATATCGAACTGTGATAAATACTGTCGACTGAGAGTTTGCGATATTTTCAATTCTTGGAAAGTTGGACTGTCATCGAACAGATTCGGTGAGTAATGCCGTATATTTTTTTATTTGTAAAAGCTTTTGACTACAAGGCTTGTGTGAAATGTTAATGGCACATGACCGTGTTTAAACAAATATATTTTAAAATCATTTTTTTAGCGATTGACAACCAAAACATGGGCTTGACTATTCGGGCGACGCGATTTCAGTAAATTCGCTTAGATTCGTGCAACAATACACTTTCACTTTCTATCATTGAGAATGGTTATTGCCGAAAATACCACGGTACTCTTATTACTTTCCATTGTACACTTTTCTGATAACTAAACTAATATTATAAAGAGAAAAGATTTTTTGTATGTTTGTTTGTTACGCTTTCACGCTAAAACGGCTGAACGGATTTGGATGAAATTTGGCATATGGGTAGAGCATGACCTGGATAAGAACATAGGATACTTTTTATCCTGATATTCTCAATGGATCAAAACTTATAATATGTGGGTGAAACCGCAGGATGCAGCTAGTTTCTATATATAGGTTTAAACACTACTTTGGTTTTGTTTTGGTAAACACAAGTTTTAATATTTTTATCTTTCTTTGTTTAGTACCTTCCTCCATTTTACAACATTTAATTTAAATCTTACAGCTTATTGCAATTTTATTGGTCCTTTTGTATATTAATTTTCTATTGCCTTCAATACTGAGGAGTTCCCCTTGTCTGTATTTCCAAGAACCTCGTGTTGTAGAGTGCTGTTCTGATTGGTTTTCTTTGTATGGAAGTGTTTCTCTTTACTGTAATATTACTTCGCACACTTGATAATGGATTGATTCATTCCATATTGATTTCTACAAGTTTGTACCTGTTTTGTTGCATCATTATTTTTTATCTCAACAATGTATGTAAAGGATGCTGCTTATCTTTGGCAATAAGTATGCTTTATTTACAGATTAAGGTTCAAATTTAGGCAATCTTTTTATAACTCATTTGTGCATTAGCAATATTTCAGGTTCAGAAATTGTAATAAAAGTAATTACTTGGAGTTTAGTAAAACCCCGAAATAAGTAAACGATGAAATTTTTAAAACAATTGAATGTTATATTGAGGCGCAGTAGCTACAACAGATATGAAGAGAGAGAGAGATGTGCTGATATTTTGTTTCCTTTCCATATCTGAAATAAAATGACCATATTCTTTGTGATCAATCAAAAAAAAAAAAATCATTGTAGCAGTATGGAATGACTGAATGATTGAAATAAATGTTAATAGAAAAGAGTAAAGTAGTATAGTGCAGGCAAAACACCAGACAGTTTGAATACTAATGTTGAGGTAAACACATGAATGGCTGGTCAAGATTTAAGCACATTTAGATTCAATGCGCACTGCAGCCTTGGCCAGAGACATACGGCGACATTAATAGAAACACCGGTATTTACCTCAAAATTACAATAATTGCTTCAACCAATAAAAAAAGGTGTTTCCTAAGAAAGGACAATAGTACAGCACAATTTAATAAAACGGTTAAACCTGTGTTGCTACCTTACTATATAGTTAACGAAAAAAAACCACAGCAATTAAAAAAGCAAGTGGCCAGTGTTTTTGCGCGCTTGTACAAATGTCACTTAGGTGGTATATGTGGCCGCGGCACGGCAGCGCACGCTGGCGGTTCCGCGCGGTAATTAGTGCGTTAATCGCACCAACCGGGTACACAGTTGATGCAAGTGCGTTTCCGAGAAACCGATCAGCGCAGCTCGCGGGAGGAGCGGCAAATTGCCGACAGATATGTGTGCCGCCTGTCGGTAATTGCAAAAATCACTCGCCTCACCGCAGAACGAGCTTGTGGTCCTTGTAATACAAGTACAACTCGTGTGTGCAACTACTGTACACCAACACGTATACCTGCTGTAGATACCTATTATAGGTACCTCACCTGTGCTGTAGCGTTTTCTCGGATGCTGCCGACTGCCGATATTGGGTTGAATTGAGCACGTAAGCAAAGCGACATGTTTCGTTTATCGCGATATTATCGTTTCCATGTTATTGCCGATCCCATTCTCAGTAAGCTTGATAGCTTGAAGTCGCAGAAACGCGCGACATTCTACGTTATACCTAGGTGCATACGTATAAATTAACGGTTGGAACTGTTGCGTTTTGCGATTTATTCTTTCATTCCATTTAAATTGTGTGAATACTTTCGGGAATTTTAATTTCGCAGTAAGCCTTTTCATTTTTGACTCTGTCGATTACCTAGGTAGGTATAATCAGCCTATAATGTTCCCACTGCTGGGACACAGGCCTCCTCAATTCGAGACATAGTGGGCCGTAATCCACCAAGCGTACTCAGTGTGTGTTGGCACGTGGTCATGCCGGTTTTATCACGATGTTTTCCTTCACCGTTTTGAGAGCAGTGGTGATGAAATAGTTTACACAAAGTAAAGCACCTGTCTGGGTTCGAACCCATGACCTACAACTCGTAAGTCGGGGCCGTTACCACTGGGTCACAACTCCTAAATTAAAAATTCACCCTAAATAGGCATCTTTGTGCAGCACGGAATAGGTACCTAACTCTGTTATCTACATCTCGAGTTCTGTCGTCAATCTCGTTCGACCCAATTACATTTACGAAACTGCATAAACTAACGGATTCATTGTTTTCTAGAAATAATCTATTCATTTGACTTTGCATACAAACTGTGAAGCAAACATTAAATCGCTAGTTAGGAAACACAAAAACTAGGAAAACAATGGTTTGTTTTGTTTAAAATGTATTAGGTATGTTAGCTTTTGCAGAGCGCAGTTCACATCCATGAAAGCAATGGACAAACTATATAGATAATTCATTTTCTCATACATTCGTTCTTATTGATTCTGAGGCAGTATGAAGTTCGCCGGGTCAGCTAAACATTCACCAAAGAGTCTGAGTCTGCATAGGTAATAGGTGCCGACTGTAGGTATGTAGCTCGAGCTACACTGCTACATCAAACATCTATTCCCATTTCATACCGCGCGACACACCCTCAACATATCATCCGCCAAGGCTAAGCGGCTTAGTCGCAAAACGTCTCTTTCGCAAAATGTCTACTGTTCGTAAAGTGTCTCTTTCTCATAATATCACTTTCGCCGAATGTCGCTTTGGCAGAATGACTCTTTCTCAAAAGGTCGCTTTCTCACAATGCCTCTTTCGCAGAATGTCTCTTTCGCAAAATGACGCGAATAAAATTTTAGGGATAAAATAAAAAAAAAATGTGGAAGAGACATTCTGAGTAAAAAGGCATTGTGAGAAAGAGACATTTTACGGCTAAGCATGATTGACAATTAATGACATCTCTAACAAACCTCCCAGCAAGTCAAAACGGATACACACGGAATATTCCCAATCAAAGTCTATTCTGATCGGCGCGGCGTGTAATTGTTACACGAAAATTTTACATAATCAAATACGTATTTCAACGTAGTCATGGACCAAAAAAGTAGTGACTGCATTGCCATTAAGTATTACTTTTCTAAGAACGACTTGGTTAGGGCCGGGCGTCACTCGCGCAGTTGCCAATTCGTAGAATTACTTCTACCTAGGTCATTTTATTTAGTAATTCGTTCCTTCGAGAGATTGTATCCAGATAGGTTTTAACGTTTTTGAATATTAAAAAAGTACTTTAATTTATTTTCAGTCTTTCAGATTAATTTTAATTTTAACCTTGGTTTAGATTATTTTATTGAAAGTGTTTTTTATTCAGAAATACCACGAAATGCTGTCCCAACGTTACCGTTTAAAGAGAAGTTTATTTTCATTAATCCATAAAAAATCAAACTTTAAACAAAGCGTAATCGTAAAGCTAGAAAAACAAAAAGGTTTAACTAGTATTTAGCACCCAGTTGTATTAAAACAGCCCCCGGATAATACCACTCTATTCATTAAATAAGTCGGCAGACCGTTCATCTCCCATTGCTCATTAACTTTTCCAATGTTACTTTTAAAAAGAACACAGCTTACGGTATTTTAAGTCACAAACGATTATTAAAGGGCCATGGGCAGTAACCAGCAGTAACAATCATGGCTAATTCCACGGAGGTCGATTATATTGTCCTTTCATGCCCTTGTTTGAAAGCCATTCAATTTTCCATGAAATAGAATTACCTACCTACCTCCGTTTAATTTCTATTGTATTTCGGGAAACGGCAAAACAACAGTTCGCCGCGCGGCGCTACTTTATGCCGAGTTATGAGTTATGTAAGTGTTTATGTGACTGTTTGTTTGAATGTTCCAAGAATCTACATTTAACTTTAGACGTGACATTCAACTTGCCTTTATGATTGGTAACATAACATAACATCGCGCTAGTATTACACTATTACCCGAAGGGTTAGGCACAGATGTACCTATTATAGTACACCCCCATTTAACCAGTTATGTTTTAGTGCCATGTAATAGGGTGCGAGCCTATTTTCTGGGTGTTTACCAAAGCCCCGGGTTTAAACCCGGTGGACATTACCGTGCAGTAGTACAAAAGTAGTTTCTACCCGTCCTATAAGCCATGAATATGAAGTAGGCGTAAATATCAATTTGTATTACAGTAATAACCTCTTTACAGGTTTATAATTGTGCAGACATAAATATGTACTTAGCCAGCAATTAACGATGTTTTCTTTATACCAACCGTTTACCTAGTTATCAGGTACTAGTTTCTGTTATGTATTTTCAGGGAAACCGTTTTCAATTCAACGCGCAATACAATCCTTGGAATATGACTCACTTGAACTAACTTAGTTGTGTTTAAGAATGTTTAGTTTACAAGTTTAACTCATAAATGTGACCTAAAAGGAAAACAAACCACAACCACAACTGTAATATTCTGCAGTAGTAAATTTTCCAACTTTAAAAGTGACTAAAATTAACTTGAACCTAAACTTAATTCTACTAGTAGGTTCTTTCGAAATTATGAAGTCGTGACAAACAGCAACGATATTTCAGAATTTTTGGATTTTCATTTAATTTATTACAAACTCTGAACCGTAGGCAAAAAAGATAGAGGGGTGGGGGGGTAATTGCGTAACACATCATCGTCATTTCAGCCGAAAGACGTTCACTGCTGGACATAAGCCACCAACAAACACCGCCACATCGACCAGCGGGGTAACACCCTATCAGTAGCAGTAGGTTTAATTTTGACAGTTCAACAACATTCATTGCGTTATTTACATTGTTGAGCAGATAAATTTTTCGAACATATGAAACAATGGATTAGCAATATACTTCAGTGTGCTACGCATTTAGGGTGTAGTTTTATTCTTCTCGCATCCAATGGCTTCTTGCGTTACATATAGAATGGCAATCGATCGCAATGCTTTTAATTTTGACCGTTCTGTCACGTTCATTGCGTTATTTACGTTGTTGAGCAGACGAATTTCTCAAACCTATGAAGCAATGGATTGGGAATTTCCTTCAAAACCCTCGGATTGCGATTGAAAGCTTCATCGCTCCAATACTGTTATTAGGGTGCAGGATGGATGGTTACCCCAAGAACCTATAAATCGTGACGTATTCAATCAATCTGCCTAGCCTTTTCCCAACTATGTTGGGGTCGGCTTTCAGTCTAACCGGATACAGCTTAATGCCAGTATTTTACATGGAGCGACTGCCTATCTTACCTCTACAACCCAGTTACTGGGTAATACGATAGCCCTTGGTAAGCCTGGTTGTCAGACTTTCGGGTTTCTGACGACCCGTAACGACTGTCAAAATTCTACAAATGACAGCCGGGACCAACAGCTTAGCGTGCTTTCCGAGGCACGTTATTACTTAGCCACAAGCCCCTCACATCGTGACGTATTGATTTGCTCAATTAAGTTTTCCTTTAATTCACAAGATAATTGTAACTGCTAATACAAATAAGAATTGATTCAATTTTACTAACATCTTATCGGCCATTATTTAAATACAATCTATTTACTTACATAAAATAATAAAGCACGTTGGATTGCGTCATTGGTTGAAATAAAAAAATACTTAAAACGACAGGTATTTCCCATAATGATTCATAGTGTATTAATACTTTGAATGCTTTGTAACAACGAACAACTGAAAATTTTGATTAAGTACAAGTTGATTAGATAATATCTCGTTGGCATTATCCTCTAAGTGATTTTCTGGAATTATTAATTGATCGTCCGCTTGCAAACTGTTGCACTTGAAGGCTACCATAAATGGAGAGATCAACCTGAATTCTGAACAGACTTTTCTGATCCGATGGGTACACCTGCACATGACACGAAACGATCAGGGACCTAATTCACTATGACCACTCAATGATTCCTTACTTCAAAACCTCGTCAATTTCTTAGCTAATCACGTCAACTTCGCGTTCACTTCGCGCGGTTTCGTTCATTGTATCATAGGGAATACGTCATCTAGTAATAGTACCAGCCGTCGCGACGGCTGGAATTATTACTACCTGAAGCATTAGTTGTAACTGAACGACCTGATAACGCGTCGGGTCTAGGCTATCCATCTTGGGGCCGTAACAGCCATGCACGGTATGGATTTTATTCTGATCAGACGGATCTAAAGGTACAATTGACCCATATATTAGCCTCTAGGATAACTCGGACATCTATTCCTGTTATTTACTACTCTTAGAGAATTGTCTGGTAGGATTGTCACTTTGACTTGGCTGTATATAATATTGGTTTCATTTTTGTTTCTAGGATGCTTCAATAGATCAAAATGTGTGTACGGACTGTGTGCTGTGGCCTCCTGGGGCTTCTCACTGTATCGGGCATGGCGTCCTCTCAAGGGGCCACCTACTGCTCCCTAAACACCTTCGCCACAAACTCCTCGTGGATGCAGTTCACCAAGGAGCCGGTGCCCTTCGAGTACGGCTTCGAAGACAAGTTCAAGAGCATCCATTGCTGCGTGAAGGGATACAGGAGTATTGAATGGTGAGTCTTCTTTTTTTGTTTTTTCCCTTGTCATCAGCCTATAGCAGTATTCTGCTGGAATAAGCCTTTGAATTGCACGTCACTTCTCTGCGCTCGTTGCCTACATCGTTAATTAATTCGGAGAGCCGGAGGCGCCTCTATGCTAAGTTACCTTCGTTCAGAGTTCAGCGAATAATTAAGCCACGTCCAGTTCCCACTAGCGCTGATATTGCTATGATATCCTAGAATACATTCTAATGAAACAATGGCATTCGTGCTATCGATGCAGTGACGGTTTTCAGAACCCATACCTAAGTACAATTGCTGTAACTCTGCACTCCATTAAGCCAGCCAAGCGCATATGAACTTGAGTTTGTTTAATTGAATGTGTGAACTAATTTATAATAATTCAGCTGTACCTGCTGTTTTAAAACCTATGAGCATGACCATGTATATATGAGAGAATTATCATAATGCTCTGGAAGTTAGGCAGCCCTTTGGTGTGTCAACACCCTAACACCATCCCGTTTTCCTAGTACGGCGGGATCGGCGGGCGGCTGCTGCAGGTGCGGAAAACCTCGAACGGCGAAAATATTCCAACCTTATTGGGAGTTATATGTTAGAGCCGTTTGGGGTTGAAACACTAGAGCCATGGGGTACTAGTGCCCACTTGGTTTTTCGAGACATCGCCTAGCGCCTTGTCGACACTTCACGCGATCATGAGAGGGCTGGCCAATTTTTTGGCCAAAGAATCACCATATAACGTGGCAATGTGGCCAGTCTTTTGGGTACTTCCTGTTGACAGCGATGCGGACGAATTTTTTGATGCCTTATGATTCTTTTCCTTCTTTTTTATGTACATGTTACATTTATTAATATTACTTTAAATCTGTTAGCTTATATTAATATCATTTAGATATAAAACAATTAAAAAAATACCATAATATATATTAATTATCTGAATGTAAACTACATCAATAGCAAGTTAAAATATAACTATTTATTCGTCCAATTTATATAATCAAATCCACTTCATTCCGGGTTATTTCACTTCAATTTGGTTTTGTAAAAGCGCATTTAATAACCACACTTAAAATTAAAACTTGGACAGAAATAAGCAGGCTAGTCAATGAATTTATAAAGGCATGACTGGAGTCAGTGGACCCATCTACCCTTTGTAATTAACGCTTAAAACAGAGGAGACCAACATTCATATGTAAAAATATCAAGTTTCCGACAAGAAATCGAACCTAAACGAGCGTAGTATACCTATCTTAGTTAGATAGAACTTTTTTTTTCTTATAGCCGGAAACCTGCCAATTGAATACCACCTGTGGCGAAGTTTCATTCATTTATTTATGTATCCTGATATTATTATTCGATCTATTCTGTAGATACTTCAATTGAAACATTAATTGGATAACTTTATAATGGAAACGGAACTTAGTTCATACTTCTACTAAAGCATAAAGTACACAATACGTAAATGATATCGCTCGAAGTTTCGGTGCCGAGAGACAGGCAGGTGTGCGCTACCGCTGCTGGTAGCGATAAGCACAAAGCTTCTACGAAATAAAGTCCATTGTGTGCGCAAAAATAATTGATAATCGCCTGGTGTGACAATGGGCATTGCCCCCGTCATCCGTGCTTATGCTGCGCTACGCCGGCGCCGCCTGTACCGTCCACAAAATATTAATGACATCGGTATCGCCCGCCGTGAGAAAAAAATATATATCGACGAACGTGGCACAATCATGAGGATCTAGTTATACGATGACGTCATTTTAACGATGTTAATCATACAAAATTAAGGGTGATATTGTATTGACATATCCAGACTGGTTTATTAATAGATGTATGATTCGTCGCTAATAGTAGAGTGCCTCGTCATACTTTCAGCAAATACTAATAACAGATACAAGTACTATACTATGTATATAGGATGCAGATACGTGCACTCCGATAAATTGATAACATCTCGCATAAGTTCTTAGAATATGGAATGCCCTACATAAAAGAAACACGTTATCCTGGAAGAAATGCTTTGTGTCCCCTTGTTCTCTAGCCCACTACCCACTGATCTGTAGGCCATATAGTAAATGGGGCCAAGGTAGTGGCGCTAACAGGCACTTTTTTTATTTTGTGTTTTTCCTCTTGATCCCAACATTGGATCCATGGCAGCACTGGGGCCAACGGGAATAGAGAAAATTAATTGATCGTGTTTCCATTACCTAACACAATTACTTTTATGTAGCACTTAGCAGAATCGACTAAGAAAAGGAAATGCACTTTCAATAAAACAACATGGTTTAAATAGCATACATGAATACAAAGCAATAATCCACCTTTACAAAGCTTTTAGATACTAGACTTACTTAGCGATGCCGAGGGATGAAACATCCTCTTATATTTAAGCTCGTCTTATAAACTGTATTACATATTTAGCTTAAGGGGGAGGCGCTAGCGCTAGGTAGCCCGCGAAATTCAAAATTTCTTACGTTTTTTGTAATTTGCAGGTCAGTGTCATGTTGAATGTTGAACTTCGAGGATTGTGTTGATGATTTTAATCATTATAATTCTGTAAATAGACACTGCACGCTGTGCTGTTAGTACTTGTTACGCTGGCGAATGATATTTTGTTCAACATACAACCTGGCACTGACTTGCATATTGCAAAAAACCAAAGAAAATTTGAATTCCGCTACCGGGCTACTTAGAGCCCCGCCTTAAACGAGTAAAGTAATTGATTTAAAATGGATGTAAATACGAATGGCATCATATGAAACAAAGTGATAGCGTGAAAATATTACCATGACATGAAATAACGAATGTATTGAAAAAGCGGGCTCTAACTAAAATATTGAAATTATAGTGAAAGCCAATTAATTTCAAGCAGCACACGGTCCGTTGTAGTTCTTGGTAAAAGTTTTAACAATTATGCCCTTGATGAACAATTTGTTGTTCCAGTAACTGTGCTTTCCTGTAGGCAAAGTAAAAAAATCAATTGGTAGTGCGATTTCATCGAATTACCTCGTCACTCGCGGTGTGCGGCTGTTCAAACTAACTGTGTTGCATTGTTTGTGCACTCTCTGCTATATTTACTTCAATAATGGCAAATTAATTTGCTGCTCTAACCTTTTATAAACCGCTGATCGATGCCAACGTCCGGTAGCTCTCGATAGACTAAAAAAGCAATTATCTTGATTCCTTATTATTGATCATTTTGATTCTATCTTTATCTATAAGCATATCAGCTCACGCAATCGTTCTACCGTTCCACCCGGATATATTCCTATTTCTAAACGACCACTTAAAAACTCGTTACAGTAACACCACTAAGAAACGTAAACTATCGTTTTTAGTTATAATATAACTATATTTTACGCTTTTAAGTAAACTATTGCCACATAATGTCAGTTCGCACTTATCTGTATTGTTTAGAAAAGAATTATTTGACTGAGCATAAATCGACGGAGGTGTTATTTATCAATATGTACGGCATGAGTGCACCTGGTGCGAAACAGCGAAAACAAGTACGATTCTGAGAAGTGGTGATTGCGACTCGTTACTCCGCCCGCTCCCCGCCGCCAGTCCGCCGTCACCAGCATCCATCTTTGATGTATACCTGAACACTAATATTATAACCGAGAAAAATACATATTTTACTACTGAACATATTCATGTTGAAGTTTATGCTGTAACGGTGAACATAGATTTAAGCAAAACAGTTAAGAACGGAAAGCATTTCGTCGATAAGCCACTTCTTGGTCCATAAATAATTCTGTGATTGTGTCATAGTATATATATCTATATTGATACAATCTCAACAAAGCCCGAATGGACTACATTTATTTGCGTGACTCATAACGCTTGTGATATGAAACTCTAGGCCGTCGGACCAATGGATTATGTCATTATCCACTTGTAACAACTTGTTAAATTGCAAACCATCCATAACATCACGCACTACATGAAAGTTCTCAGAAATCTTTTTAAATGTGCAGTTATTTTTTTTTATGCATTCACAGGGTATCTATTAAAGTTGGAATAACCTGTCATTGCATCGCAGGAACCATAAATACCACCTTCTCGACAATCCATACAATTCCAGTTCTTTTGCGTTGTGTTGCAATAGTTTTCAAATTACTATCAATCACGATTGCACTCCTGTGGTTATCGCGGTGGATGAATCACGACTTAATCAAATTAGCGATTATAAATGTGTGACATGCCCACTATTGTTTGTCATAACACTCGGCAGAAATATTGTTAACCTTACACATTCTTAGTCCATATATAATATTTCCTTTTTTCTTATGTTCATCCAGATGTAGGAGAACCGAGAAAGGCATTAAATGTACTTTGAACTGTTCATAGCTTTAGAAGGTTAGCTTTAGCTCACGCGAATCGTAAAAGTCAGTTAAAACGTAGTGTTACCTTTGTATTTGACGATAGAGGAGGTGCTACATTGCCAACCTGCTGCTTTATTTATTTATTTTAACATTTCATTGGTGGTACACGAGTCTTACATAATTCCACATGACATTTTCTACCACCAGTCGACATTAAGATTAAGTGGTTCTTTAGCACATGTGAAAGATATTTATCCGAAAATACTAGTTTTTGGTCATATACTCCAATATAGACAATTTTAAACCTGATCGCATTAAGTTTAGTACCTGAATAAATTGATTACCCAATTAGGAATTAGGACTTGGTTATGACCGTGTGGATGTGTGTATAATGGTCATGTTCAACATGTACTATGTGGGCACTCATCCATATGCGTGCTTGAATGTAGTATATTTGCGAATTGGCGTAGTTTTGCCAACGTCACAGTGATTTCGCCATAAAATAGCGACACTACTACGCACGTGGTAAGGTAAGTACTTGCTTACCGGAGACAATTCCGAGAAGTCTGTAAGTAAATAGTTTCATAACAATCCCGGCCCAATGTTAGTGCCCGACCCAATAAATTAATATACTTAAATACTCAAATCTTTATTGCATTCCATATGTGTTACATATAATAGATGGTATATAGGTACAAGGTAAAAGATCAATATGGACCCTGTCGGGCACAGCAAAAATCAGGAGATAAGAAGAGAGCTAAGTGGCAATTCAAACTATTAAATATTATTAGATGTGCTTAATTGGGTGTATAATTATGTATTTGTATATATATATTTAGTTTTGTGTATATAGGTATAGTATATTAGTTATTTTATGTATTGCGTAAGAATATGCAGGTAATTATTATGTAATTCTTAAAAGGTTTTTCATTATTATTAAATTATGTTATTATTTATGTATTCATATTTTCATATCTATATTAGTTTTTCTGTATTCCATATTATATTATACATATATATTTCATAATGTTTGGTGTATACGAGATAGGAGTATACAATAGATAATTTTATTTTGCAATCGATTTGCATAATGCTAACATTTAAATCTACTAGTAATTGTTCGGTTTTGAGGGACCCGTGGCTAAATAATAACAGCCGCACAGGTCGATCGATCTGGTTAAGCTACGCTTACCGCGGTTGGTTTGTGGATGGGTGACCATCTTTACATACCAAGACCCCTCCGTGCCTCGGAATTCGGAAAGCACGTTACGTGTTTGGTCCCGGCTGTCATTCGTGGATCTTTGACAGTCGTTACGGCTAGTCAGAAACCCGAAAGTCTTGACAACCAGTCTACCAAGGGGTATCGTAATACCCATTAACTGGGTTGTGAAGGTCAGATAGGCAGTCGCTCCATGTAAAATACTGGTATCCAGCTGCATCCGGTTAGACTGCAAGCCGACCCCAACATAGTTGGGAAGAGGCTGGGCAGATGATGAGTAATTGATCGGTTTTACTATCAAGGATTTTTACTTGCATTCAATCCATTGGTCTGCTGCGATGCCTTTGTATATCTTGTTGCAGCACTTTGTGTAAGGAGATATGTTAAAACAGAGTTTGTTGACATCATGGCGTGACAGCTTGACATTAATTCACGATAACAAACTGCAACTGTAGACGTTGGTGCACAAATTAGCACAGCCATCGCCTCTGACGGCACTGACGGGCCAATGAGTAAGCAACTAGCTGGTAGTTAGCACAAATTAATGCGTGAAATTAGTTCGCTTGACATTAGAGATTACTGTAATCATGTCGTTAGATAGCTTGAACTTCTTGCTGACGGGAATTTTTATTGCTTTTGACAGGTGTATTAAGTTTCTTTTTGTTTTAAACGTTTGTCTCTATCGTATCATTAGCACGGTCTTTTTTCTGCTTCGGTGGTTGGGTCTATCTATTTCTTGCTCCATACTTCGCATAGTGGGTGAATTCAAGCGTTTCTTTCTGCGCGGAAATTGGTATTTAAGCTTTATGTGTGCCCTAGTCCCAAGTCGTAAAACAAGATCAATCACAACACTAATAAAACAATTAAAAAAATAATTGCAATTGCTTTCAATTCAATATGACTGTCCATGTTAATTCACGCAATGATAATAATTACGTGAATTACTAGATGTATGAACGTTAACGAGGCAAAAGGAACGATCGTAGCAGTTGGCGTTCTCTAGTCTCTGTCTATCCACATGAAGAACATGGGAAGGTGTGAGTTTATGTATGTATGTATGATAATAATTGTTTATATGTCCAAATATATGCCTCATACCCTCCTATTGCGGTCGCAAGTCTGTTGCGATAATGAGCCGATGATTTCAAGAGCTGAGCATTTTGATTTCGTTTGCTGTCGACTGAACAACATGTGACGTTATAATGAATTAAGGTCTATCAATATCAAAGGCGATAAATCACCTGGAGTGGATGGACAGGCTCTCGCTGCAGCATCAGTCTCACGAGGGCACAGCGAGAGTGACATGCGCATGTCAGTGTCTTGTAATAAATCCACCGCCAACGGCGCTCACGCCGGAACGGGTTCGAGCCTGGCAATTTTATTTTATTACCCCACTTTTACTTTTATGCTAAACCGCTTCCCACTGATTCAGCCCTTTATTTCAATTCAACGCCTGTACATAAAAGAATTAGATATTGTCAACGTTCACGTGGTTTTATGGTTTTCGCTCTGCTGTTTTGGGATGACGAGTTGCCGTTGTTTTAAGTGTAATCCTTTTTAATCACGCAGTCTGCTGTTCTAAAGTTCTCATGTCTGTTCAGCCGTCCGAGGCTTGATAGACTGCCCAAATTTTGCAATCAGAATGTTCTTTCTTGCACTTCGATTTATCTACATGTTTAGACTGGCCAACATTGAACCTTATCAATATTCGTGTCATACGTACAAAAATTCTTGGTACAGAGTCGTGTTAAGTCAATGTTGGCGATTTTTTGTCACGTTTGATAGCTATCAGACCGATAATGATTAGCGAGAACCCACGATCTTGATATTGCTTGTAGCGGATGTTCAATTCAAGTAATGTTTGTAAGTTGTCTGTTTTGTCGCCTCGGATTCTGAAGTGTACCGTTGGGTCCTCATTCTTATATTTTAGTTGACAAAAGCCTGCTGTCGTTGTGAATAGTGTGCGGGTGTAGCTGGTCGCCGGTCGCGGCCGGTATCTGCGAAGGTATCGCACGTCGCCGCAAACCTGTATTGTGGCGGTTCCCGGAAGGCTCTTTGTTGCGCGCCGGCTCCCCCCGCGCCTCTCGCCATGCATCGTCCCCCCGCTGCTGCCTGCTCCGCTGCTGTGGGAACGATGAACGATCTCTCCTGCTCTTTACCCCACTCGCAGCTTGTTAATCACCGTTAAAATTTTAATGTCACGCATTTGGCTCTTATTCACATTGTTAACATGCGTACCTACCGCAAATTTATACCATAATTTTTCCCACTCTAAAAAGTCATTGTTGTAATAAAAATGACTTCTGAACTCGGTATTTCTTGCACGAAACTCGTTATCTTCCATAGTCAACAAATAATTCAGAGTGGGTTCTGTTAGCAGTTTGTCTTGTTGCGAAAAAGAAACGATATTGCACATTTGCACACTGTACCGTAAGCAATCGTCTAAACGGTTTTTACACTTTCTGCTTTCATAAATAATGTAAAGCTCGATGTGGGTCCATTAATTATTGCATTACTCCGTTCTTTGTATGAATATCGGGCGCATGATCAGCAATCATTAATTTGCAATATCGAATAACATTGAATGACAGAGATTATTTTTGATAAGTTAATCCTTACACTCAATTGACGTGTCAATAGAGAGAGCTCCTCAAAATAAGTATCGGATACTGTTAATGAAGTGGCCATAAAATACACAAAACGACCATGGACAACCCACTGGGCCCAAATAAAAACCGACAGCATGTCCTGACACGTTCCAATGACTCGATTTGTTGAACCGATTATTTTTAAAGCGCGGTTTTATAACCGTGCTCAGGTAGTAGGCTTCACTTTGTTTTACAAATTCGGTGATTGTGTTATCTACTTAACATCTTGTAAAAGATTATTTGAAAATGATACTGTTTGTGCTCGCACTTTAGCTACCTCGGTCACTAAAATATCAGTTTTATCATTTGACCGTAACGGAAACTCGATTAAGATGAAAGCTAACAATTTCCTGAGCGTTCCGATATCCGGCTAATATTTCCTGTAATTAGCTTCTTAAGATAAGATTAATCTATTTTTACTTATTACAAGCTTGAGGAAAAAACCAAAGGTTGGGTTGGATTGGGCCATCATCAAAATTCTTCTAACGGATACAGGTCATTATGATTCTCAATTTCGAAATTCCCAGACAAAGCGTTCGCGATCGACCTGTGTTGATGAATCAGCCATGAGCCAGGTCATTTCTTTTTGTTCGCGTATGCTCTAGCGCACGGGACGCGAGGTCGAGGGTGCTCGCATGCGCACGCCAGCGTAGCCTTCACAATGGACCGTTTTATTTATCTACAATATTGATCTCCCTCAAGTTATTCTTTTTTCTTCCCTTCCAAAGTAGGTAACAATTCCTTTGTAAATATTTTTTGTTCACATATTTCACCGTAGTTGTTAGAGCAGACAAGAAGGTGTTCCGTGTGAATAGAACCCTCAATTATATTGTATTGTCCTATAAGATTGCTCCCACCGTAGCCTTCTGTGAAGGGTGTTTGCGTAACATTTGTGACGCCCCATTATTCGCCACTTGATACTCGAAAGCGTTTAATCTTCTACAGCTTTTGATCCGTGCTAGTTCATGAATAACTTGATAAGTATTTAAGTACATTGTCTTATTAAGGCTTCTTATAGAGGTGAAATCGTTTGTGTCTACTTAGATGTCAAAAGATTTCAAAACGGCTCAGTATGAATACCTTATGTATTTGTTTGTCCATACGATTTTATTAACTTGACAAATGCTTAAATTAAGCTTCTTCAATAAATGAATAAGTAATTTGTTTTGGTACCTGCTCTAACGGTGTACCCAAAAAACTCTCAAAGATATTCAAATCCTAGACAGACCGTTCAAACATTTCTATGCAAGCCTAGGGGCAAGTCGGCTCAGTTTGGAGACGGTCGTCGAATGCCTCACAAATTAGTTATGATGAGCGGCTACCTGGGCGTCTGTATCTCACGATCATTAAATGTCTCTCAACGTCTGTTGTGACACGAGTGTCACATTTTTTACCACAACCACACAGGCAGTTTTTATACGGCTAAGTTACTTTTTAAACATAATGAAATTCGTTAAATTATAATTTGTAATATGATCGATGCGACCACGTCCATGTTTAAAACACTATTGCGTTTATTTTCTCGGAACAAATAGTCAAAGACCTCATCGCGATGTGTAAAACAGAAACGCGTGACTTTACCGGTACGCGTAACATAAGCGACTTCATTCTTTGGAAAGCTGGTGAACGGTAATGATTTCAAACGGAAATGTCAGTTTGCTGAGATCCGATGGTCGGGCTCCGGACCGCGGCCACCGCCGGCACCGGTCCGTTCACACGCCGGTGTTTTGACTTCACAAATACATTCTATTCCAATAGCCAATATTGACATGACATGGATCGCCGAGCACGTCCCCCATTCTGTATTTTTTGTCATCCATTGAGCATTTAATAACCGTGTAATATTCCGTAATCTACTCGACGACGTTTGGATTATCTATACATATCACTTCGATACTTAGGGGTTTTTCAAATTACTTTTATCAAGTAGCTGTACAGTGTTAATGCTAAAAAAGTTCAGTGTAAGACCACCGTGTCGAACATTAGCGAGGAATGTTGCTCGCATGGGAAACCCGATATTGAGTCTCGGGATCAAGCACGGGGAAATACATATTAAACGCTTCATTGTGGACACGGTGTCATGATAAAAATGAATGTCACATATTAGCTTCTGAAGTGAGAATATTAAACGTAAGGAATGCGATTTTTTGCTGCGTCGATACGCACACTGAATCTGTGAATCGATAGTGTCAAAGCTCGCCTGAGCTTGGGTCTGCGTCGGGCGCTTAATTCTCGGCCGCATAATTCATGCAACAATAGACATTGCATTGTCGTCGAATCGTATGGGTTTCGAGAAATGTGGCGCAGGCTCGTTATGACGCCGCTGCACGTCCGACAAATGGCTTCATCGTGAAAATTAACATTCGGCCAGCATCTCGCGGGCTCGGTCGCCGCCCCTCGCGCCTCCTTCGCGAGCAAATATTGAATCGTCGCCGACTCGCCGTCCTGGGACCTCCGCCGAGGTGTCGCCTTCTCGGTACACGGATACGTCAACAGTTTTTTACTCATTGTTAAAGAGAATTTGAATTCATTCATGCTAGATACATTGACACTAAGCTAGGTATAGTGATTGAAAACACGGTCTCCGATTACTTGTTAGAATCGTATGCGTCGAACTTGTACGGTGTGTATTGAATAATGACACCGTGTTGGATATTGTTGCTACTTATCATATTTCATTTTAATTAGTAATAGTTGAGAGGTTATAGACACTTGTTTTTCTAGTCGTTCAACTGAAACAGCGTTCTTTAGTATTTTAATTATATTACTACACTCTATGGGTGTGCGACATTAAATACCAGACGGCCAATTGCCGTAATTAAAAACATTCAAAATCTAGTCGCAATCTCATCTCAGCGACAATCAATGTCAAAAATGTAGGGAAACTATTTTTTGGCAGATTGAGACATGAACGAATCTACTGAAAATTACGAGAATTGCCCCTCAGGTCGACCCGATCGCAACACTAAATTGCGCACCATCTCACTATGAATTTACAATGGAAATTCGCAACAGCATAAATTATGACACAATTAATTGCTACATGTGCTATGGTGCATGTGTTTTTAAAATCCACCGGCTTGACAACCTTTTACACATGTAGTTCAATTCAACAAATAATTATTTTTAAAGTTTTTGCGATTGCGAGTGTGAATGATACCTTCTTATATGAAAATATTGCCCAACTATTGCACTACTGTGTATTGTGTTTAGTTTGTTGAGTGGTTGTATGCTAGCGTTTATCGAACAAAAGCAACCGAATAGCCATTAAACGATTTTAATTTTTTTATTTTTTATTGTCAATGGGCTCACTCTTGACCTCAATCCAGCCCAGAGGCAGGGATGAGATCTACGGTGGAACGAGCTTGCCCAGAAGAAGCCTATTCACTTTCGCCTTGAAGAGATTCGGGTTGTACTCGGGAATGCAGACGCAGGCAGACGATTCCACTCCTTAGCTGTGCGCATCAGAAAAGATGACGAGAAGCGCTTAGTGCGTATATGTGGTGGAACTTACTCTGAAAGCTTCAAAGTTCCCTAGGTACTGTATATGTATGAGGGTGGGTGCTTTCGCATTGGGTATTGGTCCAACGAGCGTAAGCGTAGGCGCCGTGTTTTGACACAGACATTTACACTCGCGGTAATAATTGCACAATAAAAAATATAGCACAAAATAGTATGTGAGTCACTCAAAAGACAAAACCAAAGTAGGTCCTCAGAAAAATGTTTCTCTTTCGTTTTGCAATTATTTTATTTTTAGCAGAAAGGCCAGTCTTTCGTTTCGTTTCGTTGAACACCCCTTTGAAAGCGATCGAAACCAAAACCTATACAACGTTCGTTCGCGCGGCGTAGACGTTGCTCCGTAGTCGCTGCTACGCAGCCTACGCAGCTTCTACGCACGTAGCCTACGCACCTTCTACGCAGGCCTACGCGGCCTCAACGCCTACGCAGAACAAAAGACACACTTTTACCAGCACCCTAATTGCGTAACACACGATCAATCGGAATCTGAATCATTTTGAAGCAAATTGCTAATCCATTGCTTCATAAGTTCGAAAAATTTGTCTGCTTAGCACGTAAATAACGCAATGTATGTTGTTGAACTATCAAAATGAAACCGATTCCGATTGATCGTGTGTTACGCAATTAGGGTGCTGGGCTATAAGAAATTCAGAATGTCATGTTTTCTTAATTAAGATTTCGTATATTTTAAGCACTATTTATATTCATACAATTATACATCATCGAGCTTTTACTTCTATGACTGTGTATTTTCAAACTCAAATTAGGTCAAAGAACTGTAGAGATTGTAAGAAAGAAAGATAAATATTTTATTTGGGACACACACAGGAAAGAAAGCAAAGAGAGGGAGGGAGAGAAGGAGGGAGAGGGGCTGTAAGAGGAAATATTAAATGAACTCTTAACTTTGATTTATGTTGGACTAAATCTGTATACTTTTTCGCTAATACTTTACCTCTTGAGTTCTTGTCAAAGTGGTATCTATTTTTCGCTCCGTGTCGCACCGTTTGTCCTCTTCTGCCCATCTCCGTTTTGGTGAAAGTGGGGCCTTGAGGCTACAGTTACTTCTAAAGTAGGTACCTATATCTAAACATTTGTGTCCCCCTATGACTCACATACACGTGGTATCGCCGGCTGAGTCTAGTTTTTTGTGCTAGCCGTTTTTATTGCATCATTTTCAGTCCCGCAGAGCGTATATTTAAATTAAAAGTTCCTTCAGAATGAACAATCGAGTAGCTAACCGGATATTATAATACCAAAGTGGACTACGAAAAGAGTAACCGGAAACGTACAAACGAAGTTAATAAAAGCTTGTAATAAAATAATAAATCTATGTCTCGATTTTAGGAAGGATCAGAAATCCGAACGTTTTGTATTGATTGCTTTTATTAAGGTCCTTTCAGTTGACTCTTCATATTTCATTATTTATTATGAAAAGACATTGCTCTTGGCAAATTAGTTATAATTATCTCTAAGAGATGGCTAAGGTCTGCGATTGTTGCATCTGAATGTCTGGTATACAGAATATACATATTAGTAACAAGCAATTATACATCCACGGCTTTTTTTATTTATGTCCTTTAAATACGTATAAAACATAATTATTTATTGTTCTGTGTGTTCACTTTGATCGTAATACCGGACCGGTTATAATCATAAGTCATTTATAAAGATAATAAAGAGTGCGCTATGTTAAGCCAGAGGACGTACAAATGTTTGTGATTTTAGCAATCAAGCCAGCCAAGTAAAACTAGTTCGGACAGAGTGCCTGGCATTTAAACTTTATTCTAAGCATTGAATGAGTCTAGAGATAAGCTACGTAGTTAGCCGCGTGACTGCCCGTTGGTTGTATGGTCACAAGCGCGACTGCTGGACGAGAGATTAGAGTTCTTGGTTCGATTCCCGGGTCGGGTTATTCGGTTTTTCCAGTAGGAATTTCTTCATAACAGTGTTTGGACGTTGGCGGTATGATATCCCCGTTTATCGGAAAGTACGTTAAGCTGTTGGGCCTGCACCTGCCTCCGGTCTTGTCGGATTACTGTCCTATCGGACTAGAAGCTAGAGTCAAAGTCAAAGTCAAATCACTTATTTCAAATAAGCACATTAAAGGCACTTTTGAACGTCAAAATTAAAATAAAATTGATTCTAGTCGCCCCTTCCAAAAGGTAGTTTTCGTATGGAGAAGAATGGGCAAGAAACTCCACCGTTATTCTTTTAAAATGTTTTACAATATTTTGCATACATTAATTATATAATTATATGTGAAGACGATGCACCTAAAAATAAAATTACTATACCACAATAGGTAAAAGAATTAAAATGAATTTATGAAACCATGACATATAAATTGACTAGGTGATAGATACATGGTGCTCACATATTTACAAACATTCCAAAAGTAGACTATTTTCATAAATAAATAAGGAGTAATAAGTCCGGGTGTGACTTTAAGTAATTACAGAATGTAAATCTAATGTCAAAGAGAAGAAAAGAGAATATAAAGAGCGCACTATATGCACTATAATATCTCCTGCGTCAAAGGCTCTGCTAAGATTGGTCGCCATGGCTGAAATGAGGTCGGGAAGTCTATTATTATTAGTTAACCGCGTACACAATGATTTTTTGCTCTTCACTTCATTCATTATTTGACAGGCATTTCGTAAACTGTCCAAGTATTCTGAAGTTTACACAATATTATGCGAACTTATCCCTCCGTTGGCTTATTCCATTTCATTAGAAACAATTACAAAGTATAAATATGAATAATTTCAACGATCCTTTAATTAACTCTTCAACAGAGCGCGTGACTGTTTTCAACAGTTACAAGTGAACAACTTAATTGCTTATGCCAATTTTATTGGCTGTTGCCTACAAATGGATGGCTTTACCTAGTATTTTATGGTGTACATAAAACGATCTGACATGTCTAGTATTTCAATACTTATTTTAAAAGCTATTTAAATTTATATAAAACTGTTCGGTAATCGGTAAAACGCCATATTTCGCAACACGACCTGCCATGCGCTGAGTTTTAAAACTATAATTAACTATCCAATGCACTAGGTTATAGTTATAACTAAGCAACTTGTAACCACCATAAAGCAAATAGTAACCACCATTTTACAAGTTAACATTTTATGTAAAATGGTGGTCACTATTCTTATATCCAAACACGGCTTTCGTATCCATGCCTATAAAAGCAAACAAAACCTCTTTTAATAAATTATTGAGATGGACAGTTCGATAACATGAAAGCTTTCAAAATTAGAAATTTAGGCCGATTCATGAATATTTTACTGAACTAATGGCAGGCATATACGTTTACAGCGTTACTCACTCCTGATACTGTAAAATACTTAGTATTTCCATCAAATAAAGTTCACAAAGAATGTCGCTAAAGACAGAGCGAGTCGTTAAATGAGTCGCGTAGGTGACTACTTCTTGGTATCTCACTTAATTGCCTCTGAGTTATTTAATAACACTCACAATGTCATGTTCGCAATTTACATAAGCTTTTTGCCGGAGCTATAATTGTTCATTATAATGTCTGTAACTCGAGTCAGTTTCTAGTGCTAGGGAATTATCCTAATTCAAGGTTACACGCTGCATGCAAACCTTTTGCTTATTACAATAACACTCAATAATGTTTCACCCGATAGTGAATACCAACGCTCTCCTGCATCGTACGACTAGTGTCTTATAAATAATTCTACGACGCATGTCGATGTAACGAACGATATTGAACATCCTGATGTAAGTCGTCACATGTAACTGACATGGCGATGTTCTCAATCACATAACGCGGTGCATGCTAGTTGCTGGGATTATTAGGTATCGTTGGCTACCAGGAAGACTAATTGCACGAGTATGTTTGTCGATATGTGGGCCGATTAGCGAGAAGATGCTTGCGTGCGTGTAAGATCCGCCGCGCGGCCGGCCCTGCGGGTGCCTGCTGTTGTCCGGCTCACGCAATCACGCACATGAGCTTTCTAGCCGCTCATGTTACATTTTCTACGTAGCGACCAGTGCAGTTTCCATGTCAATTTCCTATATTTAATGCATGAATAATTCATTGGTGCATCTCTGCACCAATGAAATAATATCGTAAATCGAATATACGTTATCGCACGTGCATCTTGGCAGCTCGGTGCTCACTGGAACTTATTATGCTGTCACCGTGTCGTGTGTCCGTCGGTCGCGACTATCTACAGAGGTGGCCAACGTATATTACGACCAGCACGCACATTATGTCGGAATAATTTTATAATAACTACTATTTGCCAGTGTTTTCGCACTATAACAGACACGTTTACTCCATTTTATAAAACGTTACTCTGCAAAAAGCTCTACGGCTGCATATTTGAACATATACACGATATTGTTGCATGTTTACGACTTCATTTAAATTTCTAAAAGACTTGATTATGCTAACGAAAAATTGGCAACAAAATAAATGGAATAAAGAGGGTGATTCAGTCATTATTACTTAGAAGTGTTCGGCCGACTAACCTTTGTTTGAATCGTTAGGAACGTCCGCCGCTCTAAGAACGATCTTTATCAGGAATTGTGCGAATCTGAGAAGAGCAGTCGTCCGGCAGTCAGCAGCCGGCGGGCAGCGCCCGGTGCCATCCAAATCGATCATTTTACGCACCCGACGCGCATAATGAAACAGTCATTTCCGGCCGTTTCGCGGAATTGAATATTTAATATTTCGCACAATCGAGTGGTCGCCGTCGGGGCACGCACGGACGACACTGCTGCCACTACCCTTGTTAGTATTCGTCGCGTGACTCCGGGCAATAATAAATTCTTGTGCACTTGCAGTTTCACGTAGTGCCAAGAAACCGCGATCGGCTACCGAATGCTAAAATGGGTATTGTTTGAATAAATACCATCTACTGTTTCGAAGAAAATGATAAATGGCGTATTTTTATACACTTAACCAATAAATTTGCGGTTAACCGTAAGGAAAAATGCAGACATTAATTGAAAGCTGCTGTGTTCTTGCTGCGGGGCACGAAGCTCGGACTGGCAGTCATTCGCATGGCGACAGTGCCGCTGTATTCAACAGAAACATTTATAATATGATAGATTCCCATAATCGGTAGATAGTTCCTGTTTCCGATTACGCGACACGCTCACTTCATTTAAATACAAAGCATCTGTACATGGAACACCGGTAGCTCGGTGTGCGACCGCCCGAAATTAACTACTACTCACGCGCCCGCGAGTGTGCACCAGCCTTATTACGTAGTCTGTGCACACGTCTGTTTCACATCGCCATTGAAATTCGTAGTAGTATGCTTTTTATGAACATTCGCGACTTATTAATCCATTAGCCACACCATAAATACACTTTGCGAACTTACACTAATGACTGACCGTTTAGGGGAGGTTTTTTGTTCAGTTCGCTGGGTCTGTACTTAAATAACTTAACATATTAATCACTACGATAATAGCCCATAATGGACTGATTAATTTGAAAAGCTAATGTATCTAACCACTTGTTGGGATTGAAATTATACACTGTGACGACATAATTTAAATTGAATTGAATTAAAGCTCTCCGTGGAAAAATGCAAGCTGCAAACTGCTGCAAACAAGCGATAGTTAAACTCTAATCCCTAAACCACAACTTCCCAATTGAAACTTTTAACAAAATCATGCATCATGCAAAAATTACCTTTTCACCAATAAGCACCCTAAGAAGAAAAGTACAGACAAAGTTCAAACAAGACGCAATACGATTTGATAAGCGAGACTACGAGAGAAAGCAAAAACATCCGCGCACAGCAAGTTTTATATAATTTCACGGTAACAACCAGCATGTTAGGAAAAGCAGTTACCCTAGCTGGATCGGGCGAGTACAGATGTGTTGCGGACGTCGGGCTGGCGTATGTTCCCAGGCGTGGCGAAGCTGCGGCGGAATTCTTTGCCCATACGCAGCCGGCCCAGCCACCTGGCTGTTCCGGGACGCGTCATTACCTGCCCGCAGACTACATTCCCTGGACACCAGGAACGCAAATACAAACTACCGCCTTCCTCTCCAAACTTTTTCTGTCCACTCTTGAACATGACAGGTATGACAAACGTTCTCCCGATGTAATTATTAAGCTCAGTGCGTTTTTCATACGGATAATTCTATTGATGTAGTTGGAAGCCGTTTTGCCTTAATGCATCTTCTTGTTAGTGTTGCTATAAGGAATCGACTTTAAACTAAACGATTCTAAGGCTGAATACATGGTGTATAATTATACACCTTGCAAGCTTAAATGAGATGAACTATGGGACACCGTCGAGAGTGTTAATCGTGACTCGTGACCGTCTGCCTCAATTGTCCTCTTATTGTGTTTAGTTATACATATAAAACCTATATTAGTAAATAATATACTCGTAGATAACAAAGGAATCCTACATCCTGTTTGATTCCTTTGTATCATTATTATAGGTTCAGATATCTCAGTCACTCAAATTCTATAGAACTCCATGTTTCCTAGCACCATAACTGCCGCGATCGATCATTATCGTTTTCGTATGATTACTGTTATCATTAAAATTACTTGAAAGACAGCTGCGACGTAAATAAGTTCGAGGAAACAGTTAAAATACAGCAAATGTAACTATTTGGGTTATGGTCAGCCAGTGACGCATCCGTTGTATAAAGTCTGAATCATTTTCTAATAAACTGCATCATGTAGGACAAGGTGGTCGTGAATACAGTTTATTGCGTTTTTTTGTGGCCGACACGCCCCTATATCGTTCGTGCACTCGGTAGTAACATAGTAATGTGCGGTTTAAGCCATCGCATAACTTTATCCTGTCACTTGATGGCGATCGTTGGATCACCATCTATCGTATCGCCGGCTAGGTGTGGTATATAGGTACAGTTGTCGCGCGGTACGAGGAACGAGCTGTGTCGTCGCCGGGAGATACCGCCGGTTTCTCGCTCACCTGTTATGCGATCAACTTTTTGCCCCACACCCGGTACTTTGCGGTTTTTCTAATCGCAACATTCAAGTATTCCCGACGCGCATCCCTAAACCGCACTAACTGTATGAAATTGCTACACTTGTAGCCTGTAACGTTAGTTTCCGATGTTCCATGTTATTGCCGCAACGCTGTCATTAATACATAGGAGCTCAAACGCCAACGTGTACTTACACTTAGACATATAATTACATACGGACCGCAAAAACGAGCCGGTGTGCGTCTTATTCTCATTACTCCTCTACAGCTGTTGCCTGTCAGAATAAATGGCTGTATTTAGATTTATCACTAAGCGAAATGTATCCGATGACATTCGAAAATTGCATCGCATGAAATTCATTGGAAATCGTTATGTAAGTGTAGGATTTATAACGAGTGTCGCTGTCGAGCCAGGCAGGCAGGCGGGCTCATCGGCTCAGCGGCTCAGAGGCGTGCGCCGAGCGCGGCAGGCGTGCGCGTGGATCAGCGCTTTGTTGCCGAAGCCCGACGCGTTACTTTTCTGCTTGTTAGCTTACTACACAACGAGCAACAGCACCGTTATTGAAAATGGGATCATATTTTCTGCTCTAAAGAATGTTTATTCACTTTAACAATAAAAAGTAATGCGCGTCCATTAGTCTAATAGAACCATTTCCATAAGTATTCCCAATATCTAGGCACTCTATCAAATCTTTCTGACAGGGTGAGTATAGTTTTGCTGAAACAACAATTCAATCGATTTCCAGATATCCACCTATATGAAAAGTGTTTCTCGGAAAATGTGTGCGTAATAGCGATTGGCGTGCTCGTGAAGAGCAGTAGGCTTTTTATTTATATTTATAATAATATATCAATTGTTCAATGTTAGGTTTTCCATTTCCCACAACATATAGCGATTATTATTATTGTCACCGGTGCGTGACGGGGCAGGCATGCGATTACACTGTAATGCAAGGGAGCGACGTCATTATGCGGCGTGTGTGTGTGTGTCAACTGTTCGCCAGAGAAGTATAATTGCGGTTGTTTCACAGAAACGATCAGCATGCGAATGGCTCCGCCAACAAAGGGTTTAACCACGTAGAGAGTACTCCGCGCCGGTTCCTCCGGGCGGTGTCAATTTGGCGTCCGCGCCGCGGCCGCTGCTAGCCCTAATTACTTCGAAGAATTCATGCAACGTGCGCTTCTCATTAGCTGCTCTCTTTGTCCTCTTTATAAAACTCGTAATCGTATCGTCTTCCAAATGATGTCATCAAAGTCATAACACGAAATTAGTTCGCCCTTTACTCGCACGATGCCTGCTGCATTATTATATTAACAAACTACGTAAGGCTTGGTGTAGAACCATTCATGAATTAACATTCCTTCTCATGATCCATTCTCTACGATGTCGGCGTTTTATTAATTGACATTTATTACAAATTCTTAACAAGCCATTGATCGAAGGAATAAACATTAAACATTTATAGACGTGAGGTGTACGGTTGAGGTCATTATCGTACAATTCGGAATGACCGCAATATTTACAGAGATATTTCAACCATATGTAACAATTTTTTGTTCCAACTCTAATTCGGGTTTTGTTTACAACTCAAAATTACTATGTTCTCATTCAACCTTATTAAGACGATATTCCTTTGGATTTTTTTAATTCGACGTGGACGGTAAAATCCTCTTGTTAATAGTTGGTTATAAAGATAACAAACAGTTCGTTCACCTTCAAATAATTTTGTATCTTTGACTATTTCCCAGTTTTTTGTTTAAGAACACTTAGTTCAAGTGACGTGATCGCTCTCCCACAAAAAGCCGGATACATTGCATAGCTGTTATAAATAACAATGAGCATTCGCTTATCAGCTGTATCATTAAATCTAGTCCGACGTCACATCTTACGCTAATGACTTTATTAATTATAAGGATTTTCCAAAAGAAAATTTGCATTTACATTAATTTCGTCTTATTGGTGTCAAAAAATGATGAGCTACCTAAAATGAGCACATACTTTCTTGATAGGGAGTCTATAATTTTAAAAATACTATTTCGTCGGGTTTAGCCGATGTATCGATATATCAAATTACTGTAATTTTGAGGCGGACATCAATACCACATTATTAGACAAGACGGACAAAAAAGGAAGTGACCTCTGGGCTCTGATTGCATTTTGTGGTTACCGGTATAAAGTTTAACATAAAGTAAAATTAATAGTTGCTGTGCTGTTTTCTTCTTTGATGGTCAATATGTATAATATTATAATTATGTAGAAAAACGTAACATAACACACTTCGCGGAATAGAGGCAGGCTTTTAAACTGGCCCTTAACTTAAAATTAACAAAAAATTAAGTTGTACCAAACTAATGCTGAAACTGAACGAAGCTGAATATTTTTTCAATTAAAACTTGGTGGTATGAAAAGTAGCCAACTTGCAAAAACTTGTCCGTTAGATCGAAAATTATAAACTAACAAACTACAAATCTGCGGTCCCAAATAGGTAGTAGGTTTAGGATATTATGATCTACGTCCACCACTGTCAGTGCTTAATTACTGAAACTCGTTTGGGTAACAATAATTATAAATTTGGGATCCCCGATCATTGTTTGTAGGCAAAAAACCAATAAATAAAATTTAAGTGTGTCTGTTTTTAATTTCAAAATAACAGTTTTATACTAAATGCATATAAAAGTATAAACGGTACTTATAACAAAAAATCTATTTAACAAAATGTTGTCAGTTTGTCTGTCCGTCTGTCTATTTGTTCCGGCTAATCTCCGAAACGGCTGGACTGATTTTGACGGGACTTTCACTGGAAGATAGCTGATGTTATAAGGTGTAACTAAGGCTACTTTTATTTTAGAAAAATAGTCGGGGTTCTGCGCCAAAAATGAAAACCCATGAAATCCAATTTGTTTTCCGACCTGCATGCGAACGAAGTCGCGGGTTTTTCAAGTTGTAAATAAACAATGATGGTAATATCGTTTATTTGGTTCTGTTATTTTCCGCTTCCGTTTGCTCTCTGCATTAGTAATACACTGCCGTTATGATTTAAAGTAGGTATCTACATCAAACACTTAATTCTTGACTACACGTACACACAGGTTTAGTTTAACTGAAATCTCTGGAACGTGTATTGTTAGTCTGTTTAGTGTTATTATAATACTAACTATTTGTAATAAGTTACTCCTCGATCGGCGTTTCTGTGTTAAAAGGAAGTCTGAGAACAGAGAACTGATAATTATTTGAGTCTGGTTCCTTCTCCAATATATTACTTCGTATAGCCATATATATATAGTTACATATAGCATGAGAGCTATAGGTATGTATCTCGGTTCGCAAGGAGGCTGCATGCGAATGATTTGTGGTGAGCGGTGAGGGAGTGCAACCCGACACACGGTCAAAGACCGGTTCGCGTTATTTCGGAAATATTCGGAGCTTTTTACAGGAGAGGCCGACGATGCGCCCGCGCCGGCGGATGACCTCATCGGGGATTTCTTTTTGTTTCAACCTTTAAAATAACGACGTTTTCCTGCTACACGACAGACAACATTAATTATACTTAACGGATTACTTACATACTTTCTGGTATCGTTGTAGATACGTCAGAACATCAAGTGAACTAAGTGTGCACATTCCAATAAAGTTGATTGCAAAGAAACGTTCTAGCTTGGACCGCATGGTCACGCGTATTATCCGCCACATTTGTCGATGCTCCAGCTCGAAACATGTAAGAAAACAAAAAACTACTGTTTTTATCGAACACTTGTTGCTAATTAAATTAAACGATCTCTGTCAGAATCGTTAACGACGTCATGATGAGTATCATTACATTTGCGTTTTGCTCTTATATGTACATGGAATAGTTGTAATAATTGGTGATACTAATAGACCGCTGTACAGACGAAGTCAGGCTCTATTTGCTGCAGGCGGCGCGGGCGCAAGAAACATGCAGTTTCTGCCGGTACAGCTACAGTCATAGAGCATTGCATGCATACAACTATATGGGAATATCTAACACTATTACAGCTATTTACTTGATACCTACTAAGAATGAATCATGAACATAAATTACAATCTACGACCTACACGTATAAGATTACACAAATTCTCTACAGATACGTCGGACGTTTGTAAACGCGCCTCCAACTGTGGTTTATTTTAAAAACTGCTCATCAATGGTTTCCATACATCGTCATAAATTCGCGATCCATATCAATATACTTATGCGTGCGTTGCGTGAGTCATTACTTTGAAAAAAGTTAAAAATATTCGCATCGTTCTCCCAGGGACACTGGAAAGTGGAATGAAGATTGTAAACATGCGCTCTTGATATGTTTTCTCGGAAATTGTCACGACTAGTGCAAATAATAGCTATGAACAACACCAACGGCAACGTGCAGACTGGGCATTAGCTTCACAATATTTGCTCTGCGTGTGTACTCACAGAAAATACTAAAATTATGGGATTAAGATATGGTGATATTCACCAGTTTGTGCAAATTTGGATATTCCCTTATACCGTGTTCTATTAACAGAGGATATTCGCCAGATAACAGCTCACCGGCGCTTCTGAGAAACAATTCGAACACGGCCTTGCGATGAAACATCGCTCAAATGTTTGTTTTCCTTTCAAACGATTCAAAAACGGCTCCCGCAAAATTTTACTGTTCACGGGAATCGGTAGCTCCGCGACGTTTTGTTTGCATAAGCCGGATTCGCTGAACAAATTACAGCTGTTCGAATGTGTGGTTTTAAATATTCTAACATAGACTGGCTACCTTTGAATCGTACGTGTATTTCAATTTGTCACCGCTGCGCATTTATCAATTTGCGGAATATTAGAGAGTAGTGATTTCTCCGTTGACGAGTGCCTGCATTGCAGTATTTCGCAGAATCACTTAGCTGTCATCGACGGCGGCTACATTACGCCACCACCCGCTCCGGCGGAATGGCGCTCCATTACTCGTGTACTGGGAATTATTTCCTGCATGTACACATGCCGGTTGATCTCGTCGCGCAATGACAATAGCGCAGCATTAGAGGCGTGTATCTCACAAAACGATCAATTCACAGAACGCGATAATTTCCTTGTTAAGTACATGTTACGCTAATACTGCTGTGGATGCGGGTTTTCCATTACGCTCGGACGGTGCGCTCGAATAAACAATAACAAAAACTTAGTCCTAGTTCAGAGAACTCCAAGACCTTCCAAACATGAGTAGGTACCTACCTATTTCATGAATAAAAAACAGTGTTTACGAATTTACATGATTGAAATGTTTGAAAAGTTCGCGTGCAAGAGTCAACGAGGGTTTTTTTGCTTTCCTTTTTTCCGTAGACCAGCTTATCGACTAGAATGCTAAAGATAAACATAGCAAGCCTCTTCCTTTCTGCTAATTTTCTATTATATACTCATGTAGATAAGTTTTACCGTAAAATAAGGAGACGGTTTTACCAAGCCACTTTGGGTTTTACCATTGAACATTGCAAAATGCGAGAATTACGGGAATCGACCAATCGCGCCATCCTTATTTGTGTTGCATCGTTCATCAGGTACTTAATTACCTATACTTTAGTCAGAAACGGACCTACACTACCTATATGAATATGATTGACGAGAACCTATCCATCATCATCATCTGCCTAGCCTTTTTACAATTATGTTGGGGTCGGCCTCCAGTCTTTCCGGATGCAGCTGAAATCCAGTATTGTAGCGCGACTGACGATTTTGTAAATTGTAAGCTCAAATTAATCATATTTCTATTAAGATCATATTAATAAAATCCTCAATTTCTTCCAGGTTCAAAGATGGCGTCGCATATCCATGGTCAGCAGGGGTGTCGAACCTGATCCTGTACCCAGAGGCTGCCAACCAGACGCTGTATGCGCGGCGGGCCGCGAGGGCTGACTCCGGGAACTACACCTGTCGTCTGTCAAACGAGACGCACACGGAGACACATACTGTCAAACTCAACATCTTAGGTGAGTCATATTTTATCTGAAATGTCATATCTGAACATTCTAAAATGGAGCCCTACCTCTTGAACCAGATAGGCCTGTAGTTTTAGTAATTTCCCAACTCATTAGATGAGTAACCAACTACCTAGTTTAACAACCCACACTGGGCCCGCGTGGTGGATTACGGCCCACTCCCTCTCACTGAGAGGAGGCCTGTCTCCACTAGGTGACACCTAAGTGGCATGCTCAGCTCAGAACCGATAGTTGAAAATCCAGTAGCGCGCTTTCATTTAGTCTTTTATTTAAGTGTCGCCCAGTGTCGGTGAAAACGGGCATCAATATTACCTGGATCAACTGTCATCTAATGACCGCAATCCATTTTCTGGGTTCACATATCCTATTTAAGATATTATTATCCTATTTTGAAAATTGTCTTGTTCACTCCATAGATGCCTAGTTTGTCGGCCCGCCAAAGGGTATAAGTACCTGTTTCTTTTCTCTATGTATAGACGGTATTGTCTGTCGGACCAAACACACTGACATGGCTATAATAACTCCTTAAATTGAGACATAAACTGCGGAAAAGCTCTCATGTTCAACAATTAGCTCTGTGGGAGGTCCAGAATTTATATTATATCGGGTCATAAATGTACACACTTATATTTATATTATTATAGTAGGCTTTATGATACGACGGCTGTAAACAGTCGCCCCGTAACACTTCGGCTGAGCTAGAATAGATCGTCGGGATTCAAATGACTATGGTTATTAAAATTACGACTTACACATAACCTATAACAGTTATTGCGCTCGTTTCACAACATAACGTGTGACCTAACATCTTTAGTTTAAACGTTTTATTGTAAGTAAAATAACAGTTCTTTATTGAGTAAGCAAGACGGGACCGTACGAGGAAAATATATATCAGCTAACATTACGATTCACAGAAAAACCGACGGACGCACCGAGAACAATGTTCATTTCGAAAGATCAGTGGCTGGAGGAGGGGGGAGAGTTACGGCTGTACTGCGAAGCTCTCATCGGTAAGTAATACGCCTACGTTGTTAAAGCATGGAGAAAAAAGAAATGGAGCGACAGTGGACAATGTACAGGTGAAAGTGGTACTCGAGACTTACAGTTCATAGTTCGCTGCGCTGGCCTACTTAGTCGTTCTGCCGCGTACGACTGACACATGCGTTGCAGGTCAGCTGCCCTCTGCTGTCACACCAAAATCAAAGCTCGGCTGTAACGAACACTTGTTGTTATTGTTATCATGAAATTATCTTATCCAATTTTCAGAAAAACATATTGTCCCCTCCATTTCTCTTTTTCCATAAAAAGATACAATATCTAATCAGATCTGATAACCTTTAACTATGTGTTTTGTGCAGGTCGGTCATTATTGGCCGACGCCCGCAGCGACCTCCGGTGGCGAAAAGTGTGGCCCAACAATACTGAGGGCGACTTGCTACCCACACAGACTGAAATCAAGACCACCCGGTGAGTCCCTCGCTATGTTCAATACCTCCGTCAATATTTACCCTGTATAATAATGAATAAGTTATAGACAAGACGTTGTGGGTGGAAACTGCTTTTGACGGTTGAAATACTTTTAAAAGGCAATTAAGGTTCAAGTGCCTATTCTTCGAATTTAATTGCCCGAGGTTTGAAAGCTCTTCTTCTGTTTGTATTTCATTTATACAAGTTGTAATTGAAATAACCGAACAGCTGAAAAGGGTGCGTTGTACTCCTCATTATATGAACAACTTGTACTACGGATCCAAACTTGAAATCGAGAAAGAGGTCTTCAGTTACTTACTTATACCAGTCAGACATTGTCTAAACGCCGGAGAACAGGCAAAAACAAAAGACGATATACCTATTCACATTAATTCAACTAGCTTATACAGAATTCAACAGACAAAGTTTCGATTTATGATAATTACATCCCGAAGATGCCTCACTGTGATCGTAGTTAAGCTCGCTACCTCTATGTCACCTCCATGGAAAACAATGCATGCTAATATACCGCATGCACATGCCAGGTATCGAGGTAAACCCTTAAGCAGCCCGCGATGTATCGCAGTGTGGTATCTTTCGGCATGTGCGTGCGTGTCTATTAGCAATTAGCATGCATTTGTTTTACATGGAGGTGACATCGAGGAAGCGAGCTATAACCGCGATAGCGAGGTAAAGCAGTGAGGCGTCTTCGGCATGTTCACCTTTACAATAACATAGAGAACGTACCCAATTATGAAGTACTCATAGTTCGATAGTTTCTCGATAATAGGCGTAGGTACCGCCCACAGAAATCTGCAAGCTTTCACTTAAAGGAGAAAATGCGAGGTTCTTACGTTAGTTAGATAATAGTTTATGGATGACTGTTTATAGTCTCGTTTCCGTTAATGTAGTAGGTAAACGAGCTGTGGTGGCCCAGTGGTAACGGCCGCGACTTACGAGTTGTAGGTCGTAGGTTCGAACCCAGACAGGCGCTTTACTTTTTGTGTAAATTATTCTATCACCACTGCTCTAAAAACGGTGAAGGAAAACATCGTGAGGAAACCGGCATGGCCTAGAACCAAAAATTCGAAGACATGTGTCATCTACCAACCCGCACTGGGCCCGCGTGGTGGATTACAGCCCACTCCGTCTCTCTGAGAGGAGGCCTGTGTCCCAGCAGTGGGAACGTTATAGGCTGATTATGTAATGTAGTAGGTACTGCCTACTCAAGTACCTATAATTTGATTGGAGCGTCTTGTTTACGATACAGGGTGGCAGGGACGTCGACGCTCAAACTGTTACCATGAATTTAGCACATGATTCTAGACCTAGCGTAGACATATTTCGTCAGTTATTAAAAAAAAAACAGCTATTTCATAGAAAAGTGCAATACCTACGCGGTCAAAATGTACGGAACAGCTTTCTTTTTTTAGGGTTCCGTACCCAAAAGCTAAAAACGGGACCCAATAGGGTCCCGTTTACGGACAGTGGAGTCTTAGTAATAACTAAGACTCCACTGTCCGTCTGTCTGTCTTGTCTGTTTGTCTATCACCATGTGTCTTATAAACCATGATAGCTAGACACTTGAAGTTTTCACAGATAATGTATTTCTGTTGCCGCTATAACAACAAATACATGACAACAGACGTGATTTTTATAGATAATGGTACGGAACCCTTCGTGCGCGAGTCCGACTCGCACTTGGCCGGTTATTTTTAATAACCGCCGAAAAATTTCAACGCCTTGAAATTTTTCGGCGGGTAAATTATTCGATTCTCTCGATTACTCGATTCAGAATCATGAACTGAATCTATGGTAACAGGTTGTGCGTCGATGTGGGATGCCACCATTTCTAGCAATTAGAACTATGACATTAATCTAGCGGAGGGTCGAATTTCTACGTGTCCTCTTAGCTGGATTGGTCTCGTAATCCTATACTAGTTATACAAGTGTAGTGTTGTAGTCACGAACATAAATACGCAAGATTCATTAGCCATTTTCTCGTAAAGTATTGATAGATATTTTATTTAAAACATACTATATCATGAAATAATTATTTTCATAATGTTAAAAATTTTATTTCACGAGATAAACGCTTTTGAATTTTATGTAATTGTAAGGTATTTATGCACGGCGACGTATCAAGCTATACATTACCAGTATAAGCTGACTTCTCACTGTACGAATAGCCTATACAATGCGAGGTCAGCTAAAACTGGAAATGTATAGCTTGATATGTCGTTGAGTGTACCTATAGATTTGGAAAAGGGACCTATTAAATTTAACATAAGGTGCCTGTTATCAGAAATCTACATGAGTTTGCTATCAGTTTTCTGGTACAATTTTGAAAGTCATTCGCTGTAGCGATCCCATATTCAGATTCCAAATAAAAATTCCACTTAGCCACATAAGGATGTAAGATGTGATATGATCCTTATGATGGCAAACGATTTCAATGAGTGGATTAAACTTACACAAATTATGACAACGCAGTTTCTGAGTCAGCTATAAAAAAGATTGCCGTAATAATAAAACTCAATCTCTATAACGCATAATTTTCCATTTCTACCAGCTCGATCTGGTTTACATTAAGTTATTATTTTTGGGCTTGTGGCTAAGTAATAACAGCCGCACAGGTCGAATGATCAGGTAAAGCTACGCTTGCCGCGGTTGGTCCGTAGATGGGTGACCATCTTTACATACCAAGACCCCTCCATGCTTCGCAAAACACGTAAAGCCGTTGGTCCCGGCTGTCGATCTTTGACAGTCGTTACGGGTCGTCTGACAACCAGTCTTACCAAGAGGTATCGTATTACCCAGTAACTGGGTTGTGGAAGTCAGGGCAGTCGCTCCATGTAAAATACTGGTATTCAGCTGCATTCGGTTTAACTGGAAGCCAACCCTAACATAGTTGAGTAAAGGCTAGGCAGATGATGATAGTTATTAATTTACATTTACATTTAGTTATTAATTTAGTTAGACCGACTAAAAGTTAGCTATTGCATTAATTTTCAACAACCATGTTTTCATTTACGTCCGTAATTCTATTATTCTATAATATTATGTTTTCAAACCTTATCGCCACTCAGCCGTCGGCGTCGCCGCTGTTCAAATTAGGCCTTTACCATACTTAGTCAGCGCTTCCTGCCGTCCAATAAGGAAGTAGCAGTAGTACAACTATTGAATTATTAATTGCAGAGAGGATGTGGAGGATATCATCGGCTCCTACCTGACTGTCGATAGTGTGTCTGCGCAGGACTACGGGACTTACGTGTGCGTCGTGCACAGCAATGACGTCGTGTCCAAGAGTTACGTCACAGTTTTCCACAGATGTGAGTATCCTTTTTTTCTGTTTATGTATCATGTGTGCGGTGGATAGGTATAATAAACGTAGGCATTATTCACACATTACCTACATACTCACACGTATACCTACACTTCAGAAGAGACATTTTGAGCCCTCTGGACATTTTGCGAATTGGACATAATGCGCCCAAAGGATTTTAAATTCTGAACTCCTTTAGAATAATGCGATATAAACATTTCTGTAGGTAATCATTTGTCATGTATGCCAATCGTGTGGTTTGAGTTTAGTCTCCGGAAGTGACAGGTTTTCTCCGTCGGAAAATTCTCAATATCAGCCCGTGATAAATTTTTGCCTGATTATTGGAAATAGGCTAATACAACTTAGACATAACTGCCGATATATTGGTGTATTATGCATATAACTCTGACCCTTTCTGGGAATAAAAGCTTCAAGTTAAGTATAATAGTTTCTGTGGCTTCGCCCGCGTGGAGGTTGGAAAGTATCCCACGGAAGCGTACTACCTGGATACAGAGTATGTATCTATGTCCTAACCCAGGTCATGGTGCCAAATTCATTGAAATCTGTTCAGCCGTTATTGAGGCGTGAAAAGGTAACTGAGTTTATTATTACTTTACTTTTACTTTATTTGTTACTAGCTGCGCCCCACGGTTTCACCCGCATAAGTTTCGATCCCGTGTGAATATCGGGATAAAAAGTATCCTATATGTTAATCGTGGTTACAAACCATCTGTGTACCAAATTTCATCCAAATCCTTTCAGTAGTTTTTGCATGAAAGAGTAACAAACATCCATCCATACAAACTTTCACTTTTAATATTAGTAGGACTTTCAAATTTACAATATCATAGTAAGTACACACGGGTACACATCAAGCTATGCAAAACCAGTATTGGCTGACCGTTCATTGTGAGAAAATATCATACAAAGTGAGGCCAAGACTAACTGGTTTTGTGTAACTTGACGTGTAGCCGTGTGTACCTATAGATGTTGATGTAGGTCCGGGTAAACAAGAGTGTTGCAATAGCAATAGACTACGTACATAGTTTGCGGTCATAGGACTATAAGTTGATGCGGTCATCAACTATATAATTATTGTGTCCTTAATTATTTTTAATTACGATTTTATTATGTTTATTCTTTGAGGTAGGTGTATAACACTAACTATTATGGTGCTGTACTCAGATAATTGACCTATTGAGTTATTTATGTGTAGGTACGGTACTCAATTCGTGTGCCCGATCGGATTTCTCATCGGCAAATATGACGAACTTCCATATAAACGTTCATCCCCTATTACCCCCTTACTATATTACAAAAATTCTACCTCCTTATCCTCCTCCTTCCTATTATTATTACTTTTTTTGGAAAATTTACACTAAAGGCAGGCCTGTGAATTTTCCAAAAATCCTTCCTTAGTGCTTTTTCGCTATATAAGGAACTCTTGTGCAAAATTCCGTGCTTTTAGTAGACCCAGTACTTAGTTTAAACTATGAGTTGTCTGTCAGTGAATGAATTAGACTTTTATTAAGTAGATAGTGTAGTGTTTCAAATCATAGGCGAGGACGCTGGCACCCTAAACACAAGTTAAATCTTACTTTGGGTGCCAGAGTTCATCGAAATCACTTTTTCTTTGTAACGCTGCATAGTGTATAGTTTTGTGTACAACTGAAGTTAATAAAGATACTTTTTTTTTTCTCTCTCTTACGACCGATTGGCCGGAGAAGGCACAAGATAAGGGAAATTAGAGAAGTATGGGGGAGACTTTTGCAGTGGGACAAAATAGGTTTAAAAAAAAGATATTCTTGTAAGTATCTAATTCAATTTGTAATGTAACTTAACCCTGATTATGCACAAACTGTGCTTAGGCAGACAATGTGGTTGTCTAGATAGTACATAACAGCGTCTAGTCAAAACATTTCTTGATGTAACAATATCCCATGCATGTTATTTATAGTCGGATTGCTCATCAAGTTTTATTTAAACTCGATATGCAATTTAGTTCAGTTTAAAATAAGTTTTAAATAGGTAGAATTAGGTTTAATATTGTATACATTTTCAAAAATGTTGTTGCTAATACTTAATCATCTATCTGCTAATTAATGTTATTATAACAGTCAAATATTCTACTGTATCCACCGCACGATTTTAGCTATTTATTCTCCTACCTAAATATTATGTAGAAAATAAACATCGTAGGTATCACGACACACCCGTTTACTCTAAACTGCGTTCGCGATTTTGTTGTCAAACGTGTAAACAAATATGAGTTTTCGGAAAAATAACTTTAATTCCTATACAATAAAGTTCAGTCTACGCTACGACATCAAACATTTTTATAACTATTTCGATAGTGAAATCTCTGAAATAAAAAATAAATACACTTAAATCAACTTAATTACTACTAAAATAAAGTTGATATTTCTTTAACTTGAGATAACATCAATTGGATACATAAATTTGAATGGCCTTAGGTACTTATTTCCGGCAGGTATCCGTATAGGCATACCATACGAGTACATGTCCTATATTGCAGTATCTAACCGCACGTGACGTCATTCCTATTTATTTGCTTATCGGCATTTTCTTTCTCTGGACTGCTACTAAGATCACTTTCATCTTCTCAGGATGCTATGAACGATATCGGAAAGAGCCATCAGCTATAAAAAGAATTCAAATTAGTTATATTAGTTATTAGAACCTCGATAAAATAAAACAAGTAACCCGTCCCTGTTTCCCACGGTTATTCACGACTTACCAAACATGATTTTTCTTTCGTATCTAAGTTAAATATTAGTTGTATTAAACATATTTAAACCTTCTCAAATAAATTCTGAAAACTATGGTGCAAACCGAATTAAAGTCTTGCGTCGTTTAGAAGAACAACACGAACAAGCGACTTTATTTTATAATGTGTATAGATATACGATACGAGTAGCATGTTAGGTAAACCTTCATACAGTGCAACCCTAATATAACGTGCCTCAATTTAACGACTTCCTCGATTTAACAAATTCTTCATAATCCCCTTTACATTGCGAAGATTTTTTGCGAACAACCTCTTTATAACGAATTTTCAACTATCAAAAAAAGGTGTAAATATGTACCTCTAATCCCATAGTATGTGATTCAGTCGCGACAGGTTTCGACACGTTTTTTTCGTGAAACAATCAGTGTTGTTTGATGGAAAGTAATGTAAACAATGCTGCTCGTCACTATTGTTAAAGATTCTACATAGTTGCAATGGCTTAGTAACGTAAAAGGTGTTCCTTTCAGTCGCAGAAAGCGAAACATCATTAATTATGTTGTTAATTATGAACCCACCTAGATACCTACTTTTACGGATTTTACTGCATTTCATTTTGATTATTAATCTAAGGGAAAAAAATTGTTACCTACCTTCTTCGATCAATAATAGTACTAGATTCCCATTTCCCGATAAGCGCTTCAAAAACGGCCCGAAAAATAAGACCACAAATACTTTTGTGGTCTTATTTCAAATTAGTATGTTTTTAACCTTATTACTTAGACTTTAAGTTTCATTTTAGAATAAATGATTGAAAATTTAAAAATAGAATGATTTTATTTTCAAGCGACATTTTAAATATATTTTGCAATGGTAATTAATAAAACTTTATGTTTAAGCATTAAGGTTTATAATAAACTGAAGTTGTTAATATTATTAAACTTTTTTCTAAGAAATGTAGATATTTAAGTGTGTGCAAACGTGGCCACTTGAGCGACTGATTTTTGTTCCTGATCCTTAATCTAGTACTATTATTGATCGAAGCCTACCTTTGTTTTTAAATAGAAAATATGTTGGTACATACAGTAATTTGATAAAAATGTGTTATCATTTATTAACAGAAGTTGTTCGCTCATTACGTACTCATCTATAACAATATGAGTACGTAATGTTGAGGTGGATAAAACTATTTTTTTACCTTTTTATAACAAATTTTAGACCAACCTAACCTCAATATAATAAACCTCAGTTTAACGAATTACTTGATATAACGAATATTTACTCTTTGTTATATCGAGGTTGCACTGTATATCTTAACATATACTTTTCTATCACAGACGGCGGATCAGACGATCATTCCAACTCATCTTGGTGCGGCAGTGGCACCGTGCCGTGGCGAGCTCTGGCACTAGGCGCGGCGGCCGGAGCCCTGGCGCTCGTATCGGCCGCAGCCCTACATCGACGGTGCACTCCGAGGCTACTGCTAGCGGCGCGCCATGCCAGAGCGAGGGCCCAGCCCACCGCGAGGAGGGCACGAGGTCAGTATCTACGTCATAGGAAAATTATAAAATGGATTGTACGATACCTTTTTTTTCCTCGACCATTTTTTAAAGCAAACGTTGATAAAGTGACACAATTTTTTTTTTAAACTTCCCATCTTTTTTTGAATTCTGTTAATAGTAACCTACACTATTGTAGCGATATCCACAACGCCACATGCGAACAACGCGTCATACTGACGTCACGCAATCTGCATCTCGCAAGCAGAGTTTACCGCGCAACTAGCATACATTACAACTTCCCGACATCAACCGCCGGCAGTTGCCTGCCAGACACAAAACCCGTCTGGTCGGAGGATCCTCCCTTTTCTATGGAGTATGAGTGAACTTAACACCCTGCTCCTCATACCTCTATACTATTATGCTTACACTATGATCGTCCTAAATATGTTGAAGGATACCTTGTATGAGGCTAACGTACTGAAATCGAATATCTATCTTTAGACTTGGATCGTTCAGACATAAGACTGACAAATATGCTATTAGTTTTACTTCAGCCCCTGCCTGTGAAGCTATGGATTGAAGACCATAGTTCCAGCACTTACGATTTGAGAGCCAGTCCTGAACTTGGTATTCAGTTTAAATATTGAATGTCTCAGCTACATAAAAATAAACGGCACTGTTATGCCAAAAGTGTACGACTATCGAAATTAAATGCTACGATTATCTAAGTACCTACAATTATATACGTGCGTCATTTAGACAAATTATTAATGACGATGACTCCATATCCATTGCGTTGAAAAAACAGTCTCGCTCGAGTACAAATTCTGAGTATTTTTCTTTATTGCAGACCGTTTAATTGTACATAGTCAGACGTGTACATGTTACTTCAGTTGACAGTCTAGCAGTTCCAAAACGTTGAAAAAGATCTTAAATAAAAAAGACACAAAAAACCGGCCAAGTGCGAATCGGACTCGCACATGAAGGGGTTCATTCCACAGTGCAATATTTAACACTACAACAAAACACGCCCATTTAATTTTTAACATAATTTTATTTTAATTATTTGTAGTCATAGTAGTACACACTCTGTGACAATTTCAAGTGTCTACCTATTACGGTTCAAAAGTTACAGCCCTGTGACAGACGGACGGTCGGACGGACAGCGGAGCCTTGGCTAGCGTCCCATTGGCACCCTTTCGGTACGGAACCCTAAAAGGTCCGTAAGTCAGATGTGCAATTGAACATTAAATTTGTTGAACGACATGTAATTTGTACGAAGTTCTAAATATTCATGCCAGTTATGAAAATTGTATGCTAATTATTACGCTGTATAATGAATTAATGAAAGATTAATATATCCTAGTAGTACTGAATATTTTGTTTTGTTTGACTAATTAAGTAAGGAAAAAAGGTTGCCTAAAATTTTTTACATAGAATTACATAATATTAATTAATAGAATTCGCCAAATTCTACTAAATTGATTAGCCTGTTGCCAGTGACTATATTCGCTTGTTTCCACGATCAATATTAGCCTGTTTCCTCTGACATAGTAAAGTATGTTTCTTCTTTAAAAATTTCCTGTTCATCCACTAACAAAAATGTTTGGAAAATCCTTCGTAAACTGGAAAAAAAATTGTCCTTGACTAGCCTGTCTTGTGCAGAACGAAGGCTACCGTTATCGAAAACATCGGTCCGTTTTCTTATAGGAACTCAGTGAAAACCTAACAATTATGCTCGCAAACGCTACTGCTGAGCACGAGGTCCTCGGTTCGATTCCCGGCAAAGTGCAAAAATGTGCAAACTGTGTTTTCGAGCAAAGTAATATTGGGATTTTCCACCTCGAGTCAGTGTAAATAAACGAACGTTGTATATTTGTCCACAGTATTAGAAAAGGAGTTCGACGTGCTAGTGTGTTGGACGGCGGTGGACGGCGAGCTGGTGCGCGGCGCGCTGCTGCCCACGCTGGCGCTCAAGTACAAGTACCGGGTGCACGCCGTGCCGCTCTCCACGCAGCCTGATACTTGTGAATATTCTATTATTTATTCGTATTTTTTTTTTTGTAACTCATTATGTAAATGACATCGCAAACGCGTGTTGCCCTTGTTCGGGTCGGCACATTCGGTTCGACGGTATTTGTACAACAACAAAGCCGACGCGAAGCAATAACTACCCATATTAGGCTTTCATTCAGCTCGTGCCGATCGGCAAGCTTCGATCGGTATGTACGCTCGCTGAATCATGTTCGGGTCGGCTCTGCACAATTTGAGGTGAGCCCATCGGCTTTTTGTCGAACATACACATATTCGATTTCGCCGCCCGGCCCGGCCCGCCCCGGCGAATTATGCCAACTCGGGCATGTATGTAGCACCCCAAACCGAAATCATAGACAAGAGATCGACTTTGAAGATTCAAATTCTTAGTTGAGCGGATATATTGTGCAGAACAGTGCGTAGATCAGTGTAGGTACCCGTCATAACTACACAACAAAGTGGGTTTCAATGAAAATGATATTTCTAGCGAATGCTACTTGGCGTCAAATTCAGAGAAACAGTTATTCCGGCAGACGTGGGCGACTTACTAGAAATCAGTAATTATTATGAACGTACTTGTGTCAAGAACTCAAGATTTTTCATTGTAACACTGAAGGCAAAACGCAGCCCAGTTACTGGGAATGTTTCTGTATTATTGATTTTCTTTTTCCTTGTTACTGAGTTTTCTACGAAATAGAGGTAGTCTTGTTTTTGAAGCATTCTTAGCGCATAGATGTTTTTCCTTCGTTTCAATGGCACAACAGTTTAATAAATGATGCAACTTATTATACGTAGTTCTATACAAATTTGAATCCATTACCCTGTATAAAAAGCTTTATTTTGCGATACGCCATACTTGAATTTGAAAGGATTTTAAAATTCAATAAATAAATGATTTAACTTTTAAGTTCAGCACGATTATGGTAGCAATTTGACTTTGGCAGCGCCTTTATGCCGTAGTGCCAAGAGCGGTTTTCGTAGATCAAGTATTACCGCTTACGTGCAGATGCTCAGCCGGTTGATTCTGTAAAAATCTCACCGTGAAAACTCAAGTGAAGTGAGCTTGATGTGAGTTGTCAGTAGTGTCAATCCCTAGCATTATTTAGAATGACAGCTCACTCCACGCTCACTTCACCTGAGTTTTCACGGTGAGATGGTTACAGAATCGCACTGCTGTTCTTTTATCCATCGTAGACTAACCTTGTATTATGTTCTCCAGGGTACAGCGAGCTGGTGGGCGACGCGACGCGCTGCAGGTCGCTGGTGGCCGTGCTGTCGCCTGCGCAACACTCGCCGCAGCAGCTGCTGACGGCGCTCAGGCAACTGCGAGCGCTCCCGCTGCCGCCCGTCGTGGTCTTACTACAGGTTTCTAACTATTATATTAAGAAGAAAGCTGTTTCACTTGACTTGTGCTTATCATGATCGTCGTAAATAATCGTTTGCCGCCATCTCGACGTTTATATCAAGTGTCAAGAGAGTGTGCTGTGTTCCGTGTTTTCCAAAGTAAATATTCGCCATCATTATGCCGAATGTGATTACAACTGCTGGCAGGGATATAGTCTTAAAGTTCAAACATGTATGCAGACTTAGCTCGCGCGCACTTTAAGCAAAGATTTGCGAAATTAGATCTCTGGGTTCTAATAGGGCTTGAAGGTTAAAAATTACTACTATTAAATATGAAGCTAATAATTATGTGAGTAAGTGTAACGAATATTTCCTAGAATCGGGTAAAATTCTAGGAAATATTGACTTCATCATTTAGGTCACAAGGTAAATAGAAAAAAAAATGTTTTCCCCGTCATTCATTTTATCTTCTATAAATAAATAGAAGTTTATCCCTAGGTATTTTGTGACATAGAAGGCGTTGTGTTGTGCGTAAGAAGTAGTTTTTATTAGCATGACACATTTCTTGCAGCAGATGTTACTGTATATTCCTTGAGTTGTCTGCGTTTCCTAGTAGTCGTTTTTTGCGACAATTTTGCCTTACGTTTTATCAGTTTTTATTGCACTATCAATAATTATGACGCTAAAAACTTCATCTACAAATTTCTCAGTATTATTAACCATCAGTTTTATTAGTGGTACTTGCAAGTTTTTCTTTTAAAGGGGTATCATGTTTAACCGAGTAATAGGGTTGTAGAGGTCAGATAGGCAGTTGCTCCATGTAAAATACTGGTATTCAGCTGCATCCGGTTAGACTGGAAGCCGACGCCAACAAGTTGGGAAAGGGTTAGGCAAATGATGATGGGACGATGTAAGCAAGAAATTTGGGCGTTCAAAAGTACCTTTTATGTGCCTATTTGAAATAAATGCTTTGACTTTGAATGCTCGTTCCTTCCTGGTTCGATTTTGTTTTTGTTGATTTATTAGAAGCACTTATGTATTCTGAAAGAAAACAAATGAAGGTCGAACCTTCATGTGTTTTCTTATTCAACCAAATGCATATTTGGTCCTGCAGAACCAACTTGATTCAAACTTTATGGCGGATCGCTGCGCAGTAACAAATTCACCTATCAGCGGGGGTGAGGTACTGCGCAGCGAGTAGCGCACTTCAGAGCCGCCACAAAGTTTGAATGGAGCTGTAAAAGTGTAGTGTTATGAATTTCCTGGCTACTCCCATGGGAATAAAGCACCAGTTTAGGTTTTATTTATTTATATACACCACAAAAATACATAACATAAAAAATTCTAAAGGTGTTATGTATTTTTGCATTTTACATTACTTCTTCGTCCCCAGGATCTTCCCAAACTAAAACGCGAGGCTAAAGAAGGCGGCGAGAGCCTGGTAACAACCCTGCGCGGCACGCGGCTGGTGGCGTGGCGCCACGTGCACGAGCGCGCCTTCTGGACGGCGCTGCGCCTGGCGCTGCCGCTGCCGCCCGCGCACAACGATGTATGTACACGTTACTGAGGTAACACGATGCACTTACTAACTGTACACTGGCAAGGTTTTGCACCACTTTTTAACACAACGGATTTGTATAATTAATTTTCGTCTTATTGCTCGATTTGGGTAATCCTCATTATCACCATCATTTATGTCATTTATTTTGGGGTTGTGTATTTTATTCTACCTTCATTTGCTTTTTTTTTTATTAAACTACTGATTTGATTTTGGTCTCAATTCATTAACCATGGTCTGGTATTCAAAAGTGGTGCCAAACTCAAGTTCAGTGTACAATGCACCTTGGGAATCATAGACAAATCAATAACTCAATCATAATTTCAGACTAAGCCAATCCCAACTGAATCAGAAGAAAAACAATACTCTCGCTCGGGGAGCCTGACCGCGCTCGTGTAGTGCGCATGCGCAGCTCCGACGCCGACAGCCGGCAGCTACTCTGTGTGGACAGTGACAGTGAGTGCGTGGTGGACACTCGCCAGTGCGCCGGACGCTGGCCGAGACGGACGCAAGCGCGCATCACACACCCCGCGCTGCCAATTTATTAATCGTACGAAGACTGTGAGTAGTTATAGTTATTTGTAATATCCAATATCACATTACGGTAATTAGGTTGTAAGCCCATTTGAAACCTGTATACAGTTTTCTAAGATCTCAGTATCTTTCTTTCGTCTGATGACTAAAACATCGTTTCATTTTCCATTTCTCTTGTGCCAATGGAAATGCTATCATGACAATTTGTTTTAAGTTTGCGGTTGTATTCCACTATTTATTTTATTTAATCTTTTTGCCTTACTTTTTGATTGTGTATTTTTCTCTTTAAAGTATTATTAGCGGATAGATTCCGCGTCGTCGACACGTCAGCTTGCTCATGAGTGTACGGCGACGAATTTAGTTTAGAAAGAAATTCTTAATTTATCTTCTTTTATTTTATTATTGTAATAATTTATGTTGTTTGGAAACAGCGGTGTGTAGAATGTGTTGCGACGATTCAGGGTTCTGTGATAATCGAAGTGTGTATGGTATTGTAAAGAGACGGTAGTTTAGAAAAACAATTTTAAACCAAAACAATGTTAAGACTCTAGAACACGATATCAGCGGGGTAATTGCGTAACACACTATCAGCAGTAAAGCAATTTTTAACCGACTTCAAAAAAGAACCAGGTTCAAAAAACGAGCAGGTTCTTAATTCGGTTGAATATTGTTTTTTATGTATGTTGCCTCAGAACTCCGTTATTTATAAGCAGACTTTTTTTTATTTGAAAGGATGTACTTTCAGATGGGTCCCATAGAAATTTAATCAAAAACAGTTCAGTAGTTTGGTTTTTAAACCAAAATTACTGGTAAAAATTACAACTTAAAAGTGAAAAATATTTACTTTAAAAAAAAAACAACAGGCTTCCAAAAAACACAAAGTGAATAATAACTTTAATTTCGGAAGCCGGTGGCAAACAACGAAAATGCGAACCCAGCGACACCGACTTCCGAAATTAAAGTTATTTTTCACTTTGTAGTCTTTTTTGGAAGTCGGTTGTTTTTTTTTTATTTGTAAAAAAGTTATTATGACAGTTCAACAACATTCATTGCATTATTTACGTTGTTGAGCAGACAAATTTTTCGTACAATAAAGTAGCAATATCCTTCAAAATTATTCAGAATGCGATTGAGTGTGTTACGCAATTCGGGTGTCGTTTGGTGTTTACACTGCTGGCTCTTTCTGATCTTATGTTTTTTACACTTATATAGTGTGTTGTTGTAAGTAATACTGATGTAAATATTATTATAAACAAGAGTATTTTTACGTGTTTAGTTATATGAAGAAGCGTGTCCTTCACCACACAATCCTCACCTTTGAAAACTTCAAAAAAACGCCAAAAAAATAGTCAAGAAGTAGTCATAAATAGTCACCAAAAATTGTTGCATTAGGATGTATGTAAAAGTTTACATGGAAGTTTAACATACTTCTACATAGTAAACCTACCTACCTATAGCTATAACTTCGGAATCATAATGCGACATTTTTTTTGACCTTGGTGACCATAGACTATTTCTTGACTGTATTTGACGTTCTCAAAATTGATTTTCATGAAGTTTTCAAAGGCGAGGGTTGTGTGGTGAAGGACACGAAGAAGCTTAGCAGGTTGCTGATTAATGTAAACATTTAGTATTATAGTTTAAACGATACATTCCGTAAAAATATTATTACTTAGTTTATTTTAAGTTCACGTAAAGCTGCGTCCCTACTCGTAACTTGTTCGTCAAATAAACTTCCCACATGCGAGATCCAAACTTCCAAACTAATATTATAAATGCGAAAGTAACTGTCTGTCTGTCTGTCTTTGCTTCACGCCTAAACTACTGAACCGATTTGTGTGAAATTTGATACAGACATAGTTTGGAACTTGAGAATGGACATAGGATAGTTTTTATTACAAAAATAAAATAAAATATAAAATTTATTCCGGACCGGACATACAGCGCCATCTATTGGTCAAGAGTCGGCATCAATTCAGTACTGAAAACATCCACGCGGGCGAAGCCGCGGGCAGAAGCTAGTAGGGTAGTAAAATGTGACGTCACACAGCTAAGTATCCATTCCGAATTGAATATCACGTTTTTCCGTTCCGCCGACTATTGGTTTGCGAAAAACTCAAAAAGGGGGTTCCACTATTACACTTTTGTGGAACGTTCATTGTTTATTGCTATGTCAATAATTAGACGATCTTTTATGGATATTAACTGTAACTATAAGGAAACAGTTACAAGAAGGGACGCAGCTGAAACCGATGCTGAAGGTTCAAAACGAATAGAAGTTCTTCAATAGGAATCTATTTTCTTATCTGAAACGTTGTATGTAAATAAAACAAAGCTATTGATACGTAAAAACTGTTTTATTTTTGTTGCAATAAACCAACATTTAACAAGTTCTTACTTCCATAACATTTTATTGGCGTAAATTACGTTTTCACTAATTCATTGCATCACATTCAAATTAAGAATAACAATAACATTTAAAATTATAATTGGATACAAACTATGTGATATTCATAAAAATATTGGAGATTTTTTTTTTAAATTAATAAATAAATATAAGTTCTCAAAATTAAGCACTTCTGTATAGATACTTTAAGTAACTTTATAATTCACAAGATTGATTTCGAATAAGTACATAGTACGAGCTCGTCACGCGTGACGTCATCACTTCATCAGCCACCGATTACTTACGATTAAGTACAAGATACAATTAATTAGCACCTCGTAACTAATTGTTAAAGCTCAAAAGTTATTGGACCGTTAATTTATTAGATTATCTATCTATTTTAATGGTATTCGAGATTACATTTGGCATTGAATGCAAACATGTATAAGTATAAATTATTCACTTTTCCACGACCACACCTGAATGCAATTTTTTAATATCTAAAATAAACTTGTAAATCTCACTTGTCGTTTATAAAAACATAATTATTAGCTAAGTCACAATAATAAAACATATTCTTAAAAAATATTTCAATTTATAAAAACACCTAATACACTTTGTGACATTTACCCAACACTTCCATTTCTAACGTTCTAGGAACAGTTTCAAAGTTACAGTTTTATTATAGCATATAAAATAGTACTGGCGAGTTCATGTTATCATAAACACAGCAATTTGAAATGCCTCCCTACACTAACTGCTGCAATTATGTCATAATTCGTAAGGGGCCTCATAAGTGCATGTTGTAAAAAACGTTTCGAGTTACTAATTACTGCAAATGGTTCTCTACTCGGAACCACTTTTCAATAATAACTCATTGTTGAGGAATATCGTTATAAAAAGTTCGTTTTCAAAGCGAAAGCAAATACCGTGAAATATTTTTATATTTTCGCGTAATTCGAGGCTGTTATGTTTCTGCGTCGGCGCCCTTTACAAGTTCCTCATACATAAGCCCTTTAGTCGTGGAAGTGTTGACTACCAATATTTTACACTAAATATAATCATTTCATTTAATGGGAAATAACCGTGATGTATTGCATGCCCTCATGCACCTCACCACCAGATCCTTTGTACAATATCTCGATTGTAGGAACAATTAATTCATAGCCTAACATTTATCATTAATTTGTATCAATCTGAGGTGCCCGCCGGTGGCAGGTCCAGCTTGACTGCAAAGGCCTGAAAGATAAAAAAATAAGATTATAAAAGTATTCTTTCTCTATCTTGAAGCCCATAGAATTGAGTCTGGATATGAAGAAAGATTTTGTATTATCAACTATCTATGTGATACATAAGTGCAGCATTTCAAATATAATTGCCAAAATGTAAGCTTACATCAATTTTATCACGCTCATACATTCATAACTCAGCTGTTTAAATCCGCACCTCAAAAACTTTCAAGTATTTATAATCAGCCTATAATGTGCCCACTGCTGGGACACAGGCCTCCTCTCGGTGAGAGGGAGTAGGCCGTAATCCACCACACAGAATTTTTTAGACCATTTCCGGTTTCCTCACTATGTTTCCCTTCACCGTTTTGAGAGCAGTGGTGATGAAATAATTGACACAAAGTAAAGCGCCTGTCAGGATTCGAACCTACGACCTACAACTCGGTAAGTCACGGCCATTACCACTGGGCCACCACTGCTCAAGTCATCAGAAAGCTCTTCAAATAAGACTGTTTGAAACATTTATAGTAGCGACTGACAGTCAGTGAGGGTTATATAAACCAGAATAAAGAAGGTACTCCTTACCTGTTTGGCCACTTTGCTCAGCGTCTCTGCCATAGCGCGTCCGGTCTGGTCGACCATGCCGCGCAGGATGCCGTCGGGGTTCTGCAGCAAGTTGTGAGGGTGGTCGTACTCTACCATGCGGCCCGCGTCCATTACTAACACCTGGAAGAAATAAATATGTTTAATTGTATGTAATGAGCAGGTAAGAAAAGTTCAATGAAGTTATTAGGCTCAAGACTGCTCAGTATGGAAATCTCGAGAAGAAGCCCATGATACTTTACTGGTATAGTCCTTGCAAATAACGAACAAACCTCATGTGACTTTTATTTTATTGACATAAAGTTTGATTTGCAATGATTAATGCGAACTCGGATTTCGTTATTTTTGGAATGAAGTTCCCTAACGCGCGTTGCGAAAGGGGGCTAGACGGAAAAAATTAAGACCAAAAGTTGGAACGACACTTTTTGCTATAGTTGTAAGCCGTGCGGCGTGCGCGTTTCTCTGTCTGTCTCTCTCTCTCTCTCTCTTATAGAAAGCAAGCCAGTTTGTTTTGTCTGTTTTTTTATGTTAATAATAAAAGAAATTACTATAATAAAAAAAAAATATTACAAGCCTTCACTAATTAATCGAAAGGAACTTCGTTCCATTCGGGTGTCCCTTGACACCACTCAAGTTTTTTTTTCTATGTTACTTTCATTATTTACCTTATCCGAATCCATGACGGTGTGAAGACGATGTGCGATGGTAAGCACAGTGCACTCCGCGAATTTGCTTCTAATTGTAGTTTGTATAAGCGCATCAGTCCTGAAACAAAACGCAAATTAATTTAGATCAAGGAAAAATAAAAATAATTTTAACGGCTTTCTACACGGTTGGGTCCATATCATAACCGGGGTCACAGGGAATCAAGAAACCGTGAGATTCTACATAATCTCATGATTATGTCAACTGCGGGTAAAACGCAGATAGTAAATATTTTTTTTTATATATATATATATAAAATTCAAAGTCCTGACTGACTGACTGACTGATAGATCAACGCACAGCCTAAACCGCTGGTCCTAGAGACATGAAATTTTGAGGGTGTGTTCTTCGTGAAGAGTAGGCATCCACTAAGAAAGGATTTTTCGAAATTCCACCCCTAAGAGGGTGAAAAGGGGGGAATTCGTTTGTATGAAAAATCTTATTCCTTGAGTTAATAAACTTGAAACTTGGCACGAATACTTATCTAAATAAATTATGAAGATTGTCAGTTTTTTTTCTTCTAAACTACCCCCTAATAAGGGATTGGGGGGTTTCAAAGTTTGTATGGAAGAATTTTAGCGCGCAGTCCGATTTACTCGAAACTCAGTATTTATACCTAATATTGAAAGTAAAGAATAATGTGTATCAGGGTTTTTTGAAAATCTACCCCTGACGGGCTGAAATGGGGTAGTAAATTTTTCAGGGGAGGATTTTACTGCATGACTTGATTAACTCGAAAATTAGTATAAATAATCTTTGAGTCAAGTTATGAATATATCCCAAACCATTTTTTTTAAATTCCACCCCTGTGGGGGTGAAAAGCGGGGATACAGTTTATATGAAAAATCTTCTCATTAGGTTAATAAACTCGAAACTTTTCAAGAATACTCGCCTAAGTAAGTAATAAAGTTTACCATTATAAGTTTTTCAAAACTACCCCTCAAAGGGGGATATAGGGGTGTTAAGTTTGTGTGGAAGAAATTGAATGCGCGGTCCGAATAACTCGAAACTCAGTATTGATACTTAAGACCAAAAATAAAGAATAACATGTATCAGGGTTTTTCGAAAATCTACCCCTAACGGGTTGAAAAGGGGTAGTTAATTTTACAAGGGAGGATTATAATGCGTGGCTTGATTAACTCGAAAATTGGTATAAATAATCTTTGAATCAAGTTATGAATAATCCCAAACGATTTTCAAAATTCCACCCCTGTGGGGGTGAAAAGCGGGGGCTACAGTTTATATGAAAAATCTTATTCATTTAGTTAATAAACTTGAAACTTGGCACGAATACTTATCTAAATAAATTATGAAGATTTTCAGTTTTTTTTCTTCTAAACTACCTCCTTATAAGGGATTGGGGGGTTTCAAAGTTTGTATGGAAGAATTTTAGCGCGCAGTCCGATTTACTCGAAACTCAGTATTTATACTTAATATTGAAGGTAAAGAATAATGTGTATCAGGGTTTTTTGAAAATCTATCTCTGACGGCCTGAAATAGGGTAGTAAAATTTTCAGGGGAGGATTTTACTGCATGGCTTGATTAACTCGAAAATTAGTATAAATAATCTTTGAGTCAAGTTATGAATACAGACGATTTTTTTAAATTCCACTCCTGTAGGGGTGAAAAGCGGGGATACATTTTATATGAAAAATCTTCTTCATTAGGTTAATAAACTTGAAATTTGGCAAGAATACTTGCCTAAGTAAGTACTTACCTAATAAAGTTTATCATTATAAGTTTTTCAAAACAACCCCTCAAAGGGGGATATAGGGGTGTTAAGTTTGTGTTGAAGAAATTGAATGCGCGGTCCGAGTAACTCGAAACTCAGTATTGATACTTTTGACAGAAAATAATTAATAATAAGTACCGATGTAAACTTGTCGAAAATTTACCACTGACGGGACAAAAAGGGGTAATTCAGTTTTTAAGGGGAGGATTTGAACTTGAAACTGTATGTTACATTTTCACGCCTAAACCACTGAACTTCTGATTTGGCATAGAGATAGATGGCATCCTGGGGAAGCATATACATTTTATCCTGTTAGCACGTTCCCGTGGGATAATTTCCGACATCCACGCGGGCGAAGCCGCGGGCAGAATCTATACTAATTTTATAAAGAGGAAATTTTTGTGTGTATGATTGTTTTGAATAAACTTAAAAACTACTGTGCCGATTACAAAAAATCTTTCACCATTGGAAAGCTAGATTCATCCTGAGTGACAGGCTATATTTATTGCTAGAAGAGATTAGGGATCCTTAGTAAAACTTAACCACCCGTGCGAAGCCGGGACGGGCCGCTAGTTACTAATATGACCAATCTTTTGAATGCTTAACCTTTGTCTAACATTAAAAGTCTCCTAGTTATTAGGGGTTGAAGTTCTTGTCGGTCAGAAATATTGAACTAATCACCAGTGAGTACAGTCACGAGCACCAATATGGGCAACTTTCAATTCCGATTTCTTCGTGAAATAACGAATGCAACGTTGAAATACGACACATTACATAAACCTATAGGTTCAAAAATGCTATGTTCGTAACAACATAAAATTTCATTCAAATATAAAGGAGTTAATCGCTTTTGAATAAAGCCGAGTGTATACACACTTTTGTTCGTGACTGTACACCGACTGAAATGAAAAGAAGTTTTCATGTCAAAAGCCACTATAATTATGCACTCACTGCGGGTCGACGTTAGCGGTGGCCTCGTCCAGCACCAGCAGCCGGTTGCGCCGCACGATGGCGCGCGCCAGGCACACGAGCTGGCGCTGCCCCACGGAGAAGTTCCCGCCGCCCTCCGACATGCGCGACGACAGGCCCGCTGGGAGCTCCATCACTGCTTCCTTTAGTTCCACCTGGACAACAATGTTCAAACGATAAATTATTTATTTTTACTTCATTGAACTGCAAAGTAAAAAAATCAAACAATTTACACAGGCACTTTTGGATTGCCAAGAAGTCGGAGAAAACTGAAACTAGTTGTTCGTGTTCCAAAGCGTAGTTCATACGGAGGAGAATGGGCAAGGAACTCCATGGACACTCTTTTAGATCAAAATACTGTTACAAAATATGATTAATTCGTTCACCCACTGAAAGACAACCCACGTATAGCTAGAAGGATGACATTTTGCACGAGTTTCTTTTATGTCGAAAGTCAGCACTAAAGAAGAATTCTTGGAGATAAAATAGGGATGAAAGTTTGTTTGGAAGTTCGTCATTTTTACTGGTGGGGGAATCCCATCGGGCGCACGGTTTGTAATCCTATAAATTACCTCTTCCAACGCTCTCCACAACACTTGATCAGGGTACTCATCGAAGGGGTCGAGGTTGTGTCTCATGGTGCCAGAGAACAGCACCGGCTCCTGCGGGATGATGGACAGCTGGCTGCGCAGCTCGTGCAGACCCAGCTTAGACGTCTCGCGCCCGTCGATTATGATCTCGCCGTCTAATGTTGCTAACCTGGTGGAGGGAAGGGCATTATTTTAGTAGTTGTTTTTTTTTATTATTTAACACTGGAGTAAGTATGTATTATCGATATTTTATCGTTACCATTCCATTATGCTTCGATGGATTGACTTGACCCCAAAATCATCTGTAGTTACTTGATTTGTTTTTTCTTTTTGTTGGTAGTAGATACCTATGACCATTACATATGTGAAGTTTCGCCAGCTAATTTAATTTGATACTGCGTACAAAGTCAGATCACAGAACACAATAAGCATAATTAGTCAATAATGTTCCCACACAGGCCTCCTCTCGGTGAGAGGGAGTGAGCCGTAATCCACCACGCGGGCCTAGTGCGGGTTGGTAGATGTCACATGTCTATACCGGTTTCGTCCGGTCCGGTTAGTCGTGATGAAATAATTTACTCAGATTAAATCGCCTGACTGGGTTCGAACCTACGACCACGACAAATCAAAAGTCGCGGCCGTTATCACCACTGCTGTACAGAACACAATAAATAGTTTTAAATATGTTGTACTTGTGTAGAAAGTAAATAATTTACCTAAAGAGTGCGTTGATAAGCGAAGATTTCCCAGCGCCAGTTCGTCCGACGATGCCGATCTTCTCCTTGGGCTCCACAACGAAGCTGAGGTCGTTGAGCACCGGCGGGTCTGACGGCGTGTAGTACAGGGACACGTGACGGAACTCGATGCGGCCCTTTTCCGGCCAGGATAGCGGCGGCTTCTTGTCCGGTTCCGATTGCAACGGCGGCTCCGATTCTATGTTTGAGTATTCTTGTATTCTAGGAAGAGAATAATATAAGATTAGTCAGAGAGTTAATCAAATGCCTAGATGGTGGCTGCTAAACGCGAGTTCGATCCCAAAATAAGTCGGTGATATTATGTTTTCCTTTTGAAGATTTCCCATAAAATTATTTCCCATAGATATCATATTATTGTCTTTGCATGTTATATAATTTTTAGTTTTTAATATTTTGACATTTTTATAACATTTTATGTTTTGACAATTTAGTATTTGACATTTTATTTTTAAATTATTCTGACATTTTTATAATTTTTTGACAATTTTAATTATTATTATTATTTATGAATATTTTAATTTAATTAGTCTAAATTTTATTTTGGGTATTTATCTGTTTATAATTTTAAATAGTTTAAGTAATTTTAATGTATGAGTGTAAAATATGGACTACCTACATAACAGTTGTCTGAGATAAATAAATAAATAAAATTATACAGCAGCCTGTAGCCAGACTACAGGTTGCTGTATATATTGGTAAATCGTAAAAAGCCCGCCCGCTATTACATACACAACTAATAAGATAGTATAGTACTGAACTTTCCTTCTACCTACCTATTCTATGTTATGAAAATTTAAAATAAATCTACCATCTCTTTTACGACTATAAGAAAAACTCTTATTTACCTTTCAACACTGGTCATTTGATTCTCTAGCTCGGTGGACTGTCGCATGCCCCACTGGAACATTCCCGTTAGACCCATCGCTTGTGTGATGGCTAAACCGACGTTGCCTCCGTATTCGTCTGCAACAAAACAATGGCTTCTAAAATATTGTATGACCTATTGTATACCTATGTTTTACAAATAAACTTTATGATTTATTGTCTAGATAATGAAAACATCAGAAGGCCAATTCTCGTAATTTAAAACGTTCAAAATCTAGTCGCAGTCTCATCTCGGCGACAAACAAATGTCAAAAACTTGTGAAAATGTAGAGAAATTAGAGGTATTTTTGACAGATTGAGACTGAGATCAGAAGGCCAATTCTCGTAATTTAAAACGTTCAAAATCTAGTCGCAGTCTCATCTCAGCGACAAACAAATGTCAAAAACTTGTCAAAATGTAGGGAAATTAGAAGTATTTTTTGACAGATTGAGACTGCGATCAGACTGTGAACGTTCTTAAAATTACGAGAATTGACCCTCAGACTGTGAACATTCTTAAAATGACTAGATTTACCCCTCTGATATATCATGAAGCCGCGCAAACAGAGATCGATCACGTTTAGTCGAAGCAAGCGCAATACATTTAATGACAAAAGTAAAATAACATGATTTTTATTTTGTTTCTATTAGAAGAAAATAAAAAAAGGAAATTACTACTTATAACTAATAATGACTTTTATTAATAATTATTCTTATATTCCACATCTTACATACGAATATTAACAGTTTTATTTAAATTAAATCATTTTTATCATTCGTTCTTTACGCAAAATCGTTCACTACCCCAACACTAAATGTAGTTTTAGTATGGTAACATTATTTTTCTTTGAACTGTCGAGTTATTGAATACGATTAAAAGTCGAGGTATAAATATAATTCAAGTATCAACTAGTGTTAGTGAAAACAGGCATTAAGGAATAGTATTTGAACAAATGAGTGACCAACCTTGCCCGAAGACGAGGAAACTGAGCGTTACCATAGCGATGTAGACCACGCACACAAGATCCAGCCAGAAGCCGAATGCTCTAGAGCTGGCGATGAATAGATACCTGGAAATAATTCATACTTTGTATTTAAAAAAAAAAACTTTGTAGAAACTACTTGTAAATGCATATTTTATCAGATTTTGTTTTATCAATAAATCGAAGCCCTAATCTGCGGTCAATTTTATATACAAATCTTTTGATCTCTTATGAAGTCACGATTTAATCACAGCTTTATGATTTGCGGTGATGATTCTAGGAACCTCCGATGATATTAATACAACCCAAAAAGACCCATCTCATAGCTGTTATCTGCGCAATCTGTACGTCAAACTAAGTAACACTGAGCAACATTTTTTTTTTCTTTGTTAACCGAAGAAAAAATTATACGCTTGGAAGTCTAGAATCATGTGATGAATTCATGGTTACAGTTTGCGCTTCGATGTCTTTGCCAACCTGTGTGTGTGAAAATCTTTATGTTGAAACCTCTTGCTATTGGAATACAGCTCTAAAGCTACTAAGAACAAGAGTTAACTTACCACGCAGAGCTATGCAGATCCTGATGGTTGTCGAACTCTCGTATAAGCGCCTCCTGCGCTCCGAACGCGCGAATAGTCGTGATTCCTTGCAGTGTCGCGTTCAGGTGAGAGAATACTGGACTGCGAGCTGTAAGGGTGAAGATAACATTGTATTATAGTATATTTGTTAATGTTAGAATTATATCCCGGTTATTAGTGAATGTGGAATAAAGTAAATGTGCTTCTTTTTCTTGTCGTGTCAGTGGTAATCCTTTTCGTTGTTTTATTTTTATTATTAGCAACGTTGATATTGGCTGGCGCCGATTCTCTTATTCACAAACTAAACTAAATTTAAGTTCAGTGCACCTTTTTCTTTCTATTTCATTAAGAAAAGGACACAAGATAAATATTAGTTTAGTCCTGTCAAATTAGTCAGCGGTGACGTAAATTGACGTATTTTTAGTAGGCATGTTTTAATCACGTCCAAACTTGCTATGGAGTTTCTTAACTTGACAGGACTAAACTTAATATTTCTCTTCTGTCCTTTTCTTAATTAAATAGAAAGAAAAAGATGCACTGAACTTAAATTTAGTTTAGTTTGTGAACAAGGGAATCGGCGCCATTGGCATCAAACTTTAGAATAATGAACGAACCCTTTTTTATTCATAAAAGAGGTAACTTTTAACATTCAACCTATTTAAGGCCTTATAATTTACGGACCGTTATTGGTTAAAATTAAGACTCTTGTATCTTTACCAATAATGAAGCAAAGACCTTTGTATAGTAGACCCTTCCATATGGAAGTAGCTATCACAGGTAAAATTAGCTTACGAATCTATTGATATGCCCAGTTTGACATTAAAAAATGCTACCATTGGTAAGCAAAACGATTCGTTTTTGTTTATAGGAACCGAGAATAAATCTTACGATAGGTACTACCTCACCACTCATGTATTTTCATAAAATTTCAAAAGTGGAGAAAGACCATAATTTAATTTAGTAAAAGAAAAAAAATAGGTTTTGTGGAGAGCAAGGCTTGTGATAAATAACTACAAGATAAGTGTGAAGTGATGTCAATAGTCAATACGACTACTTAGCTTTAATCTGTGTTTAGGCCAGTCATGCAATGTATCCGCAAGCTTGTTCAAAAGGCGCCTTACAAAGTGTAACGACGAAGTATCCCGATGTTATCCGAGGGTTAGTCTAATAAAGAAATGGTTGCGCTATGCTTCAGAGATGACTCACTCACACCGTCGAGGCGCTAGATGCTGCGCGAGGAGGACAGGTAGAAGATGCGCAGTCCGTAGAACGCGAAGTATTCCGATTAGTTCCGATGTTATCAGAGGGTTAGTCTAAAGAAATGGTCGCGCTATGCGTCAGAGATGACTCACTCACACCCTCGAGGCGCTTGATGCTGCGCGAGGAGGACAGGTAGAAGATGCGCAGTCCGTAGAACGCGAAGTATTCCGATTAGTTCCGATGTTATCCGAGAGTTAGTCTAAAGAAATGGTCGCGCTATGCGTCAGAGATGACTCACTCACACCCTCGAGGCGCTTGATGCTGCGCGAGGAGGACAGGTAGAAGATGCGCAGTCCGTAGAACGCGAAGTATTCCGATTAGTTCCGATGTTATCCGAGGGTTAGTCTAAAGAAATGGTCGCGCTATGCGTCAGAGATGACTCACTCACACCCTCGAGGCGCTTGATGCTGCGCGAGGAGGACAGGTAGAAGATGCGCAGTCCGTAGAACGCGAAGTATTCCGATTAGTTCCGATGTTATCCGAGGGTTAGTCTAAAGAAATGGTCGCGCTATGCGTCAGAGATGACTCACTCACACCCTCGAGGCGCTTGATGCTGCGCGAGGAGGACAGGTAGAAGATGCGCAGTCCGTAGAACACGAAGCCGATGGCTAGCGTTGGGACTAGCAGCCAGTAGTTGACCACGGCGACTACTACCACGATACCGATTAAGGAGAGGCCGATCTAAAATAAGAACAAATATTATTATTCTCATAGCGATATGCATAAAACACGGGATATGTGATGTCAGTTATATCGCAAGATTTCGCTGATCATCACTAAACCATAGTTTTATATTTTACACACACTTTTATATTTTATTTTCGTTTTGGAATTTTTATAAGATCTCTCAGTAAAAAATATATCGTAATAAGGGCAGAGTCTTGAAGTAATTTTTAATATGATAAAGTTTCATATAATTTAAACTGGGATTTAAACAGAAATCATCTCATTGAAATTTGTTCCGTCTTCAGACAGATAGAAAAAGCTTGAAACTTATAACTTAACACGCCTTTTTCACCGCAAGGATCAAAAACAATTTATGTATTCACAAGTATCTAACCTGTAAAACATCTAACAATGCAGAGGGCAGGACTTCATCCACGGCTCCCATATCCTTCGAAAACCTATTAAGGATCCGGCCCGAAGGGTTGATGTGGAAGAACCGCATGGGAGCCCGCGTGATGGCCGAGAACATGTTGTTGTGCAGCCGCGTGGACGCGCGCATCGCCATCGTGAAGAACATGAACGAACGGAGCAGGGAGACCACGACGAGAGCTATCACCATGGCTGCAAGGGAAAAGTAAAAGTTAACCAAACGGTCTAACGTGATCACTTTTAGGCTTCATGGTCATGACCGGTCAAAATGAAACCGATTCTGATTGATCGTGTGTTACGCAATTAGGGTGCCGTTTTCCACACGTGGGAAACAGATCACTGCTAAATATAGGGTGGCAGGGACATCGACGCGCTCTTAATCGGATTTTTGACTGTGCTAGACATCGATAGATCGCTCTTCATCAACTTACTGCACTCCACTGCAGCAGATAAGCGTCTCCCTAATTTCACGGTATCAAGCTCGATTGGCCTTAAATTGTTTGTCACTAAATTAAGAAAGTAAATATTAGTAATAAAATCTCACCGGAATAAATATAGATGCAGTCGTATCGGCTGATGCCCGCGGACTCGAAGTACGTGTTTTCTATGAGGCTGCTCGTGAAGTTGTTGACAGCCTGCAGTGCGTCCGTGCCATTCACGTTTGGCGGTACCACTGACAAACGCACAATAGGGTGGGCCTCTTCTAGAATTACCCTGAAAGGAAGTATCGCTATTTATGGAGAGAACAGGGGTGGTTTTACGCTCATAGGAATGGGAGTTGATCACCAATATAAGACAGATGTTAATCACCGATCCTTAAACTATATCTAAGCCAAACATCAAGTTGTTCCGATAAAGAAGGACAAACAACCAAGCACACTTAACTGCCATAAGGACGGCCTGCTGAACTAAAATACCATTTGGGAGGGTCGCACTTAAGGTAGTCAGACTATAGTAGGGATAGCCGCGCCTAATCTGCGTTCGCGATTCAATTGTCAAAAATGTAAACAAATTTACTTTAATTCCTACACAATAAAGTTCAGTTTACGTTGGAACTTGAAAGTTTTTTTATAACTTTTTCAATAAAGCTAGTCACTCTGAAATCAACTTAATTGCGATTGAAATAAAGTTGATATTTGTTTAACATTTAATAACATCAATTTGAATAGAACTTAGGTATGCGACGTTTACGTGCAATATACACTCACCAGTAGCTCGTCCACCAGTCGGACGCAGAGCCGAGCAGCTGCGCGAGCGTGGCCACCAGCAACATCAACAGCACGACGCACGCGTTCCCGGCCGCCCCTAGGTATGCGCCGTATACTTTGCTTCCCACTGCGCCTGCGCTTCGGGTTTCAGCTTCGCCAGCTGGAGGTGCCGTTGCGGTCAAGTTGTCCACGGAACTCACCTAAAACGAAGATAGAGAAATAATATTTCATGTAGATACAAAACTATTCGTCATTAACTAAAGTTTCATTAAGTTCATATATCTATATTTATGGACGAACGGGACCAAGACTGGAACGTCGCTAGTTGCTTTCATCCGTGTTCGACCATAGACCATTTTTTTTTTCTACTTTGGTATGAACGAGCGCTTATCGCTGTAGTCTAGTGAGAAGTGATGATTATACAGGGTTATTTGTAAAACACCAGCAACCTCTTAAGAGGTCATTGTACTCATCATTATGAACAACTTTTACTATAGGACCAGAACTGAAATCGCGAAAAAAAAATCAGCTGTTCCCTACATTTATGTTCGCATAACTCGTCAAAATGTAGGGAGCAGCTGATTTTTTTTCGGCGTAAGCTTAAAGGAAAATAAGGTTTTATTATATTATGGCTAAAAAATATTTTTATGGCATCATGTTCAATCCTTTCTTATGTGCCATTCTTACCGAGTGAATGCTCATCTGTCGTTTCCGGAAGCTGCCTTGAAGCATGGACTCGGTATCTGCCTCGGAAGCGTTCGGGTCTACAGCGGGTTTCTCTTCTTCCGGGTCCCGAGCCAGTAGTGTGGCGAAGTCCAGACCTGACGCGCTTAGTGTGTCGAAGTTACCCGCCGCGGCTATCGTGCCGTTCTTGAGGATTATTATCTGGTGGAAGAATGTGTGTATTAGAGTCTTGAAACCTTAATTTGTTTCGGTTCACGTGCTGAATCCAATAACAACTATTGGATGCTGCACGTAACTGCATCTACGCAAATTATTATTTGTGATTCTAACATTTTTTTATTTGAAATGGAAATTACACGCAATTCCTGAAATGGATAAACTTTGATGAGACCTTCCAGTGTATTTTTGTTAGTTATTTTTGTAAGCAAGACTAAAATTTTGCTAAATTCGAAAGATGAAACACACGATTTTGCAGAGAAAATGACTTTATTTGGTGTTTGGGCAAAGACATGTTAGAAGATAAATGAATTTAAGCTGTACACTACAATGTGGTACAAAGGACAAGGCCCATGGATGTATGGAATCCCGTACCATGCTGCATCAACGTTAAACTTTGTTTTTTATAGACTACACCTATCATGTTAACTCCTACAAAAGTTCTTTTTGTAAAAAAAACCCGGGTATCGGAGATTTGCAAAAAATTCGATATAACCTAAAAACTACATTTTTGACATGTCATACACGAACGGCCATAATTTCTCTAAAAAAATTATAATCATTTAAATAAAAATTATATTCTACCTAGTTATTCTTAATTCATGTAGAATCGGCAAAGTATAATTTTTTTTTCAAGTTGATGATTATGAAACTTTCAAAATTCAAGGTTATGTTAATCATATCATTTGAAACGGAACATCATGTAAAGAGAATAAAACAATATCAGCACTTTTTTACTTTCAATAAAATTCCCTGTTCAAAAATCAAATCCCCGACGCGTAATGTCGTAAAAAAATATGAAAATAATTACTATGATATTGATCTTGATGCATGAGACTTTTTGGTACGACTTTTGGTCATTCTCCTTTGGAAGATGAGGGAAAGAGAGAGAGAAGGGTGTCTCGTATAATACATTGTGAGATAGATAAACAATTTTGCAATGCGCTAACCTGATCGACGTCTCTGAGGAACTGCAGCTGGTGCGTGACGAGTATCCGGGTGGTGTTGCGTAGGTAGCCGATGAGGCACGACTCGAACAGGTGCCGCCCGACGTGCGCGTCCACTGCGGACAGCGGGTCGTCCAGCAGGTAGATGTCGGCGCGCTTGTACACCGCGCGCGCGAGGGAGATGCGGGCGCGTTGACCTGGGCACATACATGGAAATTAGTGCATCTGATAACACATGCGTTTTCATGTCAGTTCAACGAAGCTGTAGAAAAAGTCAATTGGAACCAATGATTAATACAGTCAAATGATGTACGTGTGGTCGACCAAAATAACTTACATTTGATTAAACAACAAATTATTTTCAATAGGATTCTGAAACTAGCAGTATCTAAACTGTGAATACAGGAGATAAAGCTACAACACAGAAAGCAAACAAAAAATCAGAACTCTCGACCAGTCCATAGTCAAATCAAACAGAATGCCTTACCTCCACTGAGACTGACGCCCCTCTCGCCGACGATAGTCTTGTCCCCGTGCGGGAACAGCGCGAAGTCCCTGTCGAGAGCGCACCGCCGCACCACTGTGTTGTACCGCGGCCGGTCCATTGTCTGACCGAATAGAATGTTTTGACGGACGCTGCCTGTGGAAAAACTACTGTTATAATATCGAGGCTACGTTATAAGTGGTCAATATTTGGCGTATAGTCCACGCCAAATATATTGACCACTTCAACATCCACGCTTGGACGTGGAGTTGCGGACACCAGCCCGTTATACAATAAAATACTTCATCAGACATGGATATAGACAGGCTCCAAGGACCGCCACAACGAACAGTTCCGCACTGCTTAGTTCTTGCCTTCTAAACCTTCACAAAGTTATAGTTACACCTTACGGGGTTATATTGATAAGTCGTAACTCACTAGGAATGAAATCATAGATTACCCATAGGTAACCCATTGTTGCAATAAAAAAAATCCAAGATGGTGGCAGCAAAAATTTGAAAATTTTCGCAGCGACCATCTTGGATTTTCTTCACTATTGGCTTTAGCACTCTCGAAAACCATCTCTCTCTGTGTCTGTTTCCATTATATAATTATAATAATCTATTATATACATACAGGCGTGGCGCATTAATAACGACATTAATTTAACACACGTATACGGTTTCTCGTTTTCATTTTATGAACATAATTTAATTTCATCAAACATTAATATTTATTTATTTATTTACAATTTTCTTTATTAGCATCTTACAGCAACCTATACTTAAAGAACTGTAGCGCAGGGGTCATTGGCCAGATTACGGATCATAACATCGCATCAATGAAATTAAAACAAATAACGTGCAAAGAGAAGGCGATTTGAAGGAAAGAGAGAGAGGTGTATGTCGGCGAGCGGCGAAAGCGGTAGTTTTCGAGTTACGACTTTTCTAATATTGTTATAGTTTTTATGACCTCTAGCCCTACCCGTGTGTTAAATTAATGTCGCCATTGTAGCCACACGTTGTATAATAAAAAGTCTCATGGAGAGGCATAACGCTTTTTCGTTACGTGACGATTTCTAAAAGTTTACTTCTACTGCAAGCTCCGTTAAAGAACTTCATTCCAATAACATATAGTTGAATAATAGAGTAGTCATATGAAATATTTTGTGAATTACCTGCAAAGAGCCATGGCTCCTGACTGGCGTAGGAGACGTTACCTCCGACGTGTAACGAGCCTGATAGTAACGGCAGTTCTCGCAGCAATACGTGTAGCAGTGAAGACTTGCCAGCTCCTACTGGGCCGATTACTGCAATTATCCTGATGAACAAAATACATAAAAATTAAAATATTGGCCACAATTTTATTGTGTCATTTCAGCAGCTGTCCAGTATATAGCTATTCACAACTAGTGGTGGTTAATATATCATAAAGCAAAATAAAGCACCGTGCTTAATACACATAACATAAAGCAAATGCTATTGTGGCTTTCACAAGTTGCTATTTGCTTAATGCTTTTACATCGCACTGTCCGTCGCGCGAAACGCAATAAGCAGAATTTTGCTTAATGCTTTAAATCGCACTGTCCGTCGCGCGAAACGCAATAAGCAGAATAGCAGATTAAGCAGAATAAGCAGGGGGCGGGGCGGACAGTCGTCGCATGGTAACTTCGGTTCCTTGCGAACGAATATTTTCCAAGTCGGGGTATCTCATTAATGATCGAAGAACACGGTTGTCTACTACAAGAGTAGCACAGATAATGTTTCTGCATGTAAATAAAATGTTAATAAAAATTGAAAGTAAATAGTGTATAGTGTATAAAAAAAGTGTATAAATTCGTGTAAAAAAGTAAAAAATTACAATATAATTGCTTTAAAACTAACTTATTTTATTTCATAATAACATTTATTCAATTATAGACAGTCCTAAGCCTGGCAAGTATGAAGGAAAGTTCATTGTATTTTTAACGGTTCTGTTTTATCGTAATTCATAAACGCGATGTAATATTCTTATAAAGCATGCTGTTAGTCACCGCGCTTGCTTTAAGTCAAGTACTACGCGTATAAAAAAGCATGCTTTAATAAAGCATATAAAAAAGCATGCTTAAAATATAAAGCATTAAGCAAGTGATTGCCATAAAGCAACTTTGAACACCACTATTCACAACCATTCAATGTGTTTCGGAGCCGAATCGAACATCAATCAATGTTATCGAGGGTGCCCTCTCAACTCTACTCACAAACTCGAAACCCGAAATTTTAGACCGTTTAAACAAAAAAGACAGCTATTCTTCTGACAGTCATTTGATGTCGGGGGATGAGTTAGGATTACTCGTTCGTATAGATATTAGTTTTTAGGGATTTTAATAAAAAAAAAAAAAAAAAACTAACTAATTAACAGAAACTAAAAAAAAGTAGTAGTACGACGACGACGACGACGGTAGTAGTTATTAGTTTATTAGTATTTTTTTTTTTTTTTTTTTTTTCTGTTATTGAGTTTTTTTTTAAAATTAAGTAGGTACTTAGGCAAAGATATCATATAGGTACCCTCTTAATCACCACAAATGAGACACAATTGGTTTTCTATTGTAATTAGCCACAAAGGGCCCGCGAGATAGATGGCATTCTGGGGAAGCACATACTTTTTATCCTGTTAGCACGTTCCCGTGGGATAATTTCCGACATCCACGCGGGCGAAGCCGCGGGCAGAAGCTAGTACATAATAAATTGCTGATTCTTAAATATAAAATCGTACAGGCTTTTTTCAACCACCATCTAAAAAATAGATAAATCACGAGAAAACTGCTGTCAAATATCCAGTTTTCTCGTGATTTCTCTCTGCACTAGAATTCAAGGCCCTAATTCTGAGCTATAAAACACCATAGCAAAATAGGACTCACTTGCCAGGCTTAATAGTAAGCGAGAGATCTGTTAGCGTATTTTCTTGATGCGAGACTATCCACTTTGCCGTCGCATGTTTGAGCCGCACCCCCCGCGCGTCTTCCTCAACCCGGGCTGCTAACTCATGGTCCTCTTCTTCGCCAGGTTCGAGTGGTGCCAGTGTCGCGTTACCTGCGTTGTAAGAGGCGTAAAAACTGCATGTATAAATTCTTGGCTTTATGTTATCTATTTATGTCGCGTTAACTATAATAAGGGTGAGAATTGTACCTATGTATTATGTAGGTCTTTTATTAGCTCATAGTTTGGGCAATGTTAAGTAACTGATGCTCAAAATTGTATTGAATTGTGTAATAGTGTTTTGTTAAATAGACGTGATTACGTACTCAAAGTTTTTATTTAGGTTAAAGTTCTTTGTGAGACAAAAACCAACAATAGTTTCGGATTACCAAATCCTGGTAATTTAAATACATAATTATAATCTTAGTAATTTAAGTCACAATAAATGTCAATTCACATTTCTTAATTCTTGTGACATAAATGATTAAGATTTTGAAATCAGAAATCAATTATAATATATATAATTATTGTTTGCTTTTGTCTAGCAAAGCACTTCAACTCAAATAAAAACGTTGGGTACGTTTGATATTAATTTAAACTTACATAATGTTGATTTTTGGTCAAAATTTAATCTGCATCACTACCATCTCTGATTGTATTACAACATTTTATATTATGTATTTAAATAGTCAGTACGAGTTGTTTCGATCCCAACTAGATAAAATTATTTAAAAGATGTCTACTGACAGACAAGCAAAGTGGAACGAAAAAGCAACACTCAACCTTATACCGTGAGCTAATAAGACGAAAATCAATCGACATTCAATAAACTAGAGAAAATTATTGTAAATAGTGAGAGACAAATCTATGTGGGCTGATGTCCAAGCAACGATCTAATTTGAACCTTTTATCATAAGCAGTATAATTAAAAGTCAAACAGTTCTTACCATTGCCTTTAGCCTCTTCTTCTTTGGTAGGCGTAGTCGAGGCTGGCACGTGCTTGGTCTCAGTTAAATTTTCTTTGTCTTCTTTGATCACATCTGCCGACTTCCGAGGTGATGCCTTAGGCTTGGTGGAAGTCTGAATCTCTGCTAAACCGGGCACTGGCTTGCTTGTGTCCTCGTATAACATGAAGTTCTGTAACCGCTTTATTGATATCGTTGCTTCTGCTACTTGAGCAATACCTGGAGACAAGAAAAAGGATTAGATCTTAGGATTGATTCCATATCTGCAGCTTGAAATTACCCAATAGTAGGTATGAGCTTGTTTTCGTTTACAGTTAAACCAAGCATTTTCGGGCCATATCAAGCTAGATTCATTAAAATATGGAATTTTTCTAATATTATCTTACTAAGTAGTAGGGTACTAGCAGCTTCATCATCAGCCAGCATCTTACAAAGTAGCAGGCTAGGAGCTTTTATGTGCCTATTTGAAATAAATGGTTTCACTTTGATTTTGGATTGGAATTACCCATTTCGGACATATCTAACCTTTACTTTTTTTTTGGGAATGGCTTCTCACAGGTCAACCTAGGAGATTGTCATTTGCTTAACCGGTCTTGCCTGTGGGTGCCTCAATAAATTAAGGCCTCCACCAGGGCTTAAAAAACTTAAAAACTAAGCGACTACACGCTAAGGGAAGGGCGGCAAGGGACAGGCTGGATCGGAATTATTTAGGAATGAATTTAAAGCTACGATCAGCGGCGCTGACTGGCTCCAGCAACTATCGGGGGCGGAATAACTTTACTCTAGAGAAGTTTTTATTCTAGACGAGCCACTACGACTGCCATATAAAAATGCCAAATGAAGAAATCGTGTCAACTCACCTTGCGGAAAGAACACAGTCATAGTCTGCCTCAGAATATTGTAGAAGCTGGTGACGACGAACACCTGCTTCGCGCTGATGACGTTGTAGGCGAGCACATACGCGAGGATTGAGCAGAACAGGCAGATTCGGGTCGTGAACATGATGAATGACGTCAGCACACCGCGGATGTAGGACGTCGCTCGAATCTGCTTTATTTCTCGTCTGGGTATAAGAGAAGAGAGTTAGCCGAGGTTGGATTTTTTTTCGGGCACTGGATTTTCAAGGCACTGCTTAGCGCGGAGAGTTGAAAATCCAACAGTGTTTTTTTTTTGACGCGCTGGGATGCGCTCTGTTGTATTGTCGATGCTCGGCTTAACACCGAGAGTTGAAAATCCCGCCGCGATATTTTTCGTCCGTGCGAACGTGGACATAGACAGAGACATGGGCAAAAAAATATATAACCATTAAAATGTAAAAATATAACTATTTCAAGAATAATAAACATTGTTTTATATTGTTATTTTAACAGAGTTATTATCTATAACTTTTAAAAAAATAAAAGAAGAGGTAGTAAAATTTAACACTAAATTTAAATTTATCTTTGCTTCCGTGTATTATTAAGATTTTAGCAAACGACCAGTGCAAAAAAAAACTGCTTAGACCAAAATGTTAGCCTTGCAGTTAGTGATATGAATAGTTACTGTTGTAATGCCAAGTGGTAATAAAATACCAATGATTCGATGTCATTTAGATGGATTAATTATTAACTAGAGAGCACACAGCGAAATATAAGCTTTACGTTGGCGTATCTAATACTAAATGGTACTCGTTGTTCGGGTTGCATGAATCGTCTAATTTAAACTTTCGCACTTACCCACAAAATTTCCTGCACCCTAATTGCGCTTACACTATCAATTTCAATCTGATCATTTTGAAGGATGTAGGATGTTGCTTATTCATTGCTTCATATGTTCGAAAAAATTGTCCGCTCAACAACGTAAATAACGCAATGAATGTTGGTGAACTGTCAAAATGAAAGTCGTTGCTACTGATAGTGTGTTACATACTTACCTCGTTGTACACACTATGCAAATGTGAAAGGTACAGTCACGAGCACCAATATGTCAACACTTGGCAACTTTCAATTGCGATTTTTTCGTGAAATAACGAATGCAACGTTGAAATACGACACATTACATAAACCTATGGGCTCGAAAATGCTATGTTCGTAACAACATAAAATTTCATTACAAAATAAAGGAGTAAATCGCTTTTGAATAAAGCCGAGTGCAGTGGCGTGCGTTCCATAAAGACAGAAAGACACTGCCTACCCTAGTTCTGATAATAGATCTAATATTATTTTATCAATAAACAAAACAACATAAAAATCTTAAATCATAAATCAGCTCCACCTATCGAGTGCCGGTGTTATCATTAAGATCGATACAGTTTACTGCACTAGCGCCACCTCGCCTTTGCAACGGCAAAGACACAAACTATTCGTCTCTGAATATATTGTATGTGTGCTCCGTGGAAACTCGTGGTCATGCGTATTTTTATGTGTGTGCGTTCCTATAGCTACGTGGGCTTTGCTGACACACAATGACAAAAATCACGCACACAACTGCATGAAAAGCCAGTGTCTTGTTCGAGTTGTTCTTTAGAGCTAACACGAAAAATTACGATCCTAACCGAACATTTCCGACGAAAGTTTGCTATGCAATGCGAATATTTTAAGAAGTAACATTGTTTCATTGAATTTTATATAGTTAGATTGCCATCATTTTTTTGTCGTATTAATTTTCCTTTTTACTACGTAATTTCGATAGTCAATAGTAGCCATTATTGTTTGATGTGTGTTGTGTTTGTGACTTACGCTATCAGATATTTAGGATTTTAACATTGTGATTAGAGTGAAAAATGGATAATATTGTCTGTGAAAGTTGTTCAGATGGTGTGTATTGATAAAATAAAATATGACGCGTTTTCAAAACTATCTTTTAGTGAAAAAAAAAAACAAGTTATCGAGCTAAGTCGTCCTACACCGGATTTGCAATTAATAAAAAAAAAGGTAAAGTCAATCGTAAATTCAATACAAAACATTATGATTCATATCATTGGCTGACAGGTTGCATACATAGTAATCGGTTATTTTGTTTCGTTTGTTGACACTCGATGGACTTACAAATTCGCGTACTGTAAATGTAATTTTCAATTCTTATTTACATTTAGTTGATTTATTTGAGGATATGGCTGAAAACGAAGACTCTTGGGATGGTGAGACATTAAGTCAAGTTTCGTATTTGTTACACAATTTAAAAGACTTTCAATTCCAGTTTTTACTTCATGTGTTTAACGAAATATTCGCAGAAACTGATGTGCTTTACGAAATTATGCAAAAAAAGACATCAGATGTGACTTATTGCATTAAAAAAATTAGGGACTTTGAATCATTTTTGGAATCATTCAGATCTAGGTTTGAATTAATTTTTGAAGGCGTAAAAATAATCACAGGGTCGCCAAAACAAAAACGTAATGTTGTGGACGCGAAAACCAATTTTAAGCGCATTTTTATTGAAATTATAGACAATATATCCATCGAATGTCGCGACCGATATAAAAATCTGAAAGTTAAAATTTTTTGGACTACTTTCATGCGAAAATTTCAATAAATATAATGACAATTTTCCGGTTGAATTAGTATCGCAATTCGTAAATGTTTATAAATTATACGACTATAACTTAGACCGCCTTATCAATGAGCTCAAATGTGTTTATAAATCTGCCGAATTCAAAAACCTTAGTATTTACAAAATTATAGAACATTTTTACGAAAATAACATAAATACAGTTTTTCCCGAAGTACTGCGTTTGGCAAAATTAATTGTTACAGTTCCCGCGAGCAGTGCTTCAACCGAAAGGTCATTCTCGTCGCTAAAACGTATACACACTTACTTAAGAAATACACAAGGCCAGCAACGACTTACAGATCTTTCCACGATTTCAATAGAAAAAAACCTTCTTACGGAAATAAAACGCCTTCCCAACTTTTACGATTCCATATTGCAGATATTCTTACAGAAAGATAGGCGTGTAGATTTAATATACAAATAAAACAATCCTATATAGGTACTTAGTATACTCACACCACCATCTTTTCAATGATTTTATTTAAATTTTGCAAATCACACTAACATTACCAAACATCAAACAAACGCGCCGAAAGGCCACTTCGAATATCCGTAAATTGATATGTCTATAAAATCAGTCAATCTATACATTTGAGTTGGCATTTGCCAATTACCTACATCATCAATCGACAAGACGACGAACCAAAACCAACGTGTAGTATTTTTGGTGAGTACAATTTTCTGCCTACCCTGTCTTAAAACTGTGTGCACGCCACTGGCCGAGTGTATACATACTTTTGCTCGTGACTGTACGCGCAGTGGAGGCGACACTTTGAAGTATCTCTACCTATTTACATAAATGTTAAAACGTCAAACTTACTTTCTAGCTTGGGCAACTAGGTCCGCAAACGGTTTTTCCCAAGTGTACATTTTGATGACCTGTATTCCGGATAATATTTCGTTCATGAGGCGCACACGCTCGTCTGTCCGTAGCGCCGTTTTTAACCGTAGTACGGATGTGCGCTTGCCTAAGTAAGCTGCCAAGGAAAATAAACATGTATAAATAAACGGTTCATTTATAACTTTACAAATTAATATTAAATATTTACAGAGATACTTTGAGTAGTACACAGTACTGTACAGTATATCTATAAACCTGGGCTCATGACTCTGGTTTGAAGATTAGCCAGTGTCGTCACGATGGGGACGCCTTGAGAGAGGTGCCGTCACTGCAGAAATTAAGGGTGCCAAATTGGCCAGAAAATACAACATAAATGTCCCCTTTTTTAAGGGAGGGAATGCTTTGGGGTCATATTAGCCTAGCAGTAGAACAGTTTAGGTTAAACATTGGAACTGTCTGTTTTATAGACTCAACGCTTAACGACCGCAGACAAGCGAAGCGATGCTACGATAATATCCGTAGCACAATTTGTATGAAATCAGTGTGACACATCGTGCGACAAGTCAAGCTTGTCTGCGGGGAGCCTTAAAGCTGGGAAAGCCCTACGATGACGTCACATATTTTCAGGCGTCTCTGATGTCACCAAAAACAAACACACTTAGGATTTAACGTCCCGAAGCACACAAATATATGCTAAATAAACAAATACGGTTTAAGTAAGTTTGTTTTGGTCACGAGCGTGTCTAACAATGTATTATTCCTATTCGCGTTTACGATTGTCATAAAATTTGTATAATTTCGTCGTTACGACTGTCATACCCGAAGGACTTGCAGATTAAATGGGCAATAAAGGAATTTGAATCGGGATAAATGTTTACTAACTAGATCGGTTTTGAATTTTAGATGTTTTTATAGACATGGTACTGGGCATTTCAACCTGAATTTCCAGTAGGTACGAGTAGCATGAGTACAATTTTATCTGGTGTTCCACGTTATTATTAAATTCAATTCAATCTTTATTGCATCCATAATGTACACATACAGGTGGCAAGAAATAGAATTAATCATGGAACCTGTCGGGCACAGTAAAATATATTTTTCGTGAAACCTTATTTACGTGGAACAAAATCACAAACGGGTTTTGCGCAAGTATTGAAAGTTTGAAAACTAGTTTCTCTAACATATTTAATTATCAAATTAATTTACAGTAATTAATAAAAACCATTCTTTATGGGGTAAACATTATAAAATATGTAGATCCAATTTTGATCCATGATAGACTCATCATATCAATTAATTAATACGATGAAATATCAACAAAAATAGAAGTCTTTGAAGATGTGGATGTAAAAAAACTCTTCTTCTCTAATACAATCATCATCATCATCATCATTTTCCTGCCCTTATCCCAATTTATTTGTGGTCGGCGCAACATGTCTTTTTCTTCCATACTTCTCTATTAGTCGTCATCTCGGTAGTCACCCCCTTTCTAACCATATCATCATTCACACATTCCATCCATCGTTTCTTTGGTCTTCCCCTACTCTTATAGCCATCGACATTCATACTCAAAACTCTCCTCACGACATTTTCCTCATTTCTCCGTAACACATGCCCATACCATGACAACCGATTTCCACACAACTTCCTCCTTCCTTCCTTCCTTCTTCCTTTCTTTCTTTCTTCTCTAATACAATATTGCATTGTAATCTGGGGAGGAGCGCCAAAATCTCATCTATTAATCCTCGAAGGAGCACAACGCGCAGTGCTCAAAACTCTGTTACATAAACCATACAGTTTTCCTACAGAAATCCTGTTCGCAGAAGCTTCTCTGCCGAGTGTAAGAAAATTGTATAAACCTACTGAACGTAACAAAGAATACCCACATCAAAACTTCGAAAAGGAATGATTTAAGTAGGTAAATAGTTTTTGCACACATAAAATTCATTCGTTTGTCTCACATACGCCTACTCACGCTTAAACACCCTCAAACTCACCATCACACGATCACACACTTATACTCAAAATCATTCACAACACATGATCAAACACACTCACACTCATTCACAACACACATGATCACACATTTATACTCAAACTCATTCACATAATAATAGAGTTTTTCTTTTTTCTAGTTTTATTATTATTATTTTCTTTTAATTCTCGATTTGATAGTTGTTTTCTTTAATTTTAATTCTTAGATTTTTTTAGTTTTTTTTTTTTTTGTAATTTGAAGCAAGCATATTATACTTTTATTGATTCGAACATGTTTTCAAAATAAATGTTTAAATGGTAAACCCTCCATATTGGTCCAAGATACAGGCTTGCCTAGTTTGGGGCCAATGTAAAATGTAATTTTTTGAGCAATAAAGTTTTTATTTATTTATTTTACGTTAAATAAGTTTACATAATTTGACCTATTTCTTAGCCACATGAACAAACAATCGTCTATACAGTGCGCCCAGTATAACTTGACACTTCAGGGCTGCACTACTTGTAAAGGTACTTCACTTTAATAATGGAACTATTTCTAGAGTCAAGTATACCTTTAGAAGCAGTGCCGTGCTAAAACAGGGTCATATTAAATTATCTAGCGATAAATCACAATAAGAAAAGCAAAATAAAAGATAATTATTTTAACTAATTGTAATTACAGCTGTTCGGAATCAATGACCGCGAACGCACGAACTGTAGTTCGTACGTTCGCGGTCATTGATTGATAAAAAAAAAACTTTTGATTTCTTTACGGGACAGGTAACGGGTCTGTGAAGTTCCGCTAGTTAATTTTATTAAAACCAAGTCTATCTAATGCGAAAAAGAAATGGTCGTATTATTTAGAATATACTAATCGTTTTTCTCTCAGAACTTCAAACGGCCAATTCTCGTAATTTAAAACATTCAAAATTTTGTCGCAGTCTCATCTCAGCGACAAACAATATTGTCAAAAATATTAGAGGAATTTTTGACAGATTGAGACTCGAGATCAGACTGAACGTACAGACGCCAGCACATCAAGCTACTACAATCTGTCAAATTTGTTTAATAGATGTTTAACTTTATCATTAAAGCATTAAGTCTGTATCTGTACTTAAAATTACGAGAATTGCCCCTCTGGATCGTAAAATTATTTATAAAAACTTTTTCATTTAAGTGTCGCACCTTGTAACGGTATGAATGCAAGCATGAACCCGACTCCGACGACAGCCGCCCAGCTGATCTCGACCCACATGAAGTAAGTGATGATGACAGTAGCCAGCGGCCCGATCCACAGATAATGTAGGAAGATGATGGCCACGTCGAATCTGTTCACGTCGTTTGAAAGGAGGTTCACTACCTGGCCCACTGTCGTCTCGCCAAGCGCTGTTTTTGATAACCGTAGTGACTGTAAAGAAAATTTGTATGCTTAATTACATTGAACACACGCTTTTTTTCCCATGGGAAAAAAAGCTACAAAACCACATCATGATACCATGCTTACATTACTATTGTTACGTCATCCACGTGACCGTCGTGTGTGAATGAATACTAGAACGCACCTGACATTTTTGCAGGGCATATTAAGAGCCTGTACAACGGTCCACTAGCGCCACTCCTTTAAAAAAATATTATCTCGTGACTGAGAAGGAATTATGAAAATCTGCTCAATCAGCGACCTCGGTAAGTGTGTCTAGAATTTTCTAATACCTTTTATTAAGTTTCATATTTATTGAGACACGAAGCAACTAAATACGACATATAGGAATGTGGCCGCTTTTCTTTAGATCGAATTTTGTTGCTTCGTGTCTCAATATGAAATTTTATAAAAGGTATTAGAAAATTCTAGACACATTTACCGAGGTCGCTGATTGAACAGATTTTCATAATTCCTTCTCAGTCACGAGATAATATTTTTTTAAAGGAGTGGCGCTAGTGGACCTGCAGTGCGATTCTGTAACCATCTCACCGTGAAAACTTAGGTGAAGTGAGCTGTCATTCCAAATAATGCTAGGGATTGACACTACTGACAACTCACATCAAGCTCACTTCACTTGAGTAATCACGGTGAGATTTTTACAGAATCGACCGGCTGTGTGCACCCTCTTAAAAGTAAACTTACATACATAACATCACGCCCGTATTGCCCGAGGGGTTAGGCAGAGGCACCTATAGTACACCACATTTCGCCAGTTATTTTTAAGTTCCATGTAATAGTAGGCAAGCCACCAACCGGCCACAAAACCTGACTCGGGGCTGATACTAAAAAAATCCAATTGAAAAACCCAATAAAACTGCCCGACTCGGGAAGTGAACCCAGGACCTCATACTCAGCAGTAGCGCTTACGACCACTAAGTACTACAACGAGACAGTCAACACAAGCAAAGTAAAACATGCATGGGATGTATCAATTCAAATATCGCAGAAGTGAATAGGCTAATAAACCCTAGCTCATTCTTGTTCTGTTTGCAAACATTGAGTCTAGTTGGACCCCAATCTGAATCACTGGATCAACCACCCATGATGTAGGTATGCCTACTGACCGAGTGACCGGTCTAAAAGGAAGTTTACGAGCAGATGTTCATTTTTTTAGAATTGCATTTACATTTATTATACAAGAATACATAATTTAAAAATGCAAATTAAATCATTTCGGCAATTTCTTTAAAGTAGAGTTGGAAAGCCATAAAATGTTATACTATAATAGAATAGGTAAAAAATATCATTTTTAAATTGAAGTGACAATTTCCATATTTTTTATTGACTTTTATTGGAACGTGGGGCTTTATTTATAAACGATAATTAAAGTTAAGTGACGTATAAACGTCAAACATGTATGTATGGTTAAACAGTCGCTTAATCACTACTATCTTTAGAAGCAACGTTTATAAATAAATGGGTTAATTGCGCCGATTCCCTTGTTCACAAACTAAACTAAATTTAAGTTCAGTGCATTTTTTTTTCTATTTCTTCTTCTATTCTAGTTAAGATACTCCATAGACAGATTTAGACGTGATTAAAAATGGCGACCAAAAATACGTCAATTTACGTCAGGCGCTGACAAATTTGACAGGACTAAACTAATATTTATCTTCTGTCCTTTTCTTAATGAAATAGAAAGAAAAAGATGCACTGAACTTAAATTTAGTTTAGTTTGTGAACAAGGGAATCAGCGCCAATGTCTTGTTTAAATAGGTATTTTTAAAAGATGACTAATACCTACTTAAATATTACAGAGCTACGTAAGTAATACATAATTATGTGAACATAGCAACGAATACAATGAAATATTTTTTTTTCTTCATTTTTTCATTCTTGCAAATAATATGTTAAGATCAAAAAATATCAAAGTAATGTTTCATGTGAGTAAACCGAGTAATGTCAAGGTGAAAATAATTAAATGCTTAGCGAACCGTAAAGATTTCAAGGTGAAGATCTCCCTTGTTTAACCAAAACTATTTCTGTCCGGTATATCAGAACCTGATATAATCAACTCAGGAAATTCTCATATATCTACAGAGATCTACATAGCTACTATTTAGTCTACAGGCAGATATACAAACGCAAGTACCTACTTATATCTTTCGGTTTTGGTATTTACATTCCGGCCTCAATTTACTCAAACATCGCGAATCTATACGTGAAGACTGTTTGTGCGCACGCGCAAATGTCTGGAACTACCAGTCGGATTTGAAAACTTATGTTTATATTTAGCCTTATTCAAAATCAAAAGTCATTTATTCAAATAAGGCTGAGAATCAGCACTTTTCGAGCGTCAAAATTACAAAAGACAGTCCCCCAAAAACGCCCGCCCTTCACCACTTCCTAGTGCTATCGCTGGGAAGAAGTGGCGCAACAAACTCCCCAGCAGCACAGCTGTCTCTTCAGTTAGAAAACACTTGATTGTATACAATTTGTTCAGTAATTAACATTACAAGACCAGAACATAAAATTAAAATTTGCCATATGTTAGCTAGCCACGCCAATATACCAACAAATATAATAAAAACTATACGTACTCAAGCTAAAAAATAATTAATTAAAATTTAAAAACTTACTACCCAAATAAAAGCCTCCAGGCATAAAGGGCGTGACAGCTTACATATTTATGCATTACTGGGTTTTGTTCACATAGCTGTCACTTGAAGTCACAAATGATAAACTAAGACCATCGAAGTAAAATAAATAAATAAGTTATTAACAATAACCTGTCAGTAAGCTAATCCTGGAGAAAGAACATAAACATTGTCTTGCCTTAAATTAGGGCGACCAATTATTCTTATCGTGTAAGTAGTCGTTGATGGAATAGTATACCTTTGAACAAGGTTGGATTTTAATTGAACTTTAAACGCATTAAAAGGCAGGTCTAGCAAAGAAGAGAGTATCAATTGTTATAAAAGGTTATACCAAGCTCAACAAATGAGTTATGAACCTTATGAAGCCGGTGAAAGGGGGCACGTAAGTAATTGGTCCTTATTTCTAGTGTTAAAACTATGAATATCACTGTTTTTAGTGTACAAGTGTAAATTTTGCCTAATATATAAGATTTTGGCAAAGATGAATTGCGATACAACCGTGAGAATACCAATCTTTAAAAAAATCTCTTAGAGAATCTCTGGCACCTAGCTGGTAAATTGCTCGAACAGCTCGTTTTTGAAGGACAAATATATTTTGTTTATCAGCGGCTTTGCCCCACCAGCAGAATACCGTAGGAGCTGAGAAAATAACTAAAATAGACTAAACGAGCTGTATCAACGTCAGTGTATTGTCTTACTTTCCTGACGACGTAGGCAGCCGAATTGAGCCTTCCAGCTAGACTTGATATATGAGGTCCCCACTGAAGTTTGGCATCCACTGTTAGTCCTAGAGAAATTGTCGAGCCTACAGTTTCAAGCACCTCTTTATCTAAGATGATGTTGGGTCCAGATTTCTAATATTCGGTAAGGCAAACTTTACACATTTCGTTTTCTTGGCGTTGAGAAAGAAATGCCAAGAAAATGAAATGACGTAAACCAATCTGTAACTATTGAGAGTGCACTGTTTACGTCGTCAAAACCTTGTCTATTCCTGTCTACTTTAAAAATTATTCTTGAGGAAGGTTATAGGCATATTTAACATCATACGCTACGATCCTTTAGACCCGAGCAAAAGAAAACAAGTCAAAAATAACACTAAGCGAAAAAAAAGCGGCGCAACGCGGTGGGTCGGGGGTACCAGAAATTTCACGCGGACAAGTCGCAGGCAGAAGCTAGTCATTTAGAAAACTATTTCGCACCGATATCGCGATGATGCTTCTTCAGAATCGGTCCTGTAGTTTCTTAGATAACGTATAAATAAACAAACTAAGTTTATTTCTGTTTTTCAATATTAGTTTGGAGCTTCAGCAGTAAAGATAACTAATCCGTAAAGTACATATTTGAAAATTATTTTAACAGGTAAAAAATGCTTTGAAAGTAAATGATGATTTATGACAAAACGAAAGATGCTTATTTTGTCAAATAAACATGCTTTAATATCACACTAATATTATAAAGGCGAAAGTTTGTGAGTGAATGTGTGTGTTTGTTTTGTATGTTTGTTACTTCTTCACGCTCAAATGGCTGGACCAATTTTGATGAAATTTGGCACAAAAATAGTTTATAACCAGAATTAACACATAGGATACTTCACCGAACTTATGTGGGTGAAACCGCGGGGCGCAGCTAGTTAGAATTCAACAACGATAAGACACGCAAAATTGCTGTAAATCTGTACTGATGAGAACTGATAAATACAAGGTTCGTTACAGTTATTAGAAGCCTTATGGAAATCGACCTCACTGCAATGACATAAACCAGCTGTCAAAGTATTTTTTTTTACTATGGATGCGGTTTACTGTACGTATTGCCAATTTACTGGCAATTGCATGCAGCTGATATGAGAATGCTAAGAGGGATGTGTGGTGTTACGCGAATGGATAGAATAAGGAATAAGTACGTAAGAGGAAGTCTGAAAGTGTCACCGGTGGCTGAAAATGTTGCCATGGAGCGTTCCATGCTTGGCACAAAGTTTATAGACCGAGTCCCAAACGTCAAGATCCGCAGCCATACGAGTGTTTCCGATATCGGAAAACGAGGGATATGGGAATAATATATAGTAGGTAACAAGAGCTCTGGTGCTCTGTGTAGCCACTGTCAAAAGCAAGCTAGAATGTTAGATTGCCAGGATAAACACAAGAGGAGCACAAATGGAGTTGGGCAGGACACCTGGCTAGGCACAGTGATCATAGGTGGAGTAAGGCAGTGACCGAGTGGCGTTATAATTAGTAAATTAACGACTTTTGTTTAAGTGATTGCCTAGAAATACACTTTGGCGCTAATATTTACAATCTCCCTTTGTTCGGCTACAGCTTAACTAGACATCGATGAGTTGATCGCTCTTAAGTGGATCTTGAAGCAACAGCCACAATTGGCGCCCTTAATTGAGAATTAGGTTAATAAGATTATTGGGATCTTAATTAAGACTCAAGAACATATTTATTGCCATAACAAGTACCTATTATTGCCAATTAAATACCCACAATCTCTCACAAATTATAGATCTCGCATGTCAATCAATATGCATAGCCTTTTCCCGATTATCTTGGGGTCGGCTTTCAGTCTACCCGGATGAAGCTGAATACCAGCATTAATCTAATAAGCTAAACCCATAACCCAATATCTTTGTGTCCATATCCTGCAATAGTCCTTCACCACCTGGGGATTTTCCTTGGGTGCACTTGCATAGTGCGTACAGGGATAATCGTCGGTACGTGCCTTATTTAATTAAAACCGGCTAACGGGCCGCTGCGAGTCTGGGCACGCTACAATTGCGGCAATAAGTCTTTGAGGAGTGGCTAGAGAGGCGCCACGGCGCCCTCACCTTCCGCCTGACACAGGTCCTCACCGGACACGGTTGTTTCCGGAGGTTCCTGTTCAGGATAAAGTGGGAGGAAACGCCAGGGTGTCACCATTGTGTGGATCGCCCGGAGGACACGGTGGAGCATACGGTGGAGGTCTGCCCGGCTTGGGCGGAGCACCGCCGCGTCCTCGTGGTGGCGATCGGCGGCGGCGATCTCTCGCGTCTAGCCCTGGTCCAGGCCATGGTACGGAGCGAGAGTGCATGGAAGGCCGTCACCTCCTTCTGCGAAACAGTAATGCTCGCGAAGGAAGAAGCGGAGCGCGTGAGGGAGAGGCAATCGCTGCGCCCTCACGCCCCTAATCGCCGCAGGAGACGCCCTGGACGGGAGTCAACAGCCGACTCCCGGCCACCGTAGGCGCGGGCTTGCGGGCGGCGAGCAATGGGCAGCTCGACGCCCGGTAAGGACCAGGTCCGGGTCGACGGCGCGTTGTGTTCCACGCGCGCCTCAAAGAGATGTCATCATGAACTGACGGGGTCCGCTAGGGCCGATGCCTGCCAGGGCGGCGGGTTGTTCGAAAGAGATACCGTGGCCCCTGGCACAGGCAACTGAAGGAACACGGTTGGGTTTTAGTCAGTCACGCCTTTCCGCTCAGCCCAGAGCGGAAGAGGTCGTTTGAGGATTTCCCAACCAAAACAAAAAAAGGGCCTCTGCGAGTTGGCTTCGGCCCCTCGTACGCCTTCCAAAGGTCCAGCCGATAGATTCTGTAAAAATCTCACCGTGAAAAGTTAGGTGAAGTGAGCTGTCTATAGTGTCAATCCCTAGTGTTAGTTGGAATGACAGCTCACTCCACGCTCACATCACCTAAGTTTTCACGGTGAGATGGTTACAGAATCGCACTGCTGGACACCAGGGTCCAAGAAATGTGAAGAGCTAATAATAAATACATACCTTTCTATAAATCAGTGAACAGCAGGCGACGCGGAACTTCATGCCCATATGCAGGATAGCCATCATATAGGGATGCACGACGAACACGTTGAGCGCTGAGCACAGGACCACGGCACCGGCATACATGTAGGCCTCTTCCTGCTTCATAGTGTGTCCAGGACTGTAGTACTCCACCAGCTTACCCAGGAACACTGGCTGTGCAATCCTGGTGTTGTAATCACAATTATATTGTATTTAGTTTTATTTATTGGTCCTATAGGGAGTGTCGAGGGAACAAGCTTGTTGTAGTGGCTCAGGTCAGGACCTAAAGGTCTATCCACACATATCAGAGCCGTGTCCGGGACGTGGGCGGACCGTGCTCCGTTAGGGGCTCAAAAAAATATCGGTGTATATACATTTTACATGAACTCGTTCACACACGTCCGTATCCGGGACGGCAACGGAACTTCAGTGACTGCCTTGTGTGTGCCACGGCCCTATCGCGTCCCGGACACGGCCCTGATAGGGTGTGGATAGACCTTTAATTGACTACCAACTCAAACTGTCCGTATATTTGTCTTTCTTTGGCAGTTTTATGAAATGGTTATATTATTAGTATTATTACACAGCAAATCGAGGTAGGGTGTCAATTTTCTTAACTATTAATTTGCCTGACTATAGTATTCTGCCCAAATAATTGTTTGGTAATTACAGAAACAATTAAAAAGCCATTGTGTCCCGCGGGGATCCACGTTCGAAGGGTTATTAAACAGTAAAATAAAGTTTACAACATGTTCAAGTTCAGTTACTGAGTTAGTTAATGGTTTTTCTATGTAATGTAACACATTTCAGCAGCCTTTGCAATATTGAAATCTAAGAATGAAAAGAATTTCCAAAAATATTTTAGTAATGATTCCTGAAAAATACTCGTACCTACATAACTAATTAATGTAGTAAAACTTTTTAACTTTTAAAACTGCAACCAGTTTCTAACAACGTTTCAAGGCTACTCTACTATGATATAGAAAACAAAATGCTAAAAACTACGTGAAATCTATAACATTACTGTCTAAGTAAGATCCACAAGGAAGTAGTTTTAAATTCGAAAGATCTAGATAAAGTTGATCTTCCAGTGAGATAAGATTAAACCTCTTTACATAAAATCCTGACAGTTTACTAATCTATAAGAAGTCACGTGTAATCTCAAGTTAAAATTTTCCGCCTTACGAAAATCAAGGCACCTTAATTACGTACCACACTGTTTCACAAGGATTTTGAAAGAAATTGCTTCACATTTTTTAAAAATTCGTCTGCCTTACAACGTAAATGACTCAATTTATGTTGTAGAATTGTCAAAATGAAACGCAAAACCCCGCAAGATCCGGCGTCCATAGATGCATCTATTTTTCTCAATCCGAAGGATTTTGAAAGAAATTACTAATCAATTGCTTCACATGTTTGAAAACTTCGTCTGCTCGACAACATAAATGACGCAATGTATGTTGCCGAATTGTCAAACTGAAAGGCTTTACCCCGCAGGCTCTGGCATCCATATATGTATTAATCAAAGATTGCTTCATCATAATTCATAACATAAACCTCTGTGACAGACGGACAAAAAAGTAATCTATATAAATTATAATGGTTCTGTTTTCCTTTTAGGTCACAACGTAAAAAAAAATGTTACTAAAAACCGTTAATTAATTTAAAAAATGCACGAAACTAGAATGCTAATACACAATCTGATAAACTAGACATAAAATTAATCATTTGGGTAACTGTATGGATTAAATAGAAGCCTTAGTAACAATATTTTCTATGTTAATCGGTTTTTTAATTTAAAAAAAACCAAAATCAATATTGAAATTAGGCTGAGAATCATGACTTTTCTAACCTCAAAAAATCAATTTAATCTATCTTGGCATCAATTCTAGATAGAAATTTAGATTAGTAGCCTTATTCCGGACATCTGCGAGTTATGAATAGAATCTAATTTGATTTAATTTGCGTCAAATTGACAATACGTCGAATTGCGACCCAATTATATGCCAAATCAATAAAAAATTGATTCAAAATCGAAATACCTCAAAGACTCACGGAGTAAACCTGTTGGCAAACTATACTGTAGTGCTATTCTGTAAAAATATCACCGTGCATATTACAACTCTCATTTAAAACAACTTTCCCTATTTGTACTCGCAAATTATTCGTCTACCTACTCAATTGCATTTTTATTCGTGAAAAAATAACACTTGTTAGTCAGAATAGATCTACCGGAAAAAAAACAAATCTGGTGAAAAAAAAAACGTTTTTCACACATTTTGTCATGACTTTCTAAGGAAAGTTGTATACCCCCTTGACGGACGGAAGTGGCTGAAACACTAACCTGTTACCTGTACCTAATAACACAAATGGATTCACTTTGAATTCTAAAGAAACCTACATAAAAACCACAATAAATCTATAGTACAAATTCAGCCTCTTTGAAATTCTAGTTACCTTACATACAAACTACATTCAACTTTACAGTACTTTTTCTACGTAAGCTAACTTCGTCTCACTTGTCTGTGGTATTGAAAGCGCTGGCCACGTGATCACGGAGTTCTAGCAAACGCTTGTGCATCTCCTCATGAGTCGACTTCCCGAAGTAGCCTATGAAGGAGCCCAACATGCGAGGCTGTTGGATCCTGTAGGAGGAAGGAGAGGTTAGGATGGGAAAGGAGTAATATGGTAAACTAGGATAGACCCTGTGGGATGGTTTTTCGAGCCTTTGAGAATGATCGTTTTTTAGACTCTATTATTTTCAGTTTCTTGCCTCCATCTGGAAACTGACATCTATATCTATACTTATAATAAATCTGTAGAAGTGAAAGTTCTGTACATTGAAAATATCAAAAAAATAATTTACAGGGGGTGTTACTAGACCGACACCGAACCCAAAAATGTGATTAAAAAAATTTTTGTCTGTCTGTCTGTCTGTCGGTCTGTCTGTCTGTCTGTCTGTTTGTTCAGGCATCACGCAAAAACTACCGGTTCGATTACGATGAAACTTGGTATAATTATTCTTTAATATCCTGGGCACCACACTGGGTAGGTACTTTTTATCCCGGAAAAGTATATACAATAAAAAACAAACTTAATTTTGCGGTTCGATCCCTATACCCGATTACCACTGTCTGTACTGTACCAACCGCAAATACTAAGTTTGTCGTAGGTTGGGTCACCCGCCGCAGTGGAGTTCATTTTTATTCCTTTTAGTTTTTAGAGTTATTTAGGTTTATTTTTATATGAGTCGTAGGTATAGATTTTAATTTTAAAGTATAGGTAGTATATTTGATAGTGTACGTAGTGACCGTAGGTTATTTTATAATACTGTTAGGTAGGATTAGTCATTCGTATAGATATTAGTTTTTAGGGATTTTGCTTATTTATTGAGTTTAGATTAGTTATCATCAGAAATAGGTTTATTTAGGTAGGTATTAAATTTTCTGTTATTGAGGTTTTTTTTTAATTAGGTAGGTACTTAGGTAAAGATATCATATAGGAACCCTCTTAATCACCACTAATGAGACACAATTGGTTTTCTACTGTAATTAGCCACAAAGGGCCCGCGAGATAGATGGCATTCTGGGGAAGCACATACATTTTATCCTGTTAGCACGTTCCCGTGGGATAATTTCCGACATCCACGCGGGCGAAGCCGCGGGCAGAAGCTAGTTATAATTATAATGTAAGTTTCTAGATCACTAGGACTAGGTATTTGGCGCTTCTGAGGATTTCAGTTTTAGGAGCCTCTAGGAATGCCTGTTTTTGGGGGGTATGCAGTTGGTTACAATTCTTTGGTTAAAATTGACAGTACGATTTTTGTAAGTATGTCCAATAATTTATTACCAATATTTACCCGTCTAACTTACATTATAGTACCTACTTTGTTTCTATTTTCGTGATAGCAATGATTTATTATAATTATTTAATTACTGTTATATTATTCTTTATTGTATTGTAACTTTGATGTGATAAGAATATTTTTTTTAAACATTTTCCGAAGAATTAAAATCTTCGTATTTATTCGCTTAGCAACAATTGCAACAAAGCATTTCCGGTACAAAACCATTTTAATGCTTGTAAATTGTGACTTGTAAAATGACATTCATACTCGCAAATAATTTAGATAAACCAACGATTTAACGACAACTCATCTAAAAATAAACGAATATGTAAAAAGATACATAAAACTACAATTTATTAGTCTCCAAGTCGACATTTTACATAGAAACGTGTGAAATTACGGTACGTCTACCTAGGTATATACTTAAATCAAGTGTTTATATAATACTCAACTATTTATTGATAGTTAAATTGTTAAACGCCCATATTGTTATATCAGTCCGCGACGATTTCTAGTCGTCGATACAGGTATCAACGACTGAAATCAGTGCAGGCACTGATTGCTTCAGAACTCTAGATGCAACACAAATGTGTGTTATCTTATCGAAACAGATTTAAGATAGGGATTGTTTATACTACTGTGTAATAGCTCATAATACGATTACAATTGTTGATTGTCGCGATATTGTCAGTCGAATAGACTCAAGTCATCATGTCTATCAAATATAGATAGCGTATTTTAAGTGCCTATAGTGTATTTTTCCTTACATGTCCAATTCGGTAAACAAACGCGGGAATTACATCTGAAACTGGGGGCCTACTCTCTAAGTCCGTCAACGAATATACGGGACCGTTCGAAAATAGTTCGATGCTTCTGAATTAATCCTTATCATCATCATCTACAGCCCGGTGATGGCGCCAAACAAGTAGCTGAATTCTGGGTCGAGTACATTTAAATTGCTATCGACACACTAAGAAGAAGACCCACTACTGAACATAGGCCTCTCTTTTCTAGTGCCATTCCCCACGCCCCTGTGCCAGCCTCATCCAAGATCTACCCGCGAAGGTAACAATGTGATCCGCCCATCTCTCCGCTGGACGACCGAAATTTAACCTTCCAGTCCCAATGAACCCAACTCTTGATTAATTAAGGTTTTCGTATGGGCAAAAACACATCGCGAGTAAGGATAACTGTCAAATCGCGTTGTCATTTATTCTTAGTTCTGGCCCCAAACCAATCTTATGTGATAAGGTGTTGGAGAAACAGATTTCGTGTTTAGAGTAGACCCCTGCTTCGTATATTGACTTTTTTATTATAATTATGGTATTAACACATAATGTGGTTGAAAATTAAAAACTCAGCACGCCATACTTAGTATTTGTTTACCAAATAGAACACGTCGAGAAAAGTTAGCTTTGGTTTGTTTCACATTCCTTAAACGCTGTTTACATAACAGTCGCATTTTGTATTATTTGCATAAACAATAATCCACGAATACGTAGGTATGTTGTTTTGTTTATTTTATACTCGCTGACATGACAGACATTGACCTGTCCAAACAATATTCATACAACACTCTGATAGAAAAAAATCATTGTCTCCGAAACAGAATAAACACGTAAAATTTCAACTCCGTAGGATAAGAGGAACTGCATCCTTATTGCGATATGCACTATCGATCTCAATCTGAATCATTTTGGATGCTAATCCATTGCTTCTTATGTTCGAAAAATGTGTCCAGTCAACAACGTAAAAAACGCAATGAACGTTGTTGAACTGTCAAAATGAAACCCATTGTTACCGATAGTGTGTTACGCAATAACTCCGCTGGTTTTAATTCAGCTTGCAAGATTTGACCAATACATAGTAACAAACCAACAGGGCAAGTTACATAAAAGCTTGTAAAAACGATTTTTCAGTTTAAAAAATAGCTAAATTGGTCCAACCTCAAGTCTCAAGTGGTGCGCTCAATAACAAAGAACAGCATTTCATTTTTATTGTATAGGTAATTAATAAATGAATCATTGCACCCAGTTATTTTTTCGTGGAAACTAAACTAGTTTGCCGTGTCTGCAGTCCTTTAAAACGACTCTAATCATACTAATATTATAAACGTGCAAGTTTGTATGGATGGATGGATGTTTGTTACTCTTTCATGCAAAAATTACTGAACTGATTTGGATGAAATTTGGCACACTACTTTTTATCCCGATATTCTCACGGGATAGAAACTTATGCGGGTGAAACTGCGGGGCGCTGCTCGTAATATTATATTACTATTTTACTATCTTCACTATAGTACCTAAGTGCTTGCTTTTATAAATGTTTACTTCTTTAACAACTGTGAATGGTACTCATCATAAGAGCCATTTTCAAATATAAATATTAAATAGGTGTTTCCCCTGAACCTAAATGAAATAGCTTGGTAAAAACAGGCTCAAGAGATACAAAAGGTACCAGAATACTTACACCACACACGGCTTAGGTGCAAAATATAAGATGAATCAATAACACTTCGTGTGCGTTAGTTAGTTTTTAGTGTAATTATAGTGTTGTATGTAAGTATTTATATGGGCGTTGATGCCTGAAATAAATGAATAAATAAATAAAACTTTTCTAAAGCAGGAAAAGGATGGGGTAGGAGATAGTCCGTGACTCGCTAAAATTTTATAAGACCACCCTGTTATATGTAACAACAGGGTTTTGGATGGAAGTCAACAAAAATAAGTCCTTGAGAAAACTTTAGAGAAAATCGAAAACACGTAAAAACATTTTCCTTGGTTGTTTTCTTTATAATTATTTTTATTTAATTTAGTACTTAAGTGGTATTCAATAGGGTTTCTTTCACTGAAAAAGTGAATGTTCGGAGAAGGGCTGAACATCCGCCAAATCCAAATATATCTTATTTGGATTTGACGGATGGAGTTTGGAGTGCTCAGTGAAAACAATACACTTTTCCTTAAGAAGCATCTGATTGTTATATCAAATGCTAAGGAATAACAAAGGAACAAGAGAACTAAAAAAGCATGGGGAAAACCGCAAACCACGACATCGGCAGATACTCGAGGCGTCTCGCGTAAAGCTGGGTTCCCACGGTGCGTGATTCTGCGGATCATCACGCACAGCCGACGACAACGGACGGCAACGCACACAGGCAGGGCTCTTTCAACGGTGCGTGTCGGTCTGTGTAGATCTTTTGATGGCTTCATTTCAAAATGCAAAGTGAAAGAGAACGTATCGTCGCTGCAGCTGCGGCTGTGGTATTAATTAACAATTACCAAATTATGCGATCTAGTAAAAGTAAAAAGAAACCACGTCGCTGGTGGATATCAGCATACAACAAAAGTCGTTTAAGGTAAGGTACTTAAATATCCAATTTTATTTTCTGTATTGATACACACGGTAGAAAATTAACGAATGACATAAAATATTCCCTGTTCTGTGATCCTACCGGTGGGATCATGGGGAATGATTCGGAAAAACTTATAAGTGTCGGATCGCGTCGCACCGCACCTTTGAAGTTACCGCCTCGCGACGGATACCGGCGCACCGCCACAGACGTCCTGTGCTACCACGGACGAGACCCTTCACACGGTGCGTCGTGCGAGCTGGTCCGCGTCCGTCCGCGATATCACGCACCGTGGGAAGCTAGCTTTACGTCTGCGGATTAGTCACGAACATTTTGACATAACAATAAGCCGGCTGGTACGAAGTGCACAGGAAGGGGTATTGATCGTGGATTGCGCCGACGCACGCCTCTCATTGCGTAGAGTAATATTAGCTTTATTATTCAAACAATAGAGATAAGGCAGTAGGTCGCAATGAATCATTTATAGTCTTGCTGAATAAACTGTAAATGTTTTGTTTTGGTTTATTGTGCAAACTAGTCTTTACTACTTCAATTGTTTATCTTAATAATATTAAGATAGTAGTCTTATTACAAAACGAGTTGTAACATTAGATTTAGCCTAAACCTTAGAACCAGTTAAGTACTGTATTTTGAACGACAAACGTGAAGTTCTGACAACTTAGACTCGGGTTTAAAGTCAGTTTTTGCAGATGTCACATATCTTGGAATTTTTGGTTCTAGGACATGCCGGTGTCCTCACGATGTTTTCCTTCACCGTTTTAAGAGCAGTGGTGATGAAGTAATTTACACAATGTAAAGCGCCTGTCGGGGTTAGGCCACCACTGCTCCTTGTTTTGTAATAAGACCTAAAGACCACACACATGAGACATATTATGAGTGAAAAAGTTATAAAAACACAAAAAGTAGGTGCTAATTAATTTAAATTATAAATCATATTACAAAATATTAATCATACAGACAAGTTTTTCAATCACGTTTGGTCTTTGCACTCGCCTTTTCACTAGGTATCGTCTGCTAGGGTTAAAGGTCTGCAAAAATGTTAATCCAAAGCAAAACAAAACAAATATTCGACTTCGAACCCAACACCACGTCTTCTCACACGACATACAAAATCCATTTTATTTGCTTATATTATAGTTAACAGTGCTACCGACTACCTACCCACTTTTTTTTCAAACAAGTTTTTTTTATAAGTCAGTGCTGTGTTTTTCTCACAACTACTCACAAGACACTTATGAGTTCATGACTTCGGTTTCGACCAGATAAAAACCAAATATTAATTTCGTCCCGTCTTTTTTGTCTGTCTAGTATTTTAACGACAATTGCATTAATAACTACTTAACATTCCACTTAAACCAGCAACCATGAGGAATATGAAGGATTTAACAGTAATTTTACAGTGAGTACTTCAGAAAGAAAATCTAGAAGATTTTACTACCTGAAGTATAACTTTTTTAGAGTTCCGTAACCAAAGCGTGACAACGGGACCCTATTACTAAGGCTCCGCTGTCCGTTCGATCATCCATGTAACAGGGCTGTATCCTTTGAACCGTAACAGATAGACACTTTAAATTTTCACAGAGTGTGTAAGTACGACTATAGCGGGGTGCATGTTGAAGAGCCTCCTCGTGGCGCACCCTGGGCAACGTCGGCTCCAGGTGTCCACCAGGTTTTGGTGGGCACCTGGGGCCGGCGGCTAATCTTCAACACACGGGGAAGGGCACGGTTCCAATCACCGATCATCCTCGATGGTCGTTGAAGGGAACCGGGCTATAGACGCCTACTCCCCCTCTGCTTACAGAGGAAGGTGAGTGGGCGTATACTGGGGGGGGGCGGTTCGCGCCGCTGTGGAGGAAGTCCATATCTGCGCTGCGTCTGTCCGGTATCCGGCGGCAGCGTGGGGACGTAGGGGCGGTGGTTGGTTATGCCAGCCGCCGGCCAAACCGTAATCCTGGGCTCAGGACCGGGGGCCCGGGCCACTGAGGCTCGGGCTGCGAGGAAGACAACCTCTCTAAAAAATCACCCCAATCCCAAGGTCTAGCGTGCCGAGGGGATGCATGGCCGGAGGGGATCCGGTCATTAGCGCGTCCAAGGGACCTCACCCTTAAAAGGAAAAAATGGAAAAGTCGGCTATTGGAAATATTCCCCAGGCGGGCAACCTCCTCATGGAGGCACAATCCCGCCCTTCTTCGGAAGGTCGCCCTACCGTATATGGGGGGGGCAACAATAGTCTCGTAGGTCGGCAGAACACCGCCGACCTCCGTCAACCAAGTCCTGCGTCGCAAGAAAAGGAGCGCCGGGTTAGCCCGGAGCGCCTGTGCGACGCAGATGCACCGCTTGCCGTCGCGAAAGGCAACAAGAGCCGAGGAGGCTCAAGGAAGAGTGATGCGGGGTCGGAGTCCGACAACGCATCCGGAGGAGCGAGCTCGGGAGGCTCAGGGAGCCCTTGCCGAGACAAGGAGATGGCCGCTGCTAAAAGAAAGGCACGAAGCAAGCGGCCAAGGTCAGTGGGCGGCCAGGGGTCGTCCTCTGACGGGGAGCTGGCCTCAGCCCGAAAAATCCCCACCAGTAGGCGGGGAGGAGCCCGAGAGCGTGGCAAAGGGAGGGGGCTCACTGACCGGGAGGCGGCGGAGCGAACGATCGCAAAGGACCGGACCGGTCACGCGGTCGCTTCGGAGCCCTCCAGCGACGAGGCGGGTGAGGCTGGCGGTCCTGAGGCGGACCGCAAGAAGAGGTTTGCGGCGGTCGTGGAGGCCGCGATCCGGGACGTGTCCCTGAAGAAGTTACAAACTTCTAAGAACAGGGCCATAGTCTCGGCAATGGCCTCCATCATGGCGGCAGCGGAGGAGGCCAACTGCACCGGTCCTTCGGCTGGCGAAGTGGCCGAATTAAGGGCGCAGGTCGCCCGCCTGACGGCTGCCACGGAGCGTCTCCAAGAGGAGAATAGGAGGCTCCGGGCAGACCTGGCCAGCCTGAAGGTCCCCGACAAAGGGCGGGCGACACCAGCAGCCAGCCAGCCAGCCAGCCAGCCGGCAAGCCGGATCGTGCCGGCGGAGAACCAGGTCCTGGACCTGGTTCGGCAGGAACTGGCAGCCTTCCAGGCGCGGTTCACCGCCCTGGAGGGTATTGTGCTGCGCCCGCCCTTGGCGGGTAGGACGGCCCCAGGGCCGAAGGCGGCCTCGTATGCTGCCGCTGCCGCCCCTAAATCCGGGCCGTCCGGCCGGGCCCAGGCGCCGGCCAAACAGGCGTCGGCTGGAGGAGCCGCGGCGCCGGCGAAACCGGCGTCGGCTGGCGGAGCCGCCGCGCCGGCAAAACCGGCGCCTGCCGGCAAACCGGCGAAGAAGAAGAAGGGCAGAGCGGCTGGGGAGGCGAAGGGCCCAGAACCTACGCCTCCCCCAGAGAAATCTCCCACGACCAATGCCGAGTGGCAGGTGGTCGGGGAGAAGAAGAAGGCGGCCAAGGCGGCCAGGAAAAAGGCGCAGAGGAGGCGCCGCAAGGAGCGAGCCGTTGCGGCTAGGCTTCGCTCCCCTAAGACCGCGGCTGTAGTCATTACACTACAGCCAGACGCGGTTAAAAGGGGGGTGACCTACCGTGACGTGCTCACCAAGGCGAGAGCGACGGTGGATCTCCAAGAGCTGGGGATCACCGGGGGCCTCCGGCATAGGGTGACCGCCACTGGTGCCCGCATGCTGGAGATCCCCGGTGCTACGAGTGGCCCCACCGCTGACGCCCTAGCTGAGAAGCTAAGGGCGTCCCTCAACGCGGACGAGGCTCGAGTCTCCAGGCCCGTCAAGTGCGCAGACATGCGCATTGTGGGCCTGGATGACTCCATCACGGAAACGGAGGTGGTAGCCGCCGTCGTCAGGACGGGCGGGTGTCTTGCCGACCAGGTGAAGGCGGGCACCATACGTCCTGACTTCACGGGCATGCGAACCGTAACGGTAAGCTGCCCGGTGACGGCGGCTAGAAAGATAGTGGAGGGTGGAAGGCTCCTGGTGGGCTGGGTGTCCGCGCAGGTCAAACTGCTGGAGCCCAGACCTCTGAGGTGCTATCGATGCCACGTGGGTCACCACGTGAGCGTCCAGTGCACCTCGGAGGACCGCAGCACTTTGTGCTTCCGCTGCGGTAAGCCCGGACATAAGGCCGGCTCGTGCAACGCCGCGCCGCACTGCGCTGCATGTGCGGCTGCTGGCAAGCCGGCCGATCACCGGGCGGGCAGCAAGACCTGCGCCCCACCCGCCGAAGCCAGGAGGAAAGGCAGGCCCTCCGCCACCGTCGCCACCACCACCACCGTCGCCGCCACTGCCGCCGCCGCTGCCGCCGCCGCCACCACTGCCGCCGCCGCCGCCGCCGCCGCCGCTGCCGCCGCCGCCGCTGCTGAGGGTCCCTCACAAGGGGCCCGGGAGGGGGCTGAAATGGAGGAGTAATGGCTCCGCCTTTACGCCTCCTCCAGGCGAATATCAACCACTGCGCCTGCGCTCAGGACCTGTTGCTCCAGAGCATGGCGCAGTGGTCGATTAATATCGCCGTGGTCGCTGAGCCGTACTTTGTCCCGCCCAGGGATAACTGGGTGGAGGACCTTAGCGGCTCAGTGGCCATAATTTCGTCGGCTGCCGCCGGTACCCCGTCCCTCGAAGGTGTCACGAAGGGACAGGGGTGCGTAGCAGCACGGTTCGGAGAGATTGTGGTAGTGGGAGTCTACTTCTCTCCGAGCCGAACTCTCGCCGAGTTCCAGAACTCTTTAACAGAGTTGGGTGTCGTCGTCGCCAGAAGCCATCCTTTCTCCGTGCTAGTGCTCGGGGACTTCAACGCCAAGAATGTGGCCTGGGGTTCCCGTTGCACGGATGTGCGGGGCAGGATGGTAGAGGACTGGGCTCTGGAAACAGGCCTGGTCGCCGTGAATCGGGGTTCTGTCCCTACGTGTGTGCGGATGCGGGGCGAGTCGGTAGTGGACATCACGTTCGCCAGCCCCGCTCTGTCACAGCGTGTCATCGACTGGCGCGTCATGGAGGAGGTGGAGACCTACTCCGATCACCGGTATATCCGGTTCGATGTCTCCACCCAGACCTCTAGCGCGCTGGTCCGACAGGCCCCGAGTGGTCCGCGTTGGGCGCTGAAGCAGCTGGACCGGGAGCTCCTCCTGGAAGCCTCGATCGTGCAGGCCTGGGTGTCTTCACCGGACAGGCCTGCTGATATTGACGATGAGGCGGAGTGGTTCCGGGAGGCCATGTCCGAGATCTGCGACGTGGCAATGCCCCGAGTCCGGCCAGGATGCGCCCGACGTCGGGTGTACTGGTGGTCGCAGGAGGTGGAGGCGTTGCGCAAGGCGTGCGTCGACGCGCGACACCGGTACACCAGGCACCGCAGGCGCCGCATCCGCCCTCCGGATGCGGAAGCCACAGAGGCGGAGCTGTACGAGGGGTACAGAGCGGCGAAGACCGCCCTCCGAGAGGCTATCCAGCGGGCCAAGGCCACGGCCCGCGAGGAGATGCTGGAGACTCTGAACAGAGATCCATGGGGGCGCCCTTACAAAATGGTGCGGAATAAACTCCGCACCTGGGCCCCCCCGCTGACTCAGAGTCTCCGCCCTCAGCTGGTGGAGGAGGTGGTGAGCGCTCTGTTCCCTTCACGCGGGGAGCATACTCCCCCGCCTATGGCTCCGCCACTCACGGTGCCCGAAGCGGACCACACGGACGACGACGACGACACCCCTGAAGTGACCGGGGTAGATCTGAGAGCGGCGGTAGGCAGGCTTAAGGCCAAAAACACCGCCCCAGGACCCGACGGCTTGCCGGGTAAAGCCTGGGTCCTGGCCTCGACGGCTCTCGGGCCTCGACTGGAGGCGCTCTTAAGCGCATGCATGGAGAGAGGCCAGTTTCCACTCCGTTGGAAGACGGGGAAGCTGGTCCTCATTCAGAAGCCGGGGCGCCCTGCGGACTCTCCGTCCGCATACCGGCCCATAGTGCTGCTCGACGAGGTTGGCAAGCTCTTTGAGAGAGTGATTGCGGGCCGCCTCGTCGGGCACCTTGTGGGGACTGGGCCGGATCTTGCGGATTGCCAGTTTGGCTTCCGCAAGGGGCGCTCTACGGTGGACGCCATCATGCGCGTAAGAGCCCTCACGACGGGGGACGCGGTGTCCCGGGGTGGGGTGGTCGTGGCGGTGTCACTCGACATCGCCAACGCGTTCAACACCCTGCCCTGGAGCTGCATTGGGGAGGCACTCCGGTATCACCGGGTGCCGACCTACCTCCGTCGAGTAGTCGGGGCGTATTTGACGGACAGAGCCGTCATCTACCCCGGTCGCGACGGGAACTGGAACCGGCGAGAGATGTCGTGCGGTGTCCCACAGGGATCGGTTCTGGGGCCGCTCCTGTGGGACATCGGTTACGACTGGGTGCTGCGGGCCGACCTCCCTGAAGGCGTCAGCGTAGTTTGCTACGCTGACGACACGCTGGTCCTGGCGCAGGGGAGGTCGCATCAGGCGGCGGCCGACGCGATGACACGCGGGGTTGCGATAGTCGTGGAAAGGATCCGGCGGTTGGGTCTCGAGGTGGCATTGCACAAGTCCGAGGCCATGTCCTTTCATGGGCCTCGGTACGGGCCACCTCCGGGATCCCAACTAGTGGTAGGAGGGGTTCACATCGGCGTCGAGACCACGATGAGGTACCTGGGTCTCGTCCTCGACAGCCGATGGAACTTCGTCGAGCATTTCCGACGTTTGGCCCCCAAACTGGAACGGGCCGGGGCCGCCCTAAAGCGGCTCTTGCCCAACCTGAGGGGGCCAAACGCCTCCTGCCGGAGGCTTTACGCGGGGGTCGTGCGGTCCATGGCCCTATATGGGGCCCCGGTATGGGCGCGTTCACTGCGGCTTCGAGCCGCACACTATCTGAACGCGCCCCAAAAGGTGGTAGCCGTAAGGCTGATCCGGGGCTACCGCACGATCTCAGGCGAGGCAGCAAGCCTCCTTGCCGGACTGCCACCATGGGATCTGGAGGCGATAGTCCTCGCGCGCCTATATGATTGGCGCGCGGAGGCACTACGCCGGGGGGAAACTCCGCATCCGCGGCAAACCGCGGCGGAGCGGACGAACCTCCGGTGCGATCTCATGGCGGCATGGAAGGAGCGACTATCGCAACCCAGCGCAGGGCACGCCACGATAGCGGCGGTAAGACCCCTCTTTGAGGAGTGGCTAGAGAGACGTCACGGCGCTCTCACCTACCGCCTGACGCAGGTCCTCTCCGGACACGGATGTTTCGGGAGGTTCCTGCACATCATCAGGCGGGAGGAGACGCCCGGGTGTCACCACTGTCAGGATCGCCCAGAGGACACGGTGGAGCATACGGTGGAGGTCTGCCCTGCTTGGGCAGAGCACCGCCGTGTCCTCGTAGAGGCGATTGGCAGCGGCGGCGACCTCTCGCGCCCGGCCCTGGTTCAAGCCATGGTCCGGGGTGAGAGGGAGTGGGAGGCAGTCACCTCCTTCTGCGAAGCAGTCATGCTAGCGAAGGAGGTGGCGGGGTGGGCGAGGGAACGCGCCTTGCGCACCTCACGCCTCAGCCGCCGCGGGAGACGCTCCGGGCGTCGGGAGCCGCGTGACGACTCCCGGCCACCGTAGGCGCGGGCCTGCGGGCGGAGAGTAATGGGTAGCTCTCCGTCCGATCAGGACTAGGCCCGTGCCGGACGGCGTGTTCGTGTTCCACGCGCGCCTCAAAGAGATGTCAGCAAGTGACGGGGCCCCACAGGGCCGAAGCCTGCCAGGGTAGCGGGACCATCCGAAAGGGTTTACCGCTGCCCTGGAACATAAAGGGCTAAGGAAGGAACACGGGTGGGTTTTAGTCAGTAAAAGTCTGACACTCCCTTCTGCTCCACCCAGAGCGGAAGGAGTCATTTGATGATTTCCCATCCTCAAAAAAAAAAAAAAACAAAAAAAAAAAAAAAAAAAAAAAAAAAAAGTACGACTATAGCCACTATAACAAAAAAAAAAAAAAAATTAAAAAAAACCCCGACACAAAATAATAATAAAAATAGTATGAATGTTAATGTTAATGAAAATTATTTTAGGCTTTTTGCCTAAAATAATTTAAAAAAAAACTATTGATAAAATAGCCACAAATAGAACCAACAAAAGTATAAACATGAAACCCTATAAAAAGAAAAAAATAACCTTGAAATGATGACCCTACGTAAGTACGTATGAAATTTTTTGATTAAATGTTGTCCCGTCGGGGGACCGCTCTAATTAGCTAACTAGCGGGTAGCTATAAACATAACGTTCCCTTAATTATAGGAACGTTAAAACAACACTATCTATAGAAAGATTATAAATAAAAAAAAATGTCTGGTTAATAACACCATTTAAAACTCAAGAAAGGCTGGACCCATTTTTAAGATCTTTGATTAGTAGTATTTGTCAGTGTAGTAACTATTAAAACATGGAAAAACTTCACGAAAAAAATAAATAATGATGGTTAATTTTCTCATACATTCTTTCTTATTGATTCTGAGGCGATACGAAGTTCGCCGGGTCAGCTAGTTACATGATAAAATGTTTAAGCAAAATTCGACCTAATTGACATGTCTGTAAGAAATACTTTAGTAAAAAAAAACACGTTTCTTGTCTGTATCGTCAAATAAGTTAAAGTTTTTTTTTACTATATATGTTGTTATAGCGGCCAATAGTACCTACACTCTGAAAACTTCAAACGTCTACCTGTTACGGTTCAAAGATACAGCCCTGTGACAGACGGACGGGCAGCATAGTCTTAGTACATAGTAGGGTCCAGGGTCCCGTTAGCACCCTTTGAGTACGGAACCCTAAAAATAAGCTAAAGGTGGGTCATGATTCGAACTGGGCGACTACACGTAGTGATAATTATCACGTCCAATGTTTAAAGGAAATGGAATATATACACTACTTGGCAACACGCATACTTAATGACTAAGTCAATGAATTTAAAATTGTCATAGTATTGTACTACTGAAGGTTTCAGTTGCCAAATATAATAATATGCACGCTAGTTTTTTCATGAGGAACGAAAGATCGTTTGATTTATTTTTGCCCTACTTCATAGGTAAAAGTGTGCATTTCTGTTCCAACTGTTTTCTAGAATTGTATGTAGACCGGTATCATAGAAATTCACTATGACGGGTGCCGTGGATGGAGTCTTGATGAAATGATTCATTAGGATCTCCTTTATTTCATGAGAATATAAAAACTTTTAAAAATATAAAAAATAGTAGCCCATCTGTATCGGGAACTGCACGGTTTCTTGGTGTGTTAGTTTTACAATGGTTCCCATGTTACTCTATCAATTTCTATTGTTGGTGAGTAAAGTAAATAATGGGACACTTTTTAAAACTTACTATTTGCAACAGTTTATTTCTGTAAAACCGGCAGAGTAATTGCGTAACACACTAATGATTTTAATTTTGACAGTTCAACAACATTCATTGCGTTATAAAATTTACGTTGTTGGGCAGACACATTTTTCGAACATATGGAGCAATGGATTAGCAATATGCTTCAAAATGATTCAAATTGAGAGTAATAGCATGTTTCGCAATTAGGGTGCAGGGTCCAAACTACCGGCGGTTAGAGAGAGGAACCTCCTAACAATGCGGCCCAGGCCATCTCCAGAACCGCTTATTAGAATTATTATTATGAAAAATTCTGAAAGAAGAATAAAATGTTTAACCTAACCTAACCTTCCTGTTCATCTGATAAAGTAAATTATTTTATTATCGCTTTAAGCACATCCTCACTGGTTATACAATGTGTAAAACATTAGCTAGCATGAATAGCATTGAACATAGTTATTTTATAAATAATCGTTCTTTTCTTAAGATATGAAACGTTGATGAGAACAGTGATATGAAAAGCATTGTATTGGGAGACTGTCTTAAGGCCTGATTTTTCAATTTATATTCGTGGAATAAAATTGACGTCTGAAAGATTTTGTAAGAAGAACTGTCAAAAATTCAAAATTGTTTCTCGAATAAAAATATTAGGCGTTGGAAATATCAGCCCTAAGTAATATGAACGTATCGATCAATGGGAAATTGGCAAGAGTAGTGGGCTTCATATTACGACGGCGGCGTACGTAATAGTGGAAATCTTCAGTTATTTATAGCTCAATTTATTTTTATATGTATTGCTGGTTACTAAATTGCATGTAGAATACGCTTTATAACGAAAATTTAAAAAAAAAGGGGAGATAAATGTCAAAGATTTTTCTCTCAAAACGCCCAGTGTGCAAGCATTGGGAGAATTGCTAGACAAAAATATTATAATTTCAGTTGATCCAATAATTTGAGCAGTATAGTCAAAACAAAAGAAGATTACAGGTTTATCGAAGTAAGGTGCGAGAACCGACGAATCCACTAACGGTCGAAGGATTAATGACCTGTTTGGCTCGCGTCTTTCGTCGGTTTGCGACAGACGTGTAAGCTGTTAGATAATACAGACATTACACGGCCGAGGTCACGAGCAAACAACGGTGACGTATAAAGGCTATGTTGTTTGCCAGTAGCCTGTAATTTGAGCATGTGTTTAACGAGGAATGTATCTTCATATTTTGTGTAACCTTCAGCTAGTAAACGCAGAATCGAACTGTATGAATTTTTACATAGATAAGACTGGACAGTAGACCAATTTATATATGGTGTTTCCCCAGAAACCGTAACCTCGCGTATCGAACGAATGATAAGATAATTATGTTAATTTTAAGCTATAAAAGGTTCACAGACATTGAATAAACCTGTCATCGTATTTAAATTCGACCGAGATACAATCAAATAGTATTTTTGGTGGCTGTAAATGGGTCTTCTCGTCTTTTTCATTTATTTTAACTTTTTTTAAGTAATTAAGCGTTACATGAAAGTTGTTCTACGCTTATTGTTGCATAAATAATGACTTGAGTCCAATCTATTTGCACAACATCGTCGGTCAATAACAGCGGTCGGTGGCGAGAAACAGCTATACACGTGTTTGGAAAACAAGGTGATGTAATGGGAACTTCAAAGATTGATCGTACGTCGGCGTCGATAAGAAACTGGCTGCAGTTTATAATTTTTAATAACTATGTAATCTGTTATTATGACTAGCGTACTTGTTTTTAAATCTGCTGAAAAAGGAAATAAGCTGAAGAATTTATTTTACAGAAATTATGCGTAAAATTAGCTTCCTTTCTGTCCTTAATGTTCGTGTAAATAACTCTATTCATTACCTAATTGGAACCATCGTTAACGGTGTTAATTCGACACTTATGATGGCTCACCGTAAAGCATGTTAGCATAATCCTGAGCCTTCGCAAAAAAAGAACGATGTCTGTCGTACATGTTAATAAGGTTGTCATGGCAACACAATAGCAAGCCAATGCCGCAGCATTACAAATCGTGAAACAGCTGGACATTTTTCTTATTAATTTATCACTCTATGTTTACGTGATCGCCTCCATTACTTCGCAAAGTAATAGCTGGTAATTCTTTTAATGGCTGTCCTCGTATACCTACCTGTCCATCATTATCATGATGTGTAATACAATCTTGTACAAGAAACTGGAAGCGAATTTAATTTGTTACACAAGCACCTTTAGCGACATCAATCAAATCAAGGGCTTCAGTCTTTTACGGTCTTAGGAAACTTTAGGAAATTTGTTTTTACTAAATAATATGTGTATTGTATCTATTTAACAGATATGAACACTTTCTCATTCAGACAAGTGGGGTAGCTGCTGTCACTAATGTCACCTGTCAGTCACGACGAATGGCGGGAAACAGACAAAGTGAAGAGCGTCTGCACTATAGCGCTTGGTGTGGTAGTGAGAATTTAATTATAGAGGAGTGACTTCATTTCTCCCTCATTTAAACAATAATACTAAAAATTATTATTTAAAATAATAAAAATAAGGGAAATGAAGTCAATCTACCTTTTATTTCTTTTCCAACCCATCGACTTAGGTCAATCATGCTTTGCGGCATCATGTCCAGCTTTATGTAGGTGCTATCCCTACTGTGCATTGGATATTTTTGTCTAATCTGTATACAAAATGTAACTTTGTTCATAAAATGAACAGACTGTAAAGCAACACGCTATCGACAGTGTTTCAAATTGCCTTTAATAGTCTTTAAATTGCCAAAACAAACAAGTCGAGTGACTTAGCATGACGATTGTTGAATTTTACGTCACCGTGGCGACGGATATGTATAGAATGGACATCGACATAATGATTGCTAGGCGAGGCATTTCCTAGTATGATCAATGATAGTCGACGTCACGTGTACTATATGAATATCAGTCATGCATGTTACATTAAGTAAGTATATTTACGGGCAGATTTTTTTTATTTGACATTTTTAAAATTATGGGAATCTTATCGTCCAGATAGATAATAAAGGCTAGCGCAGATGCGTGCAGCTCGTTGTGGCTATAATGTGCGCTTAACTTAAACCTTTGGTACCTCACTTTGTTTTTTATGTTCTATTTGGCTTTTACAACATTTAACAACCCACGACTTTTGCGATATTAAATGAATCCGAAAACGAATAACTCAGTCAGGACTCAGTACCTACATGCGATCGTGCAAGGTACAACTGTCTACCGTCTACAGCTACACGCAATAACAATTTTTTAGGTTCCTAATTTAGCCGTTCTAAATCAAAATCAAAAGTCATTTATTCAAACTGGACATTGTCAGTCTAGTTTGAATAAATGACAGCACTTTTTGAACGTCAAAATTACCTAAGACAGTCCTTCAAAACGATTCTTTGCGCCTTCCTACTGCTTTAACAGAGAAGAAGAAATGGCGCAACTAACTCTCCAGCAGCACCTTGTGATTTAATAAACACTTTGGAGGTGGTATGTGGGGGGTGCTGGGGAGTTTGCCGCGCCACTTCTTCCCAGCAAAAGCACTAGAAAGTGGTGAAGGGCGGGCGTTTTGGGGGACTGTGTTTTGTAATTTTGACGTTCGAAAAGTGCTGATTCTCAGACTAATTTGGTTATAAAGATACATTATTGATTGGATTTAGTGTCTCAGTATTAATAGGTACGACAAAATTTTTTTATGTAAAATCAAGTTTTTTGGTTATTGTCATAATCAGTCATCGGCGCTCGCTCGTTTGCGAAATGTAAAAAGCCTAACAAAAGCCGGACAAGCCAGACACCGTTTATTTTGGCCGGACACGCAATCAAAAAGCCTACCTATGTCCGGCTTTATCCGGACGCCTGGCAACGCTATTTCCAATTATTACACTCGTATCGTATGTAAAGAATTTCCTGTGATTCTGTGTTAATGTCACGATTTCGATGGGCCAGAACATGAAATTGTCACGTTTTTTTTTTCTGTTACCAAGAAACTACTATGATATCTTATTAATATGTAGATATAGATATATATACTGTTTTCTCGTGATGTTCGTTTTATTTTCTTAATAAAATTTTTGTGAACAGACCTTGAGTAACAGGAAAACGTATTTTAAATGGAAAAACCGCCTGATGATCAGTCATTTCCCAAACCTATGAATAGGTGTTAATTTTTTAGTATGTCAATGAGTTACGGTAGTCGGATGACAATGCGAAAATGTAAGAATCAGGTAAGCTCAAAAAATCATACATTTAACATTATAATTGTGAAGGCTATAATGTATCGAGGACTTATCACTTGATACAATAGCACCACTTTAATTATTGTGCAACAATCAGGCACTACAAAATTGGAAGCAGGGCCGCAGACAAGCTTGACGCGACTCTAGTGGAACCACAAGTGGAACAACAAAACTTCACGGAAATTGTTCAACCAGAATCGCATCGCACCGTCGCGTTGCGCCTGTCTACGGGGGCCTTCATATTCTAATGGTAATGTAAAGCGCCATAACCAAGCTCTGGAGCCATAGACGTTAAATCGATACGCTTCACACTGATGCTTTTTGAATACTAATATCTATTTATGAATATCGCCTAAGCCTAGCTAAAGGAAGGCCACGCTGCAGACGAAAAACGGGCAGATGTAAAGTCTATTCAAATCTATGATTCCAATTGATGATATTTCTATTTTAAACGGATATCAACTCTACCTTCATCTTTAAACTAAGAGTAATTCAAGTTGATTTCAGAATTACTAGTATTATTGAATGTCATAATATTTTTGAAGTTGTGGCGCAAACAGAACTTAGTTGGATTTTAAAGTTGTTACCCAAACATATACTTGTTTACATTTTTGGAAACTAAATGGCAAACGTAGTATAGAAAATTTTCGTTCTAGTTCACATTTCTGTCCCCCTATTCTTCGGGGATTTTTAAAGACACTTTAAGTCAAAAAAATACTCGAACGCGTGTCTGTTTAGATTTAAACCCTTTTGGTTTAAATCTAAACAGACACGCAAAAAGATAGCGATTTACACTCAGAAAGATCATAAGGTCTCCGATATAACACCGCAAAATGACAACACTTTCGGTGTCAATACTCTATCAACATTTTCACCTTATTTATCTTAGAATATTACTAATATTATTTCACAAAAACATGTGATTCATTGTGGTAATGACTTTTAAATATAAACAAATCGGTAATTTTATTACGATTACCTATTATGTTTTGAGAACACATGTGATACCTATACAGGGTTGTTTTGTTTGTCATTGTTCAATGACCCGATACATTTTTTATGGTGACTCAGAATCTGGGTCATGTCATTGAAACTTAGTACATGTATGTTTCAAGGTTTCCTTATTCTATTTTCGCTTGCAATCCTGTATATGGTGATTTTGTCGTCACAATAGTCATGGTGTGACTAACTGATGTATCGAATGTATCGTGATCAGTTGATCACATAGTTGCTATGTTTATCAGAAGAAAAGTTACAAATAAACATTGTTGATTTGTGACTGAACTATCGGCGTATGATAAATCAATAGCAATGGCAATAGTTGGGTATCTTTGGCGGTAAAGTGAAATCCGGCCAAGAGATGAAATACTGAATTTCAGTGAAGGTATTGATAATTTTTATGATTATACTCGTAATTCTAGAAATACATATTGATACGGCCGCGAATCATAATTAGATCAACATACAGCGTGATTATGACCCGAAAGTTGCAAAAAACGTAAGAAAACCTGAATTTCGCGGACTACTTTGAAAACGCCATAGTGCGTGGTAAGTATAGATATACCAACTTATATCTATAATTTCCTTGTACTCTATCGCGTGGGAAGTAATTTTGGCAAACAAGTAATTTTGGCGCAAAACGATGCATATTGATCGAAGCACTTATCTTATCATTGTAACACGTCCTCCACATTACAGGAAAACCAATATAACGTAACATAACTCTGCTATTGATAGCGCCGCACATAAATAGCGCAATCAGCTCATTTTTATAGAATTTCTTTGTGTCCTTGACCAATTTTGTTTAGTGCACGTGTAGTATCGCGTTTTGGTCTGATCAGATAACATACGTTCGTCAGTTGTACGGGTTCACCCAGACGAATTGGTTTTTAAGGGTTTCGTTAGGGTGAGAACAACATAGCATATAACATCACTTTTGTAATCCTCTGGCCTAAGGGTAAGGCAGAGGTGTACAGTCACGAGCACCAATATGTCAACACTTGCCAACTTTCAATTGCGATTTTTTCGTAAAATAACAAATGCAACGTTAAAATACGACACATTACATAAACCTTTGGGTTCGAAAATGCTATGTTCGTAACAACATAAAATTTCATTCAAAAATAAAGGAGTAAATCGCTTTTGAATAAAGCCGAGTGTATACATACTTTTGCTCGTGACTGTACCTATAGTACACCCACATTGCGCCAGTTATGTTTAAGTCCCATGTAACAGGGCGCAAGCCTACTGTCATCAACCGGGGACCAATCGAGATTCCGGCACCCTAATTGCGTAACACACGATCAATCGTAATCGGTTTCATTTTGACAGTTCAACAACATTCATTGCGTTATTTACGTGTTAGGCAGACAAATTTTTCGAACTTATGAAGCAATGGATTAGCAATTTGCTTCAAAATTATTCTGATTCCGATTGTTTGTGTGTTACGAAATTAGGGTGCGGGCTGCTGCTGAGAAATTCCAGATAGAACAACCCAATAACACTACAACTAACAAACACACAAAGGAAGAGAACACGGTAAGGTGTTGAGAAAAAAATAATGGTCAATTGTATCGTTTAGGTAAAAAAAAGTTTAAAAAAATATGATTTCACCTGAGGAGCAATTCTCGTAGTTTTAAGAACGGTCTGTCTCATATATTCATATTCGTATATTTATTTGCATTCCATAATGTTGTAGAGGTGTTACAATGGCTTAAAGCTAAGGTACAATTATGGACCCTGTAGGGCACAGCAAAAAGTATAACATTTTTTATTAAAATAAAAGCACCACAATTTTCGTTTTTCCTAATTATGTGGAATATTACAGTTAAGATCGGCTCTCCCTGCGACACAAATTAACAATAAGCAATCTTTAAAATATGTTATTAACATTCATTTTTTATAGGTAAATATAACATTTTATTTTATTGAGATTAGTCTGTTATCTCGATCTCAAGCTGTCAAAAATACCTCTAATTTCCCTAGATTTTTGACAAGGTTTTGACATTGATTATCGCTGAGATGATTTATTTTTAATTACTAGACTGACCCTCGAGATTTAGAAAAAATAAAAACCACTATTATTACTACAAAAGAAAAAGCGTAATTGTCAGTCGCGCAGTTAAATCGATCCTGCTTTCAAGGAAGGCCATACCGGTAGCCATAAATGGCTAATACCTACCGAGTACCTAATGATAAACGATGACCTAGCAATCATCTAAATGTACATAACTTAAAATTTCCGGTTTAATATTGATAATCAAATTATATTATAACACCTACTAGTCGCCATGAGTCACCATAGGGTTGTGCGAATCTTTTTTTAAATCTATTTTTTTTTTTGAGGCTTCGGCCAGGCTCATCCTGCCAAATATATAATTAAAGGATTCTGAAAAAAGAATTTATCTTTATCTTCGCTCTTACCTTATCCCGCACTCCATGACTAGTAGAACAAATCCATAGAGCATACATCTAGCCGCATACGCCCTTAATATTACTCGTAGAAGACTGGGTTTCCTCTTCCCCCCTGCTCTCTGGACCTCTTCCTCCCATAGTCGCGCGAATTTGTCACCTAATGGTCCTGGTAATAGAAAAATATTATCATTAGGTAGTTCGTTTTTCATTGAAGTTCCTGCGAAGACATTAAAAGGACACACAAATGCCTTAGCGAGTAGCGGTAGCGGCTGCAATCTTGAAGTTTATAAACATTCTAATTGCGTAACGCCATAGCTTGGATACGATCTCTCGGCAAGATGTATGTTTTGTAGTTTGTGAATGCTGCATTCGCCAGAGTATCGGCGTGTTGGTAAAAACTATAATCAGTCGTTGCGACTTTAAAACCTCTTATGTGTAATTGGTACTCGGAAATCCGTCCTCAAGTAGGTATTCTGCTAAATACTGTTTTTTGACAGACTAAATAACTGTTTTATTTTACGCGAAATAAACTACGGGATATAAAATATGACTGATAATTGGGGATTCTTTAAGAGATTAAAGGTAAAATTAATACTTAACTACCAACATTCAAGATGACCTTTTAGGTACAACATTTTCCTACTTTCCCAAAAGCCAAGAAAATCTAAACAGAGTCTGGACATGCTTTATCGTTGTGAACATAGTCTTCCTGTCCTGTTACACGCGCCGTTCGATAAGTAGTATCAATTATATTGCAACATGTCGTACCTAAGTACTTTGTGTGCATAATATTTCTCAATAGTATTAAATCAAAGGCGTATTTTGCTATAGACTCTCTGCTCTTCGTACAATGAATTCATTCATTGGAGTTTGATATATAATTGATATATAATATGGACATAAGATTTTTACGTAAATCTCATCTTGAACACAATCAAATCTGGTAATTTGCTGGCGTCGTTAAAAAAGGTTTCATGTTTTAAAGATGCTTAGAAATCAAAGCGATATTTCCGGAGAAGAAATAAAAAAAGTCTATAAACAGCCGTTTGTTAGAGTAGGATCGGTTACCTTGCAGAAGCAATACCAGGCTCGCGGAATACTAACGGGTCGATATTCAAGGTCAAAAGCGGTCCGTGGATGGGCGACCATCAGACATACCGAGACCCCTCCGTGCCTCGGAAAGCACGCACGTACTGCTGGGGAGTTTGTTGCGCCATTTCTTCTTCCCAGGGATAGCACTAGAAAGTGATGAAGGGCGGGCGTTTATGGGGGACTGTCTTTTGTCATTTTGACGTTCGAAAAGTGCTGATTCTCAGCCTAATTTGAATAAATGACTTTTGATTTTGATTTGATTTCGTTAAGCAGTTGGTCCCGACTGTCAACCGTAGATCTTTGACAGTCTTCTAGACTGGTAGTCACAAGTCGGAAAGCATGACAACTAGTCTTGCCAACGGGTATAAATAGTGTTACCCAGTAACTGGGCTGTGGAAGTCAGATAGGCAGTCGCTCTATGTAAAAGAAATACTGGTATTCAGCTGTATCCGTTTGGACTGGAAGCCGACCCCAACATAGTCCGGAAAAGGCTACGCTGATTGATTGGATACTAATTCTAGCAGTTCTAAGAATTTGTATGTAAAAACTTAGGAGCAAATGCAACAAACTTCAGTGAAGCGTGTCTGACATGGGTTAAGTGAAATAAAATCTTGAGTTGTGATTAAAGTTCCGCTAAAAATTTCCTGTCTTATGCACGAGTACGTATTTGTTTTTGCGTAGTTATACAATGTGGAGACGACAATAAATGAAAACATTGCCAATACTAATGCATAGAAGTATTGTAGGACTATCAATTATATCCTAACATCGAAATTAAAAAAGTGATTTTTTCAATGAAATTAAATAGTAATGATGGGTCGACTATGGGTTTTGCCAATCTTTGCTAGCTATTAGTTTTAATTAGTTTTAAGCCCTGGCAGGAGGCTTTAAGTTTTCTTAAGGCAACCACAGGATAGTCCGGTTAAGTAGTCACGATCTCTCAAGGTCAACTACGAGAAGCCATTTATTAAAAAAAAAGTGACTAAACTATTAGATATATTTGATGTATGCAGACTGGGAACGTTGTTAGATATATACGAAGTTTAATTTACTGTCGTACTAGCTGCGCCCCGCGGTTTCACCCGCATAAATTTCGATCCCGTGGGCATATCGGGATAAAAAGTATCATATATGTTAATCCTGGTTATAAACCATCTGTGTGCCAAATTTCATCCAAATCCGTTCAGTATTTTTTGCGTGAAAGGGTAACAAACATCTATTCATCCATCCATCCACACAAACTATCACGTTTATAATATTAGTAGGATTGTCGGCTCCATGTATACGGTTCACCTTGTATACGTATTTAAAGGATCTATAAAAGCAGGTGTACATACCTAACCCAATTGTAAACTAAAACACTTTATATCTTTATGTACTCGGTGTGTTATTTTAGTTAACATACGAGTACAAATACTATAAATAAGATTAAACTCAGATTAAAAAGTTAGCATTACTGTTTAAATGACCAATGTTTTTATCAGTTCATTAGCACGGCATTCCGCTTTTTTTAAGGACAAAAGCGCAATTTGTTTGTATTTCCAGATTACGTTATTATGTCCAAAAGTAATTGTAAATAACGAATTGAGAGGTAATAAATTGGACATTGACCATTAACATGCGTCATCGTGTGGTATGTAATTATCTGCCCGAATATAAACTGTGAGAACTAATACGTTTTATTTATTCTATAAGTATTGTACAGACGCCAGCACCTCAAGCTACTACAAACTGTCAAATTTCTTTAATAGATTTTCAACTTTATCACTAAAGAATTAGGGTTCAAGGTTGATTAGGAAAATTTGACAGTTTTGAGTAGCTTGACCTGCTGGCGTCTGTACCTACAGTCACGTTACTTACGTTATTTTCTTGTGAAATAACGCAACTTTGAGAAAATATCTACGCATTTTGTAATAGTAAGTAGTAAGGTTTCGATAATAGTATGTTCGTAACACCATAAGTTGAGGAAGACCAAAGAAACGATGGATGGACTGTGTGAATGATGATATATAGTAAGAAAGGGTGACTACCGAGATGACGACTAATAGAGTAGTATGGAAGAAAAAGACATGTTGCCCTGACCACAAATAAATTGGGACGAGGGCAGGAGAATGATGATGTTCGTATCATTATAAAAATTCTATCTTTAGGAGAAAGTAGCCTTTGAATCTTGCGTAAATTTAAGGTATTTATGCTCGTGACTACAGTACCTTCTGTAATTCCTGCACCCTAAACACACGATCAATCGGAATCGGTTCCATTTTGACAGTTCAACAACATTCATTGCGTTATTTACGTGTTGAGCAGACAAATTTTTCGAACTTTTGAAGCAATGGATTAGCAATTTGCTTCAAAATGATTCAGATTCCGATTGATCGTGTGTTACGCAATTAGGGTGCTGGACCAAAAAGCTCAAGCTAACAATGATCATGGCATCCACAACAAAATGATTAATTTGAAGCAGGAGGAAGTAAATGATTGAATATTTCCGGAATGCTGTTGTATTCTGTTTAATGCGGTTTTCCCTGACAATATAATCAAGCCACGGTAGTTACAACTAAAGCCACATAAAATAGCAGTGCGTTTACTTTGAATAACAAGTAGCTAATACTTTGTTTGTCTTACTATCCAGATGAGCGTGAAAATGAAATGAAGATGTATTGAAATTACATGCAATTTATGTCCATTTATAAAATCCAATCCATACAACACACTGAATTGCAGACAGTCCCTGTCTCCGTGTCCTTGCTTAGCGCATGGGCGCTTTTTAATCGCGCGTTGAAACATCGCCGTAGAATTTTCAACGCTCTGCATAATCAGCCTTATAATGTTCCCACACTACCCACTGCTGAGAATAGATACAGCAGTGCGATTCTGTGACCATCTCACCGTGAAAACTTAGGTGAAGTGAGCGTGGAGTGAGCTGTCATTCCAACTAATGCTAGGGATTGACACTACTGACAACTCACATCAAGCTCACTTCACTCGAGTTTTCACGGTGAGGTTTTTACAGAATCGACCGGTTGGACTCCTCTCGGCGTGAGGGAGAGGGTCGTAACTCATATTCCACTACGCGAGCCCAGTGCGATTGGTAGATGTCACATGTCTTCGAATTTTTGGTTATAGGTTTAGGTTTGGTTTGGTTTGGGTTTAGGTTTCGGTTTTGGGGTTTGGTTTTAGTTTAGGTTTGGTGGGTTTTTGGTTTAAGTTTAGTTTTACCTGTTAATTACTGTCATTGGCGCAAGCCGTTGTAATTAATTATAAATAAATAAATAACTAAATAAATAAATAACTAAATAAATAGGACATGCCTGTTTCCTCGCGATGTTTTACTTCACCGTTTTGGAAGCAGTGGTGACGAGATAATTTACACAAAGTAAAGCACCTGTCTGGGTGCAACCAATGATATTATAAGTAGTTTTTAATATATAGCTCCTTAAGTTTTGAGTTGAGCTGCACGATTTCTGACAAATGCGTGCACTGACTGGACAGGTCCTCTCAATCTGTGTGGTTCTTTCCTCAAAAGACCATCGCAGACATCGACCTACATGGTCTTCATATGATCTGACCAAGATTATGTCTGGACTTTAAAAGAGACTGTGACGTCTGAGTTTGTTTCGGCCTTTCTTCTCAGACTAGTCAGATAGGAAACGCCGACCTCATCTAGTTTTAAAATATGATTGACGTGTAAAAGTGTTTGTACAAACCTACTTACAAAATAAAATCATTTATCATTTATATCATTGGGTGCAACGCTCGCAGTCTATCCCTTATATTGAAATATTGAAAATCGAACAATGCGCGGTAAAAAGCACTGTCGTGCGTAAAAATGCACCCTTCATTTGTTTTAATCGAGCTCTTTTAATCGCGTAAAAAAGCGCTCGTACGAATGAGAGCTAAGTGTGATCGATAAAATAAGAACCATTCAACTTTTAAATGCATGTATAAGGTCAATGCTCTCGTCGTATCTCGCCTTGCCATCGAGAACTTACTTTTTATCGTCAAGGTTCATCGATAATGGCGCCGATTCCCTTGTTCACAAACTAAACTAAATTTAAGTTCAGTGCATCTTTTTCTTTCTATTTCATTAAGAAAAGGACAAAAGATGAATATTAGTTTAGTCCTGTCAAATTAGTCAGCGACAGACGTAAATTGACGTATTTTTAGTAGCCATGTTTTTAATCACGTCTAAACTGTCTATGGAGCGTCTTAATTTGACAGGACTAAACTAAAATTCATCTTTTGTCCTTTTCTTAATGAAATAGAAAGAAAAAGATGCACTGAACTTAAATTTAGTTTAGTTTGTGAACAAGGGAATCGGCGCCATTATCCGCTTAGTTTGAACTTAGTGTTACCGTACAAGTTTAACTTACTATTACCAACGATGCGGAAAATTGCTTCCGCAATAGCTAATTTGCATCATCATGGAATGTAGGTACTTCTAGTTGCTACCTATAAAGTACAGCTGCGTTTTATATTATTTACATAATTGTATAGATACATACATTTTTATCAACAAAAGATGCAATGGCATGACCAAAAAAAATGATTGCACGATTTATTATGTAAAAGTATTCCCATGATTTTGTGCAGTGGTAGCCCAGTGTTATGGGCTCCGAGCCCCTAACTTACGAGTTGGTCATGAGTTCAAACCCAGACAGGCATTGTGTATTTAATTTCATTACCACTGCTCTGAAAACGGCGAAGGAAAACGTCGTGAAGAAACTGACATGCCCTAGAACCAACAATTTTGAAGACATGTGGCATCCACCAACCCGCACGGGGCCCTCGTGGTGGATTATGGCCCACTCTTTTTTTTTATGGACAATGGGTTCACTCTTGACCTCAATCCAGCCCAGAGGCAGGGATGAGATCTACGGTGGAACGAGCTTGCCCAGAAGAAGCCTATTCACTCTCGCCTTGAAGAGATTCGGGTTGTATGATCTCGGGAATGCAGACGCAGGCAGACGGTTCCACTCTCACTCAGAAAGGAGGCCTGTACTGTATCCCAGTAGTGGGAACATTATAGGCTGATTATGTATTCCCATGATTTGTATTCAGTTTCATTCATCAAAAACATTTAGTTATATTGAGGAAAAAATCTATGTTTTCAAACATTAGATTAATGTCGTTTTCGCAGGCAATTGTCTGCGAACTCATGTCAATTACGCTTAATAAAGTACTTCATTGTTTTCTACAGTAGCTGTGCCGCCTCCGTTGGTGATACACGGGAGACATACCACATGAGTAAGGCAATCATAATGTGGTATTTACGCTCACTTTGTAATTAATTAAACCGGTGGATAGAGTCAAGAACTAGAATTTGATTTTAGACCGACTACTCTAAAGAAGATGCTGGAATTGAATTGAGGCGACCGCGGAGAACAGTGTTCTGGCGCAATTTAGGAATGGACTATGTCCAGCAGTAGACTGCAGTAGGCTAAGGTTGACTCGATTTTTAACTAAAACCTTTATCTTTATTCGAGTAAAAATACTTGATTTCAAAGAAGCAAACATCTGCTAGGAATTGCGAGTATGTACCGTCAACAGCAAAAGTAGATGATCAAAATCGGAAATTCAATACTAATGAACGGAGTTCGCGGCTATATGGCAGCTGTACTAGTAGTAAATTTTGGTATATTTTACAATCACATACTTTTGAATCACTTCGACGTCTGACGCGAACTCCGTTCATTAGTATTGAATTTCTGATTTTGATCATCTACTTTTGCTGTTGACTGTACTATGATTATGAGGTTACCTAACTCGGAATTTTATTATTTTTTGTTTACTGTGGCTAATTAATTGTTTCCATGAAACCTGCTTGCCCGCTCAAACTCGTTACACAGGCTTGTTATCTAACTGTATGAACCAGAAAATTGCCTTGAACTTGAATACGAAATCTATGTATATTAGTAAAAATCTGTGGGACGCAGTAATGGGTGTATTGTATCCTCTACTGTCAATTTTGACGCTTGGAGAGAAAGAGAACAATTTGGCCTATTTTTAATTTAGACTTTTTCTAAGGGTGTAGGTATCCGAAAACTACGCACTACAGTACAAAAACCCGTCGTCGTGAAAAAAACCGCTAGTGCGTGCGGTTGCATTGATTTCTGCGGGGTAATTGCGTAACACACTAACAATAGGAATGGCTTTCATTTTGACAGTTCAACAACATTCATTGCGTTATTTACGTTATTGAGCAGACAAATTTTTCTAACACATGAAGCAATGGATTAGCAATAACCTTCAAAATTATTCAGTTTGATTGATCGTGTGTTACGCAATTAGGGTGCTGTGTCTCGGTACAGACCGGTACAGGTTGGGGCAAGCTGACCTACTTGAAAAAACGGTTTCCTGGATTGTCAAAGTGCGTGCGCGTTTATTTTTTTAGTAAGGATTAGTAGGTACTGACTACCTGAAATCAGGCCACCTGTCTTCGTAGAAGGACCTTAAGTCGTGAGATTGTTAAGAATTTAAAGAATGGTCCATGTAGCTAGTCTTGCAAAAACCGATGCATTGAGAAAAAAAATCGATACACTTGACTTTACGTTTTAGTTTTTTTTACGTTATGCATTTTTTTCGAGGCAGTCCACAATCGTAAGTCACAACACAATGTAAACAAACGCGTGACGTTTAACTTTTCAGGAAAACCACAATATAAAAATAACATTATTATGATTTTTCTTGTAGTTATTAATATTCAACTATGTAGTTACTTAGCAATAAGTATTATGTGTTCTTTTTTTAATATGCCTATGACATTATATATGCTCTCATACTTTGAGGATGTCACTGCAGTTAATATTTTTTGAAAAACTAAAAACTGTTATCTAACTCTCCTTCTATAGAAATAATAAAATGTTCTACCACAACCTATGCAACAATGCAAGACCTAGTAAAGGGAACACTCCCAACATATTTTACATACTTTTAAGGTCAGTAGTTGTTAATTCAGGTATATTTCTGTTTTTTTCCCTAGTCATGGCATTTAGACATAAGAACTTGAAGCTTACCTGATGAGTGTTCTGCTAGTGGTTCATACAGATCCTGTTCTTCCATTTCTCTTTTGATACCACTCCAGAAAATGGGTAAGGTCCATCTAAAAATTAAATTAGGCTTTAGAGATAAGTGGAAGGAGGGAATGGCTTTTGCCCTGCAATGTGACTAAATGCAACAGACAATTTGGGGAAATAGAGTATGAATAAATAGTTATTATATTTTTTAGATTGGTTTGTTGGTAAATTTCCATATTTTTTATAATATTTGTGTTGGGTAACTACATGTTGTCTATGGAAGGAAAAGGCTTTTGCCCTGCATTGTGACACTAAATGCTAATAACTGGAAATTAGGGGGAAAAATAGAGTATGAATAAATAGTTATTATATTTTTTAGATTGGTTTCTTGATCTGATTTCCATATTTTTTATTATCTTTTTGTATGTAACCTTTTTCTTATTTTTGGTATTCTGTAATTCAAAAAGCATGTTGTCTATGTTGCTACTGGGTAGAGCTCCTCTTCTTACTTGTGCATAATATCACATGTTTTATTGATAACTTTGTATATTGTATATAATGAAAATGAGTGGTAGGTTTTAATATAAGTCCAGTCAAGACTGGGTATTAATTGAACAAATTAGTTCAGTTTAAGATCAGATTAAAGTTTTCTTTACCCAAAAATGACTATGCTTAGCAATCATATTTTGCCTTATAACTTTTCTCTGTGAACAGCATTGCATTATAATAATTATTAAAATGCAATGCCACCAACTTTAATAATTATTTTAAAATGTAGGTAAGAGCATATCACTTTTGAGTTCTTTCAACTTGTAAATGTTACTTTTATTATAACATAAATTCACAACTTACGCAAATGTGAGGGCAGACAGTGGATTTGTTTTAGCCCTGGGGTGAGGAGGGCGGCCTTTTTTATCTAAAGCCTCCATGATTCGTTACCTGAAAAAATTCGAGTTTATATTATTATTATTTTTTTATTCAAGGCTACACAAATTCCTTTTTTCAAATGTATTACTTGCAAATATTTCAAAATAATTTAAGATATTGAAGAATAGAGGGATAAATCAATGAATTTAAAATTAGAAGGGTTACTTTAAATTTTCACGTGCTTAGAAGACCATGGGAAGCTATAAATACTTACCGTAGCAGTCTTCGACAGTCGGTATGGTTTTGTAACCTTATAGGACGGGCAAACGCATGACCTGTGCACCAGCACACAGATCCACTTCGACACGGTTACACAGCCAATTGAAAATGTGCACTACCTACTTATTATTTATTTTATACCCACACGACAGGCGAGATCTTTTTTCTATTGTACCCGTCGGTGTGAATTCGAATTGTAAGTCACTGGTTAATAAATACTGCGGTTTTGTTGTGAGGAAATTCATCAAACTATTAACTAAGGTTAATAATAGGCAACCAATCCACTTTTGAAAATGGCACGTACAAATTTATTATTGTGTCATATTATCAAAAAACACTCCATTCACGACCACCGCTAATTTTTTACTGATAAAAATGTAACCCGAATCAAACGTGAATTAATACGAATCCCGAATAGTGTCAATTTGGTTTGACACTGACAGTGACAAGACGTGAAACATCTGTGTAGGCTCTGTCAAATGCCAAACTTAAAGTTTAACTGGTGACTGATATTCTCTACATTCTTACCAATGAGTCTGGATAGTGATGGTCCATTGCCGTAAAACTGGCAAGGTGCACGCACTACAGTACAAAAACCCGTCGTCGGGAAAAAAACCGCTAGTGCGTGCACTTGCATTGATTTCTGCGGGGTAATTGCGTAACACAATAACAGTACGAATGGCTTTCATTTTGACAGTTCAACAAAATTCATTGCGTTATTTACGTTGTTGAGCAGACACATTTTTCGAACATATGACGCAATGGATTAGCAATATCCTTCAAAATGATTCAGATTGAAATTGATAGTGTGTTATGCAATTAGGGTGCAGCATGTTACAAAATCTTTCGGCCAGAAACCGCACGCGGCCAACCGCAATGCAGCCGCTATTCTAATTATTATTTTTTTTTAATTATTTGTCTTAGTAGATAATAGCAACAGGGAAGAGAGGTGGGCCAAGATGGTCAGTGGGTCGTCTTAGTGGGTGAAGTTGTTTAACGGAGTTTGCGCTAGGAGTAAATTGGGAGAAATTGTCCCGTAACTAAAATGAATTATGCCCCTATAATTTTTTTTCTCTAATTTCTCATTTTCACTGCCGCCATCTTGGATTTTCATTTTGAACTTCGGTGCTGCCGGGGGTTCCCTAACGCTACCCTTTTTTGTTATTATTTTTTTAAATTATTATGCTATGAAGAAAGTAACACGTTATAGCCGCAAATGCACATGCATGCCTAAAACTATATGAAAGTATGCAAGTACAGTAATACCATTTTGACGGCACGGTTGGCGCAGTGGTTAAGCGATTGGCTGCTGCGCTGCGTGTCGCGGGTTCGATTCCCTCACGGAACAAATATTTGTATGACCTACATGTATTTGTTCCGAGTCTGGGTGTTTTTCTATCTATAATACGTATGTTGTACTTACAAAAAAAAAAAAAAATGTATATAAGTAGTTTATCAGCCATCTTGTTACCATAACACAAGCATTAGGTTGCTTAGCTTGGGACTAGATGGCGCTGTGTGAAATGTCCAGGGATAATTATTTATTGTTTTTTAATTACTACATACGAAGAGCGCTGAGCTGATTGGGGAATTTCAGAAGGACTGAATGGCATTTATTTGTTCAAACTTTGTATTTCTAAACGTGCTGCATTCTGATTCTGATTCTGCATAAACTTAATTAAGTGTGTGTGGACCGGGTTATTAAAATCAGTCGAGTTATTAATAAATGAGAAAATTGTCATGTTCAGTATTATATGCCACAGTACCAGAACCTTACTCGACTGAGCTACTCGGCTGCCAGATATTTTTTAGATCCGTTTTTTTAGGAATAGCAGGAGAGGGTTGACCAAATTTTTATTGATTAACAATTTGACAGCTAGCATCGAAATGACACTTTGACAGTTTAAAATTTAACTTTTTGTGTCGTTTGACAGGCATTAATCAAATCAAAACAGTGTTTTCAGTAGTGTGTTGGTTAAATAAATAATCCGTAAATGTAGTTCCGTGGATATAAATAGAAGAGCCCTTGTTGTAATGGTGCCTGATTAAATAAATGAGTCATGTGTGTGCTGAAGTAATATCTCGGAGCCAGCTTTATCTTAAGAATACATATTTATCCAAACAGTAATTCAGCGTTTCAGGTGCACTTTCATGTCACGAGAATGAAATATTCAGGTCTGCTCTAAAGACCCAAAATGTACGTGTCTTTGCTACGTAGATATAAAAGTATGATACTGGCCAGTATTTTCTTTTTTTACGTTGGTTGTGGTATAACTCTAAGTTTTTTACGTCTCGAATGTGCTGATGCCCTAGCTGCCAAAGATTTAGGTGATCCAAAAAAATCTTTAGATAAGTTTGAATATGCTGTGTTAGTTTTAAGTGGTCCAGACAATGAAGCCAAGAGAGATGCAATAAGAGCCACATGGATGAAATTATCGAATAATATATTTGTGGAAAATGGAGAGAAACTTTACAAGTGGAACCACACATGGACTGAGCAGCACACTACACATGAATTCATTAAGTTTTATTTTGTAATTGGCACCCAAGGTCTGAGTGAAACGAAGCTAACAAGGTTAAACACTGAAAATAATAGAGGCAATGACCTTTTATTATTAGATAGCTTTGAAGATAGCTATAAGAATCTGGCTACGAAAATGTTACATTCATTGAAATGGCTAACAACTAATTTGAGTAGACTAAAATACTTGATTAAATGTGATGATGATTCTTTTGTGAGAGTTGATTTGATTATAAAAGATCTGGAAGCATATGCACCTGAAATGAATGCCCATGAAATAAGTGACTATGTTACATACAAGGTAATCAAACATATTTTATCATCATTAAAATACCTACACATTTTTTATTATCACACTATAAAATTTAAAACTAGTGTGTTTGATTGAAAGTGTTACCACTTGAGTCTTGAACATGATCAGGATATCCATACTTCAATCTTGTACTAATAATATTTATTATATTTCAGAAAGATCTCCCTTCATATAAAGGGCTTTATTGGGGATATTTTGATGGGAGAGCCCATGTGTACTTGAATGGGAAGTGGCAAGAAAAGGACTGGTTTCTCTGTGACAACTACTTACCCTATGCATTAGGTGGTGGCTATGTCATATCTCGCAGCATTGTTGACTATGTTGGAAGAAATTCTGATATTTTGGGGTGAGCAAATATTTTGCACATTTAAAATATTTTTTAAATAAGCTCAAATTCAATCTACAAACTCAATGTCATCATTATCATCCACCGGGGCCCTAATTCACTACGACCACTTAACGATTCCTTACTTCAACACCACGTCAATTCCTTAGTTAATCATGACATCTGCTATTAATGTATTCTCCATGGCACAATGGTGTGGTTTGAACTGAAAAAATGCGAGTTTTCCATACGGTTCACATTTTGAGTCCTTGCTATTAACAAGACACAAAAGTGACATGGTTTCCACATGGTAAGATTTCAAGGGGAATAATACAGGATTGCGGCCGTGCCCTAATCCCAATTTATTTGGGGTCAGTGCATCATATCTTTATCTCCCATACTTATCTATTCTCGTTAGTCACCCTCCTTCCAGCCATATCATCGTACACACAGTTCATCAATACTTTCTTTTGTCTTCCCCTACTCTTATAGCCATCTACATTCATAATCAAACTCAATGTATTTGAAAAAAAAATCTTTCTATTATTTATTTCAGCCATTACAAATCAGAAGATGTCTCAATGGGTGTGTGGACAGCTTCTTTGGATGGTATGAACCGAGTCCATGATGTCAGATTTGACACTGAATGGAAGTCCAGAGGTTGCTTCACCCAGATGTTAGTCAGACACAAACAACTGCCAAGTGACATGTTCCAACTGTATAAGACATTGGTCCACACACACGGAGAAAGACTTTGTAAGACTGAAACTATTTTAAGAAAATCATATCTTTATAAATGGGATGTTTTGCCAAGTATGTGCTGTAAATAGTTTAGTACTGATTGTAGAATGTGCTAGACAATTCTAGGTTTGGTTGTGTAGGCCAAAGCTGGGCACAAGATCGTTTTCGATTTAAGATTAAGATTTAAGATTTGTTAATCCTTATATAATGAAGTTAACATTTTGACAGGTAACTTTTAAAACAAACTCATTAAGTTCCGTTAACTTTCCATAAGTTTCAGTGAATCTACTAATACTTGTCAACAAGTTTCACATTAAATTCAATGATTTATTAATGAACTAGTATTGGATTTTGAATTTTAGTTTTTTTTTTCTCTGCATGTTTTCTCATATCACGTCTGACATTGGCAGAATATTGTTGACATAGATCGGCACCATTGCCATTGAGAAAAATAGAATAGAATAGAACTTGCCATAAGCTATTTGCCGAAAGGACACCGCGCGAATGGTGCCGCGCCGCTCAAACGTTGGAATTTGATATCTAAATAACTCTAAATGATACACCCTTCATTTATAAATTTTGCAAGTCCTGCCTAAACTTCCAAACCCCTTACAAACATTTTTTTAACAAGTAAATCGCTAATTTGTCGTCATATAAAATGCAATTTCTATCACGGGTTAACGATTAACATCAGTTATATCTTCCAAAATGTAACACTTTAACGTTTAACGGAGTTAACTTTTTAAATAGGTGCCCAGCTATGGTATAGGCTAAGTTTATTTGATCAAACACAATTCGATTGTGGGCGTGGTCCCAATAGTGTGTTCATTTATATTAGAATAATCATGTTCAGTATTTGATAATTTTAATCTTAATTAAAGATAATTTAATTAATAACAATATTCTGATATTAGTGAATTTTCATGTAAGGACAACTTTTCATAACTGGTACTTAAGGGGGATGCGTTAGGTAGGCCGCGAAATTCATATTTTCTTACGTTTTTGCAATTTGCAGGTCATGTCGAGTGTAACAATTATGACTTTATCTTATTGATTCATATTTCATGAAATAGTCATTCAATAGGATTATAAATGATATTAGAGGGTTGTATTAATGATTATAATTCTGTAAATACATACTTGTTGCGCTCGCGAATCAAGAAACTGTCACTGATCTGCAAATTGCAAAAAAAACGTAAGAAAGTTTGAATTTCACAGGCTTTCTAGCGCATCCCCTTAACATGATATTTTTAAGATCATCTTGACTTATTATTCCTTAGGTTAATAAGTTTCTAGTCAACTGAACATCTTTGCTTTGATACCAATAAAACGACTATTTTTGAACATTACATTAGAAATGTGCATTTTTATTTTTATATTTTAACTAAACAAATGAATATAAATTAGATATACAACACATTTTTGTCATTTAGGGGTAACCATGTAAACTGTGTCATAAATAACAAAAAGTGAGAATAATCCAACAAAACGATTTCTTATTGTTATTCATACACTCCCGCGCACAGGCACCCGAATATCACATTTTAACAGATTCTAAAAACTAAATTAATTATGACTTTTCATATTCATGTAAGTTTGATTGTTTTGAAATGTTGAACTTGACAACTCTTCTTTGAAGTAGTCTATGGTTCTTTGCAGACCATCTTGTAATGGCACCTGAAAATAAAACAAGAAATTAATACACATGGTTGCCTGGAATAGTATTTTTATAATAGTATAGTCTCAAGTTTCAAAGGTGAATAGTTCCATTAGATACGAATCACAACAACAACAACAATTGTGTTGTTTAAAGAACAACCAACTTAAAAAAGTTAGTTCCTGAGCCATATTATGTCCCTTAAATGACTCCTCCCGCTCTGGGTGGAGCAGAAGGGAGTGTCAGACTCTTACTGACTAAAACCCACCCGTGTTCCTTCCTTAGCCCTTTATGTTCCAGGGCAGCGGTAAACCCTTTCGGATGTTCCCGCTACCCTGGCAGGATATTATGTCCCTTTACTTTTTCTCTAGGATTGCCATTATCTAGGATTCTAGGAGATAGTATTAGCTGCCAGCACAAGCAGAGGCAGATTATCTCAAAGTAATGAAGGACTCTGTCTGTCTGTCCGTAAAATCCTTTTTCCTTTGCACCTATCTTATCAGATAATTCTTCTTACACTCGCTTTGAACTTGGGCTCGTTTACCTACCCCCACAAATCGCTAAATACGTTTAGCGCTGAACTTTTTTAAAATGTCGTTCTGTTTCTTTCATCTTCAAATGATTGACAGAAACAGAACAATGTTTTAAATATGTTTTTGTTGATTTCTGGTGCTAATGGACCTTCGAGCTAAAAACGTTAGCATACCTTAGGTTCCCAATGTAAATTCTCCTTAGCCACTGTGATGTCAGGACGTCGCCGCTGCGGGTCGTCCTCCACCGGAGCGCCCTTCGCCACCATGCTCCGACATCCCGGCACTTGATTCTTGATTATCATGGCGAATTCTGGAATAAATAGTATAGACAGAAGTTAACATCAATGACGAGTTATAGAGAAGTATGGAAGAAAAGACATGTTTGACCTCCAGAAGACAGAAGTTAATATTAATACGCTCGCTGTGTCATGAACACCTCTGACATCCCTGCAGGGAACAGGCGTTGTTTTTTTTTTTTTTTTAATGATATAAGCTAGAGTTTGACTGCGATCCCGCCTGATGGAAAGCAGTGATGCAATCGTTGATGGTAAAGCGCACTAATTTATTATGAACCTATTAAAACTAGCCTTGAAGACACTATGTTATGCTATGTTGATAGTCCAGCGGTGCTATTCTGTAAAAATATCACAGTGAAAACAAGTGAAGTGATCTTAAAATGAGGCCTCATTCCACCTGGCATCACATGCTAGGGGATTGACACTATTGACAACTCACTTCACTCAAGTTTTCATGGTGATATTTTACAGAAAATATATCGGCTGTTTTGAAATAGGAAACTCCCTTCCGCTTCAATCGATCTCTGTGATGGATAATTTGAGATAGTCATCACTACTGCTCTCAAAACGGCGAAGGAAAATATCGTGAGCCCGCGTAGTGGATTACGGCCCACTCCCTTTCACTGAGAGGAGGCCTGTGTCCCAGCAGTGGGAACATTATTGGGCTGATTATGTATACATCAATATCATAATCATCTATATCTATACTTATAATAAATCTGTAAAGTGAAAATTCTGTACATTGAAAATATCAAAAAAATAATTTACAGGGGGTGTTACTAGACCGACACCGAACCCAAAAATGTGATTAAAAAAATTTTTGTCTGTCCGTCTGTCTGTCGGTCTGTCTGTCTGTTTGTTCAGGCATCACGCAAAAACTACCGGTTCGATTACGATGAAACTTGGTATAATTATTCTTTAATATCCTGGGCACCACACTGGGTACCTTTTATCCCGGAAAAGTATATACAATAAAAAACAAACTTAATTTTGCGGTTCGATCCCTATACCCGATTACCACTGTCTGTACTATACCAACCGCAAATACTAAGTTTGTCGTAGGTTGGGTCACCCGCAGTGGAGTTCATTTTTATTCCTTTTAGTTTTTAGAGTTATTTAGGTTTATTTTTATATGAGTCGTAGGTATAGATTTTAATTTTAAAGTATAGGTAGTATATTTGATAGTGTACGTAGTGACCGTAGGTTATTTTATAATACTGTTAGGTAGGATTAGTCATTCGTATAGATATTAGTTTTTAGGGATTTTGCTTATTTATTGAGTTTAGATTAGTTATCATCAGAAATAGGTTTATTTAGGTAGGTATTTAATTTTCTGTTATTGAGTTTTTTTTTTAATTAGGTAGGTACTTAGGTAAAGATATCGTATAGGCGTTCCTTCCTCGTGGTCTAACTTAGTAGTCAAACTGATTTGACCACGAGGAATTTTAACATTCTTCGTGGTCAAACTGTAACTATTTAACCTCTTTGAACATACTGTATACGATGTAGTCTTATAGTACAGCGAAAAATAAAAATAAAATGACAATTGTATTTCTGTGTCACTTGTATTATTTTCCTTTCTTGTTTGCATTTGCATTTTCATGTTCAAATAATTTGGGACTTTTCTGCACTTAGTGATATTATTAAATATGGACATAAAATACATAAAGCGTAAAAGAGGAACGGTATTGTTATTCAGTGGACGGCAGTACTATAAATTGCGAACGTACAAAAATGGATCCACTTTCTGGACTTGCAGTCGTCTTAAAAAAGAAAAGTGTCGGGGGTCTATTACTCTGAAGGTAAAAAAATTACACATTCTTTAAGTGTTTTTTCACGAGGCATGCTGCCCGTGGGACTTGCGTTTGCCTTATGCGAAGTGTAGCTGGAGAGCTGATGACGAATTAGGGGATATGTCTTCTTTTACTTGTAATTATAATTAACAGATTTTGCCTACAAAAAAAGTAGTAACTAAACTACCCCAAGGCTCCCCAGAATTTATTTTACACAATTTTTTTCCTCTTTTTAGGATGGCAATATAGAGAAATGTACTAATCACTTATGTGCCGCTGATAACTATAAGAATGAGATTGATATTGCCGTTGATGAATTAAGGCATGAAGTAAAAGACGCTGAGATCACAATTTCAGAGTTGTATGCTGAAAAGAAAACGTCCCTAATAAACCGGGACGCAAATTTTGAAAGCAAAGTTCCATCTTTTAGTAGCGTTAAAACTGCTTTGTATACGAACAGGAAACAAACTTGCTTTACAGATTTTACTAAAGTTACTGTTCCACATAAATTTCAGTAATTTCTTTTGGCTGATTACAATAGAGAGAAATGTCGGATTATAGTTTTCTGTTCCGAAAACAAGATGGAAAAAATTCAAAAATCAGAAGAATTTTTTGGCGATGGCACATTTTTTAGTTGCCCGAGTCCATTCACCCAATTGTACTGCATTCATTCCGATTTTTCAAAATCGATAACTACAACACACACGGCTTCTTTGGCTTATGCATTAATGACTCACAAAACAGAAGAGTCTTACTATATATTATTTTCGATGATAAAATCACGATTGAATAATTGGTCGCCAAAAATATTTCACGTGGACTTCGAAACAGCTTCAAGCAATGCACTATTACAAATTTTTCCTAAAGTCCAAATTGTAAACTGTTTTTACCATTTCTCAAACAGCCAATGGCGAAGAGCAAAGAAATTGAACTTGAAAAGTAAAGATGAAAAAAGAGTTGTTGGCTTATGTGCTGTACTCGCCTTATTACCTGAAGACAAAATAGAGGAAGGATGGGAGTATATTAAATCTGATAGTCCCAACACCGCGTAATGTGAGAAATATTTAAAATATTTCGAGACAACATGGATGAAGAATAAAACATTTAAAAAACAATGGTCCGTATATGGTCAGCGACATCGTACAAATAATATATTTGAATCATGGAATGGACAACTGAACAAATCGATGAAACGATATCATCCAATCACGGTTGCTCGTTTACTGGCAACTTTATTGAAAAAAGAAAATACTGATCCAAAACCATATCCTCGACGCCAAGAACAAATATTCCGAGACGAATTCATAATAAAGTGTCAAATGGAATTTATACATGGCGATATAGGTGTAGGTTACTTTTTAAATAAATTACGTTAAACGAAACTTTTGGCTGTAACTGTACAATTTTATTTCAAGACTAACACACAGGGTGTAATTTGTTAATAAATTTGATAGTTTGACCACGAAGAATGTTAAAATTCCTCGTGGTCAAATCAGTTTGACTACTAAGTTTGACCACGAGGAAGGAACGAAATCTAGTTGGGTTATTTGACAAGGTAAAACTGTCCCTCTTTGTAAAGGGACTAGCTTAAGCCTGCGAATTCGTCCGCGCGAAATTGTTGTTTTAACATAAAATATATACTATAATACTCTGCAATACTGTTGCTTCCCACTAGTGAAAGAATTTTCGGAATCAGAGCAGTAGTTCTGAAGATTACCCCCTACATATAAACTCACAAATTTTACCTCTTTAAAATATTAGTAGGTATTGATAAGCCTCTTCGAGTAATAACGAGGGTGTGTCCTGAAATATTTGCAGTAACTTATCTGTATGTTGTAGGAAGCGCAACCGGAAACTAAGTAAAATCTTGCGATAAGCGTTATCATTAAGTTCTACCGATTTAGAGATAGCAGAGTGCAATGAATTGAAAATATGTAATTTTATTAGTATTCGAGTTTTTGGTTCTAGTTTGAAAATAATGTTTATTTATTAATATAGGTAATTATTCTTTGCAGCATTCACTACAAGTTTTAGTTACATACATTAGACAATCATCTACCTGCTAGGTGTATAACAGGTAGATGATTGTCTAATGTATCTAACTAAAACTTTTTCTTGCGTTTTTTTTTTTTTTGCGATTTTAGCGGCGACCGGATTATTTAATTCTTTATGCACAAAATGTACAGAGGTGAACTTTATGCCATAGGCTTAGGATTGTTAGTCTCATTTAGTCGATAGGTGTCTTGGTCCACTAAACAGCACCCTAATTGCGTAACACACTATAAATCTCAATCTGAATGATTTTGAAGGATATTGCTAATCCATTGCTTCATATATTCGAAAAATGTGTCTGCTCCACAATGTAAATAACGCAATGAATGTTGTTGAACTGTCAAAATGAAACCCATTGCTACTGATAGTGTGTTACGCAATTACCCCGCAGTTTATAATAGCAACAGCTTTGCTGCTATAACCTATCACAATTTTCAGACCTATAAGTAGTCATCTCACAACCGCTCGTTGCAATTTGAACCTTTTGACAATGCCAATAAAACTCAAACGCCACATCACTATAACTTTAGTTAGAAGTCCTTGTTTACCTTGTATAGTATTTTCTACGGGATTTCCTAAGTTAACAGGTAGCGTGTAATTGGCTTTCATCAGTGCCAGCAGCCCGTCAACGAGATCAGACACGTAACAGAATGAGCGGGTCTGCTTCCCGTTGCCATACACCTGGAAATGAGAAAAGAAAACATTTTTCTCTTCTGTCGGCACAAGCTCATAAGAAGATTAGTCAGTCAGTAGGGTGGACTGGTATGCCTGACTGCCCAGGGTGCGCTGAACGAAGTTCTAGCCTGCTGTGTTTTGCTTTTCAATCAAGTGTCGTACAAACTCATCATCATCTGCCTAGTCATTTCCCAACTATTTTGGATTCGGCTTCCAGTCTCACCGGCTGAGTACCAGTATTTTACATGGCGACTGCCTATCTGACCTCCACAACCCAGTTACTGGGTAATACGATGTCCCTTGGTAAGACTGCGGGCTTCTGACGACCCGTAACGACTGCCAAAGATCCACGAATGACAGCCAGGACCAAGGCTTTATGTGCTTTCCGCGGCACGGAGGGGTCTTGATATGTAAAGATGGTCACCGATCCACGGACCAACTGCGGCAAGCGTAGCTTAACCTGATCGATCGACCCGTGCGGCTTACTTAGATTCATTACTTAAATTAAAAATAATTTATTTTCTAATATACCCAAAAAGGCAAGCAAAAGCTTTGACTGTATCACAACATTGTTATACAATTACTTGCAACAATAATTATCAACACAATTTTACCACCATAAACTGCGGCAACCTAAATTAATAACTGCGAAGCTTTCAATCACAATATCAAGATATCCAATAGTTAATTAATATCCTTGACAATGTTAATAGGTGACACTTGATAACTAGTCTGATGTTACAGCTTCCTTCTTTGTCAATTAGAGTTAGTTTATTTTATTTGAGTGCGTTACAACTTTATTTTAATTAGAAAAATTAAAATTACGATTTGTAAAGCAGTAGGTAAGTATTACAGACATTGAAATTTAAGTACTAGAACTAAAAATGTAATAAAAAACTCATCTACATTGTCTATACTGACTGTAAATAGTATCTTTACACTACCTACCTACACTACCTTCTTTTTTCAAGAACCAAAATAAGAAAGAGAAAAGTCCCTTACAGTAATAGTCAAATTCTGCAGTGCTTGCATAATAAAGTTGGACACCACTCGTCCGTCAGACACGTGCATCCTGGGGCCATACGTGTTGAATATCCGGGCCACTCTGACGGCCACCTTTTCTTGTTTGGCATAGGAGTACGCCAGCGTCTCTGCTACCCTCTTGCCTTCGTCATAGCACGCTCGCGGCCCTGAAATGTACAAGGTATTTAAAAAACAAGCAAGGCAAGGCAAGGTATTTTTAACCTTTTCACCGCCAAGCACTTCTATAGAAGTTCGGGATTTTCGTGCCACCAGCGCCACAACTTCTATAGAAGTTGTTCATTTTAACTATTTTATTAAAATAAATTTACTGTGATTAAAAGCTTTGTTTGTTTGTATTATTTAAGATAGCACTGTCTACTACCCTGTTTTTTATTTTTCTACACAAAATAAGCCCTAGTTTGTCCTAAAATCGGCAAAAACAGAAACTCCGAATTTTGTTACTTTCCTCAGAACGCCAATCACTTCATATCAAGTTGGCCAGTGATGTGCCGTGAAAGGTTGATTTCACCATTGAAATATTTATAAATACAGAAAGTTACGAATATCGAAAACAATTTGAGGTCAATAAAATATGAACTTAGTTATCTACTTCATTACAAAGGATAGTAGATGAATTTCGACCTTCAGGTAGATGCCGATACGTAATTATAAAGTTGTTACCAATTCTTGTCGATAGTTATTTTCCCATCTCTACAAAACAATTGGTCGTCTATGCCCCTGTGCGCCACCGAGTGCCACGAACTACTATAGAAGTTGGTCAGTGACGTCATAGGCGTGCGGCTGTCAAGGTCACTTTGGCATAGTGCAGCACAAAATCGGATTCGCGCGCACGCATCTTTCTTTCTTTCACTACGAAACAAATAGAAAAATGAGTGAAGAACTTGATTCGGACGAACTTTTTAAAAATTTTGCAAAGTGTGGTATCGGACTCGGAGTATTTTGTGGAGAACATTGAACCAGAAGATAATTCTGAGGTATGTCTAACTGGATGATAATAATAATGTTTATTCATCAAAGAGTAGGAATTCCGGCACAGATTTACCGCGCACAGATGCGCGGGGTCCCCCGCGCGCAGATGGGTAAACGGTACCGATACATGAGTTAAGAAAAGAACAGAAACAACACTTAAAAAACAATGCTTTGATAAGTACACGGCTACAAGCGTGATAGAATTTAAATATATACTGACTTTCCATTTCAAAAAACACTTTAAAAACAATTAAAAATTCTGCCACTTAGATACCTACGGTAAAAAACGTTGACTGATGTTATTAAAAAAACACAGGAATAAACAAAAATAGAAGAAAGAAAGACCATAGACCCCATCCCTGATCAGAATCGAATTCAACGTGCCCTCAGTGCCAATAACTTGATATGAAGTTAAAGAATGAGATCATGAAACAAATAGAGATGTACCCCATTCCTTATAGTTCTAATTGAGTTATGTATTAGTTTCTTTGATACTCATAATTTATACTGTTTTTTCTTATTAAGGATACTGTGAAATAAAACAAATCTGGAAATATTTAATCAGTTTTTATTTATATTCGTAAAATCAACTTTAAATCTTAACTTTACGCGTACAAATCTTATTCATCGATATGACGATATTCCCATCACTACTGTTTACTGTATATTTAGTTATACATTTATAGCTTGGCGCTCGGCGAGGCATTGCGTTTTGTGTACGTTGGCGGCGAAAAGGTTAAAAATTAAGGATAGAATGACATCTACATTCCATCCATTAGTATTTATTAACGCGGAAGGGTCCCTGTCTGTCCGTTTGTTTGTTAGGTACATCTTCACGGCTATACCCCTGAACTGATTTTGATAAAGTTTGCTTTGAAGATATCGAAACACAAAGGCATACAGGACTTGGAAATAAAACTACTGTTAAAAATCTACTCATATTTGTTATTTTTAGAATTTTTTAGAAGTGGTGAGACGGGTTTTTGACATTTGTAAGTAAGTATAGAAATATCCGAAATCAAGGCGGACAAAGTCGCGGGCAAAGTGCTAGTATTTACATAGTAGTTGGCACGGCTCACGATAACCCGCCGTGGCAGTTTATTAAATAGTTTTACTCTTTGTGTATTTATAATGACTTATATTACTCGTAGTATCCACATTGTAAGAACGACACAGATGATATTCTTACTATGTGCTCACAGTATAATTACGGCATTTTTCTCGATGTAGGTAAATAAATAATTAAGTATATTGATTCAATGTAAATTGCCTGCCAGTGCCTATTCTAGGGGTCGCCATCAGGACGGCAACGCAGAAACAATGCAACATTTTTATAATCTAACTTACAGATAATGGTCTAGGATCTAGGACATAATTTTTAATGGACGATTCCTATATTTTTTGGACCGTAATTGGTTAAATTTAAGACTTGTATCTTTACCGATAATTAAGCAAATACCTCATTGCTTTGCATAGAAGAACCTTCTATATGGAAGTAGCTATCACAGGTAAAATTAGCTTACGAATCTTATTTAAATGCCCAGTTTAGCAATAAAAAATGCTATGCATTGGTAAGCAAAACGATTCGTTTTTGTTTATAGGAACCGAGCATAAGATAACTTCTCCTTATTACCTATCGGTTAGACAGTTGTATGGGTAACCAGTTATGCAAGACAAACTCTATTGTAGGAAGCGTTTAATGAAAAAAGGACCTGTTCACCTTGTTAACTTGTAAGATATTATACAACCTTGAACATTATAGAAAAACTCCAACGTTTTCTATTTATTACTATTATAAAATTTTGGCCGATCACTGTCTCTTAAAATACAGGTTTCCTAGTTTAAGAGACAGGGTTCATTATTATTTCTTGTATGCATCGACTTTTTTGTAGACCTAAATTTTCTGTTGGTACCTACACAAGCTATGTTTTTGTGCTCATTGTATTCTTATTAATTTATTCTGAACTGTGTCTGTGTCTACCTATTATTTGAATAAATAAACAATTTTATTTATTATAATTTTTTCCTTTATTTCAATGTAAACACATGTAAATTATATTTTTAAATATTACAACAAAAGTATAAAAACATTTAAAAATATAAAAAAGTAGTCCACCGGTATCGGGAATAGGATCCAATCTACCGGTGGTCAAGGCTCTAGAGAGGAATACTATACTTATTATTTTATTATTAGTTGCCGTTAATTTAGGTACTAAGAAATCGAAAATGGTTTACTATTCAAGCGATAGTGAATAGCATATCCTTTGCATATTCAATTTTTTTTAAGTTCTTTAGATACAGAAGTCACTAGAGTCCATTCACGGTTATTTTACCTCTGATTTTGCATCACTGTCCAAATCACAGTGATCTTTATTCTTATTCTAATAAGTTCGAAGTTGGGTTGCTGCCTCTGACAAGTCTGTCAAAATCATTGTGATCTTTATTCTCGTTACAATAAGGTTGCTGTTAGGTTTTTGCTGTCAGAGGTAAAATAACTGTGAATAATATTTTCTTGTAGAAATTAACATAATTTATGCACACAAGCTGTGCCATTTGTTCTATATTATGAGAGGTCGCAAAGCAGACAACCTACATAGTAAGGTCATTGTTACAACAATGTGAACACCTGTGAAATGCTAATAGCGGTATAAACCTCAGTATTATGAATATACTAAGAAGAGCCAATAACATTTTTTTTTTGTATAATTATTATTTCATGCATATTAACTTTTGGAGTGAAGACACCGGGGTAATTGCGTAACACAGACAACGGTAGGAATGGCTTTCATTTTGCCAGTCCAACAATATTCATTGCGTTATTTACGTTGTTGAGCAGACAATACAACATATGAAGCAATAGATAGCAATATCCTTTAAAATGATTCAGATTGTTAGTGTGTAGCGCAATTAGGGTGCAAGTGTCAGTTTATAATTTTGAATTGCTCTTCCATGCATTTAGGGTTGCGTGTTAGAGGATCCACGGGAGACACAATGGCTTTTTAGTTGTTTCTGTAATTACGTTTACGTTACATTTTAGGCATACTCCCTGCATATAATGCCCTGGTGAATACAATGCCTAATTAACCTTTTTAATTTATGATTTGGTAACCCATCAGTTAAACAGGTTACTTTACGCTAAATCTTTATGGCTAGGTATAGATTTAATGCAACTAGCATTAAATCTATAGTCATAAAAAATTAGTTTATTTGAAAATTATACTGACCTATTGGATTAACATGTCCCCAGTAGGATTCAGGTTGTGGGTGCACCATAGGGTCTCCGTACACTTCAGATGTGCTTGCTATCAGTATCTTAGCTCCAACTCGACGTGCTAAACCTGGAATTTGATAATGATACATTTTTGTAATTATGTTAACATAATTTTTCCGTTGCAGTTGTATTTCTTATTTCAAAGACGTCAAAGTGTCGAATAGAATGGTTCAGTTCTTATAAGCGAAACTAAATTTGAAGTGCCTATGTAGTCTCATGCTGTCTTTGTCACTTTAAGGTATATTGCAGAGACGGAAATACTTCTAAGAATGTCTGAGAGTGTTATTTGATAAAGAGTAGGTATTTTATCAACAGCCCCATCATCGTCATTCATTTTTATTCTTATTACCCAGTAACTGGGTTGTGAAGGTCAGATAGGCAGTCGCTTCATGCAAAATACTGGTTCAGCTGCATCCGATTAGACTGGAAGCCGACTCCAACATAGTTGGAAAAAGGTTAGGCAAATGGTGACTATATTCATATATATACCAGTTAAGCGACGCCTAACCTTATAAAGTAGGTACCAAGCAAGTAGGCAAACAATTAATTGCTGTTATCATTACATATCCAATTAACAATTTTAATTGTTAATTTTATATGCAGAAATGATTAATCAACCGTAAAAAATCGTGAATACAGTTCTAAAAATTTATGATTACATTTTCATTCGTCTCAAAGAATAATAAAATTTATTCGATTTTTTTTGCTTCATGCTTGCTAACCTCGTTCTACAACGGCACGGTACTGTTTTTATTTGTATTTAACACAAATATTATACGTATGTCGCAGACAACTGGTTAAATTAGCCGTTTAGTCAACAGCCTGGCCTTTGGAAGTAGTGCTCGCCTCGCTTCGCTCTTTCTGCTCGCACGCGGTTGATCACAGTTCTAACCAAACCCATTTGATGGGGTTGCCCTGGCTTAATTACTGCGACCAATTCGGATCGCACGTGTTTGGTTACAGTTCCAACCTAAACTTATTAAATATCATTCAGGCCGTTAGTTAAACGGCCGCCGTTTAGTTAAAAGGCTAGGCGGTTAACTAAATCAGTTGGCTGCGACATAAATATATATACAGTTATACTGTTGCCCCATGGAATGCTGTTACACGTCCAAACTTGTAACAGCATGGCAGTGAGAGTTTGGCCTACTTAGATTAATTTCATCGCACTTTTGTGATGATCTGACTGACATCACATTTCTGAATGCCTTAAAGGCAGTAACTTAAGGTTCAAATTAAAAATTGCAAAAAAATACTCACCTAACATATTGATTGTTCCTAAAGTATTAGTCTTAATTGTTTTAACTGGATTTTGCATGTAGTGAGGTGGACTTGCTGGACTAGCTAAGTGGTATATTTCATCTGCCTTGAAAACAAAACATAGATATCATTGTTTGTTAGAACATTAAACCCTTCGCTGCTTCCTCATTGGGACATTTCATCGGACCAGACACAGTGATCATGACAAACATGGTTGGCAAAATCTAACACCGCACAGCGAACAGAGGCTTCATTAAATAGTGTCACAAACCCCGCAGGCCTACATCATTATGAGTATTTTATTTTTATGATCTTAATCAATTTTAATTAATAAATTTAAAGATAATTGCAATTTAACTTATGAATTTATTTTACAATTTAATTTTATGTAGGTACCTCAGTTATTTAATTAAGTTAGTATTTAGTTAGTTTAATTTAGTTTTATTAGTATTATCATGGCATGTACTAACATAATTTTTAAGTATACCAAAATAAATGTGAATCACTGTGTTTGACTTAGGGGGTGATTTTTTATTTGTTTATTTGTGGGACAAAATTGACATCTGACAGTTTTTGTATGGAAGAACTGTCAAAAATTCAAAATTATTCCTCCGATAAAATTATCTGGCAGTGGAAAAATCAGCCCTTAAATAAAATTAAACATAGGGCTGTGGAGTTATCACGGGCTATTGACTCTTGAAATGTCAGAAATGTGGATGCAGCTGAGAGTATCACAAACAATGGATTACCTCTACATAAAGTGGGTTAACTATATCATGATGAATCATCTCAAAGTTGCGGTGACCAAACCAGTGTTCCACATTGCGTTTGCGGCCCGTGAAGAAATTGTCTACGACAATCACCTCATGGCCTTGTGTCATAAGTACATCTACCAAGTGCGAGCCGACGAATCCGGCGCCTCCTGTCACCTGAAATTATATGAGACTTGAATTCTTCTGTTCGTACTGTGATGCCCATGCATATGAGTTACACAATAATAGTAAGCAGCTGGAGTTTGGAAATTGGCGGTGTGATAGATAACCCCATGCCTCGGAAAGAACGTTAAGTCGTTGGTCCTGCGCCTGATCTCTCTCCGATCGTGCGGGTTTTTTTTTTTTTTTTTTGTTTTATTTATGGGATTGCCGTCCCATCGGACTATGACAGTAAGGGATGAGAGAGTGCACCTGTGTCTGCGCACATACTTGTGCAGTATAATATCTCCCGCGCCGAAGGCCAGTCTCCTTTGAGATTGGCCGCAGATTTGGCAGGGTGTGTTGGAGACCATTTATAGTTTATGGTCATTCATAGTCTTTTTTCTTGTGCGAAAATTATAATAGATCTGTTAGGCAGAGTACATGGATGAAGCACAGGCAGAAAAAAGGTGTTTGAAAGCAGTAATCAACCAAGGTTTGCGTTTTTGTAATAACGGTTTCAAAGTTATAATTATAATTGACTGTAAAGTGTACCTTGTAATGAAACCTAAAAAAAATATATTATATTAAGAATGTACTATAGGAAAAAAAATCAATGACACAAGGGGTCCATAATAACATAGAGTACTATTATCTCAACTGTCTGACCTAATATTATAAAGAGAAAGGATTTGATTTTTTGTATGTTTGTTTGTTACACTTTCACGCTAAAATAGCTAAATGGATTTCAATTAAGTTGGGCACATGGGAAGACCATGACTTGGAGAAGGACATTATATGGATATTGTAATCTAAATTTTGACATTTTTGTTTTGTATACCATAACAATTTTAAATTCTTATATTGTTAAGAGTGTATGCCCAATGGGTAGCTTTTTGAGTTTCGATAAAATAACTGTATACCTGGTGGCTTACTCCGAAGTGCAAAGTGCGAATGTTCGGATCGGACCGACACATGGCCGAACCGAATATTATTGAAAAATGCGAAAAAAGTTTGGATTGGCTCTATTCTATATACTCTATTCTCAATATTCGAAAGAGTGTAGGAGTGTAATATCGGAACCAACCAAACCAAATAAGTAGTAACTTTGTAGCAGGAAACGGCCGATACTACTTCGGAGTAGACCTCCAGGCTGTATCATCAAAAAGCACACAAATACTTTGACTTTGACATAGGTTACTTTTCATCCTTGATCGCAGACGAAATCGCTGACAACTGCTAGTCATTTATATAGTTTATTATGACATGTAATTTATATTTTTAAAGCAAAGTATGCTTATAATTTTTTTCTTAAGTATCCTACAGGATACTTATCTACTTATAAGGGCTAATGATTAAGTAAATATTTAAACAAGCCTCATTATGGTGAAGCAATGTTCCTTGTTATCAGCTATGGATATAGTTAAGGAATAATACAATTTTCACATATTATAGATATTATCAAGAAGTTGTTACGGATTTTTTTCACACTCGAAACGCTTGATTGTTTATTTTTTATAGTTACTAATTTATCCATTGCTATCCAACTGAGTCTATTTAATTTTCCATAGACTCACAAGAAATATAAATTAGATAAATTAATGTCAATTGGATTTGTTCCTGACCAGGCCGGAGAAGGCATTATAACATTTAAAAAAGAATTGGAAAAGTATGGGGGATACCTTTGCCCAGCAGTGGGACAATTATTTAGGTACATAAACGTTTTGTAGTACATGATGGACTTGCAAAGTATGCATAATTAAATACAAGGTTTTGGTACAATAATTTGTTGGGTGAATGGCAGGTCTCTTAGCTAGATCACTGAGTAATCTGTATTTATGAGAGACAAATTTAATTTAGGTTAACATAAACAAAATAAGAATAAAAGAATGATTCACATCTTACCAATATCCTCTTCCTTTCCTTGTAGCCTAGAAACTTAACATCTGGAAACTTCTGTGGCACTCTTCCTTCCAATATTGCTATTTTCTTTTCTAACTGGTCTATCCTTGACTTAGCTTCTAGCAGTTCTCGTTTTGTACCATCAATATCACTGTTAACTTTCATTGTATTCTCCATTATATCTGTATTAGTATATTTATCTTTCTTTGGCAGATCACTAAAATCTCTGTCTAGTTTTTGGACATCCTCCTCTTCTATTCTTTGGTGCACTCCACTGTTTCGTTTTGTAAGTATTAAAAATATTAGGAGAACTGAAAAAAAGTATGTTTTCGTTATTTATGTCACTTTACTGAATAATAACAACAATTATTTTGATTGAAATTTGTTTGTTTATTTATTTCATAGAATTGTATTTCAATTTTTTATATCTTTTATGTTAAAATGCCAAAATGTTGGTAAAAAATGAGAAAATTATTCGTTTTAATACATACCTTGACCTATTACCGAAAAATACATTGTTATGATAAGTAATTGATCAACATGCTGAACTACTACTATCGATTGACGACTAAAACAACTTTGTGTTGGGCGATATGCAGCGCAACCGCTGTTATAACAGACTGAGCTCGATAAAAACCATTGCTACTTATGTGTAAAGGTCGCTATCAAAAGAAAAGCATTAAAATCATACGGCGAAGAAAAAACAACACAAAAATGCGGCGAGCATTTGTAAACTTATAAACAGATTGTACTGTACTTACATAAAGAAAGTATGCCCAAGACTGTTAGTGTCTTTCTCAATTTCAGAGATTGTCTTATCATTTCGAGTTTACTTTGATTCTGTTTCTGTTCACATTGCTAATTTTAAATTAGAATTTATGTTGTACGTGGTTCTCTATCGAAAATTACTGAAGTACCAAGTTTTGTAAATGTCATATCCCTTCTGACAGCGTCACATCCAGCTGACTGGCACTGTCAGTTTTATTAGTTTTAAGCAAGTGCTGGGGTTGGGCATCTTGTCTTTTGAGTAATTTATTTTTAAGGTAAAGGTAAAGGGAAAATAATCCAATAGCCCAAATCCAGTAGCAAAAATAGTCTAATTTATACCAAAAACGAATTCCTTGAATTGGTTTAAATTAGTCAGCGTTAGCAGGCGTTAACTATACCAAATCATTACAATGAATACCGTTGCTTCAAAAAAATGGGAGAATTTTGGATATGGGTTGGTATGTTTTGGCAGAACTAAACCCACATCATTTAGAGTCAACAACAATTTATTAGGTAACAGCTCACAGGACGGTCTTGATTGTAGATAAATAACTATATTCTGAATTAGTTTTGTTTTTTTTTAATAGACATCGCGTTCTATTATTTCCGCCGTTAATTATAATTGGAGCCTAACCATTTTGAATTCTTCTCACCTTGGTGTTCACAAACTTGCTGCTCGACGACGAACTGACTATCGGCAATACTATCGCTCCTTAGTGTGAGTTGCTGTTTACTTCTCATAAGAAATAAGTCGGAAGGCTTACACGAACATGATGGTGACGCTGCTTTAAATGGCAATTGAGAGCTAAGGAAAGTTGGAAGAATGTTTATGGTTTCTAGGGTTCCGTGTTGGCACTCAAAGGTTTTCAGCGGAAACTGTCGGAACCTTAGTATTAAGCCTACGTTTGTCTGTCTGCCTGTTTGCCACAGGGCTGTATCTTTGCAACCGTAATAGGTAGGTATAGTCCACCGTAACAACAAGTTTTTACAGACTTCATGCATAAATATTACATACATGCAATTAAATGCATGCTTCATAAATAAATACCAATTATATAGAAGGTCAAGTAGGTTATCTATTTTATATATAGTTTAAATGGTACGGAATCTTAATATGTGCGCGAGTCCGACTCGCACTCGCTGGGTATGGTTTTTGCCATACCAAATTAGCGAGAATCGATTTTTTTACGGTGATAACACTGTATATTATTCATTTCTCTCAACCATGGAGGGGCCAACCTGAACAAGCAAACCTGCACTAGCCCTGACCAGAATTCGGAAGCGTGCACATACTGGAATCCAAGAGACTGATATCGTTTTATCGATAATGATTCTCGTGGGCACTCCAACCGTTGGTTGCGCGTGTACCTACGCGTACTCCTTGTGGCTGTGGCCGTAGAATTTTCTCTTCGTTGAAACACTGCGTTACTCTGCATCCAGTTTAACGTTTATGTTCATTGGGGTTGCCAGTAAGATGACAGGCACATTACGTTCCTGTTGTGCGTGTGTGCTTACGTGACGCACGTGGGCATACATGTCAGGGCTGAGGCAGCTCTGCTCTCAGTAAAGATTTATACTTACACTATCTTCGCCTCGCAGTTTCACCCGCAGAAGTCTCAATCCCGTGGCAATATCGAGATAAAAAGTATCCTATGTCCTAATCATAATCCAGATCATGGTCTACCCATTCGCCAAATTGTATCCAAATTCGTTCTGCCGTTTCAGCGTGAAAGCGTAACAAACAAAGATACAAAAAATCAAATCATTTCTCTTTATAATATTACTTCAGATTTAGATGTAGGCATCTCAATCCCAATCTTGATCCTGAAATAGTCTGCTACCTAATGATAAAAAATAGATTCTAGTCATGATTTAGCCAGTTTAGTTTCTGAATAACGATTCGATCCGTTATCATTTCTTTTTGCAAAAATGAGTCTGTCTACCTTTAATTTTGTGGATGGTCGATCTGATGGTGATGGTGATCTGGTGGTGATGGTGATTTTGTGTCTGGTCAATCGATTTTGACATCCCTACTGTAAGACGACTTCCAGTAAATAGTTGAATCATAATCTTTCAGATGCAACAAGTTACCTAAATATTCACTAGTTAGCCTAGAAGCCACCAACTTAATTGGGAAAAAGCTAGAATGATGACATGACCCTGAAGAAACTACTATGTCATAGGTACACGGTAACGGCCGCGACGTAAGAGTTGTAGGTCGTGGGTCCGAACCCAGCCAGGTGCTTTTCTTTGTGTAAATAACTTTATCACTACTGCTCTGCACGTCGTGAGGAAGCTGGCATGTCCTAGAACCAAGAATCCGAAGACATGTGACCTCTACCAACCCGCCCTGGGCCCGCGTTGTGGACTACGGCCCACTCCCACTCACAGAGAGGAGGCCTGTGTCCCAGCAGTGGGAACATTATAGGCTGATTATTCTGTTTAAGTAGTACTTACACCCATTTCGCCAGTCATGTGTGATTCCCATGTATGTTAGGGGTGAGCCTTTAGCTAATAACAGGGCTCAAGTCCAGACGCTTACTTGTTATGAAAAACCCATTGGGAATGGAATCTAGGAATGACTGGAACTTACTCGTTTCTTCAAGCTATTCTACAAAGTTTCTAAAGCCCGTATCGGTCTCATTAAATAATCATAATGGTCTTTATTGTCAAAAAACATATACTTAAGTATAATGGGTTGTACTTAGGTTGTGTACTTAATTATTTGTAAAAATTCTATTATAAAAGTATTAAGTAGGTATGTAGTTACTACATACTACCATAGAAATGTAATGGGTACTATCATAACCAGTGATAGGAATAGGTAGTGCCTATTTGCCTAAACTTCGAAGAACAGAGACAAGAAACGGAGACTTCCTTAGGACTACATTTTTTCCGGGACATCTGTCCCGAAATTCGATTCGACTTATAAATACATAAAAAAATATGTTATTTGGAATAAGTAATTCGTCTATATTTACCTAAAGTTTGCGACTAGACATAACATAATAAATAACATTCACAGTCGTTACAACCATAAAATATTCTGATTTTTTTTTTATTTATGTCTAGTTGCAAACTTTATGTAAATATGGACGAATTACTTATTCCAAATAACACATTTTTTTAGATTTAGATGTCCCGGAAAAAATGTAGTCCTAAGGAAATCTCCGTTTCTTGTCTCTGTTCTTCGAAGTTTAGGTAAATAGGCACTACCTATTCCTATCACTGATCATAACTTAAGTTATAAGCACTTTACTTTCTAAATAATTACAATAATAGATTTTTTTATAGCATAATAAAAGCTAAGATTTTCTAGTTACTATTATAATTTTATTGTGGTCTTTTTTGTACTTAATATTATTTTTTTCTTTTCCTAGAAACTACATATTATTAATATGATCTAGTCTAGATACAATACATAAATATATTGGTCTCACAATTTTTTTTTTTGTTATTCTTTTTTGTCCCACTGGTCTCAAATATGTAAAAAAAAATTAAGGGTATAAGTTCTGTAAAGGAGAGATTACGCACTACACCTTGTCTCAAACTTGTGATTTCACTACAGACGGCTTGATCGATGCAGAATCAGGGACCAGCTCGTTTTGTTTGCAAGATGGTCGGACTCGCACAGGGACATCAGGCTGATCACTGAAGAGGCCATCTACCCCAGCAGCGAAATAAGCGCTGATCTCAGCCGCTAAGTTACCCAGAACAGATGGCGTGTTGGGATCCTCCTTATTATGGTATTCCCTTGGCAAGAAGTTATTCTCAGCTCGGAATGTGTATGGATGTACTTTCAACCCAGCAGCATGAGCATCACTGACGAAAGTGGTGGCATTACCAAGGTTATCGTTTTCATCACGAGGAATGATGTAGCTCTTGTCTGGACCCACTGCGTAAGCATACTTTGCAACATCTCGAAGTCCCTGAGGAGTAGCCATCAGACCGTACGTGAGGCCAGTCCCTGTTTGATCATAAGGCGACATTGACTTACTGTCGAACAGCTGCAGGAGCCGAAGCTGAGTAATTTCTTTCAGTTTTTTCAAGTTATTGACTTCAAACGACTGTATATAAACTGGTGCTTGAGCTCCTTGGTAACCATAGCTATGAAGAATATCCACCAATAACTCCTCCATTGGTAATCCGATTGACTTAAAATAGGTGCTGTGCTTAATTTCCGGGTAAAGTCCTATAATTCTATTTTGACTGATTTGTAAACTTTTGACCATTTCGATGATTTCTCGAAACGTTGGAATTTCGAAAGCACCGTCCATTCGGGCGTTTCCAGGTCTTATGTCTGAAATGCGTTCTATAGCACGTAAGGTCTTTAGTTCTGCAAGGGTAAAGTCTTCAGTGAACCAGCCGCTTATGTGGTTGCCATCTACGGTTTTATTGCGGAAACGAGAAGCGAACTCGGGATGTAAAAAAACATCTGTGGTCAGCCCTAATTCGTTATCGTGTCGAGCAACTAATCGGCCATCTTTTGTCATGACTAGATCGGGCTCCACGTAGTCTGCACCCATGAGAGCGGCGAGTGCGTAGGATCCAAGGGTGTGTTCCGGGGTGTACCCGCTGGCCCCGCGATGTCCTATCACCAGAGGGTGACAGAATCCCGAGTCATAGTCATCTGAAGTCTTTGTAATTACTGTTTGTGACTCAGTTGGTACCGCAATCGTGACTCCCAATAAAGTACACAGCATAATCCACACACTTCGATCCATCTCCGTTTTCCTGTAAACAATCGTTAATTAATTGTAGATAAGTAACGCGTTATATTCTACTGATTAGTTTAAAAAAATAATGTTTTATTTAACCACAATAATAGTAGATATCATTAGTAATAGTACCTGGGTTTAATCACGAAGTTACCTTCCAACACTTTACAAATAAAATAATTCGTTTTCTTTTACTTTAGGTCTTATACCTAATACCTATCTACAAGGCTATCTCCTGCGCACTAAATAGGTCCCTATTACCATTTTTGACTATATTGTTAGGTTTATTACATTAGTCGTAGCCGCTGTAGGTAATGTTGTCAAACCAGTTGGTGCAGATAGGTAGGTATATCTCGTAATAAAACCAACCTAATTTACTTTAAAACATGTATTACTTGCACACCTGTCTTGACAACCAACAAAAGAACCATTTGCAAAAAGTAACAAAGTAAGTAATTTTAATAAAATTATTAAAAAAAAATACTTACATGTTTGTCGCTGTCAGTTTCCTATCTCGTAAACATTGACGACATATTCACAGATAGCGGAACTGGATGACAAGAGAAGACTAAACACAATGTAGGTACAATCAATAACTAAAGTGGCACGCGGACGCCCAATAAAATATGTCTACCACCATTTGAATCCACGAGGAAAATGTACAGCTAACTTAATTACGTCTGTTGACCTGTACTGCCAACAGGTATTCTGTGTGAACTTGATTTTACATGTTAGCCAATCTTATTACACGGAGGTTACAACATGCTATCTTTTGAATGTTAAACGCAGATTATGTGTACAAGTTGAAATTATGTAGGCAAATAATGTTGCACGTAATAAAGACAAAGCGAAATAAATAAAGATTGACTCTTGGAACTTGGTATGTAGGTAGGTATTCTCATGCATGTTTGTAGGTAATCATACTTTATTCTGAAATGTATTCTCGCTTATTTAACTTTGCAATTGGGTGGAACGTATAAAAACAATAACTTATCTATTATCTTGTTGTTGCAATTTGTTCTTTCTATTCAGCAGATAACATTTGACTTCGTTTTCTGATTTCGTTTATTCTTTATTGACGGACGAATTTAAAGTCAAAAGTGTATTTTAATACATATTATAAAATTGACACTATTCACATGTATGTGTGTTGTAACGTAAAATAATAAGTTAAAGTTAAATTGCTTTAGGCTAGATTGTAATCAAGTATTAAGAACTTTAGTTTTTATTAATTACATACATAACATAGAGGAAGATGGCGGGACGAGCTGGAGAAAACAAACGATCAGTTGGCCACCCTGGGCTGAGCGGAAGGGCGCGTCAGACTTTTACTGACTAAAACCCACCCGTGTTCCTTCAGTTGCCTGTGCCAGGAGCCACGGTATCCCTTACGAACAACCCGCAGCCCTGGCGGCATCGGCCCTAGCGGAAACCGTCAGTTCGAGCTGACATCTCTTTGAGGCGCGCGTGGAACACGGATTAATTCGATCCAGCCTGTCCCCTTGCTGCCCTCTCCCAGCAACGCCCTAAGCCGAGGTTCGTACCCCACAGGGGGTGCCCCCTTAGCGTGTAGTCGCTTAGTATTAATTTAGAAGTAGCCCTGGCTGGAGGCTTTAAGAATTCTTAAGGCAACCACAGGATAGTCCGGTTAAGTAGTCACGACCTCGCAAGGTCAACTACAAGATACCATTATCTAAAAAAAAAAAATTGCCTTATAACGGGTTTGCGGTCCTGCGGGGTAATTGCGTAACACACGATCATTTGGAATCGGTTTCATTTTGACAGTTCAACAACATTCATTGCAATATTTACGTATTGAGCAGACAATTTTTTAACAACTTATTATATATTATTTACCTATACTTTGACAACTTATGAAGCAATGGATTAGTAATTTGCTTCAAAATGATACAGATTCCGATTGATCGTGTGTTACGCAGTTAGGGTGCTGGTCCTTACCGGGCGGCGAGCAATGGGCAGCTCGCCGCCCGGTAAGGACCAGCACCTACGCAAGCCCGCGCCTACGGTGGCCGGGAGTCGGCTGTTGACTCCCGTCCAGGGCGTCTCGGGGCGTGAGGGCGCAGAGATTGCCTCTCCCTCACGGCTCCGCCTCGTCCTTCGCGAGCATTACTGCTTCGCAGAAGGAGGTAACGGCCTCCCATTCACTCTCGCTCCGCACAATGGCCTGGACCAGAGCCGGACGCGAGAGATCGCCGCCGCCGATCCGCGCCGCCACGAGGACACGGCGGTGCTCCGCCCAAGGCTCAAAGTCATTATCAGCAGTGCGATGATGCAGGCTGAAAGTAACAGTAACATAACATAATCAGCTCATAATGTTCCCACTCTTGGGACATAGGCCTTAAGGCCTCCTCTCGGTGAAAGTGAGTGGGCCGTAATCCACCACGCGGTGGGCCCTGTACGGATTGACAGCTGTGTCACATGAAACAATCAAAACAAAAAAAACTCATAAAAAATATGTAGTTTAATTTTTACTTTTTATTTACACCATCTTAGCGGAAACTGTGCCAAGGTATTGTACATACAGACACCAGCAGGTCAAGCTACCCGAAACTGACATTTTTTCCCAATCAACCTTGAACCTTAAAGCTTTAGAGATAAAGTTGAAATTCTATTAAAGAAAATTGACAGATTGTAGTAGCTTGAAGTGCTGGCGTCTGTACAATACTAACCCACTTTGGAATGTTCACCTAATGATTATATACCTAATGATTTTATTGGTCACTGTACAAATACTTGAGATAAAACTGAATATATACTTTTTTTATTCTTATCATTCACACTTATCGTATCATTTCAAGAGAGTTTGGAATAGGGTAAACAACTTGTGAAGTAGTCTTCGGACAAGTGACGTTATTGTGAAGTTAACTTTGAAATTCCGAACATTCCGTTCTTGTACATTTGTCGGTAGCTCGTTGCGATATAAACTGCACCCTATCCAGAAGAAAATATGTTTGAAACTGTTTTTTTTTTCTTTTATAATTCTCAGGCATTCGCAGGTCAACCTAAAAGGTGGTCGGCTGCTAAACCGGCTTGCCTATGACTGCCTCAATGAATTAAGCCCTCCAGCCTGGGCTTACAAAGCTTAAAAACTAAGCGACTACGCGCTAAGGGCACCCGGGTCTCTGGGATACGGACCTCGGCTTAGAGCGTCGCTGGGTGAGGGCAGCAAGGAACAGGCTGGATCGGATTAAGAGACTGATTTTAAAATCTCCAGCGCAATATATTTTAAATTCATTTCATTGCATTAGCGATCGTTTTCGAATGTCCCTCCTTCAGGGATTCATCAAGCACATACACTATCGTCAGTAAAATCCCAGGAAAGTCCAATCATATGGTGTTATCAGCCACAAATAATTTTTTATCGGAGCCGTCAATCAGAAATTCAGTAGACTATGTATTCATGATCAGTGGGTAGCGTCAGCGTCCTGCCTTCTGTGTCCCATCCCAAAACATGTGACCACTGTCACCGACAACGCCGTGGAAGTGGCATAGTTTTAGGAAAACCAGATTTAATATACAGTGGTGCCAGGGGATAGATCTGGCTCTGGATTGGCCAAGTGCTGGACTCGTAGCTTTTAGCGTATGCGAGAGAAATGTTCTGGCCCGCTACCAGATGGTACTAGATGTAGGTAAGTAAGTATGTTTGCGAATTCTGACTGTTCGCCGAATAATGTAAAGTTACCTTGCCTTCGAATAAAAGATATATTGCCAATTAATTTCGTTGAATTAAAGGAGATTGATACGAAACTTAGCAGTAAAGCATTTATTTATTAGCACAGGGCATTGTAAAACACAATATTATCTACCTACTTACTTACACAGACTAGAACAAATTAATAATTATAATATCGACAGAGCATCTAAAACTATTTTATTTACAAATATTAAGTAGAGGTAACGTTATGGTGATATACGGTTAGACAGCTCATAATTGAAGATTTTATGGTCTGACGTATGGTGCTTTACGATCTATATTATCGTTTGAGTCTTTATCACAATAAATAATTGTTACGAGCAGTTAATTCTCACAAGTACCTCGAACGCGCACTAGATCATCTGGCTGGTCGGAGAAGAAGCCGTCTATTCCTGCAGCTAAGAAAGCTCGTAGTTCACCATCAGCGTCTCCAATAGCAGCAGGTGAAGGGTCGTCGCTCCGGAACTCAGCTGGCAGGTATACGTTCTCTGACCGAAAAGTATATGGATGGACTTTTAGCCCTGCTGCGTGAGCATCCTGCACATAACTTGTCACTGTACCCAGTTTGTCCTCAGCATTACGAGGAATAATGTAACCTTTATCAGGCCCCACTGCGTAAGCGTAAGTGTCGATGTCACGTAACCCCTCAGGAGTAGCCATTTGGCCATAAGTGAGAGTTGTCCCCACCACCACTTGGTCGAATGGTTGGTTGTTAGAATTTCCTCCAAAAAGCTGAATTAATCGAAGATCAGTCATGTCTTTCAGTTCCTTTAAATTGTTCACTTCAAAAGATTGAATATAAATATGTGCTTCAGGACCTCGGTAACCATTGTTATGCAGTAAATCCACTAGAGGTTGTTCCATCGCTAGCCCCAAACGCTGAAAATGAGTGCCGTGTTTGATTTCAGGATAAATTCCGATAGGGCGATGTAGACTAATTTCTAGACCTTTGGTCAAATCGATAATCTCTTGCATAGTCGGAACATCAAAGGCTGTGTCCATTCTAGCATTACCAGGTCTAATGTTGGGTATGCGTTCAATTGCACGTAGAGTTTTGATCTCCGCGAGAGTAAAGTCTTCAGTGAACCAGCCACTTATGTTTCTGCCGTCGACGTTTTGGGTACGATAACGGCTGGCGAATTCAGGACGTTGTGCTACGTCTGTCGTCAGGCCAAGCTCGTTGTCATGTCGGGCGATGATTTGTCCGTCTTTGGTCATCACGAGATCTGGTTCTAGGTAGTCGGAGCCCATGGTGGCTGCGAGTGCGTAAGCTCCGAGGGTGTGTTCCGGGATGTAGCCACTGGCGCCGCGGTGCGCTATCACGAGCGGGTGGCAGAGGTCCAGGTCGTAGTCCTGTTCTATGCCATTTGGGTCTGCTCTAGTACGTATTACGAGCAGCGCGATGGAAGCACTCAAGCTTCCGAGTCCGATAAATATCAATACCACAAATACCATCGTGCGGCTGTTCATCTTCAGTTTTCCTGGAAAATCATTTTGGGTGACTTAATTTTATGTAGCGAACACTTAATTTTAGCGAGACGGTTGCTCTTTGTATTTTAGTTGAACAATTTGCCTTTTAGGTTCTTAAAAAATCCTTGTTAAAATAAATAATACTCACTTGATCTCACGTCAGTGAAACCCGTGTATAATCTATCAGTGAAAATGCTGTGTCAGAGACAACTACCTATACGTCCACAGAGAATAATAACTATTATATACGTCTACTTACATTAGCTAAGAATTATATAGTAATTGTTACCCATAAAACACAGTTGAGAAATTAATACTCCTTAGATAAGGTTAGATAAGTGTTTTATATAAATGTTATGCTAAAATACAAGTATTTCTTAGCAGTGGCGTAACTTTACCCTTTGGGGCCCGAGGCAAATTCATGTGATTGGTAGGGCCCTCAATGTAAAGAAGCTTAACCAACGTTATATATTTTTTTTTTTCTCTTAGCCCGCGAGTTGATCCGCGTAGATTTCGCAATTTCTCCTACAAAATGGAATACCTAACTGCTTCTTTGTTCTAGTGGTCGAAAAAAATTTGCATTTCTGTACTTAGGTATGTTAGGATCCTCCTGTGCTCATAGCCCTCTCGGGCCGGGGGCCGCCTCCGGCTAGGGGCCCGTGGCATTTTGCCACTCCTGCCACCCTTTTGTTACGCCACTGTTTCTTAGTCACTAAGTACTTACATGATTATTTAATATGATGCTTCATATTTACCGGTTTTTCCTGGGAAGACTTCTCTTAAGAAGGTCAATCATTCTCACCTTAGTGTGCATGTGCATAAACACACGAGCGACACGCATTGACGACAGAGGCAACTGCAACCGTCGACGCGTGTCGCTCGTGTGTATGCACACTTAGATAATAAGTAGCACACGATGCAGCTCCTGGTTGGCAGCAAACACAGCACTTGTAACGGATATCATCATCAAAACGAAAATGGTGGAATTACCTTAACAAATAAAACTTGTCAAAAATCTTACGATGCTGTTCAATGAACTCAGCCTATCGCAGTCCACTTCTGAACATAGGTACCTCTTCCAGGCTGCGCCACAGTACCCAGACTGATGCGCCCAGACTGATGCGGAAGGCGGAGGACAGAGGACAGGTCCTCTGTCCTCCGCCTTCCGCATCAGTCTGTCCCAGCCTCCTTTTTTATAGTCGTTGGGTCCACCTAGCTGGGGAGCTTTCCAAACTACGCTTGCCGATACGCGGTTTCCACTCCAGAACTCGTCTGGTCCACCGGCTACGGTCTGGTACCGTTAGTTTCATCAGAAACGGTCCAAGACTTCTTTGAGTATTCCTCCTTTATATTTGCCTACCTGGAAAATTCACCCTGTTACACAAATCAGATATAATTTTATGGTACCTACTGAACTATTTTTTATATTTTTTTTATCTATCACGTTGAAGTATTGTGTAGTGTGTGATACATGCGAACTTCATGCATTATATCCATGTTAGCAGTCGGCTAATCTTTGTGTGGGTAGTTATTACAAGATAGGTACAGCACACATTGTAGGTAATTAGTTTATTAGTAGTAAAGTATGGATACAAATGTTTTAAAGTTAAATTCGTATCAGCGATAACGCTGATGGAACATCATGGTTGATGGTTACAAGCGTTCATGTAAATTACAGAAGATTGCATACTAGTAATTGTTTGCAAAAGGATAATGTATATCCTAGTTCCCATTATTGCAGAATAAAAACTTTTAATAAAAACAAACGCATCCCTCGGGGTGCACAACCCTCCCGGCTAGTATGTTGACACTGAGATTTTATTGCTAGGGGTGTCACGCGTCTATTTTTTATTATTATTTAGTCTTTTAACTGCCTCCTTGGTCGAGTGGTCGCAAGTGCTACTGCTGAGCGTGAGCTCCTGGGTTCGACTCCCAGGTAAGGTAGTGTTATTGGGTTTTTAGTTAGGAATTTCTCAGTAGCAGGATTTATGCTTGGTTGATGGCAATAGGCTCGTCGCCGCGCATTACATGGGTCAGCAGTGTGATTCTGTAACCATCTCATCATGAAATCTTTGGTGAAGTGAGCGGGGAGTGAGCTGTCATTCCAACTAATGCTAGAGATTGACACTACTGACAGCTCACTCTAAGCTCACTTCACCTAACTTTTCACGGTGAGATTTTTACAGAATACACCGGCTGATTTTCTTTATAATCAAAGACCTAATAAAAAAAATGCCTGCGTAAAATTTTTTTAGTCTCGACCTATTTAGAAATTCAGTACATTCTAAGTAACTACATGATTAGGTAAGTAGATAAATTACTTATCTTACCTATATTATCAACTTATTGTTATTTTATCTGGTAAGCTAACGCATAGCGAACATGGTGGTTATCATCAGCAATATTGATATTATTGTATTAATTCCTGAACAAGATAAGATAAGACATAATTCTGTTATATTTATGATAAGTCTGTTCATAGGAACATGTTTCGTGGCAGTCGTTACGGGTCGTCAGAAGCCCGAAAGTCTGACAACTAATCTTACCAAGGGCTGCTATTATGGGGCAAAGGCAACTATTATCCTGTAACTGGGTTGTGGAGGCCAGATAGGCAATCGCTCCATTTAAAATACTAGTACTCAGCTGCATCAGTTAGACTACAAGGTTACCCTAGTTGGGACGCTATCATACCTAATTGGGAAAGGGCTCAGCAGATGATGATGTGAACATTAAAAAAATAATAACCTTTGAATCCTTGAGTGTTTAATGTCTTTTACCTAATTTATGCATCAAAGGAAATAAAATGAGCTGGTCAAGATTTATGCATCCGTTTTATTGTCCTTATAATACTTATAAGATATTTTTATAAAAACACAGTTGCTATTTGTCTTTATCTGTCTGCTTATAAACATGAGTTTTTTGTTAGGCGCTGAGCATATAATATATACTCTAGAATTAAAGATCTTAAAATATACAATATAATGTTTTGAGATAGGTAAGAATACTAAGAATATTACGTATGTATAATTTTGAGGGGCTCGTGGCTAAATAATAACAGTCACTACGCTTGTCGAGGTCGGTCCGTGGATGGGTAACCAATTATTACATATCGAGACCTTTTCGTGCCTCGGAAAGCAACTTAAGCCGTTGGTCCCGTCAGTCATTTGTAAATCTTTGACAGTCGTTACGGGTAGTCAGAAGCTTGAAAGTTCGACACCAAGTCTTACCATGGGGTATCGTATTGTGCAGTAACTGAGTTGTTGAGGTCAGAAAGGCAGTCGCTCCAAGTAAAATTCACCTGCATCCGGTTAGACCCGAAACCGATTCCAGGCAGATGATGATGGTGTATAACTTTGGTAAAGCCCACTTTTTTAATGAAAATATTATCCTAATATTAAATCGAAAAGTAAACTCGTTTTTTAAATCTATTATTTTCAATCTGCCTGCCACCCCTGATCAATTGTCGTTTAAAGGGAACGTCCCGGAGGTATATCCCTTTGCGAAATTCGTTTGTTTTTTCCGTGTACCCTCCGCCACAGTGTGGAGCCTCTAATCCTAGTTGATCGAATTAATAAAGTTTGTCGTTAATCATTATCGTAAGCTACGAATACGTATTAGACATTGATTACAGCAGGGTGAATGGGTAAGTCGTCTTTATTGCGCTAAAAGACTTAGTTCCAGACAAAGGAGTTTATTATTTTTTTTGTTAAGATTTTATTGGATTTTAGGGGGAGGAAACAACTTTAATCTGCTTAACGCTAGCAACGTTTTTCATTTTAAAAAAGCAATAAAGTGAAAATAGAATAGTGAATATATTATGTTCTAGACTCCATTTTAACTACTAGGTACTGTTTTTGACAATAACTACTGTAAAGGTTGTCTGCTAAAGTCGACCTTATTTAGTGCAGGCTGGCAATAAAATAACTCTGGTTGCATTGAATTCGAACATTCAAGCGAATTTAGAATGAGCTGTCAAATATTTGTATTTAAGGTTTTTGTTGGGAAGAAAACGGTGTTAATATAGCGGGAATGATGTAAAGACGTACCCTTGGATAAACGTAGAGAAATCATAACGTCGTAGTACTTACTTAATTAAGGAGGTACTTAAAAAAAACTATAATAATAATAGTCTAGTCTACAACATTTAAATGGCAGATATACCTACCTATTTCCCACACAAAATATCCTTTGGGAGATGTAAGTGAGCTTCAATACGGCTAAAATCTCTCCCTAGAGACAATTGTACGATGGGGCTGTAATAGTGTTGTGGTTGATTCAATAATGGTTTCCTTCTTGTATCGTATCAACCCTTTTCGGTAATCGGATAACATACGTTGATTGCACTTAACGAAGTCTTTAAGTGTTACGGTCAAATAATTAGTCAATTATTTAGAACGATTTTTTGCACTTAGTAACCTACCTATTTACTTAAGGTAAACAGAAGAGATGCTTCAGAATTAGTAGGTAATTATTTAGGTACCTACTCCTCGCAATCGGACCGAATGAGAGCCTAAGGCTCATATCTCAATAGGACACCATAGTGGCGCAACCATGGTCACGCTGACAGCAAAATATGTACGCAGCTTTATGGTGGGTATTCCACCAGGCATCCAATCAGTTGTATAACCAACCATACATTTTTGGCAGTGCGACCATGGTTGCGCCACCATAGTGGCCTAGTGAGACATGGGCCTTAGTGCAGACAAGCTGAGTCCAGTTATTACTACTACTCATTATTGAATTTTAAAACTTATGAGATATCTTATCACATATTTAAATATTTTTTTACCTACTTAATTCTTTTTATAAGGCACAGAAGAACATTTCTTTCAGGTAGAGAAACTATTACTTATTATGATGAACATGGTTATAGGGACCTAAACCGGACCTTAGCACGACTTGCTATTGTGTCTAGGTATTGATGAATACATACAGTTGCTCGGAAACTTGCTTGTTATTAAAATAGGCCTTGACTTCTAAAACGAAGCAGGTGAACGCCAGTCGCTCACCTAATTTCAAACAAATAAAGAGAAAATTCTAAAAATACCATTCCCATAAGTCAAGTTGAAATATTTCGCACAGAAGTGATGTGTTTAAGTGGATAATAACCGGGTTTGTGATCCCGGGCGGGGCTGCCCCGCCCACCAACATGGGATGCCTTTTATTTATAACAATAAGTGGGCACAAATCAATGGTTTTTCAAGTCAAATATGAAAAGATAAATGAAGACAGTGCTACGCCAAGCGGAATAACATATTTCGACCCTTAAAAGCTTATTTAAGAAAAAGTAAATAACGTGATTTTACCTACACCAGTCAACATGTACGATGTATTCTAGTTTTTAGCACGTAGGTTTACACCACCCTATTTCAATTTTAATGGTTACCTAAACTTTTTAGTTAGTAAAATATTTTTCTTAACTTATTTAGCAATCTTATTAAAAGAGAGCACAAACCATCATCATCATCATCAGCCTGTAGCAGTCCACTGCTGGACATAGGCCTCTCCTATTGCACGCATAAACCAAAGAGTCATAATTCTATTAACTCTTCGAAGTTCTGGACCTACCGCTAAGTGGTTACGAAACCTATCAACAGGTCAATCACAATAGGTTTCGCAAAAATATTGAATAGGTCTGTACTCGGGTCAGGGTTCGTGGCCTTATTAAATTTCTTTAGCAGATAACATCGGTCGTCACTCCCGACAGATGTGTGGCGCCACAAGAATATTATTGGATTGAACAATATCGATGTTGTATCGGACAATTGTCCGTCGAGAGGTCCACAGACCACCATATCGGTGCCATCAACACGAACCATAACAATAACGCTATTGACGAAATCCTATAAACATAAAAAAGACAACATCGGTTCGTCGAGAGCGTATCGACCATAGACCAAATTAAAATTACATCTAATAGTATTTATTACAAGCGTGAATTATTAATTTGGGAGGCATTGTCCCGGCGAGCATTGTGAATAGATACCTATGCGAGAGTGATTGTATCCAATCGCTATGTAGAACTAATGAGCCGTTATATTCTGCTTAAATGTTCAGTTTTGTTAGTACCTAATCCGTAATTGAATACATTGTTTAGTTAGAGATATAAAAAATATTTGGTGTTTAATAGATTAACGTCATTGTCTGAAGAAATCATTAGATATTATTAGATACTCAATCTTTCCTCTACATCTATCTGAGTCATTGTGGGGTACAAAGTGTTCAACGTTGCTTGATAAATAAAGCACAAAATTAAATATTGCCAAAGCACTTCATTAACCGTGACAATAAGCTATCAATCATCCAAAAGCTCGCAAAACAATAATCACATTATCATTCTCCCATAATAACAAATGTTGGCCCCAAAAGCATAAAGAACCCGCTTTTAAAGTTTTTCGAGATACATTTTGAGAAATATCGTCGCAAGGCTGCGTCCGACGAAACCGAACAATGTAAACTTATGAGTGAACGTATTATTTATTGAAAAAAAAAAGAAAAAGTAAAACGGTTTGACATATTGTTAAGGGTCCTTATAAAATTATTTGCTATCACGCCATCCGAGGCTTGTTACGAAGAAGCAATTTTCAAAATGAATCACGAGTACGACTCGAGGTACATTTACAAGAGGCATGTCGGACAATAAAACAATGACGGACTAACCGAAACCTCGGCTGGATTAATGGTGGCGTGGATTTTGTCTAAGGATAAGTAATTGCTGTCTTCTCATTTTAATAATCATATGGAGGGACCCACTTCAAGAGCGCTATTAATAATGCTTAGAATGAATTTTTCGAATTCCCAAATGTCATCCAGCTTATTAACCGGCTTCGTTTTTTGTTTGGGTTTTATTTGTTTTGGATTGGACAGAACGTTTTGGTTTTGGCGCGGTCATTCCGACCTTTCGTTTTTTGTCTCGCATCATGCAATCTCGGCAGATGAAATATTGTTTAGAGTTAATTAGTTATCCTCTGATAAAGTCTTTTTCTATGGAACTGCTCAATTATTTGTGGGTTTTTGTTAATTTGTTGTGTTTGTACATTCTGATTTGTTTAGTCATGTTTTACAATGTCTCTATTTTAGTAGAATTACCTACATGTAGAGCAGTGGTGACTCCGTCGTATTGGCCTTGACTTACGACTTGGAGGACGTGAGTTCGAATAGGCCGGAATACTTTGTGTACTAAATTTCATCAACACTGCTCTCAAAACGGTGAAGGAAAACATCGTGAGAAAACCGGCGTGTCCTAGAACCAAAAAATTCGAAAATATGTGACATCCACCAACCCGCACTGGGCCCGCGAGGCCCCCTTACTCTCACAGAGGAGAGGCCTGGGTCCCAGCAGTGGGAACATTATAGGATGATCTGACCTGTATGTAGGTAGTAGGACACTACATTTAGTTAATTTGGCCAGGTTATTTCTCTTTTCCATTTTGTTTTTGCCGACTCTTTCTGTCTGGGAGATTTCTTTTGCATAGGTACTCAAAGACCGTCATGAGTTCATAGGCAGGTAAACAATCACCTTCGATCCAAATAATTAAAATTAGACACGCTGATTGAAACTATAATTTAAGCTTAAACACGAACGATTCATCATCGGCTCCATACGTCAAAAATCATCTGCAAAAAGATGCCACTAAATGAATAAATTTAGATTCCAATGCGCGTGATCGATAGACTCTTAGATCGGATCTATAGATCATATCGACTTCGAAAATGGAATGCGTGAGTAAGACAAAATATAATTAATGATCGTCCTTCTAAATTCGAATCGGTCTGGTGCAGACATGTTGGCGTCGTCGTAATAAACAAAAGGCAAAAAGTTTTGTTTCTTTTTTTCACAATATATTTTTTATTTGTGCATATAAAACGTTAGTAGATATGCACGATTAATCATTCGTCGGCGTATTGTTGCATCTGTCGTGTCGGCTGTAGAACTGGAGTGCGGCCATTGTTGCCGATGGACCTTTGTACGATTTGATAATTCCAAAAAACCTCTATTGCGCCACCTGTGGCACGCCATAACGGTTTAATTCCTTTGAATCGAACTAAATGTAAAATAGATTAACTTATTGAGTATTTAATAAACTCGAAGTCGTGTCGATATGGTGTTTAATGACATCAACAACCTATTTTGTTGAGCAACACATTATACATACTATTGTGTGCGTTTACGATGAATGCTATAAGATAATTATTATATCCGTCAATTAATTACAGAGAGTACTTGCATCAATGATGTATGAGATCCAATCTTTGGCTACAAGTTAATACGTTTCTTTCGACTATGATTCTATCTTGTATTCAATTGTGATCGAATGTCTATGTAGGTGATTTAATTAGGTACAGCCAACTTTAAATGGTTAATTTATTTATTTTGAAACGCATGGAAATTAACGTTTTGTCAATAAATTTACGTTATTTGAAACTTACGTTATTTAAACGTTATTTGAAACTAATAGCCATACGGTGGATGACACTCAGAAGTTCGCGGTAATGACCAGAGAGGCAATTTTCGTAATTTTCACGAACGTTCACAGTCTGATCTCAGTCTCAATCTGTCAAAAATACCTCTAATTTCCCTTTATTGTGACAAGTTTTTGACATTTGCTGGTCGCTGAGATGAGACTGCGACCAGATTTTGAACGTTTTAAATTACGAGAATTGGCCTTCTGGTTGAGACTAGCATAGACCAGGGAAGCATAGCAGAAAAGCGAGAAGCGCATACTCAACAGTGGGAGAAACGAGGTTGACAATGATGAAACTTATTGTTAGATAAGTAATGGTCTCATCTTCTTGTTGGTCTTTCATCCTTTTATGATGGGATCGTCGTTGAATGAAAGCGTTGTTCCATCATCGTCATTTTCATCTTCAAATAAGACTGTGATAGTCCTCATGCAAGAGTTTGGTTTAAGTGTGAGTTTTGATAAAAATTTTAGCAGCAGTGAATAGTAAAAAAAATTGCATAAAAATCCTCTTAGGTATATTCGGAAACAGGTAGGTAGCTGTTTTCCATAAACGTGAGTTTGAAGTCGAAGCTTAGACATTACAAGCATGAAAATTAGTATAAAAATAAAGCGCACAATTATTTTAGCACTCAAGTTAACTTAAGCTATATCCTCCTTCATGCAGGGACCTACAGGGTGTAGTAACCTGAGCGGTTACCTGCAGCCACAATCAATCGCGGCACAGACGGTTATGACAGATAACGTGTTCTGTCGTGGAGCAATCCGTCACGGTCGGCGGCGCGGGCGCAGGCCGGGCGCCGAGCTTTGTTCGACGTGGGAAAACTGTAATATTCAACGAGTACGCGACTATTACGATGGTTGTTTTTGCTGTGTATGCAAACTGAGTATAGTGCGTAATTAATCTTATGTCCTTAGCTTTTCAAGTAGGTACATATTTTTACTTTAATACCTGCAGAACTGTGCGAACTTAGCCTCAGGAGAACTCAATGTTACCAAATAAAATAACGATAAGTAGTCATAACCCATTTTGGAAAGCTGTCATTAAAGTTTTGAAAAAATTAAGACTATGTGGTGGTTCTCTATGTTCAAGACATAGTTAAAATCAAATGAAAACGTTTTAGATTCTTAGCTTTAGAATAAATACGTCATTACATAGTTAATCGTAAGATTATGAAGATTACATTTATCATATTACACAACGGCTGCGACAAAACAAGCCATTTTCTTTGAATTTTTAAGCAGGGTAGCTTTTTTCTTTATTAGGAGAGCGTGTCCCAAATGATATAATTATTGATAGAGCCCTCCTTGTACCAAAGCATAAGTTAACAATTTTATATTGGCACTAATTATATCTATAACAAGGTATCTGCAGATACATACTAGGTAGACCAGATACCTTGTTAACACCACTCATTTTTTTCCCCATGTAATAAGGTATTTCAGTATAGTTATGTTCACAACATTAGTAGTTTATTTGGTCTATCCCTTCATATCAAAGTTATAAATAAACATATTCATCATAATTAGTTCGAGACATTTAGCTATCCTTTGGCCATTTTCTCTTGAGTTATGATACTGTTCTAAGAACTCACCTCATTTTTCTATTCCATACCACCAAACAGTTTTGAGGGTTAACACGTGAAAAAAAGAAACAAACGAATGTGCGACCGGTTTTTTTCACCTGACAACACCCAACGTTAGTTTTTATGTACACCATTTTGAAAATTAAATTATAGGTTATAATTTTAATATGATAGGTGTGTAATATATTTCTTGAAGGAATGTTTTGTAGAGATTTTTATCTTTTAATAGTATTTATTTTATTCGGATCTAAACCATTTTTATATTAAATCGTCCCGTTTTTATTTATTTGTATAAATTACGTTAAGCAGTTAATGACTAAGTTATACAGTTTTTTTATGAATCTTGGATTCAACTATTGGTTAGTATCTACTCTACCAGCTGGATTCAACAAACTTCTTAAAATATTGTTCTCATAAATATTAATTGTGTGCATTTGTCTTCAGAAATTGAAATCTAATATAACTCCAGCAATTTAAGTTGGTAGGTATGTTATTTATTAGTCATTACAACTTATTTACAATCCACGGTATTCTTACTATCGCTTTCTAAAATTTTCTTTCCTTTTACGACACAAAAAGTATTTTCTTAAGCTCTCAACAACACTCAAGTCCGAACGAATCCTCGGAAAAAATGCCTGAAAATTTCCTTTTTTTATACCAGAGCGGCACAAAACAAAAGCTTATCGCATCAGGTATCAGCTTATAGACAAGCTATAAAGATGGGATCTACAAAGAATCGGCACAGATTACTGTTAAACGACCATCGCAATTGGACGATACGTTTTAACGATTGTATTTTTTGGCGTGCACAAAAAACCGCGGCAACGAGTCAACGACAAAAGACGATCGTCACAAAGATCCTCCTTACAGATAAAGGGACCATAAATAACACCATAGTTTTATATTGTTTTTCTGGCAGGACGATTCTTATAAGTTGCTATCATTTGTCAATAAATGTGTAAGTATTATAATTATTTTTTTCCATTTTTTTATCGAATGATAAATTAAGGCTGTATTGATTTTACCTGTCCTTGGCATAGTTTTTAGGTTCTATCAGTCCATTAGTTTTGTTTGACATGCTGGGAGCCTGTGAGTGTTGTATGTTTGTAAGCTTCATACAGTAGACTCGGAAAGCGAAATTGCCACAATGTAATTTGAAGAAAACTTTGTGTTTTCTGTTAGGATAGACAAGTGGACATTACCTTCCAACTTATTTTGTGCCATGTATGACTTCATCAGCCCTGATCTTGCCACTGAAAGAGGTTGTTTTCAAAATCCATTGCCAAAGCCAAACAAACTTAACACATCGAACATGGGTATTAACGAAACTAAATTCAATAACTCACCCAGTTTTAACATAACACGACTGTCATAATCCACCCTAAACCCAAACATCAGTAGCGCCAGAAAAAGTGTTACCATAAACGAAATTGTGGTAGTTGCCAATGTTGCCATATAATGAGGGATCGCTCCCCGGAAAGTTTATTAAATCTTCCTTAGAATTCATTACAGGCCTGTTTCTAAATTAAGTTTCGCACCCTACGCTTCACTTAACATTTTATGAGTTGTTTTCTCTTAGTACGCTGATTTAATTTTAAACGTGCAATATGATTTATCGTTGTTTATTAGTAGTTGGGCTACGAATATTCTATGAGATAGAGTTCCGGGGTGCAGCGTATGCGACAATTTTGCGTGACTACTACATAAAATCTTATATCTTGTGCACTTAAGTTTTACGAAAGCGCATGGGGTCATCACCATTTCGGTATTCCACCGTAATCAATTTTTTAATTATTTTTCTGATTTAATTTTTTTATGAGTATCGTGTCACTTGCTCCTTTTTTTATTAATTGTAAAGTATACAGGTACATTTTTTAAGTGCTTAGTTAACCTAAAGTGACATTTATATTTCTTAAAATAAGTTATGTCATATAAATAATATAAGATAAATGCGGTCCTCCAATAACAGAAAATCCTCATTAAATCAATTACGAATACATCTATTATTATTATGAAAAATCTAAGCAAATGAGTTTTATTTTAATACGCACTGACCAAATGTTTTAAACTTCTGACGAGCGCAAGTTCAAAATCAAGGTCAAGAATATATTTTCCCTGATTTGTACTTACATCAATTTTATTTTTTCCCCTTTAAAATCATTATGTGCAGCATTAAAAATACACCTAGGACCTAGGTACATATGTTACCTACAATGTAGGTAATCATTTTATTTACGTACAATTTAAACACAATATAAGCTTCATCATTGAAAGTTGATCACATCAAATTAGGTAGGTACCTACCATCAGACTAAACTCAACAAAAAACGTCACCACTGAAACTGAAAACACCGGAAAACCGTAGGAAAACTGAAAGTGCGTGCGTAGAAGACGTTTGCCAACGCGACGGCCGGGGCGGCGGCGGCAGGGCGGGAGCGTCGCGTTGCTAAGCGACGCGCCGCGGGAGGGCGTGGCAATCGATACCACCCTCACCTCACCCGGTCACCTCCAGCGATAACACTGATAACCCTTATCGACTCGGCAGATGAGCAGGACACGAGTGTACGGGGTGGCAGGAACATCGACGCACAACCTGTTACTATGGATTCAGTAGGTACGATTCTGATATCCTTTTTAACGCGTAGATATTGCACGTTTCTATGAAACAGCGGATTTTTTTTATAACTGACGAAAAACTTCTACACTTTCGTCTAGAATCATGTGCTGAAATCATGGTTACAGTTGGCGCGTCAATGTACAACCACCCTGTATGTTAAGTATAGTTAAGTATGTTGGAAGGTTCTATACATTTTTATTTTTTTCATTTATTGGTATACCTATTTTATGCAATTGCACAATGGTAATATGCATGTTCAGCTAGGGTAAAACATAGCATGCTTTATTTTGATATCTATGTACAATATTTAAAAGGATCATGTCTTTCTTGTGTAAATAGAGCTAGTTTGTAAACCCTAGCCAGAATGTCAGTATTTTGATATTGTCGGTGTAGTCGCCATTACCATCCGTCCTCTGAAAACAAAGTATTTCAGAATTTTAACATTTTTATGAGTTTTGTAACTGATGAAAATAGGTGTTTGTTTTTTACTTTTGAAGCTCGGAGACACGCAAAGCAATTTAATGCATCATCGGCTTACGGATTGTTCAATGTTTTGTAATTCTGTTGCTTTTTGCAATAAAATTAGTAATCATGGAAATAGAATGGTGGATTCTTAATAGCAAAAACTCTTTCAAATGATTTCATCTATTTATACTAATATTTATATAATAATAAAGCTAAAGAGTTTGTTTGAACGCGCTTATTTCTGGAACTATCAGTCGGATTTTAAAAATCCTTTTTGCATTTGATAGCCTAATTCTTGAGGAAGGCTATTTAAAATCGCTACGACCAATAGAGCCGAGCAAAAAGAAAAAAAATCAGAAAGACAGCTAAGCGAAAACGAACTAATAGCGACGAGGAATTTTAAAAAATGTGGCTGTTATTTTAGTATAGGCATTGTGTACATAATATCTTACGACTTCCATGCGAATGAAGTCGCGGGCAGAAGTTAGTTACTTATAACAGACCATCAAACTGAACAACTTTCTCCGTGGGACCAACATCGTAATCGCATTTTCGCGATTACGCTATTTGTCCCATGGAGAAAGTTGTTCAGTTTGATGGTCTGTACCACATCCTTAAATTTGGCTGGTCTTTGAAAAATAACCCTGTAGTAGTAATTGGTTCAGTGGGCTAATTGTAGGACAATCTCGAGAGCTCAACCCTGTTGTATTTGTTTTATAAGATCGTATTTATTTTTTTATTATTATTTTCGTATATTGCTAATGTTAATTTATGGAAATATAGTTTTTATGTTACGTTTGCATGGTTTTTTACATAAAAAAAAACATATAAATCATATTTTCTCTAATTTGAATTGCATATTTTCTTATATATTTGTTGTACCTACATCTAAATATCTGATACTGTTGTTAATGTTAATATTTCATGATAGATTATATTCGAACGCAATGACTATTGTTGCTGAATAAATAAATTGAATTGATCGAACGGATGATGAATATCAATTAAATTTAGTACACAAAATTAATGTTTTTTTTTTGTATCTAATTATACCGTACACATCGAACACGCCCGAAGTACTTTAATAAGAGGCCTGATTTTACAAATTCGTCAAGTCTTTTAATGTTGCTGTCAAAAAGAAATTGAGTTTCCCTTCTCAGTGATGTGGGGGAGTGCGTCGGACAGGCTCCGTCGGCACTGTACCTACTATTAGTACACAAAGGTCGGCTGTCGGGTACATCCCTACGAGGTACCTAACGCGGGTAGGGGCGCGAATTATGACCTGTCAACGACAGATCAGTTTACTCTGTGACTATACCTGACGCTAATTTGGATGTACGCGCTGTTTCACCCGTAAGTAAATAATTAACGAGCTGGTGTGTACAGTCAGTTTTAGGGACGAAAATGTAAAGTAGAACTCTTGTTTTAATATTTTAAGAATTCCACATTTTTGTCAAGTCGTTTTACATAATAAAAACAAACGAAAATCGAAAGATAGGTCGTTTGTTTTTTCGAAACTTATGTTACACAGCTATCCCTGTTGTCATGCCAACTAATTAATACAAATGGTTGAGTTCGCTCCACGAGACAAATCCTGACGGGCGTCCTCCCATATATATGGTCCATAAAACTACGATTACGTTTTATAAACACTACATTTATAACTACTTCATGATTGTATTATTTATTTTATGTAATATATTATGCTGAGGTGGAGATTTTGATTTTTTTCTAAACTGTGCTTTCAAATATTTAAAATTCTCTGGCGCAGTACACTCCATTAATTTATAGTATTCGGCCACGTGGGCTAACATGGAGACGACTTTTATTAGGCCGTGAGACTTTTATAGTGATATTTTATTTTGTAAGTTATGTGTTGGGGGTTATAGGACTTTAACTATTTTATGAGTAATTTTTAATTTGTTTTAAGGTTGACTTGATTTAGGTAAAGATATTATCGGTTAATAATATTTTTGGTTAAATTGTAGGAACCGCACTATACCTACTAACCATTACCTATTGAATATGTATAATACGTACAAGCCGTGTATCCGATAGGATTTCCATAACCGGACCTTCCATACAAATGTTAATTAATATAAGTATATTGAACTTAAGGAGAATAATGTTCAAAATATCTTCATTATTGCTCACCTTCTTTATAATTAAATGAAACCCTTGTGCATAATTGTATGTTTCTAGACCCAACGGTTTAGACTGTGCGTTGTCTGTCAGTGAGCAAATGTCGAGCTACAGACTCTTGCAATCTACTTACATATTATTTTTTTTAAAGTACTTTAATCATTTCTAAACAACAATTCATTAGTTCTATTTTACCTTCATTTGTTTGTAGGAGTTGATACCGATGAAGTTCCAATACTTATGTAACTTCCGTAACTACGTATCCTTATTCCTATCGTCTGTTGCTGAGATCGTGTGACGAAATACTGTCATGTTTTCCTAAAATGACAAAACTATCTAATTTTAAAAGTTAAGTATGTATTCTTCAGGAAGCCAAATTTTGAGTCAAGAAAACCACATTATTATAGCTAACCTTCGTCACTTGAAGTAAGTATAGACGAGGTCCTATTCCACAGTTAGTGAGCAGTGTGATCCGTAGTGCACGGAACACGGCCGGCGCTCGCCGTGGCCGGACCGGGACGCGCCCGCACTAAATTTAAATATTTTAATCCTTAATTTAAATTTTTGACATTTTTATTTTATGTTAGTATTCGTGTAGTTTCATTTTTAATGTTATTTGTCATATTCAGGAGACGGCGCAGCTCGTGACTGGCGCCTCGGAACACCATTTGCTGGTAAAATATCGTCAATGAGACAGACTGACTCGGGACAATTTGTTCGAATATTGCCTGCCTTCGATAGCGAAACATTATTTGAAATGAAGATCGTATTTATAAATAGGACTGTATACCTACCTGGGGATACCTGTGAAATGGTACTATGCACCTATACGTAGATATAGCTTGACTCTTCAGTGAATCTTAATAGGTAGGTTAAGTTTTTTATTCTATTTTGAATAGGTATTTTACAGGCATGCTGTTTGGATGGCGTTGTATCTGAGTTTGTTTTGCAAAAAAAGCGCCAATCAATTCATTGGCGTCAATCATTTCAATTTCGCAGTTAATAAAATACTATTAATATTTTGAATAGAAATGATAACATTTTAGACTAAAGAATATGACCTAAACATAACGTTGTGGTGCTGAAAATGGGTAATAACTAAGTACCTAAGTAAGTTCTTTCTATTTTCTTGATATTAATACTTACCCGATTATTATAACCAGCCTTTAAGTATAAGGAAATAGTCTGGATGTTACACCATGTATCTTTTCAATAATCAATTCATCATCCTCTGCATTATATATTTATACTAGCTTCTGCCCGCGGCTTCGCCCGCGTGGATGTCGGAAATTATCCCACGGGAACGTGCTAACAGGATAAAATGTATGTGCTTCCCCAGGATGCCATCTATCTCTATGCCAAATCAGAAGTTCAGTGGTTTAGGCGTGAAAATGTAACATACAGTTTCAAGGTCAAATCCTCCCCTTAAAAACTGAATTACCCCTTTTTGTCCCGTCAGTGGTAAATTTTGGAGAACTTTACATACTTATTATTAATTATTTTCTGTCAAAAGTATCAATACTGAGTTTCGAGTTACTCGGACCGCGCATTCAATTTCTCCCACACAAACTTAACACCCCCCCCCCCCCCCCCTTTGAGGGGTAGTTTTGAAAAACTTATAATGATAAACTTTATTACTTACTTAGGCAAGTAGTCTTGCCAAGTTTCAAGTTTACTAACTAAATGAATAAGATTTTTCATATAAACTGTATCCCCCGCTTTTCACCCCCACAGGGGTGGAATTTTGAAAAATCGTTTGGGAATATTCATAACTTGATCCAAAGATTATTTATACCAATTTTAGAGTTAATCAAGCCACGCATTATAATCCTCCCTTGTAAAATTAACTACCCCTTTTCAACCCGTTAGGGGTAGACTTTTGAAAACCCTGATACATGTTACTCTTTATTTTTGGTCTTAAGTATAAACACTGAGTTTCGAGTTAATCGGACCGCGCATTCAAATTATTCCACACAAACTTAACACCCCTATATCCCCCTTTGAAGGGTAGTTTTGAAAAACTTATAATGATAAACTTTATTACTTACTTAGGCGAGTATTCTTGAAAAGTTTCTAGTTTATTAACCTAATGAAGAAGATTTTTCATATAAACTGTATCCACGCTTTTCACCCCCACAGGGGTGGAATTAAAAAAAATCGTTTGGGATGTATTCATAACTTGACTCAAAGATTATTTATACTAATTTTCGAGTTAATCAAGCCATGCAGTAAAATCCTCCCCTGAAAAATTGACTATCCTATTTCAGCCCGTCAGGGGTAGATTTTCAAAAAACCCTGATACACATTATTCTTTACTTTCAATATTAGGTATAAATACTGAGTTTCGAGTAAATCGGACTGCGCGCTAAAATTCTTCCATACAAACTTTGAAACCCCCCAATCCCTTATTAGGGGGTAGTTTAGAAGAAAAAAAAAATGACAATATTTATAATTTCTTTAGATAAGTATTCGTGCCAAGTTTCAAGTTTATTAACTCAAGGAATAAGATTTTTCATACAAACGAATTCCCCCCTTTTCACCCTCTTAGGGGTGGAATTTCCAAAAATCCTTTCTTAGTGGATGCCTACTCTTCATGAAGAACACACCCTCCAAATTTCATGTCTCTAGGACCAGCGGTTTAGGCTGTGCGTTGATCTATCAGTCAGTCAGTCAGTCAGTCAGTCAGTCAGTCAGTCAGGACTTTGAATTTTATATATATAGATTTCTCTATGTATTTACTTAATCAAGATAATATTTACATTATAAAAGCTAACATTTCCAATAATCATAATATGTACTTACATGTGAAAAAATAAGGAAAAGAATCATAGGGCATCCAAAAATTCTTCCGCATCGCTGTCAAAAGGAACAGTGCCCAAAAGGCTGGCAGCATTGCCACGTTGTATGGCGATGCTAATTCTTTGGCCAAGAAACAGGCCGGGTCACGTAAAGAGTCGACTAACCGCTTGGTGATATCTCGAAAAACCAAGTGGGCACTCGGACCCCATGGCCCTAGCCCTTTCCCAACTACGTTGTTGGGGCTGGCTTTCAGTCTAACTGGATTCAGTTCGAACTATATAAACTTTTTAATGCAAGAATACCTAATGGCCAGTAGATACCTAATAAGCGCCCATCTTTTTAATCTTGCTTAGATAGATAAGAAACTGCTATAAGATGAAATGAGATAGGTAAGTAATTACTCAGAAAACATAAATGAATCAGCCCCGGTTACACGTGATGGACATATAGCGATTTAATATTTGGCACATCGATCCTTTTTTTCAAGAATGCACTAACATATTTCTTTCAAACCTGTCTACCATTGGATTTGATTTCATATGCCATCGTAGCATCGAGAATAAATTACCCTTGTAGATCATTATAATACTTTTGTAGATCATTAGTCATGGGCGGCGCTAGAGCCGAGCCATTACAGCCTTTTAATATTTTATTCTAATATCTAACATATTGTGGGTATTTGAACACAAACATTGTAACATATTCTTCAATTTGTTAAGAGATTTAGCTTATTTTTCGGTTATAATGGGAAACAAGTGATCTTTGAACTGAAATTAATAATGTTGGACCTACACTTAACTTTAACGTGTTTATTTTGGGACAGTATTCAACCGCTGGGACACATCCACAGGCCTCCTATCTGAGAGGGAGTGGGCTGTAATCCACTACGCGGGCCCAGTGCGGGTTGGTAGATGTCACATGTCTTCGAATTTTTGGTTCTAGGACATGCCGGTTTCTTCACGATGTTTTCCTTCACCGTTTTGAGAGCTAGTAGGCCTATGCAACGACAGTCTGCGTCATTGCATAGGTGTCAATCTTCTACACAATATATTTCCCTCAAAGTACGGTCACCAACAAAACTTACACACACTGAAATACAATGTAACGAATCATTTTATGTACTTGAAGTGGAAAAGTAGCAATGGTAATGGAGCTTTAATATGTACTTACGTACTCGTAGAATACTAGTTCGGTTCCAAAATGCCTGAATTTCTCGCGAAGATATTTTAGAAGAATAGCAACAATAATAAATAACAATAAACCTAACCTACCTCATCTCATCATCTGCCTAGCCTTTTCCCAATCATGTTGGGGTCGGCTTCTAGTCTGTCCATATGCAGCTGTTTACATGGAGCGAGTGTCTATCTGACCTCCACAACCCACTTACTGGGTAATACTGTACCCCTAGGTAAGACTGGTTGTCCGACTTTCGGGCTTCCACCGACCCGTAACGACCGTCAAAATCCACTAATGACAGCTGGGACCAACGGCTTAACGTGCTTTCCGAGGCCCGCAGGGGCCTCGTTATGTAAAGATGGTCACCCATCCACAGGCCGACCGCAGCAAGCGTAGCTTAACCTCATCGATCGACCCGTGCGGCTGTTCTTACTTAGCCACGAGCCCGATAACCTAACCTAAAATGCCGTTAGAGAGGCAAATTCCCTGTCAAATCAAGTATTTTAGCAACGTTTCTATGTTATCTGTTTATGAATGGTAAGTAAATAATAATAATAGGTAATTATATACCTACACACACACGCACTCGCTCGACTGACCACACAATAGAGATGTTCCTATGCACCACACCAACACTCCTCATTCTAATTGGTTTTAGGGCAGATTTTTCAATCATCTGATAATTTTATTCGAGGAATAATTTTGAAATGTTGACAGTTATTTCATACAAAAACTGTCAAATGTTAATTTTATTCCTCGAATAAAAGTTATCTGGCGATGGAAAAATCAGCCCTTATTCAATTTTAATTTTAAGATTTTTGCTTTTGTGTTTTGTTTTTATTAAAAAAATCTTTTTACTTTTTTGACTCCAAAAATATTATACTTACATGATCATGATTATTGTGATACTCAAATATGGAATTGAAACTATCTCTCATAGATAAACAGTAAGTAATCTAGCTAGGAGAGCATTGACTCACCCAATAATTCGTTGTACCTACACCATGTAATTAATAATGCATACTTTCTAGATCCCTCATATACTACAAAACCTTTATGTACCTTAATAAAATAAATATTATTTATTATTATTACCTACATACATATTATTACATAATGTTTCATGTTAAATAAATTTAAGTGAAACACAACAAGTTTGTGTTTTAATAGAATTTCAATGCCATTCATGGTTAACGCTAACAAACAACAAGTAGGGGTCAACGTTCGATAAAAACCGATGACGTCCAATTCATTGCGAACTCGACTCTTTCTACTCATCTAATACGTGGCAGGTGGCTCTTCAATAGAATGTATGACGTAATTTCGCGACGCTCAAACATGACGAGGTGGCCGAGTGGTTAAGGCGTTGGACTGCTAATCCAATGTGCTCTGCACGCGTGGGTTCGAATCCCATCCTCGTCGGATCTTTTTGTTGTTGCTATTCATTTATATAATGTATACGTATAATATAATAATGATAAGAATCGTGTATTGTAAAGTTATTGCTACATTATTATTAGTTAATAGTTTTTTTTATTTGATGTGCGATTTTTTTTTTGTTTAGTAGACCGGTATGAAATGTTTAATTGTATGTTTTTACACAATTTACATACATTATTTAAATTACATATATCTTTATTATTTGGAACTACTGATCCGATTCCGAAAATTATTCCACTAATGGGAAGTTACAGTATTGCTGGGTGTCATAAGATAGATAGATAGATAGAATACTCTTTATTGTACACACGGCTACACATCAAGCTATACATAACCAGTATAAGCTGACTTCTGTTTGTACGAAAAACCTGTACAATGCGAGGTCAGCTAAAACTGGAAATGTATAGCTTGATGTGTAGCCGTGTGTACACCATACAAATAAGATATATTTAATGTCAAAACAAGAAATGTCACGCGAACAAAGCCGCAGGCCAAAGCTAGTAACACTATAAATTTCAATCAAATATACAAATAAATGTACATTCTAGCTATTTAATTCAATTAAAACCCTATAGCTGAGAAAACAACCCTAACCTACCATAGCAAATCATTAAATCATTTTCCATCAAATAAGTTTTCATTTACACTCGATTTACTAATGTTTGCGTATGGTTCAACCGCCGAGCGCCCGCGCCGCCAGCTATGGGTTATTTCACTTAAACTCGCTAGGGGACTGGAGAAACACAGATTATATTCGAAAGGGCATGAATAAGTAAACACTCCTTGTTTATGGTACGATATAAACCTATGAATGTTGGATTTTAATTATTTGGATTGGAAATACTTTTTTTTTGTTTTAATGGAATTAGAAAGGGTGTCGCTGTTTTAAATTAATAACATTATTGGTTTTAATTTCTTTATTTTTAGCTATAAGCGGTATTTAAATTGGTGTTCTTTATTATTTTTTTAACGTTAGATGTTTTTTGTTAATCGCTAAAACTTGATAAGATAATAAGATTATTTACATTACATAATGTTGATTCGAGTTACACTAGCTTTTGCCTACGACTTCGTCCACTTGAAATGTAAAAATAAAACATATTCTTTGGCACGCAGAATTTTTGTAACCTCTTCTAAACAAATTAATAAACTAGTTTACCTTTTTTAAATATTAGTTTAAATGTAACTGCCTCCTTGCTTAATAACGGTTAGTTTTAAACACAACAAATTAGAATAATATTTGAGTAGGTATTTAATCTATAGCTTTGGTAGGGTTTTCCAATTAGAAGCAGTAGCCAATATATTTTGTCAAATTGATTAGCAGTTATTTTTTTAAGCAACCTTTTCATGTTTCTTCACCATCTTCCTACTAATATTATAAACGTGAAAGTTTGTATGGATGGATGGATGGATGGATGTTTTTTACTCTTTCACGCAAAAACTCCTGAACGGATTTGGATGAAATTTGGCACACAGGTGGCTTATAACCAGGACTAACATATAGGATACATTTTTATCCCGAATTCTTACGGGATCGAAACTTATGCGAGTGAAACCGTAGGGCGCAGCTAGTTATGTTATAAAAAATACTTATTCCAGAGATATTTTGAAAATAATGTGCAGAGTTGCTAGTACCATGTCTTCGTTTCCGTTCTTCCTCACATTCTTGGCCGCTACCAAGCGTTCTGACACTTCCACTTCCGAAAAATATTCCTTATTTATTTTTATAAATACAATTCAGGAACTCAAAGCCCATAAAAGTAAAATTCCATTGTTTCATAAAGTCTTGTTTTTTGACTTAGTATAAAAAAAAACCGGTCAAGTGCAAGTCGGACTCGCGAACTAAGGGCTCCGTACAAATTTGTACGCACGTAGGTAAATAGTTTTAAAATTATTTTTTTAACTACAAATTTTAGGGATTTTTACTTTTATTTGTGCTACATGACACTACTTCTTGTCAAAAATGATAACGGGAAGTACTCTAGTTTTGATTTCGCCCGTATCTTTTGATTGCGCTGACTTAGAAGATTGATTTTATCACTGCTTCAAGGGATGGCAGCTGAGTATTTGACATTAATTTCAACTTGATAATTCCACACGTTCCTGAGAAAAAGGGTCTTGACTGACGGATAGACAAACGCACAACGAAGCGATCTTATAAGAGTTCTGTTTTTCCTTTTGAGGTACGGAACCCTAAAAACGATGTTAATAATGGTTTTCCCCTTGACATGAAGTAACTTTTGTTGGCTCATTACTTAGTTAGTGCGTGACCAACTCCAAGATCATAATTAGATTACCCATGATAAGACGATGTTTTTATTTTTTCCTGGGGTGTCATTGGTCAATGGCACCCTCTTTCTTCAACTCTTGGGTAAAACAAGTTTTCTAACTATTTCATGTTTTAGTATTCAGTGAATATGCTGTGTAAAAGTGAAGTTGTTAACAACATAGAGGATTGTTTTTTTAGCCCGTGCGCATACATTTTTGTATAAGAATGTTGTGCAAATAGATTGGCACAATAATAGAGAGGCCGATGCCCAGCAATGGGGGTAGTCGGGTTGTGGATGATGATGATGCGCAAACTGTATCCCAGGGAAGATCCCAGCTTTCATTTGTATCTCACATAAGTAGTTCCATAACTTAAATAGCTGAGTCAGTGCATATACAGGGTATAATTTTAACCAGTGCGCAAACTATAACCATGAATTCAGCATATGGTTCTAGACTCCCGAGCATAGAATTTTTTCTTTGGTTAAAAAACAATTATTATTCCATAGGTACTATTTTACCAATTTTCTATGAAACAGTGATTTTTTTTTTGATATCCCACGAAAAGTTTCTACGCAAGGGGATCTAGAATAATATGCTGAATTCATGGTTATAGTTTGCGCACTGGTTAAAATTATACCCTGTATATGCACTGACTCAGCTATTTTAAGTTATGGAACTATGTGAGATACAAATGTAAGCTGGGATCTTCCCCAAGCACAGTTCTTTATTAAACCCATCCACAACACTTTGATGAACATTTATGTGGGTATGTGCAAATAATTAGATGTGGCGTTAGGCCGGCGCGCACGCGCACGCCACGTGCACTTACTATTGTTACTTACATTATTTATGAATATTGTTCGCGCGGCCGTCGAGTGGATCGCCTCATCGCCGACACGCGACTCCTGTCCCATGATTGATGTACACATGGACTTATGAGCTCCTGGTAATCTGCATGGGTGTGTGTGTCAATGAGAAGGTGTAATCCGGACTTACGTAGGGATTGTGACGTTATTGGCAAGTTAAGTGATCCTTTTACACGCAGATTTGGTTCAGCAGTGCGATTCTGTAACCATCTCACCGTGAAAACTTAGGTGAAGTGAGCGTGGAGTGAGCTGTCATTCCAACTAATGCTAGGGATTGACACTATTGACAGCTCACTCTAAGCTCACTTCACCTAACTTTTCACGGTGAGATTTTTACAGAATCGATCAGCTGGTTTACTAACAATCAGTAGGTAAATTAATTGATTAAATTGTGGCCATTATGCACCTAAGTAATAGGTAATCGGTCTGTCCGCAACTCCACAGCAATGCGCCTGTTTTGTGTTTTATGTACCTAATATATAGGTAGGTATCTGATTATAGTCATATTACTACAATCTGTAAGAATAATTAGAAATTGTTCGTTTTAGATTTCTGACAAACTATGCTAATGGCGCCGATTCCCTTGTTCACAAACTAAACTAAATTTAAGTTCAGTGCATCTTTTTCTTACTATTTCATTAAGAAAAATGACAGAAGAAAAATATTAGTTTAGTTCTGTCAAATTAGTCAACGCCTGACGTAAATTGACGTATTTTTATTCGCCATGTTTTTAATCACGTCTAAACTGTCTATGGAGTATCTTAATTTGACAGGACTAAACTAATATATCTTCTGTCCTTTTCTTAATGAAATAGAAAGAAAAAGATGCACGGAACTTTAATTTTGGTTAGCTTGTGAACAAGGGAATCGGCCCCAATAAGAGGAATGGCGGTCGTGGTTAAAGAATAGACTAAAATAAGGAAAGGTATTGAAACTACCATCCAAGTGCAGCTCACAGCTCACCCTGGTGTTGCACACGCAGTCTGAATTTGTAAACATCTACTAGTCACTCCCGATAAAGGTATCACATAAAAGATAATGCTCATTTCTTCATATCTACCAACGATTCAAACATTCCTCCTAACACCCAGTAACAATCACAAGCTCGCGAAATTGTCAATAAATTATGAAATACGCATAGTGTTAGCGAAGCCCGATTGGTATCGGAAGTGAGGCGGGATGACGGAGGGCGGAGGGGTGACTTCCGGGTTCCGGCGAATCCGGCCTAGTCCTCAGTACCAGTAACTCATCATCAGGGCCCCGCGGGGTGCCAGCCACTCTCCCCCACACAAAGAAATATAAAGATTTGTGTGAATTATACCCTCCGCCTGCAAAAGGGGAAACGCATAAAAAATGTTGCTATGGATAACACATTTTTAAAAGGAACTGTTGAGATTTTCTTTTGTTTGTGTTGTGCTAAAATAACGTATCGCAATCAAATTTTGTTCTTTATTTATTGGTGAAATAAAAGGATCATTTTGGTCATAAAAATTCAAGTGTTATCAAAATTGCCTGTGAGGATGCGAATCGATTGGTAGCTTCTTGAAATGATAATAATACATTACTTGTACTCTTTCCATTTGTTTTTCTTTTTCACGAAAATCGGCAACCAATCAACAGCTCGTAGCGTTTGCACGGCGCGGCGGGCGTCTACGCAGCGTAGCAGCTGCATCATCTAGGTTTTGCTACGTGACACCTACGAATTGCCGACGTAGCGCCTACAGTGTAGGCGATACAACTCGTAGCGTTTGCGCGACGTATACGATGCGTCTACGCAGCGTAGCAGCTGCATCACCTACGCAATGCTACGTGTGGCCAACGGATCGCTAACGTAGCGATTACTGCGTAGGCAAAGCAGCGGCTACGTGGCGACTATCGTCACAAACGTGATATTAAAAAAAATGCACATAGACTGATGTAAATATGAATGAAGTCATTTTAAAATAATGAAGTAGGGGTTCATATATTATTGTAGTTGATTACCGTTTATGTATCCTTCAAACTTTCTTTTAGGATCATTATTTCTTCTGACCTCGAGAGTACAATTCTCTCGAGGTCAGAAGAAATAATGATCAAATTATTAATATGGTTAAGATCCTTCACGGTAAAACAAATGCTCCTGAATTGCTTGACGAGTTGTCCCATCTTTTTGCTCCGGTAAACTACAACCGTGGCAGAAGGCATAGATTGTTCACCGTGCCTTGGAGTCGAAGCGTCGCGCGAGCTGTTCCTCGCACACTCTCTGCGACGCTAAGCCTGACTGTGAGACGTGTGTTCGCCGATGGATGGAAGAAGATCTTGTCAGTATTTCTGGGGTATTGTCAGATGAGCGTATGACTGGTGAGTAGTTGTATACTTTTGTTTACTGTACTTTTAAAATGTGTTTGTGTCTTTGTTTTTAACTCATGGCATTGGCCTTGTCCGAAATTCTTAATATATTTATTTATTTAACATAAAATGTTAAATAAATAAATATATTAAGAATTTCACAAGTAATTTCTAACTAGAATGATGACAATTAAAGGCCAATCTTGAAGATATCTTATTAGATGTTTATGAATTACACATACTTCTGTTTTTATTACTCATTTAAAAAAAAACTTCCAATAAGTATTGTGGGTTCCAACTTCCAACTTGATAAAGTTTTACATAAACGAGTACATTACGTCATGGTTTCGTCATAGCGAGTAAGATAGGTAGGTACTTATTATGACACTCACTAGGTACTTAACTGTAAGTTTAAAGACACCAAATGTATGTATTATCGTTGTAGGTAAGTACTTACTATGTATCGTATAATTTCCATATTCGTATTACTTACGGTATCACCCACTAGGTGGCGCCGCGAACACTTGTCTTGTACCGATAATGGAACAATGCGGTTCCCACTGGCCGCCGGCATCGCTTCCGCACCTCCGCATTTGAATTCAGAACACGATTTGAGATGGTTACAATTTAAATTCCGAAAGGAAGTGTAACGGACGTTGTAAGTGAAGATACAATGTAATTTTGCCTCATATTGCTTTTTATTATGAACTTGGCTGTTTTTGGCTCTAACACGTATATTGGTATACCCTCACTCTGGCATATACCTAAGGCAGGTACCATCGACAAAATATATATCCGACTACCGGGACTGTTCCTGTTTGCAGCGCATATTATTAGTCGACCTAAAAAGGGCCCTCTTTTGTTTTACTTACGGACGCAGCTGTGGTCATCATGTGCTCGGGATTTTGTTTTCAAAATGGTCAGATATAGGTTTTGGCGGTTGTACCTATATACCTAAGTGAGGGTCTCTCTAACATAAGATCCAACCGAAACTAAAAAGTATTTATATTCTTCTTCATGTTCTGTCTGGCCTGAATAATCTGTTTTGCCACTGTCCCCTTATCTAGTGACTATTAAAATTATTTTGTGATAAATAGGTTTTTTTGGTGCAAGTTTAACCAGCGCAAAAACAAAAGAATGTGAATCATAGCTTAATTTCTGTCTCCAATTATAATCTATCGGTCCGCCGGTCAGTTTTTACCGCCCGTCAATAACAATGCGACGGACATAAAACACTGGACTCTTATAATTTACCGATTCTAATAAATAAAGATTTCAGTCCTTACAGAACGGGGCCACACGAAAAACGACCGCCCGGGTTGCATGTATTAGAATCTCAACTCTATTGAATTTTACCATACATTCTTTTTTGCACCTCGCTCGAATACATTTGCAATTTTCATTCAGTCTATATTAGCATGGGCCCATGGGTCCGGGACACTTTTTGTGTGGCTCTGATTGTCTCTTCTATGATGGCATAGTATTTATTATGAGTCATACTGTATTCGTTGACAAGATTTATTGAACACTGACCATGTAGATTCGAGTGCACCACCTAAATAAAAAAATGGAAGCATATTTTAAGTCAATAGTAATCCTGAGTGTGTGTTCAAGGTAGATTAATTGAAAATTAAAATTCGTATATTCATAATAATAGACCAGAGTACATTGCTATACAGTTTGGCAGACGTTATATCAAGGCATGGAGCAGTGGTGGCTCAATGGTAACGGCCGCAACTTACGAGTTTATAGGTCGTGGGTTCGAACCCAAGCAGGCACTTTACTATGTGTAAATTACTTCATTACCACTACTCTCAAAACGCTGAAGGAAGACATCGTAAGGAAATCAGCATGTCCTAGAACCAAAAAATTCGAAGACATGTGACCACTACCAACCCGCACTGGGCCCGCGTGCTGGATTGTGGTCCACTCCCTCTTACAGAAAGAGGAGGCTAGTGTCCCGGCAGTGAGATTATCATAAAATTATTATATCAAAGTAAAATTTTGTACAGACGACCACGGATCAAGCAATACATTTCCAGTTTTAGCTGACCTTGCATTGTGCAGGCTTTTCGTACAATAAGGAGTCAGCGTATACTGGAAATGTGTAGCCTGATATGTCACCATGCGTAACATTATGGATAAAATATACATTTTATAAAAATCCTTCCTACATTTATTTATTAAGAAAGCAATTTATTTCTACCAAACTACCCAACAATGCTGACCAGTAATTATCTATATTTAGAACATCATGTATTCTCTCCCTTTGCAAACAAAAAGGGGATTGCCGTGTGTCGAGGGCTACTGTGGGCGGGGCCAGGTGTCACCGGCAGGCTGCAGATCTTATCTTTAGCTGGGGCCTGGGGATGCAGGGGCCCCGTGCCGAGGTTGCTCAGCCCTCATAACAATATCTCTCACCCTTGCCGATAAACTTGCGCACCGACGCAAGTTTCAGGACCGTATTTTGTTTCTATATTTTAATATCTTTCTAGCTTGGAGCTACTAGTTCTGTGATGACTGAGTTTAATCTGTTTGGTGATACATACAGTACGGCCATGGAGGGAATGTGTTCCTTAGACTTGTCAGTGCGACAATTCTAGTAGATAATAGACATCAAATTCGCAAAACAAGTATACGTTTGTATGAAACAGTCTCTCGTCGGCCGCACTGTAAGTTAGTGACTAAGTAAGTCCTGTGTCACGAAGTTCAATAGAGATTTTAAGAATCTTTAAATCGATCTTACCTAGGCGTGGACCAAACCTTCATTAGAACATTAGAATTCCACTAAGAGCCACTGATGGAACTAAGTTGATTATGTTGGTCCGTCAAACGCAGAATTGTTATTTATACACATGCGGCTTCTTCTTCTCTGTTCCCTATTTGGAGTACCAGGTTGGATGGTAAGCTTTTATTTAATCCATATATCAACTCCCACAAAAATGATTTATACCAAAATGCTGTACTACTCCAATTGATAGTAAAATAAAACACGCTTTACAATGGGTATTAATGTCATAATCAATTATTTGTATAGAACAGTCGGGCAGCGCAGCGAGCGCAGCGTCCGTGCGCCGGCGCATTAACTTAGCCAGCCAATTACCCGCAGTGTTCTCGGTGCACTCGGGCCGGTTCATTCCTCCACCACCGCAATATGTTAACATATTTTTTAATTTCTCCAACGGACAGCTAAAGAGGCAATCGCGAGTTCATGCGCAGGAGTGAGATTTATAATAAGAAAACGCTCCTACCGCGCATGCACCATAAGGATCTATAAATCTTTTAAGTACTGGATCGGCCAATCCCTGTTGAGAAACGATAAATCATCCCCTCGGACAGTAAAGTCGAATCGAATAGTATCGCGCTCTCGCTCTCTCTCGCCGGTGCTTATGCCCTTTAGATCATTTATCATTTCTTTCTCTCGTTTCTTCTCAATGATAAATTCAATTCTCTTTTGGAATATGATTGTTCCTCGTTTTGTTATTGTGTGGTGTTTTATTGTGGGTACCGTCACGGACTTAGGTTTTTTGATCGGAATCCGATCGAAATGATCGCGAGAATTGGATTTCCATTTTAGATTTCGTGACTCGAGTGATCAATCTTTTGACTTCGGATTTGGAATACGACTCTTGTTTATGGTTTAAGCTTATGAGAAAAAACTTAACAAATTACACTGCCATTTTGAATTCATGATTAAAATAATTACTTATAGGTAACTTATGGTCTTGAAAAAATATTTAGGAGTAACAGAATTCATAATTTATTTACGGCCATACAGTATATATTAAAACTATTTTTAATTAAAAATAGCGAGACAACCTATGTATAGTGCTTTCATTACCTAAGAACTTGCCACTATGTTAGGGGCAGTTTATTTCGTTTGGACTCATAAAATCTGTCATTTTATATCGAAGAAAATATTATAAAATCAATTCCAGTTTTATAGGGTAATCAGGTCGTTAAGATAAAGTAAGCTCTATGAAATCGAAATATTTGTTTATTTTATTTCTTGCTATTTACAGGGCTGTAGAAAAGACAACAATTTCCTCTTAAAATAACTTAAAATACGTAATGTTTTCTCAGTCAATTAGGTAGGTAATAAAATAGGTACACTTTAAACTTCTTTCACTATCTAAAACGTCGGTCCGTGAAAAAATAGCACTATGTTCAATATAAATATACGTAATATAGTTCAAGAGTCCATAGCACGATGAAGAGCAACACTTGTGTGAAATGTACAAAGAAATCAAACCCTTATCTCTACTATCACTGGGCATTTCCTTAAATATATATTTTACAGCGTACTAGCTAACTTAAAACTATGAATTTACATACATTTTACAACCTATAAAATCGTAGTTTTTATTAGACTTCGGTGCTTTGGCCATGCTGATCATTATAATTTTATGTTACAAGTCTCGTTTAATATTTGCTATAATAGGTACCTCTTCGTCGCCGACAATGTTACCTGCGTAAATATATACCTGTTAGTGATTGAATATTAAAGTATTTGTATATCGCGTTCACAGTATAAATATCATCTGTATGTAAAGCTGAAATGTATGAATATTTAATTATTCTCCTTTCGCAAAACCAATATATTGAACAATACATCTGTTTGTACGTATCTCTATACTACACAAAAGCTGTAATAAATCACTGTCAACAATTGCTGTAAGTGTCCCTAGACATCACAAATGCTTCCAACACACAATACTTACAATAAAGAAATCGTGTTCCAAAAAATAATAAGACACTTTTCGTCGTTAAAGTTTACAGGAAACATGACATGCTGTAAAGCATTAAACTAGCGGTCATTGTTTACAACTCAGTTGTCTTACTGTAAACAACAGAACCCGTGACATCAGGTTCTATTGTCCACAGTTCACATTGTCACCACTCTCCCAAATAACTCTTTCTTAACAGTAGACGCAAATATTAAATATCTCTCGGACGGCTGACGTTTGGCGATGATTTAGAAATGGTCGGATTGACTATGGACTAATTAGTTTTATAATAAGCGTAACACATTGAAAACAATACTGTCCCGGAGCGCATTAGTGAACTTTTCATTCCACGCCAATAACAGACACGCTCGAGTACCAACCGGCTTGCAATACAATTGATTTATTAACCTACACAAGCTAAAGTCATGTAATTAATTCGTCGTCGGTGCTCACATCAGCTGAAGTTCGTCGAATGAAGAGTTCGCTAAGCGCGGTGCGGTCAGTAGGCTGCGGCGGCGCCCGAGTGGTGCATCAAGTGGTGGTGGTGGTACGACTCCTGCGTGGGGCACCACCAGTCGGGCACGCCGTGCGGCATGGCCGGCGCCGGCTGCTGGAACTGCGTCCAGTGGCCACCGAAGTCCAGCTTGTTGTCCATGACGCCGTTCCCACCGATGTTGGTGAGATGTGGGGGCTGGTGTTGGTGGGGCGGCGCCGGCGGTCGCTCGTAAGGCTTTTGGTCGTGTGGGTTGAGGTATTTCTCGTTGAGGCTTTCGAGTTTATCCGTGATGGAGGGGTGATGATGTGAATGGTGTTGCGGCGCAGGCGCCGGCGGCGGGGGGAGGGGCGCGATGGGGCTGGCAGCACCAGCTGTAACACTAACACTGCCAGCCGAAGATGAGTCGTCTCCGTCGCTGTCGTACCGCGGGGAGGCGTCGCCGGCCGCGCCGTGCACCTTCATGTGCTTGCGCAGCGAGGAGGGGTGTGTGTACGACTTGTCACAGCCGTGCACGCGGCAGTTGTACGGCTTGTCGGACGTGTGCACGTGGGAATGCTTTTTCCTATCCGAAGAGTTCGCGAACCGTCGGTCGCAGCCCGCATACTCGCATTTGAACGGTTTTTCTCCTGATAAAAAAAGAAAGAACGTTAGTAAATACGCATGTGGGTGGATAGCGATTAGATACACATATTTAGAATTGGACAGGAAACTATAAAATATATTTGTAGGACATTTTGTGACATGTTGCTCTCCATTTTTTACGAGGTTAGTAGGTGAGGACCATTTCTACGAAGGTATATCAAGTTAAAACAGTTTGTGGAACGCATCGTACATAATGAGATAGTTTCCTCTTCAATTTAATCGAACATACAAGATCGCTAAATAGACATTCAACTAAAATATACGACATCGCATCACATCGAACCAGCAATGATGTAGTAACATCCCGCCACTAAATCCACAGTTAAAGAAAAACATCCACCACATCCAAATACGCGAATGTCCAATCACGTCGTAAATAACCAGATTTGCTCGTTGTTTATAGTTTACGAGCATAAATAAATATTCACAACAATTGCACGGGATACTTAACACGGCTATAAATCATATTTATAAGACGACTTTGTCACATTCCCGTAACAAAGCCTGGAGTAGCATTCCCCCATGCCAGTTTGAACCTTATTGTTGGAACAAATGATATATTTTTGTGTTGACGTCTCAATAAGCCCTGTGACAAAGGCAGCTCAACATCCGTTTTGCTCCTGATAACTTGATGATGATCGTGAACAATGGAGATAATCTCCTCAGAATGGTGTTATCACGCAATGGTATCTTATTTAATGGATACCTGTTCTGGTTTCCCTGCTTGAGTTCGGATTGTTTGTAAATACTGTAGATTTTTTAATATGGAAGAAGTCATTCTCAGAAGTCGGTAAAAGGGAAAAATCAGAAACTGTTGCAGATATTTTCATTAGGTCATCGCATATTTAAAATTGAGAGCAGTCGTGGCCCAGTAGTAACGGCTGCGACTTACCGAGTTGTAGGTCGTAGGTTCGAACCCTGACAGGCGCTTTACTTTGTGTAAATTATTTCTTTACCGTTGCTCTCAAAACGGTGAAGGAAATCATCGGGCATGTCCAAAGAAGCAAAAATTCGAAGACTTGTGACATCTACCAACCCACACTGGGCCCGCGTGGTGGATTACGGACCACTCCCTCTCACAGAGAAGAGGCCTGTGTCCCAGCAGTGGGAACATTATTGGCTGACTATGATCATGTATGTTTAAAATTGACAGTTATGAATCTATCGAATTCCGAAGACGCAGCCCACAACAAGATAACAATAGAAAACACGAATTTTCCACCATGTGATTCCACGGTGACCCTAATTTTTTGCCCACTTTTTTGCGCCTCCACCAGCATTGATCCTCACAAGTTCACCGAATCGTATGAGATGATATTCAATAAAATACATTACAAGTAGGCAGACGGTTTGGTGACCGCATCACAATGTAGCATTACTATTATATTGTCGTGTTTACAAATAAACCTCTTCGGTTGTAATCCTGCGCTTTGTGTTTGAAATATGAAGATTTTTGAGGAGCCACAGATGCTAATCTCAAGTGTCTGTTAACGCTACAATAATAGGGCTCTTTAGGCGTTCCCTTACCACGAATTTTGTATACCACTGAATGAACGGATCGCACGTTTTCAATAGATTGATACTTCCTTTCTCAGTCAGTGTTCCATTACAAAATATTTACGCTTTATGAGAATAAAGCGTAAATATTTTTATATTATACTAATATGAATTGGCACTATACGCACCCAGAATGATAGAGATATCATTCTGGGTGCGTATAGTCACATATTGCCAATTCATACGAGGAATGCGAACAGTGGATATTTGCAAGTTAGCTTCCATAGAAGAAAAATGAATGAATAACTTTAGGGGGAATATTTCTAGGAATGTATCAGACCTACTAACAATTTAACAGAATGTAATTATTATGACTATATTAACATTTATTTTCATCATAAGCAGTTTATAATGTTCCTACTGCTGGGACACAGGCCTTCTCTTTCTGTGAGAGGGAGTGGGCCATAATCCACCACGCGGGCCCAGTGGCGGTTGGTGGACGTAACATGTTTTCGAATTTTTGGTTCTAGGACATGCCGGTTTCTTCACGATGCGACGTGTGTCTGGCTACTCGTAAGTTGCGGCCATTACTACTGGGCCACTGTTCGTGTGTATTTCATGCTATGCCAAAATTAAATGTCAAACGACATTCCTACAAGGAATCAGAATCCAAGAGACCCAAGGCAGTTCTTGTAACATACTCTAAGCAAAACAAAGAAAAGGAAATAGAGAAATAAAAATCACGTTGGAACCATGATCGGGAACAATAAAACCGTCCCGTCTCTACTAATGAGTCTAATTCAAGATAAAAGAGTCCAAAACATGTGTCGCCCGTCTAATTACTAATCGGGCGTCTCATCTCCGTCGCTGTTCCCAACAAAAAACGATCCAACACAAATTCTATTACAATTTGATGCATCTCCTGCGCACGCGCCGATGATGTGTATTAGAGATGGTTTCAAAGATTTTGAAGTTGGAATATAAATCGAAAACGGAAGTCAATATTTTGCCATTATTTTTTAACAGTCCATTGACAGTCTCCGATAAGGAAATGAAAAGTCTATTGATCATGGTTTGAAGTTAATTAACCTATCTCAATATTTTAAAAGACAATATTATTTCAACAAACTTTATATTAATAGCCACATAAACCAAAATCATGTTTGAAATGGTTTCTCTGAACATTTAGTGTCAAAACAAAAACAAACCGAACACCAGTTGGGAATGCACTTCGTGAATTCGTCGCGATCCGAGTCGGGACACCGGCTAGGGTCAGATGTTTATCTTAAACGGCTGTATCACCCACAGGAGACACTTTTTTGTTACTATATTAAAGATGTGAAACTTAATCTCATGTTTTTTTCCTGGATCCGTACTTTTTTGACGGATTAAACCCGTGTAAAGATAACGATTTACATTAGTGAATTCGGCAAACGATTTTGTTCAACAAGATGTGATTTTAGGCTAAAATTATATGTTTTTAAGTCAATTTAATGGCGTTAAATGGTCTGCAAGTAAAGCACGAACAAATCCACAGTTGCAGGGCTGCCAGTAGATAATTTTAAATTATTCAGCCCGTTTCTGAAATTATACGAAATTGAATGTCAGGATACACTCCATAAAAAAAATCCTTCACATACACAATAATGATTACGTATTTATCGTGTGAACTTACCTACATTGATTTATTTATTTATTTAGTATGCATATCCTTAGCACGCATCCATTCCATATGACAACATTGGCAAATTGCAACTCAAAATATATCCCCACAGATTATAACAACAAAGTTCAATATGAATATAACATTTAGGTTTACCGTATCCAATTATACATGAGGCTCCAGGATACATAGAGGATACAATCAGTCACCTAATTATACAGTTTTTGTATCCAATTATACAATCTGGCAGCCCTGCACAGTTGGCACATCGCCTAGCCCGAATTACTCTGCAGTATTGAGTTACAAATCGCTACTTAAGTGCGCTCCGCTGTGAAAACAAGCTTTTTAGAAATAGCACGGGCGATGTGAAACCTGACCGCGCGGCCTTTGCACCCAAATTGTGGTAAATGGCTTTAGGTGAGTTTGGAGAAAAAACAATCGCTCACCGGATATCGGGTTGCGGAACAAAAAGGTTGTCATACAAAACGCTATTTATTACGTTTTTAGAGTATAATCAAATGAGTGTTTATCATTTGAGTGGCCGCCGACTACTGGCCGCGGGCTTGTCATCGCCTTGAATAATAATTGGACGACACTTGATATCCGTGCACCTGTTGCCCGGGACATATTCATTAGACATTAATGCGGAATTATCTTAAATCAGCGTGACGATAATAATGGAGATAACACAGAGTTTGGAGTAAATCACAAACGTTTGATGTGTCATGTTCATTTGGGATTTGTGAATGGTATGGTTGGTATATTTTTCACTAGATTTTGTCATTTCCTATCAGATTACCTATTTTTTTAAAAAAGCTCCTCATCTGTTTAGTTTAAAGCTGTTAAGATACCTAATATGCGTGCTTTATTTAATATCATTAATCATCAATTCATCATTTGGAGCGCAAGTGTGCCGCGCATTGTTTCAGTCTTTATTAAATGTTAGATATCGAAGCTAATTCAATCTCAGATGGAGAGGCGGCTAATAAGCGGCGGATGACTGGCCGATTGCTGACACAGCCGCCACGCCGCTACATCGCTTGCCGCCAGCCCGTTCAGACATGACCACGCGCCATGTTCTGTCTGACCCACAATACTAATCGCTACATTCAATACACCATATCTAGAACACCGGCCATATTCAATTAAAACATTTGAAACACGACCTATTCGAACACTATCCAACATTTTGGAGAGTTCTTGAATAGTGTCACAATATCGACTGATTGACGACATCGACGGCACTTCCCCGAAACCGTTTTCACTCGTACATTTAAAGGCAGTTTCGTACAGTGTGCATAATGATTTATGATGTACCTTTTATCCGAAACGTATTTCGAATTAGAAAGATATATTAATATCTTCATTTTTTCCACTTCTCAGAGAATACGGCCCCTCGTCCGGGGAGCACAAAAAGAATACTCGGGGTCGGGCGAGCGCATTCGGCGCCCAACGACCGTGTGACAAGGTGCTTTATGCGGACGATTATGAGCAGACCGAATAATGTTCCGATACCCGATAAATATCTGCCAACTCATACAAAAGCATCCCAATAAAAATATAATAGTAAATGTAGCAACAACACGGGCCACAAACTGCACAGTCATATCTCGCTGATAAATATAAATTAAAATGAAAACGTATAGCTCGGGAGGAACAGGGACGGCGAGCGTCCGTGAACGAAAACAAATTAAAACTGATATAACATTCAAATGTGCACGCGCGGGTTAGTCGAAGGCTTGTGGAAAATCGAACATGTAGCGAACAGTCGCGTACTGGCCACTCTGGGGCTGGCTTGGCTTCGTATGAGGCCTTTTTTGTCGCGCTGGAGTCCCCGTGATTCACGACGACGGCCCGTGAGACCGGCCGCTTTCATTACCTATTACAATAATTCACTCATTGAACCTCATTTAATACTGTTTGTTATTTTGCGCCAATTAAAAATACGAACTGAATAAAATAACCATTTTAATTGATCCTTGTATTGCCATAAGTGTCGGACAAGTCATTTACTGTCATCATAACTCGTATAAGAACTATTTGCGAATTCAATTCACGATGTGGTAGTGCCAGAAATAGTAGTAAGTAAAACGGATAATTACTGCTATATAGATAATATCTTGAAGTAATCATGTTTTTTGCTGGTTGTGCTAATAATTTATTACATCTTGACATTTTTATGTTGTTTCTAGGGTTAGATGAAATAATGGCACATTTTCCCGTCTGGCTGTACCCGTGAATTAAAGGCATCTTCCCATTGTTCGGTCTGCGACTGAGAGCGCTCCATCCGTCTTGCTCTGATAGGTATCTGCTGAGAGTGCGCAACAAGGACTAGAAAAGTATATCTTGCGTTGTTTTAGTAGAAATGGGAGAGTTGTCACATAAACATTTCCGTTTCTCTCTTTATCGGTAGCGCACTGCAGGATTATAACTTTTATAGCAATTCCTTTCTGAAATAGTAGACATTATTATCCCATAGTAAACGATTTGAATTGATTTGTCGAGACTCCTCTATCAGAGCTTCAACTTAAAACATTCAGATTGTAATCTAATCCAAAAGATCAACACGAGTTAAGAAACATTATTATGACCTCTACTTATTTTCTCATCGAAGCTCTGATCATTTTGTTCCCAGACGATTTTGTAGATAAACAATATTGTACAAGGCTGAACATAAAAAAGTACAAAACACCTAACCAGGCAGGGCACGCTCGTCAATCCTTACGTCAAGCGTTTTGACAGCCCTAACCGGCATCATCGCTCCTCTCAGAGAAAAAAAAATACATAAAATAATATCGGAATCTCGACTTCTCAAAAAATTAGGCGGATGTAAAAAACTAATTCAGATTTTCCGTATAAGTTTAAATGAGATCCGATCAAAATAAGGCGAAATAAGATTTACAATTTATGGTTTCCTGCTAAATGTTTACAGAAATTAACTTTACCTTATATTAATGAAAACTGAAAATGTGATTGATATAATTAACTACTTTGAGGAAGAATATTATGTAAGTAGCGTTGATAATTTTACAGTGTTACTAGAAAACCTCGTAAAGGTAACGAACGGTAAATCAATGAAAAATTACGACATTTCACCTCATAAACTGCTTGAAGATTACGTTAAAGCTATAAAAGAAATGTTTATACAATAACCTGCAGGATTTAAGGTAGGCGCCGTCAACGTGCTGCGTCGTGTCACAAGATGGCCGATAACTTATCAATGCGTTAAAATCTACAGAGAGATGGACGGGCACGCGAGCGTTTTAATAAAATGAACTTCAATTTTAATATCAAAATCCTTGGAAAGCTGATGCTGAGAATTGAGACAATGTTGTCTTATACGGGTGCCATAAAGTAGTAAGTCGATAATGTCTTATAAGAGTGCCGTGAGAAAATTAAACAGCAAATTGCTGTGGATAAAGTAAGGACGAGATCAGGCAATGCTCCCCTCAATGGCATTATAGCTACTGTAGACATTGTAGTTAGAGACATTGTTCATGAATTTAAAAAAAGAAGATAATGTATGAGAAGACCACTGTGGTTTAAGTTTACCTTAGGACCAGTTCAGGCAATACGCGAAATGGCGTTATAGCTGCTGTAGTTCGAATTGGCGTGTTCACGATACTGATAAAACATAAGAACGTCATGAGTAATGAATTGATGATATATGAATAATAATAATGATAAAAGATTTTATTTTTGTAAGAAGGTTTGTACAAACACTTTTAAACGTCAGTCATATTTTAAAACTAGATGAGGTCGGCGTTTCCTATCTGACTAGTCTGAGAAGAAAGGCCGAAACAAACTCAGAGGTCACAGCCTCTTTTAAAGTCCAGACATAATCTTGGTCAGATCATATGAAGACCATGTAGTTCGATGTCTGAGATGGCCTTTTGAGGAAAGAACCACATAGATTGAGAGGACCTGTCCAGTCAGTGCACGCATTTGTCAGAAATCGTGCAGCTCAACTCAAAACTTAAGGAGCTCAACGATTCGACGAACAATACCAAAGAAAGGACATTCGGGTAGGCCACATTAATTACTCAAACTGCCAGACCATGACAAAAACTAACAGAACAGAGAGAAAAATAAAAAATAATATAAATAAAATGACCCACATAGTCTTCACATTCACAATAATTAAAAGAATAGAATACTTTACAAAGTAATCCAAGCGAATACGCTATTGTAATCTAAACTAATAATATAGAGAGAAAATATGTTTTTTTGTATGTTACGCTTTCAAGCTAAAACGGTTGAATGGATTTAGATTAAAGGAACATGTGTAGACCGGACCTGGATTAGGACAATTCGGGAATCGGCAATCGGCAATTCAATTCATTTCGGTCGGGATAATTTTTATCCCGATATATGGGATCAAGACATATGCGGGTGTAACCGCGGGGCGCAGCTATGATATAGTATACATTTAGTATTAAATTCACTCTTTTTCCTAATTATGCGCTCAAAGCACAAATTTAGAATTAGTCCTATGATCCTATGAAACGGTTTAATAACTTTAAATAATTTACCTTGCATGAAGTTTCCAGGTTCACAAAAGGAATAATGTAGAGAAAATGAAGATACTTCGTGGACACAAGGGAATCATTTTATTAATTGAGCATGTTGGTATCGCATTTCTCAGTATTCGGGCTTCACCTACGGAGGAGGCCTTACCGTACGATACTGATATGCAATGGCAAAAGTATGGACCTGATCTGTGTACCAATTTATTAATGAGAATATTATTAATGGATGTTAGTAAATCATTTAAAATGAATCTTGTTAATACAGACTCGAGATAATTTATGGGTTTCCATCGAGGACAAATCATTCATCATCAGAAAAATAAACGAGTAAATATGAGTTTTGCCTTAAATATTTTGTCACTAAAAACAGCCCCACGTAAATTAAAACGTTAATAACTTCAACAGAATTCTTTAGGGCAACTTAGCTAAGTTTGCAATCATTGTCCGGGCCGTTACTTGCTCCATGAATATTAATATGTTCACAAATCATAAATATTATAATTTTGCGGCGTGTCGTACGCAAGTCGTCCAATAAATCGGTAAGGTTATGTATTTGTTCGGGCCATGTCCACTCAACACCCACGCGGGATCGTGTTTCAGCCCCCGGGCACATTTTTGGGACAAACCAATATTTCTAACGAATATTAATAGTCTGTTTTTGTTTTTATTTGTAACGTGTTTAATTTTTGTTTCGGACGCGCCCACATTCTCTGCATGCCAAACATTCCCTGGGGAACGATTTTTTGATTTGTCGGTGGTGGTTTTGCTATTGATCGTAGTCCAGAACTTGCAACTGACTGGTAACAAAACGTATGGAAATAACTTTACATACTACATATTACCAACACATGAGTCATCACAATTTCATATAAGTCCTGCAGTGCGATTCTGTAACCATCTCACCGTGAAATCTTAGGTGAAGTGAGCGTAGAGTGAGCTGTCATTCCAACTAATGTTAGGGATTGACACTATTGGCAGCTCACTCTAAGCTCATTTCACCTAACTTTTCACGGTAAGATTTTTACAGAATCGATCGGCTGTTCTATACTACCAAGACAAGTTCTATTTAATTACTTTGATCATGTTTCAAGTTTACGTCTATTTATGCAGGTAAACAACTAAGTATCATTCCAAGATTCAAGTGTACCAAAAACCATTGGAATACAACTTTTTGTCGTCGTGTTAACATTTCGATTGTTGTCTGATCCTGTCGATGCGTTCTATCGAGATTTTTTCGCGAGCGGTGTTAAATGCAAGGAATTCTAAAGGCTGTCGACACAAACATAGCTTATTCAGTCACTTTTTATGAGGTGTGGACCACAGGTGCTATTTTAAGGAGAATTGTAATGATATGGCAAGATGAAGTGGCTTTAAAATTGGCATTTATTGTTATGTTGTGGATGGTCAGCTCTGATTCTAAGACTGGGGAGGACTACACATATGAGCCAACACTCAGTGTTCTATTTTTAGTAAGATGTACTCGTACAAAGGAGTACTCTTTAAGGACACTGAGTTTCAAGCGAGGTGTGAAAATAAATATCAGGGCTAGTTCAGTGTTTGTCTCAGCCGTGTTGTCGGCGATATCACACACTCCCATACATATTGATACGAGTGAGGTGTCGGCGAAAAAACGCATGAATGATGCAGTGAGACCCTCCGCGGTCGCCCTACAAGACGAAAGAATTTCGCACACTTGCGAACCTCAAAGCGCAAAATGTTTTTCTTAACGCATTGAAAACGGCTGATAGCTCATTTAATTTAATGAGCCACCTATTTGATGGGAACGAAAAAGCGCAGCACTATGAATCAGACTATTTAGTCAGTACCACTGAATAACTAAGCCTACATAAGTTCCTAATAGAATTATTTAAGTCAGTGTTGCCTAATAGAATCGACAAGCGAATACTGCGAGTAGGCAGCCAGTTAATATTATAATAAGTGTAAGACAGTTTTGCATAAATTAATAGATTACGTAAGCAGTTGCTAGAATAAGCTTAGAGGCAGTTTAATGAAAACACACTGAATTCTAAAATTCTAAAGAAAATAACCGCAGTTTTTTTTAGATAGCCTTACAAATTCCTTAACTTAACCAATATGTTTTCTAGACTCAATGTTAATCATGGCCATCACTCCGAAATAAATCACTAAACTATTAACATTGAATTTACTGAAAAGTGAAAAAAGAAACAGGAAGAAGTCTGTCACTATAAAATGCGCGCATAGATAGTAAAGTGTCAGAAGAAACGATTGTAATAAGATAGTAAGGGCGAGGAGCAGGCGAGGCAGCCCAGTCAGGCCAGTAGGCGTAGGCAGGCAACACTAGAGCTTCCCGCGGCTTCCAAGCTATTGTTACGTTGCAACCGTGCGCAATTTATGTTATCCTGGTACCGAGACTTGTTACAAACACATGGCAAAACAACTTGCCTATAAAATAGAGGGATGCTACAACAACAAGTATGGTTTTGTAAGGGTATTTTTGATGTGTGAGATACGTGGCAGGTAATAAATTGACAGGAAATTAAAAGTTGCCACAATAAAAATAAGTTCCCTGATTCCATAACCTAAGAAGAAAAGGTTTGATTCGATTAACTGTAACACAGCCCAGACAAAGGCCATAAACGAAAAAGGTGTTAAAATACTTAAATTGAAACCCAATAAAGTCAAGATTGTTTGTTAATAGAATGTAAATAAAATCATTTCTAATAATTACGACGTCAGTGAATACCGTCGATGTTCCATGACTAAATGATTCGTGAGGGCGTGTCGGACGGATATTAGTAATAGTTCGGATGTGTTCCCGATTAGGTGTTCACCGAGACCAGGTGAAACCACGGCCCGGGCTCTTTGATTGATTGCTTGCTTGATACTTATCTCGTCTGAACAAAACAGACTCTTGATCGAATTTAAGATATAATTTCATTACCGAATTGTTTATAAATCAAATCGTGAATTGGGAATGTTGAACATCCAAATTGTTTAATGTCAATATTTCGTTTAGTCGTGGTTTTGTCTGAAACGTGATAGGGCAATTTGCATGACATTGTTTTAAGCTGATTGTCAAACGCATCATTATTCTAATTGAACGCATCAGTTCTTTGTAATGACACATAACGATAACTAACTATATCGATGTCGATACAAAATATGGGATACGATTGGTTGTCACTGAACGCGTATAATTAGTGTTTTTGTCTATGAACAAATAATTGCTCAAATTAGCGTTGCCTGATACGCATCGATGTGAAGGCATTCGATCCTGTCTAATAGAATTCAGTGAGGAATCGTTGCTTGCAGGCCGATGCGTTCCGATTCACGTATCAAGGTGCGGTTCAAGTGTTTTTGTTCGCACTCCGATACCCTGTTCGCAGTTTCGCACTATCTCTTTGACGTTTAGCGAAATTCTCGAACAGATAAAAACAATTTTCACGTTTGCAGGAATGCTCGGGTTTCTGCAAAACGTGTCTTTGCTCGGACGCGCAATTTTTTAATATCGATGTAATGTAACCCTGTTTGTTGTTCATTGACGCTCTTGTGAGGCATTATTTATTCAAGAAAAACTTAGAATTTCAATGTTTGATGTTTTGTGTATTTAGGGACATTATATGCAATGTGGCGGGTGTAGTCACTTCAACATCGTGTCAATGCGAAGAGGGGGAGTTGACAAAGAGATAAAAAAGTAAAGCGCTTAGTGCTTTCATTGTCTGCATGTGTACAGTATCAGTAACGCGGTGTGGGGTAGCAAGTGTGTACACGTCATGGAGATTTGTGCACGTGTATGCATGTGTGTGTTATGCTACGTCAGTGTGCGTGCTAAGGGTTGTAATGTTGCTACCGACAAGGGCTGGCCACGCCCATCAAATTATCGCTTGTTTCAACTCCATAAATTGATTCAGATGCAATTAATTTTGCCAAGGACATTCTTGGTTTTTATAGGGTGAAATCGATAATTCATTTTGAATTTACGGCTGAGTATTTTGTTACGAGTCTAGCTTAAGATTAATGATGACAACAGTAGGTAATAATGTAAAAATTTACAATTTTAATTAAAAAAAAATCTTTGGCTTAAAAAGAACATTGTAAATCCAGCTTTAGAACGGTACTTTAATAAAATAAAAAAACTTGTCAAGTGCGAGTCGGCGTCGCGTACCGAGGGTTCTTAGGTATGTAAATAGTTTATGACGGGAATCATATCTCGCATATTATTCCAGTTTTTTTTGTAATGTAGCTACAAATTACGGTTTTCGGATTTTTTCCTTTACTTGTGCTACATGACATTGCTTTATGCCAAATTTCATGATTTTAGGTCAAAGGGAAGGACCCTATACATTTTGATTCCCTTGCGAGCCTCAAAATATGCGGCATAAACGGAACATAAACGCCCGTCTCTTTTAATTGCGTTGACTTAGAAGTTTGATATTTTCACTGCTTCAAAGGATTGCAGCCTTGAGTATTTGATATTTATTTCAATTTGATAACTTCACGCGTTCCAAGGTTCTTGACAGACGAACAACGAAGTGATCTTATAAGGGTTCCGTTTTTCCTTTTGAGGTACGGAACCCTAAAAAACAATGATTATCGTTGATCGCTGACAGTGAAGCAAAGTTTTAGAAATACTGGCAACGTTAAATCCCCTCCGATACAGACTAGTAACGCACACAAGCGCAACAACTATTGTGTTGAACATTTTTTATACAATTTATCAATCCGGGGCAGATGGTCCCGGATCATATAGACACCTTTGAAAAGCACCCAGCTATTATAGGGTTACAACATTATCATATGGACATAAAATGGCCGATTCTATGTAGCATTATGTACGGGTACGTTAAGAGAGAGGATTTTAACAACCTTTAGTTTAAAAAAAAATGATTGGATGTTATAGTTAGTATCTACCTAATGTTGATTATGCTACATGGGCCAGAGAAGTGACAGAATGGTATCCCAGAGAAAAAGAGGCAAAGAGGAAGACCATTTCAAAGACGGGAAGACGACCTGAAAACTACTACATGGAGAAGAAAATCTCACGATCGTGAGCTATGGAAAAACTTGGGGGAGGCCTTTGCTAAAGAAAGAAATAAAATGCATTTATTTGCGGCAAACATGAAGCATAAAAAAGAACATAAACACACAAAAACTATTGATATTTAAAATACCCCGATTTAGACCGAAATTTCAGCTTTCTAGGACTTCAGGAAGAACATTGATGATCGTCATCACTGATGATCATCAATATTCTTAAGGTTCTTCCTGAAGTCCTAGAAAGCTGAAATTTGGAATGTAAGCTAGTAATAGTACACAAACAACAAAAAAATCTTAAAAATTGAATCTTTTACCCCCCCAACCCCTTAAACTAGTGGGTGGGGGGGCTTCCGTAAATTTTGATGCTAGAGGTCTGAAAATTTGTAAAGGTGTCCTTGTTATAAATAATAAGATATGTATTTCAGGATTTTCAGTAAATCATAAGCAACTTACAAAAAGAAATGAAATCCCACAAAAACATTTCATGTTAAATGTTGCCAAGACGAGACCATGTAGCTCGCACTGTCAAAAAGTAATCAGATCTCATGTAGCCAAGCTTCTAATTCTACACGCCCTAACTCTACAAGGCCTAACTTCGCAGACTCTACACCTTAGTTAAAATATATGGCTTGGCCGTTTCGTTACTACAAGAACCATTGTATAACAGTATGAGAGTTTTTCACCTTACGCTCATGTGAATGTAGCGAAGTGGCCACCCACACATTTTGACTAAGGTATAGAGTTTGCGAAGTTAGGCCTTTTAGAGTTAGGGCGTGTAGAGTTAGAAGCTTGGCTCTACATGACATCAGCAGTGCGATTCTGTAACCATCTCACCGTGAAAACTTAGGTGAAGTGAGCGTGGAGTCAGCTGTCATTCCAAATAATGCTAGGGATTGACACTAATGACAACTGACATCAAGCTCACTTCACTTGAGTTTTCACGGTGAGATTTTTACAGAATCGACCGGCTGATTACTTTTTGACAGTGCGAGCTACATAGTCTCGTCTTGGCAATATTTAACATGAAATGTTTTTGTGGGATTTAAATATATTGTTAAACTAGTTGTAAGATTTCTAATAAAGGCTATTTGAATTTGAATGCTATACTTTATATTGCTTTGAAAAAAGAAACGGACTAATTGTTGCCTTAAAACTTTTAAGGTAACATAGCTAATTACAGCAAGAAATAGAAAATGAATACACGTACATACAAATATAGGCTACATAATAATATAATTCCACAGCTATTTATTGACTTCATTTCAGACGGAATGCAAAGAAACAGAAATTCTACTTCTTGTTACAATTGCTGTAACTACTGAGCGCAGGTGTCGTAAATGCTCTTACATCGATTACAAGGTATGTAATTCTAATTGACCTGTGCAATTGACTGGACTGGGATGATTAACATCGTTCCAAGAACACTTAGAAAGTTTTCAGGAAACTATTATTTCATTAACACCTGTTCCATCAAGAGCAGCGGTGGCCTAGTGGTAACGGCCGCGTCTTACGAGTTGTAGGTCGTAGGTTCGAACCCAGACAGGCGCTTTACTTTGTGTAAATAACTTCATCACCACTGTTCTCAAAACGGTGAAGGAAAATATCATGTCCTAGAACCAAAAATTCAAAGAAATGTGCACTTCCTCTCGAACAGAGGAGGCCCCCAGCAGTGGAAACACTATAGGCTGATTATTCACCTGTGTTCCTAACATTACCGATACTAATACCCATAGACAAGACATTATCTAGGGTCTTTTTTATAATACTCTCCGGTATTATAAAGAAGACCCTTTCTTTTCAGTTAACTAGTCTCCACTAGTTAACTGAAAAGAGTCATCATCATACTTGTTTTCTAATTAAATCTCGAATAGAATGCATAATTTTTCATCAAAACATAAAATAAATAGGATGTCAAAAACTCAGGGTTCAAATCACTTTAGTCTCTGGGATGGAAACATTAATTTTGGGCGAATCATGGCCAGAAAATACAAACAACTATAACATGTATATTGGAACAAGCACTAAAAACCAAACCGACTGTACTTGTAGTACTACATAAATTATTTTCCTTTTATTGAAAAAATTACTTGCAATCGAGCTGATGAACGACTGACCAAACAGACAATTTAGCCGTTGGGCTTGTAACGTTAAAATTCTCTCTGATCACGTTTTAAACAATTATTCTCATTTGTGCATCGGACATAATAATTCAGTACCTTCATTTGCAAGTACAAAACGAAACAGTAACGTAGCATATTAAGTGTTTGATGTTGACGAGTGTATTACATGTTTGTTTGCTCGCAATAGCCCGCAAGTGCTGCAGCCGACAGGCCCGGGCACAATGGCGCGGGCGCAGGGGCGAGGGCACAGCACCGAAGGGTTCCGTATTGTTTGCAAAATATTTTGAAAGCGTCATTTTATACGGCATATTAGCTGAGCACTGCATTTGATAGTCGGGGGACGTCTTCACCGGTTCGAATCATATCATCATTAGAGTATTGTGCCCTCCCCTCTGTGGTGTTGAAGTGGCGATGTAGAAACTATTGAATTTTAATATTGTGCAACCGGTATTTGTTTATTGGATGCTGCGAATCGAACGATCAAATATGCATTTATTAGCACTTGCTTAACTGCATCCAATATTCCGTTTATTGAAAACTTATTCGCATAATTACCTGAAGTATTAAGTATAATGAATTCAAATAGGCAGCAAATATAAATCAATATAATTATATCGGCAGTATTTAACATGATCTATTCCATTGTCTTTCAAATCCACGCAAAAGACGATTTTTCAAAAATGCACTAGTAAAGTAAAGTAGTCGTAAAGCAGCGCGTAGCGTTTCGTAGCTCTCGCCTACGTCGATTTTAAATCATGACATTTTGTATCAAAAAAATAATATATCAAGCAATAATTTCGCACAGGTGTTAGGTTATAACTAAAGTGTTTTACAAAGTGATTGGGTGATTGTGGGCGGAATCACCGGCGGTCATTTGACGCCGACGCGTGCTACAGTACCCTCGGGGTTTGGGCTCTCTGGCTAAACTCATCGACGTGACTCAAGAACAATATATTAATCCCTAATAAAGATTGGTGATTAATAAATAAGACAATAAAGAGTTTAGCTTGAGGATTCTCGTGTTGTTTGGATGGAGAGTGGTTTTAGGCTATATTATATATTTTGCTTTTCGAAGGATTTATCAAAGGATGGTTTGATAAAACTACGCTATGAATGTCTTAGTGAAGATTCCTTCATCCTTTATATGATGGAATCAATGATTAATAACAAACATTTATAATTATGTTGATTCATAGACTACGTTTAATAACGAAATGGCAATAAGCTTAGGTATCTCAGAAGAGGTTTTAAAGTTCGTTCGGCTACGTGTGGATACTTTAAAATGTCATTATATTACTTTAAAATGTCATTAGAAACTAACTACATAATACTACATTTTGACTAGCATTTTGGGATAGGCGATTTCAAGTTATAATTCTTTTCCTGAGGTATGGGTAGTTTGAATTAAAAACGTACTAAGAAAAGATACTGCTCTTGATATGTGAAAACTATATTTTGACTTACATTCAAAGACAGCTAATTTCAAGTAAAAAACTCCTTTCCCTTAATAAATAACCCTGTTCATAGTTTTATTAAAATAAATGATTAATTGACTTTGCTCATTGTTCACCTTCACACCGTCACATATATTAGGATGTCGAAGATTGGCTTCGAAAAGAAATTATGTGGTTGACGCTTCTCTATGCAATAGTTACAGATAAGATGATGAAGCTATTACTGCGCCTTAAATCTGGATGAACACACGAAGAAGTGTACGCACGACTACATATCAAGCTATAATTTCCAGTATAAGCTGACTTCTCGTTGTAGGACAAGCCTATACAATGCGAGGTCAGCTAAAACTGGAAATGTATAGCTTGATATATTATGTCGTCGTGTTTACCGTATCCGTTACATTGACTACTTTATTAATACTTCTACGGTTGGCCAACGGTCTTCGTCTGTTCACATTTTCTTCTATTCATAGAAATACCTACTACTTACCTAGCTAGCTAAATATGTATTTATTCATTACAAGCTGCGCCCTGCGGTTTCACTCGCATAATTTTCGATCCCGTGGGAATTCGGGATAAAAATGTATCCTATATATTAATCCTGGTTATAAACCATTTGTGTGCCAAATTTCATCCAAATCCGTTCAGTAGTTTTTGCGTGAAAGAGTAACAAACATCCATCCATACAAACTTTCTCGTTTATAATATTAGTAAGATTATATCTTGTAAACTGTACCCGTACCCTATATGTAAATATATTTATTTATTTATAGTTAATTAAAACGGTACAACACCAATTACATTAATTAACATAGAGGACAATAGTTAAGTTGACAATAGTTAATTTAACTAGGTTCTGCCCGCGACTTCGTCCGCGTGAATTTTCTTGTCTCCCGATCCACCCCGTCGCATCGCATTGCCCATCCGCGCTATTAATCGTATTCGCTTAGCGTTCTTTACGATTTTTTTTACTTTTCCCCGGCCCTAGTGAGGCGTTAAGTAACCTATAGCCTTCCTCAAAAATTGGGCTATCTAAAGGCAAAAATAATTTTTCAAATTCGACTCGTGGTCTCAGAGATTAGCGCGTTCAAACAAACAAACAAACTCTTCAGCTTTATTATTAGTAAAAATAGATAGATAGATTAGGAAGTCAATGTCAAAGTCAAATCATTTATTTCAAATAGGCACATAAAAGGCACTTTTTAACGTCAAAAATTACAATAAAATAGAATTTATTCTAGAAGTACAGTATTGTGTACATAGGTAGGTATTACCTGTGAGCGAGCAAGGGAGTAGTATCTTGTCGTATATAAAGCAGTTTAAAAATAAAATGGTAGTTACTCACTTTTATCTATGCAATAGCTAAAGATAAGGTGATGTAGCCATACATTACTAAGCCTTCAATCTCGATGAACATACGATGAAGTGTACCTTATCAGTTACAGTGGCTACACACTTATTATCTGTGCAATTTAATAGCTACAGATCAGATGATGTAGCCATCCATTAAGAAGGCTTTAATCTTGATGGATGTATGGGTAAAATTAGCTTTTTAATTCATCATCATCTGCCTAGCCTTTTCCCAACTATGTTAGGGTCGGCTTTCAGTCTAACTGGATGCAGCTGAGTACCAGTATTTTACATGGAGCGACTGCCTATCTTACCTCCACAAACCAGTGATCGAAAGTAGTAGTAAGTGTAGTACTTTTCGAGCTTCTGACGACCCGTAACATTAGCTTCTTTAGTAAAATATCTAACCTTCTTAAGAGATACCTACACTACTCGTAAAAATATAGAAAAGCCTCGTTAGAGTAACTACTTCTCAAATTACTCCGGTAGGCAATTGTTTTTGATAACCATAAACGAAATAATATTTATTTTATTTCACTGAATGCAGCTACTGATCAGCTGAGTATCAGTTTACAAAGGTAATAACGATATATTTTCAACGTTAAGCATATTTCTGGCCTAACGGTTTTTAGAGGTAAATGTTTATAATGTGGATTATGGAATCATGTGACTGTTCCTAAATTACCCTAGGCTGATAAAAAAATTTAGTTTTTCCTCATTATGGGGAAATGTCAGGAAAATGGGTCAGGTCCCCAGCAATGTTATGTGGATCGGTTTAATGTCTGTTTTTGTGTATCATCCACCATGTGATAATTCATTTGCAGTAGCCCAAGATAGTAAGTAGTAACATAATGATCTCACTGTTACTTTAATATGAAACATGATATTAATGTTCCGCTAAAACACGGTTAAGTACGCAACAGCAGAAAACTGAGATGAATCTTAACTAGACAAAATCCAAACCAAATTCTTAAATAGAAGATTGAGTAACTAACCTAACATTCCACCGATGAACTCCGAGATTAAAGCTATTCCAAAAGCTGTTAAATAGCCGTTAAAATTGGGTGGGCTGACTGTCATAAATACATTATTAACCTATTTGAAGGTGAAGAGGCCTCACCACCCCGATATTTGCTCTGGGCTAATTAAATCTATAATGATCGCCAGCAGACCCCGCTCACTATGGTTTTACACAGCCTCTAGAGTAATTTATAGCCACCCATAAAACAATTCTTCAAACTTCCCCACAAAAAGGTTTCGTCTATTCAAAAGCCCATATGAGATAATAGAGGACGGGGGCACAGGACAAAAGTCTGGATGCAACACTAAACAGTGACGAAGAAAAAAAAGCATAAAACCAGCTGGCCACGTCCCCGACGCCGGCTATACAAATTCCTGGTCCGTTCCCTTAAAAATCGATATTTAAAGTTAAGTACCAATACTTTACCAATAACAATGGTCCGGCGTGCGACGGAGACAAGACACGAGGAACCCAGCACCCAACTGGACATTCTAATTTACGAGCGCTTTTTTTCATCTAACATACGCAGTTCAGATGAATCTTTCGACTTTTGTAATGAATTGAAAAATGGAGTTCTGTGTTAAACGGCTTTTTGTCCTTGCTTACTGAGAAATAGACTTCACAAGTCGACATGGACATTTATAGGACGGCCGTTAGCTCGGTTGTTTGTGCTCGAGATCGTGTTACAAGGATATTCTTTGATAGTTTGTTGTGTGTCACTTGTCATTGTGTCGGTTATTGTCGAGGCGTGCTCGGATATATCGCAACAGTGGGCATCCGTCAGCCGCAGGCGCTGCCGACTGCGGGGGGCGGTTCATTATGAATTAATGAGAAACGAAATGTTTCGCCAGATCAACGCTCGTCCGCTTGAATGGATCTGACGTCTTACTACACGACTACCGGACGTGAAACACTTCGTTTGGACGTGACGAATCAATTTGGCCTAAGATAGACAAACTTATGTACGTACTTCCGAGTGACCATGTACAGGATATAGAAGTTATCACGGCCACTCAAAGTTCTCTAGCAGTTTAGCTAATACTTATACTACTAGGTAGTGTTGGATGACATAAAAAAACTTACCGGTATGTGTTCTTTTGTGTATTTTGAGGTTTTCTGATCTCGCAAACACCTTGCCACAGCCGGGGAAGGGGCAGGGGAACGGTTTCTCTCCGGTGTGCACGCGGATGTGATTCACCAATTTGTATTTCGCTTTGAACGGTCGTCCGTTTCTCGAGCAGCCCTGCCAGAAGCACGCGTGTGTGGTGCACTCGGGCCCGCCGACGTGCTCCACTGTCAGGTGCGTCACGATCTCGTGCATACTCGAGAACAGTTTGTTGCACATCTTTCTTGGTGGCGGCTGCTCAGGATCTAGCCACTGACACCGCATGTCTCTTCGGGGAGGTGCGCGCACGTAGCGCAGGAAGGCGTGAGGGGCATGGGCGTGAGCGTGGGGTACTAGAGGGGGCGCGGCGCTTTGGTAGTGCATGGCGTCGCCGCGCCAGTCCCAGCTCTGCTCCAGCGGCTGCTGCGGGAACAGCTCACCGCAGCCGCTGTACTCGCGCAGGTAGCCGGGCTGGTACGAGTGCAGCGGATAGGGCTGGTAGTGCGGCGGGTGGTGCGGTGGAGGATGCGGCGCGGCGGCGCGGTGCTGGGCGCCCACGCCGCACGCCGGCTGAGGTGACATCTTCAGCCCATAAGATGCCAGGTGTGCGTGGTTAGTCTCGAGGAAGGCATTCATGGCGGGGGTGGCCGACGCCGGCGCATAGCCCCATTCGCCCGCCACCATCCACGCGGCGGGGTATTCCCCGCTGATGACGGCTTTGGAAACTGCGTCGTCTCCGACGCTCAACGAGGCTGCTGCTGATGGGCTAAACTCACTTCAGCCGATTCACTTGCTTTGTTACCATTCCTTGGTTTAACAGATTCAGCAGTTTGCGACCTGTTGAAGATGATAGAGTGTAATTATAAATCCTGCTGTTTATAAAATATCAAAGAGCTCCAATCGTCCGAGCAGAATGTAAAAAAAAATGAACCTTAAAGTATCACAACCTTCCGAGACAAATTCAAAACCATTTCTCAAAATAATAACACACATTCGTGCAGCCATAACCGGCGACGAACATTTATTTATAATAAAAAAAAATGTGAAGCAGGTACTTTTGGACATTAAATTAAACTGTGGGTAAATTTATAGGACACTTTTATACGCCTGAGACAAAAATTTCGATTGTATTCGTGTATATTTAATTTTAGTTTATTTGTTAGGCTGGCTCCAATCTCTTTTATGGCCGAGGTTTAGCATCGATAATTTATTAAAATAGTTTTATGAATGATAAAACCTGTTTCGTCGTAGACAGCGTGCAACGACGGGCATTTTATTGCCAACTTCACATCGTTTTATAATTAATTCGAAGGCACCTATAATAATAATAACATTTGGCAAAATAAGCCTATCCTTATATACCTAAGGATAAGAAAACAAGTTACCATCATGGAAAAATCTATCTCTACCTCTTACAGAACACTTGCTAAGATCAGACAAGAAAGATCAATTTAATTTTTTTTTTCTAAGTTATGATAAAACTTTTGAATTAATATTTTATGAATGAGGAAGAATTTTGTGATTCTATCTTATAAAATTAATTTAACATTTCCATAGGTCATCGAGAGACCACTTCATTCAAACAGACATTCATGACGGCTCTATAACGATATGTATTGGTTGGCTTCATTCTTTTCCTGGATACATAATGGCATGAAGATAACTTATTGAGCGATGAAAAAAGATAAATTGAGTGAGAAAATTCAATATCCCATAATCCCCGCATCACTCCTCCATACAGTAAAGTCGAACTGTCAATCAACAAAACTGTAATTTTTTTGTGGGCGTCTGCATAGGCGCATTATTTGAAAATAATGTTGTTTATGTATTGTTTGACACAGTGGAGTGGGACAGGATTTACCTGAGAGTTAAACAATGTGCAGCCTCAGATCTCCATCTAATCTGAACATTATCTGCAAAGCGCCCCGCCGCGTGGTCGCTTCAACACAAAGCAATGGGTTGACACATCTCAACAGACGCTCATGGAGTAATAGGATTACAAAAATAACCCTTTTTATATCAATATCAACTGTCAAAGCATTTTGCATCTTAATCCGTTGTTGATAAAACCTTTACAACGGTTTTGGAACGGGAAATATATGTTGGTAACAATTTGCAGCTGTCTAAGGAAGGTTTCTACAGTTTTAAGGAATTAGTCATAATCACATTAGCGTGGTATTGAGATGGTCCATTATCTGTTTAGCGGATATGTGCTCACGGGGATGTGACCAAAATAGGTGCACCGACAATGTTTTTCATTACTCTGGCTGTATAACCAATCTAATCGTTACTAATTGTTAAAGGAGGTACAATTTAGGTAATAGCATTTTTGTTGCCATACAGTTTTGAGTAGGTAAATAAGAATAAGTAAGTTCTTCTTTTACGAGTATTCTTCATTAATTTTGCCTTAAGTAGGGTCTCACATGATTTTAAATAATGTGGAAAAAAAGCGTCCATACCCAGTTAGAAAAGGGAGGTTTATATACAGTGAAAAAAGAATTGCTCATTATAGAATGCTATATTTTTATTGTTGCCATTAAAATCTTGCAATCATCTAGCTTTTAACCGACACGAGGTATAAGTAAATACTTGGTGATTTATGTTGAGATTTTGTATGTAGGTATATGTCGCAGCCAACTGATTTAATTAGCCTTTCAGTTAATTGCCTAGCCTTTTAACTAAACGGCGCCCTTCAACTAGCGGCCCGAATGATATTCAGCCATTCAATCAAACAGCTAGGCAAATGACTTGAATCGCTAGCGTATAAGTAATGAATTTATAGGGCGGCTGCTATGCTGCTAAAACGCTATAATACCTATTTATTGCACATCATTTAAATCCTATATCTAAGGTTTCTAAGAACATAGATGGTTAATGCTGATTAATGAGGTGTTGAAGTTATTAACATTACTTTGACGAACTACATAGATTTAGGCTATCCGCTAAATCCTTTAGCAATTCCAGTACAATGTTTGTTTGAGCTCCAGGCAGGCAGGTGACCTTAGAATTATGGTATTGCCCATTTGTGGAGGTCAGACAACAGTTGGTCTATAAAATATGTATATAAATAAGTGTAACATTAATAGGTGTTTAACCACATTTGGTTAGACTAAAAGCCGGCTCCAACTTTATTGAAAAGGTTTGGCTGACGATAGAGCAGGTAAAGTTACTGAATTAAAAAAAAAGGTTAGTTTATTAACCAACTTAAGAAATGGCTTTTTAATCCACACTTGACCTACCGGATATTTATGCTTAGTGAGGAACAGCTTATAAGTTCATACTAATTATAAAAAAAAAATCATAAAAATAAATCAGGACATCAGAAGGCCAATTCCCGTAATTAAAAACGTTCAAAATCTAGTCGCAATCTCATCTGAGCGACAATCAATGTCAAAAATATAGGAAAATGAGAGGTATTTTTGATAGATTGTGACTGAGATCAGACTGTGAATGGCTCTTAAAATTACGAGAATTGCCCTTCAAGAGTCTTTCAAAATTCTTCAAATCGTGTCATAGTGGTAGATTTTATTGTGTTACCATATATCTACTGATGTTCATTTATTTTTGCATAAGTAAAAAGTTGTTTGTAAGCAATATGTCCAGTTCAAACTCAAGGCAATTTAAATAAATAGCTCTCCAGAGGAGAGAACAAAGTTGTTGAACTCAACGTCATTTTATTATTAACAACGCAGTAGAGATAAAAATGTGATAATCGAAGATGTTGTAGACCAGGAACTGCTATCAGTTTTTGGCCTACAGCACCTTGGATATTTTTACACTGAGAATTCATACAAAATTATCACAATATCATTTGGATGCTACCTTACTTTTCCATCTGATAGTCATTGAGCGAAAGTGCCAAAGTGTACCTATACAGTGTTTGTTATACAGTTTCCAGTTACAGTTAACTAACTAACTTAATCAAAAGTGATTTAAAATTGGCATTTCTAGGAATACATATTGACTTCTAGCATTATCAAATTGCCTATAATGTTTTCAAAAAAATATGAGGAATCGGCGTAGTATCAAGTTTCAGCTCTGCAAATAATGTATATTGGGAACTGCTAATAAATGAGGTTTATTACCCTACTTAACTTATGCGAAATGTGATAGTGCTACTTAACTTATGTATATTTTTAGTGCTTGTTTATAAGCCCAGTCTACCGATTTTACTAATATTATATTTAACTTACAACTTTTTATTTATCTATTTTATTATTTATTTACTCACAGTAAAACAGATACAGATACTACATACTCGTATTAGTATTGAGTAAAAAGGTACTGCTTTTTTACTACGTCTACTATCAAAAAAGGATTAATTAAATAAAATTAAACTTTGTTAATAAGGCTATTCATGCAAGTAGATTATGGATGTATATTATAGATTATACAGGATGGCTGGTAGCAGCTGAATGAGAGTTGCCTAAAATCGAGTTGAATGGCGTGCAATAGGTGAGGCCTATAGTGGACTGCTATATGCTGGTGATGATGCAAGTAGATTTAATTAAATAAATACAATTAACAACTGAACAACTGTAACAACAACTGTATTCTCCAAAAGGTTGGACAGAAGTCTACCTAAGATACACCCACAAAAATTTAATCAAATAAGAAAGAACAACAAGAGATAATCTTTTATATGTATTTACTATTAAAAGAAGTGCCCAAAATATGTCTCCGACCAGCCAGTCAGTGTCAAATAGCAAATGGACCAATGATGTTCAGTTTGTAAGAGCTGCAAAAATGCAGCGACGGAAAAGTTACAGGCTGCTGTGTTTTTTTATTAGGTAGGTTCCTGTTGGGTTATCTAAAATACCTGAGGGTTATTCTTTAAATTCCTTTAACTACATAGCAAAGACATGGGAGACCAGTCATTAATTTGGTAGATTGCATAAAAATTGCAAGTTCATATAATTCTACTCTCTCTCTAGATGTTAGTTAGTAACGTAGTAAATATTACTATCTAACACCTAACTATTCTGACATTTTATGCAAAAAAAAATGGTGAAAAATTAAAGATAAAAGAGATCTAGAAGAATTTTCTTAAGAAATAAGAGTACCTTTGTACTCAATATTAATTATGTCGTATATGTATCCATTTTACTGTGTGTATAAATAAATAAATAAAATATTGTGTGGATAACACACTAACTTGCACTCACTCAATCACTTTATTTACTTTGTTTCTAATTAAAAGCCTTAATTAGTCATAAAACTATATGTAAGTAGTTTTATCAGTAAGTAAATAAGGCTTTTTTTCAAGGAAGTATATATACGTAAGTACCTAGTTCATTATTTTTTAAATAAGTAATGAAATAAGTATGTTTTCGAATAACTTAAGGTTACTAGAATACTATTTTATTTATTGTTTTCTTTTTATTTTACATTTTTATTTAGAATTAATTAATCACATTCAGGACAACCATACTACAATAGCACAACACTCTGACAATCACAATGTGAAGGAAATTCATAATCCACCGCTTCATAGTATTTAAATAATTCGCTCAACAACATAAGTAGCTCATTGGCAATGTGTGTGTGTGTGTTCAATTGGGTTTTTGGGTAGAAAATTCTACATTAACGTGCGATCCCGTACGATATTTATACAGGACCTAGAGTTTGATTCATATTTCTGAACAAATATATTCATTAGTTCTACTAATGAATCTATTCACCCAAACATTTTGCAATACTTAACATTTTCTTAAGCAATATAATGTAGGTAAAACAATCTAAAAATTTTCCTAACAGAAAGGGTCAGAGAATAAATGGTCAGTGATTACAAGACTTGCTTGTAGCATTACGCGTTACCTAATTAAAACTGTTGACCTCTTGTTTCTAAAAGTTTTAATACTTTATTCTGTAGTATAATACGGTCAATTAATTATATTAGTCTGTTGCTATCCAACAGCTTTCATAAGATTTTACGACAGAACTACTTGATTTGGTTTTCAGTAACTTAGAGCAAGTTTCGGTTCCTCAAGATCACCAAGAATAGAGTAGACTTACTTACTATTCAATGGATTCATATCATAAGATTGAATTTCCAGACTAGGTTTGGATAAAATAAAAACGACAATCTTAGGTGTCCTGAAACCAGGACTAGACAAGTGGCAATTGGATTCAAAGCGTTTCTTGTTTCTATAACGTCTTTGAACAGAATTGACATTAGCTTTCCGGTATCTTAATCTGATGTCAATCCAATCATTTTCCATCATCTTTACCGCTGGTATAATGTCACCCTTGTCCCCTAGGCTCGCTGGACAAAACACAAGCATAGCATAAGAACTGAAATCTTACGTGCCCTGTATACCTATCCTTCACCTTTCGAGGGATACAGGCGTGATGTTGCTGTTATGTTATTTTATATCAATTTCAACCAAGCACAACAGCTAAAAGATAAAGTACAAGTCAGATCTACTAAACCGGATTAATAAAAGCTTTTAAAAATCCGCTGTAAGTTTTATTTCAAGATATCATAGATAGAATAAAAACTGAAACCTAATCCATAAGTCGTAGGAGCTATATCAATTGTAAAAACTATTATTATGATAATGTTGGTAATATACACGCAATTATTGCTTCAATATATCGACGTATTGCAATAACTACTCGTTATAGAGTCGTATAAACTACATCAATCAATTAAGGAAACATTACATTGTAGCCATTAAGTACAGTTTGTAATGAAATGTAATGCTACTGTATCCTGACATTACAGTTTGAATAAGACGGTTTGCATAAAGAGGGATGAACTCAAACTGAAAGCCTTTTTCTCAATTAAATCATTTGCAGGCACTTTTAAATTATCAAGGAATCTCAGTCAGTCAGAAATATGAAGCTAGTTGCCCATTCCAAAGCTTAGCAGGTTCAAAAGAACGGGCAAGAAACTTCATAGACACTCCATGTTTTTCTGTATGCATGTACGTATGTTTGTATAGGTAAGTCGCAATTTTACCAAAAAACCGACTATATACTACACCGGAAATAACTTTTTATAAGGTGACTAATATAATGTTTTCTGCTGGAATTTCCTTATTTTTTGCTTGTATTTTCTGGCCATAATTATTTTTTCCACTAGGATATATCTGCTTCAGCATTATTCATCAACATTGCAAAATCGACTATGATTGGATTAATTTATTTTCATTACCGATGACTTCAGACTTATCACTTTTTTATTTATTTATATTGTATCACGTAATAATATATATTATTTCATTGTACTTGTTATTCAATAACTGCTAAGCTTCGTTTTTATTTTCTTGAATCAGTCAGTTGTTGGTGTGTGTGCCATTTTCATGAGAAATATTTACTGCAAATCACATTTCTCTTAAATCCATAGTCATTAACTTCTGTTTATATCTGTTAGGTGGATTTTAATATCAATCTACTCATGTGTTTATCATTGTATGATAGCACATAGTGTTTATTCTAAGTAATTTTAGGCTTGATGGAAGATGCAAAAACAGCTTCAGAATTTACTACAAGTTCATCAAGCTGAAATTAGCTTCATCAGCTAACATCATCCAATCAAGATGTCTTTTTCAGTCATTCAGACCAATTAGAGTTTTCATTTCAACCCTCTATCATCTGCATATGTTATTTTTGATTAGGGTTTTAGGATTTATTATCTAGATATCTTTTGCGTCACACGCTTCGCTTGATTTCTAATGAGAACTTTCTCTGGTCTTATTAATACCTACTTAATTATGTTTAAATCATTCCATATGGATACTAATGTACTTTATTAACCCAAAATAAATAAGTTATCTCGATAAGTACCTATAGGGGCGTAAGTAATTATAAAGGAATAGTTAAATGGTTAGACGCCTTTGTGCGGGTAAGATGTCTGCTTATATTGAAAATATCTTAGGGTTCATTTTTTGTAAACACAGGAAAAACTTACCTACTTGTTGTTTAGTAGAAATCCAGTCTTCAGTTTGTCGATGTACTCATGAAAATAATCACTTAGTTTTATCTATTAGCACAAGAAAATATCAAAACACTTCACTGAACATATACTTATGTATCTAAAATAAATTTTCAGTATCCTCATGTAACTAGAGCAATTAGTATCACAGGTGTTGGCGCATCGTTATAACAATCTCGTGTCGATTTCACAGCCGCATTCTGCGATAACAGGCCATCTCGTTGGTAACATAAGTTTTTTGGACAAATTGTCACGCAACGATTTTTTCTCGTAACGATGAAAGGCTTCGCGACGTGTGTCCACTGACTCCGCTGAGGCTCTCAGCATGACTGCGGGCTCCCGCGTCGCCGCCCCTCGACACAGCCGACATACTGCTTCTTAGAAAATATTTTGTGCGGACCGGGCCCCGAGGCGCGAACGAAGCCCTACACGCGGAGAAAAGGGCGGGACACCGTAAACTTTTTCATCCAATGGTGCCGGCTTCGACGTCAAAATCATCGATGTTTATCTGTCTCGCTCTGATGCATACAGTAGAGTAATGTTCGAAAGGGAGACGCGATCAAGCAAGCTCATAACGATGGTATAACGAAGAAAATTTCTTTGTGTTTGTGTCGTAATGTGTTCGCTTTATCAGATTTACGTTGAAAGCTCGCTGTTAGCTTTCGAGGGCGCCACATCGGGGCTCCCTGTCTGACGTACCGCGCGGCGCGGGGGTGTGAGAGGGACGCACGTCACCCGGGAAATGTTTCGGCTAATGTATTTTCCTGTGGGAAGGAAAACACATGTCGTCGCTTTTAATTTAATACGCGTCACGCTGCGTCGTCGTGTCGTGCGGACCAAGTGCCTCGTTTTGTTTTTTGAAGCATTTTATTTCGGTTATAAATGTTGGTGTCAAATAAAGGGTTATTATTTCGAACTGTATAAACTGAAAATATTAAATTTCATGCTGATTAAGCAATGCTGAACTGTCTTTTGATATCTACCTCAATGCTTAAAGCTTGAATTTGGTTTTGTTCATTAAGGTTTATTTTATTCCAAAAAACGTGAATTTAAACTCAGTTTTATATGTCATTTTGGAACAGTTAACATTATTTTTAGAGGCACGAAGTATTATAAAACCCACCCATGTTAACTAATATTAAAAAAGGCCATTATGAAAGAAGAAACGATCGAGTTTCTTTTTTTATTTATTTATTTAAGTATGACAGAGGCCAAGTTCTAGTTTGATTCTTATAAGTTCTGAATTCACCAAAAATAAGTTTAATGGAGTGCTCCTAATACACCACACATGATATTATGAACAATCAACTCATTGTTTAGCAGACTATTGAAATAAAATTAGCTGTTTCAAAAATAAAAATAATTTTAATAATTTAATTTAAAAAATCCATAAAACACAACCATCACCAATTAAAATTGTAAATATACTGCAGCAGTTTAAGGCGCGCCAAATATAATTAACGTAATTAATTTGACGTACCAAGCGTACTTGGTAATTATTTTAGTAAAAAGTCGCATGCGCGCGGCGGGGGCGGGCTCGCGCGCCGCCATTGGCTGGCGAGCAGGCTGTCACGCGCGCGCGCCGCCCCGCACTCCTGCGCACACTTTTATTTTTACCAACATTTATTTTCATCCACAGCACGAACGCTCGTGATTAATTTAATATATTTTTATCGACTAACTTTTCTCACGCAATATGCTTTTTGCGATATTTACTTGTTTTGATTCGTTACATCTTACAAAACGTTTTTGTACGCATGATCTTGCGAGGTTGGTTCACTTCGTTAGAATTAAAACAACGTTTTGTGAGTGGAACAGCATTCTTCCTATTAGTGTCGCGGAGATGCTTATTAGAAAAACCTCCGGAGCACATCCGCTTGGTAACAGCCTGAAGGATTACAGCTGCTGACTTTTTAACGTAATGCCGTGAAGTAATGGTCATTTAAAAACAGTTAATTAGTCCGTGAAAAACTTAGAATTCTCTGCAACAGTCGGTGTTAACATTTACTAGAAAAAAGATCGCTACTTACTGTAAAATTACTTGTGTTTCTTGTAATGATTACGTGATTTTAAATTACAGCAATAACACAAGGACGGCACAGTAGGGCTCCAGGTACACACAATGCCCTCCCAGCCCTCGTGTGTTGAGGGCCGGTAGATATTTCATTAAAATAAATAACGTTATTATTTATTTGGGTGTTTTTCGGCAGCGATGCAAGCTACAAATTATGCGGACAATACCTCCGCGGGACACCGCTATTATTAAATGTAGCCCACCAGATGGCGCTGTGTTCCCGACGTCCCCTGCTCTCTAAACTTACAAACAATATTAAAAATTCGTTCTAATAATCCCCAAATTAGCAAAACATCACAGCTTTAATTAAAAATATTAGTGTTAATTAATTTAAAATTGTGAAATTTAAAAAAAACGTTATGAAGGTACCTAATATCAATTAAGTATGTAGGTAGTACTGTGTAGGGAGTAACTGTTCATCGCAAGTAAGCAGCTATAAGTGAAGCTATAATGTTCCCACTGCCAGGACTCAGGTCTCCTATCTTCAAGAGGGAGTGGGCTGTAATCTACCACGCGGGCCCAGTGCGGGTTGCTAGCTGTCACGTGTCTTCGAATGTTTGATTCTAAGATATGTCAGTTTCCTCACGATGTTTTAATTCACAGTTTTGAGAGCAGTGGTGATGAAATTATTTACTCAAAGTAAAGCGGTTGCCTGAGTTCGAACCCATGACCTACAACTCGTATGGTCGCGGCCGTTACCACTGGGCCACCACTGCTCATTGCAAGTAGGTAACCTAAAAAGTTTATAATTAAATATACGTCTTCTAGCTTAAAAAAAAGCAAAGAAAGAAAAACGTAAGCTTCACCACGCACAGTAAAAGTTAAAAATAAACTAAGAAAATGATACAAGTACTCTCTCTACAGTTACTTAGACTCTTATTAATTAGTTCATTAGTTCATTTGCAATGATTCTAGAGAATCATTGCAAATGAACTCACGATTAATTAACTAATCTCCATGGGAACTACTTCGTTATAGCTACGCTCTACTTCCTCTAGTTACTCATTGCGTTACTTCAATCTCTCCACTTAAAACCATTGCTTAATATTACTTTATCTCTAATTTTAAAAATAAAGAAAATCAACGATAGGCATTTCCTATCCTGTCTGCTAGAAACAAACAAATTGGCAATTCTCCGTTAACCGCTACTGACAGCTATGATTTTGAGTAAAATAAAAGCTGAAAAGTATTAAAGATATTAAAATGAAAATCAACATTGAACTATTAATTTTATTTGGCTTAGTTTGCAATGCATATTCTAAGTTCTTTTATTTTAATTAATTTTAGTTTAGTTAAATTTTAGTTTTTGGTTTCCTACGAGTATCTTGCAATAATCACTATGTAGGTACCACAATTTGAACATGTCGCAACTCTGACTCCCAAGATACAGATCAATATGTTAAATAGTTTGGGGGGCGCCGTCTATTCTGTTCTTGTACAAATTGTGAATAATAAATAATTTTAGATTTTTTTTGAATTTTGAATTATGTACAACGTGACAATGCTGCCAGCCTTTTAGGCACTTTTGCTGTTGACAGGGATGCGGATTAAAAAAAAAATACGCTTCTTTTCCCTCTTTTCGATATACATGTACATTTTATTATTATTAATGTAAGACTGTTACGAGTAGCTTATATTATTATGTAAATGTTGAACTATTTAAAATAACGCTTTGTTACAATTGACGTTGATGTCTAATGTTAGGCGCGAAAGTGCTACGAAGCGTAGCGCGTAGAGGTCACGCACATTCAAAATTATCATTTCGTATCTCGAAAAAGTTTGACGGTCTTATAAAATAATAGGTCAAGAATACATTGTTTTAGAGCAATATTGACTCTACATGCATATTTATTTATTTATTTTATTTTATTTTACAGTTTTTGGAAAACTTACAGCTAAAAACTTTTACACGATTGAGAGTAACAAAAATAAGGCCAATTACAAGTTTTCACAGATAGAAGAGAGAATCTAAACAAAAAATATTTGAGTAGGTAGACAGCGTTTTGAGTAAATACGTTAAAATCACAATTACATTAATATCTATAAAATTGCGCTATTTTCTAGCAGGCGTAGATAGATAGAATACTCTTTATTGTACACCATACAAATTACAGAACATAAATATATAAAATTTTATAAAGGGTGACACAATGGGCCTTGGTGACGCAATGGCCTTTTTGTGCGAAAAGTTTAAAAAAATAAATAATAAATAAATGGGCGGTATGTGCTACGAATTTTACAACACATAAATTAATGTGAAAGAACGTGGCAGGCCCAGGACGAGGCGGCGGGACGAACTCGACTCTTTTCTAAAAGATTGGCCACATTCAGCCATAGATAGGATAAGAATAAATAGAAGAAGGGAAGGCCTTTGCCCTGAAGTGGGACACGAAAGATTGATTTAAAAAAAGAAATGATTTTGTGATTGCATGTTTGTTTTATTAGGTATTCTATCTGGTTGGTGTTGGTGGTTGTCTATGCTTTTTTAAAGTGCATAAACCATAAACAAAACCACTTTGCAATTATCATTATCGAAATCATTGTAGAACATTTTTATATTTTGAACCTGCAAGCTGGTGCGTAACAAACAACAGCTTCTGGTCGACTACAGAATTAGTTTCAAGAGTTTCTTTTAGTTTTTAATACACGTTACACATGCAGACAGCAGACCGACTACATATCAACACAGCAAAACTAATGACAAAACTTCACGCTCAAAAAACGAATAACGTAAAATAGAAGTAAAAAAATCCACCTGTTCACCTCTCGCCCCTAACTGTACCAGTAATTAATTCGATTCCGAGTCAAACGTCAGTGGGATTCGATGACTATTGATATCGAGTCGGCCCGGCTCGGTTTGACTCGTATGAAAAGCCGACACAAGCCGATGTGATCGCCTTTTTTGCCGCAACCATTCAAACGAAATTAGATTCGGATTCGTAACGTTTTCCATTTGGTCGTACCCACATGTATATATGTTTATACCTGTTAATATTTTGGTATGTATTTAAGCTGATGAGAAGTGGTGGCCCAGTGGTAATGGCCCTGACTTACGAGTTGTAAGTCGTAGGTTCAAACCCAAGCAGGCACTTTACTTTGAGTAAATTATTTCAGCACCACTGCTCTCAAAACGATGAAGGAAAACATCGTGAAGAGACCGGCATATCCTAGAACAAAAAAATCGAAGATGTGTCTTGTGGATTGCGACCCACTCCCTTTTACTGAGAGGAACCCTGTGTCCCAGCAGTGGGAATATTATAGGCTGCTTTGCCTGCTATACCTATTATGAAGACCGTCATGTGCAACCTATCTTAAAATAAAATTATGATTCTAATAACCAATCTGAATATAATATTACACTCGCGAGCAATGAAAAAGTTCCAGTGACATAGCACCAAATTACTCCTAAACGGGAAAGGCTAGCTTAATGACGCCGTCTGCAATATTGAAGTACATTTAACAGCGCATCAGAATATTACCAACTAAAAACGTAAATATTGTGTTCAAATTTTAAATTATATCTCTTAGGAGATATTAAGGTGTTTGTCGGCATTAAAAGGTGTTATTCTATTTTTAAAAACGTTTTATTCTATGTAAAAAAAATGTATGGAACTGTGAAGACGTTTATCTTGACACTTCTATAAAATTGATCTCTGAAATGAGACGGTGTACTTCAGAGGAATAACTAAAACTTAATACGAACCTAGGTGTCAACCGTAGCAAAGTAACTTGTACATTGTATTTTAAATGTCAACAGTTTATGTTCCAAAATGGTCTTTAATGAATAAAATATAACGTGCAACTACGATGGCGATATTAGTTTAACACACAAGTAGGGCTAGTGGCCAGTGTTCATAAAAATGAAAACAAAATAAAATAAATCGTAATATGAAAACTACCGCCTGCGCCGCTGACCGACATACGGCTCTCTCTCTCTCTTTCCTTCAATTCGCCTACTCGTTTTAATTTAATTGATGCAATGTTATGATCCGTGATCTGGCCAATGACCCCTGTGCTACAGTACTTTAAGTACAGGTTGCTCTAAGATGCTATTTTAGAAAACTGTAAATAAATAAATAATAACGTTTAAATTAAATCGCGAAACCATATACGTGTGTTAAATTAATGTCGCCATTAAAGCGGCACGCTGTATACGTATAGTATTTTTTTATTTTATTTATACTATTATTTATAATTTAAGTATTCTATCCACAGGCGTGTCAAGAACATGTCACACTAATAAATGTCATGAATTGCTCGTATGTATGCCACGTTTATTTTTATACGGAATTAAGTAGTCGCCCTAATGACAAAAAAACAAGCGCCCAGGCTTTAGTAATAATAATGAAAGCTACTAATTAAAGTATGAACATTTACACCTCTGTCTGCATAAAAAGTAGGTCCTTTTCGGAAAATACCTTTATCATACTAGCTGTGCTCACGGCTCTGCTCATGTGTTGCTAATTCTGTTAAGTACACGCGGCTACACATCAAGCTATGCAAAACCAGTATTGGCTGACCGTTCATTGTGACAAAATATCATACAAAGTGAGGCCAAGACAAACTGGTTTTGTATAGCTTGACGTGTAGCCGTGTGTACCTACTATTTTGTTGAGGAAAGTAAGTACCTACTTAGTTATTACAGCAACTACGCATAAAGGAATGAAAGAAAGAAAGGTGTGGTACAGACCATTAAACTGAACCACTTTCTCCATGGGACTAACATCGGAATCGCGAGAAAAAATATACATAAAGCAGGTATTGATGTTTTGTATGAAATGGAATTAATTGCTAATTGAAATAATTGATCTAATATTTACAATATTAGGGCCTTAAAGTAGAGTTATATATTATAATCATTGGATTTTTACGAGCACCCTAATTGGTATTGGTACAGGTACTGGGTAAAGCGAAACCCCTTGGTAAGACTGGTTTTCAGACTTTAGGGCTTCTGATGACCCGTAACGACTGTCAAAGATTCGTGAATGGCAGCCGGGACCAATGGCTTGCACGGAGGGGTCTTGGTATGTAAAGATGGTCACAAATCCACGGATTAACCGCGGTAAGCGTAGCTTAACCTGATTGATCGACCCGTACGGCTGTTATTACTTAGCCACAAGCCCCTCAAGCCATAATTTAAATAAGTAATATTGTTAATTTAGCTTATCCAACAAAGCAAACAGACAGCAACACAGGCAGGCTGTTAAGTATGCTGTGAAGTATAACAATAATTACAATTTCATGTGCATTAATTAGACCTAATGTGTTGACAAAAATGCACAAAAATGTAAATGCAGCAAATAATGAACAATTAGCGACGTTGTTAATTTTTTAAAGTTGACAGCTGTTATGTTAAACGTAATATAAATAAACAACGAATAGATAAAAATGCGAGATAACGCTCCGATCAATTAATTGTGCTCTGAAAAGAGAACATAGCTTCCAATGTTTAACGTACGAAATGGTATTAATGTCACAAAACCAGCGCGCACAGACAGAGCCCCAGCGCTGGTTTTCAGCGCTGCCCCAGCGCTGAAAACCAGCGCTGGGGCTCTATCAATATTCGGGCTACTCCGAAGTAGTATCGGCCGAATGTTCGGCCGTTTCCTGCTATGAAGTTACTATTTGGTTCGGTCGGTTCCGATCCTACACTCCTACACTCTTTCGAATATTGACTATGGTCCCGAACCAACTGAGCCGATCCGAACTTTTTTCGCATTTTTCAATAATATTCTGTTCGGCCAAGTGTCGGTCCGATCCGAACATTCGCACTTTGCACTTCGGAGTAGGCTCCCTGGTTTCGATTCCCGGGTCAGTCAAAGTGTTGTTGGATTTTCCTTCTGGAATGTGTCAGTAGCAACCCGGAGCTGGGATTGGTTTCCGGTTGATGGCAATAAGCTCGCCTCTTATTACATGAGACTAAAACATAACTGGGAGCCCTAAAAAGGCCACTTTAAGCAATATCTCTAAAAGCTATTCATTTCCTGAATTCCCAGCAGATCAAAAAAAGCAGCAATTCCTCTAATTTTTGTAAAATTTCATTTCATACTTGGTGTAAACATTGCCGCATGAAAAAATAAAAAACCGTAATTTTATCGGTGAATGGATGGATTTGGTCGGTTTTGTCGGGAGGTGATAGGTACTTAGTAAATAAAATAAAAAACTATATCATCATCATCATCATCTGCCTAGCCTTTTCCCAACTATTTTGGGGTCGGCTTCCAGTCTAACCGGATGCGGCTGAATACTGACCTCCAAAAACTTACCCAGTAACGCCCCTCCCCCCCCCCCCCCCCCCCTTGGTAAGACTGGTTGTCAGACTTTCTGGCTTCTGACTACTCGTAACGACTGTCAAAGATCCACGAATGACAGCCGGGACCAACGGCTTAACGTGCTTTCCGAGGCACGGAGGGGTCAAATAAAAAACTATATATTCTATGGTAAATATAAATGGTATGGATGGTATAATGATATGGTAATGATAAATGATTTTATTTTGTAAGTAGGTTTGATACAAACACTTTTACACGTCAATCATATTTTAAAAACTAGATGAGGTCGGCGTTTCGTGTTTTATATTGTTATCCTATTATGATTCTGCCAAAGTGGCCTTTTTAGGCCCAATGGCGAATTGTGGGTATGGTACCACTGCCTAACTCTTCGGGAAAAATAGGCGTAATTTTATATTTACAATTCCTTTTCATGAACTAAATTAATCTACATACCAGCCTAGCATTGCCCCAACTGCAGGGTAAAGTTCTCTTCTTATACTCGCAGGCATGAGCATGATCACCACGCTTGCTCAAGACGGGTTGGAAATTGAATAAATAATCTTTCTCACAGAGAGGAGGCCTGTGTCTCAGCAGAGGGAACATTATATGCTGATTATAATCGTATCTATTTAGTTCCTCGTCATAACTATCTTTATCATTGCTATTCTCGATTCAATAGTGTTTATAAACATCTGCCCTACGCGAAAGTTGTTGAACATTATCTCATTATATTTTGCTAAGTTCTATCTCAATTACTTTCTACCATTGCTGACAAACAGACAATCTTCATAACTACTACTACCATACGGTTTACATTTCCTTCAGTCATCACAGTAATATTAGTTAATTTCAGCTCATATTCGCTAGCCGGCCCCCGCGGTGGCGCGGCGTACGAAGGTAGCCGAACAACCCACATACATGATCAGCGATAATAATTTAATATGCCGTTTGCTCCAGACCAAATTGAGCAATTTATACACGTCCGGAGCAAGCGCATGATCCGTGCACTCCGTGCGTCCCTGCCTTGCGTGCGCGCAACGTAATGAATTCTTATTATTCCAGTACCAGGTAGTGCTCAAGTAATAATTAACATTAACTCGTCCTGTTATTGATTTCCTTACTCGACGAGCTGTTTATTGTGTATCACGACTTATAATAAACGAAATTGATGCGTGTGCAGGTCGGCTACTGTTATGAGAGATTTAAGATGGCACGAATTAACAACGAAAAGAAGAATGTAATTTTGTTTTTTAAATCGTTAGATGTCACACTGCTGGGCAAAGGCCTCCTTATTCTCTTTCCACTTCTCTCTCTTTAAAGCTGCTAAGGACCAGTTCTTGTTGAAGGAGACCAGCTAATCCCGCCATCTCCGTGTGGGCTTGCCTTGATGTCGCTTGCTAAGAGGGACCCAAAGGGTCGTAAGTTTCACAAAATATGTATTGAAATAAAATGTGTTGTCGCCTCATATACTATTGCAACGGAGTAATTAACCAACAACAACAAAATACTCAATATAGTGACCAATAAAACTAAAACTTTCGACATAATCATCAGTTTGGAATAATACAATAAAACATAGCTACAATCGTACAAATGGATGCTGACTCAGTACCGGCTCTTTACACGATATCAGTCATTATGTCCGTCTATTATTTAGATATTTTAATCAAGACGATCGATTGTTACGCGTAGATATAAAGGAAGGTAATTAATAATAAGAGTCGGAGAGAGCGCGGCCTCTTGCCACATGCCGTAGCAAAAACTCAATGAAAACGGACCGATTAGAAACGGACTCCACACAATCCTATGACGTTTGTTCCTCTCAGCCCTTTTTGCTTTGTGTTCAAACGTATTTTTTGATGATTTGCGGGACACAACAGACACCAAACAAAAGAGAATCGAATAAACAAGTCATCAATTTATAGAAATAAAATTCATCGATTAACCAAAAGGTTTTTCGTGATCGAATTTGTTAGAGTCGGAGGTTCGCGGAAGTTGTTCATAAATTCATGGAGGTATCTTGGCAGCTCGTTTTTTATTTCACGAAATGATTAATACCATGTTTATTTCATTATCTACCTTTTGATTTTTAACATTTTCAACTGGGACTGGGAGATATGAGCGACATTTGGTGAAATAAGAAATTAGAGACGATTATGAGGCTTGTTAATTATTTTGTTTTGTCCGGTTTTCGAGAGAATACGGCTCCAGGTGGGATAAGGGTGGCTACCCTTATCCCACCTCCGTATTCTCTATGACACAACGATCGAAACCGCGCGAAATGATCGCGAGGTTGGCGTGATGAGATAAGAAATTGGCGTAGTTTCGAAGAAACGCGAATCATTGACTGGTCATAGTGAACTAGGTCCCTGTAGAGATGCCGTGCTGATCCTAGGGCAATCGTTTATTTTCTTGCTTTTGATACTCTTTCAAACACGGCAGATTCGAAAACACTAAGTTTTAGTTAGATTAGATTTAATTTCATTAAAACACGTGCTGGTCGACAGAGAGAGATGCTTACAATATTCTATTGGTCTGCTCGTGACTGAACAAAGGTCGGGAGATTGTTATTCGAAGGGCAAAATTGCACGATTTGCAGGGGAACACCTGCAAATCGTGCAATTATTACTACATAGTTTACTTTGACTATTATTTCTACATAGTTTAAATGCTGATTAAATAGATACTCAAAGTATTTACCACGATTTTACAAAATAACTATAGCTGATTACTATCCCAGCCACGTACAAAGTCGAGGTTAGGTCTACGACCATCTAAGCGGCATCTAATAGCTCAAAGTTTAAGCTCAAGGTACTTGTGTTACAACGTTTAAGCCTTAAACGTTGTAACACAAGTACCTCGACCTGCGCAACCGCAGCCAATCGCCAGCCGCGGCCGCCCACAAAAACCGATCAAAGTCGCCGCACCACCACGAATGAAACGCGACAAATTGCTTCCATTTTCAAAATAGACCAATCGTTTTAAAAAAACGAAGTAGGAGTGCGGCCTCACGAGAAACCCAAGCACGACTAATTGGACATTTTAGTGAGGAAAGCACGCTGTGGAGTCAATGTTACTGGGCTTACACGTGGACGCCGGGGTGGATAACTTATGGAGCTCTGTCAACATGCAATCAGCGGTTTTACAAATTAAGTGTACCTAGAAGCGTACCGCCAGAGTTGGTTATACTGTGGTTGGATCAAGGTGGCTCTAGAAAAGGTTGCCTGGAAGCATTTGGCCTTTGCTCAGAAGTGGGATAGAGTAGGCTAATATAAAAAAATGTACTTAACTGCCCTGAACTAAAATATCCAGACATTTATTGACGCTGAAATGCTTTTGGAATCCATTTTAGAGCTTTAAAATTTCAGACAAGTTTCAGGCATATACTGCACTAACACTAGATGCTTACTACGGCATAAGACTAAACTTTTTCACGAAACTGTGTAATTTTTAATTGACCGAAATAATGCCGGACGGTTAATACGCAATAGCAATAGATTGTAACTTCTATTCTGTAGCAAGCTGAACGGTACGTGCGTTCAGCTTGCTATGAAATAAAAGTCACCTGGAAATTCACAAAGTACTTACTTATATAGTATTTTGTAGATAAGTAAATACAATGTGGGTAAGCATAATAGGTAAAAGCAGCACTAAATTAAATTTAATATTCCATAGGTATAATATCTGAGATAATGCTCGTAAAAATACCGCTGAACAAACGAACCGTAAAACTCATTAAAAGTTATATAAAATACATAATGTGTAATAAAGTAGGAATTTAATGCGTAATTCACTAATAAAACCACTCGAATGTTTCAGAAAATGTATTTTTACTTTTTAGAAATAATTTGGCCCTTGCCCATAAAAGATATAATAGACTCTTAAATAGACTCTTATAATAGACTCTTAAGATATAATAGACTCAAGAGAAAATAAGAATCTTTACTAATTTTGTATAACTTATTATTATTACATAAGATTCCCAGAATTCAAAAGATAGCTTATTCCAAAACATTTTTATATAATTATACAAAAACCAACAATCCATTTTGCTTCTTGCTAATCCGAAATACAGTTCAGATTCCTTTAAAGTTACTCTCTATGGGGAATTGTAATAATCAATTTTTATAGAGATTTGCAGAAAAATACGCATAATTGGAAGAAATTGATGGCATTATCGATATTTGCGCCGCGAACAAGGAGGGTGATCAGACATAAAGGATATAATCAGTAAGTGAAGTTGTTGCAAATGGCGCAGGGGCCGTTATCAAGATTTGGGCAATCAGTGCCATTGAGCACTCAGATTTAAATAATGCCTCATTATGATACTGATATTTTCGTTGATAAACATCATATTGATGCAGTAGGTATACTTAACTATTTTTCTGTAGAAACCGTTAAGAGGGGTGTTTTAATTGTTACTAAGTTTTTTTTTTGGACCCCACGACACAGGGAATACTAGTGTGGGATCCAGGGAATTTATTAAAACCTAGCACCTAAGGCTCATTGTAATTTACTACTAGTCTTGTTTTTTTTCTATATGTACTGTGTTTTTTTCTGAACTGAATAAAGAAAGTTTATTTATTTATTTTGGCCCTGCCTGTTCTGTTACTGTTAGCCTTGGCCACCCACGACTTCCAGCTCTTTCAGCTCTTTTAGGGGTAAAGTGGACCACTGGTCGTTGGTTTTCTCCAGCTCGCCCCGTCATTTTCTACGGAGTCTGCCGCGACGCCTTCTAGCTGTGTCAGGGCTCCGTAGTGGTTATTTTGGTGATTTAAACCTATCGTGACAAATCACACCAAAAAACCAAACCAACAAACATTTATATGTAACTATGCAGTATTTTATTTTATTACTTGGCATGTTTACAAAATTAATTTAAATATTGACACGATAGAATATGTCATCAGGTTTCGAATAACTTATTTCTTACAACACAAAATTGAACTTAGTTTCTTTCCCACAAATATTTTTTTAAACATGTATTAATTTGTAACTTAAAACAAAACATTAACTTTTCACACCGAATAGCCCACTATACAATGTTTCATCTTTACCCAACTGTAATTCGATATCCTAAATCATCAACATCTTCACAGATAACGCAGCGATCAACGTTTAATTACTGCTTGTTGGTTTTATGAAGAAATATGTGCTTTTGATAAGCGTGGAAGTGTTAATGGGGCAGCACCACGCCTTCACACGCCCCCAACGCCCAGCATCTACATGGTCATTATTTTCTTTAAAAGGAATCAACTTTACTTTCAATATGGGAGTAAGCTTGATGAAAACGATATTAAGTTTATTTTTGTAAGTCGAAATTGGAATGTGTGGTACATTTATTTCGGAATAATATGTTATTATGCAGAGCCAATTGAAAGTAACGACTATTTTATAAATGGGCCAGTTTACTTTCTGGGGATGATTGCATACCATCATACTTATTTATAGAGTATTGAGTAATAAGGTTTTCAACGTTCGTGCAATTTTGCTATCGGTATAAAAAATAAGGCTGTGTGCCCATGAGACAAACAGCTGTGGTTATGAGAAAAAAATATGTTCGAAATATGAAATGAAAGACAGTACATCATAGACTAATGTGTACTATTATCATGGAATTAGTACGTGCTATATTTAATAATCTTAAGTAAGTACGAAAAGAAACGAACAAAAAAGAAATGATATTCAAATGTACCACAAAGTTCCGTAGGTTTCATACTTAGGTACCTCAAATGTTTTTCTTTAGTGAAAACAACTCGAAAGCATTTGTTAATCTAATTTATTAGGTTCTCATCGATTTACCGTGTTCGTAAACATGTCAAGAAAGCAGTCGCCATGTCGATTTCGATTAAGTTTTTTACTTCGCCATCAAGAGCAGTGAGCAAGCAATATCTTCTTTTTTTTAAGGTCAAGGATGCAAGTTGAATCTGTCGTTTGATCGACCGCTTTAAAATTAAATTACGTTTTGGAAATCGATAATGCTGGTAAGTAAGTACTTAGGTACCTACCTTATAACAAAATGGCGTAAGGATTTCAGCGTAGCCACCTGTTTGGCCCTGAGCAGTAAAAGGATATATACAAGGCATTACAGGGTGACAGGGTCATCACCGCGCTACCTGTTATCATGGATTCAGTACATGAACCCCCTGCGTTGAAATTTCCATACATTTTCACTAAGTAGATATTGCAGTTTTCTATGAAAAAGCTTGATTTGATAACCGACAAAAAAATTCTGCGCTACTCGTCTAGAATCATGTGCTGAATTAATGGTTACAGTTGCGCGTCGATGTATTGTCAAATGGATAGGCAACTAAGCACTTTTGTGTAGATTAACTGAACGTAAACACACAACGGAATAATTTTTGTAAGTATCGACCCATATTATGTAATATAGTATGGCTAACAGGCCAGTGTGTGGAGCATTGCCTGTATTGACATATAACACTTCTGCAACTCCAAAGTTGTGCCAATGCCTCCTCAACTTTTGATAAAATTACTAAGGATATAAAAGCTTCACCTGGAATATGTCTTTCCTTGTACTGTGCTACTATGGCCCAGCAGTCTTCAGGACCCTGCATTGAATCAATGTTAAAGAGACTAACGACCAAATCAACTCTTTTCGCTCGTAAACACGTTTGTGTTTATCTTGACAATATTCTTGAAAACAACACTTTAATATTTTGTTATATCATCAATTTACCGTGAACACATCCTGCAACCCTTATCCCGCGGTAATATAGCGTGGCTAGTGTTGTAGAAAGGCACTTATGGCACCGGCGCGTTTTTCCCGGCGTTATGGCGACTCCCGCGGGGCGCTGCAGGGTGCTCCGCCCCCACTTAACGCAATTTATTGCGCGACCCTTTAATAAATAAATAAATAACCGAGGAAAATTCAATGATATACAGCCGCGCGTGCTGCTTGCCTGTTCTTCCTCTCTCGATGAAACAACTCATGAAAAATTGCCGCAATTTCGGAAAAATGGATTTTTATTATGTTTTGATGTAAAGAACGGAGAGGGATCGAGATGAAAATAAGTAACTAAAAGATAATTAGGATTGAAGTTTTAATATTGTAGATTTTCTAAATTTATTAGTGCGCGGGCTTCTGTTTCTGCTGCAGACTTTTCTTTGACAAGCGTGCTTCCGCCCTCTTTGAAAACTCTGTTCTTTCCTTGTCATCATCTACCTATCCTTTTCCCAACTATGTTGAGGTCGGCTTACAATCTAACCGGATACAGCTGAGTAGCCAGTATTTTACATGGAGCGACTGCCTATCTGACCTCCGCACCCCAGTTACTGGGTAATACGGTACCTCTTGGTAAGACTGGTTGTCAAACTTTCGGGCTTCTGAATGATAACCGGGACCGCTGTCTTAACGTGCTTTCCGAGGCCCGGAGGGGTCTTGGTATGTAAAGATGGTCACCCATTCACATCGGCCCTTGCGGCAGTTATTACTTAGCCAGAAGCCCCTCACTCTGTTTTTTCCTTGTGACCTACCTTTGTTGTCAACAGACAGTAACTCGTCAAAGATCGAAAGAATATGACTAATATCAGCTCTCCATTTTACTTCCTTTTTTCTATCTTTAACGGTTTCGCACAAAGCAAGATTCTACTGTCCATGTTCATCTTTCATAAAGGCAGGCCAGGCTTTGTTGTCTAGGTTTTAAAAAACCTCGCGGGACATCCATTGATGCTTATAAAATCGCTCAGACAAAACCGCATCACACTAATATTATAAAGGCGAAAGTATGTGTGTGTGTGTGTGTTTGTTTGTTTATTTCTTCTTCACGCTCAAACTACTGAACGGATTTGGATGAAATTTGGCACACAGATAGTTTATAACTAGGATTAACACATAGAATACTTTTTATCGCGATATTCCCACGGGATCGAAACTTATGCGGGTGAAACCGCGGGGCGCAGCTAGTAAATAATAAAAACAACAAAAAGACTAAAACGAGTAGATATTTACAAAAGTAAAGTAACATAATTCGGTCCTCTTATTCCCAAAGCTGAGCACGGTGACATCATCACGAACCAAATCCAATCTTGAATGATTGTCGTGAATCCGCAAAACTGAACAAATGCTATGTAAATCTATTTTTGTATATTTCGAATCCGCTCACGAATCGTTTGAATAGGTATTGGCAGCAGTAGTTAAAGTGTGTCGCAAAAAGATACACTCAAGAGCTATGAATTAGGGGCACATAAAGATACCTGAAAGTCTCGGAAGCTAAGATTGCCTCGTAACGTCAGAGAACTCGTTCTACAGTTGACAGCGACACACTCAATCAATCAATCATTATTTATTTGTGAAGTGAAGTATTGTAATACTTGTGGTATTACAATTTAAGGTCTTAAGTATACATTTTGGTCGAGCTCTATGTCCTACCAATAAAATTGGTATACAAATATTAGTTTTTTTTATTAATAAGTCTGAATCTATACTATACAGTCACGTTCAAGTAAATAATTTCAATTAAATGTTTTATTAATACATACATAATTAATCAATTATAATTTATTTTTAAATGCATGCCAATGATAAATTGCTACACACCAACTGTCCTTGTATCACGCTGCCTCCGGCCGATTTCCAGCATTGTGAGAGTTTTGGTGCATTTTTCAGGTGTAAGCGACATTATAACAGCTTCAATAATGAATATTGAACATCAGAAACGCTGTTTACATACCTTTTTATGATTATGACAGAATAGAAACAGATGCAGGAAATTTGTAGTTCAATTTACAAAAGTCCCATTTTTTTATTTATTTTGTTGATAGCATAACTTACTTTACAGTGACTAAGAAGTTTACTTACTTTCATTTAAGGAACATTTGATTGTCTATTAAACACAATTTATTTCATTAAGCTAGCATTCTTAGTTTCCTACTCTTTCAGGTATCTATAGGTGACCCTAATTCATTGCTCTCGAGTGTATAATGTAGGTACGAACTCAAATGTTTTCCCAGAGGCTAGTAACCTGGGTTAGCCTGCTATGGGTTGGTTTGGGAAGTCTCGACAGTCTCAAAGTCTCGGGACACGAGACAAAAGTCGCGGGATGTCCCGGGACTTCAAGACTTCTCAGAATAAAATTACATACACATACATAATCAGCCTATAATGTTCCACTGCTAGGACTCTAGGACGCAGGCCTCCTCTCGGTGAGAGGGAGTGGGCCGTAATGCACCACACTGGCCCAGTGCGGGTTGGTAGATGTCACATGTCTTCGAATTTTTGGTTCTAGGACGTGCTGGTTTCCTCACGATGTACACCTTCACCGTTTTGAGAGCAGTGAATAAAATTGGAATAGGCTTAATTCTAGGCCAGATGTATCAATATAAAAGCAATTTGTTTGTGATTTTTATAATAACGTCACCGGAGATTGAGAACACTCTCTCTTTTATCTATAGCTGTCGGTTGTTGTGTTTAATGCTTTGTAAAGTAAAATATTCAGTACTTTTTCCGGTTGCTTCAAACAACTGGAACAAGTTTTTTAATGTTTCTCTTGATATTTTTGCAAGAATTTCGAGTACATTTTCTTCGATATTTTTTATCGCCTGTGCGATTTGACTTTGAAACGAATCGTCAGTCAGGTTTGTAGTCCATTATTTCCAAATCTGTTGTTTGGATACGAAGGCTGTGGTAGCTAGTGTCTAGATTAGAATCTCAACCCGAAAATCGGAACCGGGCCGGTTCTCGGCACCCGAAACAACTAAATTTATAAAGTCTCGCTGTGGTTTCGGGCCATAGTCGTCTTTGGAAGATAAAACTGAAAATGGTAAACTAACAAATTACTGAGCACTATTCAAACCTGTTGTAAGCAATAAGGAACTAATAGGTAAGTAGGTAGGTAGGTACTCAAATTGCTTAATTATTGTAAAGTCAATTCTTTCTTGACTTTACGAATAGTTTGATCTTATAAACATTATTACAAGTTCTATCACATTAGAGAGCAGTGGTGGCCCAGTGGTAGCCGCGCCGACTTACTAGGTCGTGGGTTCTAACCCAGGCAGGCGCTTTACTTTGTGTAATTAATTTCATAACCACTGCTTTCGAAACAGTGAAGGAAAACCTCGTAAGGAAACATATCCTAGAACCAAAAAATCAAAGACATGACATTTATGACATCTACCAACCCGCAATGGGCCCGCGTGGTGGAGCAGTGCGAACATTTTAGGCTGATAATGCTAAATAAATGCTATCACATTGTGACTATATCTTAGTATAATTGATTCGTACATTATACTTAGCTGACACCTGTATAATTGTGTAAGTGTATGTAAGTTATTTATTTAAATATTATCTCTTCGTAATCGCTACGTCACCCACTGCGAAAATGGTAATTCGATCATCTATCTATGCATTGAATGTCTCATAGAAATATTCTATTTGATTATAACCCATTATAATATGGAAAACAGGAACTTAAAAACGGCTGTAATGATTTTTTTCCAAGTTTAGATGCCCGTTTAGATATTTTTGACAATTTAATCGTCAGACCTCGAAATTTTATGCTCGTTTCATTCAGCTATTTTGATTAGATTGTTATTATACAAAATTATAATCATACAGTTTATATTAATTAATTTTAAATGGTATAATTGAAATATAATGTTAATTAAGTAAATATAATGTGATTTCAATAAATATTTGTTAAAAACTCTGATATAGATAGTTGAGAAAAGGCTAGGCAGATGATGGTCTTCTAGAGACCATCATCTGCCTAACCTTTTCTCAACTATATTTGTGTCGGCTTCCAGTCAACTAGATGCAGTTGAGTACCAGTATTTTACATGGAGCGACTGCCTGCCTCCGATCTAGAAGATGGCTGTGCCATATTGAGTAGTTACAATGTAGGTTACTTGTTACATAATCAGCTCGGTAATTAACCTACCTATACCTATTTACAGCATCCCGATACAAATAAATTTTATGTATTATTTTTTGTCTCCTTTACTATTTCACACGCTGTCTACATCTCTGTATCTATTTTCCTGTCTCGGGTGTGCTGGAAGAGATTTCTTGTGAAATAAGCATCACCTCTGTAGGACCTATTTTTTCTGTTCTGTTTTTTCTTGTCTGTTTATATATATGTGTAGGTACATAAATGGTAAATAAAAAAAAATTGTAGGTATAGATAACGGTTCATTTCCTAATCGTCGGGACGTTGATATTTTACATAAACAGCAGACAATCTGGTCTCGCTCGAGTCTCGATACCGACGGAGCCGTACAAAAAGTACAAACTCATTAGTAAGGACCGACCGGGAGCGCAGGAATTAATGAAGGTGAACAATAATTTAGGGTTTAATTAAAAGTGCAGCCCCCCGCGGCGCCGCCTCCGCTCCCCGCGCACCCCGCTACACAATTATTATTATTTCTACATAATTTGTGAAAGCTGTAATTTAATAAAACTCACTACCAGCTTTGTCTAAGATGGTCGGGAATTTGGGAATTTTGTTAATAAGGAGTTATGAGAGCAGCTTGTCTTTTGTAGCCTGCTTCTGATGAAATATTTGTTTTCTTTGATAACTTGGAGTTCTGTTCGTTCCTTATTTTATTACCTACATAGACAAAGTTGATTTGTTTCAATATCATTTGATCTTCTATCGATGTAGGTAATGATTTGTATGCCTGTACATAACAAAAGATGATTTTTATTTAAAAAATAACATGATTTTTATTAATATCATAGAACAAAAACTTTCAGGCTGCCAATACGAAGAAACTTTTAAACTGGTATTTTTTTTGTGTAGTTTTTATGCATGTCCTTAGAATGAGACCTGTTAACTAAATATACATTTTATGAACCCTCATCCCAATGGCTACCTGTAGGTGGGTACTTCGATTATTTACAGCCCATTTTAAAACGACAAGTGATTTACAATTACCAAAAATACTTGAATAAACAAACATTTTGGAGTGTCAACGTCTTTTCTCACCGGTATCGAGTTCAACAATGCGCATTGAACTCGGCCCCGAACTAAAAGAATGACGATTATTCTACAAATCACTGTTATTACGGGACCACAATGGACTTGATGAACAAGGGGGATAAATAATAGGTCCGCACCAGCGAACGAGATGGAACACTTTATTCTTTGAAGAAATACTTACGTTCTAAACATTAACTCGCCATAAAAAAAAACGCCATGCATTTCTATTGGTACCTAAATTAATTAAATACAAAAAATATATAAATATTTATTTTCGGATTTGGTCTTTAAAGTCGTAAAAGAAATATTTCTGTATAATAGACTCAGCATGTTGTACGCACACTGAGCAATTACGAGTTCTTTTTCGACATCCCATCAATGAGTTAAACGATGTTTCAGATACCAGCCCATTGAGAAACGCGTGTCCTCTGAAGTTTTTCCTGCGTCTGTAATATTTCCCGGACACTTGCAGGTGCAAAAAGTATTATGTGATCAGTTGATCGCAAATAACAATGCATCCGTGACACTATGTCAGAGCTGTGCGTACCGGCGCGCGCGCACCACCCTTGACGCACAAAACAATGGCGCTGCGACGAAACCCGAAACCGAACGGAAGTGCGCGGACCCCCGGGATGCGGCGATTTTCTTGCGCTCGCGCTCTTAAAACTTTCAACAGGAGCAAAGAGGGCTAATGGGCAATAGCATTTTTGTTATCGGCGACGCATTGAAGTCAACTCGCGACGCTCATTGTTCAAGCGTATAATTATCCGCACATTCTTTTATTGTTGCGCATAAAATCAAAGAATATGTTATATTCATTTTCTCCTGACTTTTGACTCGGAGCGTATTGAGCAAACTCAATGGAAGACGGTTAAATGTTCTCACGATTTACTGCGTTCTAAGGACTGTTAGAGCTAAGGCGCATTTTAAAAGGTCTGTGTACTTACTTACCTACTTGTAAATTGAATGTTCAACAGCATTTATAATCTACACATACCTATGTAATACATATGTGTAGATTATAAGTAAATAATGGTTTTTAATGACAAATAAAAAAAATTGCATTGTAATCCGGTTGTTTATATAGCTTTTCAATGACACTGATGACACTGCCATCATATAGTATAGATAATTATAATCATACCCAAAGATAATAATTACTTATACACCTTTGTTTCATTATCAACACCATTATCTTACAAAGTAATCCTAGAAGATACCGGCACACTTACATTATTTATTTGAATTTTACATCATCGAATGAAATAATAGCCCAACACAGGCGATTAGAGGTGCTCCAGTCAAGTAGTCGAGGTCCATATGTCGATGTTGAACAAGGTTTTGTCGCCAAGTGCCAAGTACTTACTCCCCTACGAAGGTTTGAGTCACGTGCGCGTGTGTCAAGAGGCTAGATAATGCCTCCTTGTATAATCATTTGAGAACAACTCTAATCGTTCATTGAATCATTGAGTATTTAAAGCTCTTGTAATGACATTGTGTGCTTAGCACGTGTCTAACAATGTGAAATAATTAATTCAGCATTTACTATGTAAATGTACACGGAAATGAGATTAATAATTAATTAGTTACTTAAAGATATGAGGATGCAAAACAACAACACTTATAACCTAGTTTTTGTCGAATGTTTCATCAATTCGAATGTCCTGTCACGCAAAAAAATACGTCACGAGTGTGATTCACTCATGACGTATTTTTTTGCGTGACCAAAATAACAATCGCAACGAATCACTATATAGGTAATATAGGTAAGATTTGACACAGTTTAATTTGAGAAGGCTTTCAAAATGCTGTCAAACAACAACAAACTGCAAAATTATGTACCTAAGTTCTCATACATTTCCTCCTTTACAGGAGGCGTCAGCCTATCGCAGTCCACTGCTGGACATAGGCCTCTCCCAGGCTGCGCCACAACACCCTGTCGTCCGCCTTCCGCATCCAGTCCGTCCCAGCAACCTTCTTAAGGTCGTCCGACCATCTAGCTGGGAGGCGTCCCACACTACGCTTGTCGATACGCGGTCTCCACTCCAGAACTAGTCTGCTCCACCATCGGTACTTCGACAAACATGGCCAGCCCACTGCCACTTCAGTTTGCTTACTCTGCAAGCTATGTCGGTAACTTCAGTTCTTTTCCGGATATTTTCATTCCTGATTTTATCCTTCAAAGAGACTCCGAGCATAGCTCGCTCCATAGCGCGCTGAGCGACCTTGAATTTGTGAACCAGCCCGACCGTCAGTGTCCACAATTCGGCGATTTAGGCCACGATCATGACGGGGAGGACGCACTGGTTGAAGACCTTAGTCTTCAAACACTGTGGGAGAGGCGACGAGAAGACTTGACGGAGTTTTCCATTTCCTCCTTATCATTTTATGATTATAGACAAACGTTCAGCTGCATCCGGTTAGACTGGAAGCCGACCCAACATAGTTGAGAAAAGGCTAGGCAGATGATGATGATTATAGACAAACGTAGATAAGTCCAATAAATCAGTCTATAATGTTCCCACTGCTGGGACACAGGCCTCCTCTCTTCGAGAGGGAGTGGGCTGTAATCTACCACGCGGGCCCAGCGCGGGTTGGTAGATGCCACATGTCTACGAATTTTTGGTTCAAGAACAGGCCGGTCTCCTCACGATGTTTTCCATCACCGTTTTGAGAGAAGTGTTGATGAAATTATTTACACAAAGTAAAGCGCCTGCCTGAGTTCGAAACCACGTCCTACAACTCGTGTGGTCGCGGCCGATACCACACTGGGCCACCACTGCTCATATATAGATAGGTTCAATACCTTCTAAGATTGTCATAAAGTTTGAACCACTAAGTATGTAGTCATCAGGACAAAAGAGAATAGTGAACACTAGTAGTACTAGTAGGTTGGTCCTCCACCTTAGGTTGGGAGCTAGAATTTCCAGTTTTAGCTGACCTCGCATTGTATAGGTTTTTCGTACAATCAGAAGTCAGCTTATACTAGGTATGTATAACTTGATGTGTAGCCGTACGTAACTGTTGACGTATCTATTATGTATACTATCGCCAAAATCTATATCTGACCACCGCGTAAGGACTATTCCTGCTTGCAGCGCAGAGCGACCGCGCGAGTCGACCTAAAAAGATCCTCTTTTGTTTTACTAACGGACACCTGTGGTCATCATGTGCACGGGAGTTTGTTTTCAAAATGGTCAGATATAGGTTTTGGCGACAGTAGGTACCTATTAAATCTTTTCAGCAATATCAAAAAGCCTTCTCGGAACATCATTGCCATCATTATCACCTTACGCAGAGAAATAGCATAATGTCTATTATGTACATAATTTCTATCTAAATATATATGTATGTGTAATATAAATACTAGTTAAGCCCGTTCCAGCCTCCGACGGTGCCAATACCATACATTTACATTGTAATAAAACGTTAGCATCTTGTCTAGCTAGTTATTTTCTTGTGTTAGACTGCCTACTGAGAAACTCCTGCATGTTAGCTTAATAGCACCTTTATGTTGAAGTGAAAGAAATTACTAAACGATGACAGTATGATGTTATGGGACTTCAACGGTTTTCATTGTCGTCGTGGTGTGTTATTGTTCAGTACCCTTTCTTTAGTTTATAATATTTATTAACAAGTACTGCACAGTCCTAATACGTCTTTGTCACTTCCCGTGTCGATCTAATCCGGGTTTTTCCTTTAGCGATTTATTCTTCCAGATTATCCGTATCGTCAGTTGTTCTGCCGAAGCTATTTTTCTTGAACTTTGAAGAAGGAAACGTTAAAGGGCTCTACACTGACTTACAGGCCAATGAAAATACAAGACATTGGGAGAAAACAAAAAAAAAACGAATACACGTGCTCGTATAACAAAAGAGTTTGCCTAACAAAAAACAACAGTTGATTTACATTTCCAACAAACTGTTTGCATCTGTCAACTGGCAACACATTGACTGCATAATTTCCGATTTGTATATAGAGATACTAGCTTCTGCCCGCGGCTTCGCCCGCGTGGATGTCGGAAATTATCCCACGGGAACGTGCTAACAGGATAAAATGTATGTGCTTCCCCAGAATGCCATCTATCTCGCGGGCCCTTTGTGGCTAATAACAATAGAAAACCAATTGTGTCTCATTAGTGGTGATTAAGAGGGTACCTATATGATATCTTTACCTAAGTACCTACCTAATTAAAAAAACTCAATAACATAAAATTAAATACCTACCTAAATAAACCTATTTCTGATGATAACTAATCTAAACTCAATAAATAAGCAAAATCCCTAAAAACTAATATCTATACGAATGACTAATCCTACCTAACAGTATTATAAAATAACCTACGGTCACTACGTACACTATCAAATATGCTACCTATACTTTAAAATTAAAATCTATACCTACGACTTATATGAAAATAAACCTAAATAACTCTAAAAACTAAAAGGAATAAAAATGAACTCCATTGCGGGTGACGTAACCTACGACAAACTTATAATTTGCGGTTGACACAGTGATGGGTCTAGGGATCGAACCGCAAAATTAAGTTTGTTTTTTATTGTATATACTTTTCCGGGATAAAAAGTACCCAGTGTGGTGCCCAGGATATTAAAGAATAATTATACCAAGTTTCATCGTAATCGAACCGGTAGTTTTTGCGTGATGCCTGAACAAACAGACAGACAGACAAAATTTTTTTTAATCACATTTTTGGGTTCGGTGTCGGTCTAGTAACACCCCCTGCCATTTATTTTTTTGATATTTTCAATGTACAGAATTTTTACTTCTACAGATTTATTATAAGTATAGATTACTTAGGCGAGTATTCTTGAAAAGTTTCAAGCTTATTGACCTAATGAAGAAGATTTTTCATATAAACTGTATCCCCTCTTTTCACCCCCACAGGGGTGGAATTTAAAAAAAATCGTTTGGGATGTATTCATAACTTGACTCAAAGATTATTTATACTAATTTTCGAGTTAATCAAACCATGCAGTAAAATCCTCCCCTGAAAAATTGACTACCCCATTCCAGCCCGTCAGGGGTAGATTTTCAAAAAACCCTGATACAAGTTATTCTTTAGTTTTAATATTAGGTATAAATACTGAGTTTCGAGTAAATCGGAATGCACGTTAAAAGTCTTCCATACAAACTTTGAAACCCTCCAATCCCTTATTAGGGGGTAGTTTAGAAGAAAAAAAAACTGACAATCTTCATAATTTATTTTGGTAAGTATTCGTGCGAAGTTTCAAGTTTATTAACTCAAGGAATAAGATTTTTCATACAAACGAATTCCCCCCTTTTCACCCTTTTAGGGGTGGAATTTCGAAACATCCTTTCTTAGTGGATGCCTACTCTTCACGAATAACACACCCTCCAAATTTCATGTCTCTAGGACCAACGGTTTAGGCTGTGCGTTGATCTATCAGTCAGTCAGTCAGTCACCCCTAAGAGGGTGAAAAGGGGGGAATTCGTTTATATGAAAAATCTTATTCCTTGCGTTAATAAACTTGAAACTTGGCACGAATACTTATCTAAATAAATTATGAAGATTGTCAGTTTTTTTTGTTCTAAACTACCCCCTAATAAGGGATTGGGGGGTTTCAAAGTTTGTATGGAAGAATTTTAGCGCGTAGTCCGATTTACTCGAAACTCAGTATTTATACCTAATATTGAAAGTAAAGAATAATGTGTATCAGGGTTTTTGAAAATCTACCCCTGACGGGCTGAAATGGGGTAGTCAATTTTTCAGGGTAAGATTTTACCGCATGGCTTGATTAACTCGAAAATTAGTATAAATAATCTTTGAGTCAAGTTATGAATACATCGCAAACTATTTTTTTTTAATTCCACCCCTGTGGGGGTGAAAAGCGGGGATACAGTTTATATGAGAAATCTTCTTCATTAGGTTAATAAACTTGAAACTTTTCAAGAATACTCGCCTAAGTAAGTAATAAAATTTATCATTATATTATAAGTTTTTCAAAACTACCCCTCAAAGCGGGATATAGGGGTGTTGAAGTTTGTGTGGAATAATTTGAATGCGCGGTCCGATTAACTTGAAACTCAGTGTTTATACTTAAGACCAAAAATAAAGAGTAACATGTATCAGGGTTTTTCGAAAATCTACCCCTAACGGGTTGAAAAGGGGTAGTTAATTTTACAAGGGAGGATTATAATGCGTGACTTGATTAACTCGAAAATTGGTATAAATAATCTTTGAATCAAGTTATGAATAATCCTAAACGATTTTTCAAAATTCCACCCCATGTGGGGGTGAAAAGCGGGGGATACAGTTTATATGAAAAATCTTATTCATTTAGTTAATAAACTTGAAACTTGGCAAGAATACTTGCCTAAGTAAGTAATAAAGTTTATCATTACAAGTTTTTCAAAACTAACCCTCAAAGGGGGATATAGGGGTGTTAAGTTTGTGTGGAAGAAATTGAATGCGCGGTCCGAGTACCCGAAACCCAGTATTGATACTTTTGACAGAAAATAATTTATAATAAGTAGGTATGTAAAGTTGTCGAAAATTTACCACTGACGGGACAAAAAGGGGTAATTCAGTTTTTAAGGGGAGGATTTGAACTTGAAACTGTATGTTACATTTTCACGCCTAAACCATTGAACTTCTGATTTGGCATAGAGATAGATGGCATCCTGGGGAAGCACATGCATTTTATCCTGTAAGCACGTTCCCGTGGGATAATTTCCGACATCCACGCGGGCGAAGCCGCGGGCAGAAGCTAGTTTTATATATATAGATAGAAGATAAATATTCAGATTAAAAAGATAATTTCTGTTAATTTATTTCATTAGGTACCTATGCGATACATACATAGGTATGCAGGTGTGAAATTCGCAATTCATGATGATAATTAATTTCAAAACGTTTATGTTTATGCGCATTGACAGGTCGACGTGGCACAGGCGTGTTACATAGTTGCCTTTACCTGACATAATCAGCCTGCAGCCTATAGGTACAGACACAGGCCTCCTCTCTGAGAAAGGGAGACATGTGCCATGGAGCAAATGTGAAACCATGGTCGCGCTGCTCTATACAAGGTCACAACCCCGGATCTAGGGGGGGGGGGAGGGGGGGCTACTTCTTGGGGCGGCAAATTCAAGCGTGTGCACCACCCAGCGCACCGCAACTAGGCGATGAATGAGAGGCGCTGCACCTAAGTATTATCTTTCTTTGCGGGTGGCGCACTGAGGCATAGGTAGCCAAACGGTATGGCGGGATGCGCCTGCGTGGTGGATTATGGCCCACTCCCTCTAAAGCAGATCAAAAGGCATCCTGGGGAAGGACATGGGTTTCTTTTTGTCCGGGCGCGGGCAGAAGCTAGTTACTACGACTACGCAACTACGAGTTGAGTTGCCATTTTACACAAATCTATACCTACATATAAATAAAAATGAATCATCGAAATGTATGTACGCGCATAACTTCCGATCAAAACTGCACCAAATTGGATAATTCTTTTTTTGTGTTTATTATTGTCAGGACAAGGTTTGTAAACACAATTGGACCCGGTAGGTGGCGCTGCTTTTTCGGGCAGGACGACGTCTGCGGGGTCCGCTATAATTGCATAAAATCGATGAAATCAAACCCAGAACCTACATATCCTGAATAGCTATACTTATTCATTCTAGAATTCCTAGACATTTAGGTTACCGTATCTAGACTTGTAGATAACTAATCCTTGTTCTAAACTGGCTGCACACAGGTACTGAAGGGTGTCAGTATAACCGTGAAACGCGGTCAGTCTGTGGCGCTCGTGGGCCACTCTGGGTGCGGCAAGTCTACCATCATACAGCTGCTCTCCAGGTTTTATGACGTCATCGATGGCAGTGTAAGTATACTTTGTTTGACATTCAATTTATAAACTTAAGATAATCTTAAGTTAATGTGTATCGATCACACTCTGAATTCTTTTGAAGGATTACTAATCCATTGCTCCATATGTTCGTAAAATGTATGATCTACTCAACAACGTAAATAACGCAATGAATGTTGTTGAACTGTCAAAATGAAAACCATTGCTACTGTTTGTGTGTTACGCATTTACCCCGCTGACGTTTGCTTACCATTTTTAATATTGATTTTCTTGGCTTCATTAAGATGTTCTTCGTACCTCCAGCTCCTGCTTTGGTCCACTGGAGGCATCCACAGTGCGTATGGCCAAGATAACCTCCTCGGTATTCTACTCTCCTCTACTACTCCTCGCCATTGCTACTGTTAGTGTTTTACCTATGTAATTACCGCTGGTACAAAACTTATCATTTTGTTATCTACATCCTTGAGTGACGTTTTATATTCTACTAGCTTCTGCCCGCGGCTTCGCCCGCGTGGATGTCGGAAATTATCCCACGGGAACGTGCTTACAGGATAAAATGCATGTGCTTCCTCAGGATGCCATCTATCTCTATGCCAAATCAGAAGTTCAATGGTTTAGGCGTGAAAATGTAACATACAGTTTCAAGTTCAAATCCTCCCCTTAAAAACTGAATTACCCCTTTTTGTCCCGTCAGTGGTAAATTTTCGTCAACTTTACATACCTACTTATTATTAATTATTTTCTGTCAAAAGTATCAATACTGGGTTTCAAATTACTCGAACCGCGCATTCAATTTCTTCCACACAAACTTAACACCCCTATATCCCCCTTTGAGGGGTAGTTTTGAAAAACTTGTAATGATAAACTTTATTACTTACTTAGGCAAGTATTCTTGCCAAGTTTTAAGTTTATTAACTAAATGAATAAGATTTTTCATATAAACTGTATCCCCCGCTTTTCACCCCCACATGGGGTGGAATTTTGAAAAATCGTTTGGGATTATTCATAACTTGATTCAAAGATTATTTGTACCAATTTTCGAGTTAATCAAGCCACGCATTATAATCCTCCCTTGTAAAATAACTACCCCTTTTCAACCCGTTAGGGGTAGATTTTCGAAAAACCCTGATACATGTTACTCTTTATTTTTGGTCTTAAGTATAAATACTGAGTTTCGAGTTAATCGGACCGCGCATTCAAATTATTCCACACAAACTTCAACACCCCTATATTCCCCTTTGAGGGGTAGTTTTGAAAAACTTATAATGATAAACTTTATTACTTACTTAGGCGAGTATTCTTGAAAAGTTTCAAGTTTATTAACCTAATGAAGAAGATTTCTCATATAAACAGTATCCCCGCTTTTCACCCCCACAGGGGTGGAATTAAAAAAAAATAGTTTGGGATGTATTCATAACTTGACTCAAAGATTATTTATACTAATTTTCGAGTTAATCAAGCCATGCAGTAAAATCTTACCCTGAAAAATTGACTACCCCATTTCAGCCCGTCAGAGTTAGATTTTCAAAAAACCCTGATACACATTATTCTTTACTTTCAATATTAGGTATAAATACTGAGTTTCAAGTAAATCGGACTGCGCGCTAAAATTCTTCCATACAAACTTTGAAACCCCCAATCCCTTATTAGGGGGTAGTTTAGAAGAAACAAAAACTGACAATCTTCATAATTTATTTAGATAAGTATTCGTGCCAAGTTTCAAGTTTATTAACGCAAGGAATACGATTTTTCATACAAACGAATTCCCCCCTTTTCACCCTCTTAGGGGTGGAATTTCGAAAAATCCTTTCTTAGTGGATGCTTACTCTTCACGAAGAACACACCCTCCAAATTTCATGTCTCTAGGACCAGCGGTTTAGGCTGTGCGTTGATCTATCAGTCAGTCAGTCAGTCAGTCAGTCAGTCAGTCAGTCAGTCAGTCAGTCAGTCAGTCAGTCAGTCAGGACTTTGAATTTTATATATATAGATTAAATACCGTAACCATGGGCGGTTTAACCAGGGTCGAAGAGTACTGGACTTTTTTCAATAAATATAATTTGTTTGATTTGTAAAGAGTGAATGGTTGGCAGTAGGCCTGTATTACGTTGGCTCAGCAGTCATTGTTTGGTGCTCGCGGGTGTCCGCGGAACCCCGCCATTTTCCCCGCAGGGTTCTGCTAAAGACCCAATACTATGTTAATTCTGAAGTCACCAAATGCCCTGTTGAATTTGTCAGCAGAGAATGGAGTCTTGCCCTTTGAACGTCATTATTCGCGGGCTCGACAATGTACCGTGAAATGTTGGTATTGTGATTTTACACGAATTGGTTTCCGAACCGATTTTTAACCGCGAAATACTGTGGTTTTGCTGTTTTATGTTTAGGTTTTTTTACTTCACTTTGTAGTGATTTTATCGATTAGTTTTTACAGAAAGTTCGGGCAAAAAATATCATTTTACCATTTTGGGAAAGGCCTCTGTTTCTACGCAGTCTTTCGAGACAATTTTTCCTATAATACTTATTGGATTGATGTCTTATTTCTATAACGGAAACAGAATAAAGTCTGTAGATAATTTGGGGAGATATTGCGGTCTGTTATGTTCAATTAAAACGAAATGTTCGGTGTTATGGTCGAGGGTGTGACCAATCGCGGCGGACGTGTCCCCACGGAGTCGAGCTCAGTGGTCACAGCGTGACTCTCTTGTCACTCCCACCGAATTACAGTTATCATTTTAACTTTAATACTTACATTGAGCAATGGTAGCCTAGTAGTACGGCCGCGACTTTCTGAATTATAGGTCGTAGGTTCGAACCCAGTCAGGCCTTTTACTTTGTGTAAATTATTTCATCACCACTGCTCTCAAAACTGTGAAGGAAAACATCGTGAGGAAACCCGCATGTGCTAGAAAAATCGAAGACAAGTGACATCTACCACCACCTCCACGCTCTCACAGAGACGAGGCCCGTATCCCAGCAGTGGGAACATATAGGCTGATTATCATGATGTCTTAGATTTTCTATTTTTAATTTTCATTTTTTTTTTTTTTGTAATTCCAACTAGTAGGTACTGTAGGTCCCCAACACAGTTGAGAAAAGGCTTGGCATATGATGATTGTATACCTACCTTCTTTGACAAGAGGATCAGCTTCAACTTTCACTTACACAAACAACAAACAGTAAGCCACTCAACTTAGAACCATTTGTGGTTTGTGAAAGAGGTTTCCTCTTGATCATGCGCATGATTGAAGCTGTCACTTAGGAGAACAAGTTCAGCGCAGACATTGAAACCGCGCTGGTATGATGATTAAATAGTCTGGTAAGTTTAAGGCTCTTTTGGCTTCAGTAAAATCAAACAGTAAATCGGTACGTACTTACTTATGTTGGAAGGCAAGTAGGTACCTACCTACACAGGTAGGTATCAGCAGAAAAAACCAAATATGTACTACCAAAAGCCTATAATCAACATCTCAGTAAATAGGACGTGTTGTTCAGGAAGCCTTCTTTTTGTTTATGTATAGGTACCTTTTTCTTTATACCAGATGCTGAGAGAATGTTAAAAGAAGGCTAGACTTTTAGATCAAGAGATGCTCAGAGCGATGGCTCAGTGCAGATAAAACTACATGTCTTGCAACAAAGAGTACTTATGTTAAAATACGGGGAGGTCACAACATTATCTTAACTTCAAGCTGCAGTGTTATTATTTATTAGTAACATCTGTCTATATTTAGAATTACATTTAAATATTAATTTGTTAAAACACGATTGTCTCTAACTATATCACGTCGTTGTTGTAAATTATTTGGTTTTTACATTGGTACAAAAGTGGTCGAGGCAACCGCGCGGGCGCATCGCCGTCGCCGTGCCGGTCAGCGGGGCGCCGCCGGCGCAGGCCCTTGCTTAAATACAACAAATATCGAAGAATACATTTGAATACGTATGTGTTATTTACTAAAATTAATTTATTCATCCTTTCGGATGAAATCTCTGGCGCTTCCAATAACTGATATCGGAAAGCCGATCTGTTATCGACGTTCCGATATCAGTATATCTTATGATTCATTCAAAGATTCTTGTTTCTGCCTGCTTTTAATTATGAAAGTATTTACGTCTGCTGAGCAGTCGTGGCTCAGTGGTAACGACCGCGACCACTCCCTCTCACCAAGAGGAGGCCTAAGTATTTCCCAGCAATGGGAACGTTTAAAGGCTGATTATGTTATGTTGCGAGTACAGACACCAGCAGGTCAACCTACCCGAAACTGTCAAAATTTCCCAATCAACCTTGAACCTTCATGCTTTAGCGATAAAGTTGAAAATCTATTAAAGAAATTTGACAGATTGTAGTAGCTTGATGTGCTGGCGTCTGTACATCTGCACTTACAATGTTCAATAGTTAACAGAATATTACAGTAATAGTACAAAAACTTGTTCTATTACTGAAGATAAGTATGGTCATCGGAAGGTCTACTGCTATCATCCACCAGCCTCACCGTCTTACCTTGAGCCACCAGGAAACAAATAATAGGTCATCTGTTGCAATAACATTGTATTGGAAGGTAAGGCAACAGATCATATAACTAGAGCAAATGCTGTTGCTAAGTCTACAACAACAATGTTGTTGCAAAATGTTAGATGCTAGTTCTCGTTGGAGAACTCGACGCCAAAACCATTTTTTTACGAAAAATCGAAAAATGCGTAAGTTATTTTGACCACAGATCGAATTAATTATTCTTCAAAAGATCCATGAGGAGCCAGTTTTTCGTCCCTTCACTATATTTGTTTTCAGACTTTATAAATGTCTTGTTATGGTGTTATGCAAATTGAATATTGGAAAAAAGCGATCCTTGTTTAGAATACTTATCTACTAATTAAGAACGAGAGAGATATATGTTTTGCATTTTTAAGAACTTCGTAGCACGAACTGCTACAGAGTCGAAGTTGTCATTTGTTCAATTCAATTTAGGTAAGTATATCAGAAATAATATGATTACTTTGATAAACATTTTTATAGATAATTTTGATTTCGATCTCTAGAATGATCTTATTAGCGTGTCGATGGAAATCTAGATGGACTCGGCTCAGAACTCGGGTACGTGTTTGGCGCTATCACTAGCGTCCATCAGTTCCTGTAACGTGCAGCTGACAGGACACGCAGGACATGATATTAAGTGTCCCATCGTTTGTAAAACAGCACTACATAGAATAATACTCGTATTCTAGACGCTACACACGTTGTAAGTAGGTTTTAGGTGTCTCCGATTCTGCTGCAGTAAGAAGACTCGTTTCCGAAATCGTTTCATTAGCCTCAGGTTAAGGATGGCTGAGGGGTATAGGTAGTTATCTTAGATTCCTATTGACCAGAAGCGGCCGCCCTTAGCAAAAAGCTCCTCAAAGAGCTTTAGAATTTTCAGTGGGACGTGCCAGTTTTGTTCCTGTTATTTTACGCTTTTGGCACCTCCTGCAATGCCTACCGTATCATGCATATGCAATGAGAAAGTGGTATAAATGAGATTAAATAAGGAGTCAAACAAAGCTCTCCAGCAAAAATGCGAAAGCTCAAAGAGCCTCTCTTAGAGTTTCGAATGAAAACAACAAAAAAAAACGATTGGCATCCAGCATTTTAGCACATAATGCTTACTATCTAAGTAGATAAAACAAGACAACAAGATTTATAAATTATTTTTTTACTTTTTTTTATTATTTATAGTAAGTAAATGTAATTATAAATCTTGTTGAGCGTATTTTTCGGGACACATAATATAAGTTAGTACACTTATTACACTGTAAATAATTTATGATGGAAGTTAATGCTCAGTTTCCGCACTTGGCCGTCGCTGCTCAGACAAATTGGTCAATTAATCATTGTTTAATGTCGGTTCCACAATCTTATCGGCGAGTAGGTACACGACTACACGCTCGCTTCTTGTAATGGTTTGTATATGTCTGCTTTAAACGATAGACTAATAAGTTATGATTTTACATTGTTTTAACTACTTTTTGTCATTCATTTGTTTTATGTGATCAACTATTTAATTGTAATGACAACACCACCACGCCCTGTCTATTTCTGTGGATAATACCTAGCTACCTAAAAGGATGATATAGTACCTTTGGGATTATTTCAAATGGATAGAGACCAGGGGGCCTACTCCGAAGTGCAAAGTGCGAATGTTCGGATCGGACCGACACATGGCCGAACCGAATGTTATTGAAAAATGCGAAAAAAGTTTGGATCGGCTCAGTTGGGTCGGGACCATAGTCAATATTCGAAAGAGTGTAGGAGTGTAGGATCGGAACCGAAAGAACCAAATAGTAATTTCGTAGGAGGAAACGGCCGAACATTCGGCCGATACTACTTCGGTGTAGACCCCCAGTATTCTTCATTACCTACCTATGTATTTAAAAAACATACTGCGACGGTCTTGATTAATTTTCCAGTTGCAATAAATAACAAATATGGCAACCGAATGGATTTTTTTCAGTGTGCACTGGTTACATAGGTAAGTGAACATTATAACTTAGTTTTTATTTCATTTTCCCTTCACAATTCCGATAACCAATCCCTTAATTACCTACCAAAGCAGCAATTTGGATGTCCAACGTCTCCATTGTAAAAAGTTTAATACGCTGTTGTAAGATTTTCAAAGTAACGATTCCTTTCTAATAAAACCAATCGAATTATCCATATTTAACATACTCCACGCTATCTATTTACCACTTTTATTATGTACAACGCGAAGGTATAAAGCCCAGTAATTGCAATCATAAATATCTCGCCTGCGCCATTTATAACCGGCCTGGGTCCATCTATTAGATGGCTGTCGGTACCCCATTTTCACTTACGATGTTATTTATTTGCCTCTGCCTTTCTGTGGGTGTGAGCAATTGTTTCGTGGTTCCTGTGGGGAAATAAACAACTGTTATATAAGGTCGTCATGATAATCGAGTGTGAGCTTTGGTTTTCAATTGTTGTTTGACGAAAAAAGCTTGTTATTAATTCAAATTGGCGAAAAAGTGAAAATTTTACTATTGAGTAATTTATAAAAATTAGGTATATGAAATGGGCGTTTTGTCGAACTGGCCGGTTTGATTTCAAATATTTGGCGTTTGGTTAGGAATACCAAATTTAAATTTAGGCTTATGTTTGTGTTTCGAATTTAGCGATTCATTTGTTTTCGCACCATTTGATTTTTCTTTGACACTGTTAATATGGATAACTTGAAACATCGCGTTACGTACACTTACGAATACGAGTCCCACTGTGGCTCCAGCGCTGCATAATATGATGTTGTTTGGGGTGCACTTCAAAAATGGTTGGTTCTTCTACAGGCTAGGGATTTAGACACCTGCATCCTTTAAAGGGGTTCTTTCTACGCGGCGGCATACTGAAGAACTTCCTAAGTATATGAAAGCCATATTTTTTATTCCGTGATATATTCGATTCGTGAAATATAGGTAGAATATTTACCTATTTCAATTCTTTCGTCCAGTGCACTTCCGGCTGGCAGTCAAAACTTGCCGACTCATTAATCTTTTTACTACAGCCCAAGCTAGATATTATCGTATCTAATTAAATAAAGGTTGTCTGATACGATAAAATAAGATAGAGAGTAAAGCTCGCGGCGATAATGGTTCCAAACACGTGTAACTGAAACCATTAGATTATGGTTGTATGGTTAGTAGGTAGGTATGGTTTCAGTAGGTACATGTATATGGGCTGATTTTTCCAACGTCAGGTAATTTTATCGGAGGAATAATTTTGAATTTTTTACTGTCGGTTGAAAAATCAGCCCTAATTCTTAATTATTTTTGAATTTATTTTATGTGTAGGTACCTAGGTACTCATGTATCTCATGTGTACACTAGAATGATGTTTATATGTAAACTCTGATTTTTAATTTGCTAGACTAAAGTGACAGATGCGATCAACCTTTTTTGTCAACATGACATTATTTTTATTTAGGTATAATGTTAGCTGTCATTTTGGTCTAGCAAATTAATAATCACAGTGTAGGTACATTCCTTGACATATTTACGACATTAGCACTTATTTTCATGGTTTGTCTATACCTACTTAGTTTTAGAGAAAGAATAGCTATTGTTTTACTGTAGCTAACTGAATTAGGAAAATGGCTTCACAAAAGAAAAAGAGTTATAAAAATTGTTGTAAGTAGGTACTTAGTGGGACAGAGTTCAGAAAAAAGGTTTCACAGTTGGGAGAACGAAGTGTCACCCATCGAGACTAAGTAGGTACACTGCAATTGCATCCACTTTTATGGCTTCTCCCTTTAACTTAACTACTTATACCTATAATACTTGAGTATGTAACTACACTTTATGTATCCTACAATATAAATATTTTGCTAAAGTGGGCGGTCGTTAAGGCGTGGCTGCTCGGAGCCCCTCCTAAGATACACACCCACTACGAAACAGGTTCGCAATTACACTTCGCTGTGGGTTTAATAATGCTTTATACATACTACTTAAAATATAGTACAAATATGCCAGTGAAGGAACACTTTGTGTTGTTGTTATAAACATAATGTTATTACGTGTTATCACCCCTTTGTTGTATTGATAAGGGCTTATTGACTTTAAATCAGCTTAGTAAAGTCAACCGTACATCAGTCGCAACACTTGCGCTACGAAAATCTCTCTTAATGCTACGACATAAAGGGGCTGTCAATGTCAAATAACCACTTATGTGACGGTTGACTGTACCTGAGTCCATTACTTATACTATGGGACTATGGGACAAACTCCTTTCTGATATCGCCATATCAATCATCAAACATAGGTGTACCTACCTATAGGTACTAGGTATAGCTGTTGTTTTTGGCCGTCGTTGCGGGTAGTCAGAAGCCCGTAAGTCTGACAACCAGTCTTACCAAGTATCGTATTACCCAGATAGGCAGTCGCTTCGTGTAAAATACTGGGATTCAGTTCCATCCGCTTAGACTGGAAGCCGACCCCAACATAGTTGGGAAAAGGCTACGCAGATGATAAACTGTTGCCCGCGCGACTTCGTCCTCGTATTTCATCTTTTTTTAATAATTACAAATATCCAGTATCACGTAGCGTAGGTACCTATAATATGTCCTTCTCCAGGTCTCAGGCTACCTATCTGTCAAACATACCGATCGTTTCAGTGGCTTAAGCGCGAAAAGATAAGTACACACGGCTACACGTCAAGTGAGGCCAAGACAAACTGGTTTTGTATAGACAAAACCAGTTTGTCTTGGCCTCACTTTGTATGATATTTTCTCACAATGAACGGTCAGCCAATACTGGTTTTGCATAGCTTGATGTGTAGCCGTGTGTACCATACAGGCATCGGTACCTACTTAGGTAGGTACTTTCGCATTTATAATATGTATTATTATAGTATATACATATATAGGATAATGGGTTATTAGAGGGGTTCATGTCTCTCCGAAAGCACGTTAAGGCGTTGATCCCGGCCCGTTAGGGTATATATGTTCTGTGATCCCGGCTGTCATTCACAGATCTTTGTTAGTCGTTAGCGTTACGGGTACCTACTCAGAATCCTGACTCTGATAATCTATCGTGTTACCCAGTAACTGGGTAGTGGAGGTTAGATAGGCATCTTTATACACGCTAGCATACACGCCCGCTATATAATTCGGTCTTTTATCTTGGACTGTGCTTAGTTTAGCTTGTGATCTTCGTGTACGAGTCGCAATAAATACTTTTTCTTTCTTTCTGTATTGGTAATTTCTATTATATAGGCGACACACCTACGCATGTAGATGAAATGACAAGCAATATTCCATATTAGATATCTGTAGATAGATTATAGGCTACACTGCTGCACGTATAAAGAAATATGCAAAATGTCTGTACAAACAGAACTGCACCCTAATTGCGTAACACACAATCAATCGTACCTAATCTGAATCATTTTGAAGCAAATTTCTAATCCATTGCTTCATAAGTTCGAAAAATTTGTCTGCTCAACACGGAAATACCGCAATGAATGTTGTTGAACTGTCAAAATGAAACCGATTCCGATTGATTGTGTGTTACGCAATTAGGGTGCAGAATGATTGGAACAACAGGCGTGGGCAGACCGTGTTGATTGAATTGATACTGGGCTGTTCCGGTAACAATTAACTGATTATTAACATAACATAACTACTTACACTTCTTCTTCGTATCGATGACACGAGTTCTTCAAATTTTGTTAACCCAAAACTTCGTTGCTTCGGTGTTATCGGCAACGCTGAGGTCACTTTGGCTGCATATTTTGAGACACAGGGGGCAATTAGGCAGTATCTATAGGAGGTGGAGCGTAGTTTGACACAGCTCTATACATTCACATTCTGCTGCCGTTCCTTCGAGGTACACTCTTTACGAGATTCGAATTACAGTACCTTCCCACTTGGGTTCGGAGACTATAACAACGCTGTAAGAAGATAGATCATCATAGCGATCTTTCTACTATCTTCACTTTTGCTGTAGGTCAAGAAAAGTTTATTCCAAATTCATTGTGCCTATAGAAACCTTGTAAAGTCCAGCATTCCAAAGCATTAAGTATTTAACCAAGACAGCATTTATTTACAAAGACCGCAAAATGACTGCTCCATTTAAATCCTTTTTTATCAACGACATCACTTAGCATAGAATTTGCACATCTAGTCGTCATAAATGCTCATTCGTTGAGAGCGCGTGCGACGACGGGAGATCTCTATATGTGGTCGCGACCACCGCAGCGCGAGTCACCGCGCGCCGTCAATGATCCTTCACAACTATGCGCGCACGCAGCTGTCATGGCCGTACGACTCAATGAATGTTATTGGCTGTAATAATAATAAATCTTATGTAAGACTTGCAACTATACTTTGTACTGGTAGCTTTTTTGCAACTTATCTACGTAGAATATAGAACTTAGGTACGTGGCATGAACGTAGGGCGGCCTTTGCCCAGCAGTGGGACAGACAGACCTATTAAAAAGAGTAGGATTGTAAATGAAACTGCAGAAAACCTAGCAATGTTAATTCAATCCGTAGACCCTCCACAACACTAGTGCCTACGGGAATCTCGGGCTAGGCAAAAATAGGTAATAGCTACTTTGCCTGCGAGGCAAGAAATACCTAGTTGCACTACTAGATATTTCTTGCCTGCCAAATATACCAAACATTTTAAATGTTGACTGTTCCTACTTATATTGGCTCATTGCTCTAGTGGCAGAGTGGCAGTCGCAAATGCGAGCGTGATATCCTGGGTGCGATACCCGGTTTGGACGGTTTTATTGGGTAATTATATTTTGAAATAAATCAGGAGCAATCTAAAGTCGGGATTTGTGCCCTCTACCTGGTGGTCTGTTCCGTTGAGGAATCTTCATAGGTGTTGTTATGTTTGATGTAACTTCTCGCATGTTTGGAAAACCTGAATTTATAATTTTCTGAACTTGGAACCAGTCCTCTTTGATGCAAATAAGCTCTAATGAGTCTAGTATACAATGTGCCGCTGCAATGGCGACATTAGAGCTAGTGGCCAGTAAAAAGACATAACATAGTTCGCAATTCGAAAACTACCGCCTGCGCCGCTCGCCGACATAGGACTCTCTCTTTCCTTCAATTCGCCTACTCTGTGCACGTTATTCACTTTAATTTCATTTATGCGATGTTATGACCCCGGCAAATGACCACTGCGTTATAGTTCTTTAATTAGAGGTTGCTCCAAGATGCTATTTTAGAAAATCGAAAAGAAATAAATAATAACGTTTAATGAAATTAAAATATGTTCATAAAACGAAGGCACACTGTATACCCCTTTGAAAGATTAGGTGGAATTTCTAATCAGCTGTTTCATGCAAATATACATATATTGCAGTACTTTTTTTCTATTACAGCGCCCATATACCTAATAAATGATATCATGGTATTTATTTTTACACAATTAATCATCATTGATAAACTTATCAAATTGGTGAATGACCATTCTTCCAATATGTATCACCTGAACAACTTTCATAAAAGCCTAAATAAATTTCATCATTGGCACAATAATCAAATTGTACGTATTTTTTAATAAGTAATCAAGATAATATTTACACAATATTATTATAAGCTAACAGACTTAAAATAATAAAATCAAAAAGAATCATACGGCATCAAAAACCTCGTCCGCATTGCTGTCAACAGGAACAGTGCCCAAAAGGCTGACAGCATTGCCACGTTGTATGGTGATGCCGATTCTTTGGTCAAGAAACAGTACAGCCCTCTGGTCATGTGAAGAGTCGACCAACCGCTTGGTGATATCTCGAAAAACCAAGTGGGCACTTGGACCCCATGGTTCTAGTGTTTCAACCCCAAACAGCCCGAACATATAACTCCTAATCAGGTTGGAACATTTCGTTTGAGTTTTTCTGCACCTGCAGCAGCCGTCCCAGCACAGCCCACCATGCTATGAAGATGAGATGGTGCAAGGGTGTAGACACATTTTGCGATTCCCAAACCAAAGATCTGCCTAACTTCCAGGGCATTATAGTCATTCAGTCTGATGATCTATTGAATATAATAAAATTGAATTCAATATTCATAACAGAGTAGAGTGATGTAGGTATTGGATAGGTAGGTACACCTTTCATCATTTCTTAGTAAGTCTTCCTGAAACTATGACTCTTTCCAGCAGTACTACATGTACTACATATATCTATTAAATTACAAGTTCATACAACAATAGATTACAAGAACCAACTAATATCATACTTACTTATTAATTTAACCTTGGGTACAGCAATTCCTTTTTTTACTATTGTCTTAAAATCAGAAACTTAACTTTTATAATAATTAGACATTTGTATGATGAGCATACCAAGATTGCAATTTGCATGGAGTCCTTTGAATCATTGAAAACAAAAGAAAGTAGCATTTCAAAAATGAAAGCAAGGTGCATGCTTCCATTTTTGAAATGTAAACATACAATTTCGTCAGTCAGCTGTTTAAAAAAATATTATGTGCGATTCTGCTTTGTTTATAAACTATAGGGTTTATTAATCGTAAATATGGGTAATTCGATAATAAAGATTAGATTCTACGTTATTAGCGATATCTTCATCACCATGGTACTACCAAATTTTAAATATTTATAATCTGTCTGTTTTCAGTAGGTAATTGTCACTCATTCCTACTTTGTTTTGCATAAATTGGAATTCCAATCTTTAATTATGTGTTAGTGGACACAAAAAGTTATCTAAGCATTCCAGAAAACAAGTATAATAATAATACGGGGATCCTTTGACTTGGACTTTATGTTTAACACTTGACAGTAAGTAAATTATGTATCAGATTTTGGCGTAGACAGAGGATAGTAGGTAGACAAGTCCTCAGCGTATGCACACGCAGTATGAGATAGCGATAGTTCGACATAAGTACATTACTGCAGCTACGTGCAATTAATATTGCCATACTTAGTTTTTTACCCCAATCGTGTGGGTAATATGGTACTTATTGAGTACTTTGATTGTACATACTACGTCTACGATTTTTTCATGTTATATTTTACTTGATCTGGTGATAAGCCTAAAATAAAAACCGGAACGAATGCAACTAGCTTCAAAATGTCGCGAGCAGGTTCGGGAGTGACGACTTGGATGCCAGTTAACTCGGCCCGTACACTCAGTCCAGTTATTTCTTAAAAATGGTTCATTCGAAAAACTAAAAACAAACATTAAAAATGAAATACGTTCAGTGGTAAAAACAAATAAGTGCTGGTATCCCCGTTAAGGTATTATCCGACTATTGACAAAAGACACGAAGTAACATAGATAACCGCCTAACATAAAATGCTTCACACTTCGGTCGGTTAATACGAAAAACAAGTTAGGATTTAATCGTCTTTTTAGATGAAATTATCAATATTTTGCTTATTATTAACACAAAATAGTCTTAAAGTACAATATTTTTTTGATTTACTTGCTGTAATAGGTAAAAAATGCTACTTACCGATGAAAGGTTATGTTTGGTTGATTTCATTCACTACGACTTTTACTTTTACACAGTAACTCACCATCATTACACACTAAATATTACCTTTTGGAATATCAATAAAGTCAGAAATTACACAAAGTATGCGTTTCACAGTTTATATCAACGAAAATATTTTAACACCACAATTTGTTTGGCATCGAATAGCATCGATGCCAAACAACAAAAACCGATACGCAAATAGAGATAGAAAATGCATGCTATGTCCTGCTCACACTTACACATTTTGACATAAGTGTCGTCTCACTTTCGTAATGATTATTATTTTAACAGCATGTCTTCTTAATTACTATCCTCTGTCTACGGATTTTGGTAACGCCATCTTTTTTGGTTGAGGATAGGGTTGCCACTTTTTTTAAGAAGTGTAATCAATAATTATTATTAGAAAATCAGAAATTAGAATATGTGTACAACAGTACCCGTATAACGAAAGTGAGCACTAAGAAATGCTTTTGGGGATGATAGTTTATTATAAAGTTTGTTATTTTAGCCAATGGGAATTCCCAACGGATTGTTACAATGGAAAAGAAAAACTAAGGCTTGCTTGCATCACAAATTACTAAATGCGTATAACGCTATACATATTTAAAACCTCTTTCCATTTGTGTCAATCGTTTGAAGTTCACTGACGGCACGGTTGGCGCAGTGGTTAAGTGATTGACTGCTGCGCTGCGTGTCGCGGGTTCGATTCCCGCACGGAACAAATATTTGTATGACCTACATGTATTTGTTCCGAGTCTGGGTGTTTTTCTATCTATAATATGTATGTATTTACAAAAAAAAAATGTATATAAGTAGTTTATCAGCCATCTTCTTACACAAGCATTAGGTTGCTTAGCTTGGGACTAGATGGCGCTGTGTGAAATGTCCAGGGATATTATTATTTATTATAATTATTACTGAAACAGAACGATGTTAAAAATCAATTTAGTGCTAAATAAAAATATCATGGTACGAGTGGCAACCCTACTATTGTTATTCCGTGAGTCATTTGACAATCTGTTAACTTTGTAACAATTGAGTGTTTTTATTCCACAGTCTAAAATAGTGCATTATTACTATTAAATAAGTTAAATTTATTTAATGAAATTCATATGAATTGTAACAAGATACCTACTTTTTAATAATATCTAAAAATATTAACATGGGGTACCTACTAAAGTGTCTCTGAATTTCATAAATAAGTGGTGAGTTCAAATAGTACAATAACTATAACTTTATTACTGCTTTGACTTACAGCTCTAACTTCATAACTACGTTAGATACGATTGCGATCAAAATATGAAACTAGGTAAGTATAATTTCATATACATACTTAGTAGGTTACGTAGGTAGGTACCTACTCATCGAAATGCTATTAGACGGACGGATTAGACCAGTTCACTTGACAGATCTCCGGAGATCTGGCGATCTGACTGACGCCATACTCATGACGTCAGACACCAGAGCCCCAAATATGTGCGTAACTATCATAGATAACGAGCGTGATTCGAGGGAACTCTCGATCGACGTAAAAATTATGCCTCTCATTCAAGGCCAAGACGGACTACCGCGCGCAAATTTTCTTTATAAATAAACGCGACACGTCAAATACCGAACACCGAATTACTATTGTAAAATGACCAAGTACCTAAGCTGCATCGCGTTTAGTTGTTCCTTACGTACATAATACAAATAATAGTTTTAATTTAATATTATGTCGCGTGTCCACAGGCGAGAGCAAGATTCTGAATCATCACAATAACAGTTATTTGTCGTATTTGGATCGCTAAGTAGATGCCCCATACAGACACATGCACCAAGCCCATGTACCCATACAATGTTATAAGCACAATCATTTCGCGAGTGTATTGTTAGTTAGTTTAATGATTTGCAAGGAGTGGCCGTTGCTCAGTGGATCGTGCAGGGAATTTAGTCAAAATGTTTCAGCCTCGGGTCATGTTAACGTTCATGGAGGTGCCGAAGAAAAGAAACATGGAATCTGGAGGCACTGAGGAGCGGTTCAAGTTGTTACCGACAGGACCAGGAAAGGTACGTAATGATAATCTTAGTCGTGTTTCGCGGGCCAACCAAATTTCCCGTTTTCCACTAGGCTGCGATTTTTTTTTTGTTAAGTACTAGTTTATCCCCCTTATTAATAAACGCTGCATGTGTTATGTAGTGATTAGAGACTGCTTTATTAACCATACATTTTTTGACATTTGAACGTCACTTAATTTTAATCATCATTTATTTAAAAAAAACTCTAAAAGTTTAACATTGCGCTCTTTTGAGAGAGTACCTATTAGCTCAAAAGAGCGTAGTGTAGATAAGTAAAGAGCGTAGGTAAAGATTGGATGAGGATAGTAATAAAAAGTGGAAGGAATCTGTGTTTAAAAATGCTGCTGTTTAAAAAGATACTAATTTCTTTTGAAAATTACCCTTCGAACCGTAAATTATGACACAAATAATGATTGCACTCGGAACAACAACAACACAAAGTTTTATGGAACATTGAAATACAAATCTATTCAATCATTAACAGGAATCTAAAGAAATCTGTCTCTCTAGCAATAGTTACGCCCAACTAAAATGTAACAAGGCTTTTGTCAAAATTGCCTATGGAAGTGACAAAAACTGAACAAAATGAAGTCATATAAGAAAAAGTAGGAAGAATGAAGAGCATGTGCGCCCAACGTCTTGTTTACGAAACAAACTTTATGCGAAATAATAGTGCAGTGAAACCTGTGGCCCACCGTGACGGAACTGCATAACATAATAGAGGTGCCCCATAAATCACTAGCATAATGAATATTGTCCTTGGACAGTCAGCCGTTTTTATACAACAAGATAATTTAAAATTGGAATAATAAGATTTTGGTGACGTTCTTAGAATTTGTGGTGTGTTTTGTTAAATGGTCAAAAGAACCGTTAGGTACCTAAGGTCTATTCAGAAAGGTACCTAAGGTCTATTCTATGGTTCAAATTGATGTTATTTCAAGTTAACAAATATCAACTTTATTTTTATGGGAATTAAGTTGATTTCAGAGTGACTAGCACTATTGAAAAAGTTATAAAATGTTTGAAGTTGTAGCGTAAACTGAACTTTATTTTGTGGTACTCATATTTGTTTACTTTTTTGGCAAATAAATCGCGAATGCAGTACGTGTGTACGGTACTTTGCTTTTTCTTAGCGTAATTATTATTGCTATTACAAACACGAGTTTACTCTTAAAACTTAGGTTTTGGGCAAACTAATCTATCTATCTATATAAATAAAACAAAGTTACACCATTCATAACTCAAGAATAGCTGGAGCGATTTTTATGATCTTTAATTTGTTGGATTAGTCTCCGCCCTTAATAGCAGAATAATTATTAAAACATGGGAAGATTCACGAAAAAAATGAAGATAAGTAATTCATTTTCCCATACAATATTTATTATTTATTGATTCTGAGGCGCTACGAAGTTCGCCGGGTCAGCTAGTAAATAATATTTTTATAGACATATATTATAATCAAACAGGTAGGTATGTAAGTAAATAATTAATTGAGCAGGACAAATTAAAAGCCTTCAAACCTAACGTAGATATACCCATAGACAGAATTAACACCCCTCTTGTTGCGTCAGAGCTTCAAAATGAAACAGGTCAAGGGCTTTGGATTACATTAATGTTAACTATCCTTAGGCTACGGCTTGCTTAATGCTACGAGCGGGGAGCGACAGCGGAGGAATTACTGGGGTTGAGGGGCGAAAACTGTAGGTACAATTTATTTATTTGTCATGTGAGATAACAGTAAGAAAGCCTAGAACCATACGACCCTTTATGTGAAAAAACAAATAGGTAATAATTTAAGCCATAACAAGAGAGATTGAATACATAAATCAAGAATTGGTGGTCAGTGGGTCATCTTAGGGGCGGAGGGGCGGAGTACGGCTCCTTAGGGTCAAAACGTGATGTTAAATAGCCTTCCTCAAGAATTGGACTACCAAATTAATGCAAAAAAAAAACCAAATCCGCCTGGTAGTTCCAGAGATTGGCGCGTTCAAACAAACAAACTCTTCAGCGTTATTATTAGTATTGATTAGATAAGATAGGCCTGTGCAGTGCTGGGGGTCTACTCCGAAGTAGTATCCGCCGAATGTTCGGCAGTTTCCTGCTACGAAGTTACTATTTGGTTCGGTCGGTTCCGATCCTAATACACTCCTACACTCTTTCGAATATTGACTATGGTCCCGATCCCGACCCAACTGAGCCGATCCGAGCTTTTTTCGCATTTTTCAGTAAAATTCGGTTCGGCTATGTATCGGTCCGATCCGAACATTCGCACTTTGCACTTCGGAGTAGGGCCCCTGGAAAGCTGATGCATAAAAGTTATCTACTTACTTAGTGCAAACTGATAGGTACATATATTATAATGGCTGAATACCACCAAACAGCTTACTTACACCCGAACGCTCGATCGCTAATACTGCAAAGTCCCGGCGTACCACCGGTGGTACGCCCGCGCCGGGACTTTGCGGTACTTATTAGCGATCGAGCGTTCCCCTGGTGGTACGCCCCGGCTAAAACTTTAGCTGGGTCTTACTTCTAATACGTTCTATAATGCCTCGCGTTGTGTATTACCTAAGTACCTAGGTTGGTAGTACTCTATATTATAGTTCACCAAAGGCAAATCGTTTATTTTAAGCAGGTCATTTAAGGGCACGTCTAACTTTACAAGAATAGAATTGATTCTAGGTGGCAATTGTGTAGGCACCAATACAAAAAACGGATCAAAACAAGATTGATCAGTGAATTCACCCCGCGCGTTCATTTGTTTCTCGCTTATATCCTCGCTCGACACAATATCGTAACAAAACAGCTGTTTACGCAATCGATAAGACCGAGGTGTGGAGACAGCAAACAATCGCCCCGTGCCGAGCTTCACATGTTTCCACTCAAAACATTCAGCATTCTGAAAGTTCCCTTCAATCGGAAGGGAAGTGAACTAAAAAAGATTTCCGACAGGCATTTTTTTCTATTTAAATACGGAAAAGGTCAAGTTTAGGGCCGGTAGTAAAAGTAGTTGACGGTGGGAAATAAATACGGTATCCATAGCAACGATTAATAAAGCCAAACATTGGAGCAGACATTTAAAAGAGTGTGTGCAGTGTAGAAGTGTGCATTTCGAACCTCACTCAAGTGACCCGGCAATGTATAGATATTAGATAGCCGGGCACACAATTCGAAAGCGCCGCGGGTTCTCGGTCATCACATATTGAAGTCATGTTTAGAGAATAATACGGCTGATTCCTAGTCGTAAATTAACCCGGGATAAATTCAATCTTTGATCCGAGTTTCATGAACATCCTCTCAGCCGTTTCACGTACCTAGCACAGACAACCATTCAGACTTGAAAATGTCATAGTAGATTGTGAAAAGATAGTAGAATTATTATTGAGGGCGTAGACTTTTTTGTTTATTTAATTAAATAAGCGAATATAGCTAAGTACGAGTACCTGCGAGTGTAACGCACAATTTCATTAAGAAACGCCAGAGCTACAATCGTAAAACAAATTTTCAGCGTGCCTTTTCAGAGTTTCAGACTATTTGTAGCTTTCCCGCTTCAAAGTCATGCGCTCATTGAGGCACTCGCACACTGTTATGAACGAAACGTTTATTATAATCGGGTTTTAGTTCTACAGTACCTTTCATGTTTTATCGAATTGATAACGTATCATGGATAAGTTAGTCGCGAATGGGACGACCGCGGATAAACGTTACACCGAATGTATAAACTACACACTTTAGTACAATGAGTAATTGTTATACACAGTAATAAACATTTTAGTGGAGTTTTGTGTAACTGTTATTAAGTTAATTATTTATAATGTCGAAGGACACCGAAGGAAACGGGTGGCAATTAAAACCAGGAGACAAGGAGAACAAGAACAAGTTGCCAGACCCGTTAAATGGAGATTTTCAGCAAACTCCAGAATCAGACACGTAAGTATTCCATTATATTAATATTATCTACTTAATGTAGACACACACCTACATACAATATTATAAAGGAGAAATAAAATCGTAACACTATCTGTGAAAATGGAACCCTAAGCACGAATGACACTGAACACGAATTGTTTCAATTGATCAGCAACTCTTATTAATTATGAGCAAGTCAGACGCGCAGACACTGTCTTATTATATTACTTCACATTTATACCACGTAATAGAAGCAATATGAAACATACTAATTCGCCGGGGCTGATTAAAAATGATCTCATCATGACACAGGTGCGCTCTCCCAGTTTTCGGTTCTTAACCATGAGTTAAAAATAAACGCACTACTTTTAACAGATGTCTGGACTATCAGTTTCTAAATGACTTTCATTTTTAGTTCCGGAATGTTACGTGATATGATAATGTTTAGTTTTTCAAGATAAATAGTAAATTAGGAATTTATCAAAATTGTTATCTGCAGGTGCCCAGCGAGAAAATCAATTGGTTTATTAAACAAGTACATTTATGTTGTATGTACCTCTATGTCCCTTTGTTACCGAAAGCGAATCATTTAACACAAACAAAGGGCTTTCATGACCAATTAATCATCGTCATTATGTACCAAAATGATGGTAGGGCTAGGACGTCCCTAGCCTATCTTCGATGTATACGCCTAGATTTGGAGCTTACGACATAAAATCAGTAGGTATCTACTGATTTTATGTCGTAAGCTCCAAATCTTTGCCCACTCTATAAACTCCGTAATAATGAACGATTCTGTTCTGGGTTCAACTGTAGCCTTGATCCTAACCTTGGTCAGTGCAAACACCACATGCGTGTGGGATACATACATATGTAGTACATAAACAAAGCAAATCAAACTGTTTTTGTGTTTATCGTGAGGAGCGTATACAAAAATACTTTACAAAACTTCGAGAAAAATATTCATTTTATCAGAAAAAGTGTGCATAATTAGCCTACAATGTTCCCAGTTCCTACTGATTGGACATAGCCAAACCCCAAGTAAGAAGATAGTGTGTGGGCACAGTGCGAATTGGTGTAATCCTCTCCATCTTTTTGCAGAAGTTCAGAACCAGATGCCTCCAAAAAGGATGAAGTTCCAAGTATACCTTTCATTACACTGGTGAGTTACCATACTATAAATACGACTCCACATCACAAATGATCGAGGTGTATGGAAAAAGACATGCCATGCACCCTCACCTCTTTAAATTGGGAGATAGTAGGATGATTATGAGGATGATCAGAGAAATGTGTGAAGCTTTTGAGAAGCAACATAATAAAACAGATACTCATAGAGGTATGTATACATACATATGTGTAGAACATATGTATACATACCTCTATGAGTATCTTGATTTGAGAGCAGTGGTAGCGCAGAGGTAATGGTCCCGTCTTACGAGATGTGGTCGTGGGTTCAAAAACAGGCAGACGCTTTATACTTTGTATAAAAAAATCATCACCACTGTTCTCAAAACGCTGAAAGAAAACAGTCAAATCAATGTCATAAAAATTAAAAACCCGCGTAGTACATTAGAGGAGGCCTGTGTCCCAGCAGTGATTATAGGCTGATTATATGCTATAATTACTTCTATTAGAATCATTTCACAACTTACCTTTCGCCTTGTATGTGCGTTAAACATATTTAGATACTTACTTTATCCTGCGATCAGTATCGATCCGGTTCGGCTCATGCTTTTAGCTAATTAGCTTTCAAGCCATGAACAGACACTCTACCGGCATTAGTCAAGTCAATAATAGAAATGGAATGTGCATGTAACAATTATGGTTTATCAGTTAAATACGAACGTGTTCAGGATAGGGAATCATTTGTGGTGGTAAAATTCGAAAAAATATGCTCGGTATACCAGTGGGGTAATTGCGTAACACACTATGAGTAGCAATGGCTTTTATTTTGACAGTTCAACAACACTCATTGCGTTTTCTATGTTGTTGAACAGACCATTTTTTCGAACTTATACAGCAATGGATTAACAATATCCTTCAAAATCATTCAGATTGTAATTGATCGTGTGTTACGCAATTAGGGTGCAGGTGGCCTATTTTGTTTAATTTGTCTTCTCGTCATCTCTGATAAAATATAGTTTTGATTTCTCTTCACTGTGTACAGACGCCAGCATATCAAGCTATTGCAATCTGTCAAATTTCTTTAATCGATTTTCAACTTTATCACTAAAGCGTTAGGTTGATTGGAAAAAATTTGACAGTTTCGGGTAGCTGCGTGCTTGATTTGCTGGCGTCTGTACAAGCTGTGTGCCCTATGGGATTTCCTATCGCCGGCAAAAATTACAAACTTCCGTAGAAACACACAGCTTGTACACTAGTAAGTATACCTAGGTGTTGTTAACGTAGTGAAGATACATCGAAACTGTCTTTTATCAGAGATGGCGAGAAGACAAATTAAACAAAATAGGTCACCTGAAGGCCAATTCTCGTAATTTAAAACGTTTAAAATCTAATCGCAGTCTCATCTCAGCGAACAGCAAATGTCAAAAACTTTTCAAAATGTAGGGAAATTAGAAGTATTTTTTGACAGATCGAGACTGAGAATCAGAGGGGCAATTCTCTTAATTTTAAGAACGTTCACAGTCTGATCTCCAGTCTCAATATGTCAAAAAATACTTCTAATTTCTCTACATTTTGACAAGTTTTTGACATTTGTTTGCCGCCGAGATGAGACTGCGACCATAGACTACTTAAGTATACACTTATAAACTGAGAACAGCGACTAGGTTTTTGAACGGTCTTAACATTACGGGAATTGCCCCTCTGGTGTAGCATCTATTTTCGAATTTTACCACCACAAATGATTCCCTATCCAGCACCCTAACTGTGTAACACAATATCAATCGCGATCTGAATCATTTCGAAAGATATTGCTAATCCATCCAAACTAATATTATAAATGCGAAAGTAACTCTGTCTGTCTGTCTGTCTGTCTGTCTGTCTTTGCTTCACGCCTAAACTACTGAACCGATTTGTGTGAAATTTGGTACAGACATAGTTTGGAACTTGAGAATGGACATAGGATAGTTTTTATTACAAAAAAAAATAAAAAAAAAAAACATTCCGGACATACAGCGCCATCTATTGGTCAAGAGTCGGCATTAATTCAGTACTGAAAATTCATCGGAAAAATGTAAATAAATAGTAAGAACTATTTGGGTAAAACCAAAAATCTGCCGGAAGTCACTATTCCACGCGAACGAAGTCGCGGGCAAAAGCTAGTTGCTTTATATTTTCGAAAAATGTGTCTGCTCAAAAACATAAGTAACGCAATGAATGTTGTTGAACTGTCAAAATGAAAGCCATTGCTACTGATAGTGTGTTACGCAATTATCCCGTTGAACACGTTCGTATTTTGCTGACAAACCACAATGGTGACATGCACATGCACCCGTTCTATTACTGTTTTGACTATGCCAGCGGTAGTGTCTTTACTGCTGGCGACATCGTCCGCGCGAATTTCTTGTTCCTATCTCACCTTGTCGTATCGCATCGCCTGCAAGCGTTGTTACTTCTTTGTCGCTTCGCGTTCTTTTTTACTTTTTTTTATTGTATTAATCCCGGTTATAAACTATGTACCAAATTTCATCCAAATCCGTTCGGTAGTTTTTTGCGTAAAAAAGTAACAAACATCTATCCATCCTCACAAGCTTTCGCGTTTATAATATCAGTAGGATTTTCCTCGGCTCCTGAGCGTCTAAGCGTGATGTTACGTAGCGTATAGCTTTCCTCAAGAATTGCATTATCTATTACAAAAGTTTTTTTTTTAATCCGTCGTATAGGTTTCCCTCTAGTCCCCCCTACATACAAACAAACAAATTTTACCTCTTTGTAATATTATTAGTACTTATACATTTCGCGTTTTCATCCCCAAATTTTCCAATTTCAGTTCAGATTTGCGACCGTTAGGGACAAAATTTTCATAGCCTTGGCGTTAATATGTTCGGCGGTCGCTGCGATATCGACGCCTATCAACACGTTGTTGCTTGCGTTCCTACTGGAAGCTATGGTGAAATATGGAGAATCCTTGATCCCTGGAACATCTAATACAGCAGCTGGAGAAGCATTCCTGGAAGATCTGTTCTTCTTCGCTATTTACAACGTTATTATTGGAGCATTACTTATTGTTTTGTCGTACGCTGCGACTACGATGATGAACATTGCTGCGTATAACCAGGTATGTATAGCACTATCATTCTACAATTTTCTATTATTTTGTTATCTTCTCTTCTTTACACTTCTGCAATACTGATCCTTCCACCCTGACCTTTTTTTTTGCCTATACTGTCCCACTACTGGGCAAAGGCCTCCAAGTCCTTCCAAGAACTCATTTCCCGCGCTACCTCGAACCAGCCCTTGCGGTAGGCGTACCTTACTATAACAGAAAAATATTACATGAACACGAGGCCGTAGTTAAGGGTCGGGTTTGGGGTTCAAATCCCCCCCCGAAATGAGAGAATCCAGAATCTCAAGTGATCGTTGTCACGCGCTTTATTTCTGACGATCATCGACGTCGATTATCTTATAATAATGTAAAATTATAATTTATTTATGCTTATTTAAAAATGAAAACTTATTGTCTTTGGTCTAGAGCTAGACTTGCATAGTGTAAGTTACCTAAGTGAGGTCTAGGAAAATCTTTTTGTCTCTTTCGTGTTCCTATTAATTGAACTTTTAATCTCCAGGTTTATGTAATACGACAAGAATATCTAAAAGCAGCTCTAAATCAAGATTTTGCGTATTTCGACGTTCATAAAAATGGGGACATCGCTTCTAAAATTAACAGGTAAGACTAAAATCAAAATAACTTATGTGTGGACCCACCCAATGCACCCATACTCGACGTTTGCTACTTCACATACGTTACGATAATAGTTTTATGTACCTACTTAATTAGTTTATCAAGTCATTTAACTGGGGAGTCAAAGAACCTTGGAGTTTACTCCGAAGCAGTATCGGCCGAATGTTCGGCCGTTTCCTGCTACAAAGTTACTATTTGGTTCGGTCGGTTCCGATCCTACACTCCTACACTCTTTCGAATATTGTCTATGGTCCCAACCCAACTGAGCGGATCAGAACTTTTTTCGCATTTTTCAATAATATTCGGTACGGCCATGTGTCGGTCCGATCCGAACATTCGCACTTTGCACTTCGGAGTAGGCCCCCTGCCGATCGATTCTGTAAAAATCTCACCGTGAAAACTCAAGTGAAGTGAGCTTGATGTGAGTTGTCAGTAGTGTCAATCACTAACATTATTTGGAATGACAGCTCACTCCACGCTCACTTCACCTAAGTTTTCACGATGAGATGGTTACAGAATCGCACTGCTGATTTTAAGGCGAAGAATGTTCATATTCGTATAAGCAAATGTGAGTGCAAGCATCGCATACGAATGTATAATACTTATACATTGATAATAAAGTACCTATAAGTTAATATAATACTAAGCAATATTCTGCTAATGTTCTAGTGTGGGCTAGTATTTCCAAATTAATTTGTGAATTTGATTGCAGTGACATTGTGAAACTAGAAGATGGTATCGGCGAGAAGCTGGCAACATTCTTGTTTTATCAGGCATCGTTCTTCAGTTGTGTTATCATGGCTTTGATCAAGGGTTGGAAGCTGGCCCTGCTGTGTCTCATATCATTCCCTGTCACCTTGACACTGGTGGGAGTCGCTGGGCTGGTAAGTTTCATTTAAACGTTCGTTTTCTCTTGCGTGAATATTGGTTGCCATGGCACTTCCATGTTGTTCAAGTCTCACAGCACATAACCCCTTGACCCTTCGTTCCGTACCCTTATTTACTGTGGCGACCGGGTGGTATATCGGTCGCCATAAGAACTCGTCATACAAATCGTACATCGAGCAAGCAAAGTTTACCGCGAAATCAGGAATAGCCTGACAACAACCATCGGGCAGCTCTACAGACACAACACTCGTCCTCCTTTTTTAATAGAGGATGAATAACGGTCCACCCTGATCCTCATATCTCTAATATATATATATATAAAAGAGTATAGCATTATTGTGTCCAATCAGTTCTGATGAAGATTGTGCCATGATGTTGAGCATAAGAATCGTATAAAAATCGCAGTTGAAATCACCGATTAGGCGTTACATCCTTAGAGATAGCTAATTGGATGAATCATATATAATTATGTAGATACCCTAAACAACGAAACATCGTTTAACCTGGCACAACTAATCGTTTCGCTATCGATCGACACAGTGTTTTAACCGACTTCTAAAAAAGGAGGAGGTTCTCAATTCGGATGTTTGTATTTTTTATTTTTTTATGTTTGTTCGCGCATAACGCCATCGCTTGCCAACCGATTTGAAAAAATATACTTCCCAAATGGTCCCATAGAAATTTCATCAAAAACGGTTCAGTAGTTTGGTTTTTAAACTAAAATTAATGGTAAAAATTACAACTTAAAAGTGAAAAATATAAAAACTTTTTTGCAAAAAAAAAACAACCGACTTAAATTTCTGAAGTCGGTGGCAAACAACGAAAATGCGAACCCAACGACACCAACTTCCAAAATTAAAGTTATTTTTCACTTCATAATGGCGTTTTTGGAAGTCAAGTAAGAAGACTCATAATTATACAAACAGATACATAAAAGGATACAGACAGGATAGCAAGCACAGACAAAAACGAACACTCGCAAGCTGCAGCATTGCCAGATATAAGGGCAATCCAGTCTGTTGGCGATCATGGATAACAGAAAAATAATTCATCTATACAGGATAAAAATTAACCGGTGCGCAAACTGTAACCATTACTTCAGCATATGACTCTAGACGGCTAGAGTGACGAAGCCTGTCGTGGGATAGTAGACATTTTTCGTAAGATATAAAAAAAAAATCATACATTTTGACCGTGTGGGTGCGCTTTTCTATAAAACAGTTGATTTTTTTAAGATAACCGAAGACAAATTTCTACAATCGGACAGGATTCGTCCGCCACTGAACCCATACCTACCTGTCTCAATATTTTAGTTAATTGGTTAGATTGGTATCTAATTAAAGCTTAATTTTAATTAATCAGTCGGTTAAACCGTTCATTATTCCTAAAACAATGATGAAATGCTGTCGCAAAAGATAATAGGTAATATTGTATCTATCATAAAGAAATAAGTTTGATTGTTGCGTAATTCGTGTTAGGGCCGTGTAAGTAAAGTGATGATATGGAAAGCCAATAAAATACTCAAACTGTTTGGATAATGACTGATAGGATAGTGTTCGACGTTTATCGATAAAAAGGTAGATGTTCAACTATTTGGGTTATTCACAATTACTTCCTATTTTTGCTCATGTTTACGTATCTTATGTGAAGAAGCAATTATTTGCAAGCTGCCTCGACCTACCTACCTACCGTCATTTTGTCACGATTTTCACTTGTCTTAGTCGAATATTTCTTGTGTGTTAAGAGGTTAAAGGACGTCAAATTGCGTGTCGAAATCTGTTATTTAAACACAGTAAAAGGCCTTGAAAATTCGGACATTTTCATAAACATATGCTTCGGAAATCTTCGAAATTTTTTACGTTGTGACGTCATGAATTTGGTACAGTCAACAGCAAAAGTAGATGATCAAAATCAGAAATTCAATACTAAAGAACGGAGTTCGTAGCTATATGGCAGCTGTAGGTACTAGTTGTAAATGTTAGGTATAATTTGTTTTGGTATTTTTTTTTTTTTAATTTGCTTTTGAATCACTTCGACGCCACACAGTTCTGACGCGAACTCCGTGCATTAGTATTGAATTTCTGATTTTGATCATCTACTTTTGCTGTTGACTATATGTACTTATGTATGTTGGTTCTAAGGAAAAGTTTTCTTAAAGTAATTTATTTCAATAGGTGGCCGCTAGTCTTTCTAAGAAAGAAGCTATAGCATCAGGCAAGGCTGGTGCCATTGCTGAGGAGGTTATCTCGGCCATACGCACCGTCTATGCTTTCAGCGGACAGAAACAGGAGCTGGAGAGGTACGGAGGACATCTTAATGAAGCCAAGAAAATCAATATTAAAAAAGGTAAGCAAACGTCAGTGGGGTAATTGCGTAACACACTAACAGTAGGAATGGCTTTCATTTTCACAGTTCAACAACATTGCGTTATCTACGTTGTTGAGCAGACAAATTTTTCGAACATATGAAGCGATGGATTAACAGTATTCTTCAAATTGATTCAGATAGTGTGTTACGCAATTAGGGCGTTGGTCTTCGTCTGTTAAACAGGATAGATGTGTGTCTTTGAAAAAACAGCCATGGACTATTGGATAAAGCGTCGGTCTAACGACCAGAAGGCTAATTCTTGTAATTTAAAACGTTCAAAATCTAGTCGCAGTCTCATCTCGGTGACAAACAAATGTCAAAAACTTGTCAAAATTGTAGGAAAATTAAACGTATTTTTGACAGATTGAGACTTAGATCAGACTGTGAACGTTCTTGAAATTACGACAATTGCCCTTCTGATCGTATCTACTATCAACATAATTAATTTATCTACATAACGAAACATACCTTTTGAAAGAGTCGCCTAGAATCAATTTTATTTCCTTGCCAAAGTGCCTTTGAATTGCCTACTTGCAATAAATGACTGATGCAATGATTTGACTTTGACATGACTTTGTTGCACCATATTGACGTGAATTTACTATTATGATAGAAATACAAACTATAATTTACATAGTTGAAGAACTTCTGCGGTACCTACAAAACATGAAATGCGGTACTAAATGAAACATGCCACAAACTCACTGCACTAACGGTGACTGCCATAAAATCCGTGGTAGAAACTAAAATTAGATTCGCGTCAAAGAATATGGTGCTGACGGTCGATTCTGTAAAAATCTCACCGTGAAAACTCAAGTGAAGTGAGCTTGATGTGAGTTGTCAGTAGTGTCAATCCCTAGCATTATTTAGAATGACAGCTCACTCCACGCTCACTTCACCTAAGTTTTCACGGTGAGATGGTTACAGAATCGCACTGCTGGTTAGCTTTACATTCTCAAAAACACTAAAACTGAAAATCTTGTTAGCAATATTCTGTCAATAGATCTTCGAATGCGAGAAGTTAAATAGGGCTCCCAGTTTCACATTAAAATAATAGTCCTCCAGACCGTGGGGCCTACTCCGAAGTGCAAAGTGCGAATGTTCGGATCGCACCGACACATGGCCGAACCGAATATTATTGAAAAATGCGAAAAAAGTTCGGGTCGGCTGAGTTGGGTCGGGACCATAGTCAATATTCGAAAGAGTGTAGGAGTGTAGGATCGGAACTGACCGAACCAAATAGTAACTTCGTAACAGGAAATGGCCGAACATTCGGCCGATACTACTTCGGAGTAGACCCCCGTATTTCGTCCATGGCGGTCAATCGCAACCGAGCCTAGCCTTCGATTGACATTGTATGAGTATTACTTAATTACCCCGCTGGTTTCCTTACAACTGCGAATATTTCAGGCTTGTTCAACGGGCTGGCGATGGGACTGCTATTCTTCTGCATCTTCTGTGCCTACGCTCTTTCCTTCTGGTTTGGCTACCAACTGATGGTTAACGAGCCCGAAACCTACAGCGTCTCCACAATGATCGCTGTAAGTTTTATTAATTAATTCTTGAGTTCATTTTGGGTAAGGAATAGACGTACCTACCTGCTTACATACGAGCACTTATGGCTCGACGAGAATTTTTGGTTATGTGACGCGAACTTTTCGCCCTAGTATCTACACACGGATGATTTTTTATCGCACACTTGATTTTCAACACTCTGCTTGGCGCTGAGAGTTGAATATCCATCCAATAGTACGGTTGGTTTACGCTTGCCGCCGGGCGACCGTGCGTAAACCGTGTACATGTGAAGGAGCCAGCACGGCACGGCGCCGAGCCATTTAGGCAGCAACCGTATGCATTTGAAAAGACCCTTACGCATCGCATTTTGATTCAAAATGTAATATTGATATTTTCGAATTAGAAGCGAAACAAAAGAAGTGCGATTTATCTTTGTTCTTTGGTTACGCACGAATTTCCTTCATTGCCAAAAACTATGACTTCCTCAGGTATTCTTCGGTGTAATGACGGGTTCGGCTAACTTCGGTATCTCGTCGACTCTGATGGAGGTGTTCGGCTCGGCCCGCGGCGCTGGCGCACAGATCTTCAACATGATCGACAACGTACCGATCATCAACCCTCTGCAGAACTCGGGAGTTGTGCCCAAAGATGTTGAAGGGAACATCGAGTTGAAAAACGTTGTTTTCCATTACCCGTCCAGAAGTGATGTTCCGGTAAGTTTGTATACCTATTTATTATGAATTCTCATGAACGAATTTAATGCTAGCTACCTAATACTGTATCTTAATAGCTAGGTTCCTACTAACTTAGGCGTATAATATGTTAAGCTTAGCTTCTGCCCGCGACTTCGTCCGCGTGAAATTTCTTGTTCCCCCGACCCCAGCGGTCACATCGCATCGCCTGCCCGCGCTATTTATTTTTTTATTGTTATAAAACTTTGCCCGACACTATACTCCATTTATAATAGCATTAGAAAAAAGAGGCTCGTAGAAGCAGGAGTGCAAAACATTTTATTTCAAAGTTATGATAAAACAATTTTAAGGGAGATGCTTAAATTCTAATTTTCTTGCGTTTTTTACAATTAGCAGGTCAGTGTAAGGTTGTACCTTAATAAAAATACTTATGATGCGCAACAATAAGAAATATGTAGGTAATCTTTTATCTGTTCTGTGGGTAATAATACAATTTTAACCTTAAAAATCATCAATATACATCCCTTTAAATTAGAATTGCTCCGAATTCGTCTGATTTCGCGGGCTACTGCAGCGCATCCACCTTAATTAAAATAGTTTTAACAAAAATATGGATGTACAATATAAACAAGTAGGTTAAAATTATGCTTTTTTTATAGTAACGTCTTCATCACACATTACAAACTTACAACAAAATGAATGAATGAAACAACCGATCACAATGATGATTTAAAAATTAAGATTAATGGAAATAATAATCATGTTTTTAAAATATTTTATTTTAAATAACAACTTACAACACAATACGTTGGTGACATTTCTTCATCTTCATCATCAGATGATAGTGACTATCACCTGATGATGAAGATGAAGAAGTTTCACCAACGTTAATTTGTAAATTCGGTAGAATTATAGTGAAGCGAAAAACGTTCCAGGTATTGTTCACCCCTGCTTCTTTTAGGTTTTTAGCATTGACACTGTAATGATAAATTGGAGTTAAATAATATAAATAAATGAAAGCCACATAATTTCATAAGATAAATAGTTAAAATGGTTACAATTAAGTGTGACAGCTACTGTAAAAATAGATCATAATAAATTCGGCGTCTATCGTATAATGTAACAATATTTATTGTACTTTTGTTACAAAGTGTGCATTAAAAATAACCTTTTGAACTTCTTTCTAACGCTATTGTAAATGGACTATAGGAATTAATCCTGTATCGTGGGTGCGTTTACAAACATATAAAACTCACATACACAAACAGCCAGACCCGGAACAACAACCTGTAGGCAATACAAATATTTGTTCCGTGCGGGAATCGAACCCGCGACACGCAGCGCAGCAGTCGATCGCTCAGCCACTGCGCCAACCGTGTCGTCAATACTTCGTTTTCGCTTAGCGTTCATTCTGACTTTATTTCTTCTAGCTCTGCTGCTAAGGATCCTAGCGTGATGTTAAATAGAATTAGGCTACCAAATACAAAAATATTTTTTCAAATCCGACTGATAGTTTCAGAGATTAGCCCGTTCAAACAAACTTAAACAAAAAAACTTGAGAGGTGTCAAGGGACACCCGGATGGAACGAAGTATAACTGGCTTGCTTTCTATAAGAGAGAGAGAGCCAGACAGAGAAACACGCGCACGCCGCACGGCTTACAACTATAGTAAAAAGTGTCGTTCCAACTTTTGGTCTTAATTTTTTCCGTCTAGCCCCCTTTCGCAACGCGCGATAAGGAACTTCGTTCCAAAACTCTTCAGCTTTATTATTAGTACTTATAGATTTGACGCGATAAGTTTCGGGCATCTACCGATGCAGCCGTCTGTATTGATTTTTGCTAGGATACTTGAGTGAAGTTTCACCCATCGCCGTTTATCCCTACAGCACCCTAATTGCGTAACACACAATCAATCGGAATCAGAATCATTTTGAAGCAAATTGCTAATCCATTGCTTCATAAGTTCGAAAAATTTGTCTACCCAACACGTAAATAACGCAATCAATGTTGTTGAACTGTCAAAATGAAACCGATTACGATTGATCGTGTGTTACGCAATTAGGGTGCAGGTTACAGGAGACGGGTATTAATGCTTCAATTTCTCTCAAAAACCCTTCCTCTCCAACAGTCGAAAGACAAGTAGATTGGATCGCGTGACTTTTCCAAACTAAATTTGTTTTGACGCGCCGATTGCAGAGTCTCTTGATATCATGAAATTATGTGCCAATAAAAGACTGACTCATTGATTTGCGCTGTGAGCGTGTGACATAATAAATACATGACCATGATATACAATGACCTATACTTAGACACATATGAATTGAATTGCAGTCTGTTGTGACGTATCAATTATGAGACGCGATTACCACGTCGATATCGACACGGAAAAAATCATGCGAAGAGCCGAAGATATACCGTGTGTCCGCTAATTTATCGAATGTTTATTGTTTTATGTTGCTGAGATGATTTTGTCGTATTTTCTTGTCAGATAAACTTAACAGAAACTGAAAGCCGTGAAGGCTGCCTCATTTTGGGAGTTATCGTCTCTCTGAATCCATTTTGAATAACGTAGATATTATGTTTTAAGTTTTGGTATTAAATTAGTTAGAGGTAACTACCTAGGTCCAACTTTGAGAAAGAGGACAATTGTCGAATCCGACTCGACTCGGCAGCGTTCGGGAAGCTACGCAATATCTTCACATGCCGCAGTGTTTAATTAAAGATGAACAATGATGCCACTGATGACCTATGGCACTGAAACGTGGTCGCTCACAATGGACCTTATTAGATAGAAGGCTAAAAGTCACACAAAGAGCAATAGAGAGGTCTATAGGTTGGAGTTTCCCTGCGTAATCGAATCAAAAATAGAGGAGCCCGTGGCTAATATCCGTCTTACCATTCCTATCCAAAGTCCTTGAACGGCTAATCCACAATCAAATAAGCCCTTTCCTCTCTAAAAATAATCTCCTCAACTCCTTCCAGTCTGGCTTTCGTCCTGGTCATAGCACCACCACAGGGCTTCTGAACATTACGGATGATATAAGGTCAGCCATGGAAAACGGTAATCTAACGGTTTTAGCTTTGCTAGATTTCAGTAATGCTTTTAATACTGTTGATTTTGTTGTTTTGCTTGGCATTCTTTGTTCTCTTAACATATCTCCATCGGTAATTGACTGGTTTCGTAGTTACCTGTTCGGTCGCCGGCAACGTATTTGCATCGGAGAGACCTTGTCTTCCTGGAGTAATACGTCTGCCGGTGTACCTCAGGGTGGCGTTCTATCCCCTTTACTTTTCACAGTTTTTACGACGAACTAACTTCTTCTTACCATCTTTACGCAGATGATTTACAAATTTACTGGCGAGCGCCTCTTGGAAACCTGTCCGAGGCTATTTTAACAGTTAATCGTGATCTGGCCCGTATATGCGACTGGAGCAAGAGATATGGACTTATGGTCAACCCCATAAAGACGCAGGTTGTAGTAGTGGGCAGTTCCAGGATGGTCTCTAGAATCGACTGGACGACCCTTCCCCAAGTTAGTTTTGACAACTCAAGCGATAAAGTTAAAAACTTAGGGATATTTATTGATAAGACCTTCTCTTGGACTGCCCAGCTACAGGAAGTTAGCCGCAAGCTATTTGCATCCGCCGCGTATTTGAAGAGATTGCGTAATTTCCTACCGACTGCCACCAAGATTGCGCTTGCAAATCGCTTCTTCTACCCATCCTTGACTATGCCGATGCCAGCTATCATATAACACTGAGTTTCGAGTTAATCGGACTGCGCACACAAACTTCAACCCCCCTATATCCCCCTGTGAGGGCTAGTTTTGAAAAACCTATAATGATAAACTTTATTATATTAACTAGCTTCTGCCCGCGGCTTCGCCCGCGTGGATGTCGGAAATTATCCCACGGGAACGTGCTAACAGGATAAAATGTATGTGCTTCCCCAGAATGCCATCTATCTCGCGGGCCCTTTGTGGCTAATAACAATAGAAAACCAATTGTGTCTCATTAGTGGTGATTAAGAGGGTACCTATATGATATCTTTACCTAAGTACCTACCTAATTAAAAAAACTCAATAACATAAAATTAAATACCTACCTAAATAAACCTATTTCTGATGATAACTAATCTAAACTCAATAAATAAGCAAAATCCCTAAAAACTAATATCTATACGAATGACTAATCCTACCTAACAGTATTATAAAATAACCTACGGTCACTACGTACACTATCAAATATGCTACCTATACTTTAAAATTAAAATCTATACCTACGACTTATATGAAAATAAACCTAAATAACTCTAAAAACTAAAAGGAATAAAAATGAACTCCATTGCGGGTGACGTAACCTACGACAAACTTATAATTTGCGGTTGACACAGTGATGGGTCTAGGGATCGAACCGCAAAATTAAGTTTGTTTTTTATTGTATATACTTTTCCGGGATAAAAAGTACCCAGTGTGGTGCCCAGGATATTAAAGAATAATTATACCAAGTTTCATCGTAATCGAACCGGTAGTTTTTGCGTGATGCCTGAACAAACAGACAGACAGACAAAATTTTTTTTAATCACATTTTTGGGTTCGGTGTCGGTCTAGTAACACCCCCTGCCATTTATTTTTTTGATATTTTCAATGTACAGAATTTTTACTTCTACAGATTTATTATAAGTATAGATTACTTAGGCGAGTATTCTTGAAAAGTTTCAAGCTTATTGACCTAATGAAGAAGATTTTTCATATAAACTGTATCCCCTCTTTTCACCCCCACAGGGGTGGAATTTAAAAAAAATCGTTTGGGATGTATTCATAACTTGACTCAAAGATTATTTATACTAATTTTCGAGTTAATCAAACCATGCAGTAAAATCCTCCCCTGAAAAATTGACTACCCCATTCCAGCCCGTCAGGGGTAGATTTTCAAAAAACCCTGATACAAGTTATTCTTTAGTTTTAATATTAGGTATAAATACTGAGTTTCGAGTAAATCGGAATGCACGTTAAAAGTCTTCCATACAAACTTTGAAACCCTCCAATCCCTTATTAGGGGGTAGTTTAGAAGAAAAAAAAACTGACAATCTTCATAATTTATTTTGGTAAGTATTCGTGCGAAGTTTCAAGTTTATTAACTCAAGGAATAAGATTTTTCATACAAACGAATTCCCCCCTTTTCACCCTTTTAGGGGTGGAATTTCGAAACATCCTTTCTTAGTGGATGCCTACTCTTCACGAATAACACACCCTCCAAATTTCATGTCTCTAGGACCAACGGTTTAGGCTGTGCGTTGATCTATCAGTCAGTCAGTCAGTCACCCCTAAGAGGGTGAAAAGGGGGGAATTCGTTTATATGAAAAATCTTATTCCTTGCGTTAATAAACTTGAAACTTGGCACGAATACTTATCTAAATAAATTATGAAGATTGTCAGTTTTTTTTGTTCTAAACTACCCCCTAATAAGGGATTGGGGGGTTTCAAAGTTTGTATGGAAGAATTTTAGCGCGTAGTCCGATTTACTCGAAACTCAGTATTTATACCTAATATTGAAAGTAAAGAATAATGTGTATCAGGGTTTTTGAAAATCTACCCCTGACGGGCTGAAATGGGGTAGTCAATTTTTCAGGGTAAGATTTTACCGCATGGCTTGATTAACTCGAAAATTAGTATAAATAATCTTTGAGTCAAGTTATGAATACATCGCAAACTATTTTTTTTTAATTCCACCCCTGTGGGGGTGAAAAGCGGGGATACAGTTTATATGAGAAATCTTCTTCATTAGGTTAATAAACTTGAAACTTTTCAAGAATACTCGCCTAAGTAAGTAATAAAATTTATCATTATATTATAAGTTTTTCAAAACTACCCCTCAAAGCGGGATATAGGGGTGTTGAAGTTTGTGTGGAATAATTTGAATGCGCGGTCCGATTAACTTGAAACTCAGTGTTTATACTTAAGACCAAAAATAAAGAGTAACATGTATCAGGGTTTTTCGAAAATCTACCCCTAACGGGTTGAAAAGGGGTAGTTAATTTTACAAGGGAGGATTATAATGCGTGACTTGATTAACTCGAAAATTGGTATAAATAATCTTTGAATCAAGTTATGAATAATCCTAAACGATTTTTCAAAATTCCACCCCATGTGGGGGTGAAAAGCGGGGGATACAGTTTATATGAAAAATCTTATTCATTTAGTTAATAAACTTGAAACTTGGCAAGAATACTTGCCTAAGTAAGTAATAAAGTTTATCATTACAAGTTTTTCAAAACTAACCCTCAAAGGGGGATATAGGGGTGTTAAGTTTGTGTGGAAGAAATTGAATGCGCGGTCCGAGTACCCGAAACCCAGTATTGATACTTTTGACAGAAAATAATTTATAATAAGTAGGTATGTAAAGTTGTCGAAAATTTACCACTGACGGGACAAAAAGGGGTAATTCAGTTTTTAAGGGGAGGATTTGAACTTGAAACTGTATGTTACATTTTCACGCCTAAACCATTGAACTTCTGATTTGGCATAGAGATAGATGGCATCCTGGGGAAGCACATGCATTTTATCCTGTAAGCACGTTCCCGTGGGATAATTTCCGACATCCACGCGGGCGAAGCCGCGGGCAGAAGCTAGTTTTATATATATAGATAGAAGATAAATATTCAGATTAAAAAGATAATTTCTGTTAATTTATTTCATTAGGTACCTATGCGATACATACATAGGTATGCAGGTGTGAAATTCGCAATTCATGATGATAATTAATTTCAAAACGTTTATGTTTATGCGCATTGACAGGTCGACGTGGCACAGGCGTGTTACATAGTTGCCTTTACCTGACATAATCAGCCTGCAGCCTATAGGTACAGACACAGGCCTCCTCTCTGAGAAAGGGAGACATGTGCCATGGAGCAAATGTGAAACCATGGTCGCGCTGCTCTATACAAGGTCACAACCCCGGATCTAGGGGGGGGGGAGGGGGGGCTACTTCTTGGGGCGGCAAATTCAAGCGTGTGCACCACCCAGCGCACCGCAACTAGGCGATGAATGAGAGGCGCTGCACCTAAGTATTATCTTTCTTTGCGGGTGGCGCACTGAGGCATAGGTAGCCAAACGGTATGGCGGGATGCGCCTGCGTGGTGGATTATGGCCCACTCCCTCTAAAGCAGATCAAAAGGCATCCTGGGGAAGGACATGGGTTTCTTTTTGTCCGGGCGCGGGCAGAAGCTAGTTACTACGACTACGCAACTACGAGTTGAGTTGCCATTTTACACAAATCTATACCTACATATAAATAAAAATGAATCATCGAAATGTATGTACGCGCATAACTTCCGATCAAAACTGCACCAAATTGGATAATTCTTTTTTTGTGTTTATTATTGTCAGGACAAGGTTTGTAAACACAATTGGACCCGGTAGGTGGCGCTGCTTTTTCGGGCAGGACGACGTCTGCGGGGTCCGCTATAATTGCATAAAATCGATGAAATCAAACCCAGAACCTACATATCCTGAATAGCTATACTTATTCATTCTAGAATTCCTAGACATTTAGGTTACCGTATCTAGACTTGTAGATAACTAATCCTTGTTCTAAACTGGCTGCACACAGGTACTGAAGGGTGTCAGTATAACCGTGAAACGCGGTCAGTCTGTGGCGCTCGTGGGCCACTCTGGGTGCGGCAAGTCTACCATCATACAGCTGCTCTCCAGGTTTTATGACGTCATCGATGGCAGTGTAAGTATACTTTGTTTGACATTCAATTTATAAACTTAAGATAATCTTAAGTTAATGTGTATCGATCACACTCTGAATTCTTTTGAAGGATTACTAATCCATTGCTCCATATGTTCGTAAAATGTATGATCTACTCAACAACGTAAATAACGCAATGAATGTTGTTGAACTGTCAAAATGAAAACCATTGCTACTGTTTGTGTGTTACGCATTTACCCCGCTGACGTTTGCTTACCATTTTTAATATTGATTTTCTTGGCTTCATTAAGATGTTCTTCGTACCTCCAGCTCCTGCTTTGGTCCACTGGAGGCATCCACAGTGCGTATGGCCAAGATAACCTCCTCGGTATTCTACTCTCCTCTACTACTCCTCGCCATTGCTACTGTTAGTGTTTTACCTATGTAATTACCGCTGGTACAAAACTTATCATTTTGTTATCTACATCCTTGAGTGACGTTTTATATTCTACTAGCTTCTGCCCGCGGCTTCGCCCGCGTGGATGTCGGAAATTATCCCACGGGAACGTGCTTACAGGATAAAATGCATGTGCTTCCTCAGGATGCCATCTATCTCTATGCCAAATCAGAAGTTCAATGGTTTAGGCGTGAAAATGTAACATACAGTTTCAAGTTCAAATCCTCCCCTTAAAAACTGAATTACCCCTTTTTGTCCCGTCAGTGGTAAATTTTCGTCAACTTTACATACCTACTTATTATTAATTATTTTCTGTCAAAAGTATCAATACTGGGTTTCAAATTACTCGAACCGCGCATTCAATTTCTTCCACACAAACTTAACACCCCTATATCCCCCTTTGAGGGGTAGTTTTGAAAAACTTGTAATGATAAACTTTATTACTTACTTAGGCAAGTATTCTTGCCAAGTTTTAAGTTTATTAACTAAATGAATAAGATTTTTCATATAAACTGTATCCCCCGCTTTTCACCCCCACATGGGGTGGAATTTTGAAAAATCGTTTGGGATTATTCATAACTTGATTCAAAGATTATTTGTACCAATTTTCGAGTTAATCAAGCCACGCATTATAATCCTCCCTTGTAAAATAACTACCCCTTTTCAACCCGTTAGGGGTAGATTTTCGAAAAACCCTGATACATGTTACTCTTTATTTTTGGTCTTAAGTATAAATACTGAGTTTCGAGTTAATCGGACCGCGCATTCAAATTATTCCACACAAACTTCAACACCCCTATATTCCCCTTTGAGGGGTAGTTTTGAAAAACTTATAATGATAAACTTTATTACTTACTTAGGCGAGTATTCTTGAAAAGTTTCAAGTTTATTAACCTAATGAAGAAGATTTCTCATATAAACAGTATCCCCGCTTTTCACCCCCACAGGGGTGGAATTAAAAAAAAATAGTTTGGGATGTATTCATAACTTGACTCAAAGATTATTTATACTAATTTTCGAGTTAATCAAGCCATGCAGTAAAATCTTACCCTGAAAAATTGACTACCCCATTTCAGCCCGTCAGAGTTAGATTTTCAAAAAACCCTGATACACATTATTCTTTACTTTCAATATTAGGTATAAATACTGAGTTTCAAGTAAATCGGACTGCGCGCTAAAATTCTTCCATACAAACTTTGAAACCCCCAATCCCTTATTAGGGGGTAGTTTAGAAGAAACAAAAACTGACAATCTTCATAATTTATTTAGATAAGTATTCGTGCCAAGTTTCAAGTTTATTAACGCAAGGAATACGATTTTTCATACAAACGAATTCCCCCCTTTTCACCCTCTTAGGGGTGGAATTTCGAAAAATCCTTTCTTAGTGGATGCTTACTCTTCACGAAGAACACACCCTCCAAATTTCATGTCTCTAGGACCAGCGGTTTAGGCTGTGCGTTGATCTATCAGTCAGTCAGTCAGTCAGTCAGTCAGTCAGTCAGTCAGTCAGTCAGTCAGTCAGTCAGTCAGTCAGGACTTTGAATTTTATATATATAGATTATTTTATCAGCTTACCCAGTTTAATCTAGCTGAGTATTACCTATTTATTTCACGTGAAAGAAAATAAAGCCCAAAAGTAGGTACTATTAGCGTTCTAATCATAACCTTATCTAATCGACACAACAAACCGAAATTGGATATTATGTCTATGCTTGTTTTGATTATTAGCTTTTTATAGACATTAGGATATATGATACTACAAAGCCAAGGTAATGTTATCTATAGTATTCTATCTTCATAAAAACGGTCGGAACGCGAGTCATATTCTGTGTTGTACACCTACTGGCTCTTGACCAGTTTTTTTGCTGATGAAAGGAATTAATGCCTGTTTGAGGAAGGGGACATTTTGCAAAAGGGACATTCTGCGAAAGGGACATTTTGCGAAAGGGACATTTTGCGAAAGGGACATTTTGCGAAAGGGACATTCTGCGAAAGGGACATTCTGCGAAAGGGACATTCTGCGAAAGAGACATTTTGCGAAAGGGACATTCTGCGAAAGGGACATTCTGCGAAAGGGAAATTCTGCGAAAGGGACATTTTGCGAAAGGGACATTTTGCGAAAGGGACATTCTGCGAAAAGGACATTTTGCGAAAGGGACATTTTGCGAAAGGGACATTTGCGAAAGGGACATTTTGCGAAAGGGACATTCTGCGAAAGGGACATTCTGCGAAAGGGACATTCTGCGAAAGGGACATTTTGCGAAAGGGACATTCTGCGAAAGGGACATTCTGCGAAAGGGACATTCTGTGAAAGGGACATTTTGCGAAAGGGACATTTTGCGAAAGGGACATTCTGCGAAAAGGACATTTTGCGAATGGGACATTTTGCGCAAGGGACATTTTGCAAAAGGGACATTTTGCTACCAGGAGTCATTTTGAGAAGTAGTCATTTTGCGAAAGAGCCCTCCCTACGCGCCTCGAGTTCGGTACGCACTCGGTAAACTAAAAAACTAAAACAGTCGCGAATGCGCCGCAGTGACAAACGGACAGTGTGATGGTTTATTAAATTTAACAATATGCTTTTCGCGCGTCTCAGTCGAGGCGCAAATATTTTTCAGTCCCAAATTTATAAGGGTGGTTTTTTTTATTAAATCTACTAATTAAAAAATTCAACGTATTTTTATTGAATACTTCCTATTTCATTCACAACAAATTTCATTTTTTTTTTTAATAAAAAATATAATGTTTACAATCACAAAACCTTTTTTGTTTTCCCTATAAAAAAAAAAAAACTAGAAACAAACTCAAGTAAGTTGATGAAATTAAATTACTGGAGGTGGGGCAGCCCTATCGCGTGTTTACGTACCGCGGGACTGTAGGTAATTATTTTAAAAAAAAGGGCCGATCCACAACTCTGTCATTCTGTTTACCAAAACTCCAATCAAAGAGTCGGGCACTTGAGCAGTAGGCACGTTACGAAGAAGTTGCGTTACCGTTCAACGCGGCTTAAAAAGACAAATTGTTGTTCTGCCAGGAATTTTTTGTCGTTTTTCAACCCATTGTGTTGACAAAGAATAGTTTCAATCAGCTCAGCTTCGCCTATTGCAGTTCATTGCAAGGCATAGGTCGGTGCATAGACGAAGGGCATCCAACACTGCGTTTGTCAAAGACTATAAAACCACTATATTCTCTATGGCGTTTGTCAATGTGGTGTCCAGTCTCCACTCGAGGACTCGTCAGCCCGACGACCATCGGTTCTTCGACATACACCATAAGAAGAATTCTCTTCTTATATATTTTTTATTTAAATCACTACTATTTGTATTAAGTATCTGCGGGGTAATTGCGTTACACACTATCAGTAGCAAGCGGCTTTCATTTTAACAGTTCAACACCATTCATTGCCTTATTTACGTTGTTGAACAAATTTTTTCGAACATATAAAGCAATGATTAGCAATAGCCTTCAAAATTATTCAAATTACTTAGTGTTACGCAATTAAGGTGCTGATCTAAGTACCTACTTAACTACTAATACTAAGTACTACTTTACTTTGCGAAGAAACTTCGTAAAGTAAAGTTCACCCCATGTCATACAGCATGGCCTAGTTCAGGGGTCGAGTCAAGACCTCATTGATGTAACAGTTAGGTACTGAAGTTAAGGCAAAAAAAAAAATACCGTTGAATACTTTCAGGTGGAAATCGACGGCCACGATGTCCGCAAAGTATCGATTCGCTGGCTCCGCGACCAGATCGGCCTCGTAGGCCAGGAGCCCGTGCTGTTCAACACCACGGTCAGGGAGAACATTCGCTATGGACGAGAGAACTCCACCAATGAGGAGATCGAGGCGTGCGCCAGACAAGCTAACGCGCATCAGTTTATTATGAAGTTGCCGAAGGTCTGTATATTGTTTCCAGATTATTTTTAACCTAACATGACAATCACGAATTCTCCTGACGAGCGAGTCACCTATGAGTGCATGACTTAAATAATTTTGTTTGATCACCAATGAGAAAGTCGTCTGGCAAGTCTTGAAACCTAAGAAACTCACATGGAATATGCGTGGAGACGTCTTGAATTGGCCGGACTTGAGAGCTACGAACATCGTGAGGAAACTGGCATCTGCATCGGTTAGAACTAAAGTTCCAAAGACATGTGACACCCGCACGGGGCCCGCGTGATAGATTACAGCCTGTGTCACAACATTATAGCTAGGCCGATTATGCCTTAAATTCAGAAACTAGGCTTCTTTTATTTTTTGTTTTGCAGTCTTACAAGGTGCATGATTGAAACTTTTAATTTGATTTCAACGTTTGTAAAACATGTTTGCAACAAACTCACTGTTTTTTTAATTTGTTATATCTTTCCGTGCATTAAATAAACACTGACATATTTCTTATATACAGGGTTACGATACACTTGTCGGAGAACGAGGTGCTTCACTGTCAGGTGGACAGAAGCAACGTATTGCCATTGCGCGTGCGCTTGTACGGAACCCAAAGATACTGCTATTGGACGAGGCCACCAGCGCGCTTGACACTTCCTCTGAAGCAAGAGTACAGAAGGCTCTTGATAAGGTAGTTTCGTTTACAGTATGTTATAGCTCCGTCCATCTCCTCGCCGACCCTTGCTTACTTTAAAATCGTCTCTTATTAATTCGATCCAGTCTGTCCCTTGCTGCCCTTTCCCACCGACGTCAAAAGCAGAAGTCCGTGCATGCGTGACCTGCGTTAATTTTATCGGTTTATTAGTCGATTCGCACACACATTTTGAATTGTACCTATGCAATAAAGTATTATAATGTAGAAAAAAGGACACTAGCGCTCATAAGTGATAAAAGTTAAATATCATAAAACGAGTACTTTTTTCCTAACTTCATTGCATAAAATGTGCCAATTCGTGCGAGTCGCCTATAGAAAAAAAAAAATTAAAAGTGACGATTCGCCCGTTTCGGGCGAGTAAATTCGTTCGAATCGCCATTTATTTTGTAATAAACCATTTTATCTTTGGTGTTGTAGGCACAAGAAGGTCGCACAACCCTAGTGGTAGCTCACAGACTCTCAACAATCAGGAACGTGGACCTGATTTACGTGTTCAAGAGTGGCTTGGTGGTAGAAAGTGGCAACCACGACGAGCTGATGACGAGGAAGGGACACTACTACGACATGGTCATGTTACAGACGATGCCGGGCTCACAAGAAAAGAGTGGTATTTTTTTATTCGTTTCTAATCCCATAACTACTACCGGTAAAACGGGGTAAATAGGGATGCAGGGTTGAATCGGGACGAAACTTTAAAATGGATTTGTACTTTAAAATAATATAGTTGGTTGCTAACAAGGACACTTAATCTTTAATTAAAAAACAGAAAACACATTAGAGTCTTTTCTGGCAACAAACTTTAATATTTTAACGTTAAAATTCATTTTAAAGTTTCGTCCCGATTCACCCCTGCATCCCTATTCACCCCGTTTGTAGGTACATAGTATTAGTTCACCATTTTGTACCACTTGCTTTGCTTATGGCGTCATCATCATCATCTGCCTAGCCTTTTCCCAATTACGTTGGGGTCGGCTTCCATTCTAACCGGATGCAGCTGAATTTTACATGGAGCGACTGCCTATCTGACTTCCACAACCTAGTTACTGGGTAATACGATACCCCTTGGTAAGACTGGTTGTCAGAATTTCGGGCTTCTGACTACCCGTAACGGCTGTCAAAGATCCACGATCGGCCTATGCGGCTGTTATTATTTAGCCACGGCGGCGTCCCTTATTTAAATAAGATTACCAAGGTACCTACATCGTTTTCGTTTGCTAGAACCATTTTCTCGTTCAAGCCTTAAGTATGTTGTTATTGTAAACATTTCATGATATTCACGAAGAGCTATTCTGCCTATAAAAACAAAACGTAAAACGCTTCTTGACCAAGTAGTACAGTATCAATGGCTGGTGTCCGCAACTCCAAGTCCAAGCGCCTATTTTACGTATGGAGCACCCAAAAGAGTTAGCCTCTGCCGTGCCTCTACATCATATTATGAAGTAGAGACACTTCACACACGCTCCGAAACGGTGAAGGCAAAACATCGTGGGGAAACCGGCATGTCCTAGAATCAAAAATTCGAAGCCATAGGTATGACATCTACCAGCGCGCACTGGGCCCGCGTGGTGATTTGCGGCCCACTCCCTCTCGAAAAGAGGAAGCCTGTATCCCAGCAGTGGGAACATTATAGGCTGATTATGTATGTTATATACGAAGCTTCTTTATTTGCAGATAAGTCTAAACTGACTCGTGAAACTTCAATAATAAGTGAAAAGGACGACGAAGACGAATTCCTGGAATTCAAAGCTGGTGTAAGTATTCCCAACACTACTTACTAAGTATAAAACACTGTTTGTAATGGTTCTACCTATAATATATACCTTCGGCCCACCTGAAGCCTCTATGACGCAATGAACGAAACCGCGCGAAATAAACGCGAGATTGGCGGGATTAGCTAAGGTATTGACGTGGTTTCGAGTAAGGAATCGTTAAGTGGTCATACCGAATTAGGGTCCAGATGTGATGTGATGTGTGTTTGTGTGGGGTGTGTGTGGTGTGTGTGTGATGTGATGTGATGGGTGTGTGTGTGTGGTGTGTGTGTGATGTGATGTGATGTGCTATGGGGGTGTGTGTGTGGTGTGATGTGATGTGATGTGTGTGTGTGTGCTACGTGATCTCCGCCGTTAATAGACCTCTGCAAAATGACAGGCATCCCAGTTCATTTAATTTGACCTTCTATTATTATAAAAGACTAACTTCTGTCCGCGACTTCGTCCGCGTGAAATTTCTTGTTCCCCCGACACACCACGTCGCATCGCATCGCCCGTCCGCGCTATTACTTCATTTTCGCTTAGGATTTTTTCTGACTTTTTTCTCTTTTTGCTGGGCTCTTGAGGATCATAGCGTGATGTTAAATAGGCTGTAGCCTTCCTCAAAATTTGGGCTATCAAATGCAAAACGAATTTTTCAAATCCGACCGGCAGTTCCAAAGATTAGCGCGTTCAAAGAAACTCTTCAGCTTCATTATTAGTATATAGTAAAAAGATAAAGAAACTTAGGTAGGTAAATAAAAATCGTACCTTCTATAACCAAAGACTTAGATACTTATTGGTCGTTGTACAGGACGCCGAGGAAGACGAAGACAAGGTGCCGGACGTTTCGTTCTGGAGGGTGCTGAAACTGAACAAGCCGGAATGGAAGAGTGTGTCCATTGCCAGCACCTGCTCGCTCCTGAGTGGCTTCTGTATGCCACTGTTCGCCGTCATTTTTGGAGATTTTATTCGCGTAAGTTTTAGTGTTGCAAATCACAAGCACACCATATATGTATATCTAATTTTGACGTCATTGACGTAAGGTTTAAGTTGCAATGATCGGAACCATGCTCGTGAATGCAGCTGTTCTACAAAATATTTATGAAGCTAAGTCTTGCTCATTTCAAGGATGTTTAGGTATTTCTATTTATCGAATTTAAATAATATCTTTCTTTAGGGCCGGTTGTTTATTTCAAACGGTTGGTTAACGTAACATACGTACGTCAAATAGGAACGACTACGTAATCGTTATTAATTGACGCAAACAACGCCTTTTTTTTGTTTGACGATAGTTAGCGCCATTTTTGACTTGGGTATAGTGGACGTGAAACAACCCGCCCTGATAATCGTTTTGTCGTTTTCAGGTTCTCTCCTATCAGGATCAGGAAGAGGTTTTGCAACACGTTCGTAGGTTTGCACTGATATTCGTCGGCATTGGTATCTTCTCTGGAATTACTAACTTTATCACGGTATGTATTCTTTTTACCTAAACGTTGACTTTCGAACTTTGTCGCGGTTCTTGTCAATTCCTGTCGTCGCCATTTGCTCCTAGAACCAAAAATTGTAAGACATGTGACATCTACCAACCTGCACTGGACCCGCTTGGTGGATTACAGCCCACTTTCCCATGAAGACGGGAGGCGTGTCAGAAGTGGGAACATTATAAGCTGATTATGCTATAACATCACGCCTGTACAGTCAGCATCAAAAGTCAATTAACCCTGTTACTTTTACAAATCATCTAAATTGATACAAAATGATGTGATACATTGGTTTTCTCTATTTCATGTAATAGCAAAGAGTTAATTATTCTTAAATATCTTATTAATATAAGCTTTTTAAGAATATTTTTCTCAATAATTAAGATTTAAACAACTAAAGTGTTAACCGACTTTTGATGCTGACCGTACCTCACAAATCATGTGTATGAAATTTCCATCAGTCAATATAATTTGATTTTGTATTCTTCTCTACCTATAGCAATGACATGTTGTAGGTGTTCTTCTACGGCGTCGCGGGCGAGTACTTGACGCAGCGGCTGCGACTGCTGATGTTTGGGAAACTGCTGGAACAGGAGATAGGGTTCTACGATGATAAGAACAATGCTACCGGCGCTCTTTGTGCGAAGTTATCCGGAGAAGCCGCCGCCGTTCAAGGGGTGAGGTCATATCTTCATTACTATATTTAAAAGGAGTTTTTACCCGCGATTATTTCCGCGTAAAACTGTACCTCACTGAACCCAGAATGCACAGACAAAGGAACGTATAATTTATTTGTATACAGGAAAAAAATGAACCAATGCGCAAACTGTTACCATGAATTCAGCACATAATTCTAGACTCCCTAACGTAGGAATTTTTCGTCGTTTGTCAAAATAAAAACAGCTGTGTCATAGAAAACTACCCTTCTCTGTTATATTCTAAACTAAATCATTTGTAACGTCTCTAAAGGCTAAAACTTCCCTTCTAGGCCACAGGACAAAGAATCGGCACAGTAGTTCAAGCAGTGGGCACTTTTGGCTTCGCTCTTGTGCTGTCCCTGTACTACGAATGGCGAGTGGGGCTGGTAGCCTTGACCTTTGTGCCTATCATTGTCTTCGTGCTCTACAAAGAAGGAAGAATGACTTACAACGCGTCTTCTGGCACTGCGAAGACTATGGAGACGAGTTCGAAGGTAAATATCCTGATAACTAGCCTTTTGGATCAACGTAAACCCATAGGACCTTCATAATGCCGATCTAGCCTGTCCCTTGTTGCCCTTCCCCAGCGACGCCCATAGCCGAAGTCCATACCTCACAGGGGGTGCCCACAGCGTGTAGTAAGTTAGTAGTTGCTTAGTTTTTAAGTTTTTTAAGCCCTGGTTGGAGGCCTGCTGTAATTAAGCAGACGACATCCTCCTACGTTGACCTGTGAGATACCAGTCCAAAAAAAAATAGGACCTTCAGCGAGTTCAGAACACACATAACATCGCCACATCTTTGTTGCCCGAAACAAGGTGTCCTTTGAATTTAGGGAGCTACCCTGGCACTTCCCCTTAAATATTATATTACCTAAAAATTGTATTATCAATCTCCAGATAGCCGTTGAAGCCGTATCCAACGTCAGAACAGTAGCGTCCCTTGGTCGCGAAAATACATTCCGTAAAGAATACGCGAAGCAGCTGCACCCAGCCCTGGTGACCGCTAGAAACGCTTCTCACTATAGAGGGCTGGTGTTCGGTCTGTCCAGAGGCATCTTCAACTTCGTCATAGCTGCCTCGCTGTACTACGGAGGAACACTTATTGTTAATGATGGAATCGACTTTGATGTTGTTTTCAAGTAAGTTTTTTGACGATGTTTTATTTATTTATTAAGGTACACCTTCTGTGTATAATACAGCTTAAGTACTATAGGTCACAATAGCTTTGGACTTACACAGTCGCCAATTACAGGTTAGCCAGCAATCATAGACATAGGTGATACTATACAATAATAATAAAACTAAAACAATGATCGTTTTATTTTTAATTTGAGAACCAATTCGGAGGTCAGAAGTCAAAATTTATGTACAAAGAATTTAACACACATGGATGATTCTAATAAAGATGAGCACTGCCTTTATTTTTAAGTTCCGTTTAGATATAAGAAGAGAAGAACTTTATTAAAGAAAACAGTTAAATATAGGCAGTTCATGAAACAGCTTAGTTTTAAGCCCTGGCTGGAGGCCTTAATTTATTGAGGCCAGCTCGGTTAAGAAGACTACCACCTCATAGGTTGAACTGCGAGAAGCAATTAAAGAAAAAACAGTATGCATACAATATGATTGACGTGTAAAAGTGTTTGTACAGACGCCTGCACATCAAGCTACCCGAAACTGTCCAATTTTCCCAATCAACTTTGAACCTAATGCTTTAGCGATACAGTTGAAAATCTATTAAAGAAATTTGACAGTATGTAATACCTCGATGTGCTGGCGTCTGTACAAACCTACTTACAAAAATAAAATCATTTATCATTTATACACCAAAGACACGCGTCGCGGCATGTCGACGAAACCGTACTCAAATAGGTACAGTCACGAGCAAAAGTATGTATGTTACACTCGGCTTTATTCAAAAGCGATTTACTCCTTTGTTTTTTAATGAAATATTATGCTGTTACGAACATAGCATTTTCAAACCAATAAATAGGTTTATGTAATGTGTCATATTTCAACGTTGTATTAGTTATTTCATGAAAAAATCGCATTTGAAAGTTGCCAAGTGTTGACATATTGGTGCTCGTGACTGTACCTGAGCGACATGTTGTCGGCGGTTGCAGTTGCCTCGGTCGTCGACGCATGTCGCTCGTGTGTATGCACACGAAGTTGCAAAAAAACATTTCTTTTCTTAGATAGTCTTGTAGTCAAATGAACATATTTATCTGGACTGGAGATTAATCAAGCTCATTTTTGTGACGTGGGCTCTGAATTAATTAGTCCTTCCTTTCCCACCCAGGTCAGCTCAAGCCCTGTTGATGGGCGCATCATCAGCTGCACAAGCGTTCGCTTTCGCTCCCAACTTCCAGAAGGGTATCAAAGCGGCCGGTCGCGTCATCTTGCTCCTTGGCAGACAGTCCAAGATCACTGACCCCGCGAATCCAGCTCAGAAACAATTTGTAAGTTTGCTCTACTATTCATTTGCGTAAAGACCCCGAAAGTATCGGATATGGTTCATACAACATAATGCCTACATAATGTTGCTGGGACGCAGGCCTCCTCTCTGTGAGAGGGAGTGGGCCGTGATACACCCCGCGGACCCAGTGTGGGTTGGCAGATGTCTCATTTCTTCGAATTTTTGGTTCCAGGACATGCCGATTTGCTCACGATGTTTTCCTTCACTGTTTTGAGAGCAGTGGTGATTGAATAATTTATACAAAGTAAAACGCTTTTCAGGGTACGAACCTGTGACCTACAACTCGTAAGTCGCAACCGATACCACTGGCCATCACTGCTTTCACTGAGAGCAGTGTCCCGATATTCGCGGGATCCCCGTGAAATTGAAAATTTTCAACCCCGCTAATACGGAAATTGAAGATAGACTGCGAGATTCTTAATCTTCTATGCAAAGAATAATCGTCCTTATTTCCTCACAGATGGGAACAGGTGAAGCAAGCCTGCAAGCCGTACAGTTCAGATACCCGACCAGGCCGATGGTGCAAGTCCTGAAGAGTCTCGACCTGGAGATACAGCGCGGGAAGACCTTGGCTCTGGTGGGCGCCAGCGGCTGCGGGAAGAGTACTGTCATACAGCTGTTAGAGCGGTACTATGATCCTGATGATGGTATTGTGGTAAGTGCATGATTCTAGCTTACACCCTCCTGGAGTTAGAACTGGTAGACTAAAGCTGACCAGAAACAAAAATTAACCAAATATCTTCTTGATTTCTTACTGTTTTTTGTTTTTTTTTTTAATTCACACGTACAGTTCCTCGTCAATATTATCTGACCCACCCTAAAAACAAACGAATTTGGACCCTCTGGCTGTAACATTAAGGTTTATTCAATTTATATGAGCTTAACAGACAAGTGCACGAGGACTTACAATCAATACAGACACGCAAATTTCATCTTTATAACGTTAGCATTAGGTTATATGTTATAACTACTTGTTATAATATAATTAGTGTAGGTAATAGCTTATTTTAATGATTGCGTTCAAGTAATTCTGGTCTCGTGGTCTGTGTATAAGACTGAGAAAATTAAGGTGCGAGATCAAATCCTGCGACGATGATATTGTTTTGCTTTCAATTTAGAATTTATTCCAAAACTATTTCTTGTATTATTATAAAGAACTATAGACGGATAATCTTCAAATATAAACTTTGTAAAATGGTAATATTTTCGCATAACTTGTAATAAGTGGGTAGTTGAAAAATAAATATGATTTATTATAAAACTGGTATTCAAATGCTACTAAGGGTATGCAGTGACTACGCTCAAACATTATTTGACCTTGTCTTACTAAATTACAAAAACAACGTGTCTTTACCATTTTTTATTTTCTATTTTGTAGGTAGATTTTTTTATTATCATGTCTCAATGGAGTGATTATTTAAAATACAAAATAATCTATTTGCACGAGGAAAAGGTTGGCTGCTTGTGCTGTGCAAGAATAAACTTTATGAAAGTATACTATATGGTTCAAATTCTTTAGAATATTGCGTCTAGCATAACAACTAAGATCAAATTTCAATGCTACTTATAAGAGTTGAGTTGGTCTTGTGGTCACTAAGGTAGTGCGGTGTTCATCGTTGTCTACGTTTGAAACCGAGTTTAACCTAAATGTAGCTTTTTGCTCAGCTGTTTTTTTTATTACACTTTTTTTTTTACATTTCTTTAATGGACGACGTAGGATCTTGTTTTTTTAAACGGGCAGTTGGTATAGAAATAAAATTAAAACGTTGCAAGTTTAAAATGTTTATTATTTCATTAAAACACTTAGGTAAGATAAAATAAGTAAAATGCTCATATATATTTCCAAATTAATTTACCTACATTTTATATTAATATGCCATAATCAAATCTAACCATTTATTAACATTAAACAAGGCATGCTTATGCTTAAAAGTTTGTTATCGAGAAAATTAATTCATGTGTGAAATGCTTTACAGATTTATAGCTGCCTATATGTAGTGAATAAACATGTTATTTAAATAGAAACAATCACATTTTAATGGTTTAACAATCAATCCATTGAGCATTTACTTACATGGTGTGTTTAAAAATAGAAAATGAAAAAAAATAAAATTTAAATATTCCTGGGCAAAACGGACCCTTTCTTCGCGATGAGCAGGTGTCAATGCAATTTTCTGTGCCGGTTTATAATTCCTTATCCCAGCAGCGTGTAAATGCCTTCTCACTGTTTCCACTGAAATATTGTGGTTTATTGCGGTTACACGAATGGGCAAAAAATGGATTTTCAACTTGACTTGAAACAACGGTGGCGTTCGAATTCGGGACTATACTTGATGGCTTTTGCTCCTGGACGAATCCGCTGAATATTTCCATTGTCTCCATAACGTCTTAGGCATAGACTGACCGTATTTCTCTAAAACAAAAAAAAAACATTTTTGGAACCGTGTATGTAACTTGTAAGGAGTGAATGTAATGGTAAAATAGCCAACTACGCGTTCGTTAATCACAATCAATAAAATAAAATAGGTATAAAAAAACACTTACTGCTATATTAAGTCGATGACCAATCTCTCTAATTCCAACATTCTACTCATGTAAAAATATGATTTTATGTTTGGTAACACCAAATTGCTTAAATATACTTATCGAGTTATGTGAAACGATTTACAAATGTGTGAGCGCAGTCACTGCTATTATGCGTAGTGTAACTTTTGTCACTTAGATGAATTTATTATCTACCTCACGAAGCAAATATATTTTTTACTTCGTTTCCAAACATTCTTGGTAAATATAAATTCTATGAACTTAAAGTTTTTCAATTTACCCACCTGTCTACAAGATAAGTTATTAGGCGTAAATCATATTGGTCGTTCTTTAATAATGCAAGCAATATTGTAGAAATGAAAACAAATTAAAAAAGAAACTGATAATATAGGTGGACTGTATTTTCGAACCCACATGTTGTTCTTTGGCAATCCAGCATCAAACCGCTAAGCCACAAGAACTTGTTGGAAATACGCGAAATTAATGATTGGGTTGTAATTATGTAGTGTGACTTAAAAGCTTTTCAACTTTAATGTCAACGAGATAATGATTAAAATAGCTTAACAAAATGATATATAATGCCGGTGGCTCCGACAATGTTGGGTGGGTTTACCTTAACCTTACGTGTTAAAGATCAAATTTGCGTGTCTGTATTTTTACTGTATTTGTCCTACGAGTGCTCGAGCACTTGTCTGTTAAGCTCATATAAATTGAATAAACCTTAATGTTACATTCAGAGGGTCCAAATTCGTTTGTTTTTAGGGTGGGTCAGATAATTGTGATGACAGACTGTACTATCGCCAAAACCTATATCTGACCATTTTGAAAACAAAATCCCGTGCACATGATGACCACAGGCGTCCGTAATATGCGCTGCAGGTAGGAATAGTCCTTACGGTGGTCAGATATAGATTTTGGCGATAGTACCTACCATGTGTGCAGAATATTGCGGATACAAATGGCACATGCAAAAAAATGGGAATGTGATTTTATTTTGATTAGAGTGCACTAATTGAGCTGGTATCTGTGCATACATTATGAATTAAATGATATAGGGTATACTTATTTTAACACAAAATGGGAAATATTTTGTAAAACATTTTTATGGAGTTTGGGGTTGGGACACTTGATACACTGATTTCAAAAATTTCAAGAACATGTAAGTAATCTAACTAGACTGTGGGTACTTTTTTCACAACTTCTACAGTGTTCAATCCTAGAGTCGTTCCTATCCTATTGTTCAATCCTAGTTTTGTTCCTAGAGTGAATAGGCATCTTCTGGGAATGCTCGTTCCATCATAGACCTCATCCATCGCTGTCCATCAGGCGTGATCGAGGTCAAGAGCAGGCTACCCTAGCCTAGCCTAGCCTCTCATTTAGCAATAAATAAATGAATAAATCTGGGAAGTAGAAGTGCCACAACAAGCTCTTCAGCAGGATTTTTTTTACACACAGGCTCAAGACGGCGTCCCTCTCCCGAAACTACGTCTCATAGACTCCCGGAGAGCGATAGGCTTCGTGCAACAGGAGCCCATACTGTTCGACCGCACCATCGGAGAGAACATCGCGTACGGCAACAATGAGAAGATGCCGTCCCCTGATGACGTCATCAACGCTGCCAAACAGGCCAACATACACAACTTCATTACTTCGCTGCCTTTGGTAAGTAGTAATATCACTTTTGTAGTAAGGTAGGTTACACACACATGGCTGACCTCGCATTGTATAGGTTTTTCGTACAATGAGAAGTCAGCATAATTATACTGGAAATGTATAGCTTGATATGTCGCCGTGCGTACCAACTAAAGGATTTCATACTTTTTTCCGCAGATTTCTTGAAAGCCAAGAAATGGCTTAATTAATGGTAGGGTAGCGTGATCACACGTCAGAGGAACAGAACCTCTATTGAAACTACGTATTACACTAAACCAAAAGGACAATTCTCGTAATTTTAAGAACGTTCACAGTCTGAAGGCCAATTCTCGTAATTTTAAACTCTATTCCATAAATAAACTCTGATTCTGTCCTGATTCTAATAGTATGCACTGCTAAACATCAAGATATACATAATCATTAGAAGCGGACTTCTGATTGTACGAAAAACCTATACTTAGGGGAGGTGGGCCCAAAACGGGTACGCTAAGGGATATGTACAATAAAAAAGTCCTAGAAAAGAAAATTAAAACTTCTAATTTTACTTTTTAAATATGTAATTAATAAAGAATCTAAAATAAGAACAAACATAAACATTTTCTTCATAATTCGAACAGAAACAAAAAAACAAAAAAATCCTTCAAACTACCCGTTTTCCCCCATGGGGTGCCTAAAACGGGTACGGCGTTTGGGCATAACGGGTATAGGGTAAATATCGAGATCAATGGACAGATAATTAACTAATTCTCTATTAATACTATTCAGTCTTCATTTTCATTGCAGTCTTCATAATTAAACTTGTACTTTCTTGGTTCATCATGCTCTTCAGCTTCAAAAAATCAGTTCTAGTTAATCCAAAAAAGAGTGAGTCCATATGAAAGACATATTCCAGTAGTTCTTTCCTGATTTTCATTAAAAACAGTGATGAAATTTTTTTTTCGGGCATCCTTTTTTGATGTGCCGCTGTAATGTTGATAGGTTGATGCCGTATTTCTTAGCTGCACCTTTGACTGAAGTCTTGCCAGCTTCTTCCATTGCCCGTTTCATAATATCCTCATCCCAGGAAGCATTTGTAGTTTTTCTTTTATATTTATTTACCATCTAAAAAAAGAAGAAGCAATACCTATACTCCATCTGTTTAGGTAGTTAACTAAATGTAAACAATCTTAACATGTCTTTTATCTAAAAAAAATGACTAAAAATGTAATCTAAAGATATTTACAATTAGGTATTTACTTAAACCGATGTTAGGTAATTAACTAAATTTAAATAATATTTGTTGGTCTTTTATACGATTTATTTGATATAAAAAGACATATCAAGATTGTTTACCTTTAGTTAACTACCTAAACAGATGGAGTAAGGTACGTTAACAAGCAATATTCTAATTATTCATTCATTTATGAATTAAAAACTAAACGAAGTAACTCCTGCCAACCCACGAAGCCATATCTAGGGCAAAACGGGTAAGGGCAAAGCAGGTACCCGATTTACCCCTACCCGTTCTGCCCAAGAGCACGTTTTAGTTTTTACACTTCATAACCTTAAAATTTGAACAAAGGTAGCAACAAGTTTTCGAAGATAAAATAGCACAATACTAGCAAAATCATAACGTAAAACTTTTGAGAACATATCATACACCATTTTTAAGTAAACACAACTGTTCCAAACCAATATTTTTTAGTGGAAATAGCAAAAAAACATTTTTGTATCTTACCTTGAAAGCGCTTGTGTCACTGTAGCGAGCCGACTGCATGTGATTGGTTAATGCTCGAGACACTGCACAGCACTCACACATTTGCAATTTAAAAAAAATCCTTCAAACTACCCGTTTTCCCCCATGGGGTGCCTAAAACGGGTACGGCGTTTGGGCATAACGGGTATAGGGTAAATATCGAGATCAATGGACAGATAATTAACTAATTCTCTATTAATACTATTCAGTCTTCATTTTCATTGCAGTCTTCATAATTAAACTTGTACTTTCTTGGTTCATCATGCTCTTCAGCTTCAAAAAATCAGTTCTAGTTAATCCAAAAAAGAGTGAGTCCATATGAAAGACATATTCCAGTAGTTCTTTCCTGATTTTCATTAAAAACAGTGATGAAATTTTTTTTTCGGGCATCCTTTTTTGATGTGCCGCTGTAATGTTGATAGGTTGATGCCGTATTTCTTAGCTGCACCTTTGACTGAAGTCTTGCCAGCTTCTTCCATTGCCCGTTTCATAATATCCTCATCCCAGGAAGCATTTGTAGTTTTTCTTTTATATTTATTTACCATCTAAAAAAAGAAGAAGCAATACCTATACTCCATCTGTTTAGGTAATTAACTAAATGTAAACAATCTTAACATGTCTTTTATCTAAAAAAATGACTAAAAATGTAATCTAAAGATATTTACAATTAGGTATTTACTTAAACCGATGTTAGGTAATTAACTAAATTTAAATAATATTTGTTGGTCTTTTATACGATTTATTTGATATAAAAAGACATATCAAGATTGTTTACCTTTAGTTAACTACCTAAACAGATGGAGTAAGGTACGTTAACAAGCAATATTCTAATTATTCATTCATTTATGAATTAAAAACTAAACGAAGTAACTCCTGCCAACCCACGAAGCCATATCTAGGGCAAAACGGGTAAGGGCAAAGCAGGTACCCGATTTACCCCTACCCGTTCTGCCCAAGAGCACGTTTTAGTTTTTACACTTCATAACCTTAAAATTTGAACAAAGGTAGCAACAAGTTTTCGAAGATAAAATAGCACAATACTAGCAAAATCATAACGTAAAACTTTTGAGAACATATCATACACCATTTTTAAGTAAACACAACTGTTCCAAACCAATATTTTTTAGTGGAAATAGCAAAAAAACATTTTTGTATCTTACCTTGAAAGCGCTTGTGTCACTGTAGCGAGCCGACTGCATGTGATTGGTTAATGCTCGAGACACTGCACAGCACTCACACATTTGCAATTTTACTTACGGCGCGCAAATTTAAAAGCCTACCCGCTTTAGGCGGGGTACCTGTTTTAGGCCCACCTCCCCTACCTACAATGCGAGGTCAACTAAAACTGGAAATGTATAGCTTGATACTTTCTGTGTCGCCGTGTGTACCTATCTAAATATTTGCATTTCGATTTAACAAACATAATCGTGATCAAAATTAAACGACTCAAAGTTACTTTGAACAGATTTTTTGTTCGATAAAACCTAGACGATTATCATCGAGAGTTTTTTATTGTATTTCCGCGACGCATTCCGAGATCGTGATTCAAATATCGCTTGAAGAGAATGTAACTAGAAGTTTAATAACAAATGTTAAGGCAATCAGGACAGTGGGGCGGGGCGCAGCAGCCGGTCGATTCTGTAAAAATCTCACCGTGAAAACTCAAGTGAAGTGAGCTTGATGTGAGTTGTCAGTAGTGTCAATCCCTAGCATTATTTGGAATGACAGCTCACTCCACGCTCACTTCAACTAAGTTTTCACGGTGAGATGGTTACAGAATCGCACTGCTGACCACGTAGGAGATGGCGGGACGAGATGGATAGGTTCCGTCAAAACTGGAAGAGGACGCGTGGGCTCGCGGAAGATGGAAGGAATGGAGGAAAGCCTTTGCACAGGAGTGGGAAAGGGTAGGCTAGTAAAGAAAAGGGCAATCGGTGAAACTATAGGTACCTACCAACACTTCTTAAAAAAAACTTTCTTCTTACTACGGTAGGTGGTAGTTAGTATAAGGATCATTTTAAACTCAACATATGCACTGCGATTTTGTAACCATATCACCGTGAAAACTTGGGTGAAGTGAGCGTGGAGTGAGCTGTCATTCCAACTAATGCTAGGGATTTACACTATTGACAGCTCACTCTAAGCTCACTTCACCTAACTTTTCACGGTGAGATTTCTGTAACTTGTACAGTCAACAGCAAAAGTAGATGATCAAAATCAGAAATTCAATACTAATGAACGGAGTTCGCGTCAGAACTGTGTGGCGTCGAAGTGATTCAAAAGTATGTGATTGTAAATTATACCAAACATTTACTACTAGTACAGCTGCTCTAGAGCTGCGAACTCCGTTCATTAGTATTGAATTTCTGATTTTGATCATCTATTTTTGCTGTTGACTGTACCTACTTTCTGTGCAAATAAAGATCTATTCTATTCTTCTAATCTTCTTCTTCTTCTACGACCATAAATGTTGTTTCTTCAACTGGATACTACTACTACCCTTTTCTTTATGAGTTTTAAAACAATAGACACAATATTTACTCACTTCAATATAGCAAATGAAGAAATTCCTATGGACTTTCACTTCATCACCTCTTGATAGGTTCCGGTTAACTTATTTGGTGGATAGTGCCTATCTGAACCTTGTAAAAGGCCCTTAAGCGCCGGCTCGCACCGCATTACAAAAATCCGCCTTCGTGACTTTCGTACATTTTCTACCTTAACTGCCTTGTTGGTCTCGTGGTTGCAAGTGTGGGGACCTGGGTTCGATTCCTAGGTCGGGCAAAGTGTTATTGGATTTTTCGGAGTTTGGAAGCTGGCGGTGTGAAACCCCCGTGCCTCGGTGCACACGTTGAACCACTAGTCCTGCGCCTAATCTGTCTCCCGTCGTGCCGGATTGCCGTCCCATCGGAGTATGAGTGTGAGGGAAGAGAGAATACACCTGTGTCTGCGCACACACTTGTATACTACTTGAATTTAGTCAAACCCTGAAGATCTTTCTTCCGTAGACATGCACAGGGTATTAGTGTTCTGTGTGCACACCAAATACACGTAGCGTAGTGTGCTCGTGGTGAGGCTCCACAAGTACACTTTACACTTACACCCACAGACACGCGTTACACTCACATACAACACTCCCACATGCACAACATTAAGCACTTACCTATTTTAATTTAATTTTTTACTATTTTTTTTTTACTACTTTTATTTTTAATATTTTTATTTTATTATAATATTTATTGTTTTTTTTTATCCCCTAATGTATTTTATCTCTGGAATCTGGAACGCTGTCGCCCGCCTCCAGTTTTGTAACTAATGTAGCTATTTACGTACGCAATTAATTTGTAAAATGTGTTTTTGTTCCAATAAAGATTATTATTATATCTCCCGCGCCGAAGGCTTGTCTCCGTTGAGATTGGCTGCCATGCTCGAACTACGGTTTGGAGGACTATACATTTTCTAGGAATCAACGCACATTACAGACACAGCAGGCACTGCACTTTCTTGTATGCAAATAAGTTGCGCTGCGGCCCGTTGCCCCTGTAGCTAATGTGCTCATGGGATTAATTTTCTACAATACATATTGTCACCAGGGTTACGAAACCAACATCGGAGCTAAAGGCACCCAGCTGTCTGGCGGACAGAAGCAGAGGGTGGCGATAGCCAGGGCGCTCATACGGAGACCCAAGATGTTGCTCCTTGATGAAGCTACCAGCGCTCTCGATACCGAGAGTGAAAAGGTAAGAAAGAGAGAAATAAAATACATTTATTTAGCTCAAACTAAAAGCACACAGTAACACCACATATTCTACAAGTAAAAAAAGAAAACAAAATAAAAAGTGTAAAGTGCGTTGTGAGAAATTAGCAGGAAATTGTGCCTCGCGGCTGCGCCGTATATAGGCCCAGTTCAGTAAAAATGCCAGACAACAAGGGCTAGACGTGAGGTGACAGATGTAAATCAGTTTTAGGTATATGCAATGTGGTAAAAAAAGAGGTAAACATTTGTTTACGTGAATTGCAATTTACGGGCTCATAGAATCGTAGCGAAATTGCTACGGCGTAGACCGATGGATCTACGAGATTTTTGCGAATCGGGTGATAATACCATGTCATTCGAGGTTAGAAGTTAAGACGGGCTTGTGGCGGTAATAAAAGTCGCACGGCCACGAGTCGAACGATCAGGTTAAGCTACACTTACCGTGGTTTGTCTGTGGATGGGTTAAGGCAGTTACGGGTCGTCAGAAGCCCGAAAGTCTGACAACCAGTCTTACGAGGTGGTATCGTATTACCCAGTAACTGGGTTGAGAGGTCACATAGGCAGTCCGTTCATGTAAAATACTGGTATTCGGCTGCATTCGGTTAGACTGTCAGCTGACCCGAACATAGTTGGGAAAAGGCTAGGTAGATGATGATGAATGCCAGACAAATAAAAGTTAGCTGCCCAGATCAGTCTACAAAAATGTCTGCCCTTATCTTTTTTTTTTTTGTGGCCGTAACACTACTTTTTTTCTATTAAAGGTGGTACAAGAAGCCCTAGACAAGGCGAAGGCCGGTCGTACGTGCGTCATGATCGCTCACCGCCTGAGTACGGTACGGGATGCTGACGTCATCTGCGTCATACATGACGGACAGGTCGCGGAGATGGGCACGCACAGCGAACTCCTCGACCTCAAAGGACTGTACTACAATCTAAATAGGAGAGGATACGCTTAAGTTTTAAGTACCTACATTTATTCCTAACTAACCTGCCCCGGATTTTCTCGGAATGTGAAGCACAAAACTCGTTATGATTCGGCTAATAAATATCACATTATATAATTATATACCGGTTGTATCATTGACGCACAAACTGGTACCATGAATTCAGTACCTACATGAAAAAATTATCTGAGGGGCAGTTCTCGTAATTTTAAGAACGTTCACAGTCTGAGGGGCTATTCCCGTAATTAAAAACGTTCAAAATCTAGACGCAATCTCATCTCGGCCACAATCAACGTCAAAAACTTGTCAAAATTTTAGGGAAATTATACAGGTATTTTTGAGAGATTGAGACTGAGATCAGACGGGCAATTCTTGTAATTTTAAGAAATTTCACTTTTGACAAGTTTTTGACATTGATTGCAATGAATGTCAAAAACTTGTCACAAGTGAAATTTAGTTTTTGGCATTGATTGTGGCCGAGATGAGATTGCGTCTAGATTTTGAACGTTTTTAATTACTGGAATTGGCCTTCAGCTGTTAAATACAAAAGTACTATACCTACATGGTCAATAATCAGTCAAACAGCTAATATTTCTTTAATAACCGACATTTTTTAAATCTGACGGTCCCAGCTATACTCATGATAACAGTTTGCATCACACAACGTATGTATTAATTATACACAAACCTTCTCGATGATACGCTCTATCTATTGGTGAATACTGGAACCAAATCTGTTCAGCAGTTTTTAAGAGCAGTGCTCACAAACAGACAGACGGCGGGGGGTGACTTTATACTTACTATAAATAAATAGTGATTAAATGTTTAAAGCTAAGTGATCGTGATGTTGTATTTACTTATAAGCAAAAGTGTCTTAATACAATTACCTACCAATTTGTGTACTTATGATACATACCATAGGTATGTAGGTCTAGGACCAAAAAACAGTTCCAACCATGATATATTTAAGATAGAAGTTTCCAACTGAGAGTTCAGTGAAGTATTACACGCAACCCGTTCGCGCTAAGTTTGCTGCTGACCGTCATCAAAACTAACAAATATCGAGAAAACTAAGGAATATTCAGGTACCGAATAAGTAATAATCACACTTGCCATGACTTTGCTTTCGGTACTGAGACGATGCGGTGCGGTAAGTGATTGATTCCACGGACCGGAAAACTTAGCGCGAACAATTTATACTTAAGTTTAAGCCGCCAGTGATAATAAAAACCTAGATTTATTTATTTTTATAACTATATGAGATGTATTGAATGTACTTAGAATATATTTTTTTGTTATAACTCTGCCTTTTATTACGAAGAACAGACTATCAATCTCTTTTTGCTAAGGATCCCTATTTCTACGTAATTCATTTCAGAATCCACAATTTTTTAGGGATGCATTTCCTTTTACCCAGTAAATCACGTTAAAACAAATAAGTTGCGTGTATTCAGTGAGGGTAAATGACCCGTAATAAATAACTATAGTTCTAGTTTTACACAGAGGACACTATTGATTTACAACTTAAGTATTGTGTGTCCGCACAAAACAAGCTGTAAAAACATTGTTTTTGTTTTACTCCATTACAAAAGTTTGACCAGCTATTGTACGGATTTATTGTAAGGGATCTTTTGTGTTAATAGACACAGAATATAATAATAATATTACATTAATAGGTAATATTATTACATTTCGAGACATATTTTTCTGTATTGTTTTAGGATAAAAGTAATTAGGTACCTATAGAGATAACGAAGTATTGACAGATCCCGCATGAAAACACAATATTTGAGTGTGCCCAGTATAACTCCCATCAAACAGCAATTAATAAAAATTACTTGTTACATAAAACAATTAACGTCCAGCGGAGCGGCGCACGCCGACGATAAACTGATCGGAATCATCCCCACGACCGATCATAAATTAATTGTTTTATTATGTCACATCCCAGACGTGATAAAAAACCGACAAATTACCAAATTGAGACATCCCGCTATCTGCCTTATAGACACGTGAAGCTCTCGAACGAATAACACCCGTCATAAGATAAAATAGATCCTATCGAAAACCAAAATGAGCGAGCCTCCATTTTTTTCCACCCCAGCGTGAGCTTTATGCTAATGAAGCCCAAAAACAAACATTGTTATAAGCCAAATGTGTAACATACGATAAAAATAAATTAAATAATAAAGGGAATCGTTAAAATGGAAGAAATGTCCGTAATTTATCCAAGAGTCACCTTTTAGGCATTCCGTGGATGCCAGCGCGGCGGGGACCCGCGGCCGCCTGCTCTAGACGCGATCTCCAAATAAAAAGGCGCCACAAAAAGACGTATTCAATAAGCCGTTGGCCATTACCCGACGTAATCGATGAGATAAATTAGTTATAATAAAATCTGTGGAGCCGCGGACGGGCAGTACGTTAGTTGAATGTCTGAACAGTGCTAGACGCGCATGGACCGCTGTGCAAAAAGTTAATGAATATCTGTCTATATTTGGTGTAGCAAAGTTTATTTCGAGCAAAAAATAACAGTACCGTTTCCGAACAATGGATAGGTACTGTGCCTACTATGGTAGGAAGCTAGTTATAAATATGTAATCCTTAGAACGTTAAAGGTACCAATCCAGGCAGAACACAGGACGGGCCTGTCGGGCACGCATAAGTTGGTGTGCCACCCAGCCTAGCCACTCAGTGTTCCCATCATGCTAAGTTGCAGGTGGTATCGTAAATATCTCTTGTCTCTTATGAATGCAACAAATAGGATCTTAATAATTGATGAAGCTATTAATGTTTGAAAAGATATGTCCGATAAATTTAAGTAGCCTTCAGCACAGGTTACAGAATAGACAAGCAACGTCACTAGGTACAGGTTGTACTGACTGTCCTAGGTTACAGAACTCATACTCCCCTGGGATAATCTATTAATCTGGATAGGAACCATTTACCAATCAGTACCTACTGCATCGATTCATGACGTATACGACATAGCGATAAGACAGTAACCGGTGAAGACCACCCAAATAGGTAGGTAAGGTAATAAATGATGTTCATCCCGGGAAGTTAAAGATATAGGTAAAATAGAGCGTCAGGCGGAGCTGCAGATAAGTTTAGGTGTTTAGTATAATCAAAATCTGATTATTTATCTGGCAATCAGAATCACTTACAGCAGACAGACACGCAGACACTAGTGTTTTATTGCCGAGATGACTATCTTTCAAAAGGCGCCTCATTTACTTAAAAAGAAAACAAGTGAAGACGATTGGGGAAAAAGGCTAAACAGACATAATTTGTGAGGCAGCCCGAGCTTTATTAATGAGTCATCTTGATTAAATTACAGTATAGTGTATACTTATCTACAATCCAATCTAGGTATACATTTTATTTATAGTAGGATACTAAATTGATTGTGCCCCTGTACTACCACGTCGCGTCGCATCGCATCGCCTGCCCACGCTATTACTTCGATTTCACTGGTTCTGTCTGACTTTTTTCATTCTGCTCCTCAGGATCATAGCGTGATGTTAAATAGCCTATAGTTTTCTTAAGAATTGGGCTATCAAATGCAAATATTGGAACGAAGTTCCTTATCGCGCGTTGCGAAAGGAGGCTAGACGGAAAAAATTAAGACCAAAAGTTGGAACGACACTTTTTGCTATAGGTAGTTGTAAGCCGTGTGGCGTGCGCGTGTTTCTCTGTCTGTCTCTCTCTCTCTCTCTTTGAACTTCGTTCCATCCGGGTGTCCCTTGACACCTCTCAAGTTTTTATATTATATACTAGCTTCTGCCCGCGGCTTCGCCCGCGTGGATGTCGGAAATTATCCCACGGGAACGTGCTAACAGGACAAAATATATGTGCTTCCCCAGAATGCCATCTATCTCGCGGGCCCTTTGTGGCTAATAACAATAGAAAACCAATTGTGTCTCATTAGTGGTGATTAAGAGGGTACCTATATGATATCTTTACCTAAGTAACTACCTAATTAAAAAAAAAACTCAATAACAGAAAATTAAATACCTACCTAAATAAACCTATTTCTGATGATAACTAATCTAAACTCAATAAATAAGCAAAATCCCTAAAAACTAATATCTATACGAATGACTAATCCTACCTAACAGTATTATAAAATAACCTACGGTCACTACGTATAACGTACACTATCAAATATGCTACCTATACTTTAAAATTAAAATCTATACCTACGACTTATATGAAAATAAACCTAAATAACTCTAAAAACTAAAAGGAATAAAAATGAACTCCACTGCGGGTGACGTAACCTACGACAAATTTATTATTTGCGGTTGACACAGTAATGGGTCTAGGGATCGAACCGCAAAATTAAGTTTGTTTTTTATTGTATATACTTTTCCGGGATAAAAAGTAGCCAGTGTGGTGCCCAGGATATTAAAGAATAATTATACCAAGTTTCATCGTAATCGAACCGGTAGTTTTTGCGTGATGCCTGAACAAACAGACAGACAGACAGACAAAATTTTTTTTAATCACATTTTTGGGTTCGGTGTCGGTCTAGTAACACCCCCTGCCATTTATTTTTTTGATATTTTCAATGTACAGAATTTTCACTTCTACAGATTTATTATAAGTATAGAATAGATATAAATTACTAGCTTCTGCCCGCGGCTTCGCCCGCGTGGATGTCGGAAATTATCCCACGGGAACGTGCTAACAGGATAAAATGTATGTGCTTCCCCAGGATGCCATCTATCTCTATGCCAAATCAGAAGTTCAGTGGTTTAGGCGTGAAAATGTAAGATACAGTTTCAAGTTCAAATCCTCCCCTTAAAAACTGAATTACCCCTTTTTGTCCCGTCAGTGGTAAATTTTCGACAACTTTACATAGGTACTTATTATTAACTAGCTTCTGCCCGCGGCTTCGCCCGCGTGGATGTCGGAAATTATCCCACGCAAACGTGCTAACAGGATAAAATGTATGTGCTTCCCCAGAATGCCATCTATCTCGCGGGCCCTTTGTGGCTAATAATAATAGAAAACCAATTGTGTCTCATTAGTGGTGATTAAGAGGGTACCTATATGATATCTTTACCTAAGTACCTACCTAGTTAAAAAAAAAACTCTTCTGATGATATTTCTGATGATAACTAATCTAAACTCAATAAATAAGCAAAATCCCTAAAACTAATATCTATACGAATGACTAATCCTACCTAACAGTATTATAAAATAACCTACGGTCACTACGTACAGACGCCAGCAGGTCAAGCTACCCGAAACTGTCAAATTTTCCCAATCAACCTTGAACCTTAATACTTTAGAGATAAAGTTGAAAATCTATTAAAGAAATTTGACAGATTGTAGTAGCTTGACGTGCTGGCGTCTGTACATTATCAAATATGCTACCTATACTTTAAAATTAAAATCTATACCTATACGACTTATCTATACTTATAATAAATCTGTAGAAGTGAAAATTCTGTACATTGAAAATATAAAAAAAATAATTTACAGGGGGCGTTACTAGACCGACACCGAACCCAAAAATGTGATTAAAAAATTTTTTGTCTGTCTGTCTGTCTGTCGGTCTGTCTGTCTGTCTGTCTGTCTGTCTGTTTGTTCAGGCATCACGCAAAAACTACCGGTTCGATTACGATGAAACTTGGTATAGTTATTCTTTAATATCCTGGGCACCACACTGGGTACTTTTTATCCTGGAAAAGTATATACAATAAAAAACAAACTTAATTTTGCGGTTCGATCCCTATACCCGATTACCACTGTCTGTACTGTACCAACCGCAAATACTAAGTTTGTCGTAGGTTGGGTCACCCGCAGTGGAGTTCATTTTTATTCCTTTTAGTTTTTAGAGTTATTTACGTTTATTTTTATATGAGTCGTAGGTATAGATTTTAATTTTAAAGTATAGGTAGTATATTTGATAGTGTACGCAGTGACCGTAGGTTATTTTATAATACTGTTAGGTAGGATTAGTCATTCGTATAGATATTAGTTTTTAGGGATTTTGCTTATTTATTGAGTTTAGATTAGTTATCATCAGAAATAGGTTTATTTAGGTAGGTATTTAATTTTCTGTTATTGAGTTTTTTTTTAATTAGGTAAGTACTTAGGTAAAGATATCATATAGGTACCCTCTTAATCACCACTAATGAGACACAATTGGTTTTCTACTGTAATTAGCCACAAAGGGCCCGCGAGATAGATGGCATTCTGGGGAAGCACATACATTTTATCCTGTTAGCACGTTCCCGTGGGATAACTTCCGACATCCACGCGGGCGAAGCCGCGGGCAGAAGCTAGTATGAAAATAAACCTAAATAACTCTAAAAACTAAAAGGAATAAAAATGAACTCCACTGCGGGTGACGTAACCTACGACAAACTTATTATTTGCGGTTGACACAGTAATGGGTCTAGGGATCGAACCGCAAAATTAAGTTTGTTTTTTATTGTATATACTTTTCCGGGATAAAAAGTACCCAGTGTGGTGCCCAGGATATTAAAGAATAATTATACCAAGTTTCATCGTAATCGAACCGGTAGTTCTTGCGTGATGCCTGAACAAACAGACAGACAGACAGATAGACAGACAAAAATTTTTTTAATCACATTTTTGGGTTCGGTGTCGGTCTAGTCCTGCCATTTATTTTTTTGATATTTTCAATGTACAGAATTTTCACTTCTACAGATTTATTATAAGTACTAGCTTCTGCCCGCGGCTTCGCCCGCGTGGATGTCGGAAATTTACCCACGGGAACGTGCTAACAGGATAAAATGTATGTGCTTCCCCAGAATGCCATCTATGTCGCGGGACCTTTGTGGCTAATTACAATAGAAAACCAATTGTGTCTCATTAGTGGTGATTAAGAGGGTACCTATATGATATCTTTACCTAAGTACCTAACTAATTAAAAAAAAAAACTCAATAACAGAAAATTAAATACCACCTACCTAAATAAACCTATTTCTGATGATAACTTAATCTAAACTCAATAAATAAGCAAAATCCCTAAAAACTAATATCTATACGAATGACTAAACCTACCTAACAGTATTATAAAATAACCTACGGTCACTACGTACAGTATCAAATATACTACCTATACTTTAAAATTAAAATCTATACCTACGACTCATATAAAAATAAACCTAAATAACTCTAAAAACTAAAAGGAATAAAAATGAACTCCACTGCGGGTGACCCAACCTACGACAAACTTAGTATTTGCGGTTGGTACAGTACAGACAGTGGTAATCGGGTATAGGGATCGAACCGCAAAATTAAGTTTGTTTTTTATTGTATATACTTTTCCGGGATAAAAAGTACCCAGTGTGGTGCCCAGGATATTAAAGAATAATTATACCAAGTTTCATCGTAATCGAACCGGTAGTTTTTGCGTGATGCCTGAACAAACAGACAGACAGACAGACAGACAGACAGACAGACCGACAGACAGACAGACAGACAAAAAAATTTTTAATCACATTTTTGGGTTCGGTGTCGGTCTAGTAACACCCCCTGCCATTTATTTTTTTGAAATTTTCAATGTACAGAATTTTCACTTCTACAGATTTATTATAAGTATAGATAGATTATTTTCTGTCAAAAGTATCAATACTGAGTTTCGAGTTACTCGGACCGCGCATTCAATTTCTTCGACACAAACTTAACACCCAAAGGGAGATATAGATCCCCCTTTGAGGGGTAGTTTTGAAAAACTTATAATGATAAACTTTATTAGGTAAGTACTTACTTAGGCAAGTATTCTTGCCAAGTTTCAAGTTTATTAACCTAATGAAGAAGATTTTTCATATAAAATGTATCCACGCTTTTCACCCCTACAGGGGTGGAATTTAAAAAAATCGTTTAGGATGTATTCATAACTTGACTCAAAGATTATTTATACTGTAGCGGTATGTACAACGCCACATGCGAACAACGCGTCATACTGACGTCACGCAAATCCTGCATCTCGCAAACAGAGTTTACCGCGCAGTTAGCATAGATACGATTTCCCAACATCAATCGTTGGGCAATAGCCCGCCAGACACAACACCCGTCTGGTCGGAGGATCCTCCCTTTTCTATGGAGGATGAGTGAACTTTACACCCTGTTCCTCTCATCCCTCTAAACTGGTGACCCCGAACATGAACGTCAGCGCAGCCTTCGTGCACCTACTTCAGCGTCTCATACCTCCAAACTAACATACAACATAATGTATAATATAAACATAATATAATATAAACATAATGTATAATAATAATTTATTTTTATTTATTTTTTTAAATTATTCTAAATTATTCTATATCAACAAATTATGTAATAATGATAGCATGTTAAATTAATTAAAACCTGTCGCCTTTACATTGCTGTGCCCTAGCAGGGTTCATTGTTTGGAACTATCATAATGTAACAACCTGTAAACAACATGAAATGCAATAAATGAATATGAATATGAATATGAACTGGTGACCCCGAGTATGGACGTCAGCGCAGCCTTCGTGCAAACACTTCAGCGTGACGTCATCATCATCACTCCCGCAAGCTTCAGCGGCGAGTCACCCAGCCAGCCAGCATCCACGGCTTCAACGGGTATCCTGACCACCAGCATGCAGCGTCCGCGCATACCTGGTCATCACCCTCAGCCTCATCAGCAACCTTGGCACAGCACACTGCACCTTCGGCCGGTCAACAAGCAGAGCACCCTCTCCTGGTCGACGCAGCAGCCAGCCTCAACCCGGCGCTGTACGGCATCCGACGCACTGGAGTATAACGCAGCGCCACCCCGACTCACTGGGGACATCTCCGCAGACAGTTCCGACTCACCGTGAACTATGCGGCAACCGGTTCCGACTTACTGGAACCTCAGCTGGCCTGGCAAGCATCGCAAGATACAAGACTCAGCCCATTATCGACCTCCGGTCTCCGGAGGGGAGTGATGTAGCGGTATCTACAATGCCACATGCGAACAACGCGTCATACTGACGTCACGCAAATCCTGCATCTCGCAAGCAGAGTTTACCGCGCAATTAGCATAGATACAATTTCCCAACATCAATCGTTGGGCAATTGCCCGCCAGACACAACACCCGTCTGGTCGGAGGATCCTCCCTTTTCTATGGAGGTTGAGTGAACTTTACACCCTGTTCCTCATGCCTTCCAAAATACTAATTTTCGAGTTAATCAAGCCATGCAGTAAAATCCTCCCCTGAAAAATGTATAACCCCATTTCAGCCCGTCAGGGATAGATTTTCAAAAAACCCTGTTACACATTATTCTTTACCTTCAATATTAAGTATAAATACTGAGTTTCGAGTAAATCGGACTGCGCGCTAAAATTCTTCCATACAAACTTTGATACCCCCCAATCCCTTATTAGGAGGTAGTTGATAAAAAACTGACAATCTTCTTAATTTATTTAGATAAGTATTCGTGCCAAGTTTCAAGTTTATTAACTAAATGAATAAGATTTTTCATATAAACTGTATCCCCGCTTTTCACCCCTACAGGGGTGGAATTAAAAAAATATCGTTTGGGATATATTCATAACTTGACTCAAAGATTACTTATACTAATTTTCGAGTTAATCAAGCCATGCAGTAAAATCCTCAACTGAAAAATTAACTACCCCTTTTCACCCTCTTAGGAGTGGAATTTCGAAAAATCCTTTCTTAGTGGATGCCTACTCTTCACGAAGAACACACCCTCCAAATTTCATGTCTCTAGGACCAGCGGTTTAGGCTGTGCGTTGATCTATCAGTCAGTCAGGACTTTGAATTTTATATGTCGTGGATAGATGGCAACACAGTACAGCGAACAGCGCCATCTAACAAGTTGATGGGTAAACGAGTAATCATGTGATCGGAAACGCAAGCGAGCCCTACCGCTTGGACACGATCGTCGGTGGAGGGGATGCAGCGAGGACTGGTGGAGAGACCGAGTGTGGCGACAGTCTACAGTGGACAGTCGAGCTCGGACAGGCTTGGCAAACGCTCAGTACCGTACGCACGTGTTTGTTTCCGACGCAAGTGTACGTTTCGGTTGATAATCGCTAGTTTATTAAAGTTACTTTAAATTCAAATTATCTTTTCGTTCGAGTACCCGCTACAGTGCCCACACATACGTAAACTATGTCGGATCGTGAAGAAGACCCGATGTTTCGCATCTCGGCCACCCAGTGATGCGACATATATATAGATTCAAATCCGACGGGTAGTTCCAAAGATTAGCGCGTTCAGACAAACAAACGCTCCAGCTATACAGGGTGGAATTTTGTAATGCCACCTGAAGGGAAAGTACTCTTAATACTGTGGATAGAAAATTTTACGCAAAGAAAACATTCCTTTATTTTTGAATAGAAAGAAAACTGCATTCAAAGATTTTCAAAAATTTGCTTGCCACACCCGGGAATCGAACCGACTAAAATCTGTAAAAATTACAACCACCTGCCACCAACCAACAAGAACCAAATGCCATCTGCTACGTCCCTTACATATTCGTAATACCCACGTTATGTATGTTCTCGTATCGGCACGAAGTTCATAAGAATAAATCGTAGTTTAAAAAATAGCAATTATGAAAATATATTTGTTATTCGTATACCTACTTATTGTTTATTTTAAACCAAAATTTTCACTTACTTCGTCAAATTAACTACCTATTCTTAGGTAGATAGGTACTTAAACAAAAACCAAAAAGTGTGCACGTTTTTCAAAATCATTGTTGGTAATAAAAATAAAAGTTTATAGATGAAGTCCAGTTCTTTTTATAAAGTACTTATTATGCAGTTTTCATTGGCATAAAGAAATAAAGCATATTTCGTTATATTTGCTGAAAGTAATCCTCCCTAGCCGCGCCACATACTTTAAAGATTAATTTATCAAAATGAATAGTTTCTTGAGAGAAAAAAGTATCAACGAAGAGTAGAGAAAAGGTACTATTATATAAATTGATTTATGGATAGTTAATATTAAATATTGCAAAATTGACTTGCTGCAGAGTATACCTTCCAGCCGGACCACACCCTACGACCAATAACTCCTTAACTAAAGGAGTTAATTGGACCATATTTGTCGTATGCAAGGTACTCTTTAAGTAGTTTTTTTCGGGATATTGATTTATTAATAGTTCATTATACTCTATTTAATTTGAGGTGGCGCGGCCAGAGAGCACCTGTCCGTTTCAATGGCGCGGCCACGACGTTTTTTTTTTAAAAAAAACCATGCCAATATTTTGTAACAATTTGTAAAAGTTGATTCCCAAAACCATAAATTTGTCAAAGCTATGGTTAAAAAGTTATAAGGGTTTGAACGTGGCCGCGCCATTGAAACGCGGCGAACCGCGCGGCCACGGAGATCTTTAAAACTAAGCATTGCAGAGACCTGAAATTTAGGTAAATAACAGATTGAATTTGTAAAAATATAGGAAAAATTCCTGGGTTTATACTTTAGGAGCTACAAGACTTAAACCTCATGGCCGCGCCATCGAAACGGTGTGAAACACGTTATCGCCGATATCTCGCTGAAAAAGCATCGCAGACGTCTGAAGTTTTTTGTAAAACCCAGATTTGAATTTGTCAAAACTAGTAAAAATACAACAAAAAATCCTAGGTTTATATTTCAGTAGCTGTGAGACTAAACCCCCATGGCCGCGCCATTGAAACGGTGAAAAATACGTTATCACCGATATCTCGCTGAAAAAGCATCGCAGAGGTCTGAAGTTTTTTGTAAAACCTAGATTTGAATTTGTCAAAATAGGTAAAAATGCACAAAAAAATCCTAGGTTTACATTTCAGGAGCTGTGTACGGAATCATCAATACGTCTTGAATATGTCGATAGGGTGACCATGGCTTATTGTTTACAGAACACTTTCCACCTATTTTTAACCGACGAACAAAAACGGAGGTTCTTAAGTCGACGCGTATATTTTTATTTTTTTTATATACGACCACACAACTTTTTACAGAGTAGTCCGATTTTGATCATTCTTTTTTTTATTGGAAACTACTTTTTTCAGGATAAAAGGTACCCTATGCCCGTCTCCGTACACCTGAAAATCTATATGCAAAGTTTCAGGATGATCGGTTCAGTGGTTTAGGCGTTAAATAGTAACAAATAAACTTACTTTCGCTTTTATAATATTATATATATATAATAATATATAGTAGGGATTTTCATTTAATTTAGAATCCTTGAGTTATTCTAATATAATACGTGCAAAGTTTTCTGTAAAACATAAGCCATGGTCACCTTATTGAAATATTCAAGACGCACTAAAAATTATATTATTATGATAAAAAAAAAATACCTACTGTCGGTAACTCTACATATTCATAGGTGTTATTTACAAAAAAAAGATCTCGCTATCACTTACTTTCATCGAAAGAGAATCACGACTTATTTCTACGCGATACCGTACCACAGCTCCTGAAATGTAAACCTAGGATTTTTTTGTGCATTTTTACCTATTTTGACAAATTCAAATCTAGGTTTTACAAAAAACTTCAGACCTCTGCGATGCTTTTTCAGCGAGATATCGGTGATAACGTATTTTTCACCGTTTCAATGGCGCGGCCATGGGGTTTTAGTCTCACAGCTACTGAAATATAAACCCAGGAATTTTTCCTATATTTTTACAAATTTTTTACAAATTCAATCTGTTATTTACCTAAATTTCAGGTCTCTGCAATGCTTAGTTTTAAAGATCTCCGTGGCCGCGCGGTTCGCCGCGTTTCAATGGCGCGGCCACGTTCAAACCCTTATAACTTTTTAACCATAGCTTTGACAAATTTATGGTTTTGGGAATCAACTTTTACAAATTGTTACAAAATATTGGCATGGTTTTTTTTAAAAAAAAACGTCGTGGCCGCGCCATTGAAACGGACACGCGCGGTTCGCCGCGTTTCAATGGCGCGGCCACGTTCAAACCCTTATAACTTTTTAACCATAGCTTTGACAAATTTATGGTTTTGGGAATCAACTTTTACAAATTGTTACAAAATATTGGCATGGTTTTTTTTTAAAAAAAACGTCGTGGCCGCGCCATTGAAACGGACACGAGTAGACCGCATTCCAAAATATCAAAAATGCACAACATTAATATTCAAGTTTTCTCTTCTACCGGCACTCCCGGGTTGCAACCAGTTGTTTTTTTTATCTATTGCAGTGTTAGTGACATTTTATTAGCAGTTTTCAAGTTGTTGGCAACGTCTTACAATGTGAAGAATTTAATTTTAAGAAAACTAACAGCTATCTCACTAGATTCTTTCAGTAAATGCTATTTCAGTCCAAGGTTACCTACCAATTTGCCAAATGAATAGGACTAGGTGCTAAACTAAAAATAACAAAACAACATAATTCTGTTTCTTAAGTTTTATTGGTAAATTCACATTCAAATAATAGATCACGTCGAAGACAGATATTACATTATGGGATTACTACTGACAAAATTTAGTAATTATTTGCTATGATACTGTATCGGTACTTCTCAATTTCTAAATCTACTGCTTTATTAGCTACATCGATTTTAGTGCGTAAATGCTTCAAAATTCCAGTGTCATGAGTGAGTCAGCTATGAGACTGTCAGAAAATAGAAAATCGAAAATACACAATTACATTGTTCACTTACGAATTCACGATACAGATCGGACATCAAAAATATTTCTATATTAATAAACTACATTCACATAATCGTTACTAAAAAAGACAAAACGCGTGCGAGTCACGACGCGTGACGCAAACGATACATGTGATCAAAATTTAATCTAATCGATTACTTCCATTAATGATCGCGAACTACCATTCTCACTGAATATATTCACAGACATTTGTTAAGCATGCCCATGGTGATAGTATGAAGTTAAGAAACAAGGCTCGTCCGCGCTCGCGGGCATCGCACCTGAGATTCAGCGCCCGCGGCCGGACGCGCCCAAACACATCTCTCTGTCGCACCGCTCTCTTCTATTGTACAAACATTACCGTATTAAATAGTCACAGGTCAATTTCAGTCCAACTATCAGTTTACGAATTAAAATAAAATATATTAATCTAAACGTTTCACATCGCTTAAGTTACGAATGAGGGGGTCGAGTACGGGGTCGCGTGCGGTGCGAGCTGCGGGAGCGGTCGGGCTTACGAGTCCCACCAGTCGGTGCCGCCGCCGCTACTGCCGCCGCCGCCGCCGCCGTACGAGCCGCCGTAGTTGCCGCCGTACGAGCCGCCGCCGTAGCCGAAGCCTGCAAGGGAACCGCACCGGTCAGTGGCATTACATGTTCAGTTAAGACAATCCAGGTTCACTGACAGCACTCGCATCGCAATTAACTATCAGCTGAACAAAGGATTTAAAACTAAAAACTACGACTAAACTTAATCGAAAATGTTTTCGCTGGATACTCACATTTTTTGCAAAACCAATGATCACTAATATTATAACGAATGGTTAAACCAAATAACACCCGAAAATAATTGTTAACGAATATTCCTCAAATAATCCAAAAAATGGACATTGAGTTTATGTTCGTACGTAAATGAATAGGCGAATATCTAAACGCAAAAAAAACAGAAAATTGTACTGACCAGAGCCAATAGTAGATGGCCCTGCGGACCGCGGAGTCTGACGCGACTGCGTACGGAAGTCCCTCGCACCGAAGCCGCTGCCGCTGTTCGCGAACCGTCCGCCTCCTCCCGACCGACTGCCGCCCGTGCGACGTCCGCCGCCGCCCAGTCGCCCGTCTGCTGCCGTGCTAGTCAGCCAGCTGGAAAATACAGACGTTTAAGTTAGTATATAACATAACACAGAAGAACAATGCCCCGGTTTTACAGTACCCATGCTTTACCAATTCCACAGTTGTTAAACAATGTAACACAAATGATTTATAGAATGTGACATTATTGACACTCGACAGTCTAGATCTCTAATCTTCAAAAGGTGATCAAAGTGTCAAAGACTACATACACTCAGAGACAACGTTCAAAGCCCTTCAAGTACCCTTAATTTCTACTGAGAAAAAAAATACTTACTTCGGCACATCCTGCTTGGCCTCAACGAGGAGCTCGACGAGGTCCCGCGCGAGGCCGCGGTTGCTGTCATTGAAGAAGGACGTGGCCACGCCCAGGTTGCCCATACGGCCGGTACGACCGATGCGGTGCACGTACTCCTCAACGTCCGACGGCAAATCAAAATTAATCACGTGACGCACGTGCGGTATGTCCAAACCTGTGAACAACATCTTTATCAATATACGTCATACATTCGTACAAGGATTTTTTGGTACATACGGAACTAACGCCGACTTGTCGAATGGTCGAGAACCAGATCTTGTTCGATTCCGCAGTTGACGCCAATGCTTAAACAACATAGGACTAAACTCTCATTGGCAAATGGGCTCCATTAAAGTACGCCTTTGGAGTTTTTTATTCCATTGGAGTTGCTTAGGAGAATACAGGAGACTGTTATGTTACGTAATGAGAGTGCTACAAGGATCTCCTGGCGCCTGAATGACATTGACAGGGGGGTGTTGTTGGTAAACATTTGTGAAATTGTTATAGAAATTGTATTGAAAATGAAACAATGCACTGGAGAATTAATTTTGCGAAATTACATATTAATCATGTTGTGTACTACCTGTGCCTTTGTTATTGCACAGGATAAATAAATAAACCATTTGAAAGATACCTTTTTTAACAAACAAAAATATAACTTTAATGTCTGTTACCACAATGGCCTACTCAAATGTCCTTTCTGTGGTATTGTTCGTCAAATCGTTGAGCTCCTAAGTTCGAGTTGAGCTGCACGATTTTTGAGAAATGCGTGCACTGACTGGACTACAATCAATCTGTGTGGTTCTTTCCTCAAAAAACCATTTCAGACACCAATGTCTTCACATGATCTGATCAAGATTATGTCTGGACTTTAAAAGAGACTGTGACCTCGAGTTTGTTTCGGCCTTTCTACTCAGAATAGTCAGATAGGAAACACCGATCTCATCTAATATAAAAAAATATGTTTGATGTGTAAAAGTGTTTGTACAAACCTACTTACAGAAAATAAATCATTTATAATTTATTATATATTTATATAATTTTTTTTATACAACTTAATGTTTTTAGATTTCATTGTGAAGCCCTCAAACCTAGTCCTTATTCATACTGCTCTTGTAAAGGCTTCTTCACACTAACCTCGGGCGGCCACGGCCGTAGCGACGAGGATGGGAGTATTTCCGGTACGGAAGCGACGCAGCGCTTCCTCACGTTCGCGCTGACTCCGGTCGCCGTGGATAGACGTCACCGGGTAGCCGAGATTGTCCAAGTATTCCTCAAGTTGGTCGGCACCTGGAAAGTGAAATCATTTATTTCAGGTAGGCCAATAAAAAGCAGTTCTGAACATCAAAATTTACAAGAAAATCGAATTGATTCTAGATGCCCCTTCCAAAAAGTTGTTTCGTATGCAAAAAAATGGGCAAGAACATACCATGATTAGCAGCTACAACACAAGTGTAGTCATGTAGTCAAGTTTAATAAATACTGTTTCAAATTCAAGGTTTATTTCGTAAACCACTATAAACTTTAGGAAGGTGTAAATTGAGTTGATTTCAGAATAAGTTGCATGAAAAATAAAAATATTGCTGTAGCGGAGTCCATGGTTTATGAATAGGCATTAAAGTTATTTTAGGCATTCAAGTTATTTTAGGCATTAAAGTTATTTTTCCGAAACCACAAATTAAAACTAAATATCGAGAATGCAGTTTAGTGGGTATGTTATGCAAGAATTCAGCTACGTTATTTACGACAAAAATAGTGTCGTAACCAAAACATGTGTTGTGATAGCATTTCTTCTCAAGAACATAATCTGTTCCAAAAGGCCAAGTTTAGCTCTGAAAGTTAACGAAAAGGTGGTGAACGGCAATAATTACCCTTCTTGGTTTCGACGAATACAAGAATAAGTTGATCCTCTTCAGGGTTTGCACGCTGCAGCAAGTTGGAAGCATTCAGCAAATCCAACAGGAAAGAACGCTTGTCCATTTCCTCCACCCATACCACCTGCAAGTTTACAATTGTTTTTAGAAAATCTGTCATTTTGACATTTATATTAGCATTAATTGAGATGATTACAGTATGCTTTTACTATTTACCTTCTGGGTGATATTCTCGGATGTGGAGCCGACGCGTCCAACGGCAAGGAAAACGTAATTAAACAAGAAATCCTGCGCCAACACCTGGATCTGTTTGGGGAAAGTCGCAGAGAACATGAGCGTCTGGCGCTCGCCAGTCTTTGGCATCGTGTGGCTCTCGACGATCTTGCGGATCTGGGGCTCGAAGCCCATGTCCAGCATGCGATCGGCCTCGTCCAGCACCAAGTGCCGGCAGTGGTCGAGGGCCACGCGGCCGCGAGCCAGCATGTCCACCAGCCGGCCGGGCGTCGCCACTAACAGGTGGCAGCCGCGCTCCAGCTCGCGGAACTGTTCATGTATCGGGGAGCCGCCGTACCTGAGCAAATATTATTATTATTTCTCCGAATTCAACTTATAACTAGCAAAAATATGACTAGAGTCAAAATTTAATACTCACACGACGCATGGTCGCACACGGGAGCGGTAGGCGAATTTTCTAGCCTCATCAAAAATTTGTGTAGCAAGCTCGCGCGTCGGGGCCAACACCAAACCCAGAGGGTATTGCTTGCGCCGGTTGTACGGTCTGTGAACCAAGAACATGTTTCCATAAATCAATAATGTGGAAAGGAGAAGTACTAATTGGCAACTGACACTCACCCCATATACTTGACGGGCCCAGCTTCGTACATCTGATTGAGGATGGGCACAAGGAATGCAGCCGTCTTTCCTGAACCAGTCTGTGCGCACGCCATGACATCTCTTCTGCCCAGCACAATCGGAATTGCATACTTCTGGACCGGCGTCGGCTTGTCGTAGCGAGCCGAGGCAATATTCTGGCGCATTATTTCCGTCAAGTTAACATCCTCAAACTGTGAACAATATTTCAAGATCAGTATGACAAAAAAGACAAACTCTAATACTGTTCATTAAACTTAGTAGGTTTAACGTTACATACGCTGGTGATGAAATCTGGGACGCGATCGCCGCTGGCCTCAACGGGTATATCCTCGTATTTGGAGAAGTTGATGCCTGTGTTGCCAGTGCCAAACAGCTCCAACTCCGTCCTCTCGTCGCGAGGTAGCGGGACCGTCCAATCATTCTGTAACAAATGTTTCTTACAATCTGTCCTGCATCAACATATCGAACCTAGGTCAGCAGAAGGGTAACATTTTGAAGGCGAATTACTAAAAAAAGCAGTTTTTAAAATTAGCAGCAGAAAATTCAGCTCATATAATTTAGCGATGAGCTATTAAAGCAAAGCTTTAATCTGACCCGACATCATCAAGCGTAGACAGTGTCGTAATCCGCCCAGAAGGTAATAAAAGTTGGGACTGACTGAGTTGCTTTCGTGGCCACCCTCGTCTCTGCGGTTGCTACCGCGGCGCACATCGTCGGATGGCCAGCGCGAGCTGTTGCTGCGCTCGTCCGTGCGCGGCTCCGGCTCCTTCCAGCGGTCGTTGCGTGGCGGCGGCGGCTCATCGCGATTGAAGTCCTCGTCGCGGCGGATGTCGCGTGACTCGCGGCTGGACGAGCCCCCCCCGCCGGCGGCCGCGCCGCCTGACGCGCGCCCACCGCCGCCCGATGCGCCCCATCTCTCACCGGACGACTCCGACCAGCGTTGCGGTTCTGAGTCGCCATTCTGATATCCTGCCTCACGACCTTTATCAAACATATATTATTAAAAACACGAAAACGGCTCCACTTCCAAATTCATCAGCTCCACAAAAACCTTTTCGTCCCAAAGAGTATAATAAGCCTACCACCATTTACGTTACAGTCGCAAGGCAAACTCTTCTTAGCCACTCTGTTCCAACCTACAGTACTCAAACTAGCTAAGTGCAAATGATTGGATGGGTATATCGCCATTAACTGAACGTCAGTTCGTCATTCAACGCAGGGTGCACCGAGTAAGGTCGCGGTTGACGATTGGGGAAGCCGGATTTTGAGCGCTTCCCCTTGCACCCAAAATTACCGTCCATTATATAATAAAAAACGATATTAAAAATATGATCTCCAGCACTTCTAATAAACGTGAATATAGTGCTTGGTATTTTGCAAGTTATCTACTTAGGAACGAATACCAATCAATACATTGATAACAATTTAAACCGAGATAAGATCGTAGATAATGTAAGTCTAGAGAGTTACATGACAACTATGCATATGAGATACATAAGTAGTTTAAGACATGTGGACATACCGCGGTCCCTGCGCGGGTATCGCGAATCGTTGCCGCGATCGTTTTCACGTTCGCGGTCACGGTCGCGGTCGTCGCGCCGACCACCACGGTCGTAGGTTCTAGAGTTGCCTCCGAATGATGAACGGTTGTCCCGTTGTTCGTTTGAACGGGCGTCTAAGCTTGGGCGCTTAGACTCTTCCCCTGCACAAATTAATCATTTAGTAATCTACTGAACCAATTGCACGAGTCTTGTGTGGCCACGACTCGACCTTTCATATTTATCATTTACTTGATAACACTTTAATTGAAAATGGAAAGTTTGGAGATACGTTTGTAGTATTTTCCATTGCAACGTTCTTTAGAATCAAATTAAATGCAGGACAAAACTACACGTGGGAATTGAGTATTACTATCAGCACTCTCAAAAAGACAGCAGTTAAGTTATCATTTAATCGTAAGCTCGAGAGACCATACCATTTTTTGAATATAATGTTTTATTAATTTGTTGTTAAATGTTATGAAATCTGGTGAAACAAACACAAAATGTATGCAGTTAAACAATGACGTCAAAGGGATGCATTCAAATGCATGTTGATGTAATATTTATGACTAAGGCAGGTACTGTATAATCTGAGTGATAACAATCAATCCTGAATCACAGTCTTATAAACGATGCAGTAAATATGTACATCTCTCCCTGTTCTGAACTATTGATCTATCTATGAATAGAGCCATTCTGGTACCTGCGCTATCACAGAACACGATAAACACGGCGACAATAAGCCAGATAAGACTAATACGAAAGAATTGATAAAAATCAATGCTTCCATTGTTTATCGCAATGTCCTACTTTCCAGAAATAATATCCGGCAGAATTCAGAACAAAACTAACATCACATTGTACAATGTTCCTGTTTTACAAATCAGAGAATAGGGACATGATATCACGTTACGCTGACCTCTACTCAACTCGCCGGGACAAAGCTGAATAATGAATGATGCAGGAACTGTGTGATATTATTATTTATAGTTGCGCTTCAGAACACTTCCATGTTTGGACTCATATTTTTGAATGAGACGTTCGCGTCGATTCGATTCACACGGGTAAATTGGCCATGTGTCATTGTTAATTGATTAAGTCGTGCAGGTAATATTATGATCTTCATAACATTTTAGTACGTATTTCTCGAGCCTAGATGGCTTGAAACAACAGGTCATGTTCTCATAAGTAAAGCCGCAACCGTGTCGCGCGCAGATTCTTGTTTACGCAAAGTTAATGCTCCACGGCACTTACAGCATGCAGACATTTTGTATAGCCACTCTATAGCTAGGTGAATAATTAGAAGAGAATCCACAATAGATGCTGTGATGTTTGGTTCCCAGCAATGATTAGTCCACCCACTCTCTTCCTGTTGGTGTTGCAAAAAGGCAACATAGGCGTTTTCGCTAGGCAACCATCATCATCTGCTTGAACTGCTTCATTACACAGCAGCTAGCGAAGTTTCCAGATGTCGCGGAGCAAAATGAGTAGGGACCTTGTTACTGGACCTTGTTAATAGAACTCGAAATCGTTGTTGGGTTTCGTATTGCAGAATGCGTTCAATTGTTCATGATGCGCGATAATCTGTTTAGTGATAAGAGTTGATGACCAGTATCTTTCTCCTCTGCTATAGTCCACTTACCACAATATACATAACATAGTGGTCCTATATAAGGCCTACAATGGATGCATGAATAATGGATGTTAAATGATATGATGTCATGAGAGATGTCAAGTGCACTTGCTACCAAACTTTCTAGAACTAAATTGATGCTGCAAAGATGCTGTGTGAAGTCAAAGTCCATTGTGGAAAGTGTGAAGATACTTTTCTATACTAAATATAGGGATGGGGAGCCCAAGCATACAAATATGATATTTTGATTGTGTTTTAAATTTTAATGATGCAGGAAGCACTATTTGTAACCTAAATATTGTTATTATAGTATCTCTGTACTTATGACTGTTTGTCACATTCAATTAGAGAAAGTCAAGTGATAGATACTCCTTATTCTTCAACCTCAAAATGTTGAAGCACACACTTGATACCAATTTGTTTGTTGTATTGTTATATTATATTAGTATTGAAGTAAGTAGTATTGAAGACAATCACAATGGTATTGTGATTGTCTTCAATACAAGCAGGGAATGGAATTTTTCATAACTTGAAATAACATTGAAGTTCTATGAAAATATTCCATCCTTATCAAGCTTTTAGATAGAATTAGGGATTCCCAGACATATTATGCTAATTGAAAATATTGCTACTATTCAAATTGTTAAATTTTTATTGATTCTCTTTGTCTTTGTTTTCATTTATATCATAAGTCACTCATCCATAGATCTGTATGCTAAATTGCAAAATCAAATTTTGCATTCAGAATGTGATGCCAACAAAGGTATGTATGTAGTCATTAGCAATTAATACTCCACTAGCGCATTTGCTATTTTGCATACTTGTGCAAGTGTGAACAACCAGGATTAAAAATTCTCATGGTATCTGTGTCTTAACCAAAGAGTTAACAACCAGTTATAAAAAATATACAGATCTGCAACCTATTAGTAACTAGTCAATTCAAAAGCTATAAATACTCTGACTAAATCATTATATATTAGGATAAGAGGAAGGATATAAGCCAAAGACATGATGCAGAAGCATAAAAGTGTAAAGTTAATTATTAACTTACCTTGTGAAGGGCTGGCCTGCAACTGCCTGCGCAGATGCGGGGGGATGTAGCGGCCAGCACTCTTATTAGCCTGAGGCTGCAAGTCCAGACCAGCAAGCTGCAAGACCAATAAGAAAACAACAACAATTTAAAACTGAAATTGTGTAAGACAATTGCAGTAAATGCTGGCCGCATTTACTGCAATTGTCAATCAATAAGATGCATTAATGTCAACAAAGGACTTGCAATTATGTTTTGTTATGGTTGGTAGATGAAAGTTAGAAATGATGTTGAGTTTGTTGACCGCACCCTGTTTCAGTCAAATAAAATCCTTTGTTTGCTAACAGCTGACACAGTCAGTTTTGTTCTACGACAGGAATTATAATAGTACTAAAGCATTGTGTTGTTTATTAGAAACAATTAGTTAAATAGGCAGATGACAATGAATAAAAAAAATTGACAATGCTTTGTCTGCTCAAAAAAAGCAAGTTAATAGAAGGTTAGTAATACCTAGGCTACGAGTTGAGCAATTAAATATTTCCAGAGAGAAATCATTCCGACTGTACCAAACGCACAGCCTTTTGTGTTTTCACAAAGTTATTTAAAAATACTTATTTGTAATTTGATACAGTGAGTTTTAGATTGTTTATCTGTTATATAAACCCATACGACTATAACTATGAGCCTGTAATTTCAGAGTGAGAGTCATCAAATAACCTTGTACATTGAGTGTTACACCTGATTGATAGCCACAAAACTTTCCATGTCGTAAAAACATAAACTCAAGCAAATTTCAAGATAACTTATTGGTTAGCTAACCAACATCAGCACAGTTGCTACATATAAATCGCCATCCAACTTTAGCAAATTAGACATGCTAACTTGAATATACAAGCATGACAAAATACTGCATGATAAACCTTCTATGAACAAAACATACATTTATAACTCTACATAAATGATCAAATTACAGCTATCCTGATATCTCTTCATGTGCGTATTCCGGTGTAAGTGCAAAATATTTGCGAAACCTTTTATTTCCTCCCGCCATGACACGCAAATATAGCATGACAATGACCTCACTCGCAAGTGCCTTTGGAAATCTACTGTAATATCTATGTACGTGTCGATGCTGTGTTTAACATGAAATTTTCACAAAATCAATGAAATAGATACCATAAAAGTGGAAGAACTAAGTCGCCATGTTGGTTAATCTGAGACACGACAGACACGTAAAGCATTGCGATTTTACAGATCGATGCTTTCATCAAAAAACGAGATCCTTTCATGAATTGCAGGAGTTTCAAATTAAGGGCATAAATCTTTGAATAGTGCCTTTTCTAGGTATATTTCCATCCAATTTTGTAAAAATCAATACTAAGTGCATGTAGGTACATGAGGTACAGACCTGCTGCTCTAGACCTGTTCCATTTTGGTTGGTAACATTACTCATATTACTACCAAGCGGTACGTTTTTTTGGCAACTTTGCTCCAAAAATATTATACAAACACAGTCTACAATGAATTTTGCACAAACACAAATTCACAAAATCACATGAAAAGGCTTCAATTTTTCTCTCCGAAATCACTTTTCATTCGTAGTTTTTGTTCTTCACTGATTATTTAGCATCTCGCTTTAATTCTCATTCGTTCACTCCCACGCAATCGGTCAATATTACCACACATAAAACGAAAAATCCACTTAATGGTAATTTTAATAGGTCAGCATGATGTTCTGAATTGTTTTGTGAGATACTCTTGATGATTATTTTAACAGATAAATAAATTTACACGTTTTTATGGAGGTAATTGACAAAGGTAACATTTAGGGAAACAATTCTAGACCTAGAAAAACTAAAGAAAGTGGGAAATAAAATAAGTTGGCAACATTTCTATCTGTAATTTTAGATGAAAACTGTTTTATCATCAGAGCACTTCCGCTTCTATTTTCTACTATTGTCGATAGATGTCACTTTTTCCTGTTCGAGCACAGTTTATATAATTTAAAAGGAAATTTTAAGCCAGGTTCACATCAATTACGTTCAATAGTAAGAATATAATTATCATTCAGGATAGTTTTTTGAAGAAGCAGAAGAAAAAGAACGTAAAACTTCACCCGTGACTTCGTTCGCGTGGTTGTTGTATATTTCCCTACAAATTCCACCCCTTCCGATGATCTTTTTAATTTAATGCTGCGTACACACTAGTCACACAAACGCCAACGAATAGGTTCCTGATTTCGGTGGTCTTCGTTAGTCCTGTACTCCTGTCTGGTCGGTTTAGCAAACGCCCACAATCGTCTGTTACAAAGAGTACAATATACTATAGTCTGTTAGCTTGTGTCGGCTATCCGCAGCATGACGGTAAAATCCAAGAAATAGAAGCATTCGACCGTTTGTTTGCTCGTCCACTAAATTTATATATATATAGTTAATTAAAACGATACAACATCAATAATAGACGGCACGGTTAGCGCAGTGGCTATGCGATTGACTGCTGCGCTGCGTGTCGTGGGTTCGATTCCCACACGGAACAAATACTTGTATGAGCTACAAGTAGTTGTTTCGGGTCTGGCTGTTTGTGTATGTGAGTTTAAATATTGTTTATAAACGCACCCACGATACAGGAAAAATTCGTAGTGTGGGGCAACGTTTTTTTTTTTTTAAATAAAGTAAAATGAAATAAAGTTACATTAATTAACATAGAGACAACGTTGACAATGTTATAATTATAATTTAAGACTAACATAGAACAGTGGACTCCCTTGTATACTTTCTCTCACAGAACACCAGACCTAAACGCATAATTTCCATCCAGCAAACACAACACAGGGTTGGCCGCCAGAAGGGCATTCAGCACCTTTCGAGTTCGACAGACTGGGGATTCGGCTCTGGCTACAGTTTTCGCTGGCAGTTTTGCAAACAGATTGTGACGGCGGCGGCGGTGGCAGTCGGTCGAGCTCTGGGCAGTCAATACGTCCCCGTAAGGTCTTACAGGCTACTGTGAGTTGATCAAGGCCTCACCTGTAACAAGTCCAACGTCCATAAAAGTTAGTTGATAGGGTACATGTAGGGAAATAACTGATACAAACTATGGAAGAAGAAAGAAAGAAATACATTTATTTGCGGCAAACATGACGCATAAAAAAGAACAGAAGCATCTAAGGAAAGTTTTCAATCTGTACTTTTCCAGCACCAGGTGTTTGGGTCGCGTTATAGGGGTGCCAGACACAGGCACTGGACTCGGGTTTGCTTCGAACCAGAGCGTTATACAACAGCCAAACAACATTTTTTGGATTGCGAAAGTCACGAGTGTTGGGACCTTATTGAGTATCGTGTTTGGAGATAGGAGAGTAAATAAAATTCAAGTTTACTAGTTAAAGTCTATTCAAATGACCATGAACTTTAGGCACAATGACACTTCTTACATTTGTTACAAGTTATCGCCACGGCGGGCGTTGAGAAAACGATTGGCCTTACCGCTAAACTAATAGTTTAGCGGTAAGGTCAGTGTAGTTTAAAACTATATGCGCGGGGAACATTGCATTTTGCACTGGTAGCATTACTACTGTTACCGTACTCGTACATCTGGAGTATTATTGCCTCACACTACCTAAGCGCTACAGTGGTGACCGGGTATCACGATTTTTCTTCGCATCAGAAATTGAAACAAGCCACATCGAAGATCTGCAGGAGGTGTTGCGCCGATTAGACAAGTATGGCATCACCATAAATCCATCAAAGGGTGTCTTCGGCAGAGAAAATGTCAAGTTTCTAGACTATGAAGTGTCGAGCAACGGAATCAAGGTCCCAACAACGAGCATTTCGCAAAACAAATCCCAAGTGCCTGAAAGATTCCTTCGCAAGGGTAGAAACGTGATCCCTAAAAGTCAAACAGCGGTCGAAAGTCACTCCCAAATCCTTTATGTTGACCCGTAATCTATATACATATATACTTATAATAAATCTGTAGAAGTGAAAATTCTGTACATTGAAAATATCAAAAAAATAATTTACAGGGGGTGTTACTAGACCGACACCGAACCCAAAAATGTGATTAAAAAAATTTTTGTCTGTCTGTCTGTTTGTTCAGGCATCACGCAAAAACTACCGGTTCGATTACGATGAAACTTGGTATAATTATTCTTTAATATCCTGGGCACCACACTGGGTACTTTTTATCCCGGAAAAGTATATACAATAAAAAACAAACTTAATTTTGCGGTTCGATTCCTATACCCGATTACCACTGTCTGTACTGTACCAACCGCAAATACTAAGTTTGTCGTAGGTTGGGTCACCCGCAGTGGAGTTCATTTTTATTCCTTTTAGTTTTTAGAGGTATTTAGGTTTATTTTTATATGAGTCGTAGGTATAGATTTTAATTTTAAAGTATAGGTAGTATATTTGATAGTGTACGTAGTGACCGTAGGTTATTTTATAATACTGTTAGGTAGGATTAGTCATTCGTATAGATATTAATTTTTAGGGATTTTGCTTATTTATTGAGTTTAGATTAGTTATCATCAGAAATAGGTTTATTTAGGTAGGTATTTAATTTTCTGTTATTGAGTTTTTTTTAAATTAGGTAGGTACTTAGGTAAAGATATCATATAGGTACCCTCTTAATCACCACTAATGAGACACAATTGGTTTTCTACTGTAATTAGCCACAAAGGGCCCGCGAGATAGATGGCATTCTGGGGAAGCACATACATTTTATCCTGTTAGCACGTTCCCATGGGATAATTTCCGACATCCACGCGGGCGAAGCCGCGAGCAGAAGCTAGTGTATAATATATAAATAATAATGTAATGTGTGTATGTAGGTAATGTATGTTGTAATTACGTAAATATATTGGACGTATGTGTACATACGTCCCAGAAGGCCAACATCGAATATCCTTTGATGGCATTCGTTTGGTTGGTGTACTTAGCCGCTCGCTTGCTTTTGGAAACGCTTTATATAATACATACCTAACAATTTAATTATTAGTGGCCGTAATACTCTCGCACAAAAGGAATACAGTAGGAGATGTCTCAGTCCCAACAGGGGGAACATTATATTATACGAGTAGGTATGCTCCACCTGTAGTAGTTAGCGTACAGACAGTTGCATACAGTTACGAGTCTTCTCATTTGTTTTTCCAATGCTACTAACTCATAATAAAAATTGGTAAGTTACTTTATTATTTATTTTTTGTGCACGGAAAAAATATAATAGGTAACCGTGTGAGATCACCAGTAGCCAGGTGACTCATGACGTCACTAAAGTTCTGCGATAGCAAAATCACAGGTAAAATGTGATTTTGTTTAGCAGTGAGCTTTAGGGTATATATGTTCTGTGGCAGTGCGTCCTGAGCGCAGTGAATGATCTATATTATTATATAATCTCGTTGCTATAGGGTGGCTTTCAGAGGTAAACCCCTTTTCATATACGTTGCAAACTCAAACTATTTATTTAAAATAAACCAAAGGCACTTTTGAATTTTCAAGGGTCGGTCAGTCAAAAGATGAAGTTAGTTGCTTATTCCAAACTTAGTAGGTAGGTAGGTACCTATCAAGTAGAACGGGCAAGAAACTCCGTGGCGTGGCGCCCGTTCACGAACATGACGCATAGATTAGCACCATTCAGCCCAACCATTTTGAAGGGAGAATAGAATAGAATACTCTTTTGTACACCATACAAATGGAGAGAGCTAAATGATCCAACACATGCGTCACCATCAGCGAGACATTAGAGTGAGCATGACATACTCTCAGCCGCCAAGGCACATGCAAGTCAAGTTGCCTAAAGTATTTTAGCAACTGTTTAACCATCACTTAATTATAATCATGGTTTATAAATAAACTGTACTACTTCTCGACGACGGACGCGACAGTTATGGTTTTTACATAATAACTTTACTGAATGAAGAATATAGTTCTCACCCTAAAGCCTTTTTTACACGATGCAATTTAATTAATTGCCTGTGGCGAACTAAATAAAAGTACAGTGTTTAGATATTGCAAGTCATTTGTTGCTTCAATTTATTGAAGGCCACAGGCAAGAACCTTGCATAGTGTACATGAGATGGGGCCCAAGTTTAAGTTCTCACCGTAAATGGGTTTCAAGGAGTTTCAAACAAAAGAACAGATTGATTAAAAAGCTAGGTTTCAAATTCTGACAGTACGCGTCATTCGTTCGTTTGTCATGTAGTTAAAAAAAAACATTTGTCAATAATGTCAAAACAAATATAACAAATAGGTACCTAATTTTTAAGTTCATTAATTCCTTGTTTAAAATTGTTTGTATTTATTTACAACACTATACAAGCTTATTGCAAGATACTTTTAACGTAAGTCTGTTTATCCACATTACAAACATTTTGGAGATTACAATTTGTTTAGATAAAAATCTAATTTGTTGTGCATTTATATCAACTTAATAAAAATGCATTTTGGTAATTCACCTCACGTACCAAGAAACCTCATATAAGTAAAGCCTATCAACTAACATTGCTATACAACGTGGCAATGCCGCCAGTGTCTTGGGCACAGAACACTAATACCCTGTCTTGGGTACTTTACCAGTCGACAGTGATGCGGAATTGCGGATAAATTTTTCGACACTATTTTTTTAAATAGTTTTAGTTCATTTAGGATATAATTTTGTTATTTTAGTGTTAGCTTGTAAATTGTAATTGTTACCTACTTACTACCTAATAGTAAATAATTATTTCCATATTCACTGACCTCAGATCAAGAATACTTTAAATATTGCATCATAAACAAAACGGGTCTACCCTTAATAGGTAGGTAGGTACAGCGGGCTGGTATCCGCAACTCCACGACAATGCGCGTATTTTGCATGAATCGGGTCTACCCTTTATAGCAGAACTTTTTATGTCATAATATTGTTTTGCATAACAGCGGATAGCATAAACTACATTTCGCAGAAAATCGTTTGGCAGACAGTCATTTATCATACGTTCAAAATTCATAATTTTGTAAGTCAGAATCATCTTTAGGCATAAATTTCATATCCATAATAATTAAAAAGTAGAACCATCATATCGCAGAAAGTTCACAGTCAGAATCGTCTTTTGGCAAACATTTCATACCAATAGTCATTAAAAGGCATATCTCAGAAATTTTAGAGTTAGAATCATCTTTTGGCATACATTTCATATCCATAATCATTACAGAAAATTCATTCATTCATTCACCATGCATGCAGCATGCAAACAAGCATACACTATGCATGCAGCAATCATGCAGCATGCAAGCAAGCATGCAGCATGCAAGCGAGCATGCAAACATGCAAACAAGCATACACCATGCATGCAGCAAGCATGCAGCATGCAAGCAAGCATGCAGCATGCAAGCAAGCATGCATACAAACATACACCATGCATGCAGCAAGCATGCAGCATGCAAGCGAGCATGCAAACATGCAAGCAAGCATACAACATGCATGCAGCAAGCATGCAGCATACAAGCAAGCATGCAAGCATGCAACATGCAGCAGGCATGGTTTCTGACATGGCTCCGGCGCTGCGGGGCTCCGGCGGTCCCACGCGAGCTTATCGTCGCAGATGGTTTCAAGGCTCACCACCGCAGCTTCGGATTGCTGGCCGGCTGCGCCGGCCAGCCTCAGCTGCGGCGGCGAGCATTAATACCACCTGCTCCTCAGCTCGCGGGCCGCCTCGCCCCTCCGCGCCTACGCGGGCTTAAATTACACTCTAGGGGTAGGGCAGACAAGACTACGTGGAGTCGGTTTTGCAGCGATTCGTTTCTGTCACTAACATTTGTAGCACAACATATTATTGACTTTTCACGACAATGTTTTAATTTAAGTTAAAAATGCTATTGTATAGAAATGTCAATATGCCTAATAAAATTATTCCAAACGAAATTCTGCCATTTTCATAAGTATGCGAAGTGCACATTATACTAAACGAAATTATGCCAAATAAAATTCTGCTATCTTAAAACTATGCCTTTGTAAATTCGGACATATAAACATTCGGCCAAACAATAATTATATTAAATCATGTTTATGCCTTAAAAATATTCGTTTAAAGAAGATTATGCCAAGTGTGTTATGCCAAATAAATTTCGGAGCATCAAGATTCTGCCAGATAGAGGGAACCCAAACAAAACTCATTGTTTAACTGACCACAATGCAACAACAAGTTCAGTTTACTATAAACCTTAATACTAGAACATAAAGTTTGATTATGTCTGTGATATATATTAATGCAACAGGTCCTCTCAAACTGTTTGGTTCTTTCTTCAAAAAAACCATCTCAGACATAAATCTACATGGTCTTCACATGATCTGACCAAGATTATGTCTGGACTTTAAAAGAGACTGTGACGTCTGAGTTTGTTTCGGCCTTTCTTCTCAGACTAGTCAGATAGGAAACGCCGACCTCATCTAGTTTTAAAATATGATTGACGTGTAAAAGTGTTTGTACAAACCTACTTACAAAATAAAATCATTTATCATTATCAGTTTAACAACTTCAGTTTACTATAAACCTTAATACTAGAACATAAAGTTTAATTATGTCTGTGATTACATTATATGTATATTCCCACCACCCATTGTATATTTTTAGTGATAGATCAATTTTTTTGCTATGTATTTTTGTGGTGTACAATAAAGTAATAAATAAATAAATTATATTACAAGACTCAGCATCCTTGAAAATAAAACATAATTTTGAAATGGTACAAAAAATGCAAAAATATATTTTAATATCAAATGTGAAAAATAACAATAAAAAATCACTAACAAAAAAAGATTTGTTGCATAAAAAAACCCTCTAGAAACTATAAAGTAAAACCTTAGAATTAGAATTTATTTTGTAAGAATGTAGTTTTACATACTTTTAATTCTAAGTATATATATATTCTACCACAACAAATACAAAAAAAAAACAATATTCGAATGTAATTCATAATTATGGGCCGATTTTTCAATTGTCAGATAACTATTATCTAAATTATTCTAAATAAATAAAAATGAACCACAGAAATGTATGTACGCGCATAACTTCCGATCGACTGCACCAAATTGGATATTTCTTTTTTTTGTGTTTGTTAATGTCAGGACAAGGTTTTATACATAATTGGAACCCGGTAGGTGGCGCTGCTTTTTCGGGTGGGATGATGTCTACCGGGTCCGCTAGGTTCTATCAATCAATCAGCGTTTTACTTATAGGAGTAGGGTAGGACTGTAGGAGTAGTGTGGGAGTAGGTTAGGAGTAGGGTAGGAGTAGTGTGGGAGTAGGGTAGGAGTAGGGTAGGAGTAGGGTAGGAGTAGAGTAGGAGTAGGTTAGGAGTAGGGTAGGAGTAGGGTAGAAGTAGGGTAGGAGTAGGGTAGGAGTAGGTTAGGAGTAGGGTAGAAGTAGGGTAGGAGTAGGGTAGAAGTAGGGTAGGAGTAGGGTAAGAGTAGGGTAGGAGTAGTGTAGGAGTAGGTTAGGAGTAGGGTAGTAGTAGGTTAGGAGTAGTGTAGGAGTTGGGTAGGAGTAGGGTAGGAGTAGGGTAGGGGGTAGGACACCACGCGAACGAAGTAGCGCCCGGCAGCTAGAAATAATTTATATGGCAAAACAACGTTTGCCGGTGCCGGGTCAGCTAGTATCTATCTATCTATACATAGATACATACATATAAATAAAAATGAATCACCGAAATGTATGTACGCGCATATCTTCCGATCGACTGCACCAAATTGGATAATTCTTATTTTTTTTGTATTTGCTATTGTCCGGACAAGGTTTGTATACACAATTGGAGGAATAAAAATTGCAGTTTGAAAGCTTTTGTGTAGGAAATATATCAATCTGCCATATTTATTGTTGATAAAAGTTATCTGACTATTGAAAAATCAACCCTAAGTACAATTCATTTTAAGATTTGTCATTTACAATAAGTCCATTATGAATTAATGTTTATTATAATTAGGTAATCGACTTTAAAATCAATGTCAAAATTAAGTACATGTCATCTTGGAGGCCTTGCCTAGTCTTGTGTAAGACTTTCTTTGAATAAAAACCAATACAAATACTACATTTAAAGGTAAACTAATAACAAAAATCAACTTTATTACTTGATCAGACTACAAGGAGGTCCACAGCCTTAGTAACAAAATAACTTAACCCATGTTAGTACATAATAATAATACTCACTGTCCATTCCAAGGTTGCCTGGAAGAGATAGCAGAAAGCGACAAAGGCGCCCATTGTATATTTTGTAGTGTTTCATGTATTATTTGTTATGAATTTTTGTGGTGTACAATAAAGTATATGTACACTGTAAACTTTTGATCATCATTATGAACAACTTTTACTACAGGACCAACACTGAAATCGTGAATAAAAAAATCAGTTGATCCATAGTTTTATGTTCGCATAACTCGACATACGGATCAACTGATTTTTTTTCACAATTTCTGGGACCCCTTTTAACCCTTAACCACCTGACGCCGGTCTCAGAGACTCTGGCGATTTTGTATTTCAAATTATTCCGTAACTATGCTCGTGACGCAATCGTGTGTCCATGTAGTTTTTCCCCTCCCCCGTCAGTACGCTCCGTGCGCTTGGCAGCTCCAGATGTGCGCGCATTAAACATTATAGGTAATTTATATTTCACGTGCGGTCCGTGAGACCGACGTCAGGTAGTTACGTTAGTTTAGTTATACTGTATATTTTTTGTTTTTATAGATTTATAATGTCTGAATCAAATGTACTACGGTACGGTACACTCAGGTTTTCCGAATCTGAATCAGCTTCCTCTAGCCATCTAGAGGAAGCTGATTCAGATTCGGAAAACCTGAGTGTACCAGAACTTCCGAATGAAGATTGCAGTGACGTAGAAGATGTTGCAGTGGATCACATAATTGAAGGCGAGTGTCAGTCCGAATCAGAAGTAGAAGGAGACGGGTCTGAGCTTCAACAGAAATGTGCAATTAATTCCACATCTCGAAGAACTCAACGATGGCCGATGGCAATATATTATAGAATGCTTGACATATCTGCAGCGAACGCGTATGCTATCAGTAACATGAACAAAGCTCAGTCAAAGATGCCAAGACTGAATTTCATAAAAAAAATAGCAGAAGACCTTATAAGGCCTCATCTGGAACGCCGCATGCACAGCTGTGGTTTGCAAAGGGAACTTCAGTGCACCATTCGTCGAATCCTAAAAGTAGATGAAATACCCAGTACTTCAACAACTGAAAATTCTGAAAAATTTCACAAACGCAAGACATGTTCAACCTGTGACCCTAAGAAAAAACGCAAAACAGCTTACATGTGTTTTGCATGTAAGAATCCGATTTGCATTGAATGCAGCCAAAAAATGTGCTTTAATTGTCGTCGCAAGTTGTGAAAGTTTGTGGGTTGTGATTTTGTAATAATTGTGCCTTAATCGTGCCAAAAATAATTTTAAGTTAGAGATTATATATCGAACTGGTCGTAAATAAGTAAAAACTATTGAGTTATAGTGAAATTTCCTACTCAGATCTCAGATTTTAAAAGTTTCTAGATTTTTTGCTAAAATTTATATAATTATGTTTAGCGTTGATTTTTTATAAGTAAATGCATACTTTTGCATAGTTTAAAAACTTATAATGATTAAAAATATAATGAAAATACAGATGTTACTTTAATTTAATGTAATAATTTAAACAATGGTTATTAAACATGGAAAATACGCAATCGGTCTCCAGGACCGACGTCAGGTGGTAGTGTAACTTAAATACACGTCAGGTGGCTAAGGGTTAAGGATTAAAACAATCAAAATTTAAAAGTGTATAAATAAATAATATGTAAACACATTCCGTCTTATTACAAAACGAAATCTAATTTTAGTTCTAGCCTAAACCTCTGAGCCAGTATTTGTAATTCGAACTTTATTTCGATTGAGATAAAGTTCTTAATACTAAAATAACAACATAGCACCGAACTAAGCTGTCATTTTTGTATAAAGAACTGCATTTCTATAACAGTTAGGTTCTTAATTCAATAACTGGCGCGGTGGTTTAAACCTGATCTAAAGAAAAACCTTGTTTTGTAATAAGGGTGATTGGGTTTATAAGCTCCCAAACTAGCGGGCTGTTTGACCGGATGGCCATTGATTTCAGGATGATGTTGGTTTTAAAATAGAATGTCTTGTCATTTCAGGATGGAAACTGCACCTTCGCTTCACATGCCGCCACAGCCCCGAGAGCGGCAGCCTCCGCCAGAGCCCCGTGCTCGCCAGCCGCCGCCCCCGCCACGCCGCGCCACCGCGCAGCCCCCGCCACAGCCGCGGGAGCGTCACGCTCCGCCTGCACCCCGGGAGCGACAACCACCGCCACCACCGAAACACTTCTAATCAAGTTATAACTGGAAATATCTAGGGACGTCTTTGGTTGGGGATAAGGTGTGGAAGAGTAAACTAACCTGCTATCACCTACAATCACTCAGCTAGTTTAGTTCTGGCAGCCATATGATGTCGGTGCGAGTCTTGTACTAGGGTCTAGTGCTTCACACACCACACTAACTTAACTTTGCTAAGTTAGTGTCGCATGAATGTGAAGTTTATTTGCATGAAATTAATGTTCATATAAAATGCTTGCTAACATTCTCCTATACGAATATAAACATATTCATAAGAATAAGTTTCACATTTGTATGCTTACTTGGCAAAGTAAAAATGAAAGTGCAAATCTGTAAATTTTGCCTAGTGGTGTCCCTAGATAACCGCTTCATTATATTATGCTTTTGATATACAAGACTTTCAATATGTTTGAAATTATTGTGTTGGTGATTGTAATTGAGATGACTAATAATATGAATCATGTCATGAGTCATACACATACCTAGTGCCAAAAGTGAGATTAACATTGTTAATAAAAATATCGTCCCATAAGCTGTTGTGCCTGTACATAGTACTATCTATATAATGTAAGAGTCTGCCAATAACTACTAACTTAGATGATTATGTAAATTAAGAAACATTGATCTAAAGAAATGTATCCTAAATCAGGTGTTTTTCTAAATTAGACTGGTATTTTGTATGTTAAATATTAATATATTATAATAATCACTATGCGGGGCACTAAACGCGCAAAACCTTTATTCCATATTAAAATCCTTAAATCCACTTAGGGCTGATTTTTCAATCATCTGATAACTTTATTCGAGGAATAATTTTGAAATTTTGACAGATACTTCATACAAGAACTGTCAAACGTCAATTTTATTCCTCGAATAAAAGTTATCTGGTGATGGAAAAATCACCCTTAAAGAAATATTAACTTTGTCTGTGTATTGTAAGTTGATTTCAATTTTGGTGTTCTATTAAAAGGTCATCAAGACAAGTCTACTAACATAATTATAATTAAGTAACTAGATAACTACCACAAAGTGCAAATTGCGACGGTTCACCTTGCTGCGTTGTCACTACAGAACATAACATACTCTAGGGAGCACATGACGCTGGCAGAATAGTCGATATCGGCTCAGGGACCCTCCTCTAAGTCCATCAACAAAAATATGGGCCCGTCCGAAAGTAATTCGACGGAGTGAACCCTACCCAAAAACATACGCGAGTAGGGACAGCTGTCAAATCGTGGTGTCATTCATTCTTAGGTCTATACCTACGTAGGTGATACCGTGATACGAGAATAGTAATCGCCTACAACTTCGGCCGAAATTATTGCACCGTATGTGTGGGTATCTATTAAAGTATTTTTTCCAAAAACACATTTGTTTACATTTTCGGAAACTAATTTGCAAACGCAGGATATTGTGTCTTGTTTAGTCCCGTATATTGTTGCTAGCGTTGTGGAAATCAAGCTGAAGATGTTTTTTAAACTGTGAACAAATTTTAATGTTTATTTTTTTTATTAATTCTTAGTTTTTTTTTTAACATTTTGCCTAATATAGAATATTTGTATGTACATAACCCAAGAAAAAGTTACCTAACGACTGAAACTAACGACGACGAAAATATATTATGACGAGTAAATAAAAGTTGATTTTCATAAACTTTTTGTCTTATTTGTCTTCGAATTTGAAACTATTCCCTATGTATATAGTTTATAGAGAACGAAAATAAAACAACACGAACTAAATGCGGTGAAATGTGGGCCTACTATAAGCCCTGTAGGTACAACATTGCCTTTTTTTTTTTTTTTTTTGGGTGGGAAATCATCATATGACTCCTCCCGCTCTGGGCGGAGCGGAAGGGAGTGTCAGACTTTTACTGACTAAAACCCACCCGTGTTCCTTCAGTTGCCTGTGCCAAGGGCCACGGTACCTCTTTCGAATATCCCGCAGCCCTGGCGGCTCCCGCAGCCCTGGCGGCAAGGTACACCATTGCCTAAGCTTTTTTTTTTTTTGAGGATGGGAAATCATCAAATGACTCCTCCCGCTCTGGGTGGAGCAGGAGGGAGTGTCAGACTCTTACTGACACCTTTCGGATGATCCCGCTACCCTGGCAGGCTTCGGCCCTATGGGGCCCCGTCGCTTATGCTGACATCTCTTTGAGGCGCGCGTGGAACACGTACACGCCGTCCGGCACGGGCCTAGTCCTGATCGGACGGAGAGCTATCCATTACTCTCCGCCCGCAGGCCCGCGCCTACGGTGGCCGGGAGTCGTCACGCGGCTCCCGACGCCCGGAGCGTCTCCCGCGGCGGCTGAGGCGTGAGGTGCGCAAGGTGCGTTCCCTCGCCCACCCCGCCACCTCCTTCGCTAGCATGACTGCTTCGCAGAAGGAGGTGACTGCCTCCCACTTCCTCTCGCCCCGGACCATGGCTTGAACCAGGGCCGGACGCGAGAGGTCGCCGCCGCTGCCGATCGCCTCTACGAGGACACGGCGGTGCTCTGCCCAAGCAGGGCAGACCTCCACCGTATGCTCCACCGTGTCCTCTGGGCGATCCTGACAGTGGTGACACCCGGGCGTATGGGCGTATGTACTCGTATGGTAAATAAAACATGGTGGCTGGTTGGTGGTGGTTGGTGTTGGCATTTTAATAAGAGTTATTGTATAATAGTACCCAGCTACTTATGCCATAATAATTTAAGATGTATCTGTCAGCGATTTACAATTTTGTAAATAGCATAAGGGAGAGGGCCACGGCAGTCTACCACGCGGGCCTAGTGCGGGTTAATAGATGTCTGCCTTCGAATTTTTGGTTCTAGGACATGCTGGTTTCTCACGGTGTTTTCTTTCACAGCTCATGAATCAAGAGAACGTAGAATGCGAAAGCGAGCATGACAATACTAATACAGGCATTGTTTGCTTAAAGGGAGGCTCCGAATACGTGTTAATGTACCTATAATGTGCTAATTGCAATAATAAACGATTTTGTACTTTCACTAGTTCCTTCCCGCGGCTTCGCCTGCCCTGCCTTCGCCTTCGAAATTATCCCACGGGTCCCAGTGCGTGTTGGTAGATGTCACATGTCTTCGAATTTTTGGTTCTAGGACATGCCGATTTCCTCACGATGTATTCCTTCACCGTTTTGAGAGCAGTGGTGATGGAATAATTTACACAAAGTAAAGCGCCTGTCTGGGTTCGAACCTACGACCTACAACTCGTAAGTCGCGGTCCTAGTTATGTAAATACTGAGTTTCGAGTAAATCGGACCGCGCTCTAAAATTCTTCCATACAAACTTTGAAACCCCCCAATCCCCTTTTAGGGGGTACCTAGTTTAGAAAAACAAAAAATGGCAAACTTAATAATTTACTTAGATAAGTATTCGTGCCAAGTTTCAAGTTTATTAACTCAAAGAATAAGATTTAAACAAAATCCCCCTCATTTCTTAGGGGTGGTATTTCGAAAAACCCATTCTTAGTGGATGCCTACTCTTCACAAAGAACACATCCTCCAAATTTCACATCTCTAGGACCAGCGGTTTAGGCTGTGCGTTGATGTATCAGTCAGTCAGTCAAGACTGAATTATTTAGCAAAAAATAATCCTTATGATGAAGCCTTTCGATCGGTGTGATAAAGCTACAGGGTAATTTTTTTTCTCGTGTAGCAGGTTCGATTCCCGGTTCAACCATGTTATTATTTAAAAATCTATGAATGCAGTTTAAATTGTTTTTTTTAATTAAAATAATGTCTTCTTTCAGTAAAATGTTCCATCTACAATATTCAAGGTAGTTTCCCTCCATGTGGCATAGCCGTGGGACGCCCTGTATATAGATGTCAAACTAGTTCTACAGCAGTTTAGGTTTTGGAATCGGACCTTAGCCTTTCGAGTTTCGAACTTTCGAACTTAGTGAAACAATGGATTAGCAATATCCTTCAAAATGATTTATATTCAGATTGATAGTGTGTTACCCAATTCATCATGCAGGGGCTGCAGTCTCGACATTCATAGCGATCGCTTTACGACCGAATTCGGTCGCAAAGTCCCGGATTGACAGGTGTAATGTATGGAGTGACAGGACTCTTATGTTTGCGGTTGCGCAATTGTAAAATGCATCCGAAAGTGGTCTGGGCGTGTTGCGCACGTCATAGCATTTCAACCGACCAATTTGATGACTGGTTGTATGAATAAGGCTTTGGATGAGTCAGCATAAAACAAGTAACTGAGAAAGGGTAATTACCGGTTTAATAATAAAAATTCACGGAATGAATCTGTATCATCGAAATACTACGAATAATATAACATATTGAGCACGCAATACGTGTCTGATAATAATATATTTCATCATAAACAGCAGACGCTAGCGTGGGTGAAGGAAGTACATAATCTAAGCGTGATAAACCACCGAAATCCTCAGTCCACTCGCTTGTCTCTGCGCATAGAGTCAGACAAACATACAAAATGTTTCTACGTTGGTTCCTGGTCTTAGTGTTACTCGTGTGCACTGTGTTTTCTCGACCAAACGTTGCGAAGCAGGGAAATGTGATGTTTCCTCCAGCAGTGCCCAAGAGCAATGCTTTGTTCGCCGTGGCCGATGACTCTCCCGTTTTGAACAGTTGCCCCGACGGATTCAAAATGGATGTCTCCGGGGCCTGTCGAGAGGTGTGGTACGATACATACGATTATTAGAAGAAGATAAGCGATACTACGTAAATATTTTTCTTTCTTTCTTTCTTTACGTTACGAGAAGAAGTTTTACTACAGTTTTCATTGATATAATTGCTGAGGCCTGCCGCAGTGGGCTGCTGGAAGTGATATAAATATCTAAGTGTCAACATTTTATTACCTAGCTTCTTGTATTTCTGTTTGTATTAAAACTGCTCTGATATCTGTGTTGTTTTCATTTTAATCACTTATCGTTTGGTGATAAACACTCCCTGTAGGTATACACCTGTGGACACAGTCATCCATCAGGCATTTAGATGTACCTAATAGGTTACTTCGAATAACACATCTAAGTAGGTAACGATTAAAGTTATATAAAACATCTAATTGTAAAACATCAATCTTATTAGATATCTTAATAACTGACATTGTTTTTTTTTGTTTAATATGTTCCTACCTAAGTACTTAATCGATAATCAAGCCAGTATAATAATGTAGTCTTTGATGTATTCCTAGTCTTAGTTTTTAAATTATGTCTAAATCTAAGGTAGGAGCAGTGGTGGTCCAGTGGCAACGGCCAGCCGGTCGATTCTGTAAAAATCTCACCGTGAAAACTCAAGTGAAGTGAGCTTGATGTGAGTTGTCAGTAGTGTCAATCCCTAGCATTATTTAGAATGACAGCTCACTCCACGCACACTTCACCTAAGTTTTCACGTTGAGATGGTTACAGAATCGCACTGCTGATTAGGTACGAGTTGTAGGTCGTGAGGTCGAACCCAGGCAAACGCTTTACTTTTTGAATTTAATTTCATCACCACTGCTCTCAGAACGGTGAAGAAAAACACCGTGAGGAAACCGGCATGTCCTAGAACCAAAAATTCGAAGACATGTGAATGTGACCTTCACCAACTCACGAGCACGAGCACGTTTCATTATGGTCCACTTAGGGCATCGGCATCCACTGGCGGCATGGCACGGCAACGGATTTTTATGCAACGAATAGAAATATAACTTAACCCATTCCCTGTTCCATGAATCACATATGATTCAGGTTAATTGTTTAACTATTGTGTCTACTTTGTGGACAGTGAACCTGTTAAACATGTATGACAATAAAATTGAAATTTCAATGATGATGCCAAAGGATGTCGCGGCATGCCTAAGGATACCGCGGCATCGTTGCCGTTGAAATTTCAATTTTAATTTCATATTTTTTAATTATATTTTCTATTCGTCGTATAAAAATCCTTTGCCGTGCCGTGCCGCCAGTGGGCGCCGGCCCTTAGTCTCACAGAGAAGAGGCGTGTGTCTCAGCAGTGGGAACATTATAGGCTGATTATGGTGTAGGTAAGTCGAGAACGATGCCCCTAACAAGGATCAGGGAACCGGAGGGTAAAACAAACACTGACTAAAACGTAACATTATTTAATTTCTTAATATCATGTTGGAAATTCTTGATTCACTAAAAAAACAAGTTTTTTTTATCGTCATTCGGGTACACGTCAATTCGGTCATTTTGGCTAATTATTTACAAAAAAGTCTGTCATTCTCTTAAAGTTAAGGGCGTGGTAGCAGCACAGCGAGGTAAGGCCAGGTGTCGAGCTGGTCCAGGATGGGGTTCAGTCCCGTGATGACCAGGTTAGACGCAGTTTGGGCGATGGCACCCTGGAATCGGTTGGCGTAGTCTATGATCACCTCTTCAATTAAAGAGTTGACGATACCGTCAATGTCTCCGCCGCCGATTGCTCCGGTCAAGTCCGACTAGAAAATAAAATATAAGTCCATGATTCAACATAACATCACACTTGTACTCTCCAAAGGGGTCGTCAGTCAGGGGTGTAAAATTCACCCACATTCCGTCTGTTATGTAACAATTAACCGGGTTGTTATTGCAGTTAATTAAATAACTGGCCACAAATCTGGCCCCTGCTAATTTCGAATGGAAACCCCCAATTATGTACAGTGCCCGGGTGCAATCCACGGGGGATTGCACCCGGGATACCGCCCGCTGGAGTCACGTTTGCGACCACTATGTTCAGACGCGAAACAACAAACGTACCTACTCAAACATTCAGCCATAATTGCTCCAGGAGCTTATTACTAAAAAGGTGAAGTATCAGGCAGGAATAGGGGTAATTGCGTAATTCATTATCAGTACGCAATGAATGAATGTTGACAGTTCAACAACATTCATTGCGTTATTTACATTGTAGAGTAAACAGTTTTCAGTTGTTCGAACATACATACATATAAAGCAATGGATTTGCAATATCCTTCAAAATTATTCAGATTATGATTGATAGTGTGTTGCGCCATTAGGGTGCTGGCTTATAAACATAACAGATATAAAAAAGTGTTATCCTTACCTTAAAATTTGGTATCTCAAAGAAAGCATTCTCAATTCGGTCAATGAGTACAGATTTCTCATCATCAGATTGTTTGAGGTACAATTTAGCTTGGAACCTGAAGCCTTCCACTAAGAAGCTGAAAAAGGACATAACATTCGTTAAATTACGTTATTTATTTTCGAAAAATAAAAAGCCTATTTTTGCTACTTAAGTGTTGGTATGTTACATTTCTAATGAAGAACATTATTAGTGTTTTTAAGCTTAGATGGGACTTTGCTGACCCCATCTTCCGCATACTTACTAGATATTGGCCATCGCTGGTTACCTGGGCCATCGACTCCCAACTAAAGGATCGGCCTTAGACGTTCTTATTTTCTACATTTGAGAGCCAAATCGGAAAAAGAAAAAAAGGAACAAATTCGTTTACCCTACAGTGGAAAAACTGGCTCATAAAAATAAAGCGGTACATAGGATATTTGCAAAAGCTTTTAGAATGTGTAAGCGAGAAACATGACCACTTTTCACCCTTATACCACTCGCCAGTGTCCGCGACGCCGACGGTACCTACCTAAGTATTAAGATAATTTCAAAAGAACTTACTTAGCTCTTCCTTTTCCGTAAAGTGGGATAGCGGTGAAGAAATCACCGATCAGGTCGTATTCCTCTGTGAAAAAACAGGTGCTTTAGAATTATGATAATTCTAGTAATGAATATAAGACATACACCAAAAGGGCTGAAAGTACTTAAAAATACGGAATTTTTAAGTACTTTTAGCAACAGTGGTGGCCCCGTGGTATTGGCCCTGACTTACGAGAGTCGTCAGTTCGAACCCAGCCAGACTTTGTGCATTTAATTTTATCACCACAGCTCTCAAAACATTGACACCGGCATGTCTTAGAATAAAAAATTTGAAAACGTGACATCTACCAACCCGCACTGGGCCCGCGTGGTGGTTTGCGGCTCACTACCTCTCACAGAGGGGAAGCCTGCGTCCCAGCAGTGGGAACATTATTGGCTGATTATACTAAGTACTTTCTCAGTTTATTCTGTCTCAACATGTTTTTGACTGTCGCTGAGCTGAGCTGAGAGCTAGATTGTGAATAGATTTTGAACGTTTTTAGATACGAGAATTGGACTTCAGATTGGATATGGGTCGTTTTGTCACTCTGTATAAGCAAACAGCTGGAATTTAAAACTCTGCATGGGCCATTGGCCATCAGATATAACATGATACTTACCAGCGTTTACAACAAGCTTTGGCACAGAGATGTCCAGGTCGAAGGTTAGGTCTGACAGGTTCAAGTGACTCCTGTGCACCACGAACGAGCCAAGACCAGTCGCGAATATTTTGTTCAGTTCCAGGTCCAAGCTAGAAAATACAAAGTATTGAATGAATAAAAGTAGGTATTATAGTTACTAAGTTTAGTTAGCTAGAGTAGCATAGTAGGTTCCTAAGTAGTCATGTAATTTGCTAAATCACGGATTAGTAAATCTAGGTTCTAAGACTGAAAATCTTCAGTCAATCACGATTTGACAGTGGATTTTCTGATCGGAGACACTAGTTAGGTACCTGTTTTCACTAACAGGCGAGACTTAAATGAATGCTACAGTAGCGCGCTGCTAGTTTTCTTGTTGCATAATCAGCTTAAAATGTTCATATCGTTCACAGTCCTGCGAGAGGGAGTGGGCTATAATCCACCACGCGTCACATGTCTTCGATTTTTTGGTTCTAAGACATGCATATATTTCACTGCTTTCAGAGCAGGGGTGATGAAATAATTTACACAAAGTAAAGTGCGTGTTTTGTTTCGAATCCACGACCAGCCGTTACCTCTGGAGATGAGCCGGTAAGAGACTCTACTAAAGGGTGGTCCAACCATAATGCACGATGTTAATTGTAAATTAATCCAAACTATCCAAACTAATATTATAAATGCGAAAGTAACTCTGTCTGTCTGTCTGTCTGCCTTTGCTTCACGCCTAAACTACTGAACCGATTTGTGTGAAATTTGGTACAGACATAGTTTGGAACTTGAGAATGGACATAGGATAGATTTTATTACAAAAAATAAAATAAAAAATAAAATTTATTCCGGACCGGACATACAGCGCCATCTATTGGTCAAGAGTCGGCATCAATTCAGTACTGAAAACATCCACGCGGGCGAAGCCGCGGGCAGAAGCTAGTTGTAAATAAAACAAAAAGTTATCAGAGAATTATCTTATTTTTTTTTATTATGATAGAAAGATCTATGACAATTATGTGTGAAACAAAATTTCGGCTTGGGCATAATTGAAGTGCAAATGTCGTTAATGTGCCGAATTATCGCATCCTTTAGCTCTTGAATTGTCCCTGGCTTTATGACGTACACTTCTTTTTTAAAAATCCCCAAATCAAGAAATCCAACGGTGTCAAATCACACAATCGTGGCGGCGAATTGACATCGCCACGACGTGAGATAACACGGCGGCCATTGAATTTCTCGCGCAAAAGAGCCATTGTTTCGTTGGCTATGTGGCAAGTGGCACCGTCCTGTTGGAACCACATATCTCTACGCGCTGCTCAATTGTTTACCTCTCCATAGTTGAATTTGTAAAAGGCTGATACAAAGAAATGTCAAATAAAGTTGGGCAAAAGACTCACAATTAACATCGTGCGTTATGGTAGGACCACCCTTTATTTAAAAATATCTTATGGTTACTCTTTTAAAAATAAGGCTTTAACAAAGTTTTTATTAGTAGTCCTACTGTCTCAACCCTGCCAATTAACAAGAATTACCAGTGGCTTAGCTACGTCACCCGGTGCGATCGTCATGGTGTCATCCCGACACAGAAAGCTGTCTATGAACGTAAGACGTTTTGATGAAGCGACGGCGGCCGAGTGTTAAGAGCGTCCGACTTCCGAGCTGATTGTTCGGGGTTCGATCATCAGGCCTTTGACATTCGTATTTTGTCATGTGCTGATTAATATAATTAATCAATCACCGTTCGCTGTTCGTGCTTCGGAAAGCACGTTAAGCCGTTGGTCCTGGGAGCTAATGTCAGAGATGCAAAACTCTGACGCCTAGATGATGACGTATGATTTTCCCTTCTATGTTCCAGAGGTCTGATGGCAGTCGCACTGTGTAAAAGACAGGACTCTCGTCAAAATCTTCAGGTTTAGGTAGCCGACCCCGTGACATATTATGGGAAAAGATTAGGAAGACTTTGGTTTGATTTTTATTTATTTATCGATTGTTATATTTTTTCACGAGGGCGAATCGGCCCCCTCCCTAGCTACGCCACTGAGAATGACTTACTTGATAAGTCCCGCGGGGATGTAGAGATGTAAATGCTCCAACATCAGGGGGTCTAGGGGCGGGATCCCGAAGATGCTGGAGCCATTGTTGATGATGCGGCGGATGTACGCGATCAATTGACGGATGAGGGCGTTGACCAGGATGCTGCGACTTTCCGGCGTAGTTTCCAGAGCCGAGGGGTCTGGGTGAGAAGGTAACAATGCGTTTATGGATTAAATTAGCTATTTACTAGTTAATGTGGTTTCGTTTAGAACAGGTGTTTGACCTCCACATCGCATTGCAAATATCCTTCTGCATTAGTTTCATACATTTTGTACTTGTGTACCATCACATCACATTGACTGTCGGCGGGCCGCATCGCGCTTTTTTGTATTGAATTGCGTTGCGAAAATTTAGGTAGGTAGGTAGATACTGTTTTGTTTTAAATTCAACACATACGCGTCATCAATCATTTCAATTTATACTCAGAAGAATAAAATAATACAGGTAGGCAGCCCCATCGACGCGCAACCTTTACCATCAATTCAGTACATGATTCTGAACTCCCCAGCGTTGTCAGACGTCAATATAAAATTGACGTCTCACAGATTTTGTATGGAACAACTGTCCAAATTTAAAATTGAAAGATCTTAATATTTAATATATAATTATACTATATAAAGATATTAATAAATTAAATTTTTAATATGATAATTATTATTTATTTAAATAATTATTAAAATATTTAATATAAATTATTAGGTCTAAGGGCTGATTTTTCCTTCGATAGATAACTTTTATCCGTAGAATAAAATTGACGTCTGACAGATTTTGTATGGAACAACTCAAAATTTCAAAATGATTGATGATTGAAAAATCAGCCCTAAGTACATAACTATAATTTTTTAATGGAAAATGTGAAGGATATTTTGAAAGTGATGTACAAAAGCCTCGTTTTACTCACTGTGAACAGGTGTTGGTTTCCCAACTTTAGGTGCCGCAGCCGCCAAGGCACACAGCATCAACACAAGTACGAGTTTCATTCTGAAACGGAAAGCGTTGTATTTTATGTATAAAATGGCGTAAATAATGACGGTCATTAACATTTTGCGTAATTATGTATTTGTAAGACCTACCTAATGCAGATCGTATCATTGGTCATATTATAAACATGTTATGAACATGGTTTTCAATTTTGATCCGTAAGTCGACCACATTAAGTTTGGGGTAAAAACATTAAAATATCGCGCACTGGATTTTCAACTCTCGGTATTGAGCCGAGCATAGAGAATTCAATAGAGCGTATCCCAGCGCGTCAAAAAACTACATTGTTGGATTTTCAACTCTCGGCGCTAAACAGTGCGTTGAAAATTCAATGAGCGAAAAAATCCCGCCGCGATATCTATGTGGCCGTGTGAACGTCGGCTTAAACCTACACATCAAGGCTTAATCACCTACCTAACCTACATCATTAATCACCAGTTTTGGAATACTGGAGGTAGAAAACCTATCTATCTCTGGTTTTAACGTCCCAATAATCTATATCAGTGCGATTCAGTAACCATCTCACCGTGAAAACTTAGGTGAAGTGAGCGTGGAGTGAGCTGTCATTCCAACTAATGCTAGGGATTGACACTATTGACAGCTCACTCTAAGCTCAGTTCACCTAACTTTTCACGGTGAGATTTTTACAGAATCGATCGGCTGTATGCTATGTCGGCTACTTATAGTATTCTGCCAGTAATGATTACACTGGCTACCATCAGTGGCGATAGGTTATTGGGTTCGGCTGTTGACGAACCAGGCTAGGTACCTAATGTATGATTTGAAGTCAAATGTGTTAAGACATTAGGCCATTTACATACGACTATGAGTGTTTAGGTACTCAAGAAGGAGTACCTAAAGTCCTAAAATCCCCAAAAACTTTTGAATGAGTGAGTTTATATCTGTAACCCAGGACAATCTATGAGCTCGGAACGAAAAGTCATGAAAAGTGCTAGCAGTTATAATGTTGTGAACTTATAACGTGGCTAAATAGGTGTCTGAATCGTAAGGGGTGAGCTATTAAAAGTATGGAATTAAATTACAGGAAATACTTAATTACCTAGTAAAGTAAAAGTAAACCTTGGGCTGAAATTGCAATACTTTAGGGTGTTTTTCTATCGCCCAAATACAACCCAACCAATACCTAAGATCTGGTAAAATCTATTATAAGTAAAACCAATTTAAATCTATCAATAATGTTCCCTCTTTCAGAACTTACCTAGTAGTTTTTCCGACTCTCAATCGTCTACTGTGTATATTTTCACGGGCACCTGGTAAAGGACGTTAGCTAATCTTCAAGATCAAACACTGATTTAATTCATCAATCACTAATATCTGCTACTAAACAGGCAGATAATTAGGTAATCAGTGTCGCATTATAATATTAATCTAGTTAAGTATAATCCTTGTTTAAGTCTGTAGTACCACCTTTCATTGTTTTTCATGTACAGTCAACAGCAAAAGTAGATGATCAAAATCAGAAATTCAATACTAATGAACGGAGTTCGCAGCTATATGGCAGCTGTACTAGTAGTAAATGTTTGGTATAATTTAAAATCACATACTTTTGAATCACTTCGACGCCACACAGTGGTGACGCGAACTCCGTTCAATAGAGTTGAATTTCTGATTTTGATCATCTACTTTTGCTGTTGACTGTACCCTATCAATTACATTCATTTATTACAGAACGCACAACGATACCTACCTATAATCGTGTGAGAAGGTAATTCTTTGATAATGCTATCAAGGATTGATTTAGCAAATTAAAGAGATAATTTGCTAAATCATTCCTAATTTACATGTGTATATACATAAGTACTCGAAAACAAAATTATACCTAAAGAAAACCTTCAAACTGCTACAACCATAGCTGGGCACCGTTAATCAAATAATTAACTTCATTAATCGCTAATCCGTTACTAAAAAAGTTAACTTCGTTAAACGTTAAAGCGTTAAATGTACACATGGCTACACGTCAAGCTATACATAACCAGTTTGTCTTGGCCTCACTTTGTATGATATTTTCTCACAATGAACGGTCAGCCAATACTGGTTTTGCATAGCTTGATGTGTAGCCGTGTGTACAAAAAAATAACGTAAGCGAAAGTTATTCGATAAAGTTAACAAATACATAGTTTTACCTAGATGGTTACTATAATAATTGAAGGGATTTGGTTTTGCTATACAAGTAAATAAAATAAGTAATAAGCGTAGGTAGGCTACGCGCGTAGCAGCGCCGTGCTACGCGTATCAAGCCGTAGGCCGTAGTACGGCCACTTGCGGTCGCGTTTTAAGGCTTTGTATATTTATAATACATTACCTATTCTATGTTTTCATTAGTTAGGTTAGGGTTCATATACACTAGCAGTGCCCGTCGACGCGTCTCGTCATCGTCACCTCACCGTCGTCGTCGAGCCTCTGCAGCTGACGTGTGCCGTTCGTGTGTAAGTGTATGAATCGTGTGAAATGACAGGTAAGTTGTAGGGGGTAAGGTCATGCTAAAATTATAAATCCTTGCTAGCATATACTATTGATCATGGACTTTCTAATTAAACTGGTATTACGATCCAAGAGCGTCAGCTCAATTATTTGCCTGTGGCTATAAGTGAGTCAGTGAATTATTTTCGAGAGAGCTTACAACTTGACTATAACAGAGTAGCTAATTGTCAGCAGCTATACGAGAAATATATCTAAGAGTGGTAAAACACCGACACACGTGATATCGTGAAGTACGTGCGCCTAAAGACAAGGTAACTACACGCCGAGCGTGCAGGTACAGCAGTCACGCCGCAACGTCAACTTCAAGGCGTTCGTGGAGCGCGTTCCGAATTGTTATCTACCCGTCGCGCGTCGTCATGGAAGAAGACTTTTGGCCGCAGGACGTGGCGTGCCGTCGCTTCCACGGACAAGTACCACAGAATAGCACAAAGTCAAGCTAGTGCAAAGTGAAATGCTACGTTTATGATAATAAGGTTAAGGATAAAGTATATTTATCTCTGGGCCTGTGTTGCCTGAAAATAAATGGATGTATTTATATTTATTTAGAAGTATATACTTTATTGTAAACCACAAAAATACATAACATAAAAAAACACATCGCCATCACCATTACCAACAGAATATGCAATGGGCGGCCTTATCGCTTTCTGCGATCTCTTCCAGGCAACTTTGGAATGGACAGTGATTTTCCTGGACATAAAATGGGGCTGTCTTGGTGCAAATATTATGTATACAATACACTAACATAGATACACAGATATATACACATCCAATATTATAGATACATAGATTCATACATACTAAATATATAAGCAACGAAAATAAAAGAAGACTGTAGATGATTGCAGTTAGGATAACAATATCACAACGACAAGTACCTAGTGTTTCTTTACGAGTCTTTTGAACACATTTAACGACTGCGCGCGTTTTATGGAATGTTATCATTTTTGTTAAAACAAGGAGCTATCACAATGAACTGTCCTGTATAATATTTTACAGTAAAAAGTTGGGGTCATACGTCAACACGCCACTGTTCATAGAGTTAAACAAATGCAGTATAAAAAATACCATGTGATCCAAAAATGATACAGTACAATGTCGTACTGATTATCGCAGTGTGAACGGGGCCATGGAGACTAATCCTACTAAGAATTTCCAGGACCTGGTTATAGACAAAATAAAAAATTACACAGTCGTCCATTTAATATTCATATTCATCATACAATAAGTCAGCAATGAGGTTCCAGTTATCATAGTTGGCCAAGGTCGGGTTAAGGAATGGTGCGATGTGGCTGCTATAGGACGTAGCTATGTACTTGTTGAAGCGGGTCAGGTAGTCGGCTAGGAGGTCTTCAACCATAGAGCTGATGACGCCATCTATGTTGTTGTCGAACTGAGTTCGGGACTGTAATAGATGTTACAGCGCAGCATGATTAAGTAATATACAGTAGGAAACATCTTCTTTCTTACTTTAAATGTGCAATGGTAGTGTTCGTTGTGAAAAAAATTGGTGTTTATGACTTTTTTAAATACAAGAGAAACAATAGACACAGAGACATAGCAACTTTGGCTTTAGGTACTGAAAAAGATAGCTGAATCCTTGCAAATCGAATGGATTTCCAATATCTTGAAGTCTCTGTCATCCTGTATTTATTAAGTATCACAAAAAAAAACATGGTTATAAACCCGCCAGACTAAAAAATCCTGAAAAATTTCAGCATTTTTTCGAAAAATACTCACTCGGCTATGCCTTGTCCTTTAATTGGTATTGCTTCGTAAATATTTCCGTCCAACTCGTAATATTCTGGAAAGAAACACCTATGTATGGAATTATTTATTTATTTATCACAAACACAACTATCATTACAGGCAATAATCCTATACTCAATAATGTATACTCGATAAGTAATTTATACTCTATAACTTTTACAATATTTAACACAACTGATTATTTACACCAGGTTATTTACATGAACCTGATTATTTACATCAAGCTACCCGAAACTTTCAATTTTTCCCAGTCAACTTTGATCCTTATAAATACTCCAGCGATAAAGTTGAAAGTCCATTAAAGAAACAGATTGACAGATTGTAGTTGCTTGATGTGTGCCCGTCTGTACTAAATGAAATGACTAACTAACAATACAAAAACAAAAGGACACTTATTGTCAAAGAAATAATAAGGAAACTTATTGAAAAACAACAATTTACCTGAATACAACTTCAAGGATGGAATATTAATGTTCAACTCTAAAGAAATGTCGCTTTTGGAAAAGTTAAATTCTTTCAGCCGGAAGTTTCCCAAACCAGTAAATTTTCCATCGGTAATGTTCACGTTGGCGCTGAAATATCATTAGTTACATACATTACGTATCATTTGAAAAATATATTTACTAGAGTTTGGGTTTTGACCTTCCTTACTTTTTTGGGTTTTAGCACGTACAATTATAATAATCTTATTAAGTAAGACATTTGTGGTTACTGACAGACATACCTATAGCAATAAGGCGGTTTACACACTACAATAACGCGGATAACGCGCCCCTTCGCGTGATTTTTTTACATACAAATTCAATGAAAACACGCTTCCGGGAAATTTGGCTTTGCATTGTGTGCATTAAGTATATAGAGTATTCTTTTACATTAATCCAAAATTTTAATGCGCACAGTCACGAGCAAAAGTATGTTTACACTCGCCTTTATTCAAAAGCCCTTTATTTACCCCCCCCCCCCTACCGCCCCTCCTGCCCCTGCCCCTTTTTACCTACTCCTTTATTTTTTAATGAAATATGTTTTTACGAACATAGCATTTTCGAACCCATAAGTTTATGTAATGTATCGTATTTCAACGTTGCATTCGTTATTTCACGAAAAAATCGAAATTGAAAGTTGCCAAGTGTTGACATATTGGTGCTCGTGACTGTACACTACGTAATCGTTCGTACATATTTATCTTCGATCAATAAGTATTTATATAAGAAGCTTATTCTAGATAAGCACTACTATCATCTACCCCCACTGCCCCAAGCATTTGCTGCGTTCTGTTAAAAAAGGATACCTATGCGTTGCGGTGAAATACAGACTTTACAGTTTGTCTGTCTCTGATTTATGAACGTTTCCAATGCAAATTTAAATAAGGTTTCTTCCTCGTGTCTCTGGCACGATTTTATGTCAGAGGGGCAATTCTCGTAATTTTAAGAACGTTCACAGTCTGATCTAAGTCTTAATCTGTAAAAAATACGTCTAATTTCCCTACATTTTGACAAGTTTTTGACATTTGTTTGTTGCCGAGATGAGACTGCGACTAGATTTTGAACATTTTAAATTACGAGAATTTTATTGGCCTTCTGATCTAGTTGGCCCAAAATTTTGACTGCATGTTTTGGGACATAGAGGGCGGGATACATAGAAGGGGGAGCATAGTTTGCGATATAGCTCCACATCCACACCCTATTGCCGTTCCGTCGAGGTAACCTTTACCAGGTTGGATTTACATCCAAAGTAATATTATAAATGCGAAAGTAACTCTGTCTGTCTGTCTTTGCTTCACGCCTAAACTACTGAACCGATTTGTGTGAAATTTGGTACAGACATAGTTTGGAACTTGAGAATGGACATAGGATAGTTTTTATTACAAAAAATAAAATAAAAAATAAAATTTATTCCGGACATACAGCGCCATCTATTAGTCAAGAGTCGGTGTCATCTATTGGTGAAGTCACTATTCCACGCGAACGAAGTCGCGGGCAAAAGCTAGTCTTCCATATAATAACGTTTTGATAAGTACTTACTTAAACTTTTCTCCTGCTGCTAAGTTCAGTTGCCTCCATTCAAACTCGTAGGGATCCAGAACGGGTACTCCGTTTGCCTCATCACCGGTCCTGATCAGGTTTCTCACATGTTCTGAGAGGAGTTGAATCGTTGCCTCTGGGGTAAACTGCCTCTTGCTGGTGGGGCTGGAGTCTGAGAAGTATACAACTAAATTGTTGTAAACTTCTCAGACTCCACTCAAGGAATTCTTTTTTTGTAGATCATGATGGTGTAAGAGAGGTTATGAGGCAGGTAATTGGCGATAGGACGGCACAGTAGGACCACGATTTCTGATAGTCAATTATATCAATACGGTGAAGGAAAATATCGTACGTAAACCGGCGTGTTCTAGAACCAAAAATTCGTAGACATTATGTCAACCCGGACTGGGGCCGAGTGGTAGATTACAGCCCACTTCGTCTCATAGAGAGGAGGCCTGTGTCCCAGCAGTGGGCACATTATAGGCTAATTATATCAATATGACTGATATAAGTACAGAGTGGTTAGAATTAGAAATACGTGATGGTTTAAAATGCAAAATAAAATACAACACATTGTATGATCACAAGTTTTGCATTATTTTAATGTATAATTTTATTTTTTTTCGAAATTTAGAACTCTTTGGTAATACGATTATATATATACTTTTGGTAATACGATTATTTCTGAACTTCAATAGGCGTGCGTGACTAATAACCATTTGGCTCGTAGCCGGGACGGTAAACATTATGTCTTCATACATTCAACGAGCTACCCACCGCTACTGCTGACGTTTTCATTGAAAAAAATCACCAACACAAAAAATGAGTAGAGAATTTTCATTTTCACACGATGCACTTTAAAATCTCAGTATTTAAATCAAGAGATGCATATACCCCAACAGTGAGAATTGCGACAGAATAATAAGAAATTTGCCCAAATCAAATAAACAAATGAATATATGATAAAATAGAAATAGAAATAAGATAGAAATAAATGAATAGAACACTTTTGATTTCTGCTTCATGCAACGTCTATTTAAAGAATATCTTGTTTTCTGAATTAAACTATCATTTAACCTGAAAACCTTATCGTTGCAGTTAAGAAATCCGGATTTCAATATCTGATTACTTATATCTGTTTTCATAGTTTAATTTGTTTGTTTTTAGATAAATATCTGTAGTATTGGGCAACAAGACTAGTGAACTATTACAACATAATATTAAATAGTACTTACATAGCATCATCATCAGCCTATAATGTTCCCATTGCTGGGACCGGACAGGCCTCCTTTCTACGAGAGAGAGTGGGCCATAATCCACCACGCGGGCCCAGAGCGGGTCGGTGGAGATATCACATGTCTTCGAATTGGTTGGATCTAGAACATTCTTCACGATGTTTTCCTTCTTCACCGTTCTGAGAGCAGTGGTGATAAAATTAAATACATAAAGTAAAGTGCCTGCCTGGGTTCGAACTCACGACCAACAACTTGTAAGCTGGGGCGATACCACTGGGCTAGCACTGGTACTTACATAAGTAGTATCGATCTAACATTACCAAACATTCAAACTGATCTGCTGAAAATTCACCTATCAAACAAAAAAAAAAAACAAAATCAAAATCGGTCACGTCAAACTTATAACACCCCGTCGTTTTTGCGTCGGGGGTTAAAAACAAAGACAAGCTCTGAGATATCCGTAAGATTGCATTTTTCTGAAGTTATTTATTGCTATCAATTAGGTAGGTATTTAGATTTAGGTAAGTATTCTCCATGAGGCAAATTACCTGTGAACGGGCTGTCTCTAATAAAAAGCTTCTGCCCACGACTTCGTGTTCCCCTCGTCCCACCCTGTCGCATCGCTTCACCTGCTTCTGCTATCAGTTTATTTTCGCTTAGCATTTTTTCTGTCTTATTTTATTTTTGCTCGGCTCCTAAGAGATATAGATAGGCTATTGACGACACGGTTGGCGCAGTGGCTGTGCGATCGACTGCTGCGCTGCGTGTCGTGTATTCAATTCCCGCACGGAACAAATATCTGTATTGCCTACAGGTTGTTGTTCCGGTCTGGCTGTTTGTGTATGTGAGTTTAAATGTTTGTAAACGCATCCGATACAGGAGTAATTCCTAGTGTGGGGCAACGCTTTTTTTCACAAAAAAAAAATCAAAATTTAGCCTTTTTCAAGAATTGGGCTATGAAAGGTAAAAAAAAATCGAATCCGCCAGGTAGTTCCAGAGATTAGAGCGTTCAAACAAACAAACTCTTCAGCGTTATTATTAGTAAGCATATATATATATGAACACGCAAGCGAAGCTGTAGTTCAGTGTTGTGTCAAAACAGCTCTTGTTTGGCAGAGTTCAATGTCTTTCACGGTCAACGTAGAACTCAATCAGCGTTATACCTCCACCATTGCAACCATTGTCGAATCGTACATCAAACGAATGTAAACTAATTGAATTATTTTTCCCATGAGGACTAGACTATTGTACCACGTCCTTGACACATTTAAAAGATGAAAACGGTTTATATGCATATCTGTGAGTTGATCGGCGCGCCCGTAGTCGTGAGCCTAGGGCAGGGATGGCCCACCTACGGTATGCGACAGTAAATTCAAGGCATTGGGCACCGAGCGTTAGTACGGTCAGCAACAAAAGTCGGTTAACACTTTAGTTGTTTAAATCTTAATTATAAAGCAAAATATTCTTAAAAAACATATAGTAATAGAATATTTAATTAACTCTTTGCTATTACATGAAATAGAGAAAACCAATGTATCGCATCATTTTGTATCAATTTAGATGATTTGTAAAAGTAACAGTGTTAATTGACTTTTGTTGCTGACTGTACCTACCGATTTGGTCGTATTGAGTTTCGGCGTTTGACTGCCCAAATTGGTCTCTCCAACGACTAGACATACATAAAGTCGTAAGTCAAAGGCACACACACGATTAGTTTTGATTGACTTTGACCAAGACCTCTTGTCAGAACTAAGGTTTGACTATAGGCAAACCTAGGAGCGACGCAGCTTCGATTTTTGACTATCACGTACATATACAATAATACACGCACGCACTCTTCCCATGGAGGCAGGCTGCAGAAACTGTAGAACGCCACCTGCTACGATCCTTATTAACCCCTTCTGCTTAGTATACGTTCATACATTTGGTCATACACGTACGCCGGTTGCGACCTGTGCGGTTGCACCTTACCTTTCTGAAGAACATATCACCAATATCGTCAGTATATGTCCTTCTATGGCATCCCTCCCGGAGTTTCTACTCATATCTGCCTTGTAAATACCTTTTGTTATTCGCATTCAGGTAATTCCTTTGAATAGTTATTTTGTCTTTTAATAATTCTGTCTTCGCTGTCGTGTAGTCGGGTAAAAAGGTTCGCCATCCCTGTCCTAGGATTTTATAGCACTATTGTCAAGTGTGACATTGCATAACGTATCACCATAAAAGACGAGACAGATTGTGTTCGCTGAAAAGGCATTCTAACTTATGGTCCACATGAGTCATTTATGTCGAAAACTACGATAGACACAAATGTTTGGATCGTTGACCTGAACGGCCTAGAAAATATGCTTTTTTTATAACCAATCATTTAGATTCGCCCACCGCGCCCGTCTAGCCAGAGTTCTTTACTTACCTATTCGTTTACGTTTCAATCTATAAATGCTTGTTTAGGTTCAATGTGTATTTTTAGAGTTCATCACGTTTTCAGTTTTTATTATGCCATGGAAAACTACGTAATGAATAACAATGCTTTTAAATGTCTATACCTACATTAGAGGATTTTTTTTTCAGGATGGGAAATCATCAAATGACCCTTCCCGCTCTGGGTGGAGCGGAAGGGAGTGTCACATTCTTACTGACTAAAACCCACCCGTGTTCCTTCCTTAGCCCTTTATGTTCCAGGGCAGCGGTAACCCTTTCGGACGATCCCGCTACCCTACATTAGAGGATTACAATAACTTATAGTAAATAGTTAGGTGAGTATACAACACTTTTAGGTACCAGCCAGGTTCTGCCTTTTTTATTGTATTTAAGCAAACGAGAAAACCTCCTCCCTGGAGGTCCTTTAGTCCACGCAAAGTATTTTTTTTAATGTAGTATGACCACGCAGAAGTTTTTAAATCTTCATTTGCTGGGTTTTAGCGTTCCGTACCCAAAGACTGGCTTCCGTTGGCACTTTGGGCCAAAGTTCCAGCGGAACCCTATATCTAAGCCTCCTCTGCCCGTCCCTCCGTCGTATGTCTGTCAACGGGCTGTATCTCATGAAACGTATAACTCGTAGTAACCGTTGAAATTTTCCGTTGCCGAACGGCGGCGGTTCGTGTAGCTAGACAATTCACATTTATTGTGTACTAGCTTCTGCCCGCGGCTTCGCCCGCGTGGATGTCGGAAATTATCCCACGGGAACGTGCTAACAGGATAAAATGTATGTGCTTCCCCAGAATGCCATCTATCTCGCGGGCCCTTTGTGGCTAATTACAGTAGAAAACCAATTGTGTCTCATTAGTGGTGATTAAGAGGGTACCTATATGATATCTTTACCTAAGTACCTACCTAATTAAAAAAAAAACTCAATAACAGAAAATTAAATACCTACCTAAATAAACCTATTTCTGATGATAACTAATCTAAACTCAATAAATAAGCAAAATCCCTAAAAACTAATATCTATACGAATGACTAATCCTACCTAACAGTATTATAAAATAACCTACGGTCACTACGTACACTATCAAATATACTACCTATACTTTAAAATTAAAATCTATACCTACGACTCATATAAAAATAAACCTAAATAACTCTAAAAACTAAAAGGAATAAAAATGAACTCCACTGCGGGTGACCCAACCTACGACAAACTTAGTATTTGCGGTTGGTACAGTACAGACAGTGGTAATCGGGTATAGGGATCGAACCGCAAAATTAAGTTTGTTTTTTATTGTATGTACTTTTCCGGGATAAAAAGTACCCAGTGTGGTGCCCAGGATATTAAAGAATAATTATACCAAGTTTCATCGTAATCGAACCGGTAGTTTTTGCGTGATGCCTGAACAAACAGACAGACAGACAGACAGACAGACAGACAGACAGACAAAAATTTTTTTAATCACATTTTTGGGTTCGGTGTCGGTCTAGTAACACCCCCTGTAAATTATTTTTTTGATATTTTCAATGTACAGAATTTTCACTTCTACAGATTTATTATAAGTATAGATTTCTAATGCCGCTATAACAACAAACATAGTAAAAATAAAACAAAGTTAAAAATTAAAGGGCCTCCATACAAGAAACATGATTTTCGGAGTTTATTGCCTTGTGGTATTCATAAACATTTTCGACCTTGTAACCAATAATTGTGTCCATAGTTATGTCCCAAAATCTAGCACACGCTTACGCATAGGTTTATTAGTAAACTGTGGTCCATTTGACTATTGACATTTGTTCGGGCTAATAAGTTGACATTCACTCGTAACAACTGTTAAATAGAGTGTTTACATTACCCAATCAACGCCTCTTACTAAATTACTGACCACTTTTAAATTGCCTCTTTATCATCATCATCATTTCAGCCCGGAATCACCCACTCCTGGGTATAGTCCTACCCTATCTTCTGCCATTGTAAATTTCTTGGTTCTGTGCGTCTCTCATCCAGGTTTATCGCGCGACGTTGACGATATCATCAACAGCGCGCTTTTGGACAGCCCTTTTTTTGGCCGAACCTATGGCCACCATTCGATCACAAAATCAAAAGTCATTTATTCAAATTGGGCTGAGAATCAGCACTTTTCGAACGTCAAAATTACAAAAGACAGTCCCCCAAAAACGCCCACCCTTCACCACTTCCTAGTGCTATCGCTGGGAAGGAGAAGTGGCGCAACCAACTCCTCAGCAGCACAGCTGTCTGTTCAGTTAGAAAATACTTGATTGTATACAATACTAGGTACTTTTGTTCAGTAAATAACATTATAGCACACAATTTTACACCATCTCATCTTTAATGTCCTCTTATTTCGAACAAAACAATAGCTGTTTATGTATTTTGCCCACGTACGAACGGACGTAAAAATATCGTGGCGGGATTTTATTGCGCACTGATAAAATCCCGCCACGATATTTTTACGTCCGGATTTTCAACTCTCGATGTCGAGCCGAGCATTGATAATCCAACAGAATGCATCCCAGCGCGTCAAAAATCACTGTTGGATTTTCAATTCTCGGCGGTAAACAGTACGTTGAAAATCCAGTGCGCGAATCGCCGAGGGAAAAACGCGCCCGTGCAAACTTGCAGTGCGATTCTGTAACCATCTCACCGTGAAAACTTAGGTGAAGTGACCGTGGAGTAATACTAGGGATTCACACTATTGATAGCTCACTCTAAGCTCACTTCACCTAACTTTTCACGGTGAGATTTTTACAGAATCGATCGGCTGGGCTCACAGTCCGTTCACAGTTATTTTACCTCTGACAGTAGCAATTTAACGGCAACCTTTAATGTGACGAGAATAAAGATCACTGTGATTTTGACAGATTTGTCAATGGCAGCATCCCAATAGCAACCTTATTGGAATGAGAATAAAAATCACTGTGATTTGGACAGTGATGCAAAATCAGGTGTAAGTGGTGTAACATAACTGAACGGACTGTAGATATTAATGTTATTATTATGGGTTTTGTTTTTTTGTTGTATTATTGTTATTTGATTGTTCTGTCGAAAAGAAGTTTCAAGAGTTTCTAGGACATCATAAAGAAAGTGACCTATTTCAATTGGGAAGAGAGGTGAGCGGGATCCGCAAGCTGAGCGAAGCTGCTATGTGTGCTTACACACGAGCGACGCGTATCGACGACAGAGGCAACTGCAACCGTCGATGCGTGTCGGCGACAGTCGCCAACCACAACCCGCTGGTATATTTGACCATCGTACTCAAATACACGAGCGACGTGTCGGCGTCAAACCCCGCGTCGACGGTTGGAGTTGCCTCTGTCGTTGCCGCGGGTCGCTCGTGCGTATGCACACTTACAGCTAGTGAAGACGATACAAATAGGTAAGTAGAAATAGGTACTGTACTCAAATCATGTCAACACAGAGGATACATCTGTCACGTCCGTCCACCTATGAGTGATATCGATGCAGCTATACAAACGTCGACTCGATTGCTTCATCGGTAGTTACGACTGAGATTTATAGCTCAGTATTATTTGTGTTCCGATTCGGCGCACCCGACGCCAGATGTCAAAAACACATCATGGCGGACAAACAGCCGTTGACATCCGTAATAGTTTGAGTTGAGAGGTCCATGGAACTCGTAAATCAATTAGTGACTGACGCTTAGACTGTAAAATTATTTTTTATGCTCAATTTGGCGTCGGTGATCGTTTTTGGGGTTGTCAGAAATAGGTCACCTAGAACTGGATGTAGGGCGTAAGCGTAACGGAAGGAAATGGCACTGTAATTGAAATAACTTATTAATTGATGAGGCGTTGTATCTAGCCTGGAGTCAAAACGATCGTGGGGTATCAGTTTAATAATGACGACTATGTTTAAGCCTCTACAAACAGAATTCTCTCTTCTTGGTTGCGTACTTCAAAATGAAGACGACCTTCAATTCGTTCTTCGTTCGGTTCTCAGCTTCTCTTAGGTCGTAACAGAAAGTCCAGTGAGGGCGGTTACTTGGTCTGACCAGCGGTTAGGTGACCGGCCGCAAGGTCTTTTCCATCTACTTTGCCCGTAACCACCAAGTTTTCTAGATTCTCTGGTTCCCGATGGGCAATGTGGCCAAAGTAACCGAAAATCCTTTGGTGACAGATCATGGATAGTCTATCTTTTGATCAAGGATAGATTTGTTCGTTCTGTTGGCGGTCCATGGTATGCGGAGCATTCTTTACCAACACCACATCTCAAAAGTTTTCCGTTCTATTGCCGGAATCGTCTACGACTCTGCTCCGTAAAGGAATATCGAGAAAACCAGTGTCCGGACTAGTCTCATCTTGGTGACATTGGAGACCTTCCTGTCCTGCGCGAAAGCGAAGCTGTGATGAGTAAAGCTGTGACACGTATTTGACGTGTCACAGCTTTACTCATCACAGCTTTGGCCATTCGTAATTGCGTAACACACTATCAGTAGCAATGGGTTTCATTTTGACAGTTCAACAACATGCATTGCGTTATTTACGTTGTGGAGCAGACACATTTTTTGATCATACTTTTGTTTTGTTTTTTTTTTTGTTTGTTTTCTTCTGCCCGCACTGATATAATAATTAGTAATAATTTATTTATTGTTCTCATGTAAGTGACGATTGTCTAATCTATCTATATCTATTCTATACTTATAATAAATCTGTAGAAGTGAAAATTCTGTACATTGAAAATATCAAAAAAATAAATGGCAGGGTGTGTTACTAGACCGACACCGAACCCAAAAATGTGATTAAAAAAATTTTTGTCTGTCTGTCTGTCTGTCGGTCTGTCTGTCTGTCTGTCTGTCTGTCTGTCTGTTTGTTCAGGCATCACGCAAAAACTACCGGTTCGATTACGATGAAACTTGGTATAATTATTCTTTAATATCCTGGGCACCACACTGGGTACTTTTTATCCCGGAAAAGTATATACAATAAAAAACAAACTTAATTTTGCGGTTCGATCCCTATACCCGATTACCACTGTCTGTACTGCACCAACCGCAAATACTAAGTTTGTCGTAGGTTGGGTCACCCGCAGTGGACTTCATTTTTATTCCTTTTAGGTTTTAGAGTTATTTAGGTTTATTTTTATATGAGTCGTAGGTATAGATTTTAATTTTAAAGTATAGGTAGTATATTTGATAGTGTACGTAGTGACCGTAGGTTATTTTATAATACTGTTAGGTAGGATTAGTCATTCGTATAGATATTAGTTTTTAGGGATTTTGCTTATTTATTGAGTTTAGATAAGTTATCATCAGAAATAGGTATCTATATTTAGGTAGGTATTTAATTTTCTGTTATAGAGTTTTTTTTTTAATTAGGTAGGTACTTAGGTAAAGATATCATATAGGTTCCCTCTTAATCACCACGAATGAGACACAATTGGTTTGCTATTGTTATTAGCCACAAAGGGCCCGCGAGATAGATGGCATTCTGGGGAAGCACATACATTTTATCCTGTTAGCACGTTCCCGTGGGATAATTTCCGACATCCACGCGGGCGAAGCCGCGGGCAGAAGCTAGTTGAGATATAAAGTTCTTTAAACCGAACATATGAAGCAATATCCTTCAAAATGATTCAGACTGAAATTGCGTAACACACTATGTGTTACGCAATTAGGGCGCAGAACTAACTAGTAATAGTATGTACCTTTGTGTATATAACCTATTTATGTATTTGTGTACCTAGTTTTAAGAGTTTTTTTTATCACTGTCCCTCTCAATCAAAGCACCTCTTCACCACCCTTGTTTGACTGGTAGGGAATGCCTAAGGCATCAAGTCCTCCTTTGTACCTTTTTGTGCGAAAACTATCAAATGAAAATCATGAATAAGTAGACAAAGCACGAAAAGTTATTGTTTTGATTTGGTTGACAGCTAAGGATAGGTTTAGCTGTCAACCAAATCAAAACAATAACTTTCTTTTTCACAGTTCTAAAACCTAAATAGGTACTAGTTAATCACTGCTGCTATTTACTGTGAAGTAAGTAGTACCGAAGTACGTGTACCTATACATTTCTGGCACCAATGTCAAACGTGCCAATGATGAAACGTCTGAAAACGGTCGACTTCGTCATTATTTTCATAGTGGCGCCAATATTCTGTAGTTAAGTACCTATGTGTTTTTAATGTTTCTGTTTCTTAGACAAACGTGGGTAGGACGTAGGTACTTACAGTACATGTCTAATAGATTAAACTTACACTTACAGGAGAATACAGGATATAAGCGCAACTTCTAATGCTGAGCTAAAAGCTTTTACAAAGATTTTCTTCGCACGACACGTGATGTATAAAAGGTCTAGTCATTTGGTTAATTGTATACGTGTAAAGTAGGTAGAGTAGGTATGCGAATTTTAACTATCTGCGATACGTTTCTATTTTTATCTATAGGATCCCTGAAAATCTGTTTGATTATCTAATTTTGAATTTATAATATAAGTTACGGAATATAAGCTAACATTTAAAATAATAATATGTACTTACATTATGTTTACGAAAAAATAAGCAAAGCAACCATAGGGACCATTGACGGGGTTCAGTCCATGTCTCTGTTAGGTATTTGTAAATGTTTGTGTTGTTGATGTACCTTAATAATAAATAAATAAATAGGGCATCAAAAAATTCGTCCGCATTGCTGTCAGTTGTTAACAGGAACAGTGCCCAAAAGGCTGGCAGCATTGCCACGTTGTATGGCGATGTTAATTCTTTGGCCAGGAAAAATGCCAGTCTCCGCCCTCCGGTCACGTGAAGAGTCGACTAACCGCTTGACGATATCTCGAAAAACCAAGTGGGCACTCGGACCTACTAGTATACATTACTAAAGTGAACTATGATCACCTTTTTAAAATCTTGTTTGAATTGGCTCTGATAAGGCGTTATAAGTTATACTGTTTAAGAAAGCCAATTAATGTAAAAGGGTACGATGGGGCTGACATATCTTTGATAAAAGCCCCTAAATAAAAATAGATTTAAAAAAAAAAAAAAAAAGGCGTTATTGAAACGTTCATCATACTTTCATCTCATAATAGGTCATTGTCACAGGTGTAATAAAAAAAAAACTCAATCAACAAGGTAGCGTTACTGCTGTGTGCCCTCATTACACACCCAAACCTGCTCCCAAGCACAAAACCAAACCTTTAAAAGCTATCACTTGTTAGGCCATTCAATTATTGATTCTCATTATCATGTAGGTATTGTCATTGACACCACTGGACGGATGACACTATTGTGCTAAATACTTACACAGTGGTGTAGTTACTTAAAAAAAAATGTAAATCACACCCCAGTGGTGTCGTTAACAAAACATATGCTCATTATCATCATCATTTCACCAGAAAGACGTCCACTGCTGGACTTAGGCTATTTCCAAGCATCGCCACTTCGACCAGCACCCTAATTGCGTAACACACGATCAATCGGAATCTGAATCATTTTGAAGCAAATTGCTAATCCATTGCTTCATAAGTTCGAAAATTTGTCTGCTCAACACGTAAATAACGCAATGAATGTTGTTGAACTGTCAAAATGAAACCGATTCCGATTGATCGTGTGTTACGCAATTCGGGTGCGGTTCTTTGCTTCTCGCATCCAGCGGGTTCCTGCAGCCTTCTCAAGGTTATCGGCCCACCTCGTGGGGGGTACGTGGTCGCAACTCCAGAACCACTCGGCCAAGTTTGACAATTTTTTTTAAAACCTTGCCCCACACTAGGAATTACTTCTGTATCGTGGGTGCGTATACAAACATTTAAACTTCCATACACAAACAGCCAGACCCGGAAGCGGAACAACTACCTGTAGGTAATAACAATATTTGTTCCGTGCTGGAATTGAACCGGCGACACGCAGCGCAGCAGTCGATCACTCAGCAATTGCGCCAACCGTGTCGTCGAATTCTTCGGGCCATATACGGCTGTATGTGTGTGTGCATCTATCGATTCTACTAAGCGGTACTCGAATCCGCGACTGAAAGTGCAGACGGTCAATCACTCCGCTGCTTCGTCAATTGAGCTATTTTAAAAACTTCACATATTGAGTACACCTTGGTACATACAAATCAATCCGCCAAGCCTTTTCCCACTTATGGTGGGGTTGGCTTCCAGTCTAACCAGATACAGCTGAAGACCAGTAGTTTACATGAAGCAACTGGACCACTTATCTGCGACCTCTACAATCCAGTTACTGGTTACCACGATACCCCTTGGTAAGACTGGTTGTCAGACTTTTTGGCCGGGATCAACGGCTTAATGTGCTTTCCGAGGTACGAACGGTCTTATTATGTAATGGACGGCCATCCACGAACCGACCGTGGCAAAAGTAGCTTAACCTTCGATCAACCTGTGCTGCTGTAATATTTTAGCCAGGAGCCCCAATGGTCATATACTGTCTATCTCCAGAAGTATGTTCGTTAACGTACCGTTTCCAGCAGGTGTTGTGGAAACAATAAATTCTTTTGGTTCGTATCTGTTTCCCGTGTCCGAGCTATTTCGGTCGAGGTCGGCTGTTGCCGGGCCCTATAAAGGTATATTTGTTTATTGAGAATGATGCTGTGACTACGCCGGCCGTAGAGGCCGCTGAGGAAAATATTAAGGTAACTTGTGCTGGTTTCGTAGGGGGTAAGAGAAAAGAAGCTACGAATAAATGCTACGAAATGTCGTAGCAAATTGTTACCTTATTTGGAATGCTGTTTTTAATTCTTGTCAAGACTAAAGCTAATATTTGCGAAAATTATACAGTTTTTTTTACCTATAAAAATTAAGTCCTTTCCATTTTATTATACTTTTTTCAAACGTAAGTAGGTATCTCATATTATTTTTTTTAATTTCCCTTACATTTACTTGTATTCAGCCTGTTCATGAATAAAACATTCCTAACGAATCATTGCTCTGTGTAATATATTTCTATTATAGACAGACATACTCGTACATGTTTCAGGAAATTATTTGTAGGATGTGGGTAGGTAAGTAAATTGGATGAATAACTTTACATAGAGACATATGTATGTAACATAACTAGACCTATATATGAAGCTTTTGTAGCCTTTGAAAATGTTTAATCGCTTTGCAATGCAATTGCAATAACTACAAAAGTCATAATACTGGCTAGTTTGCTATTCAGGGTGCACATAATAGGACCTACAAAAAATATGTATATCTACCATGTATCTACCGAAGTATCCAATAGACCATTTACCCCAACTACGACATATAAACTACCATAGACCGTATGCACTCAAAAGTAATTAAATCTAGTGTATTGTGATGCTTTTGGACAATATTTCGTCAATGTATAGACTACTATTTATTCCCAGCGAGCCGACTCCATCTCGTGCAGTACACGTTGATCCGTGACACCATAGAGTCCGACATCTCCTGAGAACGCGCGAAACGAATTCGAAATTTTAAACTGAAAAAGTTTTGTTATGATTTCTTGGTGACAAAAAGTTTTATAATTTAGTGTTTAAAAAAAAATTAAGATGTGGCGAACAGTATTGGGGCTTTCAGTTTTCTTGTATGCTATAGTTTCGCACGTTACTACGGCGCCAACGTATTATCAACATGGTGAGTTAAACAATAATTTTCCTTTGGAATTTTAAAACTATTTTAGTAGTTTAAAATAAGTTTTTTTTTAACTTGTTCGGATGCTCTACCAAGATTTATTGTAAAAAATAACAAATTATTGGGTAAATCAACAGCTTGAGGACTCTTAAAATGGGCCAAGTCAAGCAAGTCTATTATGGCAGGTTAATATATAACAATGATGATTAGTTATTTATTTTAATAATTGCAAAACGATTTTCAGTTTTTCCCATACTTTGGGTACAAACTTCAACAACAACCCTGCATGTTAGTAGTCGATTTACGAACATTATTTTCTCTATCAAACATTAGATACGGGTGTAACTAAAAGAGTTTTAGAGATATAATAAATGATCTGTTTAGTAGATACAATCATGGACATGGTTAGGATTTACGTAGATAAATGATAAATGATTTTATTTTTGTAAGTAGGTTTGTACAAACACTTTTACACGTCAATCATATTTTAAAACTAGATGAGGTCGGCGTTTCCCATCTGATTGATAAGTAGGTACCCATGGTCTACGTGTCTACGCTATTCATTAAGTTTTAAAAACAATACTTAAAACAATGATAAATAATTTTTGTTTAATAGCTGTTAAATCATCGTGTTCTTGACTCCTATCGTATCACGTTCAAGAGCGGAACTAATAGGTGTCTATGACTCTTATCCACATCGAATTCAGGACCAATTTACAGATGCCTGTTAAGTGATTGACCTACTTTTATATCTAACTATATTTTGGAGATCATTTAGAACAAGCACAGTGTTTTAATAAAAATAATTACACTGTATCTTTCAACTGATACATGAAATTCCCTTCCTACCTAGTTTTAACAGTTAAGGGGGAAGCGCCAGGGTAGCCCGCGAAATTAATTTTTTTTACGTTTTTTGCAATTTGCAGCACCCTAATTGCGTAGGATGATGAAGGATATTGCTAATTCATTGCTTCATATGTTCGGAAAATGTGTCTGCTCAACAACGTAAATAACGCTATGAATGTTGTTGAACTGTCAAAATGGAAGTCATTCCTACTGTTACTTAGGGTGAATTTCACCAAACTTTTATACCTAGAAAGTCTTGTACTGAGAAAAAATTTTGAATTTTTGACAGTTTTTCCATACTAGAACTGTCAGACGTCAATTTTATTCCACGGATAAAGAATTATCTTACTTTGGTAAAATGAGCCCTTAGTGTGTTACGCAATTACCCCGCAGGTTAGCGTCAGGTTGTTGAACAAAATATGATGGATGACTATTTCATGAAATATCAATCAATAGAATTATATGAACTTGATGATATTGATTATTATAATTTTTTAACCGCAGTTTTTTAATTTGGCTGTTTTGCGTGGATGTTACGCATGTTACCCCCAACTTGTTATTTTTTTTTGTGTTTGCGTACTTTTTATCCGTCATGTTTGACGCAAATAAATGTATTTTCTTTCTTTCTAATGTCATATTTGTTACGGTGGCGAATCATATTTTAATCAACATACAACATGGCACTGACCTGCAAAATGCAAAATACGTAAGAAAATATTAACTAGCGCATCCCCCTTAAGTAACTTCTTGTTGTCGCTAAAGACTGCTAATTAAAAAATTAAACAATGCTTTATGAAGGTACCTAGGTGGAGGTGCTTAGTTTGGAAATTAAACAATGCACTACTTAGGGAGGTACAGTCAAGAGTCATTAATTGATTACCAGCTTAAGGACTGTATTGCTGTGAACGCGCGGTAACGTCCGTACCTACGTCTGTGTGTAGTGATGTATCAACACAGAACGCACATCTCAGAATTCGCACACTGGCTGGCGTCGAACGAAACAAAAAACATACCGTCGCTTTTGCACATAGGCTACGTAATTACGCATGACTTTGGTTGGTTCATACCATTGCTAAAATTGAAGTCATTTCATCAAGTACCGATAGCTGGTAGTCTTACGTATTAGATTATCGAACGCATAGGTCTGGGTTCCAATCTCGAGATGGGACTTTTAATTTTTCTTTTCCAACAATAATCTTTATCGGTTTTTTTTTATTATTCGATAGATTAATAAACGATAATAATAAGTTATTATATTGTTATTATTATATTGTTAATGTAATATGGGGTTAAAAATAAAAATGTTTTATAAGTAATTTCAAATTGTTTATTCGTTATAATTTTATAAACTTATTATTTTATAAACAGTTTATTTTCTCATAAAGAACAATTTATTGAAGTTAAGCAGGTAATAGCGGTTCACCGTAATTATGCGTTTTGTAAATTTAATATGAACAAAGATTCAATTTAATATAATAATATTGTCCTTTAATTACCACTGTGTGGGTAGATTTGCTGGTTGTAGTTTGTTAGAGTACTTTAACAAACTACAACTAGCAAATCTACCCACGTAAATAAAAAAAGTGCGGACTCCTTGTCACAATACAATTAAATTATTCAGTAGTAGTAGCCTACCTAAGTTGCCTATCTCAAATGTCAAAGTTAACAAATCGTATTTATTAGGACTTATTGCGGTTATAGCTTAAGTATTCATTTTCATTATGAAAAGAAGATTGAAGCTAAACCTCAAAATAATCCTTATTACGGATATCACAATATAATTTTAGTATTGCTATAATCAACTTATAATTTAATACTTCGTATAACCCCCATTATTAGCAATGCAATCAAATAAACGCTGGCGCATCGACCCTACAATATTACTACACATGTCTGTTCCTCTTATATTTTCCCAGATTTCTAGGCAATGCAGCTTCAATTGCTCATCAGTCCTCTCATTCCTTGCGTCCCATCACTGTGTGATTAAACCCCATAGATTTTCTATGGGGTTGAGGTCAGGAGGTCGTGCCGGCCATGGAATTACTTCTCTAAAATAAAAAAAAGGAGTACTGTTAGGCTACTAAGCAAAATACTAATATTACCTACGATTTAGAAACAAAATTATAATGACAAGAGATGTTACATAGATTTATAGAATTAATATAGTTATATTAATCCATCATTCAATAATCTAGGTAAATAAATTTACTTCGGAATTATATTTTCTTCTATTTAGACTTTATAAAACGTTTTAAAAAAATAAGGATCAGCAGTTCTACTTTAATAAGATAAATTGTTTAATAAAATAATTTAATCATTACACTTACACTCAGTCCGGTTTCATCAGATATTTGTGTTATATTAAGTCCAATTTTACGCAGCGCAATAATATTCGCTTTAATTTCAATGTTCAAATTTGCTTGCATTTTAAAAGGAACTACAACACCGCTAATATATAGATATAGAACACACGTCGCTAACCCACAATGAACAACGTTCTATTTAGTCGCGGTTGAATGACTCTTTAAGTTAACTGCATCCATCTACCTTATAATTTATTTATTTTGATATCTGTGGGTATAATCCTAAAATTTTACGAATAAGTGAACTGTAGTCAATACTGTGATTAAGTATTCAAAGTAATTGCAAACGAATGCGAGAATGTGTGTGTTGAGTGTGTGAATAGAGTGTGTGTGTATACTATAAAGTATAGGAATTACTCATTAGAAGAAGGTCGTAAGTTAAACAGAAGTGTCAATCTATTGCTTCGTGAAACTGGCGCGCCGCTTTGGACCGCTACTGTACCTAACCTACTAAGGTAAGGTAACCAGCTTATTAGGAAATTAAACCATACATTTGTTACGGAGATACCTAGCTAATGTATTGTTTAATTTCCTAATAAGGTGGTTACCTAACGTACTTAGATAAGGCAACCAAAACTAGCCTATCGTCCAGCTGTCCTTTTATGCGGTTTGTTCTGGGTTATCTGGTGACGTTAAGAATTATTAGTACCTACATGGCATAAGCAATCGAAACGAGGGTTGTTGACGGTGTAGTGTTGAGACCCTATGTCATACCTAAGTCGGTAAATCTTTTAGGTGTAGGTAATATCATTTCGCCGATGGGTATCCTTTACTTAAACTAGATAGAGGTTAAAATCTAGCTTTTCTAATACCTACATAGATGCAGTAATCCGAGGGGTAATTCTCGTAATTTTAAGAACGTTCACAGTCTGATCTCAGTCTTAAAATCTGTCAAAAATACGTCTAATTTCCCTACATTTTGACAAGTTTTTGACATTTATTAGTCGCCGAGATGAGACTGCGACTAGATTTTGATCGTTTTAAATTACGAGAATTGGCCTTCAGATAGATTGGTAAATGAATCAAGGGCGGATCCAGCTTTGGCGCCAGGGGGGGGTCACATAGTCGTGGTCAAGTCACAAGAAGTTAGACCTAATTTAATTTTGATAATAATAGATACAAGTAAAAAGTAGTAGTATCTATCTATATCTATATCTATACTTATAATAAATCTGTAGAAGTGAAAATTCTGTACATAGAAAATATCAAAAAAATAAATGGCAGGGGATGTTACTAGACCGACACCGAACCCAAAAATGTGATTAAAAATTTTTTTGTCTGTCTGTCTGTCGGTCTGTCTGTCTGTCTGTCTGTTTGTTCAGGCATCACGCAAAAACTACCGGTTCGATTACGATGAAACTTGGTATAATTATTCTTTAATATGCTGGGCACCACACTGGGTACTTTTTATCCCGGAAAAGTATATACAATAAAAAACAAACTTAATTTTGCGGTTCGATCCCTAGAGTCAATTACTGCCCAACCGCAAATAATAAGTTTGTCGTAGGTTAAGTCACCCGCAATGGAGTTCATTTTTATTCCTTTTAGTTTTTAGAGTTACTTAGGTTTATTTTATATAAGTCGTAGGTATAGATTTTAATTTTAAAGTATAGGTAGTATATTTGATAGTGTACGTAGTGACAGTAGGTTATTTTATAATACTGTTAGGTAGGATTAGTCATTCGTATAGATATTAGTTTTTAGGGATTTTGCTTATTTATTGAGTTTAGATTAGTTATCATCAGAAATAGGTTTATTTAGGTAGGTAGGTATATTTAATTTTCTGTTATTGAGTTATTTTTTTTTTAAATTAGGTAGGTACTTAGGTAAAGATATCATATAGGTACCCTCTTAATCACCACTAATGAGATACAATTGGTTTTCTATTGTAATTAGCCACAAAGGGCCCGCGATAGATGGCATTCCGGGGAAGCACATAGGTAGGTACATTTTATCCTGTTAGCACGTTCCCGTGGGATAATTTCCGACATCCACGCGGGCGAAGCCGCGGGCAGAAGCTAGTACTTATAATAAATCTGTAGAAGTGAAAATTCTGTACATTGAAGATATCAAAAAAATAAATGGCGGGGGGTGTTACTAGACCGACACCGAACCCAAAAATGTGATTAAAAAAATTTTTGTCTGTCTGTCTGTCTGTCTGTTTGTTCAGGCATCACGCAAAAACTACCGGTTCGATTACGATGAAACTTGGTATAATTATTCATTATTATCCTGGGCACCACACTGGGTACTTTTTATCCCGGAAAAGTATATACAATAAAAAACAAACTTAATTTTGCGGTTCGATCCCTAGACCCGATTACTGCGCCAACCGCAAATAATAAGTTTGTCGTAGGTTACGTCACCCGCAGTGGAGTTCACTAAGGTTATGCTCTAAATGTAGTGCTGAAGGTTGAATTTGGCTTGCACCCACGGATCGCTACCGTATATAAGGACATTTTTTGAACTTTGATTTGAACGGACGTGTCGAGTTGCGAGCGTTCGTTCTTATTTTAACCGTGCTTTTCAGTCCTTTTAGTTTTTAGAGTTATTTAGGTTTATTTTTATAAGTCGTAGGTATAGATTTTAATTTTAAAGTATAGGTAGTATATTTGATAGTGTACGTAGTGACCGTAGGTTATTTTATAATACTGTTAGGTAGGATTAGTCATTCGTATAGATATTAGTTATTATGGATTTTGCTTATTTATTGAGTTTAGTTATCATCAGAAATAGGTTTATTTAGGTAGGCAGGTATTTTATTTTCTGTTATTGTTTTTTTATTTTTTATTAGGTAGGTACTTAGGTAAGGATATCATATAGGTACCCTCTTAATCACCACTAATGAGACACAATTGGTTTTCTATTGTAATTAGCCACAAAGGGCCCGCGAGATAGATGGCATCCTGGGGAAGCACTGCATACATTTTATCCTGTTGGCACGTTCCCGCGGAATAATTTCCGACATCCACGCGGGCGAAGCCGCGGGCAGAAGCTAGTTAATAAATATAAGTACTGTACTCAAAATCAAAAGTAATTTATTCAAATTAGGCTGAGAATCAGTCCTTTATTCAGCACGTTATTACATTACACTTAAAAATACCTACCTATATTTAAATAGCAAAATCTATTTTTCTTTTACGTCTTCTCCCGAAACGCGTTAGCACTTCATCTACTTCAATGGGTACGTTTTTATGGACGTGGAGAAGTGCCAGTCCGGTTAGACGTTCTTCAACCATTGAAGCTCTTAGCCACGATTTGATTTTTCGTAACGTAGAGAAAGATCTTTCCGCTGTCGCTACACTAATAGGTAGTGTAGCCATAATACATAAACATTTTCTTATATTAGGATACATCTCAATATCGCAATTTAAAATAAGGTCAGAAATCGAGTGCGGTATGTCCTGACTCCGCTGCCACTTCACCATCCACAGCCGATATTCGTTTACAACGACAGAAACTGGAGTATTATCTAGTAACAATGTATAATCGGTTGCTAATTGTTTCACAGTTTCAATGTCTTGATTACTGTATTCGCTTTTTAGCATGAATACGCTTAGCTGAAAGAAATTAAGTATTTCAGGAGACAGACGGTCCTATAGGTCGCTTATTATTGAATACAGAACAGGGATGTATATGGCTCTGCGGAAATACTCTTCATCAGATTGAGCAGGTTAGCCCTATGTATTTGTCTTGACACTATTGTGGGACATTTAACTTCTACATCTAGCTGCTCAGCTACTTCTTTAGCTAAAGCGTCAAACAAAGTATTATATTAAATTAATTAAATATTGGAAGTACTTAAATAAAATCTATATTGTGACAAAAAATATAAAACCATTATATTCAACAATTTTAATTAGTGGTCCACCTAGGTCCTGGACCCAGCCCAGGGGGGGGTCATGACCCCCATGACCCCCCCCCTGGATCCGCCCTTGAAATGAATGTACTGTTTCTCTACCTTCGTTGTGCTATCTCCCGGTGAAAAGGAAGCATCCCAAAGCCAGAAGCCATCATTTCAAGATTCTAAAAACTAGGCATTTTTCACCTTCTCAGCACGCGGCCCAAGCTATACGCTGTCGAATGCTCCTGAACAACTGCAGCACAAGCCTTACATCGAGGTGCGCAACTCGACGTACCACGGCAGTGGGCCGCGCGAGGAGGCGCGGGCCATGTGCTCCGTGAAGACGCAGGAAGTCAACGCTACAGCCAACGCGACTATTACCAGGAGGCTTCATGGAGTTGTTACTTCTAGTAAGTCTATCTTCGTCATAATGTTATGTTATGTGATACACAGAGATGTAAATCGATGGTGATACCTCGTTACTGTCTCCTTGGGCTAGTGGTCGCCAGCGTTACTGCTGATCATGTAGCTAGCCGTGCTATTAAGTAGGTCTTACATTAAACATAACTGGCGTAATGTGGCTGTACTACCTATAGATACAGCTCTGCTTAATCCTTCAGGAATTACAGGCGTGATATAATGTATGTCGCGTGATACTATTTTTTTTCTAAGGCTCAATGCAGGCCGTTAATTCCAGTTCGGATATCAGACTACCTTATAGGTAGACGAACACATGAGGTGGCGGATAAAAGACAGACGCCACTGTTAGTTAATTCATGTCTGCACAATTTTGCACATGTAGGTACACACATATTGATTCATTGCGTTGTCGCCCCGAGAAACATGCGTAATTGCAACAAAAAATGCGTAAGGGCAACTACATAAAACGCCGTAGAATTTTAATTGTTACAAGTTAATCTTCGTTACAATCAAACACTCTGATTCAGTTGAAACACGAATGGCGGGGCAATTAGCCTTCCGCGCTAAGTATCACGGGTTCGATTCCCGCTTTGTATTGCTTGCTGCTGTTGTTCCGGGTCTGAGGATAGTTTAAATACCTATATTATGTAGAGCGGTTTGTGTAGTGTAAATGCGAGAATATGTGAATGATGAATAATTCTCGCGTTTGCATCTTTCTTACGTTTAATGGGCAATAAAGATCTTTGGAAAATTTAGATTTGATAGAGCAACAGAGTACTTACCACGGATACCTTTCAATTTAGTTACCTTTCAAAGTTGTAGGTATATTGTAAGACAATTTATTTTTCCATTTTCAGGAGAGCTCCACAGTTCGGTCCAGCGCCTGGAAGTGATAATTTTCGGCCAAATGCAGCAGCTCTGGCAGAGTTTGGACGCGCTGCGCACTCAGCTCACCAGCCGAGTACCACGGTCTAATAATAATAATAACGTATACCCCTCTAGGAATACCGTGTCATTTAGATATCAACCGTCACATACATACAAACCCCACGTACTATGATTTGTAGAAGTAGCATTTTTTAAATGGGGGCACTTTAGACTAGACTTGCATTAATCGAGGAAATCTAGAAAAAAGATTCAGATATGTTTTCGTTCTATAAGTATACGTGTCCTATAATATGGTTGGTGTAGCCGTCCTCATACTTACAGTCTGGTTGTCGAGAGAATGCGTTCTGTCAAGAGCGCAGTCTCTCCTGTCAGTTTTATACAAACGGATACGTGTTTTGCGAATTTGATCTTTATTAGCTACTAGAATTGTCGCACTGACAGGGGCCAGGAACGCATTCTCCTGTCGGCCACACGGAAATTGCTTTACGACTTTTGACTAAAATTTCCAGTACCTAAATTGAAACTACCAATTAATTAAACTGTCACACTAATCTTAAAGCAAAAATAGACTATGAGTGACATTCAACCTTAGGGTGGTAAAGCAATTTAAAGGTCAATTATACTAAAAAACTTGAGAGGTGTCAAGGGACACCCGGATGGAACGAAGTTCCTTTCGATTAATTAGTGAAGGAATTGTAATAAAATTTTATTTTTTTTAAGTTATAATAATATTTTTTTTGTTATTAACAAATAAAAAAACAGACAAAAAAACTGGCTTGCTTTCTATAAGAGAGAGAGAGAGAGAGAGAGAGAGAGAGAGAGAGACAGACAGAGAAACACGCAAACGCCGCACGGCTTACAACTATAGCAAAAAGTGTCGTTGCAACTTTTGGTCTTAATTTTTTCCGTCTAGCCCCCTTTCGCAACGCGCGATAAGGAACTTCGTTCCAAAAGGACGGTTATGTTATCCAAGGAACTCAGGCTTAAGTATTAAAACGCTACAAATAGATCTTTATCTCAAAGTCATTGCACTTAGGGATATCGAAAATGTTATCTGAAATCTAATTAGTTCCATTAATTGAATTATAACGATTAGAGCGAACATGCACTGTTTACCTACCTATTATTTTGTCAAGGACTGTGGCTAAAGATTATCCCCTTTATTCATAAACGTAGCTTAAAGTTAAGTAGTGATTAGCGACTGTTTAACCATACATTTTTGACATTTAAACGTCATTTAACTTTAATCATCGTTTATAAATAAATTGTATTAAATTACGCGCCCTTCTAGAGTAGGTAAGTGACTAAGGGCAAATTCGACCAAACTTTTACTATGTACAAGTCTTAGGCCCGGACTTCACCAAAGCGGAGATTAGCGGAGATGTACACACGGCTACACGTCAAGCTATACAAAACCAGTTTGTCTTGGCCTCACTTTGTATGATATTTTCTCACTATGAACGGCCAGCCAATACTGGTTTTGCATAGCTTGATGTGTAGCCGTGTGTACGAAGCGGAGAGTAGACGAGATGCTTAACATCTAGGGTGTCTCCACCGATGTTGTGCGGAGATGCGTACCTACTGGCTACACCAGAGCGGAAATGAGTACCTATTGGCTAGAGCTGAGCTGTATTGCGTGCGGCGAGCGTTGGATGAGGCGCGGGCCCGGCGAGCGCGCCGAGCCCGCGCGATAGATGTAAGCGACGCGACGTGTAGTTCCCATAACCAGCGGGTTATGGGAACTACACGTCGCTTACATCTCTTGTCTCCGCTGCACGCCGTCACCGCTTGCGAGGTACATTTCACATCTGTTTTGTTCGCACTAAGCAAATATGACACATCTCCTCTTCTCCCTCCTCGACTGAAGCTAATCGGAGACATGTAAATAACGGAATCCTATTAGTTGTTCCCAACACATATCCTTTCCTCTCGTCTCATCTCCACTTTGGCGGAGTCCAGGCGTCATGCTACGAATGTTTTTAAAATTCTTGGCAGTTTTTCATAATTAAACTGCAATTTTATACATAACTTAATTCGACCAAAATTGTATAAGTACCTATTATAGTATGTCTTAATTTTTTAAAGAACGAATGTGGGTAGTTTGAGTGGGTTAGGTAAAAAAAAGGGAGAGTGGTTTTTATTTTAGTGTATGTACAGACGCCAGCACATCAAGCTACTACAATCTGTCAAATTTCTTTAATAGATTTTCAACTTTATCGCTAAATCATTAAGGTTCAAGGTTGATTGGGAAAATTTGACAGTTTCGGGTAGCTTGACCTGCTGGCGTCTGTACCTAGTTCATGCGGATAATGTCGTCATCGAATACTATGAATGATTAAAATGTGATGGAAGGGAATAAAAAATGTTGTGACTAGTTTCATAAAATAAAACCACCGTATTTATAAAGTTCAATTTATTAACAATTAGTAACTGAACAATTCAGCAGCTTACTCGGCTCAAATTCACATCGGTGTGGTTATCGAACTTGAGCCCGTAATAACAATAAACAAATACCTCGTTAGTTACAATAGTTAAGTTAAATGATGTAAAACTAAATGTCGTTATTAATAAATATTAACAAACAAATTATTATGCATTTATCTCTAAAATTACATTTAGAATTTTGCATTAGAAAGTATGTACTTATAAAAATACAGAGATTCTAGTAGACTATTAATTTATAATTTAAATACCTTTATTCCGATAATGGCGCGGTTTCTATAGAAAATCGTACAACTGCAGGAATGCCTACACTACCTTACAAACAACACATGGACGGATTATTACACTTTTTGGAATTACTTCTAGAACAGTAGGTAATTCATTATGTTTTGGATAAAATACGATAAATAAAGAGCTCACTTTACTTCCGATATAAAATGTTTTGTTCGTTCAGATTTCATCGTAACTGCGTACACATCGGATTGTATAACATATCTATACGTGCACGATAAAAAAGTAGAAGATTACAATATAATATTTTCAAAAGATATACAAATACATACGTGTAGGTGATAGAGATGTTCGATTCGTATCTTCTGATCAAATATACCACTGATGAAGACAATTTCAATTAAAATCTTCTTAAAATAAGGGATTTAATTTGTTGAAGACAATATTTGTGAAATATACAATGTGGAGACAACAATACGACAATAAATGAAAACACTGGCAATACTATTGCATAAGAGTATTTTGGAACTATCAAATAAATCCTAATATTGAAATTAAAAAAGCGATTTTTCAAACCAACTAAATAGTAGTGATGGCCCAATAGATTTTGGGATTTTGCTGATCAGCCGATTAGCTATAGTGATAGTGACAAAACTATTGGATATATTTTTATTGAATTTTCATATACAGACAGGGAATGTCATTAGATATACGCAGTTTAATTAATTGTCGTATTGTCGACCCCTCTTTGTAGTGTGATAACATTATAACCATCAAAGAAGTTATGTAAAAACACAAGTACCCACTTTTTAGGAATTCGTTATTAGTTACAAGCTGCCAACGATATGCAATCGATACTATGTGGGTATTTCACATTTAAACTTTCTTCCTTGAACGAAGTGATATAAAGGAGATAATTATTTTCTGCAGGTTAGATAGTTACACAAATACAACGCTACAAGGTAATTCTGGCGCGTGGCCAAATGTGGAACTAACGACGCTATCTTGTTTTGTCAATACAATTTACCAACATCGGCCCCTTGTCAATGTCATTCAGGTGCCAAAATATCCTTGTAGCACTCTAGTCACGTAGGTGCAGGTTGTGTGTGGTGTCAAGCGGCAGAAGCTTGCATGTAGCGGCGCAGCTCCTCCTGCGTGTCGAAGATCATGACGGGGAACGGCGAGCCGGGCACGTGCCGGCCGGCCCATCGGACCTCCACGCGGTAGTCGCCGGGCTCGGTGGGAGAAAACTGTGACCAATACAACGTTTTGTTAGGGAGCTGTCTTAACTGATGTTATAAAAATACAAAAATACTTTACTATTCCATGATCACTATGATCAGCATATAATGTTCCCACTGCTGGGACACAGGCCTCCTGTCGGTGAGAGGGAGAGGGCCGAAATCCACCATGCGGGCCTAGTGCGGGTTGGTGGATGTCACATATCTTCGAATTTTCGGGTCTAGGACATGCCGGTTTCCTCAAGATGTTTTCCTTCACCGTTTTGAGAGCAGTGGCGATGAAATAATATACACAAAGTAAAGTGCCTGTGTAGGTTCGAACCCACGACCTACAACTCGGTAAGTCGCGGCCACCACTGCACAAAAATACTTTACTAGGTATTGTAAGAATATTATTTATTTACAAAGCTAGGCATTTAAAAAGTGTCTCTGCAGCATACTTCTTTTGCTACAGACATTTTTTTGAGAAAAGTATCCTAGACAGACATAAAACTAAACTATGTAGGTACAAGAACTAATTAGCTAACCTAACAGCTGAGATTGGCCCTGATTTTTTCTTTGTGTTTTATTTATTTGCAAATAGCACATATCATTTAAAACTGACATTATACACGTGTAAATTGTGAAATAATTGCGAAATTACCTACACTTATCCGAGTCATAAGGGCCCTTTGGAGGGACCTACGCAGTACAAATGTAGCCTTATCCATTACAAACACGTATTAAAGGAATGTTAGATTTGTAGGTTTCACTCCTAAACCCTGGTTCAGAAATACGCCACTAGTGGCGCTGCTCTGATGTCAACCTCCTGTCATGGTTGAGACAGACGCCTCTAGACTTTTCGTCAGTAATTTCATTTAATATTATTATTATTGTTGTATTGTGTTGTGATCTCGCCCTTTCGATTGTGTTTCTTATGTCTTACTCCTTCTGTGTATATATTTATATCGTGTTGTGTACGGACATTATATTTCTACAAATTCTAAGTTGACTTTTGTTTCTTGTTCGTCCGTACCTACATTTACTACTAGAACTAAACTGGTGACCCCGTAAAGAACACGGAGAGACAATGAGTGACAGTGATTCGGAACACACCGCGTCGTCGCAGCCCGCCGACCACGGTGCGCACCGTGCGCGTAGGACCAAGCGCCCAGCGGATCCAAAGGTCGAGGCGGCCGAGGCGTACCGCGTCGCTTTGCGCCTACCGCCGTTTTGGCCCGAGGAGCCCGATATTTGGTTCGCGCAGATAGAGGCTCAGTTTGAGAATGCAGGGGTGACGAATGACGTCACCAAATTTAATTATGTGGTCGGTCATCTCGACCAGCAATTTTCAAAGGAGGTGAAGGACGTCATCATGTCCCCTCCTGCCACCAACCGATACGTCAAGCTGAAGACCGAATTAGTGAAACGGCTCTCGGCGTCCCAGGAACGGAAGGTGAAACAGCTGCTGATGCACGAGGAGCTAGGGGACCGGAAGCCGTCACAGTTCGTTCGCCACCTGCAGGGATTGGCAGGACCAACCATTCCCGAGGACTTTGTGCGCACCATCTGGTGTAGCCGACTCCCCACCAGCATCCAACCCCTCCTGGCATCGCAAGCCCACAGCACCCTGGAGGTGCTAGCCGAACTGGCTGACCGCGTGCACGACATCGTCGCGCCGGCAAGCCACGTCGCAGCAACTTCAGCAGTAGGACCCTCGGTTAGTGAGATGGCAGCCGAAATCGCAGAGCTGAAGTGCGCCATGAAGGACCTTATGCTACAGCTGCGTGACAACCGTTCGCGGGACCGCTCCCACAGCCGTGGTCGAGACGCGCGACAGTACTCACGCAATCTCTCATCAACTCGCTCGGATTCCAGCTACCGGCAGCACCCTGTGTGCTGGTACCACGCGATGCACGGCGAGAAGGCGAAGCGCTGCGTCAAGCCCTGCGACTACAGGCAGGGAAATGCCGCGGGCAGTCGGTAATGGCGACATACGATTGCCCTCGCTCGACTGGTCGCCTGTTCGTCACGGAGCGGAGCACCAAGACGCAGTTTCTGGTCGACACTGGTAGCGACCTCTGCGTCTACCCTCGTCGTTTGCTAAGTGACCGTCGTGTGTGCACAAACTACCAACTTACGGCCGCGAATGGGACGCCCATTAAGACATTTGGTTTCGTGCAGTTAAATTTAAATTTAGGACTCCGTAGAGACTTTAATTGGCGTTTTGTAGTTGCCGAGGTAACCAAACCAATTATCGGTGCGGATTTTTTGTCTTTTTATTCACTAGTTGTTGACTGTCGTAACCAACGACTAGTCGACAATAATACGAACATTTACTCTGTGGCCTCGAATCACTCAGACTCATCTATATTCTCTGTAAAAATTTCTTCTGGTGATTCGAGGTACCACAAAATTTTGGACGGGTTTCCCGACATCACCCGACCAGCCGGTATACTACGCACTACACCGCACAACACCGTACACCACATCCGCACCACCCCAGGCCCTCCAGTTTCATCTTCATTTCGGCGACTAGCGCCAGACAAATTGAAAATTGCTCAGCAGGAGTTTCAGCTGATGCTGGCCAATGGAACTGCTAGACCGTCGGAGAGCCCATGGGCATCACCACTGCACCTGGCCCCTAAAAAGGATAACAGTTGGCGACCTTGTGGTGATTACCGGATGCTGAACGCCCGGACCGTCCCTGACAGGTATCCGATTAGGCACATCCACGACTTCTCACACAGTATCTCTGGTTGTAAAATTTTCAGTACAATAGACCTAGTGAAAGCCTATAATCAGATACCTGTCAGTCCAGACGACATTCCGAAGACGGCGATCACCACACCGTTCGGCCTGTACGAATTTCCGTACATGACGTTTGGTTTGCGCAACGCAGGCCAGACTTTCCAACGTTTTGTCGACGAGCTGACGAGAGGACTGGACTTTTGCTACTGCTATTTGGATGACTTCTTAATCTTTTCAAGGTCACAAGCTGAGCACGAGGAGCACCTCCGCATTATCTTCGGCAGGATGAAGGATTTCGGTATGCTGATCAACACATCCAAGTGTGTTTTCGGTGTTCCTGAGGTAACCTTCCTAGGTTACCACATCTCCGAGAAAGGCACCAAACCGCTTCATTCTAAGGTCGATGCCATCAACAACTTCCCGCCGCCCAAAGATGTCCGTCAGTTGCGCCGATTTCTGGGTATGATTAATTTTTACAGGCGTTTCATACCCCACGCAGCTCAGATCCAGGCGCCGCTGCACAATCTCTTGATTGGCAACGTAAAGGGCTCGCAGCCTATATGTCTTGCGGAGAATACTTTGCAAGCATTTGAAGACTGCAAGGCAAGCTTAGCTAACGCTGCCCTATTAGCTCACCCCGATTGCAATGCCAAACCCGCGTTGATTACTGATGCGTCGGATACTGCAATCGGCGCGGTGTTACAGCAGCTTAGCGATGATGGCTAGCAGCCATTAGCTTTCTTTTCCAGGAAGCTCAGCCCTTCGCAAACAAAGTATTCTCCCTATGACAGGGAACTACTGGCCATTTACGAGGCCATCAAATACTTTCGCCATATGCTCGAGGCCAGACACTTCGTCGTGTACACGGACCACAAGCCGATCAGTTTTGCATTCCACGAGAGGAAAAAAAACTGCTCGCCTAGGCAATTCCGGTACCTAGACTTCATTGCCCAGTTCACCACCGACATAAGGCACATTTCCGGCAAGGACAATGTCGTAGCCGACCCCTTATCTCGCGTGGAAGCGCTTCAGCTACCGGTCAGCTTTGACACTCTCGCGGAATCGCAAGCTGCGGATCCGGAGCTGTCCAAGCTACTCCAGGAAGGATCATCATTGATTTTGGAGAAGGTGCAGGTCCCAGGGGAGCGTACATCTGTGTACTGTGACGTCAGTACAACGCCTCCCAGACCATTTGTGCCCGTAATGCTGCGAAAACAAGTCTTCGACAGCCTGCATACCCTCAGCCACCCTGGTGTCTCAGCTTCTGCCAAATTAATCGCAGAGCGCTTCGTTTGGCCAGGTATTAGGAAGGACTGCAGGGAGTGGGCACGAGCTTGTCTTGAGTGCCAGCGGGCCAAAGTGAGCCGACACGTTTCTGCGCCATTAGGGTCGTATCACCTCCCACGTGCAAGGTTCACCACCGTCCACATCGACCTTGTGGGCCCGCTCCCAATTTCGGAAGGCTTTAGGTACTGTCTGACGGCAGTCGACCGTTTTACCAGGTGGCCGGAGGTCGTACCTATTGTCGACATAACTGCTGAGACAGTAGCTAAAGCGCTGCTATCCGGATGGGTTTCCCGGTTTGGCTGTCCCGCAGACATTATCACGGACAGGGGTCGACAGTTCGAGTCGGCCCTGTTCGATCAATTGTCCAAATTGGCTGGTTTTCAGCACAAGCGGACAACGGCATACCATCCGGCATGTAATGGCATGGTGGAGCGATTTCATCGGCAACTTAAGGCGTCCATCATGTGCCATGCTAATGACAAGTGGACAGAGTCTTTGCCGTGGGTATTGCTTGGTATACGGAGCGCATTCAAAAAGGATGTCCAAGCGTCTTCAGCCGAACTTGTATACGGCGAACCGCTAAGGCTCCCGGGAGAATTTTTCACTCCTAGAGACGAAGGAACGACCGACGTCACAGATTTCACTGCGCGCATTCGCAAATTCGCTCAAAACCTGCAACCAACTCCAGCATCCCGTCACAGCAAGTCCAGCATTTTCGTTTTTAGGGATCTGCAGACCACTGATCACGTGTTCCTTCGTGAAGACGCATTACGTGGTTCGCTACAACCAGCGTACACAGGTCCTCACAAAGTTCTGCAAAGGGGAGACAAAGTCTTCAAAATATTATTTAAAGGCAGAGAGGTCACGGTCTCAATTGACCGCCTTAAGCCAGCTTACATTTTGGCAGACAAAGCTGACCCAAAAGAAGTCACTCCACCTTGCAGTAGCAGAGAGTACACCACTCGCTCTGGTCGTCACGTCAGGTTTCCTGATTGTTATCGCCCTTGACGGTCTCTGGAGGGGGGTGATGTAGGTTTCACTCCTAAACCCTGGTTCAGAAATACGCCACTAGTGGCGCTGCTCTGATGTCAACCTCCTGTCATGGTTGAGACAGACGCCTCTAGACTTTTCGTCAGTAATTTCATTTAATATTATTATTATTGTTGTATTGTGTTGTGATCTCGCCCTTTCGATTGTGTTTCTTATGTCTTACTCCTTCTGTGTATATATTTATATCGTGTTGTGTACGGACATTATATTTCTACAAATTCTAAGTTGACTTTTGTTTCTTGTTCGTCCGTACCTACATTTACTACTAGAACTAAAGATTCAATAATAACACATATAAAATACTGTATTATGACAGAATTAAGCTGGTAGATAAAGGATTGTCCGACCCTTATCTAAATTATTTGGCATTAACTATTAACTATCGTTACAAACGTAAGTAGTGGCACACCACATTATTTTTTTTACACAACTATCTACAACATACAAGAATTATCGTTTTTTAATCGTTTTTAATCTGAACGTTGCATCTGATGGTCATGCTCAACCAACTACAATCTTAATATGTAATTACAATGTTCTAGGTAATAATCTTTTGATAAGAGACCCTATTTTTCCAATCCAACATCTATTTTACCTCCAGTCGAATATCAACTGACAACCAAAGCTACATTGAAATTTTCTTATTTTTAGAACACAATCTAGTTTCTAACAGCCGCTTTAATCTGTTGTCAAACGGCTGTTGTGTTTTAGCCATTACATTTCAACAGCTAATATTTTAAGGACCAGATGCTTAACAAACTTTCAATCTCAATCCCAAAGGATTTGAAAAGAAACTGCTAAATGCTAATCCAAATTGCTTCATATGTTTGAAAAATTCGCCTGATCGCCAACGTAAATGACCCATTGAATGGTGGACAATTCAACACCATGTTAATGTGTTACGAAATTACTCTGTTGAATAATGATGATGTCCCAACCGTTTATTAGCCTCATCTGCATCTTGTGTAACACATGATGTAGCTTCATATGAAAAATTTATCTGCTCAACAAAGTAAATAACGCAATGAATGTCGTTGAAATGTCAAAACGAAAGCCATTCCCGCTGTTAGTGTGTTACGCAATTACCCGCTGGTCGAATATACTTCTGAAAAGTTTAAAAACTCAATAAAACACAAACTCACTTTGCAAAGTATAGTGCGGTCCTTCTGGCTCTCTCGCTGCATCTCGACGCGGAAGGCGCCCTTGGGCCCGCGCACGCGCACGGTGAGCTGCCCCGCGCCCGCGCCGCGCGTGTCGCACAGGAAGCGCGACTGGAACGTGGCCAGCACGCCTGGCTCCACGCCCGGCCCGTACACACGGACCTGTGGAATGTTAACATAAGTATTTTTGGAAAATTACATTAATTGAGTGGAAAAGCCAATGTTAGCAGAGTGAGGGGAGAGTAGTCTGTAGAATAAAATTGGATGCACTGACAATTATATATAGTCTATTTAAATCAGCTAGCGAAACTCCGCAGCTTTTATGAGTATCGATATCTAAACACGATAAAACAAAAGAAAACAGATTTTCTCAACTCATACTTTAAGTAAGGTAGCGGGATCGTCCGAAAGGGTTACCGCTGCCCTGGAACATAAAGGGCTAAGGAAGGAACACGGGTGGGTTTTAGTCAGTAAGAGTCTGACACTCCCTTCTGCTCCACCCAGAGCGGGAGGGGTCACGTGATGATTTCCCATCCTCAAAAAAAAAAAAACTTTAAGTAACAAAACTACCAGCGGTCGATGACCTCAAGAAAAACCTTCGATTCTTTTTATTTTGTCGTATTCTGATATCGATGCCCATCATGTCTGCAGTTTCGCTAGTTAATTTGATTTGACTCTGTATATGAAGGCAGTAATTTCATCCACGTTTCCTGTTTTTTTAATGAGCAGCATCATTTGCCCCATGTGCAGTCACGAGCACTATAACTAGCGATTTTTGCATGAAATAACTAAAACAACAATGTAATACGACACATTGCAAAAACCTTTGGATTCGAAAATATTAGCGACTTTATGTTCAAAATTTCATTCAAAAATAAAAAACCGCTTTTGAATAAAGCCAAGTGTATACATACTTATGCTCGTGACTGTACTAGTAGCTAAACTTGCCCAAAACAGACTCTTCTATAATGGATTTGATTTGACAAATATATAATATGCACTTTGTATCACGTGATTAAACATGTCCAAAGTTCTTTTCCAGTCCAAGATGAGTCTGCTAGCTATTTGAACAGTAATTTAAACAAAATCATACCTTCGAAGGGTCGGGAGCGCCGGCCACCTTGAGCACGAAGGGCGAGCCGGGCACGTGTTCCCCAGCAAACTGTATGCTCAGCATGTGTCGGCCCGCTTCCGCTGGCTTCACGTTCAGCGTGAACGTGCCGTCTCCATGCTCGTATAGTTCACAGTATGCGACCTGGAGAAATTATATGATTAAATATTGACCAGGTGCATGAACTATGTGTGAGAATGGATAGGTTTGGCTATATTTTTATTAGCATCGGTTATTGGCTCGCGATATCTCATTACACTGGGTTAAGGTGATCCGACTTGCTCCACAATTTTAGCTCTCTGCACTGTAGCCAATATTATTAATTTCAGCCTAGGTTTGACTGTCATTATTGTGAATTAGCACCCAGAGAGAGAGTGTTGTGTATAGTTATGTTATTATTTTGTCCCGTGTTGTAGCTCGTCCGGTACTAAAATGTTTATCACACAATGAGTGGGCACGCCCCGCACCTTGTTGGGCCCGCTGCAGTGCGCGGTGAGCTCGCCGGGCCCGGCGCGGCGCGTGTCGAGCCAGGCGCGGATGTCGCGGCCCAGCACGCCGCCCGCCAGCCCCGAGCCCGAGCACACCACGCGCGACGCGTCGCCGCTCTCCGAGCCGGCCGACACGTTCACGGTCAGTGGACAGCCTGAGAGGATACACAAAACGTTGATAGTATTATTTAAAAAAAAAAAAAAACGAGAACAATAAAAATCGGGGGCGTAAGACCAAACCGAAAGTAGAAAGGTAAAAAGGGTCGTCCCATCTGAAAATGAGAGTGAGGGCAGAGAGAGTGCACCTGTGTCTGTGCACACACTTGTGCACTATCACATCTCTCGCACCGTAAGCTAGCCTCCCCTGAAAGTGGCCGCCACGGCCGAAATTCGGTCTGGAGGGCTTTAGAAGGTAAAGTAGTCTATCAGAAAAAGAGCAGACTCCAACCACTGCCATGCGCTATTCCCATTTTCGATATAGGTAGAAACAGAAGTAGAAAGAAAAAAACTTGAGAGGTGTCAAGGGACACCCGGATGGAACGAAGTATAACTGGCTTGCTATCTATAAGAGAGAGAGAGAGAGAGACAGATAGAGCAACACGCGCACCCCGCACGGCTTACAACTATAGCAAAAAGTGTCGTTCCAACTTTTGGTCTTAATTTTTTCCGTCTAGCCCCCTTTCGCAACGCGCGATAAGGAACTTCGTTCCAAAAAAATATGTTTATTTGGCAAATGTCACAAGTACACACAATATAAGATTTATGTTCTTTTTTTGTTTTTAACAAAAAAAAAAAAACATAAATCTAAAAGAACACGCCCGTGGAGACGCCGATATAGTGTAAGAGCCTTTAGGGGAATCATTATGAATGCGTTGGTACTCAGTGCAGCTAAATAGTTCTTAGTTTATAATGTTTGAAGCCAAAAATGATCTCAAAAATACCTTTGACGAGCCGGCCGGCCCACAGCACGCGCAGCTGATGGTCGGCGGCGCGGCGCGGCGTGTAGCTGGCGCGCCACAGGCCGGGCCCGGCCGCCGCCAGCGCCACGGGCACGCTGGCGCCGTCCGGGGCCGTCAGCGACGCCTCGGGGGCGCCGGGGCCCGCTGCGCTGCCGTCTGCAACAGGATCATATCATATAGTTCTCGTCTAGTGTCATGGTGAATGGTTTTGAAAACTAAGCGATGTATCCCTCAGTGCTAGCCTCTTGCTCTTTGACTTTAAAAGAGACTGCATCTTCTGAGTAGTCTGATAGGAAATGCCGAACTCATCTACTTTTTAAAATATGATTGACGTGTAAAGAGTTTGTACAAAACAACTTACAGAAATAATATCATTTACCATGCTATCCTAACCTATACTTTATCCCCTTTATTCATATACGTTGCATAAAGTTATGAAGTGATAAGCGACTATTTAACCATACATTATTGATGTTTAAATGTCACCTAACTTTAATCATCGTTTACAAATAAATCCCTAAATGAATAAAAAAATTACGCGTAGTATTAAAATGGTGCCATAGCAGCTGTAGGTACGCAGTTTCTATCTATGATAAATGGTAAGTATCTATTTGTGCGATACTACGAAGTATTAGATAACTGTTTGGCTATGCAATAGATATCGCTAAACTGACTTATCAATGTTTATTATTGGATACAGGTGTTAGCAACATTGCGACATAGATTATTACAGATTGATGTTGTTATTATTTCATTTGGTTGTTCATTAATACCTTTGTTGTTGTACTGATTTCTAAATAAAGATAAAAGGTGATAAAGTTTAGAATTAAAGGACATCAGTCAAGTGTCGAACATTTTATACCCAAAAATAAACGTGCCAGCTAAAAAAAAAAGTAATATTATAGAACATGTTCGGGATGTTATATTCAATTAAAAGTTGGTATTTTTTTAATGTTATGCTTGAAAAACTTGTTAAAAAAATATGATTTTTGGCATTTTCAATCTCAAATAGCAGCCGGGGGGGGTTATGTCCCATAAGAAAATAGTACAATTTTTTCTGGCCGGTTCTTAAATTTTTGGTATAAAATGTTCGACACTTGAAGTCCTTTAAAAGTCTTGTGTTACGCTTATAAAGTTTTAATATACTTGTATGTTGATACTGTGGAGATTATAGAAAAAAAAAAATATATAATCAACAAAAAGAACAATTTGACCCCGACGTGATTTGAACACGCAACCTTCTGATCTGGAGTCAGACGCGCTACCGTTGCGCCACGGAGTCTTATGAATGAGAGTCTGAATTTACAGCCAGTTATCTACCAAAGTACTTCGGTATAAGAAGTGTCTACTTGAACATTTAAGAACATAAACATTTTGTAAGAAACCGTTGATATACGGTGTAGCGACGAGGTTATCACATTATTTAAACCACGTATCCTACATGACGTTATTTGAGCATACATAATATTATTTTAAAAAAAGTTGACATTCTAGTTGCAGTACCTTTTCTTTGTTTTAATTTACAACATCATGTATAGAGAAAGATAGATCATAATAAGAAAGAGAAAGATCATCATAGAGAAAGGTGATCACCTGATGAATACTAGTTTATCAACGACCCGTGGCCAGAAAGATAGTTCAAACGTTGCTATTAAGTTAATATTATCAGACAAAATCTTTCACAAAGAGTTCTTTTACATAAAACTAGTGTGTTCTACTCACCGATGGTGAAGGCGGCGGGCGTGTGCGGCGCGGCGTGCGCCAGGCCCCGGCCGGCCAGCGTCACGCGGTCGGCGCTGGCCGGCGGGGCCAGCAGGGCGCGGCGCGGGGCCCCGCCCACGAGCGCGCCGTTGTACGTCAGTTCTAGTTCTGCTTCCCCGCCCGCGCTGCCCTCGACGCCTGTCAGGGTCACTACTGCACGGCCGGATACTGTTTCTACGCCTGTAAAGGATATATGAAGCTGTAAATTGTGGTACTTACTACATATCTCAGGACGTATATTTTAGTAGGTACTTAGTTGTAATAATATAATAAGTATTAATAAACTGAATCAGATAAAACGACACTGTAAAAAAACGCTACGTAAAAACTGATACACTCATCTCGCAACTACACGAAATCGTCCTAAGTGATATACAGTCGGTCACGACATGGATCAGTATCTAATGAATGCAGTTTCTAAGCCCATATTAGCTGCTGTGATGTTTACTTCGTGGATCGTTCAATGTGCAGACGCCGACAGGTCAAACTACCCAAAACTGTCAAATTTTCCCAATCGACCTTGAACCTTAATACTTCAGCGATAAAGTTGAAAATCTATTAAAGAAATTTGACTGATTTTAGTAGCTTGATGTGCTGGCGTCTGTACTTGAAAAAACAATTGAATGTATTAATTAGTCTTTCAGAAATCAAACTTGGTTCACTGCTTCGAAAATTATTAGACAAACAATATAAAAAAAAGAAAAGTTATAAAAATAGTTGTGTCTCACGTTGGTGCCTGCCAGCTAGTAAGCACTCTAGCGTGCCAGGTCCCGCGTTGCTGGTGTCGAGCACTAGTTTTGAAGGAGCTCGCACGCGGCCCGAGTTGTCTGTGCCCCAACCTCCGACTGGCATGATTGCTGATGTGTCTATCACCTGTTAATGCAAAGCAAATATTACAATAATTTTACGTATTCATCAGTCAACAATTTCTTTAGAAACGTGGGAAGACGATCCTGGGGGTCTACTCCGAAGTAGTACCGGCCGAATGATCGGCCGTTTACTGCTACGAAGTTGCTAAGTTACTATTTGGTTCGGTCGGTTCCGATCCTACACTCCTACACTCTTTCGAATATTGACTATGGTCCCGACCCAATTGAGCCGATCCGAACTTTTTTCGCATTTTTCAATAATATTCGGTTCGGCCATGTGTCGGTCCGATCCAAACATTCGCACTTTGCATGTTCTAGAAACGGAGCAAATATGTACCTCGATAGGCTAAGAGAAAGTTATTTATTTGCACGAAAGATTCCACTTGTGACATATTAGTGTTATTGAATGAAGGCTTGGAAAAAGTTGGGTTTATCCTCATGAAAGGGTAACAATTATACTCTTTAATGAAATTAATCCCCGTTTGATTACTTTCCGTTCTATGCTTTGGAAGTTGGCCAATAAAGCATAGAATAGAAAGGTATCAATTTACTTCTGTAACCCTTTGCAGTGTATGGTAATATTGCTCACCTTAACAGAGAAGGGGCTGCCTGGCAGTGGTCCTGACGACGTGAATATCCTGACCTCGTACAGCCCCACAACTAGCGGTATGTACGCACAGAGCCACTCTCTGGGCGCGCCTGCTCCCACTCTGCACTCTAGCAGACCAGTCTCCGTGCTTTCTTCTTTGTCGTCTGTTGTTAGTCTTTCAACCTGAAAGTAATATAATCTTTCAACCTGAAAGTAGGCAACTTCGCATCTCTCGGAGGCATTTGTTAAAAGAAACGTCATAAAGAAGCGGCATAAACATGACGTCAATTAATCCCTGATGCGAAAGTACCCTCAGGTGTACCCAGAGATACTGGAGAGTGGCACCCGTTTACTGTGTGATAGATCTACGCAAACTAACTCGAAGAACAACAAAGAATATTTGCACAGGCAAACGCAATATTTTGAAACTAATCTGTTCCATATATATTATATTAGTCCTCATTTAACAGTTACTTATTGATAAACCCCACATTACACCAACTTACTTAGTAATAAGCGGTAATATTGTAAAATTGGTGACATCGGTAAAAAGGTACATTTCAATGAAATAAAAATTGATGTAATGGAGTAGTATTGTCTTTTACCTGTACTACGGGCGGTGTGTCTTCAGTACAATGTATGGTGAACGCGGCCTCCTTGCCGACGTGCGCGTGCGCTAGGCCCGTGCCCGCACAGCGTGCTATACTGCTGCTTCTGCCGCTTAGAACGCCTAGTGATACCGGACTGCCTGACACGTTTGCTCCTGTAGTAAGGTGTTTATGTTAATTTAGTATCATAAAATACCTTTAAAGATAGATGGACTAAGCTGGTATATTGAGGTCGACTATACTTAAAACTTTACCTGACTAATGTCAACCTTATCCCCAGTGAATTAAGGTTGGATATGGGCAAGTCGCTAACTGGTTGCAGCCGTATATTATTTGGAACGACTGCCATTTTGTTTTTGGTTCACCAGTATAACTGGTATACTGGTAAAATGTTATTTTCATAGGAAAATTACATTTTTATTCGTCCACGCCATTTGACAACGATCATGGCTGACAGTAGGTAGATAAGTGACGATGTGATAAACAGCTGAGCATGCCTCATGAAGCACAATTAGGAAAGCTATTTTTCTAAAGTCTTGACTACAGATTAGTTACCTCCATAAGTGATGTAGATTCTGTAGTGCGCTGGCACCGAGGGTCGCAGGCGCACTCTGTAGGTATTCCCATCCTCTCTAATATCGACCGGCAGACGAATGCGACGCTCACCCATCGCCTCACATATCACTTCTAGTTCCGCTACACCTGCGTCTTTTGTGTCAACTGAAAAAAAAACTTGGTTATCAAGTAGTTGTAGAATGTAAGTAGGTCCAGTCCAGACTTAGTTATAATTAATTTTATGTGAAAGTTGATTTGGCTAGAAAGGAAATGGTAGTTACTAGAGATAATGACTGATAAAGATGTTTGAAAGAAGTAAACGAGCACCGCCGACCGCAACTAAATTGAGATTCAGGGCAGTATAGGCAAGTGAGTGACAGGAGTCATCGTTGGTACAGAGCGAAAAGGGGATAGCGCTATAAGTTTTGTAAAGCTCGGATAGCTCTCTCTTGTTCGCAGTGTAGAAAGTATAATGAGGATGACTATACTCTGCCCATTAGGTTAGCCGTTTTTTGACAGCTGTCTTAGAACGTACAGACGCCAGGCAGGTCAAGCTACCCGAAACTGTCAAATTTTCCCAATCAACTTTGAACCTTAATGATTTAGCGATAAAGTTGAAAATCTATTAAAGAAATTTGACAGATTGTAGTAGCTTGATGTGCTGGCGTCTGTACATATTCCAGATTACGTAAAAGTTAACTTTAAAATGCGTAATAAAATAAATATATAAACTGCCTTAACTTATTGAATTATTTTATTAATGACTTCTATGAGTTTTGACAAAATGTAATAAAATGTAATTGCTCACTAGTTCGATCTGTCAAAAAGCGGTTAAACTAGTGGACAGAGTATAGTTATCAACTTGTTTCTTTGTTCAAGATCGTTTAAATTATTACCTAATAAAGTGATGTTAAGTTACCTGTAAAATTAATGGGTGTTTGTGCTATGATATTTCCAGTAGGCAATCCAGATATGATGACTCTGTTAGAATCAAACGATTCGCAGGTGTAAGGACTGCCAGACACAGGTTTTGATAAGTGTAGTACCTCTGAAATAAAGAATAGAAACAATAAAGATCAAACATTGCTTAGCATAAACGCTTGATATATTTTATTTTATAGGTTTATTTAACTAATGTAATAGGTCTTTTTCCTCTTTATTTACAAAAGTTGCTTAACTTTGAGTAATGATTTGCGACTACATAAGGTGGATGCTCCAAGGTAGCCCGCGAAATTCAAATTTTCTTACGTTTTTTGCAATTTGCTGGTCAGTACTAAGTCGTACGTTGATTAAAATATGATTCGCGGCCGTAACAAATATGTATATACAGAATTATAATCATTAAAGTCATCAACACAACTCTCTAAGATCAAGTAATCCTACTGAATGACTATTTCATGAAATTTTGACATTTTAGGATTATGCTAACTTAACAAGTTGTATTACTGTATACTTACTGTATAATTAACATTATATTTACCTATAGTGCTCTGCCCAACATCCGTGATAGTATATTCCGCTTGCAACAATCCCGACTTTGTCTGATAACATCGTACAGGTAGTGCTCTCGATCCCGGGCCGGACACTACGACGTCAAACTCTCTTGCTGGTCTACCGAGGGTGTCGATGCTGAAGGAAGCTACCCTGTTCACTTGGGCTTGGTACAGACCGAGGCCGGAGGCAGCTACCTGGAGAGAAGAAAAGACACTTATCATGTTTGTGAAGTTTTGCTACTTATTATAATTTGACCTTACAAACACTTGAAATTACTAAAATGACATTTCAAGGGTGTCATCAAAGGCGGTAGGACTAAAAATAGCCTCTGAAACATTTGTTTAATATTTCGAGAAGTTTCCACTACGCGTCCATATGACTTACCTCTTGTCCATGATGCGCCGGCTGTACATCTACTATGAGCGGCTCCTTGGCGACGGGCGCGCCGCTCCACAGCAGCGTGAGGCGGTGCGGCGCGGCGCGCGCGGGGTGCCACACGAGCTCCTGGCGCGCGCCGCCGCGCCGCCGCACCGAGTGCGGCACGGCCGCGCCGCCGCACGTCACTCGCCCGGACAGGCGCCCGTTGCCTGCTCCGTTCGTGTTCACTGCACAAATGAAATGACCAATGAGAATCTGAGTGAGAACAAAAGGTTATTGAGACGAGATTTCCTGCTGGTCCATGTGTATGTTGCTTATAAGACAAAGTGGGAAAAGTGATGCGCGTTCTCGAAGCGCGCTAAGAAATAAGTAAAAAAATGGTTATTTCTGCACAAATTTAACTCCCAGAAAACAATAGAGATGATTCTAATCTACAGCTGTGCAACCTTTCACAGAGAGCATCAGAAGACCGATTTCTTTTAAATAACGACCGATACTGCACACTTAACAAAAAAAATGACGGTGGTGGAGTAATGTTAGCTGTTTCTAGAGACATAACATCAGCTAGAGTCGCTAATTGGGAAAGCGGAGCGGAATTTGTGGGTCATCTTAGACCTAACAATTGGAACTAAAGTAAAAAAACTAGCCATATGCGTAGATTATTTACCGCCGCCTGTAAAGTTAGAAGCGCTTGCAACGTTTCTTGATAAAGTGGAGTATGTTATTGGCCAAGCAGACGATCTAGTCATTCTAGGTGACTTTAACTTAGGCTTTGTTACTTGGAGCGCCACGGTGGACTGCAATTATTTGAGCCCATCCAACTACGAAAACACTCACGGACACTTACTTGTTGACTTCCTTAACATGAATCACCTACATATATCAGGTAAACTGTATTAATAACTGTGACAATAAATTATTGGACTTGACTATTACAAGTTTGCCTGGCGCCTATGTTACGGAGCCTTTAAACGTTCTTAGTAAATGTTACTCAAACCATCCTAATGTATTGCTTAACATTCCATTTAATTGTTCAACATACTTGCGATCAAAGCCTGAAAAAAAAAATCTTTAAAGCTGACTAAAAAGCCATCGTCAGTGAGCTGAAGAGTGTAGAATGGCAAGAGCGAATTTCCGATTGTAATGGCGTGATAGTATGGTCGCGGATTTTTATAATATTCCTGGAACTGTTATTGAAAGGTCAGTGCCTAAGACGGGATCTGTGAGGGCTAAATTCCCCTCGTGGTTTAGTAGTTCGTTAATTAGACTAGTATCTGAAAAGGAAAAAAATCGAAAGAAATATAAAAGATTTGGTAATCCCCGAGACAAAATAGAATATCAATTGTTCCGCTCTCGCTGTCACAAACTTTACGATGAATGTGACTCCAAGTATAAAACAAAAATAGAGGCCAACATTCCTAAAAACCCAAAGCCTTTTGGAGTTTTATCAAAAATAAACGCGGTGGTAAACCATCTATTCCTGCAAGAATAACGCTGGGAGATGAGATCGCTAAGACTGGCTGTGAAATAGTAAACTTATTTGCTAATCACTTTTCCTCCGTGTACACGGCAACTGTTACCACGCAGTCCACACCTTCACCTTCTAATTATGTTCAATCACCTGACCATTTATCACAATACGGGACTTCGAACTTCATTTCCAGCATAAAATTGGTTGAGTCTGATGTTTCTAAGGCAATTAGGAAGATTGATCCAGCAAAAGGTGCGGGACTAGACTTCGTTCCGCCAGTATTCGTTAAAAGGTGTGGTTCTGCTCTTGCGCTTCCTTTAATGCTGATATTTAACCGTTCCTTAATGGAAGGCAAATTCCCTGAAGAATGGAAGAGAGCTCGTATTGTTCCCATATTCAAAAAGGGTGATCCAGCCAGCGCAGTTAATTAGCGTCCGATATCAATACTTTCATGTTTTTCAAAGCTCTTTGAATCTATGTTGTGTTCCATTATCTCCCAAATGGTGGACTCAAACATTTCAGACTATCAGCACGGTTTCAGACGTGGCCGTTCCACAATAACAAATTTGGTGCCCGTTATTTCTGAAATTTCATGTGGGGTTGATGAGGGACTGCAGATAGACGCAATATATACCGACTTCAGCTGCGCCTTTGATAAAGTAAATCATAACCTACTAGTAGAAAAATTGAGATGGTTTGATATCGGTGGCGTACTGCTGAAATGGTTCAAATCATCTGTCAAAAAGACCACAATCTGTAGTGATAGGTGGCTCCGGATCAGAGGTATATTATGCGGACTCAGGTGTTCCGCAGGGATCTCATTTGGGACCGCTTCTCTTCCTTATCTTCATCAATAACATAACGGCTCACATACGACATTGTAAATTTTCCCTATTTGCTGACGATCTTAAAATATATAAAGTGGTAAACTCTTTACTGACGCAGTCCTAATTCTGAATAATTTAAACAATGTTTTACATTGGTGTTACGTGAATAGTATGAGTCTAAACGCTGAAAAATGTCATCACATAAGATTCACAAGGAAAAAGACACCAGTTCAAATAAAGTTTGATATTGGTGGTGTAACACTAAAACAAGTGAATGAAATTCGAGATCTGGGTGTGATCGTAGACAGCAAGCTGAAATTTACCGCGCACATTGATAAAACAGTGACACCAGAGGACCAAGGTGTTACTCTACAATGCCTCAGTGCGCAGTCATCTTGAGTATGCAAGCAGCGTATGGGCCCCTTATTATGCAGTGCAACGCTCGCAACGGGTGGCAAGCATACAGCGAGCTTTCACGAGACATCTTGCTTTCGCAACAAGAGGCTTCTCCCATAGAAAGCCACACATGAAGCGTTTAAAAAAATTTGGAATCCCTTCGCGATCGCAGACGGCTGCTAGATTTATGCTTCCTTCATAAATTAATTAATGGAAAAATACAATGCAGTTGCCTTTTGCAAAGCGTTTCTCTGGCAGTTCCAAGAATTTACCCAAGGTCTAAAAAAAAAAAAAAGGTATTTGATACACCTTTTGTAAAAACTAATCCCGGTTTACAATCCCCAGTTATACGAATGAGCAACGAATACAATAATACTGTATTAAACACATCTGACCTTGATATATTCAGCGACAAGCTACCGGTATTCAGAAAGAAAATCACGCTATCCTTGCCAAGTTGCTTCTAATTTCAATTTTTATATTATCATTATTTTTTATTTCAATTATTGTTTTTATTCTTAACTTTTTTTTCATGTTTATTACCCATCTTACTCACTTTAGTCTGTTTTGGTTTATATTAATTTTAGTTTAACTTAATATACTTTTCAAGGCAGCAAGATATTTAATCAATGCTATGTCCTCGCCCTTGCTCTTCGGTCTCTATGTGAATGCCTTGGTCGAGCGACTCAGCAGCATGCGCGTCGGCTGCTATGTGGATGGTGTTTGTTTTAATAATCTGAGCTACGCGGACGACATGGTGCTGCTGGCTCCCTCAATCAATGCTCTCCGACAGTTACTGGCTGTGTGTGAGTCGTACGCGGAGTCTCATGGGTTGATATACAACACCAAAAAGACAGAGTATATCGTCTTCAGGTCTGGTGCTAGATGTCCATCTACGGTCCCTCCTCTGTTCCTTAAAGGTCATCCAATAAACAGGGTGTATAAATTTAAATATTTGGGCCATCTGGTAACAGATACTCTGAAAGACGATTCAGATTTGGAGAGGGAGCGCAGAGCGTTGTCAGTCCGGGCGAACATGCTGGCCCGCAGGTTCTCTCGATGTGCAGTCGCAGTTAAAATAGCCCTTTTTAAGGCGTATTGCACATCACTGTACTCGGGGGCCCTGTGGTTCAGATATACCCAAAGGGCTTACAACGCTCTGCGTATCCAATATAACAATGCGTTCAGGGTGCTTTTGCGACTGCCGCGCTTCTGCAGTGCGTCAGCGATGTTTGCCGACGCGCGCGCTGACAGTTTTGACGCAGTATGGCGAAAGAAATCAGCCTCGTTACTTCGCAGGTTGCGTGACAGTCCCAACATCATTCTGCACGCGATCGCTGCCCGGGAAGATAGTCCGCTTGTGTGGGCGTTAGCGGACCGAACCAGATCTGTTTTAGTTATTAAGTACTAACATAGACTAAGTAAGATTGTTACTAACACAATGGACCGCATTTGTAGTCTGAATAAATAAATGATTATTATTATGTACGCCGAAATTGCCATGTACAGTAGTCCTTTAGTTATTAAGATTATTCTAGCATAAGTTTAATGTAGGTGATGTGGCTGTGCTTTTCTTAAATAAATAAATAAATATGTCTACTTATAACTAAACACTCACCAGTAAGTATGGCCGGTCGATGCGCCACCGCATCTCCAATAGACAGTACTTTGACCGCAGACGCGTCAAGCGCCTCCACGTCAGCGACGGGTCCCCTCGCACTGCGCACCACATATCTGCCGACGCGACTGGCTGGGAATGTCAGAAGGCCGGTGTCTTCTAAATGTGCTTCGGCGACACGAGATCCAGTTGGTGAGACGACTTCCACATCTGATAGGTTCTCGTCAATTTCTACTGTTGCTACTCCGCCTAGAGAAAAACGAAAGAAAGTTAGGAACAAATTTTTAAATAATTTAGTATTAAAACAAAAGAATGACACACTGCAAAAAATATGCTACAAGCGTCTGAAGATAATGTAAATGTGAATGTGGATGATAATGGAGTCCACAGTCAATTGTTTTTAAATTTTCTACTGAAGCTTGATGGACTTTGATTGAGGACTATTTTCGGAGATCGAGAACTTCTTAGACTATAAGACTATTTCTTATATGTCGAAACAAATTAAAAGACGATGAAAAAATCACAAATTAAACTTGTAATATAAGATATTCAAATCAAAACTGTGTACACCTATTTGTTATACAAATTGCCATGTAGCATCATTTTTATTTAGCACAGTGAAAGCAGCTATGAACTTCTTACCAATCTGAACATAAGTATGTGGCTCGCTGACTCGACAAACGAAGGGACTACCAGGAACAGCTTGTTCGTTGAATGTGACAGAGACGCGGTGCGGCTCGCGTGATACAGGCACGAATGTTACGTCGTACAGACCACGAGCTACGGCTACCACCTGGTGAATGAGACAATGTTTGATAAGTGCATTAAGTATACAAGGTCAAATTTAATTACCTGGCTAAACTTCAGAGATGGGTATAGGCATCTATGTACCTAATGATAAAAAAAAGGTTTTCTCAACTCATAATTTTAAGTTACTGCAGCTGATTACGTGGTCAACGGCTGCGGGTAGTTTAATTACTTAAAATTAAAGTGCGTGCGTGTAATGGTTTTTGATTCGACCGCACATACAGACAAGATGTGTTTAATAATAGAAAACTCATACTTATTCAAAATAAAAAGTCATTTATTCAAATTAGGCTGAGAATCAGCACTTTTCGAACGTCAAAATTACAAAAGACAGTCCCCCAAAAACGCCCGCCCTTCACCACTTCCTAGTGCTATCGCTGGGAAGAAGAAGTGGCGCAACAAACTCCCCAGCAGCACAGCTGTCTGTTCAGTTAGAAAACACTTGATACTTGATTGTATACAATACTAGGTGTTAAGTAATTAACATTAAAGGCACCGAACATAAAATTAAATTATTTGCCATTGTCAGCTAGCCACGCCAATATACCAACAAATATAATAAAAACTATACATACTCAAGCTAAAAAATATCATCTGCCTAGCCTTTTCCCAACTATGTTGGGGTCGGCTTCCAGTCTAACCGGATGCAGCTGAATACCAGTATTTTACATGGAACGACTGCCTATCTGACCTCCACAACCCAGTTACTGGGTAATACGATACCCCTTGGTAAGACTGGTTGTCCGACTTTCGGGCTTCTGACTACCCGTAACGATAGTCAAAGATCCACGAATGACAGCCGGGACCAACGGCTTAACGTGCTTTCCGAGGCACGGAGGGGTCTCGGTATGTAAAGATGGTCACCCATCCACAGACCAACCGCGGCAAGCGTAGCTTAACCTGACCGATCGACCTGTGCGGCTGTTATTATTTAGCCACGTAATAAATAATTAATCAAAATTAAAATGCAAATAAAAACTTAGTACCTAAATATTACTCATGGGATGAGCTACATACCTCCGCCTTTACAGTAGTGGAGGGCGTGGACACGACTAGCTCCAGAGTGCCCTCTCCCGCGCCGGCCGCGTCCACGCTGAACGTCACCGGCTTGCCCACTTCCACTCCTCGCTCTTCATCCACTCCTTCATCCAAGCTGAGACCGTCTAGCGTTCCCTCGAGCTCTGAAATGGGACCAATAAACAGTATGTCAATTAGCGAAGGGCGTAAGAAAATAATCCCACCAAAAAAAGACCAAATATTTTTTGGAATGTATGGTTGTCTACCTAATAAAACATTTTTTTATCGATATATCTGATAAATATTGATAAGGCAATAACGCTTGAATTAATAAAATAATATTTGTCTAAGGACAGTCAGTCCTGTCCTGTTGTACAGACGCCAGCTCATCAAGCAACCCGAAACTGTCAAATTTTCCCAATCAACCTTGAATCTAATGCTTTAGCGATAAAGTTGAAAATCTATTGAAGAACTTTGACAGATTGTAGTAGCTTGATGTGCTGGCGTCTGTAAATTCGATTTGCCGTCAAGTGTTAACAACAGCGTGAGTCTGCAGACGGAAAAAAAAGACATCTGCCTGTTGGCATCGTCATTTATTAAAATTGTAATTAGCCAAAATCAAAATTAAACACATACCTCCAGGCCCCAATCCAGTAACCCTAACCCGTCGCACATCATACACGTTACACGTGAACGGCGATCCGGGCACGTGCCGGCCCGCGCACGTCACCTGCACCGTGTGCCGCCCCACGGCCTCCGGCGTGTACGTCGCCGTGTAGCGGCCTTCGCTGGTCGTGGAGAGACGCGACCGAACGTTGGTGCCCCCTGGACCCGCTACGTATACTGTTGGCTCGCCTGCTAAGGGAGTAGAAGGTATTGGAGATGTTAGATATAGAAGACATTATAATTATAAAGAGTGACGTCGAATTCTTTGGCATCCTTTTACGAGGTGAAAGTACTCGTGAATGTGAACAACATTTTTTTGTATATTGTTTTTGGAAATAAAAAAAAAAAATATCTGTCGTTTTATCCAAAAGTGAGGTACTTACACCCAACCAAGAGGCACACAATGTTGTTATGTTTTCGCTATTTCAGAGTTGGTCCCATAGTTTTAGTCGTTCATATCCATGAGTACTTAAACCTACTCAAAGGATGCCGAAAATCGAAAATCAGCCAGTAGGTATAAGAAGTCAGGATGTTCGAATAAGTACGAGTTTGTTTCAATCACTCTGTTAATATTTTCGAAATGAGAAGGTCGGTTAGAATATTATCACATACATTGAGCTGCTACCGCGTTAAAGGGGCTCTTATGACCTCTCACTTTGAATGCTAACTTGTATAAAGCAACGTACAGCGACATTTTACACAACCCCAGAGTATCGAACATATGCGACGTCGAACGGACCTCGACATTTGACTGCAACTATTGACTGAATATGTTCCCAAATAATAAACATTCGCATAGACAATGATGCGACACACAAACAATGGCTCGCAGCATTCACAGCTATTGAATCTAGTTGCTAAATATAAACTATCTTTACAAAGGTATAGTTTATAATTTGATATTCTCAAATTAAATTAAAAATTAAATTATTAAGTAGTTAATAGGTTATATTAAATGCAGACACACTAATAACGATAAGGCTTTATATTTGTTTTAGAGATGACAACGTTATAACAGCTGTTGTAACGCACGAGCCATAGGTACGTATGTTTATAAATGAAACAAAGTTGGGTTAGTTACACCATTAATATGTAACTCTAGAACGGCTGGACCGATTTCTGTTATCTTTAATTTGTTGGATTTATCTCCGCCCCTACTAACTATTATATTTAGATTTTTTTATCTTTCTCGGCTTTCACGAGGTTCTTATCATGCGGGACGGTTATGTCAACAATCATTGCGCGCCGCCGCTTAGGTACTTATTATTATTATTAAATCAATGATTTTTAACTTTTACACTTATACATTAAATATCAGTCACAGTTAAACAAATTTCTTATATTCAATTATTATCATTATCCAATTATTTATTATTTATTTTCCTTGTCCAATAGTACAGATTTTTTGTAAAAGTTTAAATTTCTTATATTTAATTATTATCATTATCCAATTATTTATTTTCCTTGTCCAATAGTACAGATTTTTTGTAAAAGTTTTTTTTTGTAAAGTTTTTCTTAAATACCGATCACAATAATTCGTTCACTTATTATCATGAATGGACGACAACGGTCCAGCGCATACCGGTTTGTAAGAAACTTTGATATACACAAATACCTAGAAATCGACCCATAAGGGAAGAGTAAACAACTACAGCAAAAAGTACAAAGGAAGACTAAACACTAAACAACCACAGCAACTCGCTAGCTAAAGATCTACTTCAAGACAAATACTACAGAAAACCTAAGCCTTAAAGAAATCACTTACTGGAAATTGACCAAAGGAAATGAGGTGTTCCCACATGTATTGTATGATGTTATTCACTGGAATGGCCATCAAAAAATTCCACCGCATGGCGCATACCACATCTAATTATGGCTCAAGAGCCAATAAAAAGGAAAAAAATATGTATTATAGAAAGCCTTACTATTCCCGAGCAATTTAGGATACATTTTATTCCGCGGTTCCTGGAGGTTAGGTAGCTGGGTCTAAAATTAACTTACTGTGAAACCCAGTAAGCTGTATCTCAGCAGGCTCAGCTCTAGGTGTAGACACGAGCCCCGGGCCGGATGCGCGCGCATCCGCCGCCGCCGCCGGCGCAGACACGGCGCATGTGAACGGCGAGCCGGGCACGGCCTGGCCGTTGAACCGGACTGAGAGAGTGTGCGGGGCTGCTTCGACTGGCTTGAAGTTTACCTGGGGGAAGATAGAAAGGGTTAAAGTTAAGATATCTAGTTGAAGTAGTACCACACTGAATAAATGGCCGCATACTCTAGCAATAAAATAAAATTATAGACTATAAATAAACAATAAAATAAAATAATTTTAATTCAGATACCAAGGAGAAGACTCAACTTGGACTATACGAGAAGTTTAAGAAGAAGTGGTAAGTTTTATTTATTTAGGGGGGGGGGGGGATTCAGTTCCTTGAGAAAATGTTAGAAAGGAATCTAGCCCATAGCATCTATGGCTAGTGCTTGCTGGAGATAGTCAAGAGACCTACAGAACGAAGAACAAGCAAAAATAATAGACAAACATTTTTTTTTACAATTTACTCTAAACTTTTCTTCTCAAAGTGGTCAGGAAACGCCGACCTCATCTAGTTTTTAAAATATGATAAGTGTTTGTACAAACCAACTTACAGAAATAAAATCATTTATCATTTATAAACACTGATAGAACTAGGAAGTGCAGATGAGTGCCATTTAAAAAATTCTGAGCATATTTTTACTTACTTTGAACCTGGCATTTCCTTCACTTTGTACATAATTTGGCACATTCCTCCCATTCACAGCCACTATTATTTCTAAATTGCCAGCACCTGAAACAAAGAATATAAAATACAGGGCTAGGTACCCATAATGTCTCCAATTAATTAAAGAAGGTCCTATACAGTCTGGAGCATGAACATCTTGCACGTCCGCAAGATTCAAAAGCAATCTTTTTAAGTATTGATAGATAAATTGAATTTGGTGTAACTGTAAGGAATTTGAGCTCGTGCCTGTACATTACATCTTAGGGACTAACCACACTTATTCAGCTCAAAACAACGATTTTGTATGAAATGCGTACGCATCCGTAAAGCTGAACGGATGCGTACGAAAAGCTGAACAGAGCTGAATAAGTGTGGTTAGTCCCTTAAAGAACACATTTTGTGAAAGTACAACATACCAGCATGTGAAGCATTGATAGTAAAAGACACAGGTCTGCCGACGATTCCAGGCGAGATATCGGTGACATTGACTCGAGCCGCGCTGTACGCCTTCACAAGGAACGGACTGCCTTCCACGTGACCACCCATTGCACCCGCTCGCACCTGTGCACGAATGTGCTTAGATTGACTGCTTCTTGATTTATTTTTGTGCTATGTTAGTATTTATCTTTATTGTGGCTCTTGTAATACACGAACTCCTAGCACAAGAGCAAGGGCTAAACTGATGTGTGTTGAAGTGAAAAAAAAAACTATTATTGTAAGTCTTTATTGCACACCACAAAACTATTTACTATTATTAAAGAATTCCTTTAAAAAATCTGAGCTCATCACTGTTTATTAACTGTAATTATGTATTTATTATAATTTATTTACAGCATGCATTTTTCTGATTGTATTAGGAAACAATAGATACTGTATAAAGTAAATGGGAAAATAATTAAAATTAAAATAGATATTACAAGAGTAATTTTATAGCCCTTCGTAATTTATTAGGGATCGAGCGTAAAATCATTTAGGCAAATAAAAAGTATAATTCTGGCTGAACATGAACAGGAGTTACTACTGGGTTGGCTAGAATAAAATTATCAGGATATCCCAATAAATATAGATTTTTTAATGTTAATGTTGCACAATGTTTTAAGGATTCGGCTTATCAAACTTGGATATGAAAATATCTGAACTTAATTTCATGGAGAACTTACCTCAATACTATGGTCTCCAACGTCAACTGGTACAAAGGAGATGGTGTACCTTTTACTAGCCTCATTCTCTCCAATAGTCTCTTCGGCTGATACCTAGATCAAAAAAAAAAAAAAAATATGTTACGGTAGAGTTATTAAAACAAAATAAGATATATGGGTCCAGAAAGAAATTGGTACCTTTCAGATTTTAAGAATGACAGCAAATCTTACACAAACGATGTGACTATAAATGGATTAGGGCGTTTACTTCCCTACCTAGACAAAAGCAATATACTGCGTTCGTTATTTAGTTTCCAAACATATAAGCAAATATGTTTTTGGTCAACTTTAAAACCCACTCATAAAGTTCAGTTTGCGCTACAATTTCAAACATTTTTGACTTTTTCAATAGAACTAGTCATTCTGAAATCAACTTAATTTACACGAGGATAAAGATGATATTCGTTTAAGTGGAACTAGACTTTAGATACAAACCTGCACAGGTACGGGTCGTCTGGCCGGTCCGAGCACCTCAACGTGTGGCGAGGTGGGCGAGTCCACGCTGAAGGTGTACGCTTCTCCTACTGACACCTTGTCCGGAGACTCGCCCGAACCTGCGCCGATGACTCGCGCAGGTGCAGATACGTGGCATACGAAGGGACTGCCTGGGAGGATAAAAATAGATTATTGATAATAATAATCATTTAGGTACCTATTCCAGATCATAAAATCCATTATAGAAGTGCCTCGTCTAAAATAATACTAGAGCTGATTTGGAAATTGATTGCGCTAAATGAAAAAATATCTTGCATCTTATAATAGTTGCAGATTAACGTGGTTTACATTCGTTTATTATTTTTAAAAGGCATTCCTGGTACTAAGACTTGAAAACATCCTTGTCTTTGACGGGAATAAAATCGTTCAGGATACTAAAAACTTAATCATATAATGTTATGGCATCATAACTATTAATAATAATATAATATCCCTGGACATTTCACACAGCGCCATCTAGTCCCAAGCTAAGCAACCTAATGCTTGTGTTATGGTAACAAGATGGCTGATAAACTACTTAAATACATTTTTTTTTTTTTTTTTGTAAATACATACATATTATAGATAGAAAAACACCCAGACTCAGAACAAATACATGTAGGACTTACAAATATTTGTTCTGTGCGGGAATCGAACCCGCGACACGCAGCGCAGCAGTCCGATCGCTCAGCCACTGCGCTAACCATGTTGTCGTATTAATGCTTACATATAATATTGTTACTAACATGAAAAAATTATGAGTTCTTACCAGGTACGTGATCTCCATTGAACCGCAACTCGACGGTGTGCGGCCTGGGGTCGCGCGGCGTGAAACTGATGGCGTACGTGTGGGCTCCTTGCGCCGCCGCCGCGGTTGGTACGCGGCCTCCGTTCACCGTCACCTCCAAGTTACCGGGACCAGCTGCCATGGTCTCCACTATGGAGAGATATAGAGGGTTACAAGACTTTATTACTCAAGAGTGCAAAAGGAACATTGCTATATTCCATACAACTTTTTGTAAAATCACAGAGTTTTGAGATTTTAATAATTAGATCATCAACACGCTTGCTCAGACTTCGGAAAATGGGTGACCCTATTAGGTCGTGGGCATTCTGTTACGTGAATATGTGTAGCCTACAAAAACTTGAACGTAGAAAGTGAGGGTTTTTCAGACTTACCCAAAAATGTGACCGGCTTTCCGACGGTGCCATGTGTGACATCCTTAACTCTAATGGCGGTGACGTCGTACACCTGCAAATAAGAGATATGTTATCGGTGATACTTCAGGCCACAAGATAGGTAGGTAGATTAGGTATATCGCTTTATTAAATCTGGTCACAAAAAAGTTTGCAGCAATAGGTACTGCCAACTATTTAGCTGTTTACTGATTCGTGACGTGACTCACCTTCAAATGGAACGGGCTGGCCGGTATGGGCGCCGAGTCCACGAGCACGCTGAGGCGGTGCTCGCCCACGGCGCGCGGCACGAACTCGGCGCGGAACAGGCCGGCGCCCGCCTCCGTGACGGCGGCCGGCACGGAGGCGCCGTTGGGCCCTGCGGCACGCGCACTCAGCTCAGCGCCCGCCCTAACGCCCTACCCCCGCGACGTGACGGATGTTAGGAGTTAGGGCGAAGCGGATGAGCTTATCGAGATATGAATGTTACGTTTACGTCGTCAAGTTATTTTTGAGTATTCTCTGTAAACTGAAATCTTATTACTTGTTTTTTTATGATCTTACTTGACTACCCGTTAGTTTATCCTACGATTTTATATAATTAGAATAATATTTGTTTGTTAGTTTTGTTAGTACTAATATCTAAGCTATAAGTGATTTGTTAGTGCGGCTAAGCATTTATGATATATCTTTTAAATCTTCGTAATAAACTATGATTTCTCCTCTATAAGACTCCTTTGATCCCCATGCCCTACATAGTTCCCTCATTCTTTGTCTAATCTTTTTCAGATAGGTATCCAAAAAGTATTATTTTGTATCTCTTTCATTTATACCACCCTGGAAAAAAGAACCAATTATATTATGATACATAATTATCCTAGCTTAAGAAGCAAACAGCAAGAGGGTAGGTAATGTTATACAGGAAAAGCCACATGGTGCAAAAGTGGACTATGTATGGGTCACATCTCTGCAGGTACCCAATATACACCGTGACTTTTTAGTCGTCTGACAACGGCAGCCCACTTCATGTATCCAATGACTACTACACATTCATAACAAAAAAAATGGCATTTAAGAGAAAAAAAAAAGAAAAAAATATTCATTATTATGATGCATAACGTAATTGAAACATTCTGTTGCGAGCGAAGATCTATCTACTCGACTCGTGCGATGGTTAGGTATGTTCTACTGTTTGATACGTAAACATTATTAACAGGTATTACCAGGATGTTTCATAATTCTAATGTACTATTTTTATTTATTTTTTACCTATTATCTTAATTAATGGTAAAAAAAACACGCCTAGAGGTATTTTATGTCGGATACATTGAGTGGACCACCTTTGTCAGACGACTAAAAAATCACGGTGTATGTGTGCATTCAAAGAATTTTATCTATTTACGTAGTAAATATACGTGTTTGTTATGTTATCTACATAAAACATTCTTTATGTTAGTTATTATGAGTAACTGTAAAAGTGTAAAGTTAACAACAATAAGCAATTCACTGAAGTATGTGCCGTTACATCAACATGCCTCTATAGCGAATCTAACTGTGCATTTATTTCATTTTCAAGTTCTTACTTTATCCAAATAGATAAACATGAAGAAAACAAAAATAATATTTGAGTGAACATTTGGAACTATGGTTGGTCACACTAGTCAATATCACTAGTAGCCAATGAAATTACACATCATTCCTGATTTCTCCCAAAAACCTTCAGCTTGCAATATCAAGCTTTCTCATAATGGGTGCAAGGTCTTACCCTCAACATTGACTTCAATCTGGTCGAGCGAGGCGGAGGGGTGGTGCAGGGTGAGCGCGGCGCTTTGATGCAGGGGCGCCGGCCCGGGGACCGTGACGCGAGCCCCGCCGCCACCGCCTTCTGATACTTGGATTACTAGTGGGCAGCCGGGGACGCGCATCTAGGATGAGAGTGGATATTTAAAAACAAGAACTTAGTAATTAATATACACCGTTAAATTTTGATCGTTTTAATCCTTAAGAGGGGTCATTGTACTCATCATCATGAAAAACTTTTAGTACAGGACCAATCCTGAAATCGTGAAAAAAAAATCAGTTGATCCATAGATTTATGTTCACATAATTCGACATAATTTATTTATTAATTTTACCATTTATGTACACACATAATTAGGTTATACAATATAAACAGATGAATGAATGAAAAACAAAACAGAAAAAAATGGTACAGAGGTGATGATTATTTCATAAGAAATCTCTTCCAGCATACCTGAGATAATGTATGGATCAACTGATTTTTTTTTTCACGATTTCGGGTTTGGTCCCGTGTAGTAAAAGTTGTTCATCATAATGATGAGGACAATGACCCCTTTTAAGGATTAAAACAATCAAAATTTAATCTATAGTGTCTGAACCAAGACATACTAGCTATACCAACAGACTTGTAATAAATTGAGCAAACCATTTCAATTCTTGTTTGGCCAACTCTTTAAGCAGCAATTAGTAAGTCTCTTACTAATAAAGAGTAGGCCATATACACCGTGATTTTTTAGTCGTCTGACAAAGGTGGTCCACTCAATGTATCCGACATAAAATACTTATAGGCGTGTTTTTTTTTACCATAAATTAAGATACTAGGTACAAAGAAAAATAAATAATACATTAGAATTATGAAACATCCTGTTAATAATGTTTACGTATCAAACAGTAGAACATACCTAACCATCGCACGAGTCGAGTAGATAGATCTTCGCTCGCAACAGAATGTTTCAACTACGTTATGCATCATAATACTGAATATTTTTTTCTTTTTTTTTCTCTTAAATGCCATTTTTTTTTTGTTATGAATGTGTAGTAGTCATTTGATACACAAAATGGGCTGCCATTGTCAGACGACTAAAAAGTCACGGTGTATATATTATCTCGATCAGTAGTATTGGTAGTTACCAACACTTGTTAACTATGGTGACTATAGCAAAATTTAGCTATACTCACCAATCACCATACACCACTGACAAAAAAAGAGGTTCTAGATCAATTGCCTAAAACCTCTTTTTGTCTATTGTCAGCTAAATTGTACTCTAAGGGCTGCTATTATCCAAAAAGATTATGACATTGCAATGGTAGCGTGTCTATGTGTAATGCATAATGGAAACAAGTCAAAATACTCACTTTATTAAAAGATACATTGACAACATGTTCACATGCTTCCGTTGGTGTGAAAGATACCATGAAGCGAGCATTTCCCTGAAAGTAAAATAATAATAATTATTAGATTCATCATGAGTCCATGTTATATTTTAGAGGGTTTGGTTTCCGCATTTAGTCCTTCAGGTGGACCATTGTCTGTGGGCTTCATCATGGGTCTGTTATAAAAAGAGTATAATGGAATAGAATATTTTTATTTGCAAACATGGTCTTAGTTGTAAAGCTTAATGTGTTGAGATAAGTGTTTTCTTGTACAATTGAAGGTAATAAAACTTATTTTTTTTTTAGTGATAGGATTATGATCTACATGTCCCTCCATGGACACAATGCGACATGGACATGATACTTACAAATATTTTAAAGAGTACACAGAGTAACTCTTAAGAATAGAAGGTAGGATACTCACTTGTGGGTGCACTTGTGTTGGAATATTCAATCCCCGGGCAGCAACTGTAATTTCAAGATTGCCTTCACCAGCTTGTGCGGCATCTACTGCCAACTGTACCGGTACTCCAACTCTTGCAGCATTGCCTCCACTTACGCTTACTAGTTTGCTGTCATATGCTTTGCAAACAAATGGTGTGTCCTGAAAATAATAATGAATTTGTTAAGAAATAGACTAAATTGCAAAAGAATTTTTAGGTATGTGGTGTGTGCACATTGATGCCCACATAAAAAATGATTTGAGTTGATGTTTACAAGACAGTGTAAACAATAAACATTAAGTATTAGAAACATACCGGTACTATTTGGTTGTTATACTGTGCGGTGAGCGTATGAGGTCCAACATTCTTCGGGGTGAAGCTGGCTACCAGACCAGTGACGGCGTCTCCGGTCAATCGCACAGGAACTTCGCCCCTCGGGCCTCGAACTGTTACTGTCAACTCGCCGCCCGCAGAACCTTCCACTCGCACTGAACATGACGCTAATTCGCCCACCGGAATCAATTCTAAGGAACAAAAATATAACACATGTAAATACTACGTTTTAGTTGACAATGAATCAATTAGGATAAATGATTCTGCAATTGTTTTGATTAATTAATTAAAATTCCCGCCTTAGCTAACAAGATTGACCTCATGTTGTGACAATTGTGACATGAAATGATGACAGATGCCAAAATGTTTGACAATGGATTTAATGCGTCACAGATAAAACAAATGGGAGCGGTTTGCAAGAACCAATAATTTCAGTTTCTCAATCATTTACCAGCTATTTGTGTTTTTATAAACATTTTGTCTCATCATGTGTTATGAAACAAATACCTGGCTAAAAATAAGCATTTCTAAAATATTTATTATATACTGGTTCGTCAGCCATAAAAAAAGAAATCAAAAAGCCGTTAAAAAAGAAAAAAAAAAAACTCATTTATTTCTTAAAGTTATTTTATAGCTTGTATTTTAACATTTTGAAGCAATTTGACCAGTTCCAATCCTTGTTATTGCCCGCAGCGCCACCCCGAATAAATTGCGGATGGTAATAAAGCTATAAATAGAAGGCACAAGCTTTATGTATAGTTTTCAATAAGACAAAAGTATTTAAATGTAAATGTAGGTATATAAACTCCCAAACACATTCACTAATACCAATTATTTTAATGAATAAATTAACTGGCAAATCATTTTGTTATGTAGGTCAATAGGCACCTTTTACCAGGTTTAGGTAGAAACTAATTAGGTAGGTATCTTACGACCACTTACCAACTTGTGACGTGTCTATAGTGACTCTTTGTGCTGGAGCAACGTGGAAGATGAAAGGAGACGATGGCACAGGTTCTCCGTTGAACTTGATGTCTACCCGATGAGGGGTCGGCGCTTCTGGCCGCCAGAACACGAGGCATCGTCCTCCACCAACCACCTAAAATAATATGTGAAATTGATATCTAATTTAAGAAGTACAATAGTCACATAATTAGTGAGAATCCAATGCGACAAAGATCAGTAACAGGTTGGTGGAAATGGGGTTTTTTTAAGAATATTTATTAATTAAAGAGAGACGATTGTTATTTAGAATACAACCTGCTTTGAGGAGGAATGAGGTGTGATGTTCCTCTAACGAATAGGGAGAACAAGCAATTAGGATAAAATAGTTGAATATCAATGAAAAGTCTTATGAATATTTATTATGGATAGGTATCTAGAATATTATTATTATGGTATTTTATTCGACCTTCCATTAAGAACTCGTTACCTACCTACCATTAATTAAAATAATTTTGCCGCATTTTAGGTTGGTAACAGACATTCAGAAATTCCAGACAACTCGGCATAACTATTGAATAATAAAAAAGTAAAAAAAACTTAAAAAAAATCTAATTTAAAGTTTCAAAAGCGAATGAAGGGCCTCATTTAAAGTTACAGATTACCTACGAGTATAATGACGCGAGCTTACCTGCACGTGATTCGGAACTTCGCCTTCGTTTATTGAGATTTCCAACTGTCCTTCTCCGGCGGCGCTGGCGTCCACTGAAATAATAAACTTTCAGTTAATATTACGTGTAAGAAGGTTGTTACAATGTTTGTTTTGTTCTTAGCTAGGCAAAATTACAAAGTTTTTTTTGCAAATAATACTTTGCTGGATCATAAATGTACCTATACCTATATTATATAAATAAAGATTATTATTGTCCACATTGTGTCGTGGATCAGGTACATATGTCGTGTAACCTAACTGTATGTAGAACATCAACAAAAGTAGATACATCAGAGGGGGCAAATCTCGTAATTTTAAGAACGTTCACAGTCTGAAAACCAATTCCTGTACTTAAAAAACGTTCAAATTCAAGTCGCAATCTCTTCTCAGCGACAATTTATGAAAAAAACTTGTCAAAAATGTAGGGAGATTGATTATATTTTTGATAGATTTTGATCGTTTTAAATTACGAGAATTATTATTGGCCTTCAGATATAACTTTGTGCCGTTCCAAAGCATTTCATCAACATAATTTAGATTTTAAGATGCTAAATAATCTCTAAGTCAATTTAAATACCTAGTATTTAATTTGTTTTGATATCGTTCTAAATCCAGCCAGGTAACAATTTCCGGTAAAGCAGCTTTTGGGCAATTAAGAAAATTTATGATAGCCAATTAAATTAAAATCTAGATAGCTAACCAATTGCGGAAGTAAGAGGTATTATGGCAGTCGCACGTAACGACCCCTTGGTTCTCAAATGTTCAATGGGGAAAATGTCCCCTTCTTCCCATAGGCGCTATAATTTATGTTCCGGAGGGGATAATACCATAATCACCGTGCTCGGTTTAAGAGAATTAACTTTGAACCGTGCTATGGCAACTAGGAACATTACAATAATTTCGGTTTTTTATTGAGCAGAACGCCATCTCTATGCCAGATAGCCAAATTAAAAATTCTGTGTTGCCATATACAAATATATAATCATGATGCCGGGAAATTGTGTGAAACACAAACACAGACATGAAATAATTAACTCAAAATATTGGTTAATAAATGACAAAAAATAAAAATTAAGCTGCATTAAGCATATATCAAGTATTAAGGATTTGTTAAACGGTTCTGGAAGGTGTTTTGTCTTCATTTAACTAATGGGAATTCATTATCGTTGCAATGGTAACATTTTAATTGCAATTGTCCGTTCGCGCGCGAGTGCCGGTTTTACCGTTTTTCGTGCGGATTTTACTTTTGCAATTAAATTCTGGTTGTTTCGCAAGTGCATCTGCTAACCACGTTGAGTTGAACCTCCGTTCCTCCGTGACGCCGTGCCGCGTTACAATCATCGTCTGTTTCGTAGGTCCACGTCGAGTTGAGCCTCCTCCTCCGGTCGGTATTTCGAAATAGACTTGAAGTTTTTGTTTTGTGAAATATTATATAGTGAGCATAGGCACTGTTTATCAGTTTGGACCCATAATTGCGAATAGTGAACTGAACATTGAGTGCACTTCCATCATGTCACAAAACTCTTGTTGTGTACCTGGATGTCTAGTCACTAAGAAAGAGGGTATGTACTTTTTATTTAGTGTAATAAGTTACTGTTGTCCCTGTCCCGTCTTCATAAAACATCGAAGATCATACAAGTTTTGGTGAGAAAAAAAGGGGTTGGCTTTGATATCGTTTGGCAGGATTTGGGGGGTAAAAGTGGTTAAAGCTGGTAGGGCTTGGGTCCCCGATTATAACGCTACCACTCTTATTACAAGGTAATGCATATTTTTCGAGAAATTAATGAAAAATGTTTCTAACCTCAAATCGGGTAAATAGCGAAAACGGAATGTTAAAATGGGCGATTGACAACCAAATCTGTTTCATAATATTGTTTAAGGTGCGAAATGATGTGAAAACGAACTCAAAACGGAACGTAAAAAAAAAGAAAAACTATGATAAGTGTCACTGTCAAGTGTCATGTCATGTCATTCGTTTTGTTCATTCCGTTCCGTTTCTCCTCGAGAAAGGTAGAAAAGAAAATTATAATAACCGAACAATTATAAATGATTTAGTTTATGAATATTTGTGGAGAACAGAAATAGAAAGAAATAAAAGAGATCCTTTTGAAGAATTAATTACAGTTATAAATTATGGTTTTAATCAACGAAAAATGTATGAATGTTATGATTCATTTCTTTTTATAACAACCTATAAATCCCCAATGTTACTACTGATACCAGTAGAATTTGGATGCAAGAGCGAGCGAAGCGAGCTCTGGACTTGGGGCACCCCGACACGGACAGGTTAGGTTAGAAGGGGATGGCGGGGTCGAGTGAGCGAGCGAAGCGAGCGAATCGACCCCGCCATCACCTTCGTGGTTTTTTTTTTATAAACCACCCAGAAGTAGGAGCCCCGCGAAGCGGGGCTCCGTCGACCGGTCTTCCCTCGACTGTGCTACGTTGAGTGTTTTGAGATTAGGTTACAATAATTGGTTTTTAAGCGACTAAAAAGTTTTGAGGTTAGGTTACATTAATTGGTTTTTCTCAGGAATTGTGCATTGCCTTTTCATGGGAGTGGTGCCAGGGGGGAAGGGGTACCCGCCCCCCTCCCCCCACCCCCCTTCCACCCCCCTCCGCCTGCCAAAGGATACTAAATTTTACCCAAAAAAAGTTTAGGGGGAGGGGGTTCAACCCCCCATATTATTTTTTTTGTTGATAAAATTAGATGTAGTACTCAGCCTTAACGGGTTAGAAGTCCCACCCCTATCACATTGTATATATCTAATGAGTCAAAGTTTTCTCTATTATGGTTTAAACAATGACTCAAAACTTCCCCCTTGGTACCTACTTTCTATAATAAATTGAACTGGGATATAAAAAAATAACATGCTATTTTGTTTCTCAGGTATACCTCTCCACCGCTTTCCGAACCCAGATGTGAATGCAGAGAAATTCAATACATGGATTGCAAAAATTGGCGGTGAAATAGCTACAATGGATAATTTATTTGTTTATAGCAACAGACGTGTCTGCCATAAACATTTTGAAGCAATTGACAAGTATCCAAGAAATAGACTGTGCAAATTAGCAATTCCAGTACTGTACTTGCCAGGTAATATATTAATTTCATTAAAACATTTTAGTTGTGAAGTAGCTAGCAGTTTGAATAGAATATCAAAAGGTTAGATAGATCTTTTTACATACTTTGTTTTTATATAAACCTTCAAACATAACCACTGAGACACAATTCATTTTCTATTGTATGTCAACTCAATGAGTCGGAGTAACAGCGGATGGGTAATCAAAATGTTTCATTTTCAGAACAACTACATACTGAATCAGCTACCTTGCCTTCCCTACATTCAACATCTGGTGTTCAAAAGACTCAATCTGATATTCATATTCTGAGAGGTTTGTATCTTATTCATAAAGTGAGCTAAAAGCAGAAAATTTGAAATTATGTCTACAACAAAGTTGTAACCTAAGCTTTCAGAAAATAATTTAATTTAATGAATATCAAACAATTATGTTATCTTTTAACTTATATAGTGTAACTTTTAACTTTCAGATCAAATGTTTACTGAAACTGTTGATATGCCTGCCCCATGTTCAATATCTGGGGTTCAAGAGACTTCATCACATGTTCAGCTGAGAGGTTTGTATGTTATCATAATTATGTAGATAAATTGAGCTACAAGTAATAATAGAACTATTTAATATAAGGAAGCTATTTATTAATAAAACTAATAAAATCATATCATTCATTGCAACAGGAGAAACATGTACTTAATTTATAGTAATTTGAAAGAAAACTGAGAAAAAAGATTGAGACTGATGATTGAGTCAAATATTCTGACTGAAAGTTATCAAATTTTGAGGTGAACCTTATACAGGTTGTAATTTATCTACCATAGTTTACTTACAAACAAGTTAATTAACTTGTGAATATTTTTGCCATAATAAACATCTAATTTACAGGACATGGGCAGCGCAGGAAAGGACACAATAAACACCCTAAAAATAAATCAACTAAGCCAAAAGGTAGATTGTTTACAACTTTATATTATTATTTGATCTCAGCCTCACTGCTCAAGGGAATTTCAATCAAATTAATGAATTTATCTACCCCCATGCTATAAATCTTCTATAAAAGTTTCTGGAACAGTTAGCTTATTGCCTACATTAAAACAACCAGTGTCATAGTAACCATAACATCATCCAAAGAAGTGTTATAATGAAATTTAGTACAACACATAACACTTGTTTGGATTATAATAACTTAAGGTTACTATGACACTGGTTGTTTTAATGTTGGCAATATGCTAAATCATGAGACTTGTATGCAAATGTACATAATTAGGTAATAAAACAGTCATGTGATCCTATTATCACACTCGGGTTCGCCTCATGTGACAATCCCACATTTGTGTTTTATCACTCTTTATTACACAACAGTGAGACACAGAACAGTTGCATATAACTATTTTAGAATTTCTAATAAAAGTTTGTCAATTTTTTTTCTGTATATATATTGTGTTTACTCAGGCCATTTTTTTTTTTTCAGGTCTTTATGTACCTATAACAAAACATAGAGAATATAAATCTCTTTTAAAGCAGCTGAAGAAATCTGAAACCGCTAAGGTGGCTTTTAAGAAAAAATATAACCTTGCGAAGAAGATGACAAGAACCTCAGCATTCAACATTATGTCATCGGAAATGTCAGCTACTGCAAAGATGTTCTGCCAAATGCAAGTCTCTCAGAGTGGCAAGAAAAAACCTGGTAGAAGATTCACACTGGATCAAAAAATTTTGGCTTTATCGTTGTATAAGCCATCGCCTAAGGCTTATCGCTTACTTAGGCAAATGTGTGTTTTGCCGAGTAGAAGAACATTACAAAATTTACTGCACAAATTGGATGTAAAAGCTGGTGTCAATGAATTAATATTTGAACATTTAAAAAATAGAGTAGCGAAACTGCCTGACAATTACAAATATTGTTCAATTTTGTTTGATGAGATGGCGATTGGACCAGCGGTTACGTATGACAAAAAGCATGATAAAATTATTGGATTTGTCGACAATGGAGAACAAACTGAAAGAGAATTTTGTGATCACGTCCTAGTTTTTATGATCAGAGGCATAGTTAAAAAATTCAAGCAGCCGATAGCATATTATTATTGCCATGGAAGCACTAAGACTATTGAGCTCAAAGCTCAAATTAAAAATATTATTTTAAAAGTGCAAGAAACTGGGTTAAAAGTTGTTGCAACCATTTGTGACCAAGGCACTTCCAATGTGGCAGCCATTAACTTATTATTGAAGGAGACAAAAGAAAAGTTTATAAGAAAAGGTAAAGAATACCGGGAAGGATTTTACAAGGTGGGGAAAGACAAAATTTTCCCCCTATATGATCCACCTCACCTCATCAAAGGGATAAGAAATAACTTATTAACAAAAAAATTAAAATACACTATGAAAGAAAAAGAATGCACGGCTAAATGGTCCCACATTGTGGCCTTGTATAATAGGTGCCCATCATACAGAGGTGTCAAGCTAGTGCCGAGACTGACTGCTCTTCATGTATTACCCAATTTAATCCCAAAGATGAGGGTGAAACACTGTACACAAGTGTTTAGTCAGTCAGTTGGGGTGGGGCTTGGGTGTTTAGCAGGTATGCAAACATTTTCTACAATATAAATGTTGTTTTTAAATAAGTGATACATATGCACTTCCTCATAATTTACTCTCTTTTGTACATGTTCAGTACTAAAATCTTATCTCTTGCTTCTTCTCTTATGACTGTTATCATGAAAACTGTGAGTTAAACAACTGCTCTAGTCTGGATTATAATATAAATACAATCATAGTCGGAAAAGAGGTAAAACCCACAATAGGTCTTACTCTCTACTGTGAAGAGCTTATTACTATAGGACCAACCCCGAAATATCAAAAAATAACAGCTGATTCATACAAAATAATCAGCTGTTTGTACTATTATGCAGCTCATATGTTCATGAAAGTATCTATTTTCATTGCAGATATGGGAGTTCTGGAAAAAGACAGTCATGAGACAGCAGACCTCCTAATGTTCTTCGACGACCTATTTGACAGCGTCAATGGCAGTTTTAGTGAAGTTAGCCAAGGGAAAAAGTATCGTGCTGCAGTTACCCCAACTTCACCACATCACAATTTGTGGAATTATAGTGTCCCTATTCTCAAAACAATGAAATTTGTAAATGGTAACAATCAAGGAGTAGTGCCTTCTTTGTCCAGTTGGATTAAAACTATAGAAAGTTTTAAAAAGATTGTACATCTTTTAAATTCAAAGGGGATCAATTCCTTATTGCTGCGTAATTTCAACCAGGATCCATTGGAGAACTTTTTTGGAGCAATTCGAGCTCATGGCCATGGCAATATAATGCCTACGTCGTCTGCATTTGAAGGTGCTTTTAAGACACTTCTAATAAACAATATGACATCTTCACATTCAGTTGGATCAAACTGTGAAAAAGATGACAGTGTTTGTCTCCAGTCGCTAAAATCTTTATTAACAAATCCTGGAGACAACTACACAACAACTGAATGTGAAGATGAAATAGACTGTGCTCATATGTGTATAGACCTTTTAAATACAGATGCATTATTATCAAGTAAAACTCCAGTGGATATGGAAAAAAGCGCAGCAATTGGTTATTGCAGTGGCTGGATAGCACAACTGGCAAAAAAAAATGTGTACAAAAACTGTGCCACCTGCAGGCATGATTTAGAAGAAGAAAATATTTTAAATTTTCATAAATATATAAAATTAAAAGATTATGAAAATAAAAAGTGGTTGTGCTATCCTACTAGGGCGCTGTTTAATTTCTTTGCCCAAGTAGAACACATTTGTTTAGAGATATTAAAAGAATGCTGCAATAAAAATAATATTTGTAGATATATTCAATTAATTATTACTATAAATTTAAATTTAAAGTTTCTGTCCTGTGAAATGCATAAAAACGAGTTATCAAATTTTCTAATAAATAAAACGACAAAGTTTTTTATTAATAATTGGTGCAAAGAGACCAACAGTGTCCTTACTGGAAAATCAACCTTTTGGGATAAAAATGACCCCATGAAGGAAAAAGCTCATAGGCACTACTCCAAAAATAAAGGGAGGAAGCGAATAAGAATAAACAATACGTTAGTAAATGTTTAATATAACCTACATAAGATTTTAGAAAGAATAAACTGTTTTTATCTTTAATTCCGAGTTATTTTTCATTTACATAAACCTTTGTACCCTTCTTAAATGCCGGCAAAAATCTGAATGTTGTACATTGTCGTATAAATTATTGTTTACTACTTAGGTTTTTATAATAATTACATAATCGTTTTAGCATTATTAGTAAACAATAATTTATACGACAAAGTAAAAATTTTACTCGAATTTACTATATCTACAACTGTACGTACCTATCTATATCCATATCTGTAAGTAATAGTTTTGGTTAGCTGACAACTAGATGGCGACTTTGTGCTGTCAACAGAAAAATAAGAGAGCTTCCTGTCTATACCCTATATTATATTGTAGTCTGTGCTTTGAACTGAAGAATTTTGCTTTCGAAATCTGAACCCACAGAAAAAAATCGCGCAACTTTTTTTTACAAATTTTTGGCTCGTCCGTAGGTCCTACGCCGTAGAAAGCTGTAGAGGCGTAGGGACTACGGCGTAGGCTACGTATTTATAGGCAACGAATTTGCCTCTGTTCTCTATCCGTGTGGTGGCCCCCATCTCCAGCACTGTAGCAGTGGATACTTAGTTCGGGGAAATTACCTATTAATATGAGAATGAACTCAATCTGATAATTACTTACGGACAAATATGAGGAAGAACTTAATCTTACACAGTTTTCTCAGTTCAATATTTGAGCTTGTGTTACGCCATTTGGCAGAGGATTCCTATCACCGACCGACGCGCGACGCCCAGGGTAAAGGCTTATCTCCTGCAACAGCATTTGTTGACGGTCGGTGACTGTACACCGTGCTTACCTCTGAACTGGCATTGTTGGCCGACCACCGCATTGCCGACATCCGTCACTTTGATAAGGCTGGCGTCGTATACTTTGGCTACCAGTGGGGCTGCTGCCAGCTTGTCGTCTGCGATTGACACCTGGAACAGTGAAGTTAATTAAAATATTTGTGTACAAGAAAATAAGGATTATTTGTTTTTGAATTATGCTTGGAATAGCAAGTAATTATAATGTCTGAAACAGTTAGTAATAGTAACCTTATAACTAATTATAATGACGGCACGGTTGGCGCAGTGGTTAAGCGATTGACTGCTGCGCTGCGTGTCGCGGGTTCGATTCCCGCACGGAACAAATATTTGTATGACCTACATGTATTTGTTCCGAGTCTGGGTGTTTTTCTATCTATAATATGTATGTATTTACAAAAAAAAATGTATATAAGTAGTTTATCAGCCATCTTCTTACCATAACACAAGCATTAGGTTGCTTAGCTTGGGACTAGATGGCGCTGTGTGAAATGTCCAGGGATATTATTATTATAATCTGGATTATTTTTTGTTGAATAATGTGTGGAATAATAATAAATAATTAGCTGTTATTGAACTCTGCAAATTCTTCGATGGCCGTTGCTACAGGCGAGTAGGTACTTCAGTGTAGTTAGCAAGAGGACGCCCCCCTAGCTAGAAAGACCCATGACATATAAAAGTGACTTGGACTGGCCGCGGAATGCATTACGCGGAAAACTGGTTATTGTGGTGAAAGATGCATGCATAGTCAGCCTATAATGTTCCCTCTGCTGGGAGACAAACCTCCTCTCTGCGAGAGAGGTAGAGAGACATAATGCATCACGCGGGCCCAGTGCGGGTTGGTAGATGTCACATGTCTTCGAATTTTTGATTCTAGGACATGCCGGTTTCCTCACGATGTTTTCCTTCATCGTTTTGAGAGCAGTGGCGATGAAATTATTTACACAAAGTAAAGTGCCTGCCTGGGTTCGAATTTACGTCCTACGACTCGTAAGTTAGGCGATACTACTAGAATACCACTGCTCAGAATGAATAAAAGAAAGAAAAAAATGTGTATTTGTCAGTTAGGTTTATGGTGCAACATGGGATAGCGATAGGCCTAGCTGATTGAATGGTTGTAACCCATATCGGTGTTTCTAAAAACAACATTAGGAAAAGTTGTACTACTGCTTATTTATAACTTTATGCTTAGATAACCAAGCGTGGATATTATAAATAGCTATAATAGAAGTTACTATGTATTATGGGACGGGTTTTTTCAACATTTAAATAAGTAAAAATCAAAGCATCTTATCAAAGGTGTTATGTATGTATGAACTCATAGCGAGAATGTTTATCAGCTGATGATCTTAATTTTATTACTTTTTTAGATTATAATTCACGTTAAGCCGGTTGGTCCCGGCTGTCATTCGTGGATCTTTGACAGTCGTTACGGGTAGTTAGAAGCCCGAAAGTCTGACAACCAGTTTTATTAAGGGGTATAGTATGACCCAGTAACTGGGCTGTGGAGGTCAGATAGGCAATCGCTCCATAATATAGTATACTGGTACTGCATCCAGTGTGACTGGAAGCTGACCCCAACATATTCGGGAAAAGGCTAGGCAGCTGAAGATATTTATCTATGTTCCGGGGGGGATTAAACCATAATCACCGTTCTCGGTGGGTTTAAAAGAATTTAGGTACTCTGAACTCGATTATGCTTTCGAAATCTGATCCCGCAGTAGAAAATCGCGCAGTTTTTTTATAAATACTTATGTACCTACTATACTGCCAGTCCTTTGGGCACTTTTCCTGTTGACAACGATGCGAACGAATTTGATGCCCTATGATTCTTTCCTATTTTATATACCTGCACAGTGTACAGTATATATAATTATTTTAAGACTGTTAGCTTTTAAATTATGTAAATATTTTAAGACAATTTAATGAGATATTCGATTCATGTGATAAGTATTTATGTTTTCTAATAATATGCACGGACGGTAGAGTGAACTTACCTAATATGCCAGGTTTATGTAAATTATGTATGTGCTATATAAGCTGTGTACCTATCTACAATGTAGGTAATTACACTAACTACATAGGCCAGTAAATACCAGTGCATTTCATGTTTAATGAAAGTTAATTTCTCACGACAAGGTTTAGGTACCTACTTATGTACCAGTGTGACATTTGTTGAAAATAGAATCTAAATAAAGTTTCTGAAGTCGGCGACGTCCATTTTCAATTTTTGGTTAATTATTGTGTCGTACAGTTTGCCTAGCAGATCTTAGGGTTTCTTAATCCTGATTGCAAGCAACCCAAGACTGCAGTTTCAAGAAGGTGCAGTAGGTTTAGATTCACTACCAAAGTCTTACTTACATCGATAAGGTGAGTTCCGACTTCTTCAGGAGTGAACTCGATGCGGTACACCCCTGGGCGCTCCGCCACGTCCAGCACGCGCGAGGTCACTGGCCTTCTGGACGGAGCGGTTACTGTTACGCCAACCTTGAAGGAAAACGTCACAATGAATCAACTAGAAATACAAACAAACTCACATTATGCTCGAGTCGAGATATAGCGCATCTAAGAAAGAAAGAACATACATTGATTGCGTCTAATATCACGCAAAAGTGCGAAGTACTAAAAGAAAAACGGAACAAAAGGGAAAATATGCGTCATATCCGCGCAAAACGACCATCACTCAGCATAATGCTGCGACTCATGTGAGAAATAGACTACCAATATAATACCACTGCGTAAACAACTATATAATTTTTATCTCACGAAGCGACGCGCACTTTACTTGTGATTACCAAGTGTACAAACATGTTGTGAATGTGTGTGTAAGCGCAGGGGCGCTGTCAGTACCGTCCGAGATAATGGCGAAGTCGGAAGTGTGTGTGTGTGTTATGTGCTGACGCTACTCGTCTTCACGCTCACATTCATTGCGTGTTTGTACACTTGGTAACTACAAGTAAAGCCCGCGTCGCTTCGTGAGATAAAAATACTATAACTACCTAGGTAGAAGAAATCGATAGATTTTTTGATAAATGTGATGGCGGCTCATTACGAGTAGATACAATTTTTTTATAATAAATTAATATGTAGTTTGTTGTGTTATTTGGCTTCTACAAAACCGCTTTTTGTTATTTTACATAACTCAATTTTTAATTGAATTCTGTCATAAACGGCTACGATACTTTTCGACAAGTTTAAATTTTAGCTGTGATTTGAAAACCGAATGAAACCTAGAGTCAAAACAAAGGTACAAAATTTTAACAATTTAATTACAGTTTCAGAGTTTGCCCATCGAATGCGTACCATATCACGCAATCCTTGAATGGAGCGTTAAATTGATACAAATTGGTATGAGTGAGTGCATTGAGCTTCGTGAAAACACTGACATTCGATAAAGCATCGCACCTCTTTAATTAAATGATGCAGTGGTGGGTTGAGGTACGAACTGTTCGACGAAACGATGATTTTCAAACATGATGTTGCATTTAAGATGAAGTAGATTGAAAAGTGATTGAAAGGAAATTTTATATGTCATTGGAGACCAATATAATAAAGAGAAAAGTCATCAACGCCCCAAAAAAGTTAAAGCAAGGAATAAGGCCAAATTTTTCGAAATTCCCACGGGATATCCCAAATCACGGGCGGACAAAGTGGCTCACCAAGTTAAAATAACACTATAAGCATAGAGGTAGACTTCGGAAATCTTTTATTGCAGAAGATTTGAACAAGGCAAGTTAGTGATCCGTAGCCCTACCTCATTCTTGCTAAAGGTAGCTTCTCCTGCTGAAGTGGAGATCTCAAAGACGGCTGGTACTCTGGCAGGGATCAGCCGAGTGGGCTCCCCTCCGCCGCCGCCCAACGGCCCTGCCATCACCTCGACCTTCCACGGAGACCCTGGGGAAGAAGAAAACATACAGTTAAAAATATGTTTATCTTTAAATTATAGCCAGCAATGTTGCAATGCAGATGTTTACGATCAGTTTTGCTGGGTAAGAAAGAGCAGAGGTATCGAAGACTAATGATTGGTCAAAATCAATGGTCTGTGGGATTGTCGATGTGGGAACTAACATGGTTTAGACTAGACTCCAGCATAGCTATTCACAACCACTCGATACGTTTCCGTACCGAACATCAATCAAATGTGCGACACGCTGTTCACAAATCAAAACTCGAAAATTTTGTCAGTTTAAATTTGGTTTAAATCAAATAGACTGGTATTCTTCCAACAGCTGTTTGCTGCCGGGGGCAAGGCAAATCAGGTTATCGAAATGTGTCATTTTCGATACAATAACCTGTCGGATGGTTGTGAATAGCTATGGTTAACGGGTACACACGGTTACACGTTAAGCTATACAAAACCAGTTTGTCTTAGCCTCACTTTGTATGATATTTTCTCACAATGAACGGTCAGCTAATACTGGTTTTGCATAGCTTGATGTGTAGCCGTGTGTACGTTCTTTGCAAATATTGAATATTATGTAATTACTGCATCGAATATTTTAAATACATTCAGATGCCCTTTTGCATCCATAGGAACATCTGAAGGACAATTCTCGTAATTTAAACTGTTCAAAATCTAGTCGCAATCTCACCTCAGCGACAATCAATGTCAAAAATTTGTCAAAAATATAGGGAAATTAGTTATAGGTATTTTTGACAGATTGAGACATCAGACTGTGAACGTTCTTAAAATTACGAGAATCGCCCATCTGATATATTTAAAAGAAAGAATCCTACGGAAAAAAACGCACAAAAGTCGTAACCCTTCTTAACAGCCATGCAAAAATAAAGGGATGCTCTACTTTCTGTCGGAAACGAGACTTATTTAGTGCAAATCGAATGTGCTTATAGGTACACAATAAATGTCAATGTGGAGCATAAGAAAACTGATAAAGCCTCCCCAGTCCCCAGCGTGGGGCGCGAACGATCGCGCGGGTATAATGACACGCCACATGATAGATGTAGTGGCTGATGGTACCAGCGGGTAGCGCGTAATAGACGTCATTACGGCTAACTTTCTCATATCAACCATGTTTTTTTATACCCTGAATATTTTATTCTGACGTTCAGGAGATATTGTTACGTTTATAGGCTTCTCAGGTAGTTTTGGTAAAGTTTGTGGCATATTAACTTGCTTCATTTAGTCCCGACTGTTGTGAACAGCGGGGTAACTGCGTAACACACTAACGTTCATTTTGGCAGTTCACCAGCATTAATTGCGTTATTTCCGTTATTGAGCAGACACATATTTGGAATATATGAAGCAATGGATTAGCAATATCCTTCAAAATGATTCAGCAATTAGGGTACAGGTAGGCACCTAAACGTAACTTTAAAAATATTAGCGATTTCTAGAAATAACTTGGATTGGCTCTTTAAGTTTGCATAACTTTACTTATTGAATTAAGCCGTCTTGGTGCTCCAAACTTCGGAATTAATTTGGTCGCTTTTTATCAAAAGAGTCAATCCGGTCTCCTGCAACAGCTTAAGTCTGTTAAATGTCAGTTAAGTGTTTAATTTTAATGTGAACCACGTAAATTATTCATCACTGTATCAGAATTGAAAGTAGTTAACCTTTAAACATTCCAAATTCATTATTTATTTCTCTTTATGCGAGTAAAAACCTATGCATATCTATATATACTAGCTTCTGCCCGCGGCTTCGCCCGCGTAGATGTCGGAAATTATCCCACGGGAACGTGCTAACAGGATAAAATGTATGTGCTTCCCCAGGATGCCATCTATCTCTATGCCAAATCAGAAAGAAGTTCAGTGGTTTAGGTGTGAAAATGTAACATACAGTTTCATGTTCTAATCCTCCCTTTAAAAACTGAATTACCCCTTTTTGTCCCGTCAGTGGTAAATTTTCGACAACTTTACATACTTATTATTAATTATTTTCTGTCAAAAGTATCAATACTGAGTTTCGAGTTACTCGGACCACGCGTTCAATTTCTTCCACACAAACTTAACACCCCTATATACCCCTTTGAGGGGTAGTTTTGAAAAACTTATAATGATAAACTTTATTAATTACTTAGGCAAGTATTCTTGCCAAGTTTCAAGTTTATTAACTAAATGAATAAGATTTTTCATATAAACTGTATCCCCCACTTTTCACCCCCACAGGGGTAGAATTTTGAAAAATCGTTTGAGACGATTCATGATTTGATTCAAAGATTATTTATACCAATTTTCGAGTTAATCAAGCCACGCATTATAATCCTCCCTTGTAAAATTAACTACCCCTTTTCAACCCGTTAGGGGTAGATTTTCGGAAAACCCTGATACATGTTACTCTTTATTTTTGGTCTTAAGTATAAACACTGAGTTTCGACTTAATCGGACCACGCATTCAAATTATTCCACACAAACTTCAACACCCCTATATCCCCCTTTGAGGGGTAGTTTTGAAAAACTTATAATGATAAACTTTATTACTTACTTAGGCGAGTATTCTTGAAAAGTTTCAAGTTTATTAACCTAATGAAGAAGATTTTTCATATAAACTGTATCCCCGTTTTTCACCCCCACCGGGGTGGAATTTAAAAAAAATCGTTTGGGATGTATTCATAACTTGACTCAAAGATTATTTATACTAATTTTCGAGTTAATCAAGCTATGCAGTAAAATTCTCCCCTGAAAAATTGACTACCCCATTTCAGCCCGTCAGGGGTAGATTTTCAAAAAACCCTGGTACACATTATTCTTTACTTTCAATATTAGGTATAAATACTGAGTTTCGAGTCAACCGGACTGCGCGCTAAAATTCTTCCATACAAACTTTGAAACCCCCAATCCCTTATTAGGGGGTAGTTTAGAAGAAAAAAAAACTGACAATCTTCATAATTTATTTAGATAAGTATTCGTGCCAAGTTTCAAGTTTATTAACTCAAGGAATAAGATTTTTCATACAAACGAATTCCCCCCTTTTCAGGACTTTGAATTTTATATATATAGATATATAAAATTCAAAGTCCTGACTGACTGACTGACTGACTGACTGATAGATCAACGCACAGCCTAAACCGCTGGTCCTAGAGACATGAAATTTGGAGGGTGTGTTCTTCGTGAAGAGTAGGCATCCACTAAGAAAGGATTTTTCGAAATTCCACCCCTAAGAGGGTGAAAAGGGGGGAATTCGTTTGTATGAAAAATCTTATTCCTTGAGTTAATAAACTTGAAATTTGGCACGAATACTTATCTAAATAAATTATGAAGATTGTCAGTTTTTTTTTCTTCTAAACTACCCCCTAATAAGGGATTGGGGGGTTTCAAAGTTTGTATGGAAGAATTTTAGCGCGCAGTCCGATTTACTCGAAACTCGGTAGTTATACCTAATATTGAAAGTAAAGAATAATGTGTATCAGGGTTTTTTGAAAATCTACCCCTGACGGGCTGAAAAGGGGTAGTCAATTTTTCAGGGGAGGATTTTACTGCATGGCTTGATTAACTCAAAAATTAGTATAAATAATCTTTGAGTGAAGTTATGAATACATCCCAAACGATTTTTTTTTAATTCCACCCCTGTGGGGGTGAAAAGCGGGGTTACAGTTTATATGAAAAATCTTATTCATTTAGTTAATAAACTTGAAACTTGGCAAGAGTACTTGCCTAAGTAAGTAATAAAGTTTATCATTATAAGTTTTTCAAAACTACCCCTCAAAGGGGGATATAGGGGTGTTAAGTTTGTGTGGAAGAAATTGAATGCGCGATCCGAGTAACTCGAAACTCAGTACTGATACTTTTGACATAGGTATGTAAAGTTGTCGAAAATTTACCACTGACGGGACAAAAAGGGGTAGTTCAGTTTTTAAGGGGAGGATTTGAACTTGAAACTGTATGTTACATTTTCACGCCTAAACCACTGAACTTCTGATTTGGCATGAGATAGATGGCATCCTGGGGAAGCACATACATTTTATCCTGTTAGCACGTTCCCGTGGGATAATTTCCGACATCCACGCGGGCGAAGCCGCGGGCAGAAGCTAGTACTATATATTATAACTGTTTCATTGAACGAACATGTAATCAGGATGAATATGATGACCAAATTGACAATTTGTTCATAATGATTTGGTCCTGGAATCGAGCCGTGAAAACTCCGCGTTAAAACTGTGCAGTAGTAATCACAAATACGTACTTACAAGCATATAAATAAAACAATAATAAAAACTTTATTGTTCAGAAAAAAACATTACAATATTTGAATAGCACGCCTTCATACTAAGACTCCCTGTGTCGTGGAGACTAGTCTACTAGATATGTACTAATTGCAGTAATTACTAATACTCCTGCAGATGTTTCCTAGTACAATTGGAAGTATCCAACGTATGAACTAGCAGTAAACGTTTTGCAATATCCACGATGCCACAACGATGCAAATTGATACTAAAACTTTATGATCGATTTACAAACGAATGTTTATTAGCTAACTATCTTTTGCGTCTTCGCATCGTTATTAGAATATTTACTAACGATCCAACTGTTACAATGTATAAAAAGCAGCCTATAGTCTGTGATACCATATGAAAGTTTCGCTAAAACAATAGGCGTGTGTAATGTAAAATGTGTTACGAAACTGCAAAGGTCGACATGGCGGAACCGATTGCTGCGAGGTCGTTTAGTTAGAAAATAGACAGTTGCAACTTTTCAATCACCTGTGGCCACACATTCCATGCTGCAGGCACACCTTACCGGTGAGAAAATAAACATTTTGTGAGACAGACTTTGTTGTGAAATATTGCTATGTCGGAGCGTGTTTTGGGCAAGCTACATTGCAGGAACGCCATTCATGTGTGTACATAAATCCTTTCGAGACGGAAGCGACAGTTTGGATGGTCGGTCCAGGTTGTCGTACGAATACCTATGACTGTCGTTATGGGCAGTCAGAGGACCAAATGCCTAACAACCGGTCTGACCTGATCGGTGCGATGGTCTAGCTAGAGGGCAAATTTGTGTTTGACATTTTCAAAGTGCTTAATTTGCATTAATTTTAGAGAGAGCAGAACGCATATATTATCTCTGCCTATGCGAATCTTAACATATTTTAATATCGAAATTGCTCTTCTCTAATCCCTTCATTTCTGTAATAAGCTATTTTGTATTCTAGTCCAACGTTATAATATCGGTATTCCCCAATTCAGGTCAGGGGTCACTGATCAGATCTCGAGAGACCGGTCAGATTTAAAATCGATTCCAACATTGTGAAAGACACTTATTTATGTTTTTGAAATGGTCACCGCCTCTGGACATCTTCAATGTATGGTCATCACAGGTACCACCGCACCTGTGTTGATCATACCATACCATTGCAGTTCCAGAGACGAAGCTGAAAGGTCTCATTGTACCTGTAGAAACAATGGCCTCTGCATCAGAACTAGATAATGTGGTCCCCCGGACAGGCGCGAATCTAGGTTTTCGCTCAAGGGTGCAAATGTATCTCTCTGGGAAGATGGGGGGAACCATCGGTACCTATTTTCTGTAAACTCAACAATGTGTCCCTCTTTTAGAGGATGACTACGACTGATCTTAGTAATATACTGTGTACAAAGTAAAAAAAGGTTATTAAATTAGAGTTTTAGACCGAGTTTGGTCGAAGCTCAGTGGCCAACTGCACCCGTTGCAGCCCCTCCTGTATCCGCGCCTGGTGGTCCCCTGGACAAGCTCCTACATAAACACCTAAGGTACACGTATACTACAAGATATTTCCTCATATTGTTTTAAAGTTTCTAAATACATTGCGAGGTTAGTTATCGCATTGACTGTCTGATTGTCTGACATAACCCTTCCTTATTAGCGGCGACCTCGGCCTCGACTGCTATTTAATAATACATGTGGGAAGATGCTTCAATCGAGACAAGTTCGCCGCGCTATTGTTTTAGATTAGTTATCGAACTTATCGTGGAGTTATTAGTATTAGTGATTAGTTTGGTGTGTATCTTATCAGAGGCGCAATTCTTGTATTTTGAAAGAACGTTCGCATTCTAATCTAAGTCTCAATCTGTCAAAAATACCTCTAATTTCTCTACGTGTTTGACAAGTTTTTAAAATTTATTGTCGCTGAGATGAGACTGTGACTAGATTTTGAACGTTTTCTGGTTTGTTCATTCGCATGAATTTTTTCATATCAAGGCACCAGCTACACCTAGGTGATTTTTGGTAACATCATGACAATGAGAGCTGTATCGAGAAGGTCTCATTCGCAGTACATAACATAGGTAGGTCCCCTGCTAACAAACACACCAATGATCACCAATCAACCTACTCGTGATTTTATCTGCATAGGTACACCATCGTTGGATCTGCTCAGCAGTCGAGTTTGGAACAAATATTTTTTAGTGTTTTCTCCACATTCGGAACATTTTGGTGTCAGTCAGTCAATCAGATATTGATTTATATATGATTTTTGCAGTGTGTTGATTACAGATGCGCCGATTACAAGTTTTACCGAGTGCCGAGTATTGCGAGTACTCTACCGACTAACTAGGTTTAGTTAACGCTGTTATTGGGAAAGTACGAAACGTTTCAATGTTGTAGAAGAGAACGCCATGCAAGTTTTTGAAAATGCTACGAGGAATTAGCATGTCCAGCGCCGCAACAGCGTGAAGATCCGGAAAGTACCATCGCTATACAGTTAGACCAATGTCGATGACTACCACGACAGGCTGATTATTTAATTAAATATGTTCGTTCTTTTTTACGTGATTTTTCTGAGTGACTAATCTACATGAATATTATAATGAGGTCGGGATATAAGTTCTTTTCTAGTACCACGGCAGTCAAACCGAGTTATTGGGCCGATAACGAGTACCTACTACCTAAATGGCCGAGTATGCAGCACCGAGTAATAAACGAGTACTCGGCGCATCTCTAGTGTTGATTGATTATCGAACCATCTTGTCATAATTCCTAATTCTCCACAACCAAAGCCCACGTCCATTGGCCTACACATTCTTAGCAGGGAACCGAATGACCATGACCGATCACGCCGTGTATAATTGCGTACTTAAAGAACACGTAGGTAGCCCATCGACGCAGCTGCTCAAGTCGGGCCGGGCCGTTACTGGCCCATACTACTTCGTTACATAGTATTGGAGATCGGTCATGCGAATATAAGTAACTGTTTATGATTAACGATCAATAAAACTATAATCAACTGCCCTAATTAAAACATTCGTCGTAGGTATGGGAAGATTGTAGGTAACTGTTGCACGTTTTGCTGTTAGTAATTAAATAAATGGGTGTGTAAATATTAACGACGTGAGTTATTAATTAGTCTAACTTACTACTTTGTTCAATACTGAATGGCAGATCAGTGGACTTTCTATTAACCGCTACTTGCAGGCAGTTCTGTAAGTTGGTACGAAATCCCAATTGTGCGAGCCAGACTCGCTCATGGCCGGTAGATTTAACAAGTTCGGCCCAGCAGCGCCGCGCTCGTGTGGTGCACACATTATGAAACAACATTTTCTTCTACAAAATGGACATACGTTGATAAACGTTCTGCTCTTCAAGTATCCTAGAGTGTTATAAGATTAAACACAAAGTCAAAAGACATCGACTTTAGATGACGTTGACTTAGGACATTGCGTATGTGCGCGTACACGCTTGCGAGTGTGTAGTAGATGACAACAATTACTTAAGCCGCCAAAATTTGATTTTTGTGGCTCTAGATGTTTAACACTTGCAAGTGTTGCGGCCTATGGTTGTAGCGCAAAAGTTCAAGTAATGGAATTTACTATGGCTTCGATACGATGTAAGACGTAGTGCAAATAATATTATATTTTTATTAGCTGTAATTAGACGTGTTAACAATATATTGTACGTCGTTAAAAGAAGTCCTGGTCCGAACGTATTAATGAATTATGCCGCTTGTTACTTTAAACAATGTTTTGTAGTGACTTATCACCGCCCTCAGTTCGAAAATAAAAACATCTTTCAAGGTTCTCCATAACTTCAAGACGTTTGTACCAAAAACCGAAAAGATACAAAAGAATTTCGAGTTTAAGTGACTGATTAAATTGGAGGAGTTCTTTATTCAGCGAGAGGGATGGTCATGACCACCGTTACAAACACGACCGGTCCGTGAGAGGTGCTGTTCATTTGTGCCGAGATTCAGCCGAGATAAAAGAGGTCCATTATAAAATATATTTCTATGATTTACAAGTTGTCTCTGGTTTATAGAGGTGTATTTGTTATTACGTGCTGTGACCACTGGAACGGCCGCTAACTGTGGGCTGGCGTAAATAATGGTTGTGTACCCAACACTGGATATTATTGAACGGATAAGATTATTTCCGACCGCCAATAGTCATTCGACTATTCTAGAAGTGATTAACTAACAAAATAGATACCTATTTACATTATTTACGAGATAATTTTTATAACATTAAGTCTTGAAATTCCCTGAGGATTTTGCAGACTGCAAATTTGCGTAGCTGGACCAATGTACTACGAGTATTGCCAAAATCTATATCTGACCACGCATCGTAAGGACTATTCCTGCTTGCAGCGCATATTATTAGTCGACCTAAAAAGGTTCCTCTGTGGTTTTACTTACGGACGCAGCTGTGGTCATCATGCGCGCGGGATTTTGTTTTCAAAATGGTCAGATATAGGTTTTGGCGATAGTACCTATTAATTAAACAGCCTAGGCAGGCTTTGCTAAAACTTAAAGACAAAAAATAAAATTCCATTAAAACAATAGAAGCAATGGCTCGTTACCGTACACTTAACTTCGCTGAATGTAATAGATTAACACTTAATTGTGTAATAATTGGTTTGTCAACTTTCTCCAACAGCTTCGAGTGACTTCTTCTGTTGTGACTAATATTTTACGTAATAGTGAGTCGCGAAGCAGCTACTATGTATTGACTATCGGTTATTATTTATTACAATAGAGATTTAAGGTAAACGTGATAAATATACATAACTATGTATCTATCTATGAGTCAATCACGTGATAAACGGTTTAATTTTTCGGAGGCAGTCCCCAACCCGAAAGTCTGATAACCAGCTAGGAAATTCCGTAAAACACTCTCAGTAGCAAGGGCTTTCATTTCTACAACATTTATTACGTTATTTACGTTGCTAAGTACTTAGACAAATTTTTCGAACATAATATGAAGCAATGGATTAGCAATAGGTATCCTTGAAAATAATCCAAATTGAGATTGATAGTGTGTTACGCAATTAGGGTGCAGCCTTACCAAGGGGATAACTATTGTCTTACCCAGTAACTGGGTTGTGGAGTTCGAATAGGCTGTCGCTCCATGTAAAAAACTGGTATTCAGCTGCATCCGGTTAGTCTGGAAGCCGATCCCACCATATTTCGGAAAAGGCTAAGCATATGATGAGACTAAATAAACGATGGATATGGTTATGGGTTATTAAATCATAGGGTTTGGAAGGAAGTGGACTCTGAGAGTCAGCTACCTATACAACGTGTTTTTTTTATATCCCATAACTCCAAAGAAAGCGAAAAAAATCAGCTGTTCCCTACATTAATTTATGTTCGTGTAACTCGTCAAAATGGAGGGAAAACCAGATTTTTATTTCGCGATTTCGGGTTTGGTCCCATAGTAAAAGTTGTTCATAATATGAGTACAATGACCTCCTAGAGTTATGGGATATAAAAAAAACCGGCCAAGTGCGAGTCGGACTCGCCCATGAAGGGTTCCGTTACGTTACGATTTATTAAAAAAAACCACTCACTAGATCTCGTTCAAACCAATTTCCGGTGGAAGTTTATATGGTAATGTACATCATATATTTTTTTTAGTTTTATCATTCTCTTATTTTAGAAGTTACAGGGGGGGGGACACACATTTTACCACTTTGGAAGTGTCTCTCGCGCAAACTATTCAGTTTAGAAAAAAATGATATTAGAAACCTCAATATCATTTTTGAAGACCTATCCATAGATACCCCACACGTATGGGTTTGATGAAAAAAAAAATTTTTGAGTTTCAGTTCTAAGTATGGGGACCCCCAAAATTTATTGTTTTTAGGGTTCCGTAGCCAAATGGCAACGTAACCCTTATGGATTCGTCATGTCTGTCTGTCTGTCTGTCCGTCCGTATGTCACAGCCGCTTTTTTCCGAAACTATAAGAGCTATACTGTTGAAACTTGGTAAGTAGATGTATTCTGTGAACCGCATTAAGATTTTCACACAAAAATAGAAAAAAAACAATAAATTTTGGGGGTCCCCATACTTAGAACTGAAACTCAAAATTTTTTTTTTCATCAAACCCATACGTGTGGGGTATCTATGGATAGGTCTTCAAAAATGATATTGAGGTTTCTAATATCATTTTTTTCTAAACTGAATAGTTTGCGCGAGAGACACTTCCAAAGTGGTAAAATGTGTGTCCCCCCCCCTGTAACTTCTAAAATAAGAGAATGATAAAACTAAAAAAAATATATGATGTACATTACCATATAAACTTCCACCGAAAATTGGTTTGAACGAGATCTAGTGAGTAGTTTTTTTTTAATAAATCGTAACGTAACGGAACCCTTCATGGGCGAGTCCGACTCGCACTTGGCCGGTTTTTTTTCTATTTTTGTGTGAAAATCTTAATGCGGTTCACAGAATACATCTACTTACCAAGTTTCAACAGTATAGCTCTTATAGTTTCGGAAAAAAGCGGCTGTGACATACGGACGGACAGACAGACAGACAGACAGATAGACATGACGAATCCATAAGGGTTCCGTTGCCATTTGGCTACGGAACCCTAAAAAACACGTTGTATACTTACACAGAAAGAAAACTACATGCTGCGTCGACCTCAAATGAGGAAAATTATAGAGATTAACAGTAAGTAGCCTATGTACAGTCACCAAGAGATGAGTAACCAGGGACGTCGGATATCGTTGAAGTTTAGTAAGAAACCGATGGTTGTTTTTGAATGAAATTTAATTTGATAAATGAACTGTTTGTTTTCTACTCGATAACATCCATTGGTTTTTCTACTAGACTTCAACTTTATCCGACGACCCTGTTACTTATCTCCTTTGGTGACCGTACAGAACGTTGTTTTCTAGATATAATTATGCCACGTATACCCTGTTCGTAAACCGTTTTTTGACAGATGGAACTAGTGATTGCAGCAACACACAATACACTGATTGATATACGCACGGTATTATAATGTATGTAAGAATCCATAAATAAGATAATTCAATAGGCATTTTATATATTTATTTTATTACGAAATTTACTGTTAAGTTTTACGTAATCTGGAATATGTATGTTCTAAGACAGCTGTCAAAACACAGTTAACGTAATGGACAGGGTATAGTCTGCTTCATCAAATCGGTTTGGTAGAAAAAACTAATCAAACTGCGAGACATTCTTTCGCATATATAATGTTAGAATGTCACCTGCTACGCATAAATTGGGTATGATTCATAAAACGAGTTAGGTATTTTACTTTTTATGTAATTTATAAACTAGTGACAGATCATCATTATCACTCCATAGTTCGTTATGTAAATTGATAAATTAACATAACAAATATTTTAACCTGAATCTATGGAGCGTGTAGAATTATCAACTGCCTAAAAACACGGTTATATTTTAAAACTAGTTGTGCCTGCGACTTCATTCACGTGCATGTCGAAATAAAAGTAGCTAATTTTATTCCTTATAACATCAGCTATCTGCCAATGAAACTCCAAGTGTCAAAATAGACATTACTACAAACAGATACTTCAATTTTATTTAATTGTATAGATAATGTATCATTATTAAAATAACTTGCATGTTACTAACGCATTGTCTAACACATTCCTATGCATACTAAACTACGTAGTTAGCCTTGAATTTATAATAAGTATGTAAGATTAAATAAAAATTCATTTCGCCTCGCAAGGGTAGCAAAATAAGCCGCCGGGGCTGCGGGTTGTTCGAAAGAGATACCGTGGCCCCTGAAGGAACACGGGTGGGTTTTAGTCAGTAAAAGTCTGACACGCCCTTCCGCTCAGCCCAGAGCGGGAGAGGTCATTTGATGATGTCCCACCCAAATAAAAAAAAAGGGTAGCAAAATAAAATATTAAGCATTTCTTATCACCATTTTCATCGATAGCCCAACTTTATCCACTGCTGAGTATATAAGTCTCTCTTTTCTTGTGCCAATCTCTACGCTTCTGTGCCAGCTTCATTCATGCCCGCGAAAATTTTGCCCGCGATGGCTACAAAGTCGTCCGCATTCCATAAACAACCTTAGTTGTTGTTTACCCTTAGCCTCCTAAGTTGTCATTGTACAGAGGGGCAATTCTCGTAATTTTAAGGACGTTCACAGTCTGATCTCAGTCTCAATCTGTCAAAAATACGTCTAATTTCCCTACATTTTGACAATTTTTTGACATTTGTTTGTCGCCGAGATGAGACTGCGACTAGATTTTGAACGTTTTAAATTACGAGAATTGGCCTTCTGATCATTACGAACAACTTTTAGTATTAATAAGACCAAACCTGAAATCACGAGAAAATATCAGCTGCTCAGTACATTTTTTGCGTTCACATTTTTTTTATTAGACATTAATGTCCCACTGCTGGGCAAAGGCCTCCCTACTCTCCTTTCATCTCTCTCTGTCCAGAGCTGCCAAGGACCAATTTTTATTAAAGGAGTCCAGCTCATCCCTCCGTCTCCGTTTATCGTCTTGTGTTCACATAAATCGACGAAATGTATGGAGCAGCTGAAGTTTTTTTCGTGATTTCTGACGAAATAAGCTCCATACATTTCGTGAATTTTGAGGTTTAAGGTAAACAAAAACTAATGTTGTATATGTTGTTTAAAGTTTTATATCTTAGGTTCGGTTTACACTTCTTGAATAGAGTCTGATGTAAATTAAATTAGGTCTAAAAACAGTAGTTTTATTCCTACAAGCCTACAGCGTTTATTTGGCCCAAATACGAGGTAAGTGGTGTATCGTAACATAGTAGGTACGCTATATGGTAATAAGCTGCCAAAATCAACGTTATATTAGACATCAAACATTTATCAAAGATAATTCCTTCGGTAATTTTTCTCCAAATTGCTAGATTTTTTTCCTCAAGATCTTTTGCATATTTATAGCCAAAACAAGGCGAAAAAAATACCGTCTACCTAAGAATTAAAAGTTTTTGTATGTGGTCAATTACCGATTAGTGCAGAATAGGTCCACGAGTGGGATTGTACCATGTTAAGCCAGTAAGACCATGTCCACGCCTATTAAAGCTTGAATCAGCTATCTAACGGTGCAAACTTGTTTAGTATTTGCAAGCACGGATTAAGCTAGAAATTGATTTCATTTTTCGAAAACAGTAATAAAAATGTTTACTAAATTACCTAAATTGGTGATCAATGTATTTTTTGCTCTGATTCTGGTGAGACGTTTTAAGTGTTTGTAGCTGTTTTACCAATAATTAAGTGTCATAAATAATTTGGAACACATAATTAATTGGTTTTCGAAGAATATCAAACTGTCTAAAATAGTGATCAAAATGTTGATATCCATTAGAAAATATGTTAGAATTAGGGTTTGGGACTTTTTGTAAATTTTGTTGTTTATTTTCTCAGAGTCCCGAGAGATTCTGAGAAATCTCAAAGTCCGGGGACGTCCCGGGACTTTGATCGTTGGTTGTCTTTTGTCCCGAGACTTTGAGCATGTCCAGTCGTCCCATACCTCATTTAGAAATTGAACTTGGAGAGCCTCACCAGTCTGCGTATAGTTACCAATTCTGTGGTTAGGTAATCCCCACACGGTAAATAATCTGCATCGGACAAATGGACAGGTACACATTTACAATACACCTTTACCTATCCCTTCTAAGAATATCAAGCGTGATGTCGCAAGAGAAAATGTGAGGACATTAGCTCTCGCACAATTTCCGTTGAAATACGTGTATGTAGTACAAGTTATTTAGGTGCACGCATTCATTCGTGCAGACTCGTTCAGAAACGGAAGACATTTGTAAATATGGCGAAGCGAGAAGCGATTTGCTGTAAAACTATGTTGCTGTAACACCTTTGTTGTTACGAAAGTTAATGGAAAGTTATTCACGATACGACGGTAACAATTTAACAAACTATCGCTAAATCTTAACGCTCGAGGGAGTTAGTACAACAGAGTATGATCGACCGTTCGTAAACTATAGTATTATTTAGTGTTACACTTACTACAACAGCTGATATAACATCTCAATTTGGTTATATCATACGTTTGTTGCTTGTTATCATGGCAGGTTATAATACCTAATGTTTTGACAAATGGGATGTTGCTATTGTATTCTGTTTCAGATATAGGGAGGACCTGTAGGTACCCTCATTAGGTAACACGCAATCAATCATAATCTGAATTATTTTGAAGGATATTGCTAATCAATTGCTTCATAAATGTTCGAAACATTTGCTCAACAACGTAATCAACGCAATAAATATGTTTGAACTGTCAAAACGAAAGCTATTGCTATTGATAGTCTGTTACGGTTCACTATTATTGTGATTAGGGCTTGCAGTATTCGATGAATTTCATACAACTATAGAAGCAGTGGACGACATTGTGGCCATCGCGGGCAAAAGATAAGAGAGGCTGTGAAAAGAAAGAAGATAGAAAATGCATTTATTTGCGGCAAACATGACGCACAAAAAAAAAAACAAGTTGGGAAGTTGGGGCTGCGGATTTGAGTAGATAGGTAAAGTGAATTATGAATCAAAGTGTTAATTGAAAGACTGAATCATCATTCTAAACCATAAAAACGCGTCCAATGCTAAACGACTTTCTAATTGCTACCTAGAGTTCCAATTAATCAATTAGCTAATTACGGTTGAAAAAATCTGTGGATCTTTGCATAAAACATTTTGGGTTGTGTGAATGTATCGATATTAAACGGTATTCGATTACATCGGATATATAGATACTTGTAGATAAAGTAAACTTGATTATCGTACAGGTTCATAAGCACAGTTATCGCAACTTAGGTACTGTAAAGGTTGTCTGCTAAAGTCGACCTTATATGTACTTAGTGCAGGTTGGCAATAAAGTAACTCTGGTTGGTTTCGAACAGTCAAGCGAGTTTGGAATGAGGTGTGTATAAAAATGTGTATTTCTCAACCCAGGGAACTCATACATGGTGTCAATGATTAATTTGGAAAGTACTTTACTCGAAACATCCGCACAATTTATCATTCCATAGTCATATATAATGTTCCCACTGCTGGGACACAGGCCTTCTCTCTGTGAGAGGGAGTGGGCTAATCTATCACGCGGGCCCAATGTGGGTTGGCAGATGTCACATCCCTTCTAATTTTTGGTGCCGGTTTCGGTTTTGCATGCCGGTTTCCTCACGATGACATGATGACAATTATTTACACAAAAGAAAACGCCTGCCTAGGTTTAAACCCACGACGTACGAAGCCCCCGAAAAACTGTCTTTAATACTGACTGAGATTTTTTATTTGATTTAGAAGTTTTTCCGAAGGTTTTGATATTGAGCACAAAAGCTGTGAGGTTGGCGAGCTTTGCCATATTAGATCCTAATGCCCCGTTTGCACTTGATACAATGTTCTTGCAAGGAAACCCGCTATAACTTCAACATCACACATGCAACACCTACCTGCAAGATATTCGATGCCCTAGATAGCTAAGCTGGGCTAAATATAGAGAGCCCTTGGTCTGAAATCTTAAGTCTGTCTGTAGTTTACAACTCGTAAGTCCGGGCCGCTGCCACTGGGCCACTACTGTTCACGATTTTCATTCGAAACCAATCAAATCAAGCTACCTAACCTTTTCCCAACTATGTTGGGGTTGGCGTCCAGTCTAACCGAACGCAGCTGAATACCAGTATTTTACATGGAGCGACTGCTTATCTGACCTCCATAATAACCCAGTGACTGGGTAACACGATACCCCTTGGTAAGACTGTTTGTCGGACTTTTGGGCTCTTAACTACTCGTAACGAGTGTCAAAGATCTACGAATGACAGCCAAAACCAACGGCTTACGTGCTTTCCGATTCCATGAAAATCTTTCATTCGACAGTAAAATACATAAATAAAATCTGAACGTGCAAACTTGCTAGTTTACAAATTGCAATGAAATATCTACTAGTTGTGTAATTACAATTTATTCGTTAGCAAAGCAAATTCCAAATGTAATTTCGTCATAACGAGACAGGATATGAGTTCTCTTTACATACATCATGTACTAACATTATCAAGATTTTTATTACAATGAAGTTTCGAGCGATGCATTGTGACTTTGTATCGACTACGGATGGGTCTGAAGTCATTCTGAACTCTTAAGGGGGATGCGCTAAGGTAGCCCGCGAAATTCAGATTTATTAAAGTAAAGTAAAAGATCGAGTAAAGACCAATGAAAATTTGCTAATAGTACTGGAGCCGAGCAGGCCGTCTGGCGACTGCCTACTGCCGCGCGAGTTTCTATGAAGATTTTGTTTTTTGTTAGGTATAATAATTTAGTGAGTTTCTTAATGTGGGGCACACACACTAAAATGTAATTGACAGGCTTATGGTTTATCGATTTATCGAGGTAGGCACTCGCCACTGACTTAGAGAGATGTATTGCTGATAAAAAAAAATCTATAAATATATATTTGTCACGGCCGCGAATCATATTTATATCAACATACAACCTGTTGCTGACCTGCAAATAGCAAAAAACGTAAGACAATTTGAATTTCGCGAGCTACCCTGACGCTTCCGCCTTAAGTTTGATATAATCAACTGCTTAGTGGTTAGGACAATTAAAATAAATTATGACTTGTAGGATCAAGATACGTGCAAGGTGAACAAGTCATCGCATTATAATAATTTGAAGACAATAGCCAGAATACAGTCGTTGATTTTAGCTTGGGAGCTGGTGTGTGGATGTTGGTAAACTTTGAGTGCTGTTTCTTTAAGGAATACGAATCGTTTTATTTACCTACTATTGTTAAGATTTATTGTGGAACTGGTTCTTAATTAAAACAGAGATAATCTTACCTATGGTGGCTAATGACAGAGATAAATCTTATCTATAATATGCTAATGACTTGTGTTCACCCATATGTTTAAAGCTATTCTATAGTCATTATAAGAAATTCTATAGTCATTATTAGTGAAGGTGGTGTGGGTTACTTCTACAGGAAAATATTAATGCCTTAGGTATATACCGTAGAGATTTTGTCTAAATGACTATGTCAACCGATCTCCACGAATGTTTAATAAGTTATTATATGAAGAGAAGAAGAGAACCCGTTGGTGTCGGCTGTCACTCGTGGATCTTTGACAGTCGTTACGAGTTGTCAGAAGCCCGAAAGTTTGACAACCAGTCTTACCAAGGGGTATCTTATATTACCCAGTAACTTGGTTGTGAAGATAGATAGACAGGCGCTCCATGTAAAATAGTGGTGTTCAACTGCATCCGGTTTGACCGGAAGCCGACCCCAACATTTTTGGAAAAAGGCAAGCAGATGATGAAGAGGAGAACACTAACTCATATTTAGAATAGAGAAAAGTAAAGTAAAGTTTACTTTGAAACTTTACTTTACTTTTTTTAAATAATAATCCTAATAAGTATTATTTAAAATACGAGTTTTATTGACCTGTACCGCAAGAGCGCTGAACTCTTGTAATATCCACCTAAATGATTATGTATCAGCCTGCTTAAATAACCGAAGTTTTGAAGGTACAAACCATATTGAAGACCTTGTTACAGAGTTATCAGTTAATGTGTTTTAGATTCTTGTTAAACAACTCCTTGTAGGCCGCCTACACTTCAAAGTTTCTATCTAACAGCAAGGTACCGTACCTGTTTCGATAACATTAATTACAAATCCTAGTTCCATTAATAAAGTAAGCTAATTATAAAAGATATTAATTTAGAGTATAGAGGTCACTGAGAATGCCTTCCTATTGAGTGAGTTCATTGCTCCGAAAAAAGTACAAACGCGCGATAAATCTAAATTAATTGATAATTAATTTAGTTGAGCAAACTCCTTTTTTGTTGAGGCGCAGAACGACGTCAAATATAACATGGCCAATATAATACAAATGTTTTTTTTTGTGTAAATAATGTCGAGAAACTGTAACACTTGTAACTTATGAGGGTGACTAATCTAGGTCGTTTTAAATGTGGCTACGAGGCTCTAAAGAAAACGTCTTGGCATACAAACATAAAACATTTGTTTAATAGTTTATTTAAATGTAAGCGAATCCTATAGGTATTGTAAAAACAATAGAATACAAATACATTTAAGAAGAAATTAGCACTTGCTCATAACAACACCCGAAACTGTTTCTATTTTTGTCAACCTTTATTGTTGCACAGCCTTTAACTTCTATTAGCTAAGTATTGATATATTTCTTCTAATCATTCTGTGTGGACTACATTTGCGATCTAGAGCATAAAGTATGGAATTATGGATCCACGCAACATCCAAACAAGTTAGAATCAAAAAACTTTTCAAAAGAATAATTGACGGCCAGGCGACACAATCGCTTTTGTTTCTCCTGAGCAGAAAATTGAGCAGTTATCCTCTTCAACAGCAATCGATAGAACAGCTTTAACTGCATGTTTTTTTATTATTTTCTAACTTCTAATAGTTTGTTGGCCCTTTTAGTGCAAGTGTATGTAGTCTTTTGGTTTCTTTGTTATAATAGTAAGGCTGGCGGATGTCACGAGTTCAGCTGCTATTGTTTGACCACCATAGGTGTTTCCTTCGGGACGACACGACCGATCAACATGGAATTAGCGTCGTAAGGAGTTTCATTAAAATTATAGCTCTGTATTTAATGATTCCATAAAGGAAATGTATTAAGTAGGTATCTATTTGCGGAACTAAAGTGCAGACAGAGAAATTAAGTTATTAGAATAAAACTACACTTTGTACTCAATACTTATACCTAGTATCTATATCTATTTTACTGTGTGTACATAAATAATAAAATAAATAAAGCTGTTACCATGAATATCCGAATGATGCCATCATTCGACACACAATGAACAATATATTTTTACTTTAACGCTAACTTTAGAAACTTGATAGATTGAGACATAGCCTTCCCGAAACAATTGAAGGCGTGCTGACCGAATATAATAGCGATTACGGCCACGCCTATTTACCAGTTTCCATCAATTTGCTGATTCACGTATTGTAAAGTATTGTATCTACGCGATTTGGTATTGTTCCGCCCGCGCCCCGTCTGGCACGGCTCATCTGGTGACCTCCTTCCAGCCTCACCCCACTTCGCGCAATCAACGGTTTCGAACACTTTACCTATTCTATGCGTAAAACATGCGCGTACGCAGCTCGCCTCAAGTAGTACGACTTCACTAACTTACCAGCTGTATAATGTAAACGAACTTTCATTAGACCTAAATACCAGAGCCCTGAGAATTCTTAAAAGAGTTTCAAATAAAGAATTGTGCAGTTCTTCTATTCTATACTTATAATAAATCTGTAGAAGTGAAAATTCTGTACATTGAAAATATCAAAAAAATAATTTACAGGGGGTGTTACTAGACCGACACCGAACCCAAAAATGTGATTAAAAAAATTTTTGTCTGTCTGTCTGTCTGTCGGTCTGTCTGTCTGTCTGTTTGTTCAGGCATCACGCAAAAACTACCGGTTCGATTAAGATGAAACTTGGTATAATTATTCTTTAATATCCTGGGCACCACACTGGGTACTTTTTATCCCGGAAAAGTATATACAATAAAAAACAAACTTAATTTTGCGGTTCGATCCCTATACCCGATTACCACTGTCTGTACTGTACCAACCGCAAATACTAAGTTTGTCGTAGGTTGGGTCACCCGCAGTGGAGTTCATTTTTATTCCTTTTAGTTTTTAGAGTTATTTAGGTTTATTTTTATAATATATGAGTCGTAGGTATAGATTTTAATTTTAAAGTATAGGTAGTATATTTGATAGTGTACGTAGTGACCGTAGATTATTTTATAATACTGTTAGGTAGGATTAGTCATTCGTATAGATATTAGTTTTTAGGGATTTTGCTTATTTATTGAGTTTAGATTAGTTATCATCAGAAATAGGTTTATTTAGGTAGGTATTTAATTTTTTGCTATTGAGTTTTTTTTTAATTAGGTAGGTACTTAGGTAAAGATATCATATAGGTACCCTCTTAATCACCACTAATGAGACACAATTGGTTTTCTACTGTAATTAGCCACAAAGGGCCCGCGAGATAGATGGCATTCTGGGGAAGCACATACATTTTATCCTGTTAGCACGTTCCCGTGGGATAATTTCCGACATCCACGCGGGCGAAGCCGCGGGCAGAAGCTAGTATTAAATAAGGCTGCGCGCTCATTGAATCGTGTAAACCGAGAACGGTAATGTAATTTGATCTAAACACAACTTGTGGACTTTTGTTAGTATTTCAAACTCGAAGTATTTTACGTGCTTCCGTTGCACATCGTTTGCCGACGAATATCGTTCATTAATATATGTTTTATAACCACATTACGTAATGCTTCGCAGTTCGATCAGAGGTGTAAATTAACTTTGTATATCCAATGATGCGGAACAGATTATGTTACATGCGATACTGATATAACTATTGTGTCTGTAAATGAACGGATTGGTTCTCGCCTAATCTATAAACAAAAGGTAGTGATTGTTCAGTCAGACGGGTGATTTCCGCGTATCGCCGCAGTGCGGTATTGGAAAACCGTGTGACAACGTCAAGTAGAAAGGTATTTAGACAGCTAATGCGGGCCAGCCCGTTGTCCTCGGCTCTCGACTCGTCCAGCCGGCTCACAGCCTCCGATAACTCCGTGCTCCGTCTCCACAGCCTTTGATGGTCCTATTCATTAGAACCTGCATCGCATCCGCATTCACTGTGCGACTGACGCGCGAATGATGAATATTTGCGGTCCGGTTTGTGCGAATTATGTAGACGGTCCAGTAAATTATGGAAATAACTTGCATAAACAAATCACCAATATTTTACCAAATATTTGCATCGAAATTCGTAACACAGTTTTATTGATGCCATAACATGTCTGACTGTCTGTATGCAAAGTATGGAATTTGATATGCAGTAAAATGACTCCTAGTGGCACAATGTCGAGTGGTAAATGGCCAAATTGGACCGGCTTCGGCAATTTTGATGTGTTTTTTTTTCTGTCTAAAATCATAACTAATTATGATTCACAGTTAGTTCCTAGAGAACTTTCTTGGACCGTTATGTACTGATATAATTCAAATGGATTATCTTGGATGTTATTCTCATTTTTAATCTTCTATTTTTATTGACTGTCATAAAAATAGAGGTGGGAATCTTCTTGTTCGGAAACTTGTTTTTTCTTCGTACTTTCGAAAGCGATGAGCAGTGTTAACCCGTTCCGTGCAGGTTTTGCGGTGACTACTAGGGGGGTTTAAGGGGTTCCCCCTTAAACTCGCCTAGTAGTCAAGGTTAATTCAAATTTTCTTACGATTTTTGCAATTGGCTGGTCACACATATAACCTGAGTTATATGTTGATCAAAATATGATTCGCGAACATAACAAATATGTATTTACAGAATTATAAATCATACATACAACCCTCTAAGTTCATATCGATATCGATATTTCTTGAAATAGTCATTCGCGGGCTACCCTGGCGTCTCCCCTTAAGTAAGCCAGCGCTAAAATACAGGAAAAACCAATCATGGTTCGCAACATGATGTAATAACTTTAATACTCTAACAATTTTGCTAACTACTAACTTCCTGCCGTTTAGTGCTGTTTTACTTGAAACTTGAAAATATAAGTCTGGTGTATTGCTTACTTACTGAGAATGCCAGTAGTTATGAAACATGCGGTATTTCATTCACAAGTTTTTTTTTTAGAGTTCCGTTCCTAAAGGGTGCAAACGGGACCTACTTAGGCTCCTGTCCGTCCGTCTGTCTGTCACAGGGTTGTATCTTTTGAACCTTAATAGGTATATACTTGAAATATTCACAGAGTGTGTACTACTATAGCCATAATTACAAAAAATAAAGTTAAAAATTAAAGGAAATCCTATTTCCTATTAATCTATTACTAATGGATGGATGGTTGTTATTTTTTCACGCAAAAACTACTGGACGGATTTTGATGAAACTTTACAGTAATATAGCTTATACATCAGAATAACACATAGAATACTTTTTATCCCGATATTCCCACGGGATAGACAATTATGCGGGTGAAACCGCGAGGCGCTGCTAGTATATAGGTATTTTTTTTACCAAAGTATTCTTTTTTTGTATATAGTGATCAATTTTGTACGGTGGTATACGTGGGTCCGCCACGCACTTGGCTACTATTTTTCATCGATGTAGAAATGTGACTTTTATTAAATTACCGCAGAAGATGAACAGTAATTTCTCTGTGCTATTGCCACATTACGAGATTTATTTATTCTATTAAAATAGTATGTAGTTATTTTGATTTGTTGGGCCATTTATTTTTTAATATTTTGGTTGTAAAATTATATTAGTCACCATACAGTAACATGCTATTACTATTTATGAAATTCTTAAACTCATATTGGATTAAATAAAACATTTTATTATGTAAACTAGCTTCTGCCCGCGGCTTCGCCCGCGTGGATGTCGGAAGTTATCCCACGGGAACGTGCTAACAGGATAAAATGTATGTGCTTCCCCAGAATGCCATCTATCTCGCGGGCCCTTTGTGGCTAATTACAGTAGAAAACCAATTGGTGTCTCATTAGTGGTGATTAAGAGGGTACCTATATGATATCTTTACCTAAGTACCTACCTAATTTAAAAAAAAACTCAATAACAGAAAATTAAATACCTACCTAAATAAACCTATTTCTGATGATAACTAAACTCAATAAATAAGCAAAATCCCTAAAAACTAATATCTATACGAATGACTAATCCTACCTAACAGTATTATAAAATAACCTACGGTCACTGCGTACACTATCAAATATACTACCTATACTTTAAAATTAAAATCTATACCTACGACTCATATAAAAATAAACCTAAATAACTCTAAAAACTAAAAGGAATAAAAATGAACTCCACTGCGGGTGACCCAACCTACGACAAACTTAGTATTGCGGTTGGTACAGTACAGACCGTGGTAATCGGGTATAGGGATCGAACCGCAAAATTAAGTTTGTTTTTTATTGTATATACTTTTCCGGGATAAAAAGTACCCAGTGTGGTGCCCAGGATATTAAAGAATAATTATACCAAGTTTCATCGTAATCGAACCGGTAGTTTTTGCGTGATGCCTGAACAAACAGACAGACAGACAGACAGACAGACAGACAGACCGACAGACAGACAGACAGACAAAAATTTTTTTAATCACATTTTTGGGTTCGGTGTCGGTCTAGTAACACCCCCTGTAAATTATTTTTTTGATATTTTCAATGTACAGAATTTTCACTTCTACAGATTTATTATAAGTATAGATGTAAAATAAATCTTCACTTTCATTCCTGAGAAACTGGGTTTGTATCATATCTATGGGTTTATGGAGGCATCAATCCCAAGTCAGGCTAATTTCTAAAATATTGAACAAGAATGTTGTTAAACCGCCGTTACATTGAGCTGTGCCTAAAATTACCGTTGGCATTATTTTTTTCATCGCCTTTTTTATAGCTGTGTCATATTAATATAATAATAGGAAGTATCAAGTAGCGACATTTTTAACCCGTGGTAAAAAAACGAGGTTTCTCTGGAACAGGTGTAGTGAGGCTGCAACCCGACTCCTGCGTCCGCAGCTCGCCACCCGACACTCGAGAGAAAAGATTACTTGCCTTGCAGCAGTTACACCTTCCCACAATGGTCCTGTTATTAACACTCGTTAAAGATGTATTTGTTTAAAATATTAGGACTTCCTTCCATCTTTTGTTTTAGGTGCAGAATAGGTCTTTTTGCAATCCTAATTTTCATAATTTTGCGGGGTGTTAGATTGAGTCATTTTTGGGAAGGTCTTTTACTAGCAAGTGATACGAGATAAGATTCGCTTTTTAAATTGTCTAGTAAATAGTATGTTTCATAAAGTAAATAGTATGTTTCATAAAGTAAATAGTATGTTTTATAAAGTAAATAGTATGTTTCATAAAGTCATTACTGCAGGTTGGTAGTTAATGTAAAGGTTGTCTGCAAAAAGGAATGTTTCATCATTCAGGCTGGTAGAAAAATAACTCTGGTTGCATTCGATCACTGAAGCGAATTTAGAATTAGTTTTTTAAATTGATTATGTGGCGATTTTTTTCAAGAAATAATAGTTATAATTATGATGGGCGCGTAAAAGTGAGCACGTTCACTTGAAAAAAAAATTGCGAAAATCCAATATTGATTCTTATTTTCGTACGTAGCGCCTACGTCATATCTATAGGTTCCGGTACAGTTAGTGCATCCATCACTAACATTATCTACCACATATAACTTTTGAAATTGGAAAAGCATGCCATTTACCACGCATGTTCCTTTTGATATTCACAAAGGGCTTTACACAACCGTACATAAATATTGAGTAGCAAATATTTACCCAGTAATTACCATTATAATTACGTAACGTGTCATACCATCGTCACTAGCTATCACCAAATGGTGCTCGTCACTAGCTATCACCAAAATGTGCACGTCACTAATGAACTGACGATTGGATTATTATTAATTCCAAATTCAAACACGTTGCGTTCGCAAATCGCATGAAGCGGTTATTATGACAAATATGGCGGATCCATAATTTAAGTGGATGAGTTGCAGCCGGAATGACTGAAATATTGTCACTCATCATTTTAGAATAAACATTTTGCATGCGTTATTATTGTTTAGGCTTCATTAAAAAATAATAGAATTAATATATTTCTTGTACTGTCATTTCTTGGACATAACATGACATTACGCCCATATTCCCCGAAGGGTTGAACTTATAGCACAGATGCCAGCACATCAAGCTACTACAATCTGTCGAATTTCTTTAATTTGACAGATTGTAGTAACTTTTCAACATTTCTTTTTGATTTTCAACTTTATCGCTGAAGCGTTAAGGTTCAAGGTTGATAGGAAAATTTGACAGTTTAACTTGTGTTTAGGGTGCCAGCGTCCTCGCCTACGATTTGAACATGTAGCAGTAGTTGTAAGACGAGCACAGTACGTCATCATTAAATTAAAAGCTAATGTTGTGTCCTATTAAGGTATGTATGTGTGTGGGGGGAGATACATAAATATGGTGAAAACTTGTGTTTATGTAAGTCTGTTTAAAAAATAATTATGAATATATTAATTTATTAACTAGGAGACGAGCCTATTGCCATCAACAGACCCTCTGACATCATCTCATTCCCTTTCATAGTTTTTGACTGACATTTCATGCTCTGGTTGATAAAAAACGTTCTAAAAGTATAAGTAAGTACTTTATGCTCATTCGGTATCATAAGTTCATAGAACTGTTCTATGTATTATACAACCTCCATAACTTCGAATGCTGTGATCACCTGACTGAAACGACTTGTGATTTCACGTAATACCCGTCACGCTTGAGAATGCGAAGGGTTTGATAGAGGTGCATCATCTTGCACCTACGTGTATTCAATTATCGTGTTCAGTCTAGTATGAGATATTCCGAATCGAATACAATGTCGGGCGACTATTTATATAGATAAAACATAATTTATTTTATGCTGGGTTTTTATCACTATGAAAAACCCTAGCCGTATCGATTTAAATGCTAATCCACTATAATATTTGAATAATTGATGATTTTAATAGGTAGGTCCTGTCCCCTAATCTTGTAAAAACAATGTGTTATTCATGAGAAATCGTTGGATGTGTCATTATGATTTTTATCTTCAAATCGAATCATGTAGTAACAACAGTATTTTTTTATTAGAAAGCCTAGCCTCTGCCTGCGACTTGTTCCGCGTGAAATTTATTATTCCTCCGACCCACCCAGTCGCATCGTCCGTCCGCACTTATTCTTCGTTTTTGCTTACCTGCTAAGGGTCTTAGCGTGATGTTAAAGAGTATATGCCTTCCTCGAGAATTGGGCTATCAAATGAAAAGAGGAAGTTTTCATATCCGACTAGTTAGTTCGGTAGTTCCTGAGATAAGCGCGTTCAAAAAAACTTTCAGCTTTGTTATAAGTATATTAATATATTTAAGATGAGAGATAGATGATCTAAGAGCAGAAGAAGATTTTCTGTCAGTCATTAAACCATTTCTGTTCCGAGTTCTGAACACAATTACATAAGAAGAAAGTGATAGTCCCACATATGTGTTATATGTTTGAATATTTAACTTATGCAAGTAAATAACGTTTACGTCTGCCGGTGCTTTCACTAACGTAACGCGACATAAAACCGTAGTTAGTTAAACCGTAGTTTAGCAAATAATGCTAGGCTGCTAAGTTTTATTGTGATGTGGGCGGAAGGTGGTTACTGCGAGCTTGTGATGGGTAACCGAGCGTGAAGTTGTATTTTAATGTTCATTGAATATTAAATGCAAGAAAAAAGTTAAAGAAGAATTTATTATTTTATTAGATAGGGAGATAGAGAAAAAAATATTAATTAGATATTTGAACGTGACTAAAATTGATTATAAATAGAGAATTATATGAAGCAAGATATTAACAACCTATTGTGAATGAGGCTGTAGATTTCTTCATGAGATATAATTAGGTACACTTTGAAAATTAAATGTATGGGTCTCCGAAACGATCATTTGCAATTGATCAATTACAAATAAACTGTTGTAAGTAATATTGTCAATCACTTCAATTGCAATTGGTAGACGATCAATTTGCGTATCAATGTGTATCAATCACGTAAATATTGACAATTGCAATTGATCTTTTCAGGGATGCATTTGATTTTCAAAATCCTTAACCCCTCGTCGCTTATTAAGTTCGGTAAAAATAGAAATGATTGATTTGATTTAATTTGAAAAAGTAACTGTCAGTCATTAGTGACAGTTGAGATCCTATAGGACCTACCCAGGACCTACAAGTCTCCAAATTACCAAAACCCAGTAACCTCATTAATACTTCAGTTAGAGCAATACAATTCACACTTGCAATTCAATTCAGACTAGATTTACAGATAACGATCAGGTTTGTGGGTAGTTTTTGCACACAGCTGCTACAGTCACGCAACATCGGACGGCCTGCGATCGGTTGGATGAGTGTTGTCCATAAAAACTTAACATCCGTTATCTGTTCAAGAGATTTTTACTCAATATACACTAACCTACATATTATTAGAGCGTGTTTTTCGTTGCGTAGATCTGGCTGGCTGGCTGGCAAGCCAAAGGGGTGTGCGTGAGAAGCGGCCCTTATAAAAGAGTTCAACGCACGGTGCGTGCTTTGTATGTGCCCAGTGGCGCGAAACGTAGCCTAGATCCCTAACGGACATACCCATAGCTACCTGTAGGGTGTCTCTAACTGTCACTGAGCTAATCGTATATATGTGCAGTACGTAGAACTGAATTAATTCGCTGTTACATGTTGACATGTAGGTAGGTAGGTCAGGCGTGTAAAACCTTTTGCAGTACCTACAAAACTTTACCTCTAAGCTTACTTCTTTGAGTGGTACTTCTAATTTAAACAATACTCTCCAACTACGACCGTATTCCCATTTAAAAACCCTAAATTACATATATATGTGGGCGATCGCTTAGTTATTACTTAGATTAGTTTAATGGAGCTTGAAACAAGTTTGTGTATTTGCCGTACACGTTCCCACGTTTAGTTTCGACTGGCTACAGTAATATGAAATGAAATCATAACTTAAAACAGGGAGGAGTGTAGTGGTACGTATTGCAGGAACCAATTAGTTCAAAAAGGTTGCGCAAAGGTTGCGAATGACGTGTCGCGCCCACACTTCAATACGGATGTAGGAATACATTATAGGTATGCAAATAAACTCACTTATCGAGGGCGACACGACCTCCGGAGACAATCTTGCGTCCCCCTAGCGACAACTATGTAGGGCACTGCACTGACCAGACGAAAAGAAATCACAACAATAACACTTTCATAGAACATTCACCACACCATGGAGTCTGTATGAAGACAAGCTCAACTGTTCTTGTTCGACGCTAAGATCAGAGAGGCACTGTGTTACGTGTATTAGTATTTAGCACTTATGCGACAGAATACGCGGCGATAATGCATTTTGATGGTTCAGAGGCATTGCCTCGTTCGGAAGCGAACGCGACGCAAATGTCAGACACAGGCGGTGCGCAAGCGCAGAGTCGCCCGCGCCCAGCTGCGTGACGTCACTGTGGTATTCAAAATGGCGGCTGGAATTCGAGAGCCTACACGTAGTGTTAGCAAAACAACCAGTTTGCCGGCGTCGCGCCGGATTGGGCTATTTAACACCCACTTGATTATTGTTTTCCGTTTTTTCCGAGTGCAATTTTGCTATTATTTCAGACAGGTAGGTAGGTAGATAAAAAGTTTATTGTGAATTAATGTTCTGCGTCTTTAAATTTTTATTGGTTATTATAAAATGGTTATTCAGGTAGTGATTTTTCTACGCTACGCACGAACAATTATAGTAATTGCAATTTACCCAAAAACCTAAAGTACTTATTTTTTGCTAAAAAACGTACCCGTCCCCACGGCAACATCAAAGAGAACAGAATTATGTAAACAAACATAAATAATGAGCTCGACATGTTTCATCCAGCTCTGTTAGCAGCTCCAAGTGTGTCAAGTCGGGGGCAATTTGTATGGATCTCAGGAAGTATGGTGGTGACATGACGTCACTACTCACTAGTTACCCGCTAAGCGACACCTACTTGCGTTGACAAACGGCACTAAAGCGGGAACAACTTGCTCGACTTACACGTTAGTTTGGAACACGTACGAGAGCGTTTAATTGTGGTATTACGTGCATAAACACCTTCATAAGGCTTAAATATTACACGGAGGAGTTTGGAATATCTAGGTACCTATTTCCTTGAATAAATTCTCACTTTGTATAATTTTTGCACACTATTATTTGAAATTAGATAATACAAAGTTTCTGTGCTAAGCAAATCAGTACCCAACTGCTTTCCGAACTCGAATATTTTCCGCCAGTAAATCAACTTGATAAAAATCTTCAACAAACTTTTTAAGATTTTTAACCACTCGGTACAACGGCCCCTTTCACTGTCACGAGACGGCGATCCTCTCGCTCGCTCTTTACCTAAAGAAACGAAACAGATGGAGGATAAGGCTTTGTATGCACTTCTATTACCGCATTTAGCGTTCAGTCGCCGTCGACTCGGTGTAGTTGGAACTGGGGCACGAGTATTTGTAAACTCGAGTTTTTAACGCGTCCACGATTAGTTGGTGATTAACAAGTGATTTTTATTGGAAATGTTGTTTTTAAATAGCCATTTGCACAAAAGATAAGTTGAGTCGTCAACCATTCGATTAGCGCTGTGAGTAAGGGGTAAACTTTCCATGGTAACGACTGCAGTGTCGATTCCCGGAGGGTTCAAATATTTTCTTGATCTACAGCTATTTGTTCCAGTACTATACAGAATAGATCGTGTTTATGTTTAGTGTGGGGTTACTATAACGTTTATTAAAATAATAACTTATTGTGAAATACTATAGCCACAAATAGGTAAATAACACCATTCGTGTGTACCATTGAACCCGCACATAGGGTACCATTATCATTTCTAACGTAGCTTGTAGGTATAGTAAGCTACACATCCGTGCTAACGTAAACCAGCACCCTATTTGCACACTATCAATCATAATTTGAATAATTTTGAAGGATATTGCTAATCCATTGCTTTATATATTTGGAGAATTTGTTTGCTCAACAACGTAAATCACGCAATGAATGGTGTTGAACTGTCAAAATGAAAGCCATTGCTACTGATAGAATGTTACGCACTCGTGCATATCGAAACTCCGTAGTACGCTAGGGTCGCTAGGACGTGCATTCGACTGTACCAACTTAAACGGACAAAACAATAACAATTAAAACGTCTTGAATTTATAATTGTAGTTTCAGTGAGTCGAGTATAATGCTGTAGTTGTTTCACGCTCGGCTTAGTACAACTTAATCATGTTCCGTAGGTGTTGTGCGCAGAACACAGTATACACAGCTTGCAGGGAGTTTGCACTGAGTTCGGTTAAGACCGCCCCTAGCCCTGTTTATTTTGTTGCATCAAAATAACAGTAGATCAAGAGTACTAAGTTTATAACGGTTTTGGGCTTCTACTTTCAAACTAGTCACCGATTCAACATCGCTAGGAACCGCAGGACTTAAATCCGGAGTTTGACTTATAACATCACGCTTGTAGTCGAAGGGATTGGCAGAGGTTAACCTGAAGTACACCTGTTTGATTTCTAGGATGAATTTATTGAACATCGTACATATTTCTGCCAAGAAAGTTATGGCAATTGTAAAAATATGCATAACAATATTGGGTTTTAGACCATGCTTAGGGCTAAACCGGCATGTCCTGGAACAAAAAATTCGAATACATGTGACATCCATCAACTCGCAGTGGGTCCGCGTGGTAGATTACGGCCCACTCATTACCTGAAGATAGAGAGGAGGTCTGTGTTCCAACAGTGGGAAAATTATAGGCTGATTATGTTAGGGCTAAGTTAATGTAAGGTGAATGGTGATGATCTAAAATTCTATTGCTTACAACCCTGTCAATAGGTATTATTCAACACAAAAGGGGTCAAACAACCGTTTTGTTATTGACCATTATTTCGATTATTCACTGAACCGAAGAATCAAAAATTTCCTAAACGAACGGAAGATGAATGAATACAAATGCATGTTACCAGTGTTAAGCCCATGATACACGTGCTAAACACTGGCACGTCCAGGCTTTACAATTCAGCCGTCAAGAGAATTCGTTCCTTATATCTGTCAGTGCGACAATTCTAGAAGCTTTAATAAAGATCAAATTTGCAAAATGTATTCGTTTGTTTGTAATAGGTGTCAAGAACGTATTCTCTCGCCGCGCCCGCGCCGGCCGCATTGTAGGTACTATCGCCAAAATCTATATCTGACCACCGTAAGGACTATTCCTGCTTGCAGCGCATATTATTAGTCGACCTAAAAAGGATCCTTTTTTGTTTTACTTACGGATGCAGGTGGTCATCATGCGCGCGGGATTTTGTTTTCAAAATGGTCGATAGTACACTGTAGGAAAACCACTTTATAGTGATTCCTCCTAGAGAGAGTTTCTCTGCTGAGGCCTATGTGCAGCCGTGTACGATAGGCTGAGTTGATTGATTGATTGAGTGATTCCTCCCACAGTCCAACCATTCACTATTATGTTCATTTTATACTTTCTAATCGAATGAATGAATCTCCAAATGATTCTTCACATTCAGACCGGACATTATAATTCTAGCTTGGCACTAGTTATATGATTGATGTAAGTAGGTGAGCAGTGGCTGCGACCGCGACACGGTAATGTTAAACTACCCGCGCCGCACTGACACGCGATCGTGCCTACTCATTACGACCTGCGTGGTTAACGTATGTACCTACGTTATGTAGGTATGTATGTATTATTATGTGAACTTATGTGTAGTGGTATGTTGTTGAGTCGAGCGATTTTCATTCACGCACTGGATTTTCAACTTACTGCTTATAATCGAGAGTTGAAAATCCAACAGTGTGTTTTTTGACGCGTGGAATGCGCTCTGTGGGATTCTCAATGCTCGGCTCAACACCAAGGATTGAAAGTCCAGTGGGCAATTGAATCTCGCCGGGATATTTTTACGTCCAGGCGAACGTGGGCTAAGAGGACCTCCTTCTTTTAATTTAGCATGAGCAATAACTGCTGCTCCTAGACTTAATTCAAAGAGATTATGAAATAGGTACCAACCCGCACTGGGACCACGTGGTGGATTACAGCCCTGTTCCCACTGCTGGAACATTATAGGCTGATTATGTATGAAAGAGGTTCTGGATTTCAAAATCAAATTGGTATTAACACTAGCCTATTATCGTCCACCTGCAGGGCAACGTTTCCTCACCATGTTTTGTCAGTAATGTCCAAGATATTATGAAAAAATCCCTAATACGTAAGTATTCCTCAAAAGTAGAATTTATCTAACACTGCTACGCAGGGACTACGGTGCTACGGCGTAGCTAAAGAACATTATTACTTTATAATAAATAACATTACGTTTCCAGTTCGATCGATTCGGGGAGGTATTCCTGAATCGAACTCCTCCGAATAACACATTGCCGAACTCTTTTCTATTCATACTGTATGTTTTATAATTTGGCTAGAAAGAAAGCTCTTTTATTTACGTGATAATTCGATTCTCAATTTGCTCGTATCATCATTTTAATGTAATATAGATCTTCAGACATCCTCAAAGTAAGTTCTGGAACACAAATCATAATATAAGCCGCGTCCCTATTCGAAGAAATTTCGGTAAAGAGCTTATCAACACCTTGCACGGTTCCGTGACTAAATAATCTTAAAGTATAGATGGAAACACGACACAAGTAGGAAAGTTCCTTGCTAGGTAGATATAGATTTAACAGAAATGACATAACAACACGTTTGCAGTCCTCGAAGGATTAGACAGAGGTGCACCTATGGTCAGTGCTCTACATTATCTGACCCATCTGACAAAGAAGAAAAGGGGAAGATGGGTCGGGTTATGCAGGTCACTGACTGTACACCTGTACGGTCTCATCGCCATACATTTTTCTGCTTACTCTGTAACCTACTTTAGACCAACGATACGCGTCATAAGTTAGCGTAATAACATGACTAACGAATTAAAATATAGTGAACTTATAACTGGGTAGCTATCAACAACTGAGAGAAATAATCGCCTTCCACTCTAGTACTGTAACTTACTCTTAACTTAAATAAACTTAACTACTTAGTGCATCTCAGTGGAAAGTGTTTCTCTATACTAACTCAACTCACCAACCTTCACGACAAATCAGTGTACGGAGTTAACTACTACAACCCGTACAACACCAATATTTCGCCAGTTATAGTTAGCTGCCATGTAATAGGGTGCGAGCCCATTGGCATCAACCGGGCATAAAGACTCTGGTTGAGAAATTCCAGATGTAAAAACCCAATAGCATTTTGCTCGACCCGGGAATCGAACCCAGGAGCTCATGCTCAGCAGTAGCGCTTGCAACCACAAGTCAACGAGGCAGTGACTAGACCAACGAGGAAGAAGGAATATAGATTTTAGTATCACATAAACGTAAACATTGATAATTTGCATATTTTTCTGTGTCTGCTACTATGCTCTCAAAAAAAAAAAAAACAGTAACATAGACCAGACAGTTCACAGTTACATTTTTGAATGCAGAATTAAAATTGGAAAAAAAAACCAGTTTCTAAACCAATCGATGACTAAAAGAACATAAACATAAAAATAAAATGGAATTGTCTCTGTGTTTAATAAATTAGTTGATGTATGTAGATGCTTAAAATAATAATACAAAACCGTAAATATAAGTTCGACCACAAAACATTATGCAGATAAAAGCCATAAATAATTTTCAGCCATAATAACTCTGAGGATTAAATGATTATGTACTCGGATTTAATTTACAGTTCATAGGAAAAATTCTGTATAAATAGTAAGTACTTAAAGTATTTTAAATTGAAGTTTTTATCAGCACGAGAAATATTTTCATCCTGAAATTCCCGCCGTTAATCATTTTTCTAATGATTGCCTACGAAAACGTTGTAAACGTTGTAAAAGGGTTGCCTGTATGAAAGTGTGAGTGAGTGTCGTGAACTCAGGACTAAAGGCAGAGCGTATCAGTAGCACTATGTTTAAAAAATGTCGGACATTAATAATTGAAGTCGACGAGATAATAATAGCTTATGTGTAAGAAGGTCTCACACAGCTATAATGTACAAAAGTGTTTTTTGCATGGCGCCAGTTATATTTAACCGCTTATCGTCGTCAATCAAAGAATTGAATGTGAACTTATTTATGAAACGGCTAAAATTATTACTTGTGAATAAAGCATATTACAGTATTCCGGAGTTCATAACAGATAAAAATCTAATGACAGAATGTTGACATGCTAATAAATTACCTATATCTATTGTTGTCCTTGACATAAGGTTTTGTTATTTTTTCTCTTGTATATTGACATTAGGATTATATATTGACATAATTAGTATTGTAGTTTTGACATCTGTATTGTATATTGACATTAGTATTGTATATTGACATAGTCTTATTATTAGTTTTAATTTATTTTGTATTTTATTTTTTCTGTTGTTTGACATTTATTGCTATTGCTATTTATTATTAATTAATTTGTCAAAATGTGTCATTCTTTACAATTATTTTTTTATAGTCCAGGCTTACTTTTATATTATTAATTTTCTTGTCGAGACTTGCCTGCTTGATTAATCACAAACATTTGTACGCCCTCTGGCTTAACATAGCGCACTAATCTATTATATAACATCATTATTGTACCTATGTTCAAGAAATTAATAAATGACTTATGACTTAAATTAAAAACTTGGGTGCATGTCTAAATGACTACATACTTAGTTATAAGTACTAATTGTTTCTTACTGCAAAATAGTAAGAATTTGCGGCAATTATGCGAAACTCAGCGATTAGAAATGTCGAAAGTTTTACACAAACAAGTTGACACTTTCTTGAGCACTAACGTGTGTGTGTACGGTCCAGATGGTCTTCTAAGTGCGCTGTTTCCCCTGGCCGGTTCCCCTCGCCGGGCAGTAATGCCCAAATTACACGCACCATGGAAACACATTACAATACCTGTATGTAGAAATAGAAAGCACAGCGCACATTGCATAGGATTCACTGCACATAAATTGTCATATTATCAGTTAGTCAGATAGTAACTACATGTTTTCGTAATTGAATAATTAGTATACTTTTCATATATTTGACTGATTAGTAACGCACGTGTTAGTTTTCGATATAATCGCTAATTATACGACAAAAGTAGAATAACAGGTATTGATAATTAATTAATTACTAATTAACTATCAATAATATCACAGCCGGAATTGAAACCCCCTATTACAGTACACGATATTAAGGGAACCTTTCCCTAAATCGGGACGGTGTAATAAGAGAAAGGGAGGAAGAGTCCATATTAAAAAAACTGATCACCTAAATATCAGGCCCTAAATATCGAACCCTATAAATATCGAACTCTAAATTTATATTTAATAGTACCTATGTGTGAACAGTCTGAATTTGTTATAATCTTTATTATGCCACTAGCAGCACCCCGCGGTTTCATCCGCATAAGTCTCGATCCCGTAAGAATATCGATATAAAAAGTATACTAACATTAATCTAGGTTATAAAGTAGTTCTGTGCCAAATTTATATTTCAAATTTATAATATTATGTAATAATAATATAATATAGTATAATATTATTGCGTTGATAGATATTTAACATTAGTTTTTAGGCTATGACTAATAACGTTATCGATAAATTTAAATTCGGACTCAGCCGTTGAATAATTTTTAGTCATATTTCTAGATTATAAAAAATAAACACACCTGCTAGTGTGCGCTTTAGTGTGATATCTCTAAGTCGGATGGCGACTTCTCATTCAGTATCAAATGATCCAAAATATTCGCAAACGGTAATTTGTAAGAGAGATTTAACTTAATTACGTACTTCAATGACCTAAAATCACTAGATTGACCTTTGTCAGAAAAAAGAAATCTACGATATCGCGTTATTAGCATGGATCGTTATAAGATCATAACTCCCACTTTGCACAACGGATCAGAACAATTAAGTCTGAGCAGTTCGACAGAAAAAAACCTCCTTGCAACTACACCGACGTCTTATTAACAAGGATTTGATAAATCAATTTCCATTCAAGATTTATACTGCTGCATAGCACTAAATGATTTGCCATTCATCAAACAACAGGTTTGTAAAAGTTAGATGTTTTAATTTGATTCTTTGTTAGTCACTCCTTTTCTAATGTCACTTACATCGAAGTTCCGTTATTTTGGATACTTTTTGGTGTCAGATTTTTGAGATCCGTTTCGAGATATTAATCTTTCTAATAACCTAACGGTATCCTAATAGGAAAATACTCATTTAAAATAGACTTAAAAGCTGCTAATTATACCCGTTATTGCTTAGCTCGTTTCATCACGAAGCATCATTTAAAATTATAATCGGAAATATACGAGGAGAAATGTTGTAAAAATAATCTAACAATAATGGACGTTTTATATTTCACTCCCAAGATGAAAATAGAAGCTTAAGGCGTTCTAGCTGAAGAAATGTAGTCTATAAACAATGTGTAGGTACTGTAATCGAGTATTGTTGCAATTTTGATTTGTTTCCTACAGTGTTGCCTGCTGGTGTGACTCGCTCGCTCCTTTGTTCTCGTATTCCGGTAATCACATACAATTTATACAGCGAGCGTGTTCTTAGATAAACCAGCCTTCTACGGGCAGGCTTTGCGGAATTCTGCTCATAGGTGTACGAGTTTATGTCTTCTTTTAATTAATGCAAGCACTGCACTGTGCTACTCTTTGGAAAGGTTATTTCCACGTTACTTTTTTGTCAGATTTCAGCGCTTTCAGTTCGCGTACCTACTCATCTATCTTACAAAATATGGATTTGAGGAGCAGTGGTGGGTCAGTGGTAAAGGCCGTAACATACGAGTTGTAGGTCGTAGGTTCGAACCCAGATAGGCGCTTTACTTTATAAATTATTTCGTGACCACTGCTCTAAAAACGGCGAAGGAAAACATCGTGAGGAAACCAGCATGTTCTAGAACCAAACATTCGCAGGCATGTGATATCTGTCAACCCGCTCTGAGCCCGCGTGCTAGATTACTGCCCACTCCCTGTCCAGGAAAGGACGCCTGTGTCCCAGCAGTGGGAACATTATAGGCTGATTATTTATGAATTTGATATTTCCATTACATCTGTTCCAGAAAGTTCAAGCTAAGTAAACCTACTTCGGATTATTTGAAAGAGCTTTAAATTATTTATCACCGTTGGAATTTAGCATGAGAGATGGGTCTGGAATACGCAACAGCAACGACCTGTATCCAGAAGGTTAATTGCAAATCCACATACCAAAACATTTTCTCATTGTCACTATAATACCTTAAGCTTGGTCACAACTTGTTTTGTTGCCGACAAGGTCGACCGCATTCAGTGTATCTGTCAGGTGTCAGCTTAAGGCTGTATAATGGACGTACTTGTAATTTGAGAACAGCTGTCGTCAACCTATGGTATATGTCTTATAGACACAGAAGGGCACAGGACTCAGTGCCCCTAAAATGTTATTCCCCTCTGCCCTCGATGCAAAGTTGCACAAAGCTTTCCCGGCTGTCAAATTTCGAGACAACTGTCCAATTTATTTTCTGAAGTAAGTGCTCCTAGATAGCCATATTGAAAAGTATTAATGTTGCGAGAGAAATACATGCAGCATTGACGAAGAACTTGGTAATGGTATAGAACTTAATTTAAGTCTCATTTTGGAAAAGGTGGTTTCAAACTATCGAACACCCAAATGCTCAAATAAAATCTTTTTCTTCCCTTCAAAGTAGTATATAGAAAAATATGAAAGACTTACCAGGTACATGTTCGTCATTAAAGGTGACTCTCACGGTGTGGGGTCGCGACAGGCGCGGTGTGAACACGGCCGCGTACCGGTGACCCCCAAGTGGTCGCACTGAGCTGGCCACCAGGGCCCCGTTGCCACCTGATACCTCCAACTCGAGGTGGCCGGGGCCCGCCATACTTCCGTCAACTGTGTAAAAGAATTGCTCGTCAAATCGATACAATATTGTGAGATGATTGTGATAAAGTCGGAATCTGCAGACAGACATATAAATAAAAAATCGAGCAGATTGTTTTAAATAATAAATTATGAGCAATTCTCTAATTCGCAGCGGTGACCCAGTGGTAATGGCCGCGCCCTAGGAGGTCGCGGGTTCAAACCCAAGCAGGCACTTTACTTTGTGGAAACTATTTCATCACTGCTCTCAAAACGGCGACGGAAAACATGGGAACCTCAAGAAAATATTTAGGTTCTAAGACATGTAGGAACCCGGCATGTCCTAGAACCAAAAATTCGAAGACATGTGACATGCACTATCCCGCAATGGGTCCGCGTGTGGGATTATGGCCCACTCCCTCTCACAGAAAGAGGAGGCCTGTGTCGCGGCCCAGCAGTGGAAACATTATAGGCTGATTATGCTTATCTCAAATTACTTTGGGCAGAGAGGGATGCCGACACTGATGAAACTGCAGCTCAGCAGGGCTTGTAGGCGGTGTGCACTAATAGGTATTCCAAGAAGTTAAATGCTCATTGATTACTTACAAACTATTCCTTTCATTTTCGAACAATTAAGATAAAAATGCCGATAAGATAAACACTGACATGTACCTATAAGTAATTCCACTTATTCCACACAATATACGTCATGCAAAATGCTGTTGTAATTTGTGGAAGATTATTATCAACACGTCATGCAATTAGATCGTAACGCTACAGTTATTTTTGTTCGTCGTAAGTCGAATAACGAAAGTGTTAAAGAAGGCTAGGTATTTCCTGTAAATTTCAGAATTGAGTAGGTATCTTATGTGAAATAAACAGCCTGTATCAGTGAGGTCAAATTTAAGACTGGTACAGACCATTAAATTGAATAACTTTCACCGTGGCATCAATAACATAATCGCGAAAAAAATATCAACTGTCTCATACAAAGCTTCAATAACTACTCGTCAAAAGTATGGGACGGCTGATAATTTTTTAACTACGCCTTTCTGATAGATGCTGGATCTACGGTTCCTCTTTATATGTACATTATACAAACCTACATGATCCCAATTTCGCCTCCCTAAAATTTAGCAACCCTTTAAGGTATATGTTACACCATCTGTCTTAATTAAAATGGTATGTCTGACCTTACCTTAGAATTAAATTGCAGTTAAAATTGCCCCAATTCCCAACGCAATTGGTAGATACCCAAATGCTTAAACATGGCTGTAAAAACCCAGAAAAAAAAACAATTGAATTTATCAGGGCCCGTATTCCCGTAATTTAAAACGTTCAAAATCTAGTCGCAGTCTCATCTCGGCGACAAACAAATGTCAAAAACTTGTCAAAATGTAGGGAAATTAGATGTATTTTTGACAGATTGAGACTGAGATCAGACTGTGAACGTTCTTAAAATTACGAGAATTACCCCTCTGCTCTTGGCCCTTGACGGCTTCGTTGGTCTAGTGGTATGCGTATCTCCTGAGCATGGTGTATTGGGTTTGATTTAAAAGTTGAGGAAAGTGATAATACTTAGGTTTATCCATTAGATATTTCTCAATGTATGGATTTGAGCCCGTTAATAGCCATAAGACCGTCCAAAAGCGCGCTGGGTTGACGATATCGTTAAAGTCGCGGGAAAAACCTGGGGGCCTACTCCGAAGTGCAAAGTGCGAATGTTCGGATCGGACCGACACATAGCCGAACCGAATATTATTGAAAAATGCGAAAAAAGTTCGGTTCAGCTCAGTTGGGTCGGGACCAGTGTCAATATTCGAAAGAGTGTAGGAGTGTAGGATCGGAACCGACCGAACCAAATAGTACATAACTTCGTAGCAGGAAACGGCCGAACATTCGGCCAATACTACTTCGGAGTAGACCCCCTGGATCAGAGACGCACAGAACCGAAAAGTATAGCAGAAGAAAGAGGAGGCCTATACCCAGGAGTGAATGAGTCCGGGCTGAAATGATGATGTTGCTGAATAGCAATAAGCTAGCCCGACTACACGGGACTTGAACTTACAGTGAGTGGCCTCCAAAAGTTAGTTGACATTTTTCTACTTCACCTGTGACAAACCATATTATGATTTAAAATTCTAATGATCCATGTTTGAACTGCAGTAACGTTATTGACTAATTCAACTACCTTTCACTTATCATAAAAAATAATCAAGTAATCCCTCTGGAGTACCTGATTATTGGAACGAAGTTCCTTATCGCGCGTTGCAAAAGGGGGCTAGATGGAAAAAATTAAGACCAAAAGTTGGAACGACACTTTTTGCTATAGTTGTAAGCCGTGCGGCGTGCGCGTGTTTCTCTGTCTGTCTCTCTCTCTCTCTTATAGAAAGCAAGCCATTTATACTTCGTTCCATCCGGGTGTCCCTTGACACCTCTCAAGTTTTTTTTTTAGAAAAGTGTCAACTGACTTTTTAGGCCACTGTAATTTGTAAAATTTGGGTGGGTTCACTTCGGCCACTCACTTAGGGGACTAAAGGCGTGATGTTCTGAATGTGAACTTACCTATGAATTCAACTGGTTGTCCTAAAACTCCTTTGTGCGATGGTTTTACAACTATTCCTCTGGCACCTCTATTATTATCCCTTTGAATAGGTCTGCAAACAAAAAAACGTACTTTACAACGAGTTAAAAGTAAATACTGCTGAACTTTTTATAAGTACGACTCTTTACTAATTAAACAAAGAGTTGTATACAATACACAATTGCAGGTGACGATGAAATGAGAAAGTAAACGAAGTTCTACATTGTTGAAATAAAAAACTTTGTTGCATAAAATTAAATTTATTATAAAGAAAATAGTTTGTGGAGTGAATTTATGCGATAGCGCAACTGTCTGCTGTGTTTAACAGCTTTATATTTTGTGAAAAGACCAAAGACTTGTACGGTGCGGTCTTTCATTGTATTATTTATTTCGCAAATGGGATGAAGTGCATTCTTTGAAATTATAATAGAAAGAGAGAACGGTATTGTTAGGATCAATTGCAGTCGATATTTTGTTTCATCAATGCGATTTTTTAAATAAAGACACTTATTGAAAGATATAGGTCTATCAAAGAGGGGCCCGTGGCTAAGTAATAACAGCCACGCAGGTCGATCGATCAGGTTAAGCTACGCTTGCCGTGGTTGGTCTGTGGATGGGTGACCTTCTTTACATACCGATACCCCTCCGTGCCTCGGAAAGCACGTTAAGCCGTTGGTCAAGCCTGTCATTCGTGGATCTTTGACAGTCGTTACGGGTAGTCAGAAGCCCGAAAGTTTGACACCCAGTCTTACCAAAGGGTACCTATCGTATTACCTAGTAACTGGGTTGTGGAGGTCAGATAGGCAGTCGCTCCATGTAAAATACTGGTATTCAGCTGCATCCGGTTAGACTGCCGACCTATGAACCCGACCCCAATATAGATGGGAAAAGGCTCGGCAGATGATGATAGGTCTAACAAAGATATAGGTATCTTCGGTTTTATTATAATAATAATAATAATATCCCTGGACATTTCACACAGCGCCATCTAGTCCCAAGCTAAGCAACCTAATGCTTGTGTTATGGTAACAAGATGGCTGATAAACTACTTATATACATTTTTTTTTTTTTTTTTGTAAATACATACATATTATAGATAGAAAAACACCCAGACTCGGAACAAATACATGTAGGACTTACAAATATTTGTTCTGTGCGGGAATTATGGCAAAGCTATGAGGTTAGAATTTTGCATCAACCAATGACTATAGGTACCTACATACATCCGGGGCCAAATTATCCTCGGCTTTGGTGTAGATTGACGATGGTTGCTTGGCACCATACCTTCGTGAACATTCTGGCACTGCGATGATCACATGTTATTTCAGATAACATACACACTACAGTCATAACTATTAGATAATCTATGACAGTCACGATTATTACCTGAAACGTGCGTGTGCGGCGTCCGTTTCAGTTCGGGCCCCCCCGGCAGGGTCGCGGGGGGGCCTATTGGATAAAAAAGACTGCTGTTGTTGTTGCTTCTCTTCCACACTGGAGTACGAAGAGTCGCGGACCACGTAAGTACTCTCACGTACCTCGCGCTTACTGATCTCTTGCTGTAACAAAAGGAAATCTTGTAAAAATTATATTTCTCATCACCTGCTTACAATGTTGATAGCAGGACTGATTGACCTAGAGGACTTATTTAAAGCCCGGATTACACATGCCTGTAACTTAAAAGTACTTGCATACTTTTAGACCTTGCATGCCGTGTGCCATAACAAGTTCTGATTTGTGAATACCATAATTATAATGGTGCTCACAAACGCCAGATACTTGTGTACTCTTGTCTCACTCTTTCATAGGCATGTGTATTCTGGGCTTTAGAATCAAAGGACTTTATAAAATTCTTCTTAGAGACGGTAAATTAAAAACTGTGTATTTATTGCTATGTTGAATGGCTATCTACAGCTTGATAAGGTTTTCAGATCAGTCAACGCGGACTACAAGCCGACTTGACTAGACTTATTAATATTAGGTATTACCTACTTGTTGTTATTTGAAGGCAATAGGCATAACTTAGGATGCTACTAAAATTATATAACATTCCTTAGATGCTTCCCCACCAATTTCATTTGTCGAGAAACACGTGGAAATATAAAAGTTAACATTAATATCCAGCAGCTGCAACACAGACTGAAGGCCCCTAACGAGAACCACTCACATATTCGTGTAAAATTTGCGCAATATTGCCCTGACAACTTGCTCTTCGCCAAGGAGTACTCAAAAGGTAGGAGAGGCGTGCTAGGTTGCAATTCGAAGAAATCACTATCAAGTGCCTTTTATAAGCGGAATGTAGGTACATTGCGAACGGTGCGACGGAAATGTTCAACGTTATATTATGTAACTAGACTCTACTTGTATTTTTATTGCGACAAGTTATGAGAACATGAATATTCTTTAGTGTTGGACTTTCGCAGGTAAGTGTATTCTTATAGTGGCTCCTGTCATGTTACCTAGGAGAAATCTAGACTTTTAAGAGGGTTATGGCACACAATGGCAGGAAACTGGTGTCCTAGAACCAAAAACTCGAAGACATAATGTACCTGACATCAACAATTCCTCTCACAGAGAGCTTTAGCGATAAGACCGCCCATTGTGTTAACCTATGTAAAATTTGTATATTCATATTTGTAATTTATATGGTATACAGTCACGAGCGCCAATATGTCAACACTTGGCAACTTTCAATTGGGATTTTTTCGTGAAATAACGAATGCAACGTTGAAATACGACACATTACGTAAACCTAGGGGTTCGAATATGGCATGTTCGTAATAACATAAAATTTCATTAAAAAATAAAGGAGTAAATCGCTTTTGAATAAAGCTGAGTGTATACATATTTTTGCTCGTGACTGTACGTAATAAAAAATAATAGAAAGGATGTGTGGTGTTCCACGAATGGATAGAATAAGAAATGAGCACATAAGAGGAAATCTGAAAGTGGCACCGGTCACTGAAAAGTTTTGTGGAAATCGGTTGTCATGGAATAAGGGCAGGAGCATGATTATGATGAATGTTTTACTCTATAGGCCTGTGTCTCAGCAGTGAGAAAGATATAGGCTGCATGTTATGCAGGACGGGTTCAGCAACAGACAAGAGATTATAGGTAATCTGAATTGAATCTCTATGAAAATATCATGATGCATCGTAGGTTCAATATCAAAACCGAGTTGTGCTATTGGGGATTTTTGTTAAGAAATTTTGGGTAAAGTTCCGAATTGTCCCTTGTAGATGATAATAGGAGGCCCACCCCGTGGCACGTTGTTCGGAAATTCTCAGTAACAGCCTGGATATTCAATGGGATACTCTTTTACATGGGATTAAATACCGCAACCGGTGAAATTTTAAATTTTGTTGTTGAGCTTAGAGGGGCAATTCTCGTAATTTTAAGAATTGTCACAGTCTGATCTCAGTCGCAATCTGTCAAAATACCTGTAATTTCCCGACATTTTTGATAAGTTTTTGACATTGATTGTCACTGAGATGAAGTTGCGACTAGATTATGAACGTTTTTAATTACGGGAATTGGCCTTCAAGTACTTACATGTATGTTTGCCTTTGGAAATACAGAGACCATGTATTTAAATTTGGTTACTTTTACCTTTACAGCCACGACTGCTAAGCTAAGGGGTTGATCCTTCCATTTGACAAAGATGTATTGGATTTTTTTTATTTGAAAATTCTCGTAGCATTCCCGAGTTAGGATTTTTTTGAAGCCCGGTTTATGGTAAATGTCTGTAATTCATCAGGCCGCCTTTGTTACATGGATCTTATTATAACACAAGCCCGCGGATTCGCTTACGTGGATGTCGGATAAATTGATAACAGTCTTTGAACTAAGTCCTTTACCGGGATAAAAAGTATCCTATATATAGTAAAGTATCCTCCATAGGTATGATTGAGTTAATCCAGGATATTAGCTATCTGTGTGCCAAGTTTCGTACAAATCCGGTCAGACGTTTTTGCGTGATGGAGTAACAGACATTCAAACTCTCACTTATATGTTTAAACAGGGTCAAATTTAATTAGCTAGCAAAACTACTACGATATCCATCACATCTGCGGAGTGATGGATATCGATATCTAAATACGATATAACAAAAAAGAAATTAATTAGATGGTTTTTTTTTTCATCAAGCGCAGTTAGTGTGAAATATTTGTTTTTTTTTAGTGTAAACTTCACAAACGTGATGGGTTTCGATATACTAAATACAATAAAACAAAGAAAACAGTCACAACTCAAACTTCAAGTAACAAAACTACCAGCAGTTTTTGACCCCCAACAAAATCATCAAATCACTTTATTATTTTATTTTATCGTGTTAAGATTTCCATACCTATGACTTCTGCAGAGTTTCGCAAGTTAATTTAATTTGACCCTGTATATGTATGTATAGTAGGATAACTGGTGAGAAGCGGGTGTACCATACACCCACATATATACATCTATGCATACTCCGTTAGAGCATAACAGACATGATGGTATGTCACGCGCATGACCTTGTTTTATTCAAACCACTTCTGTTCAAGTAGTAACTAAAACTGACGGTCAAGTCAATGGTCGCAATCTTAATGACGGGAAGTTACCCCATTGTAGCGGACTGTTAGGGCAACCTTAGTGACGCCGTAATGTCCCATAACCGCGGGAATCACGCACACTGTTTACATAGTTCAGACTTGTGCCTAAACTTACAAAGTATTATGTAACGGGTCAGTTCGGACAAGTTAAGCTTGTAAGGGCGCCCGCAGACCGACTTTATTGGGTGCTTAGACGGGTTGTAAGGTTGCAGTTTGCAGATGGGTGTTACAACCGCAGCTTTAAAATTATAACCCCGCGTCCCGTGAACCGGAACGCCTTGTCACACCGACAGAGGGCGCTTTCCGGTTTTCCGAACAAAAAATGACGTATTCCCGCTTTCTATTTGGACGCGGCCTACGGGTGCAACGTATCGTGGGTATTCTACTGCGAAAAGGATCAATAACATATTAATCACATCTTTGCTAGACTGCATGCATGCATACCTATCTACCAGACAGGTAGCTATACCATAATCAGCCTATAACGTTCCCACTGCTGGGACACAGGCCTCCTCTCCGTGAGAGGGAATGGGCCGTAATCCACCACGCAGGTCCAGTGCGGGCAGGTAGGTATGTGTTTGATCATTTTGATGACTACTGACAGAAGTGGCTACAAAACACCGTTTGACAATGCACAGCCGTTCAGTACCACGTGTCCATAGGTGATACAGCACTTATATCAAGCAATACAGCAGATTGCCTCGTTGCTCTGGTGGTTGCAAGTGCTACTGCTGAGCATGACGTCTTTTTATTTTTTTTTGAGGATGGAAAATCGTCAAATGACCCCTCCCGCTCTGGGTGGAGCGGAAGGGAGTGTCAGACTCTTACTGACTAAAACCCACCCGTGTTGCTTCCTTAGCCCTTTATGTTCCAGGGCAGCGGTAACCCTTTCGGACGATCCCGCAACCCTAGCAGGCTTCGGCCCTATCGGGCCCCGTCATTCGTGCTGACATCTCTTTGAGGCGCGCGTGGAAGACGTACGCGCCGTCCGGCACGGGCCTGGTCCTGATCGGATGGTGAGCTACCCATTACTCTCCGTCCGCAGGCCCGCGCCTACGGTGGCCGGGAGTCGGCTGTTGACTCCCGTCCAGGGCGTCTCCTGTGACGACTAGGGACGCATGACGTCTTGAGTTCGATTCTCAGGTCAGGGAATGTGTTATTGGGTTTCTCTATCTGGAATGGCTGAGTAGCGCCCCGGGGCCTGGATTCGAGCCTGGTTGATGACAATAGGCTCGCGCCCTATTACATGGTGCTCAAACATAACTGGGGAAATGTGGATGTGTTACAGGTTCACCTCAGTCTGCCCAACCCTTCGAGGAAACAAGGCGTGATGTTATTTTTATCAAGCAATATAGGATACAGTCCCAGTAATCACAGTATCAATAGCCATTGAGCATTTTTGCAACAAAATTGTAAGATCCCTAGTTTAATACCCCCCTCTCTACTCGTATAATACACACCAACTCACTTAGTTTTTAGCTTAGTTTACTTTATTTTATTTTTACTTGTTTTTCTTTAAAGGCAAGGCTGTACTACTTAGTTTAATTTCTTACGCAAATAACATACTGAGATACCGGTGTCCCGTGTCATCTAGTTCGGTTGCAGATGCTCCTATTTTGTATTGTATTTATAATAGCTTAGGTACTAGTTTTTAAGTTGTTTTTGTACAATCTTTTTTGGTAAATAAATTATTACCTATATATTAGTATGAAAATGGCTAGCTAAAGACACATCATCCACTGCTGTATTTGTAGATCCATAGTTATATTGTCTGACTAAGGCATTGTTTCCATGTTACATTTATACACGTCACGTCCATCTGAATACGCCAGTGAGGACTGTCTGTAGCGCCCTTAATTGTGGCATCCTTCACGTTGTGATTCGTATATGAACTGTACTGCACCGCGCCAGTGAATAGCTAACTTAATTTTAAACTCGACGCCAGCTGTACACTTCTCCCTCTTAATTTAAGACTATTCTACAGTTTACTAGTGAGTTCATGTGAGGAATCATAAAATAAACTTAGATATACAAGTTCCATTTGTCCAGTTTTATACAGGAAAAAAAAACAGTGCGCAAACTGTACAGACCCCATAGCGTACAAAGGGGTTTGAACAGGTTTGAAGATTTTTTTTAGGAGTCTGGCATAGTTCTCGCGCCATTTTGAAAATGGCCGCCACGCATGAGACATACATATAAATCGATAGCTGACATGAATGAAAACGGAAAACATAATAGCACCAAACCCCGTAAAGTGTAACGTTTCCGAGATAATATTAACGTTAAAAGTTGATGCGTGATCAACTTTGAACGTTTTACAAACAAAAAATCTGCTGTTTCATAGAAAAGTGCAATACGCGGTCAAAATGTATGGAACAACTAAAATTTTTTTATCGACGAAGACTTTCTACGCTAGGTGTTCTATGCTGGATTCATGGTTACAGTTTGCACACTATTTTATTTCCCTGTACTAAGTAAGTTTAATATGAATACACACACATTAATAATTCCCGAATAAACTCGGTAAATGATGAAAAAAACTCGGTGAAAACCGCTACAAAATCCGTTGTGTAGTTTAGATGAACAACGCGGTTACACAAACAGATATGAAAAGCGGATTTAGCCTCTCAGGAATGAGCTGGTACGCACGACGACATATCAAGCTATAGGTACATTTCATTCTCTCATTGCAAGAAAAGTTATACAAAGCGAGGTCTGCTAAAACTGGAAATGTAGGTATAGCTTGATATATCTTCAGCTCGTCCTAATGAAGTTTTAAATATGTATAGAAATAGATAGATTTCCTATTACTTACTTTCGAATCACTAGGAAACTCCACACCATATTTCATTTTCTTTGCTAACCGTTCGAAGCTTCAAACATATTTACTAATACCAATATTCATGTTACCACATTAACTCCTGAAGAATTTGGACAAGATGGAAATGTGGAACATGACTGTCTTAATTATGTCTATAGCTATCAAGATGCATTTTAAACAACAAGGTATTGAATTCCTACAAATTGTTTCGTAGGTATGATTGGGACATTTTTTTTAAGAATTCACCAGCACCAAACATGATTCTGATTCTTAAACACTTACCCCCCATTTAACAACATTGCTTAAAGTTAAGTAACAATAAAATTAGTGTCTGTTTATCATACATTTTTGACGTTTAAACGTCTCTTAACTTTAAGCAACGTTTATAAATAAGAGGGTAGTTATAAAAACCTGCTCTTTGATTTATTTATTAGTAACAAAGCAACATACCCGACTGGTGTAGGTGTCGGAGTCCCGATCATCGGCCAACCGGTCGAGCTGCCTGTTGAAAGAGTCTCGCGAGTAGTCGGTGAACTTGTTGAGCTGTGTGTTGCGTTTCGTCTCGCGGTCCAGGGTGTTCTGCCCGGGCAACCGCTCCGTTGGGCTTTTCGGAGACTCCAGGCTAGACACACAAACGGTTTTTTTTTGTAAAAAAGAACATACATAGGTATATAAACTCATGCCATTTTTCCCATGGCGGTAGGCAGAAACATATGTCTTTCCTCTCGTGTACGTTTATACATCATCATAAACGCACGCCGGTTGTGAGTACTACGCACCTGACCTTTTTGAAGAATATTACCATATAAGGTCAGTAATTTTATGGTTCATAAATTGGAAAATTCAATATCATTTTCAATGATGGGTAAACTTGAAGAACACTTTACACTACGTGCCCTAAAATAGTGAAAAGAGCTTGCATAATGTATGAGGTAGTTACAATGTAACTAATATTGATCTACTTATTTATCCCTAGGTGCACCCCGCGGTTTTACCCGCATAAGTCTCGATCCCGTGGGAACATCAGGAATAAGTATCCTATATCCTAATCCAGGTCATGGTCTACGCATGTGCCAAATTTCATACAAATCCGTTCAGCCGTTTTAGCGTGAAAGCGTAACAAATGAACATACAAAAAATCAAATCTTTTCTCTTTATAATATTAGTTTAGATTAAGTATATACTCGTTAGACGCAGTTTTTTGTAGTGACAAAATAAGCGTAAGATTTGATAGAGGATTGTTCGTAAGCGAGTATTTTGAATTGATCCTTTCGATTTGTTTTGTAAGAAAATTAAGAAAAGGAAAAAAATGTTCTAGATACTATTAGTGAGAATTTGTACCCAGTTTCCAATTTGCATTTCAATAAGAGGTAATAAATCAAATTCTTTTATTCAAATTGGGCTGGGAACCAGCACCTTTTTGAAGTTTAGTAATAACAAAAGACATCCCTCAAACGCCCATCCCTCACCACTTCCGAGTGTTTATTTAATAATAAAAGCTGGGAGGAAGAAGAAGCGCAAAAATCTCCTAGCAATTACGAGGCATTTGTTCATTCATATTAGAAAACTCAAAACCCAAAGCATTTATTTCAAACTAGTTGTGCCCGCGACTTCGTTCGCATCGATGTCGGAAAACAATAATGTCTCACTCTTTGCTAATTCTTTTTCTAATATAAAAGTGTGTGTAAATAAACCCTATGATACTCCTTATAACATCAGCTATCTGCCAGTAAAAGTCCCGTGAATACAGGGTGGCAGGGACATCGACGCGCCAACTGTAACCATGAATTCAGCACATGAGTTTAGACCCGACCGTAGAATTTTTTCGTCAGTTATCAAAAAAAAAAATCTTCTGTTTCATCGAAAAGTGTAAAACAATACCTACGCGGTCAAAACGTATGGAACAGCAATATTTTTATTTAATAACCGACGAAAAATTACGACGCTATGGGGTCTAAACTCATATGCTGAATTCATGGTTACAGTTTGCGCGTCGGTGTCCCTGCCACCCTGCATAGGTCCAGCCGTTTCGGAGAGTAGCCGGAACAAACAGACAGACAAAAAATAAAAAAATATGATATAACTTTGTACCGTACCTATACACTTTCATATGCATTTAACAATGAATAAAAACCTGTTATTTTGACGTTACAAACAGACACTTAAATTTTATTTATTTGTATACGGTAAAGATAATAGATAAACCAATTACAGACACTTTTGAAGGGGTCGGTCAATCAGAAAGCGGAACCTAGTTGCCCATTCCAAACTGTACCTATGGAGAAGAACTGGCAAAAACTCCACGAACACTCTTTTAAACACAATAATATTGTAATAAGTGTCTATCGAACGATGGCATTTATTCCTTTATCCGTAATACTGCGCAAAAATATCGACTCCAGTATCATTAATCATGCTCCCATTGTTTCCTTTGTGTGGCATATTATCAATATCTTACCTGTTAGCGCTCATCATTTGTCTTGTTTTTTCTACGTTATCCCAGTCTCTCCGAGGGTGATACGATTTCCCGCCAGGATCACCTGTGCCTAAGAAAAAAAACCTGTATTAATTAAACTTTTACTTCAACTCGGTTACTGAAAGGCTTGTCAAAACAAAAATCAGCTGACCGATTGTCAATCTCATGTCAAATTTGGTTGGTCATTGACTGGGTTATTTCAGTCAGCCAATCACAGTAGTTTGAAAATCTTTCAGTAATCGGAAATATATATTATATTCATAAAATATTCGTTTCGACTCTAAAGAGGATGATATAGCTAAAGATTTTTCAGGTAGAGTCCGTATTTGCATACCATTGCTATTCTATTGGTCAGCTGTCATATACAAATTCCGGGTCGTTGATTTATAAGGCGTACGTTATCTCGTACAGGGAAAGTGCTATCTTATTGCTTACTTTACGAAATACAAGCTCTAGTATAAATATTATAATATAAACGTTGAGCAGTTAATTAATATTACGCTATTTGCATAAACAGCGAGCTTATAGCAAACTATTAATTGTAAGAAATGTTTAGTTAATTGTTTAGTTTAGTTTATAACGTACGAACACGTATTCGTACTAAAGTTAGTGTAAACGCTAATTTTATGTAAATGAAGTCGTGTATCTTACTGGGGCTGCCGAGCCTCCTCGCGCGGTCGCCCTCCAGGGAGGAGAGTGGGCTGGCTTGGTCCAGGTTGTCTTGGGACCCACTGTAAGAGCTGTACATCTTGTAATTCGACCGCTTTTCAACCACGCGCTTCGTGGTCGTCACAGGGCTATAACGATCCGTTGGACTGCTCACTCTGAAAATATTTTAGTGAATAAATATTTGGAATAATGAGTAGGTACCTATGTTGTGGAACTAATAAATATCGAATTAAATCCGCTTTAGATAAACATTTGTGGTGGCACTAACCGCTTATTTGGATAGTGTGTTATGTTTTTATTGATTGTTTGTTTAAATAATAGAATATACCAATAAAACGATGTGTGTATTAACAGTGACGGATGCCCCGGTTCGCTCGGGGGATTCAATATTCCTCGAGTAAATGTCCAAATAATGAAAAACCCCAACCAAAATTTATTACTTATTTGATAAATTTTGTTATGCAAGTATACAAACAACTTTGTTTTATCGTTCCCATGTATGTATGGATGACCCTTTACAGACAGGATATACATTTTATATGTTTATGAGTTATTTCACAATAAATTGATACCAATTTTCACAAAACAAGAAATAATGTGGCTTTTTGACAATTATTTCACAGTCCAGCACACAGTATCAATTACTCGTATTTAATTTTATGAAAAACAAAATTAAATTAAGCGGAAAAATGTTATGGTGATCAATGAGGTATTTCCGAGTACAAAATGTTTACTGAATAGTGTGTAATCAGCGCTGTACCCAGAATGTACTAATAAAGCCACATGGAATTATATTTATAGGAATACCGCAATACGGCGCCGAAAACTATATGAAAATTGATTTACGCTGTAAATACGAGCCAGCTTCGTGCACGCTTTAAATATAAATTAATTAATTAGCATACGTGATACTGAGGTATTGAGGTCCATTGTTGCATGTGAGTGAATACAACGCACCTGTTAATTGGACTGGCCGTCCTGTTCAAAGGGCTATCTTTTCTGGCGAGAGGGCTCGTTGTCCGGCCGACCGGACTCGTCGCCCGGTACGGCGAACTCGCTCGATACGGACTGGCAGACCTATTGACGTCCAACCGAGAGCCGTTCCCCAAATGTTTTGTTGTTATCGGACTTGCTGTCCTGTTCCTCGGACTCTCGGAGCCATATCTTGTGTACGTTTCCTTTTTCGTCGCTTTTGATGTCGAGTACGCGGAGTCAGTCACGTCGTAATTTTTGTCCTTCGGTTCGGAGCCGTAGGATGGCTTGTAATAATCGGTGGAATCACGTCTCTCCTCGCGTCGGTCCATTGAGCTCGTATTGTGTTTAGTGTTTGTTTCGTATAGACTGTATTGGTTCATTGGACTCTCTGATCTTAAACGTGTAACTGTAACAAAGGGAAAAGGTTCTATTATTACGATTTTTTTTAGATTTTTGCTTTACATGTATAAGAGATAAAAGTCAGCTGAAAGAAATTGAAATAGCTATACAGATTTCACCAAAGGTACTTTTTGGATTCTAACTTTTGCTTAACTAATAAGTTTAGATGTATTCATTCGGTACCTGGACTAGATATCCTCGCGTAAGCCGGAGACGGACTGGAGCTGTCGCGGGGCTTCTTGGACCGGGAGCCGACGCGGAACATGTGCGGCGAGCCGTGCACGTCGTACCCGTTGAAGTAGATATACAGCTGGAATTACAGGAGAGTGTAGTTGAGAAGCCAGCTACTGGACACGGACAGTCTAAGAGGCGGTTTATTACGTTTTAGTTACACAGTGTAAGGATGTAGACTTAGGGTCGTCGGATGTGTTGCGACCATCGGGTTGTTGTTTAATTTGCTCCGTAAAGACGATTCGTTATTACCTAATAGTAACACAACTTCGGTTTTTATGGAGTTATTTGTATCGGCGTTACTCGACGGAGGACCGGGTACATAAATTCCATTACATATGTCCCGCCCCTAAGGTTAGCTTTTGCAAATTTTTTCAATGGAATGATGATGGAGATGTTTGGAGATTCGTAATGTAATAAATTGTAAGGGACTTCTGTAAGGAGTGTCCTGAATTCCTAACGTTATACATATTTTGGTGAATATAGTCCATTGACTACTATCTTATTTAATCTACCTAAAAATCTTACCCTATGTTTTCCAGGTGCCTTAGGCATGAAGGTAGCGCGGTATTTGGTAGCCGACAGTTTCTCGAGAGCGCACATAACGCTCCGTTTGTCATGCACTATGTCCAGTTGCAGATCACCCCTGACTCCGCAGCCACTGGTGTCCAGCTCGAAGGAGTGAGGCTTGAGGGGTTCAGCTCCTTCGAGAGCTCCAGGGCTCAACCGAACTCCGTGGGGATCGAAGACTTCACAGGTGAAGGGGCCACCCTGAAATTAAAAAGAGATTATAAGATTTAACCTTTACAAATTCAATATTTCGGCTTTGATTTTGTTCCTGGAGTTAGGAACTTTGTGAAGCTATTAAAATTTAAATAACTGCTGTCCATAGTTTTTCTACAAACCGAGTCAAATAACAAACCTATGTACTACTTTGCCGTTAGGCATTTCAGTAATATTAAGTTATCTTTTTATATGCACGTGTTTTAGTAGTCAATAAATTAATATTTTTAATTTAATTTTTGTAATCAGCATAAAAAAATACAGTCATTGTAATTTCGTAGTAGTTTGATTACCAAGTCAAGACCACCAGCAGCACACCTGCAGTTTGATACTCAACATAGTTTGAGACAACAAAAAAATAAAGAGAGTAAACCCTCTCCCGTTTTCACCTGTATATGATCCCCCTTATAAGTAATAGCAATAGTCCAGGTGCCCGCCTCATCAGGCTGGAAGGTGGCACTGGAGGCGGTGGTGCCAGGAGCTGATGGTGGAGGATGACGAGCCTCCAGCGGTACTGCACGACCGCTTGGAGAGTGAGCTGTGACGTCTACATCCTCTCTTCTTGGTGCTCCTATAATGAATAAGGATTAAAGGATCGAATTTGCGTGAGGAAACCAGCATGTCTTAGAACCAAAAAATCGAAGGCGTGTGACATCCACGAACCCGCACTGGGCCCGCGTGGTGGATTATGGCCCACTCCCTCTTACAGAGAAGAGGCCTGTGTCCCAGTAGTGGGAAGATTATAGGTTTATGCTGCTAAGTGGTTGAATATTGTAATATCAAAGGGAGAAGCTGTAATAGCCCGGGCGGTAAGGCGTTGACCTGGCAAGTGAAATGTTGTCATGAGTTCGAAAATTAACCAATTCATAAGTCTCAAATACGTATAATGAGAAGAGGTGTTCCTTTTTCCACCCTTCTTAGAAACCACTCAGTATAAATCGTCTAATAGAGAATTTCAATCCCGTATAATTGTTTACTGCCTAAAAACTAACATTATTTTTTTATAGTTAAAAACCTGAAGAATTTTATTCGGCGATGTTCACAAGGAACATGTTATATAACAAATTTAAATCCTGATATGTACTATATACTAAGATTCTGTCTTTGTGGACATTGTATACAGGTGTATGTGTATACAATCTCCTACAGTACTTATCTACATCTCACTGCCACAGCTACAAACCATGTACGTAGCATTAACGTTTGGCGTCCAAAGGTCAATTGCGCGTAAGGAGCGGTTGTACATGCATGAGGTAAGGACATTGCGGTGTTATCGTGTTTGCTCTGCTCTGACTGTGGAGCCATGTACCTATATGTAGCATTTGTAGGTACGTACCTGTAGCACTGACTAGTACTTCGACTATGCTTCCTATGGCACACGGCGCCATGCCAGGAGGTGGGACGGTTACAAGCCTTGGTAGAACGCGGAAGAAGTATCTTCCATCGACCCTGCAATAACAATTTTAGTTCGTTAGTATTTTATTTTTAAAGCACATTTTCAGTTCTGTATGAACATCGTTATAACATATTGCTTGAAAATTTAGAATGCACGGACACGTGTTGTTTTAAAAATACCATTTTATACGCAAAATCGAAATAATTGTTACTGTTAAATGTCAAACGTTTGTGGACATTGTTCAGTGCACACCGCACCTCTACAGGGCGTGATAGGTGATTCAATAGCATGACTGAGTAGACAATAAGCACTTTATTATCTACGCCATAAAATTATAATAAAAGTTACCTGATGTCATCAACGGTGAGCACGATTTCATGCATACCAGCATGTTCGGGTACAAATTCGCCGGCACCCCGAGCATCAAGTTTCAACCTTGATTCTTGCTCCAGAGGGTTCACAATCGACACTTTCACTTCAGATATGGATAACTCACTGGATATGCTCTCGATCTTAATGTAGGTCTGTAAAGGAAGCGAGTCAACGAAGTGAGCCGAATGTTTGGTCAGCTGTTTGACGAAAATTCAAAGTCAAAGAAGTATTTCAATGCCTTTTTAATTGTTTGTCGCATGCTTAGCCGATTTTTTTACAAGTTTCTGAGTATTTAACTTGCTTTTTATATTACCTAATATGTTAGAAATATATAATTTAATAGTTACATAAGTATGAGGCTGGTTTAATCAGCACGTGTATTTACAAAAATCCTTTACAAAAATACGAATTCAAAAATGCTTTTACTTTCTTTTTAATTTGCCATAAATATCATGATTAGAATCATTTTTGAGTACCAATATTCTTCTTATAGTTCACTTGTGCCGGATAAATCAGCTGGGGCACTTCCGGCTGTGTTGGACGGCATCTTGCATCGGGGAAACTTCATAAGGCTTCCGCCTTCCCGTTTGATGTCGACTCGTAAAAACCAGATGAGTTAGCCATCTACTCTTGAAAGACTATTAATTAACTGTCGTTTTTTTTAACTTAACATGACTTTGGATAATTGCATAATCAGCCTGCATTTCTGGGACACAAGCCTCCTCTATGTGAGAGGGAGTGGGCCATAATCCACCACGCGGGCCTAGTACTATAAGTAATCTACGTTAATGGCTATGGTTGGGGAAAATATTTATAGCCATTTTTAAAACATTAAGATTTTTTTTCAGTCGATGATTTGATTTCTGCCTTTACTCTTTGCTAAAGTTCCAATTTGCCGTAGTTGGTGCTTAGTACCTACAGTAAAATTTGATTAGTAAGTATATTTTTGATCTTGGTTTACGATAATTAATTTAATTTTGACAGTTCAAAAAAAAAGTTTAACAAATTTTACAATACATTATCGACCCTGCTACTTTAAAGTTAAAAACTCTCAAGGACTCCACAAGATAGGCTCGACGGGCTCGACCTAGTGTCCGAGTCCACAAGTTAAACTATAACATTATGTATCCCTTGTAACAATAGTTTTAGGAGTACTTTATTTTTACCTAGTTCTAAGGAAATGTAGGAACACTATTTGGTTATTAGACGGCACGGTTGGCGCAGTGGTTAAGCGATTGACTGCTGCGCTGCGTGTCGCGGGTTCGATTCCCGCACGTAACAAATATTTGTATGACCTACATACATGTATTTGTTCCGAGTCTGGGTGTTTTTCTATCTATAATATGTATGTATTTACAAAAAAAAAATGTATATAAGTAATTTATCAGCCATCTTGTTACCATAACACAAGCATTAGGTTGCTTAGCTTGGGACTAGATGGCGCTGTGTGAAATGTCCAGGGATATTATTATAATTATTAAATGATTTATTATTATTACAAAAGCAGTAAAATTGAAACTATATTGAATTAATGCTGTATGAGTAATGAGTAGTAAAATGTTTGACATCACTCCACGTCTGTATTAGCCAAGAAAGCATCCAGATGGTTACAGACCGTTCGTATCTTGGGATATGCAGCCGTTCAGACACAGGGGAAAAGGGGTAAAGTTGTACTCACGGTTTCCCCAACTCTGCCAGAGGTGGAGTCTAATGCGACTCTCAACATGTCATGTACAGGTGGTCGAGGAGGCACGTTCCGAAGCTGAGTTGCCCATGCCATCACGCCCAGGTGTTCTACGTCGCTTTGACTCAGGTCACGAGCTGATAATACTGGATGTACACCTGCACAACACAAGTAAAGTATTTAAGGGGTTCTTTGATAAAGAAATGATTTTATGTTAAATAAATGATAAATATTTTTATGATAAAATAATGATAACGATTTTATGATAAATATATGATAAATGATTTTGTTTCTATAAGAAGGTTTGTACAAACACTTTTACACAACAATCATATTTTAAAAACTAGATCTTGGTCAGATCTTTGGCGGCATTGTGAAGGATGTTCAGGAAAATCGCAAGTGCCTTAATAATAATATGTGTAAGTGTGCATATGTATTTTAGTTATTAAGATTGTTTCTAGCTTAAATTAAATGTATGGGAAGACTGTTTAAAAAAAATACATACAACTGGCTGAATTCGAGAATCTATCCAAATAAATAAAATTAAAGTGTCTGTTTGTAATGTCAAAATATTAGAGTGGCAATTCTAGTAATTATAAGAATGTTCACAGTCTGATCTCAGTCTCAATATGTCAAAAAATACGTCTAATTTCCCTACATTTTGACATTTGTTTGTCGCTGAGACTGCGACTAGATTTTGAACGTTTAATATATTACGAGAATTGACCTTCTGCTTTTTACTAAATACGTATATCAAAGTATACACGGTACTTAAAACGTTTTTTTTTAATGTTCCTACCCCTCAAAAACTCCCCAATGTCTCAAAATCTATGATATGTATTGTATGACGGGACTTTCGGGAGATTGTTGATGTTATAAGGAGTAACTAGGCTACTTTTATATAAAAAAAAAGAATTAGGGTCCCACGCAAAAAAACCCTTGAAATCTAATTTGTTTTCCGACACGCACACAAACGAAGCCGCGGACCCAGCTAGGTCGGGATAAATTGGGCTGAAAAACATGATATTGAAGTGGTTACAGCTTTCATGTTTCAATAAAACCGATTGCTACATGGTTAAATATAATTATAAATTAATAATAACCACAAAACGAACGTAGGTATTAAAATATAAGAGAAATTAATAAAACTTTGTGTAAGTATTTATTTTCAGTAAGTTTATCGCTCGTTTGTCCATTTTCAGTTTAATATTTCAGTGATCAATGCTGTTTGTAATGATACCTCAAACATTTAGAATGTAATGTATTGCTGTAATTCATTGGGTGCTCGTGTTATAAATCAGGAAATCTCTGTAATTAATAACTACCGCAACTATGTCAAATGTACGGTGATCATTTAAATTACCATTGAACACGTTGGAACATGATCTATAAGCGTTATTGTAATGTTTCAAGGTGTAAACTGATTAGTCATCGCTACCGGTTTAAAGGTGTATAGAAATTCCGAAACTAGGTTCAGCTCGCGTCTTCGTCCCCGTCGCATCGCATTGCCCGTCTGCGCTATTAATTCGCACTCTCTACGGAAAGTAACCAGTGAGTGTTAATTTCTACATAATTATTGATACGTAACATTAATTGGGGAAAATATTGTAAGGAAACCCGCATAATACTAGAACTAAAAAATTGAAGACATGTGACATCCACCAATCGTAATTTTGTAGCAATAAAACCTTGACAAGTGTAGTGTAATAGTTCAAAGCGATTTTTTTTTTCAAATAATGTCCTTGATTACCAATTTTCTTAGCAGCATCGATGGCCATTTGGTTGTTCTCCTCCCAGCGCGCGGGGTCTCTTCGCAACCGACTCGGAGGCGGCGCTGGGCCGCCGATAGATCTGACCAGCTCGTTTGAAACACGTCCGTCATTCCAGTCCGTCTAAAACACCAACAAAATTGAATTATTTACTCCAGTTTCTGAAAGGCTTAATTTATTCAAAGTTCATCATCAGTCTTCAGCCTTTATCCCAATTTAGTCCCAGTTTTTCCATATAAGTCGTCTTCTCAGTAGTCACCCCCTTTCTAACCATAATATTATGTTCAAAGTATTCAAAGTTATTCATTTCTATTAAGCTGAGAATCAACACTTTTTCATAGTAAAAAAAAAAGCAAAAAGCACAACTCCTCAAAACGAATCCATCATTTATCAATTCCTACTGGGATTCAGTTGTTAAGTGATATCATTCAGTTTGTACCTAGATAAGTTATATTTTATAGAAGCATACTCGTAGGTATTATTCGACCCGGTAAAATCCAAATGAGTATTTAAAATATATAATTAGCGATAACCAGAGCAATTTTGTAATAGAGAGAAACCGAGAGAAAAGTAGAATATGAGAATACTAACTCACTAAGTGTACCTAGACCATTGTGAATCATATCTTTCAATCACCAGGCAGATTGTCGTGAGACCGGGCCTTGCTTAACTTGACGAGCCATCGTAAATTTTATAATAAAACGTGACTAAATAACTCAGGTATTTGTAAAATTATTTGCACTAAGTCTTGCAACAACTTTAGATATGCGTTAGCTACCTTCACCTATTGAGTTTACGTAATCTTGTGTTAACATTACATACATGAGAAAAAGATTGCCTTTGGCAACAATATCTGAACACATCAAACGCCTACCTACTTTAATCGTTATTTTAAGAAAGTTAATCTTTCGAAATTATTACGTGACACGCCCATTTTCCCTAAAGGGATTAGCAGAGATTGTACACCTTTTCTTATAGTTCACAGACACCAGTATTTTTAATCCCACGGGTTAGAAACATCATAATCTTTTTAATTATGGGTTTCAATGATACACCACAAGGTTAGTGTATTTATTTTTCATCCCTCGATTTTATGTAGGTATGTGGTGAGCTACGTCTAATTGTTAATTTCGTAATTTGACTACCTACACCATTATTTACCGGTGCACAGAACACACCTCTCTCCAATTTTCATTGATATAAGTAGTGGAAATAGTCTCCAAGCAAAATGTCTCTGTAACATCCAGACGGACAGACAGACTAACAGACGGAGAAACGGACATGATGAAATTATAAGGGTTCCGTTTTTGCCATTTGGTTACGTAACTCTAAAAACCACAAATCCAAACTCACCGTAAAATTGGTGATCGCTCTCTCCAACCGCGAGTTGACCCATTCTAGAGTAGTTTTGAACCCGGTGGATTCGGGTTTCATAAAGTAGGAAAGGTAGGTCATGCCGGACAGCTCGTCTAGCCAGGGTGAGGCCAGATATTCTGGTTCCAAGACCATAGGCACCTCCAGCTCGCGGTGAGCCAGTCTCATCGCGCGGCGACAGTTCTCCACGGCTTCGTGGCGATCTGTAGGAAATATCTTGCATGACTTTGAGTTCATACTACATTATATAAGCAAGTTGGATTAGTATTTAAAACATTTTTTAAAGGATACATATATATTGAATGGATGTACAAAGGATCACTTGTCGTCACAAGTGATCTCTAGCAGACAACCTTAGGATGTATAGAATTGCAAGGTTTATAGAATATCGTTTTGCTTTTGTTAGTAAACTAAGTAGTTCAAAAGTCTGCACTTGCTAAGATTGAAAATTGCTGCGGTATTACCAATAGTTTACAAAGTAAAAACAGCTGGTTATTAATTTTTATAAAATCAATTTGCGCCCTTACAGAATTTCCAATTACTTTTAAAGACTGCTCGGAACGTTGTACGCTGTAATGAAATCTGTCATAATCAATACTGACTGAGCTCGCGCCAGTGCGGGAAAATGCCGGGCTTGCAGTAGTCGAGTAAGGCGGAGAGCAGAACCCCGCTGTTCCAATCCGTCGTCAAGTTGTTGACGCGGCACTCCGGCATGGCCGCCTGCAGCCACGATAGCATCAACTTTCTGCAATCAAACACCAATAAACGTGCAATTTGCCAGTCACTTGCTGCCAGCACCGTAGGGCACACAATCTATCCAGTTCGATCTCAGTTACAACTTTGGAACGCTCCAATACTAATTACGCGCGCTGAAATACTAATTATTTTACATCGTACCTCCATAAAGGCGAGAAGTATTGAGCAACTTACATTTTATATTAGGAATTTCTAATATTCTCCGCGCATAGCGAAGATAGCATGAATTCTTTCGTCACTGCTAGAGCTTTATGTCTTCCCTTGATTGCGTGCGTACGAATATTTGAACGGAAATGAATTATTGAAGATATCCTTTTCCACTTGGTGAGTTGACACATACGTGTGTACGTAACGAGTACGTGTATGGGGAAAGATTAAATAGAGACATAAATGGAATAAATTTTCTTGAGCTGTGATAAACTAGACACTGCCGGTATTTCTAAACACCGGGGCTGTTAGGCAAGCTCACTGAGCGTATCTTAGGTGTGTTTAATTTAAATGCAGTTTAGAGACATGGACCGCTGCGCCGGCGCAGGCGTGTCGCGCTAATTACTGTAGCACCAAATAAACGTTTTGTTGTTTAGATACAGTTAGTTTTTCGCAAGGTTTATTGATTCAAGCGTTCGGATTACATCAGCGAGCGTCGTCGCGTGATTGCATCGTTGTCTGAATTTATTGCATCTGTTGGGTACTGCATCATGTTTATTATTATGCATTGTTATTTTTTGTTCGCAGTCTAGTGAAGATTTCGCTTTGTTATCTAAGTTTTTATTGTAATCTGGGTTGCTTTCCGGATACCTAAGTTATTAATTTTGAGTTGGTAACTACCTATTTTTGTAGATTTAAATCTTAGGTAGACATATCTAATTATCTATAATAGTATAGTATAATAGTACATATAGGTAATAGCTATATTTAAGAAAACTTTAATTAAACAAAAAAGATGTGCCCGTTACACTTAAATTCTAAGAAAAACAGTAGTATTAATTAAGTAAACACCATTGAACTACTAAAATAAAACCTTACCTTGGAGGGAATTTGCTGCGCCCGATCTGGTACCGAACAATGAGTGACCAAATCAAACCCAATATTAGTTTTAAATTCCCGTTCACTATGTCCACGTTACCTAAAACAGAAGAAGATTGTAAATGTGAAATATTTTTCAAAAAGTTGAAATGTTCATTCAATCTACATAAATGTCGTTTTTCGTGTCTGTATGATCGCGTTGTTCTACTGAACTGCGCAATGAATTTTGATACGGTTTTCAACATCATTTAGAGAATTTTTTACGAAAGGTTATGTGTATAATACATTAATATTAAAATTACACATAATAAAGAAATATTCATATTTTGTCAAGCCATAAAAACCTTGCGTACACTAGTAGGTAACGTATAAAAGATTTATATTTTCAATTTGAAAGTTCAAGATTTCCTGGTCTGCTCATAATTAGGGGTAAAAGGGTTTAAGTGGGGTTCGGCAGGACATTTGGGTATACAGAAAGGCAAAGATGATTGATGATTTTCAAATGGTTTATCTCAAAGATAACCGACGAGACTCGTTAAAGACTTTACTAGACTCCAAATATTCTCGATTTTTAAGCTGTGGTCTTGGTCTTGACCCAGCTGTAAAGAAGAAAATGAAGAAGATAAGTGATGATTTTATAAGAAGATGGTACCTACCAATGTTAACAAGTTTAACCCCATCGTCTTCAATGGCTTGCAACGCTGTGGTGACGTTCTCCAGCTTGTGGTGCTGGTTTGTTGGGTTGCGACTCCAGCCCTTCAATTTTCGACCTTGGAGAGCTTCTACTAAGGCACACAGTACTGTTCCATCTCGGAGGTCTTCTACTAAGTCTGCAACCTGTAGAAAATGATTAAACGTTAATATTACAGTAACGAAGTATCAGAATTGCATGGTCGGCTCTCAAAGAGTAAGCATTAATAATAACAAAGTCACAGCTAATTACTTAAATCAAACTAATCAGTGTCGATAACACGCTGTTCATTAGAAGACACTACCTACGAATTACCGTAGCAAGTTGTGTGTAACATTTTAACTCAATTAATACGGTAATTACCTTTATATTCATTGGCTTCAGGGTCTCATTGACCCAATTCCTGAAGGTGTTGGCCTGTATCTCCACCCAGAGATCCTCGTGGCCTTTGATGGCCATGCCCTTGGCGGCCGTGCCTGCAGGGCTGCGGGCCGCAAGGCCGGCCTGGGTGATGCGGCCCGCTGAGCCCTCGGCTGAGTGTGCCCGCACCCCCTGGTGTGTCACTCTCACCCCCTCCATGATCACAACTTATCAGTTATTTATGTTTCATCTATTTAATATCACTTCTTTTTCTTTGGCACTGCACATCGTTGTCATCTGGAAAGATGGTTATATCATAAGTATGGAATTTATGGTACATGTAAATGGATGACTGTTAGGAATGGAAATTTCTGTACAGGGAGTGAGTCGTATCTAGAATATTGATTAGGAATAATAGGAATCCTAATCATGCTTCTACAGTACAAAAAGTTAAGGCGCTGCCCAAACGCAGGACACCGTAAAACGATTAGTTTTTGGTCGCACAGTTAGGCGTATTGGTACATATTACAAGCCAGAAAACAATTAGTTTATTACTTCAAAAAATCTATACAATAAAAATGAATCACCGAAATGTATGTACGCACATAACTTCCGATCGACTGCATCAAATCGGATAATTCGGTTTCTATAGAAGAAAATTAAAAGAAAAAAAATCTTTTTATTTTGGACCCAGGCCGGCAGGACGACGTCTGCTGGGTCCACTAGTATTTCATAAAAATAAAATAGTATCATGATAAATCGTAAAACAGACCCCCAAAAAATATGTTTTGTCGCATAATTAATTATTTAATGACAATAAAGGGAATTCAACTAAAGAAATATCTAAAAAATATTCTACTGAGCCGTGCATTTATTTTTGAATTTAATTTTATATTGGTTGTAACACATCGCTGTTCTGAACCTTATATGTAGCCGCGATACGCTATGGTCAATTACCTAAACATTTGCTTCTTACCGCGCCTTAAGTCAATCATCGATTTATATACCTACTCTTATCAAGTGAATTAATCTATCGTGAGAGATACCCAGAGCTTGCAAACGAAAAATAAATAAAGCTTCCATTCAGTAAAGCGAAAAATATTTACCTTCCTATCCTATCATCTGCCTAGCCTTTTCCTAACTATGTTAAAGTCGGCTTCCAGTCTAACCAGATTCAGCCGAATACCAGTATATTAAATGGAACGACTGCCTAGCTGACCTCCACAATCCAGTTAATGGGTAAGAATGGTTGTCAGACTTTCGGGCTTTTCACGATCCGTAACCTGTCAAAGATCCAGGAATGGCAGCCGGGACCCACAGCTTAACGGTAAGGAGTATCGGTTTGGTCACCCATCCACGTACCAAGCGCGACAAGCGTAGCTTAACCTGATCGATCGATCCGTGCGGCTGATATTACTTAGCCACGAGTCCCTCCCTAAGTACAGATAGCAATATTGATGGGTCTAAGTGGTCATGACCTCGGGTTAGAGCACATTACTCGTAGTTCTCGCCAGTCCGGACGGATCTGGAGTTTTAAGCAGATTGATGACGCATTGTCACCTCGTCTTTGATTGATCACAGTTCCCGACAAAACCTGACGAGACTAGAGCGTTGAGGGTTACTTTATGAGCTTATACACTTCACTAGCTGTGCCGGCGACTTTTGCTTAGTTTTGGTTTTTAATACTTTATCAATTTTTTTGGGAATCAACTAATTCCCATAAAAAATCAAAAGTCATTTATTCAAATTATGCTGAGAATCAGCACTTTTCGAACGTCAAAATTACAAAAGACAACCCCCAAAAACGCCCGCCCTTCACCACTTCCTAATGCTATCGCTGGGAAGAAGAAGTGGCGCAACTAAAATAAAGGGAAATAACTTAATTCAATTAAGTTACTTCATAAATCACCATATGGGCATAGGCATAGCTTGGGGCAATGCCCACCCCAGAAACTTCTTTGCCCACCCTAGAAAAATCATCAGTATGGAAGAATTACTTACTGTTTAATCACTTTTTTAGATTTAGGTTTGTAGAGTTAGGCCTGGTAGAGTTAGGGGCTGGGATTATTTACTACGAGACGTTATTTATGATCTCTCATTAAATGACTGTGGTTAGTTCAGCTGGTAGTGGGACAACATAGGCTAAAAATAAAATAAAAATCCTACTAATATTATAAAAGCGAAAGTTTTTGAGGATGGATGGATGCACTCTTTCACGCAAATACTACTGAACGGATTTTGATGAAACTTTACAGTAATATATGTAGCTTATACATTAGAATAACATGGTATACTCTTTATCTCGATATTGTCACGGGATTGACATTTATGCGGGTAAAACCGCGGGGCACTACTAGTAATAAATAAAGTTACTTTCAAAAGGCCAAAAAGCATCGGAATCTGTTCGGCAGTGTATCCCAAAAGATGTAACAAACAAAGAAAGCTACACAGAAACTCGGTTCTCAATTATTAATACAGGAGTGCTTTTTGACAGTTTTGTGGTATGTTTGAGTGTAATGAACATCCGACCGTTGCAATATGATACGTAATGAATTTAATTATGCTGATTTATATATTTATTATTAAAACAAAGCCGGAAGATTATATTACCCGCGCGCTGCGTGTTTGGACATACTGAAATTTTGTAAATGTGGTGTAAATTGTATGTCATTCGAATACGTTATGTATTGTATTATGCCGGTTGTTATGTAAGGATGTTCTAGGTCTTCACATATATAGATGTTGTATAAACAGTAATGTAGTATTCGTAATATAATAATTTAAATAAAGTTAATTAATTTCAATAAAATAGAATGACAAATACACAAATGTGTATGTGTTACCGGCCAAACCCGATTTCAGGACAAACTAGTTTTGCCTAGGCTAAACTAGTTCTTCCTTCACGCGATAGGACTAACTGGTATAGCCTAGTACAAACTAATGCGTCCTAAGCCCGATAGGATAAACCAGTTTAGGCTAGGCCAAACTAGTTTATCCTGATATAAATACGCACACTCCAGGATAAACTGGTATGGCCTAGTCTAAACATTATAGTATACCTAGAAAGCAAAAATAAATAGGTAAACTGAATAAAATACGCCGTAAATGGTGTAATGGTGTCTTTCTTTTCAGATTTTTCTGCATCTTCAACTTGTTCAACAAGCTCTAAATATTGGTCTGATGATAACACATTATAATGAGAAGACTTATTACTTTCACTTTGTAAAATTTCAGTCAAAAACTTTTCCCTCCATTGTTTTTGATCTGCTTGTTGACTTGACGTAGGTTCATCCATATTCCCCCCCAGTGGGTTCCCGCATTGTCGAGGCGGGGGGGCTCAGTAGCCGTGGCGAGCTGGGCCACGGTGAAGCTAAGAGGAACCCCAGCGGGGGCCGCTCGTCCGGGCTGTGCGGTTTAGCCAGACGTAGCGGCCCACGGGTAGGTTGCGGTGCCGCTTGCGCGACATCGCGACCTACCTGAGGCGGGCCGCGATGTCCCCCGTGAGGGAGACATTGCGGCTGAGGACAGAGGCCGCGGCGGGAGGGGTTCTCCCTTCCTTCCGCGGCCTTGACGGGGCCGCCGTGAGATGGCGGACGCGGCGGGGCCGCAGGGGAAGAGGAGTGTCGGTGTTTCGTTGCCGCTCTCCCTATCCTCTGCGGCCGTAGCTCCCCCAACGCGAGGGGGCATGCGGGACCTGCCTCTTAGGCGGGCGTGGAGGCCAGCAGGCAACGGGTGCGGGGGCTCCGTTGCCTGTTTTGCACAGGCCTCCACCTTGTGGGACGGGAATGGCCAGGTGTTCCCGGCCATTCCCGTAGCCCCCCAACCTGGGGGGCATGCGGGGCCCGCCATACCATCTTGGCGGGCGTGCGCCGGGAGGGCCGTGGAAGTAATTGATTTCCCATAGCCCTCCCATTACGGCGTTTGTAGGAACACCGCTGAGTTTTAGTGGGTATACTGTCCTTCCGACAGGGAGTCCCACATACCCCGTCTCGGTCCCCCGCGAGACGGGGATGCATAAAGCATTTCTCAGCGAGAAAAAAAAAAAAAAAAAAAAGTTTCATCCACATTAAAAAAAAAAAAGTTTGTAAATTACAATAATACGTAAATCTTTAACTTTAAACTGCACTCGTTAACTAAACACGTTACGCATGGCTAGCAACTAGACGCATAGTGAGTGTTCAAAACGACGTCTAAGGGCGAGCGAGGAGCGGCGCGGGGTGCTTGTGGCGTGATTTGGGAATTGCTGCATGTAAAAGTCCTGACATGTTCGCTCTATTACTTTCGACTCGGCTAAATTGGTTTAGACTAGACTGCACTAGTTTATCTTGGAGTGTGCGTATTTATATAAGGATAAACTAGTTTGGCCTAGCCTAAACTGGTTTATCCTATCGGGCTTAGGACGAATTAGTTTGGACTAGGCTATACCAGTTAATCCTATCGCGTATAGTAAGAACTAGTTGAGCCTAGGCGAAACTAGTTTGTCCTAAAATCGGGTTTGGCCGGTAACATATGCATACATTAGCAAATAGCAGTAATAGCACAGATAACTTACTAACAGATACAATTACTAAATCCTACTAATATTATAAACGCGAAAGTTTGTGTGGATGGATGGATGTTTGTTACTCTTTCACGCAAAAACTACTGAACAGATTTTGATGAAACTTTACAGTAATATAGCTTATACATTAGAATAACACAGGATACTTTTTTATTATATCGATATTCCCACGGGATCGACACTTATGCCGGTGAAACCGCGGGGCACTGCTAGTACTATTATTATATACCAATTTTGAATGTATTATGCTGTTGGTGTTCTTTATTAAAGAAATAATAATAATATCCCTGGACATTTCACACAGCGCCATCTAGTCCCAAGCTAAGCAACCTAATGCTTGTGTTATGGTAACAAGATGGCTGATAAACTACTTATATACATTTTTTTTTTTGTAAATACATATAAATACTTATATAACTTTCCCTTTCTTGATTTATTTTTATTAGAACAGGAAATTAGTAAAGTGATCGTGTCATGTTTCACCGATTTTATTGTGCCAATTATAGAACTTGGGAGTCCGATCAATAAATTCCTTCGTATTATACAGCAGTTATTGCTGACTTATATAGAAGACAATATAATATAATGACCCCACTAAAAGATCGGCGGTCGAGCCTTATCTAGTCACTTGTAGTTTCTCGTTTATATTGTTTGGTGTCTTAGCAACTGCCTGTCAATTGTTTTAAAACGAAGGTCGGTCAAGGGAAAATACGGAACAACCTTTTTCTTTTGTCTTAGAAACTTTGTATGACCTTAAGTTGTCAATAAAAGTTTGGCAACGCAGTAGAAGGTTTAAATAAATAATTTATCCGTTAATACCCTTTGTGTTATATAATAGGTACTTACCTACTTACAACTTACAAGCCTCACAAGTGATCAAAACAACTACGAATTCGGTTGTAGTATCTACAAAAAGTTGCCTCAAATATGTATATGCTATCATCATCTGCCTGTCCTTTTCCTAACTATGATAGGTTCAACTTTCCGTCTTACCAGATGCAGCGGAATACTAATAAATAATATTTACGAGTGATCAGAAGCCCGAAATGCTGACAACTAGTCTTAGGGGTATCGTATTATCCAGTAACTAGGTTGTAGAGTTCAGATGGGCAGTCGCTCCATGTAAAATACGGGAATTCAGCTGCATCGGGTTGGACTGGAAGCCAACCCCAACATACAAATGTAATTGCGAAAAGGCTAGGCATATGATGATGACGCATTGATATAATATTATGGAGCACTGACTGTATACCTTCCGAGCTCTATTCCCATGCTGAATGCATAGCAAATAAGTATGACCGATTACGTTATGTCTTTAGTTTAGTTATATTTGACTACTAAGTCATAACGGTCAAATAACCGTCATAAATATTTATGACATTGGCAATCAAAGATAAGTCGTTATTGACATATTTCTGCCCACCTCAACACTAGGAAGTCGTGACGGGCGAGTTTGGTCGTTGATTCTTGTAACATTTGACGTTTAAAAGTACTGGTCCTTCAGACAGACAGGCTGATTGTTCAATCATCTGATAACTTTATTCGAGGAGTCCTCGAATAAAGTCATACAAAAACTGTCAAATGACAATCTTATTCCTATGATAAAACTTATCTGGCGATGGAAAAACTTATGACAGATAATTTTGACAGTTGGTCAAGCTGTCAAAACGTCACATTTATTCTTAAATTCATCAATTCTCTGACAGAGAGAGTTGAGTGAACCGCTGAGTTTAGAAGCATAAAATTTTGCACAAGAGTTCCTTTTATAAAGCAGGTGAGCATAGGAAGGATTTTAGAACATTGATCTCCTAAAAGCGATCAACGTTTGTATGGAAGTTCGTCACTTTTGCTGATGGTTAATACCATCGGGCGCACGGCTTGTTATTTGAATTCACCGTATTTGAGATGGACTCTCAATCATTCTACGAATAACATTTCTCAGTAAAGATTCCTAGCTTCCATCCTTAGGTAGTTATGTCAATGTAGAGGAATTTGAAAACATTGTAAAAGCTAATTATTTTAAAAAGAACTAACCGTGGAGTTTCTTACCAGCTCTTCTCCATAGGAAACGACCAATTAGAACTGTGAACCTAGCTTCCGACGTTTCATAAGTACACATGTATGTTTATGTGAAATAAAAGGTTTTAATTTTGATTTAGAGAGTACATACGTTCCTATCCCAGGACCGGGTGCAGGGTGCTGCAATTATTCGAACTAGAATAACATCGCAAAGGCTCTGGCACGCACTAATTAGTCTCCGCGTCCTTATTCAGTGAACGTGTTCAAAGCGAACTGTTCTGTTTTATATTTATTTGACAGCGCGAATCTACGAGTAGGTACCTATGTGACACTATTTTCTTTTATTTATTTTTGTTCACTTTTGTATTTCTATTGCTAGTTGTTTTCATACGCTAAAAACTTTTAAATAAATATCGAAGTGCTTAGGTAAAATACCTACATTTAAAAAAAAAACAACCGAATTGAGAACCTCCTCATTTTTTAAATTTTGGTTAAAAATATTTAAATGATAGTTATTTTGTATATTGTTGATAATTAATCAACGTAAATAAATAAAGGGAGTTTCAGAGAAATCAGACGAGAGAGAATCAGCGATCTCAAAGAAAATAATAATTAATGGGTTGCGAGAAAATCTCTACCCCAATAAATTCCAATTTCGCCTTCAATCATAAATCTTCTTACGTTTAAAACAGTTGTTTTTGTAAAGGTATTTTTTATTGGAGGCCGTTTAGTATTTAATGGAAATATGCATACAAATAAATAAAATTAAAGTATCTGTTTGTAATGTAAAAATAACAGCTTTTTACTAAATGCATATGAAAGTATATACGGTACTTATAACAAACAAAACAATTTTATTAAATTTTTGTCTGTCTGTTGGTTTCGGTTAATCTCCGAAACGGCTGCCCCAATTTTTACGGGACTGTTACCGGCAGATAGCTGATAGAAGTAACTTAGGCTACTTTTATTTTAGAAGAATTAAGGAACCGCGCAAAAAAAAAAACCCATGAAATAGAATATGCATGCGCACAAGTCGCGGGCACAGCTGTTATTATTAAATAAAACTGTTACCTCAATATTTTAACCGTTCTTCTGTTACCATAACAATGGTCTTTGTAACAGATTTGCAGACCAAACTCGTTTATTGTTCTTAATTAAAATCGCTTCCTAATATTGTTAAGTACACATTATTCTTTGAAATGGAAATTTTGAAAATCTGGCTGTAACAATTACAACCGGAGAGTTAATAGAAGAACTCGTGGAATTAGTGTTTTGTTTAACGTGGCGCAGCAACCATTAATTTGATATTAAGTAATAATAGTAACTAACGTTTGTTTTCTCCACCACATAATGAAAAGTTAGTTTGTACAATACATAAATGTGTTTATAATAATACATTGGAGAAGGCACAGGACAAAGAAAAGTGGAAAAATATGGAGGAGACTTTTGCCCAGCAGTGGGACGATAAGTTGAGGAAAAAAAAATACTTTGATGTTGTAGAGACTGGAGCATGTACAGAAGCCAGGAGGTCAAGCTACCCGAAACTGTAAAATTTTCCCAATCAACCTTGAACCTTAATGCTTTAGCGATAAAGTGGAAAATCTATTAAGGAAATTTGACAGATTGTAGTAGCTTGATGTGCTGGCGTTTGTAGGTACTAGGAATTTTCACATTTTCAATCACAATCTGAATTGTCTTCAGGAACTAGGAATAAGTCTGCCTGAGATCTCACAAATAATCCCACTTAGCAAACGTACCAAAGTTCGGAGAAATCTGCTGTTTTAAACGAAAAGCATAGGCAGTGTTTTATTTGTTTGTCTATAGGTAATTAAGTGTTCCGCAGAACCGCCTCCGAACCCAAGTGGGAAGGTGTAAGTCGAACCTCGTAAACTAGGGCTACTTCGGCGGAATGGCAGCAGGGTGAGGTAATCCTATCCTGCCATCTGTGCCCCAAAACATGCAGTCAAAGTAGCCCATAACGCCGTAGTAGTCACCGATAACGCCGGGAAGTGGTGAAGTTAGCAAACAAAATCTGCAGTGCGATTCTGTAAGCATCTCACCGTGAAAACTTAGGTGAAGTGAGCGTGGAGTGAGCTGTCATTCCAACTAATGCTAAGGATTGACACTATTGACAGCTCACTCTAAGCTCACTTCACCTAACTTTTCACGGTGAGATTTTTACAGAATCGATCGGCTGAATGACTGTCGTGCCAGCGGCACGTAGAAGAAAATGCAGTTTCGTATTCAAACTCATGTCATTGTAAGCTGAGTGGAGCCCTATCTTCCATCTCTGTACAAAATTTATTAAGGGGAAACGCCAGGGTAGCCTGCGAAATTCAAATTCCAATCCTATTGATTGACTTATCCTACTTCCTATTTATAATATTATAAACGCGAAAGTTTGTATGGATGGGATTGATGTTTGTTACTCTTTCAGGCCAAAACTACTGAACGGATTTGGATAAAATTTTGCTTATCCCGATATTCCCATGGGATCGAAACTTATACGGGTAAAACCGCGGGGTATAGCTAGTATTTCATGAAATGGTCATTCAATAGGATTATATGAACCTAGAGGGTTGTGTCGATGATTTTAATGATGATGATTCTGTAAATACATACTTGTTACAATCGCGAATCATATTTTGTTCAACATACAACTTAACACTGACCTGCAAGTTGCAAAAAACGCTTCCCCCTTAATTACATTTTGAAAGGAAACTATCATACGCAACACGAAACAGTTTTTTTTTTCGAAGTTGCAGTTGACGGAAACTCAAGATGCATCGTGCTCTTGCATTACCCGCGTACGAGAAAATGACATTGTCAAGAAAACCGCTTCATTTTCCCATTATGCAAATAGGAAATAAGTGAGTAATGTGTTTGTGGCTTTACTTCATGACATAAACAATGCAAGGAAAGAAAATGGCACCTGTATCACGGCCTGTACCTCAACGAACGAACGCCATTAAGTACCTCACCTGTATTTAATGGCGTTCGTTTGGCTTTACTCACACGTCTATTTCAGGTAAAGCCGACTGATTTCCGGTACTTTTTTTCACGAGAATGACACTTGTCAAATATCAAAAACATGGTACAACCAATCACGAAGTCTACCTAAAAGTTACTTTTTTCTATAGACTATTTTCACAGACTGCCTCGTTAGTATATTGGTCGCAAGGGTAACTCCTGAGCTTGAGGTCCTAGGTTAGATTCCCGGGTCGGGCAGTATTATTGGGTTTTCCATCTGAAATTTCTCTGTAGTCGGAGTCTGGAGATATAACTAGCAAAATGTGGGTGTACAGTCACGAGCATAAGTATTTATACACTCGGCTTTATTCAAAAGTGATTTCCTCCTATATTTTTTAATGAAATTTTATGTTGTTACAAACATAGCATTTCGAACCCATAGGTTTATGTAATGTGTCGTATTTCAACGTTGCATTCGTTACTTCACGAAAAAATCGCAATTGAAAGTTTCCAAGTGTTGACATATTAGTGCTCGTGACTGTATCTACTACAGTCGATCGATTGTGTAAAAATCTCACCATGAAGCTGTGAATAGTTTCAATCCCTAGCATTAGTTGGAATGAGAGCTCACCCCACGCGTTTTTACGTTGAGATGGTAACAGAATCGCACTGCAGGTAACTGGTAAGTACACCTCTGCCTAACCTTGATGCGGCGTGATGTTATTATCGTGATATATTTTCGCAGAATAATCTTTAGTAGTGTTTGCACATCGCGCGATGAATTCGCAATCACAAAATAATGTTATAAGGCTAGTGTAACATAATAAGTATTTGTGTCTATTCATAAAACATTTCACAATAAAATTTTACGTTTAATAAAGAATTCAAAACAAATATTTTCGTAATAAATTGAAAGCGTTCGCATGTCCAATTTTACTCGCGTGAAACGTAATTTGCACTCGCAAAAACATATTGCACTCAACACGATACTGACGACACACGTAGTACGAGCGGTACACAGTTTTGTTATTTATTTTATATGTATGCATAAAAATCTCTATGACTCATGTTTCTGACATAGGAGAATGTGGTACAATAATATGTGCACATTTCAATTTTTTTTTTTACAAAAAAAAAAAATTATACGTAATTTGGGCGATTCATCAGGGCTTGTATCACTCATCATCTCTACTATGTTGGGGTCGCCTTCAGGCCAATACCATGATTGAATAACAGTATTTTACACGGAACGACTGCCTATCTGACCTCTACATTACTGAGTAATACGATACCCCTTAGTGAGACTGGTTGTCAGACTTTCGTGCTTCTGACTACCCATAACAATTGTCTAAGATATAGAAATAACAGCCGGGACGAACTGTTTAGCGTGCGTCTGAAGCATGGAGGGGTCTGTACCAATCGTTATTGCTCTTTTCCGCGTGGTTGTATACCTAAGCACAAAAGCGTTAGAGGATATTTTATTCTTCAAACTGTATGAGGAATTTGTTAAAGATCCTGCTGGTAGGTAAATAGCATGATTCGTTTCAACCCAACAGACATAAACCCCACGCCTCTATTCCTCGAAGGGATAGGCAGTGGTGCACCCATAACACACCCACATTGCGCCAGTTATGTTTATGTTTAAGTCATATGTAACAGGGGGCGAGCCTATTGCAATTAACCAGGCAGAAATCCAGACTCAGGGTTGCTAATGAGAAATTCGAGATGGAAGAACTCAATAACACACATTCTTTTTTTTCTCTCACTTTTCAATTGCAAGCACAAGTGGTTATTTTAATAGTTTAACTATTAAATATACACTCCTTTGCAAAAAAAAACGGTCTGTTTTTGGGAAAGGAGAATTTGTTTTTGCTTGGGACAAGATGGCGCTGTGTGAAATGTCCAGGGATATTATTATTATTATTAAGTTTTTTGGAGAGAGAACACATTCCACAGGACACCATCTAAAGCCTGGTGGAAAGCATGCCAAGGCATGCCGTAATCGCTGCAAGGGGAGGGTCATACTTATTATTAATTTTGTTTTTTATGTCTTTTTTTAAATTAAAATACCATAAAAATACTCGTAGTCTTAATTTCATTATACCCATAAAAATGTCCATTTTAACACGACTCTCTCTTTACTTTGACCAAAACCTCGATTCCTAGATTTAAGTGTTAAAAACTATATTCTCATTGATAATAAGAAATTTCTAGTCATTTATGCTAATGACATACTAAAAATATTAATACTATCCATAGAAAAGCCAATGACTGAAAGGTGCCCGTTTTTTTTTGCAAATTATTGTCGACATGTGGGATGTGGACTCGGCGATCATTGTGCCGATAGTCGTGACAGCTAATGGCTTAATAGCCAAGAGCCTCGACCACCACCTCAGGAGGCTCTCGTTGGGCAGTTGGATCAAGGGCTTGATTCAGAAAGCGGTAAGTACGGACACGGCTCGCATTGTCAGGAGGTTCCTCTCCCTGGAGCCCTGACCGCCGGTAGCTTGGATCCAGTTCCCGATACCGGTGGACTACTATTTTTTATATTTTTAAATGTTATTTTTAACTTTTTGTTTATCAAAATATTTAAAAATGTAATTTATAAGTACTTAGATGAAATAAAGCACAAAGTATATAGTATGTTACTGCTTGTATGTTCACAACACAAATTCTATTATGAGTCTAAACGCGAAGACTTGTAACTGGATTTCTGTCGACTATTGTTTCCTTTTTTTGTTTGTTTTTTTAGCTTCAAGTCTTCCATGCTGTAATAAATAAATAAACACTGCTCGACCCGCAATAGATATCTCATTTACTAAACACGAATGCAACAGCCGAGCAGAAAATTTTCAATCAAACCATCTATAAAGCTCTCATTAAGTATTGATTCAGTACAATACATAATGAACGTACATAATAATCAAGAATGAAGCCCAACAAAAGAGAACAATGAGTGTATAGGAGGCTGTGCGAGGCGTGGGCCGCACGTTTAAATCGGTCCGACGTTATTGTTATGTAACATATTATATTATAAGTTTATAACATACAAGCTTCTGCCCGCGACTTCGTCCGCGTAAAATTATCGCATGCCCGGGCTATTAGTTCGTTTTCGCTTAACGTTCCTTCTGACTTTTTTTTCTTTTTGCTCGTCTCCTAAGAGTCGTAGCGTGATGTTGAATAGCCTATAACCTTCCTCAAGAATTAGGCTATCAGCATTGTCTCTCCTTTCTCCCTTAAGCATCCACTGTGTCACCCCTTATCTACATTTGAAACTGTAATATTTATGGTGCACATAACAAAGAGTATTTATATTCTATCAAATGCAAAAATATTTTTTTAAATACGACTGGTAGTTTCAGAGATTTGTGCGTTCAAAAAAAAAAAAATAACTGTGCTACCGGGTCAAAAAGTAGGGGTCCTTTCGCAGAATGCCATCTATCTTCTCGCCAAATTGTATCGAAATCCGTTTAGTGGTTTAGGTGTGTAAAGGTAACATACAGACAGAGGTACTTTCGGATTTATAATATTAGTATGGATGGATAGTGGGCAGTGTTTGCTACCGACTGTACCACACAGCTGATCTATCGTCACTTCTATTTTAGACGATCCACCAATCGTAACACTTACGTCACTAGATATACAACCTTATTGATATATAACCTCAGATATGTAAGATCGTAAACGCATTCTCGTAGAATTTATGCTAAACTGCTGATTGCGATTCTTCGGATGAGGTAAACTGGTTTTTGATGCACACTGATTCATCAAATTGGAGGCACTTTATAATAGGCACTGTAATTTGTAATTGGATGTAGTCATACTCGGCTTCTTCGCGTAAAGACTAGCTAGTCCATATTTGATAACGGTGTAGTATAGTCCTCTTAGATAGAGGTGTTTGGTAGTGGGTAGGTAAGTTGAATTGAAAGGGCTTTATCATCGTTACTCGTAGACGCTTGTTTAATGCGTCCCATACTTATCTCAAATTAGGCTAAAGGCTACGTTGTATTTGTAATTATGCTGGATCATCATGGAATACGGCATCATAACATAATATCACGCTTGTTTACCCCGAAGTATTAAGCAGAGGTGTAGGTATATAAGTGTAAGTCCCATGTAACAGGGGGGCGAGCCTATTATTTTTATTATTTTCCCCATATTTTTCTAGTAAACGTCAACCAAGATCAAAATCATTTGGAACTCGTCATTATTGTAAAGATCAATATTGTATTCTTGATTTTTATGATAGTAGACCTAATAAAACATAACAGTTTCTGAGAAGTACCTAAACAATCCGGCTATAAAGCGAATGAATTTATAATGACAAGGACTAGTTTGTATCTGTTTATTATTGAGTCAAGGCTTTATTTATTTAGTTTATCTGATTTGTAAGTACTTGATTTCTGCCTGCCATGTTCCTCAATTTTCGTATCATATTACTCTCGTAGTTTCGCCGATATTAGCCCAATATAGAAGACTCTTGCAGTCTCTTGCTAGAAGCAGTTTTTTAATTTTCGTATGTAGACTTGAGGCCTGACGCTGAATCATATTAAGTTTTTCTAGTTCCGGGAATGGTGGGCTGTAGAAGCAGTAGTGGAGCCTAAAAGTAGGAAAACTAGATTCTTTTATAATAACACTCAAATTCATCACTCTGCCACTACTGCCGCTTATAGAAATAAGGTATTTATTTTTATTGCTTTTTTCATGTTCCTAATTAAACAGCCAGGAAATGAGTTTGGCTTTAAGATTTTCCTCTTTATTTATAAACTTTGCCTAAAATTTTATTTTATTATTTTTGACGTTTAAACGTCTCTTAACTTTAAGCAACGCTTATAAATAAACCAGGTATGTGCATTACCGATTAGTCTATTCGTCCTCTCGCAGTGCACTGAATAGGGTCTTTTCAGGTTAAATGCTCACGCAATCACTCACTAAATGTGTCATGTACTTATTGTGTATATCTTTTCAAGAAGATATAAATACATAAATAAATAAGGGGAATTAGTAACACGTTCATCTGTATTTAGAAGGTTTCAACTTTAAATCTCACTACTATATCCAAAAATTATTGCATAGTACATTTTGTGATCCATTTGTTTATATTTTCATCACATACATTTGGAACAGACTATAGTAGAATCAGCCTCTTCCAAGTGGCACCAAGCGCCAGTTCATCCGATCCAGACCTTATCCGTCGCTACTATTCAATTAATTTGAGTCATGTGCCGCAACACACATTCCACTTCTAATGATTACTAATTAACTGATACCTACCTACTACAAGGACAGTCAAGAGGTGACAAGACTTACCTACTTCGCCCACAACGCTGGAGATTTAAATAAATCATTCGTGATGATGAAGCTTATCTTAATTCGTATAAAAAACATGACGTTCTTGCTCGTTATGGTGTTCGAAAGAGTGTTTTAAATTGACTTTATGATTTAAAAAAGTTCTACATCCCACTTTAAATGAAGTAGTAATCTGAAGACAACATCAAGTGGTTTAGAATAGAATAAAATAGATATATTTATTGCAATTAATCAATTTGCCCAGCCTTTTCCCAACTAGGTACTTTGGGGTCGGCTTCCAGTCTAACCGGATGCAGCGGAATATCAGTATTTTACATGGTGCGACTGTATCCTACTTTCACACCCCAGTAACTGCCTAACACGATACCCCTTGGCAAGACTGGTTGTCAGACTTACGGGCTTGAGATACCGTGGCCCCTGGCACAGGCAACTGAAGGAACACGGGTGGGTTTTAGTCAGTAAAAGTCTGACACGCCCTTCCGCTCAGCCCACAGCGGGAGGGGTCGTTTGATGATTTCTCACCCAAAAAAAAAAAGACTTCCGGGCTAATGATTACCCGTAACGACTGTCAGAAATCTACAAATGACAGCCGGGACCAACGGCTTGACGTGCTTCCGAGACACGGAGAGAATTAGGTATGTAATGAATGATCACCTATCCACGGACCCGAGCTTGGTCCGTGCAAGTGTTACTTAACCTTGAAGATCGAGCCGTCCGGCTGTTATCATTTAGCCACGAGTCCCCCAATTATCAAGGATGGAAATACTCCCAAGGTTAATAATTCATGAGACTTAAATATAGGTATGCAACTCTCTGTTACACATAGCTTTAAGACATCGTTTTCACGACAGCTACCGCAAAATATTACACCAAATCATAAAACAGACTGTCGGTGGATTAACTTTAATTGTTAAATTATACAGCATAATATGCAGATGTACCTACTTCATCATATATATTATCCTATAGACGGCACGGTTGGCGCAGTGGTTAAGCGATTGACTGCTGCGCTGCGTGTCGCGGGTTCGATTCCCGCACGGAACAAATATTTGTATGACCTACATGTATTTGTTCCGAGTCTGGGTGTTTTTCTATCTATAATATGTAAGTATTTACAAAAAAAAAAATGTATATAAGTAGTTTATCAGCCATCTTGTTACCATAACACAAGCATTAGGTTGCTTAGCTTGGGACTAGATGGCGCTGTGTGAAATGTCCAGGGATATTATCATCAGCCTATAGCAGTCCACTGCTGGATATAGGCCTCTCCTATTGCACGCCATTCAACTCGATTTTCGGCAACTCTCGTCCAACTGCTACCAGCCATCCTGCGAAGATCGTCGCTCCACCTAGCCTGAGAGCGTTCTACCTTACGTTTACCGATTTGAGGTCTCCACTCAAGAACACGTCTACCCCAACGGTCATCGGTTCTACGACTAATATGGCTAGCCAATTGCCACATCAGCCTGCTTATTCTGTGAGCTATGTCGACAACTTACCTACTTAGTCTTTTACAAGTGTCCTCTGCCTGTGCCTTCCACGTTAACAGGCTATCTAGTAAGGTCCCAAAGTATTATGATATTTACTTTTTCTACAGTTTGGCTTGACCTTTACAGGCTGGTAGCAGCTGGATGAGAGTTAATGAGAATCGAGCTGAATGGCGTGCAATTGGAGAGCCCTATGTCCAGCAGTGGACTGCTATTTAAAGGCTGATGAATCTTTTTCCTTCGGAAAATATCCCACGGGAACGTACTACCGAGATTAAAAATACCCTACCTATGCGTTAATCCAGGTTATAAACTATCTGTGTGCCAATTTTCATCAAAATCCATTCAGCCAATTTGGAACATATATACCACCAGACAAACGAGAGAAAAAAAATCTTCGTTACTGTTTCATTATATATTATGTATAGACTAGCTGCGCCCCGCGGTTTCACCCGCATAAGTTTCGATCCCGTGGGAATATCGGGATAAAACGAAATTTCATCCAAATCCGTTCAGTAGTTTTGGCGTGACAGAGTAAAAAACATCCATCTATACAAACTTTCGCGTTTATAATATTAAGTAGTAGGATTTAAGTGATGTGCAAAATTTGTAAATAATCTGATCCGATACGTTTCTAATCAGAGACCAGGTTGAAATTACCTAGCTCTTCCCAGAAACGAGCATTTACTGAAGCACCTCTAAAGCTGCACTACGATAACGATATACCCTGATGGTTTTCGTAGAAATTAATCCATCCCACAGATCGTTTTGATACCCAATATTGCAAATTCTGTGAAGTTCGAGTATCCTTCGGGTATTATACTAGTTAGCTGTAATGCAGGCTATTCTACAAAATAAGCAAAGCTTTTGTGATGATGCCGATTATAGTCGAATATTGATGGATGCTCCACCTTTTTCGATGACCGTACCGAATTTTCATGATGGCCCACTAAATGCACAATAGCAAAACAAGAACCCATGACTTTTTTGGCATTTGGCAATAACCACTACACTAAAATATAAAAGATATTCTTCTAAAAATACAGGGGACAGGGACATGGACGCGCAAACTGAAACCATAAATTCACCACAATTGATTCTATCGATTTTCAACAAAAAAAAAAACTGCTGTCTCGTAAAAAAGTGTTACATACAAAGGGTTAAAATTTTTAACAAATGGGGTTTCAGAGTCATGTACTGAATAAGTCCTACCTGCATCTGATTATTCAAAAATACATGTGCCCCACTGTTACCTATTTTATCTCTTTGTATGCTCTCTGCTCTGTCACTCTCTCGTCCCATCGGACTATGAGAGGGAGGGAAGAGTGAGTGCACCTATGTCTGCACACACATTTTGTATACTATAATATCTCCCGTGTAGATGGCTAGTCCCCGTTGAGATTGGCTAAATCTATTAAAGAAATATGACAGATTGTAGTAGCTTGACGTGCTGGCGTCTGTACATATGTACGTACGTAAGTAACAGGTATTCCAGGAAAAGACCTCTGGGCGAGTGCGCTTTATTTTCCAAGTATTAATCAATGTTACTGCGAAAACTCGGAAAATTTCATTTCTACGCACACTTTTGACGGAGTCCTTCAAAGGGAAATCTCCTTTGAATATTCGACCTAGCTCCCGGAACTGTATTTTGTTGTAAATTCCTACGAGTGATTCGATTGCATGTTCATTACAAAAAGGTTAGCAGTGGGTCGATTGCTATTGGGTGTCGATGAGGCTTGCCACCCACTGCGCTGATTTGAATCGGATTATGGCACGCATACAGATCTTAAACGTAATAGAATAGTGTGCGTGCTACACAGAATGTAGCATTTACTGCTAACAAAGGTACTTTGATATGGTAATAAATATTGCAAAGGTTAATCGTGCTTTCATAATCTTTATCATCCTCATTAGCTACAGAATCGTCGAGTAATCGTGAGGCGATTTGGCAATAATCGTTTTTTTTTTGTAACGAAGTTTATATCAGTTCAGAGAAACATGGATGCTGTTAATCAAAATTATTTATTAGATTCAAATTAGGCTGGGAATCAGCACTTTTCTAACATCAAAATTACACAAGACAGTTCCCCGAAACGCCCGCCTTCACCACTTCCTAGTGCTTTCGCTGGGAAGAAGAAGTGGCGCAACAAACTCCCTAGCAGCACAGGTGTCTGTTCAGTTAGAAAAACTTGCTTCTATACTATAATAGTAGGTATACAATTCCAAAAGCCCAGTAACAAAACAACCATTTTGACAGTGTTATTTCCTTTTATCGGATATAATATGGTCTATTTATAAATAAATGTCCAACATAGTGACATTATTATGACGACACCTGCCAGCGTATTATCGTTTATTCATCAATAACAAATAATTCTCGGAGTAGTACATCTCCTTCCTCTACATACATAATGTTATTTGTTCGCTCTGAACACCCACGACTACGACTCGACGTAGATTGATCGAATGTCGTGATACACTAACCATAAGTATCTACCTACCGATCTATGCATCAATAGATCCAACACTTAGCGAGTACTCGAAGCAACTACAAATCAGTGTGGTTGTTTTCTCAAAAGATCATCTCAGACACTAATCTGTATGGTTCTCAAACGCTACCAAGATTATGTCAAATAGACTGACCTGTCTCAGTATTCACGCACTTTTTGTATACCTATGGTATCCCGAAAAGTTTTGCCAATGTTTCAAAATAAGGTATTTATATCGCCCAGTTATTGGGTGGCTAACATCAACAGCAATTATTCCTTGAAAATTGTTGATATAACAACTCTAATTTTGGTATTTATGGCATCATCCTGTTGATGTTGATTCTACATACCAATGGATATTGTTCCAAGTTCAATACTTACAATGTACTCGTAAACCAATCAAGTTCAATACTTACAATGTGAGATCAATCCTATGATTGATTTTAAAAGGCTAGACGGACGGACGACGATATTTCCTTTTCTGTTTTACTCAGAGTCTAAGCAGCCAGCGTTTAAAGAGGATAATACAGAATTGAATTTTCCTTTTACAAATAAAGTAAGATGAATCATAAAGCCTGTTTTCCTTGTTCTCTCAATGTCGCTTAGACCTTAGGGCCAAGACATATTTATATGGAAATACGGCAGTTAAAGAGGGGTCTAAACTGTTAAAACTTGTTGTACAGCGCCCTTATTTCAGACTTTGTTGATGAAATGGAGAACTTTTTGACAACTTTCTACTTGTATTGATTGTTATTGTTTACACTTTAGAGGACTCTGTAGCTTTAAATGTCGGATAGTCTACTTTGCCTATTTGGGAATTTATAAAACAAAAAACATTAACAGACTTAAAAATAATCGTGACCGAAAGAATTACCACATAATCCTATCCTTAGACAACACGGTTAGCGCAGTGGCTGAGCGATCGGACTGCTGCGCTGCGTGTCGCGGGTTCGATTCCCGCACAGAACAAATATTTGTAAGTCCTACATGTATTTGTTCTGAGTCTGGGTGTTTTTCTATCTATAATATGTATGTGTTTACAAAAAAAAAAATTATATAAGTAGTTTATCAGCCATCTTGTTACCATAACACAAGCATTAGGTTGCTTAGCTTGGGACTAGATGGCGCTGTGTGAAATGTCCGGGGATATTATTATTATTATTTTCTTTATTTCATCTAATTACATATAATTTACATTTTTCAATATTTTTATAAACAACATGATAAAAAAACATCAAAAAATATAAAAAATAGTAGCCCACCGGTATCGGGAACAGGGTCCAAGCTACCGGCGGTCAGGGCTCCAGAGAGAGGAACCTCCTGACAATGCGAGCCGTGTCCAGAAGTACCGCTTTCTGAATCAAGCCTTTATTATTATTATAATCCTTAGTTTGATCTCTCTAAAGAAATATATACCTAGTATTTAATATGGTGAGAGTGAAAAATAACTTCTTCAACAGTTACTTACTCGTAGGTATATCGGATGGATGTTTTTGTACAAACCACCAGTTACAATGTATTGAATAACTATTCAGTACATCTAAAATAACCTAAGCTGATATTATAAAGAGGATAGATTTGACTTTTTGTATATTTGTTTGTTACGCTTCCACACGCTAAAACGACAGAACGGATTTGGATGTAATTTGGCACATGGGCAGACGATGACTTGAATTAAGACATAGAAAACTTTTATCCCGACATTCCCATTGGATCGAGACAGGTGGGTGAAACCGCGCGGCGCAGTTAGTTGTTGAATATTTACATAAACAATACTGTGATTTAATTTCGTTTTTTCCTGAACTAATTTTCATTTCGACTGGTGCGACTAACTTCTAGTCGATATGAAAACTAGAGAACTAGGTAAGTTCTCTAGTTTTCATACCGACTAAGGTGGGTTCTCGGAACTTAAAGACCTTCCCATAATCAACAGTCAACTTCTAATTACCATTCTTATATTTTAAATACAGCGTATATTTGCTAATGCCCTCGTATATTACAGAACAATATACTGAACTGTTATGCACATCTATCAAACGACGTGTAGGAAGTGGGTGCTGTTCCGTTCCGTTGTCGTCATTATGCGCGCTACTCAAGCGCACGCGCATAGCACGCACTCTTCCTACGCGAACGAAGTAGGTACGTTTTGTACTGCTCTATATTGTAGCAAGATTGAATCTTAAATGGTTCATAATCATAATTATTTATGTGCAATAGATTGGTATTGCTATGGGTTTGGGACTCGTAGGTACTTTCCATCATGCTTCTTATTTTTCATTGTTATGCACCCCAAAAGCGGTCAATGCTTATGCCTTATCTGTATGAGAATAGGACTTTTGCCTTTCGCCCTGCAGTAGAACAATAATATAATAAATAATATAGTCGACATGTGGCATGTGGATTCAGCCAGCCAAAACCCTCGACCACTACCTGAGGAGGCTATCGTTGGGCAGCTGGATCAGGGCTTGATTCAGAAAGCGGTACTTCTGGACAAGGCTCGCATTGTCAGGAAGTTCCTCTCTCTGGAGCCCTGACCGGTATCTTGGACCCTGTTCCCGATATTGGTGGGCTACCTACTATTTTTTATATTTTTATACTTACTATATGGTTTTATTTATAAAAATATTTAAAAATGTAATTTGTAAGTATTTAAATGAAATAATAAATAATACATTTTCTTTAATAATATTATAATAGGCATTATTAGTATCTCATTCTATTGTACAAGGGATGGCATACTTACCAAGCTAAAATCACTGCGATTTTTGTATAGAATAATGACTACAAATACTTTTTAATCAGCAATCCACGTGTTCGGCAAACACATCGTACAGCAAGGGGTTGGTGCGGCAACTCATCAGATTTTATACAGATAGGAATATTTTTCTAACTGATGATTAGGTACAGGTGTCTCGTGTGAAACATCTAAGTGAACACGTGTATTTACGCCAATCACGAGCGGCACGTTGTCGACGGCGGGCGTCGACGGGTGTCGATGGTTGCAGTTGCCTCTGCCCTTGACGTGTGCCGCTCATGTTTATACGGCGGGTCAGACCGGCCTTTGGCGTGGCGACGCGGCTAACAGCTAACATACAAACGAAATTGTAAAAACGATATTTTTTTCCTTTAAAAGTTTGAATATTTTATTTCTGCCATATTTTTTGATTATGCCAATTTTCTTTCCTATAATAAACCATATCGTCATGCTTATTTTATATAGGTACAAAATAGTTTCGATGATCACATCTGCCAGGCTTCCGCGAAGGCTCAATTTTTTTTTCTCTATCTGCCATTTCCTCTGTTATGTTTATAATATGTATAAACCACGAACCAAAAATTAACCTCCATGTTTAAATGATAGAATATTATCTATTATCAATCAATCATAATCAGTACAGAGTTTTTTTTTATAAACGATGATTAAACGTTTAAACGTCAAACATGTATGGATAAACAGTCGCTAATCACTACTTAACTATAAGCAACGTTTATGATTATAGGGGTAGAGTAGATGTTTAAAAAATTACGGATTTCGATTTATACAGCATCTAGTATTTAAATATAGGTCTTATTTAAATATCAGATGTAAAACACAAGGCCATTTGTTCTCAGGTCACGCTAGGTAATCTTCAATGTTTTCAAAGAACTCTTTGCGGTGCAGCCACCCGTGATGTGGTCATTGTTATTAATAATAAAAGCTGGCTTGTTTACGTTCTGGGTTTACAATGGTCTAGACGGGTGTAAACCTAGACTTGGGAGCGTTAAGGGCATGCTCTGTTGCCTGTTCTATAGTTAAATTGGTTAAGGTTTATACCATGGGAACAACAATACGAGTAAGACAATAACTAAAAACACTGGCAATACAGGAGTATTTTGTAACTAACCATAAAAAAAATACTCCAAAAAATCTAAATAGTAGTGATAGGCCAACTATGCGTATTGCCAATCAACCGACTTAGTATGGTGCCTAATTGGATATTAGATCTCGCGTGCTAAGTCTGGTGTCGAGATTGGCCATTAAAAATCTCGCCCGGCAACCAGGAGAGATCTCGTTTTCGAGATCGAGATATCGGTCTCGTAAATCTCAATATATTCGAGTCTTGATTTCGTTTTTTTAATTAAAAATTCTTGAAACTTAATTTTAATAAGAACTACACCTACTTAGGATAATCGTGTTTATGCTGTAAATACAAAGCAAAAATACATTTATTTAAGAATCATCTGCACTACGCGTTATGTATACTTTCGTAACAAATGAGCTCACAGGCACACACAGTATAAATTCATTAATTCGATATTATATTGAAAATGGCTTCTTAAGAGTTATAGCACAGCGTGCTAAGTCACGCGCGGTCCGTCTCGAAATCTCGTTCGAACAAGAATTCAAGAAAGAGATCGCGAGTTTCGAGAGATCGCGAGATCGAGTTTGCATTCCCTACTACGAGCACGTCATTAGCTGAAGAAGATTTGTTTTACTGTCATATCAGACGTCCCTGCATAAAGTTATCTCCGAGGGAAATTTTAAATAACTAAAAATGATGTGGTTTTGTCATTTCGGTTATTTCACCTTTGATCGTAGTTTGCATCAGCAATTACCTACTTACGTCATAGACAGCTAATTATATTTAATTAAGCGGTCACCATACAACGTGGCAATGCTGCCAGCCTTTTGGGCACTGTTCCTGTTGACAGCGATGCGGACGAATTTTTTGATGCGCTATGATTCTTTTGCTTGTTTTTCCACATGTACATATTATGTATTATTATTTTAAATGTTAGCTTATATAATGTAAATACAATATTGTAAATAAATAACCGATTAAGGTGTCTATGATTACGTAATTGCTTTCAACGCAAAAACTCTAGCCATATGTCAATATTTGATCGATTGCTTTAATTAAATAATTACATGTAATGATCAACAATGTTTTATGCAGTAGTGACTAGACACACCTCCTTAAAAGGATGGCCATAAGCCAAAGTATTTAGGGTTTCCACCAAAGCGGAGAAGAAAGAAGCTGTGCGAAGACAAGCTGCGTGCTGCGTGTGCTGCTAGTAGGCAGTGTGTTTACACCATGCGGAGCGGAGATGTGAGCAGTCAGCAGGCTAGAGCGAAGCATGCGGGATAATTACGTAACATCATCAGTAGCAATGTTTTTCATTTTGACAGTTCAACAACATTTATTGCGTTATTTATGTTGATGAGCAGACAAAATTTTCGAGCACATAAAGCAATGGATTAGCAATATTCTTCAAAACGATTTAGATTGTGATTGATAGTGTTACGCGATTAGTCTCCGAGTGTGGAGGCAAGAAAAAAGTTCAGGGCATTCGGTAATGGAAGGCAGACGCTGGACATCTCTCATATCTCCTCCCCGCTTGAATAATGCCCATCGAAGCTACGCGGAGAGATGTGGAAATAACGATAATTTATTGGTTGAATACAAAACATCTCCTCTCCTGTCCGCTCTTCTCCGCTTTGGTGGCAACCATGCCTTAAAAGCTGTTGCCACATTATACAGTCAAAGCTCCGTTAATTCTTTGATGTAATTTCGCAATTCGCAAAACTAAGTAACATGACAAGTTAAACGAGTTAGTACTGCCCAAATTCAACTTAGTTTAAAAATGCTAAGCTCTTATTACTCATTTTAAACTGTAGCGTTTTTTATTACGGGAATTAGCCTTCAGATGATTATCAGAATACCAATTCCCGTAATTAAAAACGTTAAAAACTTAGTCGAAATCTCATCTCAGCGACAATCAATGTTAAAAACTTGTCAAAAATTTAGGGAAATTAGAGGTATTTTTGTCAGATTGAAACAAATCAGCACCCTAATTGCGTAACACACAATCAATCGGAATCTGAATCATTTTGAAGCAAATTGCTAATCAATTGCTTCATAAGTTCGAAAAATTTGTCTGCTCAACACGTAAATAACGCAATTAATGTTGTTGAATTGTCAAAATTAAACCGATTCCGATTGATCGTGTGTTACGCATTTGGGGTGCGGACTGTGATGAAAATTATCAAATTCTTAGAAATTTCGAGAGCAATCATTTTGAAGTTACAAGAATAATTTATTTTTCTCAGAAATTCGAAGCTGAGAATCGGAAATACTCGAGTACCTATTTTGCTTGTTTTTTACCAGCACCTAACTACTAATTCCACGCACGTGTAAGAATAATTGCTTTGCCAGATTTTTTAGTCATTTAGATTTTCGGAAGCTAACCACGATTGATGGGCTCGTGGATAAATGGCAACAGCCGCACGGGTCGATTGAAAGTTAAGCTGCGCTTGCCGCGGTCTGTTCGTGGATGGGTGACCCTCCGTTACATATTGAGACTCTTCCGTGTCTCGGAAAGCACGATAAGCCGTTGATCCCGGCTGTCAATCGTAGAACTTTGACCGTCGTTACGGGTAGTGATAAGCCCAAAGGTCTGACAACCAGTTTTACCAAGGTAACGTGTTATCCAATTCCCAGTTACAGGGTTGGGGAGGCCTGATAGGTAGTCGATCCGTGTAAAATACAGGTATCCGACAGCTACATCCGGTTAGACTGAAATCCGACCCCAACATAGTTCAGAAAAAGCTTGGCAGATTGATTGGAAGATGAACACGGTTACTAACATTTTACTCTAGCTTTACCACCACTTCTTTTCATTTTCACCTCTACTTTTCTCAAGTAATGGACAAATTACCCCAACTCCATGTTTTAATCGATTTCGGTCAGGATTGCCAATGTGTTATGAATGAGTCTGTTAGCATAAGTCATGACCGGTTCGAATGTGACGTAATTTGTAATACCAGCGACATTACTGGGCAGTGTGTTATGCTGTAACGTAGGTGTGTACTCGTTGATTTGACCACAACTGCCCACAAAATATTCATCTCGTGACATGCGGACTGATTTCATATGATTTCATAAATTACGGACGTCCCAGTTGATTTTGTAATGTAACCAAAAAGTTGGTTATTGTTGACTGCATTAAAATATTGAGGGGTTTTTTCAACCACCTGATAAGTAAGTAGACTTTATTCGTTTAACAGTTATTTCATACAAAAACTGTTAAACGTAAATTTTGTTCCTCGAAAAAAGTTACTGGCGATGGAAAAATCAGCCCTTAGTCAATTAAAAATCTCTTTTGGTATTTTTTTTTAATGCAGTTTGATAGTGTGTGTTGTAGAGAAGGTATTAAATCATCACGCCTTTAATACCCGAAGGGTTAGGCAGAGATGTAGCCATAGCAAACCCAGTGATATCGTTGCATCAATATTCAATATACATAATTCACATCAAACACAGCCTTCATCGATATGAATTCGCCCAAAACGAGGGAAAATCATAAAGAGCCTGAAATTTACTTAATGTTCGTTTATTTTTAATCTTCCTAACAATACAAAACCTAAAGGTAACCATAACGACCTCAGTTAGGTGTTTTTCTTGAATTGTAAACGAAGTGTATGTACAAAAGGAATAAAGCCGAGGGGTGCTAAAATTGTATAATTTTATTTTTAACAAGCGCCTGGCTAAGCGCCTGCTTCGTGCTTGGCTGCCTCCGATAATGTGCCGGCCATCCACGTAGAAAGAAACACCTATCTATATTGTCTATACTTTACACTTATAATGTACAGGGTGTCAGGGACATGGACGCGCACACTGTAACCGCCGCGTTTTTTTTTTAAATTTTTTTTTAGCGTAAAATTTTCGTAGGTTATAAAAAAAAATTAACAGAAAAACACAGGCGGGTTCAGAATCATGTGCTGAATTCACGTTGCGCGTCGATGTCCCTGCCACCCTGTATACAGTGTGTTAGATGAAACGAATGACATACTTTATGGGAGTGTTTAGTAGATACTCATGAGAATGAACAAATTTTACTATGGGACCAATTTAGAAAAATGAAAAAAGAACAGCTGGTCTCTACATTTTGTCGGTTAGGTTAACAACATTAACGTACGGAGCAACTGACTTTTCTTTCGCGATTTCAGGATTGGTCCCATAGTCAAAGCTGTTTATTCTCATGAGTGCTTAAAACATAAATAAACCTCCTCACAGCTCCTTCTCAGGGGGTAGGCAGAAACTACAGAATTCCACCTGCTGCGTTCCTTACCTACATACTCCTTTTTCGTCGTTTACGTACATCGGTACCAGTTTTAACCTGACACACTGTATGTATATCTACAGCATTTAGTCGAGGTATTGGTGAATAGGACTATGGAATGAAGAATTTTGACAGTGTGCGAACTAGTCAGGCGGAAGGATATTGTGGTATTCGGTACACAAATAGTTGAATGAAAATGTTATGTAATATTTTCCCTGCCGTACTTTTTTGTCCATGGCTTCCTTAATAAAATACAACGTTGATTATTAAAACTGATACCTGGCGATCTTTTGTTGTAGGTACATTTATTTTGTGGTAACAATAAAGGTGAAGAGTTTGTTTGTTTGAACGCGCTAATCTCTAAAACTGCCTGTCGGATTCGAAAAATATTTTTTCATTTGATCGTCCAATTCTTGAGAAAGGCTTTAGGCTATTTAACATCACGCTAGTACTCTAGGGAGATGAGAAAAACGAAAAATAAAATCAGAAAGAACGGTAAGCGAAACCGAAATAATGGCAAATAAATAGTGGACTTTAGGTATCAAGAATATTTTTCACGTCTAAATGACAAATAATATTAGGCTCATATAGATATAATGTTAGGTAAAAAATACATAAGTAAATGTACATTATTCGGTTTTGTGACTCGACATTATAGTGTCATTCACATTTACTAACAAAAACATAAAATCAAGATTGTTTTTGTATTTTTTACCGTGTGAATATCTTAGCTCGCTTGTTTATAGCTCTTGCAACACATTAATAGCAAGAACGTTTTTTAAAGAATAAGGTTTTTCCTCAAATTTAGCTCATTGTCGTATTGTTTAATTGTCATAAATCACTGTTGTAGTACAAGCTCACGACACGTGCGCTGTGGGTGGAGTGCGGACATATTATACAGCATGATGTCATTAACGCGACACTTGGTAATATTTGTCACTTTCTGTACTTGGGCAACTTGGGCAATGTGCTCAGAATGCGCAGGTTTCGATGACACACTACTCCATTTAACATGTTATGCAAGCCACGACCGGGCGGTCGCTATTACAGCCGACTCATTCACAAAATCAGATGCACCTGCTATGAATATTACTACGATGTCATAGTACACTTAGCTCCATAGTAAAAATGCCTTTATGACAACGATAATTTTAGTGTAGACATGATAAGTACGTATATAAATGCTAAACTGGCTAGCTAACTTACAAATGCCCTTGTTGATCGTAAAACAGGAGGATAATGTATAAAACAAAGCATTGACTTCACTGTTTACCTTTTATGTAAATAACTAGAGGCACATCACTAGATCTTTCTGTCACTTCACTGAGTTAGCACTAGTATTTCGTTTGTTTTGAAGGTTTAGAGCACACAAGTGTTCGCGTAGTGTGTTGTTTGTGCGCGTATGGGCGCGAGCATGCGCGGGCGAGGCACTGGCCGCGAGGAGTGACGGAGGCAGCAGGTTGCGCGGGAGTGCCGCCCCCCTCCGCCGCCCCGCCCGCGCGCGGCAAGGCTGCCCCTGCGCCGCTCGCACAGGTATTCCGACTGTGACGACAACGTGCCCATTTATGTCTTTGGACATGGTTGATGGCCATAACGGCCATATGGTGTCTTGCACTCGGCGCGATTATGTTTTTTCAATGGAATTCAGTAATAGTTGTGAATTACCTCAAGGTGTGGGAAATGGCAAAAACTGGAAAATGACTTTTCTTGGTGATGTAATTTCTTGAGTTTTTGTTGAACGTTTACGTTTGTATTTTATAGAACCTCCATGTATGGTGGTAGAGTGATAGTACGAGATTTTGTACGTTTTGTTACGTTGCAGATCGTAAAATATAAATGATGGAAACGTTTACTATCATAGTTAAAGAAAAGTCTTTTTAAACGTTATATTTCTGTGCGCTCATTGTGTTGTTTACGATCCATATAAAAGTGGCACCTATTAATATTTATATCTATCGATAACTTTCATTTTCCTATCGAAGTTCACCATTTTCGTTCTTTATTACCGTATTCATTCAGGGTGTAGGCAGAGAACTGATTTCATTACGCCTAATAACTCTGTTGATGAATCATTTTATGTAAAATATAATTTCGGCATCTTTCTTAGATAACTTTTAGTATAGGTACTTATGCAATATATTTTTAAAAGGTTAAGTGCTTATTATTTCGTTCAGTCAGCTGGCTTCTTGTTCGGTGACATTTACAAAACAGCAAGTAGTCTCATGTAGGTACACTTACACCCTTTTATTTTATGAATCCATTAATATAATATATTTATGAACTTGAGACAAAATTCCATTAAAATGACAGCGGGACAAAACTGGAACGTTCAAAATCTTGCAATCTCATTTCAGCGACAATCAATATAACAAAATTGACAAAAATTAAATAAAAAACAGGTAGGTAAATTAGAAGTATTTTTAACAAATTGAGACTGAGATTACTTCGAACGTTTTTCAAAATACAAGAATTACGCCTCTAGTCCTTAACATACGTATGAGATTTCATTTTTAGTTCTGTACATTTTCTGGGACCTGAATCAAGTCAGATCTATTACTCAATGTATTGGCCAATCCACGACGATTTTCCTGCAGAACATACCCCACATGATATAATTAATAATCTATGTATCTGTATTCTGTACATCAATAAACAGCGGAGCATGTCACCGCTACGCGTTTACAACGTCCAACTTGTGTCTATGTATTGTAGAATTTATTAGCGTTTGTTCTGAAAGGAGAATGTTTTCGTAATTTATGTGAGCATAAATTATTTATATAATAAATGTATGTACAACCAGCAGCCTGCAGCTATTTGTAGAACAGTTAAATTGGATTCAAGGGTCGCACAAGGTTTAATTTGATGCGGGTCTGGTCGAACGAGACCCTTTATGTTAAAGAGAATTTGTCGATTTTAAATTTTTTGCCATATTTTTGAGCTTCGATATTACTGGGTGCCCTTTCGAAAAGCTAGATAAAAATAAATATTTAAATAAAGCACTGATTTTGTGTGAGCGAATTTGTTTTGCTTCTCTCATGAACCTTGACATTTAAACATAACATAACTCGATGCCTGTAGGTAATTTCCGAAGGGATAGGCAGCGGTGGTGGAAGGTTAAGCCGGTTGAATGCCGAAATTATAGAAAAAATTACAAAGCTATTGTGTGTCGCGTGGATCCACGTTCTGGTTTACAAAGGGTTAAGTCCCATGTAGTTCGGCGAGCCTAATGTCATCTGGGCACAAATACTGGCAGCTACTGAGAAATTCCAAAAGTGAAAACAAATCCGACCCAGCACTCGAGGTTCTCATAAATATCGATCATCCATTTCCCCGACGCAGTGTTACGATACAGTGTTGTTTCAAATTATAGACGCGTGCGCCTCTGCAGGGCACGGATGTCGAGAATTGTCAAGCGAGGGGAGGCCCGCGGCATCCTAACTCGTGAATAAATTTGAATGAGTGAACAGAGGACTCGACGACATTTGGCCTACAGGACACAGGTGCCGACGGTCTATGTTTCAATAAAATCGCGCCCGTCGAAGACACGGGAATCTGTGCTACTTTTGGAAAAAATACTTTCCACATAAATGACTTTCTTTCTCGGTTTTACTGCTTGTAATATATTCGATTGGATTGTAAGAGTTTGCGCGTAGCCGTAACTACATTTCCGATATTTTAGACAAATGTATACATACCTATCACCGATAAAATCATACATGGTTAAATTGTAACTTGAGTGTTCGACGTTGGCGTATAGATATATAAACGAGTAGTACAATCAAACTTGGGAATGCTGAAACTCGGATTGAATTTTCGTGTTACTGGGCACAGGTGAAATGTTTCAAGAAAATTTTTCAATAAATGAAAAATGGAATTGGTTTGCTGCCGGGAAACGTATACAACGTGGCGCTACAATGGCGACATTAATTTAACACACAGGTAGGGCTAGTGGCCAGTAATCATAAAAATTATAACAACATAAAAAAAATCGTAACTTGAAAACTTCCACCTGCGCCGCGCGCCGACTCTCTCTCTTTCCTTCAATTCGCCTTCTCTTTGCTCGTTTTGTTTTAATTACATTGATGCGATGTTATGATCCGTGACCCCGGCAAATGACCCCTGCGCTACATTTCTTTAAGTCAGGTTGCTCTAAGAGGCTATTTTATAAAAAAATTAATAAATAAATAAATATTAATGTTTAATTAAATTAAAATATATTCATAAAAGTACAACGCAAAACCGTATACGTGTATTAAATTAATGTCGCCAATAAAGCGCCACGCTGTATATAGTTGTCGACATGTGTTCTATTTTACTGTTTCCCCGGAACAAGTAGCTAGCTGTAATCTAAGTACATAAAATGCAGAACGAATTTTCTTGAAAAATTCAAAGATTGGCGGGGTCTGTCTTTTATTTGTGTTCTAATTAAACGCGTTGCGGGTTTTCTGACAACGTAGCTTTAAAGAGGCGTGTTCTATGCAATGAGGTCGGGATCAGTATGTGGTAGTATAAGCTGAAAAAAATCTGGATTTTCCAGGTTGAAAAACTTGCCGGGAAGGCTTTATTTAAAAACTGTGGACCGTGTTCAATTGCTGATTTCATTTTGCTCAAAGATGAATCAGTGGGGTCGGTCATCGGCTGTCATGATCGGTCGGAGCGTGATGTCACCGGTATTTTTACGTGCGAGTGAACATTCCGAAAGGATCACATACACCGAACAAATAGGCTCACATAATATTTTAGTGAGTAAGTACAAAAAGGATGTCTAACGTGTGTATTGAGATTATCAGTCATTGACTTACGTGACAATTCCTACATGTTTTACAACTTAAACTAAACACACACAATACGCATACCTATAGCAATGAAATGGGCCGAGGCAAGCGTAGCTCTAGGTTTTCGCTCAAATTTGGGGCAAATGTATCTCTCTGGGAGGACGGGGGAAGGGCTAATTTCTCAAGCCGCGAAAGTCCTTTAAAAAAACCATCGACACCTATTTTATGTAAACTCAACTAAGTATCGGCCGCGTTTTTATGTCTAAGACTAATCTATATCTTAGTAATATACTGCATACAAAGTAAAAGTACAGGTTATAAGTCTAATTTAGAGTTTTAGTTGATAGTCCAGTTTGGTCGAAGCCCAGGGGGGCAAGTGCATCCGTGCCGCAGATGCAAGGGGAGCTCTTGTATCCGCGCCTGGGCCGAGGTGTATAGCAAACCCATATTATATCCGTTATAAGTCCTATTTACATAATAGGTGCGAGCTGATACCGAATATATTAAAATCCTGACTCCAGGGTACAACTGAGAATTGGCTAAGCTTGGTAGTTATCTATTAAAATATTAATTTTATTTTAATCTCAATATCTATCTTTCTCTGCCATTAGGTGACTGTGTTATTTGAAAGTAAAGGTACTTATATCCATTTTTTGTTTTGAGAATACCTGTACCGTATGAAACAAACCTCAACTTGACAAATGACGTCTAACAAAGTTTAGCTTTTAACGATACCAAAATAAACTTCGGAGCCAAATAGACTAGAGCTAAAATAGATTTAACGTTATTCGTAGGCACCTGTGAAACTAAGTGACATCTTAGTTTGGGGCTACGAATAAATTCAAGTGAAAAATGTAGGTACTTTCGGCAATCGCCTTAATTACCTAGGTAAAATTCGCTGGTCTGGATTTGCGGCCGTTTGATGGCAAAGGCTGGCCCCTTATACCTACTTACCACATTACTGGTGAAATGTGGGTGTACTATAGGATGTATGTATACACTTGGCTTTGTTCAAAACCATTTTTTCTCCTTTTTTATGAAATTTTGTGTTGGGAACATAGTATTTTCGAACCTATATTATAGGCTTAGAAATGGGTCATATTTCATTGTTGTTTTCGTTATTTCGCGCAAAAATCCCTATTGAAAGTTTCCAAGTGCTCGTGACTGTACTACTCTGCCAAACATTTCGGGGATTACAGGTGTGAAGTAGCATATTATGTTAATTCTGTATGCGTGATGTGGGACGGAGTGACGAGGGTGAGGGGTGTTGAGATTCATAGTCACAGTTCATATTTCTCCGGCGCGTGCGACGAAGGGCCACTTACGGTCCGACGCTGGGTATCTGGCTATCTTTGAGGGTAGTTCACGATCTGCCTGATTGCGCCGCTGCGCAATTAGGCGACGTGAGCTTTGCGTTTTTATTGATGTTATTTTTTTAGTTTTGTGGTCATGTTTAAGTTTATTATTTTGTTTGTGATATATACGTTGATCCTATATTATTTAGGGCTGGATTTTTCAATTATCTGATAGAAAAATCCAGCCCTATGGTTTTAAAAAAAAAAAAATAAAATAAAAATCTTATATTTCAGACCTGAATGAATTCAGAATGTCCATTGATCCATAAGAACCATTTCAAGCTCTTTTCCGCTACACATAACTCTGCTTCCCAATTATTTCTAAATAACGGGAGTAAAAAGACGCGAGAGTCACTTGTGGAGTAGGTACAAGTGACATTGTGATCATGTTATTGAACTGGACCATACCTGGGAACCATCTTTGTTTTTTCACTAAGGGCTGATTTTTTCAATCATCTGATAACTTTATTCAACGAATAATTTTGAAATTTTGACGAGTATTTCATACAAAAACTTTTATTCCTCGAACAAAAGTTATCTGGCGATGGAAAAATCAGCCCTAAAACAAGTTTTAAATGTTATAACTTAACTTTAAATACCTATAACTACTATAGACTATTTGCATGAAGCCTAAAGCACAATGTTGTGCGTGCGTTACATTGCGCGCTGTCGTGAACAGCGATTTTTCACAACAATAAAAAAAAGTCGCTTCCCAGCAATGATTTTTCCTCAATTTTACATCAGCATATTGTACAGAATGCGTAGATAACCGCTTTGTGTAAACAACATCTTACCTAAACAATAGTTACAGCATCAAGTTCATCAACCAATTCAGTTTCCTCGCCTGCATTGTAATGAAAAGCGGTTTTGTATGCGCGTTGCGGCCGCCAATGGGCCCGAACTGAATTAAAAGTTGCGCCGTCGGCTACCGATGTGGCCGTAAACTGATAAACGTACAGTTACATGCTCCGTTCACGTAATGTAGTTAGTAGTAACGATGCTTTACGGGCTCACTAGTGAAGTTACGGCGCGGTTTAAATAAAGTAAATTGTTTATTGGGAAGTAGATGGACTGAACAATCGCTGAGTTTTTCCCGACTTCAAAAAAAAGGAGGTTATCAATTCGACATGTATATATGTAATATTATTGGAACTGCTACTTATAATAACATTAGGGCTTCCAAATAGCTCCTCCAGCAGTCGGTACTTCTCTTAAGTGCTGGCACCTGGCACCAACCTCAAAAAATATTGCAAGCCACTAATTTGTTTCTTAAAATAAAATAATATTTTATAATTTTGAGTTCTTTTATTTTTGAATTGTATTGATTTTTTTATGTTATGATGTAAAAATACGTGTTTGACTCTTGGGCGTATTTACTTGAAAATATAGGAAGGCTGATTGCGGAAATAGCTTAAAAAAACGTGGTTTCTCTCCGGGATTTTGTAGCAGTGTGAGTGCGCTAAGTTAGTCACTCAAATCTCATAAGCATACTTTCAACATTTATTTCATTGTTAAAAACACATAACTTTTACAGTTTTCTCTAAAATGAATTACTTAATATAAAAGTAAACAATGGAATCCTTACGCACCGCTGTTATTCGAAATACCCACCTCGGATACCGTTTGTTAATAATCTATACATATAAAAAATAGAATGAAATCAAAACTGTACATTGAATATTTTGAAAAAATTAAGTACTTAACTGCTGGGAGATGTGGAACGAATCAAGTGCCAAAATATAATTTGTATAATTTTAGTCCGTTTGTCTGGTTTCAGGATTTTTGTTACGAAAGTGTCTGGATGTGTGTGGCGCAAAAACGGCTGAACGGATTTCGATGAAATTTGGCACACATAGTTCATAATAACCTTGGGTACTTTTACTCACTGAACAGATAGCTGTGCTGCTGGGGAGTTTGTTGCGCCAGTTCTTCCCAGCTAAAGCAGGAAGTGGTGAAGGGCGGGCGTTTTGGGGTACTGTCTTTTGTCATTTTGACGTTCGAAAAGTTCTGATTCTCAGCCTAATTTGAATAAATGACTTTTGATTTGAATTTAATCCCAGTAGTACGTTTCCGTGGTATATTTTCCCACGGAAACGTACTACTAAACTAAATCCACGCGGGCGAAGACACGGGCAAAAGCATTTGCTATAAAATAATGAACAACGAAATGAATTAATGATTCCCTAACGGTAAGTAAAACAATAAAATAGCCAGAAAGGTACGTTATCAAAGCTTTGAAATAATGGAAATAAAACTAGGGAGTGTTTAATTAGACAACAGTGAGGGGCGAGCGACTGGCGGAGAGTACTAGCCGCTAGTGAAGCCCGGCTTGTAACGATCCCGGGTCGGGTAACAGAATTGCAATTTATAGCTTTCTCGTTGTTTTTCATAATTTATAAGATTAGCAGCGGTGGCGTCGCGATACTATTATAAATTTCAAATAAGCTTGATTTATATTGTTACTGTATAAACGAATGTTTCAATTACAAGTTAAATTCAATACGAAATTAGTTTATTGTCTGTCACTGTTGACTGAAAATTGTAGAGGATATATACTTAGTGCTTAGTTAATTTAGCTATAATATTATTTTTATATTTTACCATAATATCTCGGGGCCACGTCCTTTGGAAGGCGTACGAGGGGCCGAAGCCAACTCGTAGAGGCCCCTTAGGAAATTTCATTGAAATGTGGCCCACCCAATGATAACCCCCGGTTAATTTAGGACTATTGCAGGATATTGAAAAATACAAATTTGGACTATGGGTTTGGGTGGCTAAAGTGGACTGGTTACCAATAACTATGGAAGAACTATGGCCCCTGCCTGATCAATGTTTTATATATACACGGATAAAATGACAGGGGGTGACTTGCACACTCAATAATGAGCCCCCGGAAACTGTCGCTAGCACATAGTGACGTAGCAACAAGGAGGCAACATGTCCTGAGGTGCTTATGAGGAGTGGAGAGGTATTCCACGGCTTTCAGAACAATTCCAGAGCCCAGAAGATGGTCAAGATCCCTACGCGCACTTACTGGAATACTTCCTTCCTCCGAGCACGTTTGCTCTTGCGAGTCTCCACTCAAGCCGGCCAGTAAGGCAAGAATGTGGTAGGAGCTCTGTTCCTCGTTATTGTTCACTCCAGCCGGCCAATACGGGCAAGCCAGAGGTGAGGAATAAGATTTCTCCCGGGAGATAGGGTCCGTGGGGTCGCTACTACCCAACACCTCGCCACATGCTCCTCACACTAGACCTGTATCGGCAAAGTAAACTCTTCCGGCACAGGCCTAGAGTTCTGAGCGCGCAAGCCCTACCACGACGTCAACGTAGAGATACGGCGGTGGGGTCATTATTATTATTATTACTTTGATAGGTTTTAATATGTAAACAAAAGAAGAATTTAAATATCCTGTATTCCTCGAAGGGGTAATCATCATCATCATCATTTCAGCCGCAAGACGTCCACTACTGCACCTCCACTTCGACCTATTCTGTGCTTCTCGCATCCAACGGGTTCCTGCCGCCTTTACACAAGGTGGACCGACCACCTTGTGAAGGCCGCAGGAACCCGTTAGCCTTCCAACGCTACGTCTACCGGTACGCAATTCCACTCCAGAACCTTTCAGCCCCATCGGCCATCTGTTCTGCGAGCAATGTGCCCTGACCACTGCCACTTTTGTTTGGCAATTCTTCGACTATTATCGGCAAGAATTGCCGAAGGGATAATAGTGGAAGATATTCAAATCGAATCACAATCACAACATCAAAGATGTAGAAGAATTTAAAAAAAAAATTGAAGTAATGGCGAAATAATTATGTTATTGGGGTGCTGGATATCAAACCCAGACACTACGCACAGCAGTTGCGGTAGCAACAAACAATGTCTTTGTTTTCATCATTTTGCAAAACTAACAAAACAGAGGCGATTTGATCAAATGATAAATGCAACGTAGAAGATTTGAGATTAGTTGAATGCTTGCCAAAACACATTCGAGCTAACACAAGGATCGAACTAGAAAATCAGACCCGAGTTTAAAACACCAGAATATTTTTATTCAAAGAAATACTTACAATTTCCAGGAGAGTAGTTAGCTGGCCTCCCGTACCGCTGGCGTTAAGTTTAAACATTTCGTTTAATAACTATGCACCCACTAGACTATGGAATGGAACCTACTTTCAGTTAATTTACTAAGTAGTGCAGCTAACCTGACTCCTGTGCTAAATGCAGCCTCTATTTATTTTGATAATGTAAATTAATTTTAACATTCACCTCTTGCTTGGAGCTCTCTTTATGAGTTGCTACTGAAACAATTATTATCAAAACTTAATTTTTTACTTTGGGTCAAAGATTAGGTACGTTTCTCGAATAGTATTGAAAATCTAATACCGTGGGCACGTGGACGTTATAGAGGTAAACCATGTCTGTTATCCTGTCTAACGGCTGAAAGGAAACTGCAACATTTTTGGAAAACTTTAGTTTCAAGTCTGTTGTCGCAGAGTCCTTTTCACCTCAACGACAACCCAACAGCAAACTTATTGTTACGAGATTATAGATGACTTTGACTGACTACTTCTTCTTCTTTCTTTGAATAAAGATCACGGTGATTTGGACATTGATGCAAAATCGAGTTAAGAGAGTGTAGTTTTAAGATATTAATTTTCGTAAAGGTTGTACCTATGTCTGCTTGAAGTGAACGTTTTTTTTTTTACATTCGCAAATGTATGTTTGTCTAGAGTACTGTTGAACGTTACTCATGTGTTTCGTCCGTACGTGGAGTAGATTCTTTAGCTGGTCCTTAGCAATTCCGGAGACACGCGCCGTCCACTCCGGGCTACGTGATCCGCTTGGAGAAACCGTTCGCCCAATACTTCCGTGGTTTGTTTATATACTTACATGTGCTGTTTGCTTGTGTATACAGGATTTTAATGATTGGGCGTAATGGTATTAACTTATTTACCATTTAGGTATGTACACACATAAATTTAAACAGACTAGTAAAAAAGAACAGAAAAATAGGTACAAAGGTGATGCTTATTTCATAAGAAATCTCTTCCATTATACCTGCGATAGGAAAGTGTTAGAGAAATGTAGATAGCGTGATGATAAGGTAGTAATAGTATTAGAAAATAAAAAAGCCAATATTCAAAATGACTCGTAATCAAACAACCGACCGGATTCCTCGAAACTAGTTGAAATGATTTTTAATTAGTACCTAGGCATTTTAAATAGCTTACATTCTAAGGACTGATTTTTAACCGATAATTTTATTTGTGGAATAAAATTGACGTCTGACAGTTTTTGAATGGAAGAACTGTCAAACATTCAAAATTATTCCTCCGATAAAGTTACCTGGCGTTGGAAAAATCAGCCCCAAATAAGTAAAGTAAAAAATGTGAAAAGTTTATTATTTTGTATCAAAAATTGATATAGTTACAGTGGAAATGATGATGGCTACAAAAATTTAAAACTGTCACAGCTATCAACGCCCGTCTAAACATAAGTCTAGACTTTCTCATAAATAAACACAGATCTATACAAAATTCTCAGTACCTTCGCAATTATAAGATCTAACACTTAATAGCCTAACTTATCCTCGCCAAAATACTAAGAACTCAGTCTAGTCATTGAATTTCCCTCTACACAATAATATTTGCTTATAATTGGGCAAGTTTCGAGTGCCTAATTAATGTAAATGGCACAGTATCAGTGTCACGTAGACACAGCATAAGTCTTAACTAGATTCTGCGAACTGTGACACAGGGAACATGACGACTGCGCCCGATCATTATAACTTGCCCTGCCGCACTTCGGGACACCGGATTCGATATTAGCCTGCTTGAACTGAATACAATATGTTCCGATGTGAATGAACAAGTATTATTTCGTATGCAATCTTGATTTTATACTGTGTAAATAAATAAATACGTAATCGTATCGTTAATACTTTACTAGGAGTTCTCTGTCCTAGCAGTGGGAAAATTATAGGCTGATTAATAATAAGATGATGTTATTACCTATGGTTTTGAATCAAAATAAGTACGTACTTTTAGTTTCTTGTTTTGAGAACTTTGTCTTAACTATTGTTAGAAATTCCAAAGGTTAAGATGGCCAAATATTTCTCTGTCATTGTGATATCAGCACAATCTAAACATTACTTTATTCGTGACTTGGTTTTACAATCTAGAGAAAGCTATAGTTTTACGCAAAAAGTTTAGAAAACAACGTTGTCTTCAGTAGGTCTAAATATCTGGTTAGTAAAAAAGCACTAAGTTAATTCGAAGCACAAACATCAAACGAGACGTAGGCTGCATACTAAAGTTACGATAATTTAGTGTACAATTTAAGACAACAAGACAGCAAACTCGTTGTGACAGTTCGCGGTAGCGCTGCTAACTTGCTAAGGCAAATGTCAAAGTTATATCAAAAGCAGCACATCCATGTTTAGTTCCAGCACCATTGCGTAACACACTTTCAGTCACAATCCGAGGGTTTGAAGAAAATTTCTGATCCATTGCTTCATTGGTTAGAAAAAATATTTTATTCAACAATCGTAAATAGCGCAATGAACGTGGCTGATGAACTGTCAAATTGAAAGGAATTGCGATCAATTGTCATTTTATGTGTGTTACCCCACTGGGAGATTACGCATATCGCCACATGCGAACTACGCATCACACTGACGTCAAGCAAAATCCTGCATCGCGCAAGTAGAGTTTACCGCGCAACTAGCATAACTATATAGAATACAACGTCCCGACAATCATTCCTCATAACTTTATAGGTCAATTTATTAAATACTTAAAACTTACCTCCCAAACAGTTTGTACTCTTACTTATAACATCATTTAAGTATTTAAAATTCATAGTGGGCTAGTAAGTAAGTACGTACTACGTATATCTATCTCTGGCTAGGTTTTAGTATATTTTGTCACCCTACGCGAGCAGAGTCGAGGGCACAGCTAGTATACTCGTATAATATACATAAGCTCTACAATTTCCTTATATTTAGGTATAATACACCAGTTTCTGTGTCGAGAGAGTCGCGTTTGTATTTACGACGTTTTTCATTTGTTCGGCACAGTTGAATTAACATTTTTATGGTTCGGCAGCAAACGGCATAAAACCTTGCTCATTAGACATCGCCAGGGGAACTTTACGCTTTGGTGCGCTATCGAAATTATAGTCCCCGATTCCGCATCAAACTCGGAAATTCAGCGACAGGGAAGTTTTTCTTTACCTTTCTTTTTTTTAAATTTTGTTTTTGTGAACACCGTTTATAAGAAAGAAATCGGCCATGTGCGTGTCGGACCACGCACAGCGAAGGGTTCTGTATTTGGGATGAATATTTACGCATGCACAGTATTGTCGTTATGGACCACAAAAGTAAGTTTGTACTGTCTGTATTTCATAATATTTCTCGAAAAACCTAAGAAAGACCAAGTTATTCCCGGTTATGACTGAAAGTATCTTAAAGCTGTTGACTTTAATAAGAAAGACACTTGGAAACACCATAATATTTTTAATTATGGGATCCAACAGTTATGTACCACTCAATCATTTCTGCCTATCCTGGAAAGGAAACCGCAAACTGATAGTATAGTTTTTTTTAAAGCATATTTTTTTTTTAAATTTTACAAAACATTACTAAATTATAATGCACTTGGTTTTAATTGGCTATAGATACGCCATCTAAGTCATTTTCTATGGAAATTTTTCCTTATCCAAGTACATTTTTTATGTTGGTCGACTATAATCTACTCGTTAATTTGTAGAGCCTACTTAGCTGTGATAGTTTTCATTTTAACTTCTTTCCTTTTATATATCCAGAAACAACGGTCTAACTTGTAGGGGGAAGGGGGCACGTTACTCTAACAAAAACTACCACTTTAAAACGAATATTTTGCAAATGGATCCCTGAATCTACAAATGTTGATAACAAACAGTTCAATGAATACTTTGACAAAATAAAAAAAAAGAAAGAAATACATTTAGTTAAAAAATACGAAATGTTTTATTATTACACCATAAGTCAAGCATTAACAGATTGATACCATGATAAAAAATTGGGTAACGAAACAGTTATAAAAGGTGGCTATTTCAAATTGATTTCAACAGAAACCCCCAATATTTATTAAACGACACTTCACAAAATGAGAGCTTTGGTGGATCAGTGGTAACGGCCCCAACTTACGAGTTGTAAGTGGTGGGTTCGAATTCGAACCCAGGTAGGCGGTTTACTTTGTGAAATTTATTTCGTCGAAGGAAAACATCGTGAGGATACCGGCATGCCCTAGAACCAAAAATTCGATGACATGTGACATCTACCAACCAGCACTGGGCCCGCGTGGTGGATTTTGCGACCCATACCCTCTCACAGAGAGGAGGCCAGGCTGATTAGGCTATGCCCTACATCACAATCGAACAGACCAGTAGAAAAAAGCATTCCCACTTTACCTGTATGGGAGATACCGTATGTTTTTTTTTTTCTAGATTTTATTTCACAACTTTGTAGGCGTGTTTTTTTTTTTTTTTTTTTTTGTTTTGGCAGGAGTGGGAAATCCTCATGGACGCCCAGACTGCCTCACTAATGAGCCAGTCTGGGCAGTGCCGGACTCTTACCGGCTAAAACCCACTCCTGCCTTTGCCAGGTGTCCCTCTGACATAATCAGAGCCCTTGTCAGGCGCGTGTCATGCTTCTTCCTATTCGTGCTTTATTGCAAGTGGTCCTGTTATCGGAAGTGGATAGTTCCTGGAAGCATACACCTCACGTTATTCCACGTTAAATTTTACTAAGATAGTAAACAGCCACCTAATTTCAGCGATACCATAAAATGCCTGGAAAGTAATAGTAAATAAAGGTCTAGTAAATAATTATAACTAATTTCTATAAAATCCAATAATAATAATCCAATAATAATAAAATTAAAATAATAATAATATAATTTCTATTTCTTTTGTTTATTTATTTAAGTTTTGTATCTTAATTTGTTTCTAAAATCTCCTTATAGTTCTATTTCTGTCTGTAATTTAATTTAAACTTTATTTATTTTATGCCTAACCTAATATGTATACAATATATTATTTAGTCATATTTTCTTTTACTACATTATTTCTTTTCTTAACTTTCTTACTACAATTTGCTTAAATTTACTGCCTATTCTACTTATACTTATTATTACTTCCCTAACTAAAATCTTATCTGCGACGATCTCGCTGGACCACAACGGTAGATTTAGTTTATGTTCAAGATCAGCGTTTAATTGGGCCAAATTCTCACGAAGTTGGCTCCAATTTGCTTCTTCTTTTTTGAGAGATTTGAAACCACTACCGCTGCGGTCCTCATTTCCAGAGAGCCCCGAATCCACCTCAGCAATAAGCCACCGACAGGCGCGCCAATGCGTCCCACTTGCTGCGCACCGGGCACTCTACGTCGAAGGCGTTGTGGTCGGTTTTCTCTATCTTGGCCGACAGGCAGTTTCGGCAACGCGGCGCCTCCGCTGCCATGCGTGACGGACAGTCAGCCCGCAGGTGGGGGTCACCGCAGTGGATGCAGAGGTCGGCGGGCTGCGTGCACAATTTTCGGCTGTGGCCGAAACTCAGACAGCGAGTGCACTGGACCAGTGGCGACTGATCCAGCACTCGCACCCGCTGCAGGTCGATGTGCACGCGACCCGCCGTCGTCAGCCTCTGCCACACAGTGGGGGACACCTGCAGGACGACGTGGCAGGTGTGGGGGTTCCTCGTCCTTCGACGGTACTTCACCCCCAACCTCACATCATCCGCAGGAATGTCCCCGACTAGGTGGGTGTTTTGCTGCCGTAAGGATTGGAGGATCTCGGCATCCGTGTGGCAGGAGAGGACGTCCCTGATGATGACAAGCGGGTCCTTGTTTTTGGCCTCTTCTACCACAAGATTGCCCGTCCTCCTAATCCTCTCGGTGACCCTCACCATCTCCTCCTTTTGTAGGCGTGTTTACTACCTTTTTAGATAGTCCTCCTTATCGATTTTGATAACGGCAACCTTTCGAAATGACTTTCTTGACCCTTAGATGGCTCGCTAGAACGAATTCAGTTTTAGTTTATCACAACTTTGTCGTCGTCTTTGGCGTGATTACTATGTATAACCATGCCAATCCCAGCTTGTTAGTAACAAGGGTCGCCGAGTTAAACCGCGGACAGACAGGCAGACGCAATTGGCGAAATTAGATCTAGGAGTTGTTTGTTTTACTACCGTAGTAAAACATAAACATAATACTACAGAACTACTTTTTAGGGTTCCGTAGTTAATAATATAAAATAGTTTTTCCGTAGTCCTAAATAACCAGTTCACTTTAGCCTCCCAAAGCCATAATCCGAATCTTTGTTCCCATGTCCTGCAATAGTCCTACACCAACCGGGGGTTGTCCTTGGGTGCACTTGCATAGTGCAAACAGGGATAACCGTCGGTAGGTTCCACATTTCATTAAAAACGTCTAACGGGCCTCTGCGAGTTGGCCCCGGGCCCTCGTACGCCTTCCAAAAGTCCGGGACCCCAGGGTCCCGAAAAATGTTAAAATACATAATAATAATAAATATATGAGTTTATTTCATTAATTATTTATAATGGTACAAGTTTTTGTACCATTTGTAAAAGAAAATATAGCCTTTATGGCATCATGTAGGTACTCGTATTTTCTTTTTACAAATGAATTATATTAAACATCGAACCTGCTGCTGCCGAACAAAGCAAAAGCCTACTTACTACTACTTATTACTTATTTCGGCTTGCTTGCTTTGCGCCAATCGTGTTAGCTATCATTTTTATAAAAAGAGAATTCTCTAAGGTATCAATTTTTTTTTGTATTAGTGTTAGTTAAATTAAATTAAATGCTTAAATTAATCCACACCACAGTCATGTTTGAAATACTTAACACTGGTAGAACCTATGTAGTTTATAACCGCTCTGTTATTCTATTTACATATAAGGTTAATGGATAGAATTGTTTGTATTTTTCATACAAAACCCCAATATCAAAGGTACATACAGGCATTTTCTTGTTGTAACGTTCCTTAAAATATTTAAAACAGAGACCAAAATTCATTTATTGAACGAACCTGATCAAGAAGGAAATAAAATAAATATATTATTAGTATTATAATATAAATAATATAATTATCGATTGCAGTTTGGTGTCGATCAGTTTAAATTTTGGGCGTAGCACACTCCGTTCGCAGCATTTAAGTAGTAAGGACATCAGCACCCTGATGCGATGCATTTCTTTGGTACCCTCAATATGTTTGTAGTTAATCTCGTGGTATTCGCCGCATTGTGTTCTTCGCAACCATTTGACAGTTCAGCAGCCGATCAACCAGATACTTTCTTCTTCTTCTGCTAATATACCGGTTAAGAGAAAGTCGGTCATGAAGGGACGATGTAGGTGCGGAGCAGATCGAGTTTTACTGTTTGGAATGTGCAAGACCTGTGAAGTGTGAGTGCAATTTTATTTCCTACTAGCTTTTGGACAGCGGCTTCCCAAAAAATCGTATATGTTAATTCAGGTTATAAACTATTTGTGTGTCAGTTTTGTTTCATTCCAAAACGTAGATCTCTTTGGAGAAGAACGGGCAAGAAACTCCAAGGACACTCTTTTAAATCAAGATATTATTACAAAATCCTGGGTACATTATTCTTATTGCTTCTACATGTGAGAACAATGAAAAAAAAGAACAATTTAAAATATAAAATTAAAAATAAGCCCTGGCAGTTAAGAGATGACCAGTCTCAACTGACGGCGCCCGTTCACGAACATGACGCGTGGATCAGCACCACCCAGCTCAACCATTTTGTAGGGAACCGAATGATCCAACACACGCGCCACCACCAATGAGACATTTAAGTGAGCATGACATATTCTCAACTGCCATGCTCTTTCAAGTCAACATCAAAATATCATAAAAACGGATCCATGGTTCTTACATTTACAAAATTTAAAAAAAATGCTTCTAATTTATACAAAACTATAGGAATAATCAGGAAGAGGTATTTAATATTTAAGTATTAAGAATTAAATCTTGATTGAATAAAATAAACATTACGTTCGTAATGTCAGAAACACAAAAAAAGGGGAAGCATCTCTTCCAAATATTGAAATTGTAATCAACTAGTGAGCCCAAGTGCCTGTGGAGCAGGACCAGCATTAAGCCAAGCATTTTTATCTACGATATACTCATCCAACTTATAATATGCTTGTCTACATAGTGTGCGTTTAATGCATGTTTTAAATTTCTTCTCATTTAATTGAAGAATATTGAGTGGTATTTTATTATAACATCTTACACAGTACCCCATAAAATAAGTTTTTACTTTAGACAATCTGAAGCACGGTTGATCTAGTTTGTTCCTATTCCTAGTGTTAAAATTATGCCTGTCACTAATCTTACTAAAAAGATGTAGATTTTTTCGAACGTACATAATTTTTTCGTATATATATTGACAAGGAACCGTCATGATGTTAATGTTTTTAAACAGTTCCCTTAGAGATTCGCGTCTGCTGAGATTGTAGATGGCTCTAACAGCCCTCTTTTGCAGAATAAAGATAGAATCAATATCTGCAGCCCGTCCCCACAGCAGAATACCGTAAGACATTATGCTATGGAAGTAACTAAAATAGACCAGTCTCGCGGTATCCACGTCTGTTAAATGACGGATTTTTCAAACAGCGTAAGCGGCTGAACTTAGCCGCCCTGCAAGTGATGTTAAGTGAGGACCCCACTGCAGCTTTGAATCAAGCGTGATCCCCAAGAAAACCGTATTTTCGACGAATTCCAGTATCTCCTTATTCAATACAACGTGACATTGACTACTTCTAACATTCGGTAAAGAGAATCTAATGCATTTAGTTTTTTTCTCATTGAATACTAAATTATTTACAGTAAACCAATTATGGACCACAAGTATAGCATTATTTACGTCGTCAAGCTCCTGTGCACGTCTGCCTACTTTAAAAATCAGCGATGTGTCATCAGCAAATAACACCATTTGTGGTCGGGTTTTTAGTAAATGAGGTAAATCATTTATATATACTAAAAATAGGAACGGTCCCAATATTGAGCCCTGCGGTACACCCATTTTGACTTTTAAACCCAATGAATTCACACCGTTTATTTGAACTTGCTGAAATCTATCATTTAAATATGATTTTATTAAGTTAAGAGCTAGTTTACCCAGTCCGTAATGCTCAAGTTTCAAGAGCAGTGTTTCGAAATTCACGCAGTCAAATGCCTTGGATAGGTCGCAAAAGATGCCTATTGCATCTTGTGCCTCTTCCCATGCGTTAAAAATGTGTTTTAATAAGGTGACACCGGCGTCCGTTGTACAACGTCCTTTGGTGAAACCATACTGTTGATCGTGTAGGATGTTGTTACGATTAAAATGATTGAGCATTTGATTTAACATTACTTTTTCAAACACCTTGCTGAAAACCGGCAAAACCGATACGGGTCTATAATTATTTGTGTCTTTGCTGTCCCCAGATTTGAAAAGTGGAATAACTTTACTGAACTTCATTAAATCCGGGAATACTCCTTGATCTACGCACAAATTAAATATTAGAGCTAAGTAGGGTGCAATTGTCTCAATAATGGATTGACAAACTTTAGTAGACATGCCCCACAGATCTTCGGTAATTTTGATCTTAAGTTGCTTAAATGCCTTTATAATGACAATGGGGTTAATATGGGGTGAATTTCGAAACACTGCTCTTGAAACTTGAGCATTACGGACTGGGTAAACTAGCTCTTAACTTAATAAAATCATATTTAAATGATAGATTTCAGCAAGTTCAAATAAACGGTGTGAATTCATTGGGTTTAAAAGTCAAAATGGGTGTACCGCAGGGCTCAATATTGGGACCGTTCCTATTTTTAGTATATATAAATGATTTACCTCATTTACTAAAAACCCGACCACAAATGGTGTTATTTGCTGATGACACATCGCTGATTTTTAAAGTAGGCAGACGTGCACAGGAGCTTGACGACGTAAATAATGCTATGCTTGTGGTCCATAATTGGTTTACTGTAAATAATTTAGTATTAAATGAGAAAAAAACTAAATGCATTAGATTCTCTTTACCGAATGTTAGAAGTAGTCAATGTCACGTTGTATTGAATAAGGAGATACTGGAATTCGTCGAAAATACGGTTTTCTTGGGGATCACGCTTGATTCAAAGCTGCAGTGGGGTCCTCACTTAACATCACTTGCAGGGCAGCTAAGTTCAGCCGCTTACGCTGTTTGAAAAATCCGTCAATTAACAGACGTGGATACCGCGAGACTGGTCTATTTTAGTTACTTCCATAGCATAATGTCTTACGGTATTCTGCTGTGGGGACGGGCTGCAGATATTGATTCTATCTTTATTCTGCAAAAGAGGGCTGTTAGAGCCATCTACAATCTCAGCAGACGCGAATCTCTAAGGGAACTGTTTAAAAACATTAACATCATGACGGTTCCTTGTCAATATATATACGAAAACATTATGTACGTTCGAAAAAATCTACATCTTTTTAGTAAGATTAGTGACAGGCATAATTTTAACACTAGGAATAGGAACAAACTAGATCAACCGTGCTTCAGATTGTCTAAAGTAAAAACTTATTTTATGGGGTACTGTGTAAGATGTTATAATAAAATACCACTCAATATTCTTCAATTAAATGAGAAGAAATTTAAAACATGCATTAAACGCACACTATGTAGACAAGCATATTATAAGTTGGATGAGTATATCGTAGATAAAAATGCTTGGCTTAATGCTGGTCCTGCTCCACAGGCACTTGGGCTCACTAGTTGATTACAATTTCAATATTTGGAAGAGATGCTTCCCCTTTTTTTGTGTTTCTGACATTACGAACGTAATGTTTATTTTATTCAATCAAGATTTAATTCTTAATACTTAAATATTAAATACCTCTTCCTGATTATTCCTATAGTTTTGTATAAATTAGAAGCATTTTTTTTAAATTTTGTAAATGTAAGAACCATGGATCCGTTTTTATGATATTTTGATGTTGACTTGAAAGAGCATGGCAGTTGAGAATATGTCATGCTCACTTAAATGTCTCATTGGTGGTGGCGCGTGTGTTGGATCATTCGGTTCCCTACAAAATGGTTGAGCTGGGTGGTGCTGATCCACGCGTCATGTTCGTGAACGGGCGCCGTCAGTTGAGACTGGTCATCTCTTAACTGCCAGGGCTTATTTTTAATTTTATATTTTAAATTGTTCCTTTTTTTCATTGTTCTCACATGTAGAAGCAATAAGAATAATGTACCCAGGATTTTGTAATAATATCTTGATTTAAAAGAGTGTCCTTGGAGTTTCTTACCCGTTCTTCTCCAAAGAGATCTACGTTTTGGAATGGGCAACTAGCTTCACTTTCTGACTAACTGACCGACTATTTAAAATGTTGACAATTCAAAAGTGCCTGAAATGGTTTAATTGAAATAAATGATTTGAGTTTGAGTTTGAATATTGCCGCATGAAAAAAATAAAAACCGTAATTTTATCGGTAAATTTTTCATTACAGTTTTTATTAATCAAATTGGTTTATTATTTTTTATTTCTATAGTTTAAATGTTATTTCATTGTAATATGAATTGAACACAGACCATATTATGAATTGTCAGTTTGTGACCATTTTACGATTTTTAAAATGATTCATATTGTTATCCTATTATGATTCTGCCAAAATGGCCTTTTAGGCCCCCAGCTCAATAACATAACGCAATGAATGTTGTTGAAGTGTCAAAATGAAAGTCACGCAATTACCCCGCGGGTATAAAGCCATTTATGAAGTCGGAAAATCGGTTGAAAATCATTAAAAAAACTATTTAAAATATTTATGTGCTGTCTCACTCTTTGCTTGTCATGTCAAAGTGAAGTTATAAGGAAAAACAAACAATTATTGTAAGGCACATGTTATACAAAACTGGAATGAGGAAGCACGGGCTCGCGAAAGATCCCCGGCCAGAAGCCAACCCCCTCTTCCCCCTCCCTCTCCCCTCCTCTGCCCAGTCTGGGCAGAAGAGGCCTCTGGCTAGGAGTGTGAAAGAACAGGCTAACAAAAAAAAAACCAACAATCAATCAATTTTGTTTTGTTGTACAGAGAAAGCAGGAGCATTGAACAAAAAATGAATGCGGTCACCAAAATCTTTTCTAATTGTATTTTTTCTTTTTACTTAAGATATTTGGATGAGGGTGCAGACGAATGTCCAGTATGTCATTGGGAGTAAAATAAATTTTTAAAAATTATACATTTTACCTCATTTAATTTATGCTAACACACAAAGAAGCTCTTCCATTCGCTGTTGGTCCACAACGAATGCTTCAACATCATGCTTCGACTCGGCTTGCTTTTATAAACTACTAGCTGACCCGGCAAACGTTGTTTTGCCATATAAATTATTTCTAGCTACCCAGCGCTACTTCATTCGCGTGGTGTCCTACCCCCTACCCTACCCCTACCCTACTCCTACCCTACTCCTACACTATTCCTACCCTACTCCTACACTACTACTACCCTACTCCTACCCTACTCCTACACTACTCCTACCCTACTCCTACACTACTACTACCCTACTACTACCCTACTCCTACCCTACTCCTACCCTACTCCTACCCTACTCCTACACTACTCCTACACTACTCCTACCCTACTCCTACCCTACTCCTACCCTAATCCTACACTACTCCTACCCTAATCCTACCCTACTCTTACCCTACTCCTAACCCACTCCTACCCTACTCCTACACTACTCCTACCCTACTCCTACCCTACTCCTACACTACTCCTACCCTACTCCTACCCTAATCCTACACTACTCCTACCCTAATCCTACCCTACTCTTACCCTACTCCTACCCTACTCCTACACTACTCCTACCCTACTCCTACCCTACTCCTACCCTACTCCTACCCTAATCCTACACTACTCATACCCTAATCCTACCCTACTCTTACCCTACTCCTAACCCACTCCTACCCTATCTCTTGAGAGAAGATCTTTGATTTCTTTATGCGATAGGAACAACATTACTGATATCACGGCATCGGCTACATCAACATATGAGCGAAATTGAAGCGAATTAATGAATTCGCTTCAATTTCGCTCATATGTTGATGACATGAAAAACATGGTATGGCTACATTACAAGCGATCTAATGAGATCGCTTGTAATGTAGCCATACCATGTTTTTCTCGTTTCGCTCTTCCAGTCGCATCGCAAATCGCTGCCTACTGTAGCCTCAGCCTCATATATATTAATTTAAAAAACCAATGCGTTTAAAACTAAGATTTTTAAATGTGTTAAGTTGCTGTAGCTTTCGCAATAAACTAAATAAAATAAAAAAAAAAAGCGAAGACGAAGCGAAGCGAAGAAATGAAGCCGGCGAAGCGTATAAAAACGAATAATTCGCAAAACAGCGGAAAATTTAAAAACATTTCAGATATTCAATAAACAATAATAAAAAGCAGTTGATATTGAAGTTGAATACTTCATATATCAGCAGCTCGTGTTAATCACGACGAACATCGAAAACATTCAACAAACAATTTAGTATCAATCCGAACAACAAATCATTTGTACATTTTACAAGATAAATTCGCCATTTATTTGAGTACAAAACTGTTTCGTAAATGGGTACTTGTTGGATTTCTTGCACTTGAGCCAGTAATTAGTTTTGGATTTGAGGCAGTGCGAACGGTGGACGAAGGAAAAATCACAAAGGCGCCTATTATAACGGATTTAGGGAGGAATTGTCGCCACTGTCCGGACTCGGGACTACGGACACTTGAATTAATGAGACTACTTCACAAATCCTAAAATAGCTGGAAACTGTATTCTCCAGCTAATAACTTATTTGCAGTCACAGTTTTAATCTGACTTTAAAAAGACTTGAGTTGAAATGAAAATCTTTTACGTTTACTGGGTTATGGCGGGGATGGAATTGGAGTTTTTTATTTTTTAATTTAAGTTTGAGATCATTTTATTTTGTCTTATTTGATGTCACTCTGACAGCAGTGTATATTTTATGTTTTATTTTGATTGTCATATCTGGCGAAGTGTGGGTGTACTTACTATTTGTTTGTTTGTTTCAAATTGACGTTATTTCAAGTTAACAAACATCAACTTTATTTTAATGGGAATTAAGTTGATTTCAGAGTGACTAGCAATATTGAAAATGTTTGAAGTTGTAGCGTAAACTGAACTTTACTGTGTAGGAATTAAAGTAATTTTTCGATAAACTCATATTTGTTTACATTTTTGGCGAATATGTCGCAATTATATGTTAGGTACACCTCTGCCTAACCCTTCGTGAAATATAGGCGTGATGTTATGCTATGTTTATTATTTTGATTGATTTTATTTTAGTTTTAGTTTATGTTTACTTGTTATGTACACACACTATGTACTATCCTTAAGTTTGAAAATGTCGCAATTCCGACCCCCAAGATAAAGGCAAATGTCCATCCGTCTGTCTGTTCTTGTACAATCTGATTATTATAAATTGAAATTGAGTATGAAAAATAGAACCCTTCTTTTATAACTTACCTACCTGCGTAAGCTTCCATGGATTAGGTACACGACAATTTTGTGACGAATGATTTAGACAACATTAGGTTCTAGTTTCATGACAACTGTACTTATCTATTAAGTATTGTAACTTTCTTAATTTGTTAATAAATCTAGACTGCCAAAAATATAAAATTAAAAACAATTCATTATTAGATAGTTTATCGACAAATACTGGCATTCAGCTGCATCCAGTTAGACTGGAAGCCGACTCCAACATAGACAAACAAACAATAACAATAACCAACAAAAATACAATTCAACAATACACAACACAACTCAACAACAATATTTGTTGTACTTTAGCAATATTTTCGAGACAAAAAAAAGTAAAAGATTAAAGTAAGATTATTCGTGGCAGATGATCAAAATATTGAATACTAACCCAGTCCAGTTGTCCTGAATTTAATTTGAAATTATGAATCTGAGAGCAACTAATGAACTGAACCTAAGGAATTTACCTTCCTATTTGTACATCATACCTATTTGTTTATCTTAGATCCATGGTCTATCTCTTTGATTATCCAAATGTATACAGCCACCTACAGTTCTGTTCAGCGTACGCTTGAATGGGTACCCCTTTATATCCTCAGAAACATCCACGGGTATAATATTAGTTAAATTTTACACGGTAAGTCTTAAAATTTACCTGTTTCTTAAGATATAATTACTTTTTAGGGTTCCGTACACAAAGGGTGACCACGGGGCCCTATTACCTACTAAGCCGCCGCTGTCCGTCCGTCTGTCTGTCAGCGGGCTGTAACTCATGAACCGTAATAGATAGACAGTTGAATTTTTCAGAGTGTGTAGGTACTTATTTATATTGCTGCTATAACAAAAAAAAAATTAGTTTTTTTTTGTATGGACCCCTCCATACAAAAAAAAACGTGTTTTTTTCGGCCTTTTTGCCTAGTCGTACGGAGCCCTTCATGAGCGAGTCCAACTCGCACTTGGTCGTTTTTGTTTTACTATTTTGACAGTCGTTAAAGGGCCTATAATCTTTAATACCTCAAACGCCTATCACTTTACATCTGCCCGACGCTAGTAGCCAGCAATTTGCCCCCAGTTGCCCACAGTATGCAGTAGCAAGTTGGCACGCATTTTCATGGTGCGCACGTTTCATTTGTCAAACTGTCACATTGCGCCCCACCTTGCCACAGTGGTGTTAAATGATAATTAATATTATAACGTGACAAATGCTTTGACGGAGGTTCAAAGCTTGTAATGTCGGCAATGATTGTGCGCAGTACAGTAATTCAAAAGTAAACATAGTAGGTAAGTAGTATATAATTTACAATCATGTTTACTAATCTCCCGGTTCATCGATTTGGTTTATATACAACGTGCCGCTACAGTGGCGACATTAATTAACCACACGGGGAGGGCTAGTGGCCAGTAATCATAAAAATTATAACAACATAAAATAATTCGCAATTTGAACGCTACCGCCTGCGCCGGCATTAGATATTCTCTCTCTTTCCTTCAATACTTACACGTTATTCGTTTTAATTTCATTGATGCAATGTTATTTTTATTTTATTTTTGACGTTTCATAAGTGCCCGTTTTGTAAGTTTATGTGAAATAAAATACTTTTATTTTGAATTGCCAGCAGTATAGCAATACTTGTTGATAAATAAAATCAATTAAAGCAAAAACATTATACTGGATAACAGGTAGGTACCTGTGACCAGTACTAAGTACTGACCCACAAAGTAAGTACTTTCCTCAACGAATTCTTCCACCACCACCCTAATTGCATACCACACTATCAATCACAATTTGAATTATTTTGAAGCATATTGTTAATCCATTGTTTCATTTGTTTGAAAAATGTGTCAGTTCAACAACGTAAAAACGCAATGAATGTTGTTGAACTGTCAAAATGAGAGCCAGTACTACTGTTAATATGTCCCCGCTGGAGTTATTTTGCTTCAAGTAGGTACTACTTAGATACAAGCTCATTGACACACAGAAATAAACGTAGGGTTAGGCCTCATTCTCCCCCTCCGAACCAGCCGATCGATTCTGTAAAAATCTCACCGTGAAAAGTTACGGGAAGTGAGCTTAGAGTGAGCTGCCAATAGTGTCAATCCCTAGCATTAGTTGGAATGCCAGCTCACTCCACGCTCACTTCACCTAAGTTTTCACGGTGAGATGGTTACAGAATTGCACTGCTGATATCGTCGTTCCACTTTTAAGTCTATCTAACCATTCACGTCTAAAACCCGTTATAGTTTTGTTAAAACCTAATTATATTTTAATAGCTTCAATTTCTGCGCAACGGGCGCCTCCTCCACAAACATACATAATGCCATAACAATAACGATGCGTGCCACACACTGACAGCTTATCCCAGTCAAATATACTCGAACACAATTACCGAACCACAATTGGTTTATCAAATTAATACCTACATACAGACAGACAGCGTATAATTACGTTGTGTGTATGCTATACAGCCTATTTGTAATGACAACATAGCGATGTCACTACTACTTACCAAAAACTAGAACCAACTATGGCAAAAAGATGCTTACATTTGAAGGAGCACAACTTTATAATAAAATACCCTCACGAATACGAAATGTAGGTACACTCATTCAATGCATTTAAAACTCAGCTCAGCCAGTATGTTAGACTTCTGGATGAATGCGTTGGGTGGGTCGGGTTTCGGATACATACTATGTAGGTATGTTGATTAGTCTGTAACTAGAGATGTCGAACTTTTATCAAGTAAGTGACATGTTATGTTTTTATTGAGAATAAAGTTTCTTTAAACCTAAACCTTTCTGTATCTGTTACTAATTCGAATCTAGAATGAAAACAAATGAAGATGATAAATATTGGAATGTCAAAAACATTTGAAATTCCGCTAATAATTTATTTCCATTTGAGAGACAGTAATTCATTCGTGTAAAAGCTCTGCGTGCGAGCGTGGTGGATTGCGGCCCACTCCCTATCACCGAGAGATGGCCTGAGTCCCAGCAATGGGAACATTATAGGCTGATTATACGGTCGCCAAGCAGCATTGCATTGGTTTGATAAGTGAGTACCTACTGGTGAAATTACAGTCCCCGACATTTTAAATTTGTCAATAGATACGTAAGACCGAATCTGCGAAATACTTGATAGTCACTGGCGTTAATAGCCGTTAGATCGCTAATTTACGGTAAAAACCCAACCAAGTATTACAAACCACGCCACAAATGGTACAACAATGCAGTATGCCACACTGCTACTGTGGCACCTCACTGGTATTTTCATCGAGCGTGGCAATACAGTGACAAGTTATCGCTGGGCACAAAGCCGAGGCAGTCCCCGTCAGCTTGCAGCGACGCCATTCACCGCTCGCTCAAATGCACTATATCATCCGCTGTGCTTTGAGTGGCTGAATTGGTGACGGTTTTTTCCATTAGGTGAGTTTGTATAAAGTTCTTTATAACTGATATCGGTTGGAGTGATACTTATAAGACGTGGCTTATGTTGGTGGCATTTCCTAATGGTTGATGTTCTGAAAATCTTGTTTATCTCGGCTTTTAAAGGTCCTTTGACGTAAGCCTCGCAGTTCCACGTACAACTCTTTTCTGAGCATTTTCCTGGCAGTAGTGTTCTTGTATTTTTGGTTTTCATAATTTTCCCGTGATATTAATATGTACTTGTGTACCGGAAATAACGTTTTAGAAAGGGCAATTTACTCTTCCTACATACCCTTAATTTTTTTGACTTTTTTGAAATCTTAATTTTAATTAAACCTTAAAGCCTACTTTAGCTTTGAAATTATTATTTCATTACGACTCTGTCTATTACTGATTATTGAAAATGTTCATTTTCTGAAGACATTTCCTATAACATCTTCTAATAGACGTAAAGACAAATGACAAGCGTTTTACAACCGTTTTAAACACCCAAATAAAATAAGTCATTATACTGAACAATAGTTTAATCGTTTAACAGACAAAAGGTGGCTCCTGATCAAGAAAGGGGTGTCCGGGGTGTTCCTTACCCGATCCGCTCCGCCTTCCGTGTGACGCGCGCCTAATTGTAAATGATGGAGGTAACCGGTTAATTTGTTATCAAAGAGATTGTTGGATCAAGTTTTGAAGGGTGACACTTTGAGAGGCGACCTGCTTTTCACTTTGGGAGGTGATAACTTGCTATATAACAACTGTATTTATGACCTTTTATGATTGTAGGGAAATATTGAACCAATTATGATCACTTAAATTTTCTGATTTAAAGTTTCGTAAAGGTGGTAAACATTTGAGTGATAGAAATAAGTCATTTTCCATAACTTACATATATTATTTACTAGCAGCGCACCGCGGTTTCACGCGCATAAGTGTCGATCCCGTGGGAATATCGGAATAAAAAGTATCCTGTGTTATTCTGATGAATAAGCTATATTATTTTAATGTTTCATCAAAATCCATTCAGTAGTTTTTGCGTGAAAGAGTAACAAACATCCATCCATCCATCCTCACAAACTTTCGCCATTATTATATTAGTAGGAAGTAGGATTTAATGAATGAATGATTTTTCTTTGAAAAAATATAGACATGGTAATAATAACAGAAAGCTATAAGAAATAAGGTCATGGCGGTTCCGGAGGACACGGTGGATGGGTGGGTATTAGTCAGTAAAAGTCTGACACGCCCTTCCGCTCAGCCCAGAGCGGGAGAGGTCATTTGATGATTTCCAACCAAAAAAAAAAAAAAGGTTATGGCGGTTTTCTCCTTCTAATGTACGTTTATCACCATCTTGTTCAGAGTAATTCAGAATAGCATTTCCTGCAAAAACGCCGAATTAAAAAAAAAAATACACGCTTAACGACTCCACTACTTGTTTCTTAAGAATTGTCAATACTGTAGGTACTTTTGCCCAACTAATAGCGGGTAGATGGCCAAGTCACTCAAGCCTGTCAGTGGCATTCCGAGGGCTACTAAAGTGCAAGTGTACGGACACTAAGGGCACTCTATAAGTAAGAAAGACATGCTGAAGGCACCGCACTCGCATTAGGAGGTATGAGGAACAGCCAATCTATTCTGTAAAAATATCACCGTGAGAAGTTAGGTGAAGTGAGCTTGAAGTGTGTTGTCTATATTGTCAATTCCTAGCATCAGTCGGAATGTCAGCTCTCTTCACTCTAACTTCACCGAAGTTTTCACGGTGAGAATACCACTGCAGGGTATAAAGTTCACACATCCTCCATAGAAAACAGAGGATCCTCCGACCAGACGGGTGTTGTGTCTGGCGGGCAACTGCCCGATTGATGTCGGGAAGTTTGTATGTATGCTAGTTGCGCGGTAAACTCTGCTTGCGAGATGCAGGATTTGTGTGACGTCAGTATAACGCGTTGTTCGCGTGTTGTGTGTGTGGCGTTGTAGATACCGCTACATCACTCCCCCCCCCCCCCCCCCCCGGGAGACCAGAGGTCGATAATGGGCTGAGTCTTGTATCTTTCGATGCTTGCCAGGCCAGCTGAGGTTCCAGTGAGTCGGAACCGGTTGCCGCATAGTTCACGGTGAGTCGAAATTGTCTGCGGAAATGTTCCCAGTGAGTCGGGGTGGCACTGCGTTATACTCCAGTGCGTCGGATGTTGTACAGCGCCGGGTTGAGGCTGGCTGCTGCGTCGACCAGGAGAGGAAGCTCTTCTTGTTGACCGGGCGAAAGTGCATTGAGCTGTGCCGAGGTTGCTGATGAGGCTGAGGTGTGCGCGGACGCTGCATGCTGGTGGTCAAGATACCCGTTGAAGACATGGGTACTGGCTGGCTGGGCATTTCGCCGCTCTAAAGCTTGCGGGAGTGATGATGATGACGTCACGCTAAAGTATTTGCACGAAGACTGCATACGTTCGCTCATATCATGCTGTTCGTTCATACTCGTGGTCACCAGTATAGAGGTATGAGGAACAGGGTGTAAAGTTCACTCATCCTCCATAGAAAAGGGAGGATCCTCCGACCAGACGGGTCTTCTGTCTGGCGGGCAACTGCCCGACGATTTATGTCGGGAAGTTTGTATGTATGTTAGTTGCGCGGTAAACTCTGCTCGCGAGATGCAGGATTTGCGTGACGTCATTATGACGCGTTGTTTGCATGTGGCGTTGTAGATACCGCTACAGGGTCAAATTAAATTAGCTAGCGAAACTCCGCTGACGCGATGGGTATCGATATCTAAATACGATAAATTAAAAATATTTGGTTTTTTTTATTTTATTTTATCGTATTTAAATATTGACACCCATCACGTTTGTGTAGTTTACATAGGTACAAAAAGTGACTCTCATATTTTAAGTAACTGCGGTCAATGACCCTATAAAAAAACATCAAATTATTTTCTTTTTTGTTTAATCATGTTTAGATATCGATACCCACCACAGCCGTGGAGTTTCGCTAGCTAATTTAATTGGACCCTGTATGTGTTGTATTTATTTTAAATGGGACAACTTTGACACAATACGGGTATTTATGAACATCAATATTGCTCGGGGCTAGTCTCGGGGACCGTCAAATATGCCATCCCGGGTAAGTTATGATACTGACGTTATGCTAATGCGGTCTCATCACGGCGTAAATTTGCACATCATTTGCCGACTTGTTATATATATTTTAACAAAAGTTTCTCTACTTTTGTACTTAAACAGGCATTTTGGATGGATTTGAAATGTAAATTGTATTGAAATTAAGCACAGAACTTGGTTATGATATTCATTTATTGTGTTTTGTTTGGGAAAGAACGGTCATCACCGTCAGGTTGGCTGGACCAAACGAGGTATATACATGGGACCATGTGCACTATTTACTACCTATTTGCTACTATTTACTACCTATAATGAAATATTTGCTACTTTTGCGTTCTGAAATATATCAAAGAAATAAAGTGGCCAGCCATTCTGACGACAGGTTGGCTGACCACTTCCAAGTTCTCATAGTTATAGCATTGTATTAATCGCATTGTTAATGAAAATATTTACTACCTATTTGCTACCCTATCATATATTTTTTACACAACTTTAAAAAGCTCCTATAGATTTATTAATAAAAGCCCTTAAAGCGCCTGTACTTACATCAATTATTTACGTCTTATCTCCTCAGAATAATTGCCAACAATATTTTTGCAGGTGCTTAGTGCCTTATGAATAACTTGTTTCTGGTTATGAAATCATACTCTTTTATTAAGATTTTAAATAAATTATTATTAACGTATGCACGTCACAAAAAAACAAAATTAAACTTGAACACAATAATTTATCATCACAGTTGTGAATATTGTGGGTAGTTTTAAATAAAAATAATCTAAGATGTCACTGAATGATCAGAGTTAATCAAGACTACACGCGTAGAGGTTCGTAGCGCGTAGCACTTCATAGGTAGGCTACGAATAGTGCCCAGTGAGGGCGCTATTTATTTATTTACCTATTTAAACTTTTCGCACAAAAAAGTACAAATGCGGACTTAATGCCTTAGGCATTCTCTACCAGTCAACCAAGGGTGGTGAAGAGATTAAATGGCAGCAGGTGCTTTGGTTGAGAGGGACAATGATAAAAAAACTCTCAAGACTATATAGGTCTCTCTAATCTCTACAATACCTAGTATTCTGTAACAATATACGAGTATACTTGTATCATGGGTACATACTACGCCTTGGAATGCCACTAGCTTCATCTTTCTGATTCTCATCGGACTGACCGACACCCCTTGAAGATTCAAAAATGCCTGTAATTGGTTTATTTGAAATAAAATGCTTTGAGTTTCAAACTAATCTGCTATTATTAGAACCTTATTAGAATCGTCACTTATGCCGCTGACCTGGGTTGTCTTCACCAACCTAAGTTCATATCTTTATATACAGGTACATAGATAACCATGTATATACACCTAACATCCAACCAAATTACAGTAACAGCTGCCAGTAATATTGAGAAAACAATAAATAAATAGGTAATTACGGCATCATTCATCTCGGTAGTAAAACGGTCCCGATCAATACTGCCGTGTCATCCATTATGGTGGCTCGTTGGGAAATATATTGAGGTATCGGTCCACGCTCGCTGCAATTACGATGCAGCTTCGATACTTAATAAGTACTTGCTATTGAACAATGAAGGTTTAAATTCTCGTTACAACAATTTGATATAATTATGTACTCTTTAATTGATTTTTTCAAGATGAGAACACATAATTTTATATAAACATGACATGTTTATATAGAATAGTTTTGTGACTGACTGACTGGTTTATTAACAGACTAGCTGCGCCCCACGGCTTCGCTCGCATAAGTCTCGATCCCGTGGGAATATCGGGACAAAAATTATCCTATGTCCTAATCCAGATCATGGTCTACCTATGTTTTAAATCGAATCCAAATCCGTCCAGCCGTTTTAACGTTAAAGCGTAACACACAGACATACATAACATCAATTTTTTTCTCTTTATAATATTAGTATAGATAACGACCTATGAACCTATGAAGTAAATCTGAATTTCTTTCTCATCAAAATAATTTTTAGTACACTTTTACAACCTGTGTATGACTTTACTTCACAAAGAAAAACCATCTACCCCGCAATATTCCCAATAGTATTGAAAAAAAAACTTCATGCATAAAATGAGCATGAGAATCAATATCCGAAAAAACCGGGATAGCAAAATTCTGTGAAATGCACGCTCTTTCGTAAAAACCAAAACCACACCTGAATTCAAAAAGGGAAATTGATTAAACCGGTATGTTAAATGTTCATTTATATGCCAGTACTTTGCCTCTGGCCCAGCATGTAACTGATAAAAACCTTTTTCTATCTCCCAATTTATAGTACGACTTTATTCGGGCGGGAAACGTAAAAATCATTTTGTAACGTTCAAAACCGCACCTGCGCATTTTATCTCACACCTGCCGATCGTTTTTAGACATTTAAATTTCTTTTTTAATGTGAATCCCCTGTTTTATTGTAGGTATTACAATGACGGGAGATTGGTGCGACACAGCTATCAGTAAAATATATACTATGGGATCAACCCTTTATGTCCGTTTCCGCCTTTTATCCCTGATAATGACGGTTCGACCTTTATTTCTCAAATCGGTGCGAAAATTGTGGAAATCCTGGTCGCGGTCACGTATTTTTGTTTGAGGTTCTTCGGGTTTTGGTATTGATCGAAAAAATGACTGTCGACTTCGCAAATTAAAATTGTAACTTCGTAAATAAAAAACAAATATAGCAATCGTCAAGAACAGTACTTTTGCTAGCATAACTTCTCTTCTCTTAAAATAGTAGGTACCTGCTTCTTGCTAAAAGTACTTAGTTTCCGTCGTTGATCTTAGATTGAAAGGTAGATACTGGCGCGGTACCTATATAGCTACACATACAGACGGCTTCATAGATATTGCAAAAAAAAAACTCTGTCCCCGCACTAAAAGAGCCAAAAAAGCCAAATTAACAAGTCGTCACGAATACTTGGTGACTGGACTAAGTCGCGCGGTCAGCCGGCAGACGGACGGCGGCGAGCAGGCCAGCAGGCCACTCTTTATCACGTCGCGGTTAGTCGAGACGAGACAAATAACCCCGCGTCCGTCTCCCCGCTGATAACGCCACGCTTTTTGTGTCCCCAAGCATTCGCTGTCAAGATAATACTCATTTATATTGAATTTAGCAGAGAGGAGGAAACAATAAAATGTTCAAAGATTCCTTTCTGTTTTTTCCTTTGTCAAAAATCTTTTTCATTTTGGTAGAGACTTTATTGAGCGTTCTTTGTGATGCTGTAATTTTGTTATAATTTGTGATGAAAGCTGTCAACTGCACGTTGTAGTGGAGTACAAACATTTTGCGGTAATATTGACGGGTTTAAACGGGGAGCTAAATAATTATTCGTTGGAACGATATTTCATAAGCGAGTATTGATCAGCGCTGATGTTTGAATAAGCAAGTACTTGCAATGTAGGCGACATTTTGGTATTTTATTGAATTTCATAGTACCTACCTATTGCCGATGAAATTATAATTATGTACTATCGCCAAAATATCTGAGGGGCAATTTTAAATAAACTTTTCCTCAGTCTTTCTCAAGATGGTTAACGCTTCCAACATTTCCTTGTATTTTAGACATGTCAGCCTGAATAGGCTTACATCATACTTAGTAGTATATTACGAACGAGTTTCATAAACTTATCTACTTAACAGTATAAAGTTCACGAGACTTGGAGCACTTGTTGCAATATAGACTGCTCAACTTTATCAGATTATATCTTTTTCATATCATAATCGAAGGTCTGTCTTGATATTTAGATTTCCATTTGATTCTTCTTGCTGAAACCACGCCTATAAAAGGTCGGTTCAGACCAAACGAGTGAATTATTCTATCACATTCTATCCCCATTTTGAAATATTTTAAATTATTTTTATGTAAGTAGCGACTAGATTCTGTCCGCGACTTCGTCCGCGCGAAATTTCTTGTGTGCCCGACCCACCGCGTAGCATCACATCGCCTGCCCGCACTATTATTTTGTTTATGCTTAGCATTCTTTCTGAACTTTTTTCTTTTTATTCCCTATAGCCTTCC